>OX439241.1:1861008-3259059 GCA_949319165.1 Sialis lutaria | reverse complement strand
ATTTGGAGGGGCAAAACGAATGGAGGTAACAATTTTGATCTTGAGTGGAAGTTTTAAGGTCATTTTGGGGTCAACTAATTTTTTTCAAATGGAAACCTATTTTTTTTTGCAGATTCGTACTTAGCAGAAATAAGGGAACACTTTTGTCAAAAAAATTAAAAAAAAAACTTCAATTTTAAGGTCATTCATTTTTCCTTTTTTACATTAAAAAAAAATTTTTTTGCCTTCGAAAATTTTGAAATATTTATACAAAATGTTTAAAGAAAATACGGATTTAAAAAAATTATTTTGTATAATTTCAGTGTTTTTCAAAGAAAACAAGAAAAAAAAATTATAAAAAATGATAAAAAACATTCAAATTAATTTTTCTAATCTGCATTTTTTCTTAAACATCTTGTATAATTATTTCAAAATTTTCGAAGGCAAAAAAATTTTTTTTTTAATGTAAAAAAGGAAAATAATGTGATAATATAGTAATATAAATATTTTTTTATAAAAAATAAATAATGTAAAAGTTAATTAGGCATATATATTTTTTATAATCATTATTTAAATATTATGTACAATTCTATTATTGTTCGGCCAATGAACTTGTCCATATACACACCTTAGAAAAATTACATATATACGCGATGCGTTGATTTCTTTTACTTTCATATCTCTATGAGTTTCAGATGTCAAACCGATTAGTATTGATTTTTGTGATTTTTTTTTTAAAATGAAATTGTTGAAAATATTGTTAGTAGGTACCTTTCATATAAGAAATTTTAATGATTTCTTTATTAACCCATTAACGCCTACCGTATACAATTGTGTTCATCTCATTTTATAATTAGTGCTGCTGTCTATGGATATTAATTCACAATATTTCCTTAAAAAAACAGTTGGTAGAAGTGCAACAAAATTGTTCTGAATAATTTTTATATGAAAAGAGGTACGTGGTATGCTAATATATTTTATCCAACTAGAGCATGTTATTTTGAATTTTGTTCAAATCATATGAAATAACTTAAAAAACATATAACATTACTTTTAAATGTTTATCTAAATAAAAATGATATCAGAAAAGCAGTCTCACACAAAATATACTTCATATCTGTCAAATTTACTTGCTTGAGTACACACTGTTATTTTTTTCTAAATATAAAAAAATGTTTGTGTTGTATATTTATTATTTAGTTATATTTTGTAGGTACTTTATTTCATTAAAAAATTCTTTTGCATGTTTTTGTTTTCTTTTGGGCGTTAACGGGTTAAGTAAATTAACAATTAACTTTCTCTGCTTTTAAAAAAACAAATTTATTTTGTGCTTAGGTAAGTTTTATTTTTTTACTTATGTTATTTACACATTAAGATAGAATAAAATCAAATATGATGAATAAACAAATTTAAAAGTGAAACACATGCAATTGTTTTTAATTTACGATGTTTTTTTCTAAGAAATGCCAATAACATTCTAAGAAAATAAATAAATATTATATTATCTTTAATAAACACTTGTCAGTGTTATTTGTGTTGATGTTAGTGTTACAATGTTACATGCTACTGTTCATTATGGTTTGGCACCTTTAGCTGACACAATCAATTGATAAGGTTTACGTATATTATGATATAAATAACCTATCTCAACATAGATCCATTGGTCGCAATCCGCTCTCGTTTAATTGTAGTCCAAACAATGGCCTGTAAAGATAGTAAACGCACACTTACACGCTACAGAAACAATAGTCATAACACGATATAAGTACCATATACATCTTTTTCATTGTTGTGTATCAAACAGAGACGGAAACATCAAATCGATGCTGTTATAACAGCGGTAGCGCATGAAACCACTACAATTATAGATCACATGTTAGAACGGACGTACGTACCGGCAGTGTGTAAAAACTGTCCACTGTCTAAACAAGGAGCGACGAATGAAATGACAGCGAAGCATAGAGGAACGAATAGTATTTTCGTCCAATCAGAGTACAGCTACCGTCCAAACCTTCCTTTGTCATCAATGGGTTCCGGACGAGTCTATATGATATACAGGGGGAATACGGATATGTATATTCAGAAAATAATTATCAAAAAAGTGTATTGTAACGACTAAATCGCGTATATTTTCAAACGTAATGATTTTTCCTATTGTTAGATATGCGGTAAAGTGATTGTTGTACGATTGTTGACCGGTCGAGTTTAAGATTAGATAGTAGCGACAAGCGCACACCCCTCGAGTAGTGGCCGTGTGGACTGTTCCGCGATCGTACTGCAGCTGATTGCACGTACGCTGTGTAGTACGTTCGCGCCGGTAGAAGAGAGAGCATCGTGTCAGACGTTCGGGTCGCAGGTAAAATGCCAACGGGTTTGGGTTATGTTGGGGTTAGCGTAAACTCGCGGGTTCACCGCGAAGTTTCGTGAAGTCCGTACTAGTATTCTGTTGGTGATTATACTACAGTAAATAACGCGTTTTAAACAGTTAGGGGTAAAAGAGGGTGGTGGTGGTTTCGGGACAGTACCCCCCGTGAAGTGGAAATATGCTGAAGTTTTTGACACATAAACTTCGAACGCATTCGTTGAATGAAGATAACAATTATCTTGATAAGGTGTGTTGATTGTTGATGAGGAAGTATTTTGTTCCGGTCGCACCAACCCCATTGAAGGTCATGTAAAAATGGCCGCCCCGGTCGATCGTATGAACAAAGGAACCATACTTTTGGATAAGATTTTGTATTGAAATACTTATTGTCGCGACTTCTACTGCCTATATTATGATACTACCAATGTTCCTCTGTATTATTTTACCCTTTAAAATAAAATTCTTGTTTAGTTTTTATATATAAAATTGAATTCTTGTTGCCTTGTTTCACAAATATGGCGACTTGAATTGTCTATGCACTAGAAATTTGCAACTGGTTTTATTTCCAGTTTACAGTTTCGTTGGTTCGATGGATTTTTTTGAAATGTTATCAGAAACCAGTAATAAGGAAATTGGGAACTTATATTACAATTAAAATCATTAGTTTGGTTGTAATCAGCAATAGAAAAATACGTAGAAATTTTGTGTTATACTTATTTTACAAATGTGGGTCCCATTCATTTTTACTTTATTTTATGTATGAATTATTAGGAAAATGAATCAGTTTGATCGTTATTGATTAATACATTAATTCTTTCAAAAATCACTCATTTTTTTACCGAAATCATAATGCAAGCTTAATAAGTACACACTCTTAAAATTACGTTCCTCAAAAAATATTTAAAAAAAGAAGAAAAATGCAATCTTGTTAAACTGGTTTTTAATTTTTATAATTTTTATTTTTGTTGAAACATTAAATGTTGATATTTATAATTAAATAAATTGGTATAGTCAAGATTTTATTTATTATTTCTATTTAGCGATGTATATATTCTTTATATACTATTAAATATCTATTAGTTTATGTAATTATATTCATGATATAACCCCATGAACTACAATAAAAAAAAATAAAGATGCAATTTGAAATTAAATAGAACAGTAACATAGTTTTTTTATATTGTTTTTAAGTAAATAATAAAAAACTGTTATAATACAGGGTTGTATTTAAAGTATTTGATATATTGCAAATAAAAAAAATAGGGTATCTAAAATTTGCGTTTAGCCTGGACGCTGTTTTCATATGTATAGGGATCATTTACGAAATATAGGAATAAACAAAAAACGGTTGCTTTTTTTTACAATTTTTATTCTTGTATTTAGGTATGAGTTAATGAATTTTTATTAGTTTTTTAATTGGGGGGGGGGGGGGGGTTATATATTGTTGTCAGAAAAAATCAATGTCATTTACAGAATATAGGAATTTAAAAAAAATACATTTTTTAATAATTTTTATGCGATTAGGTATAAGTTAATACCTACATTTTTATTATTTATTCAATTGGGAGGGGGGGGGGGCTGCGCTTGTAGATATTGTTGTGTCAGAAAAAATAAGGCTTACAGGTACATTCTTTTTTATACCTACTGACATATTTTGGTAATAAATAGTTTTTTTTTTCAAATAAAAAAATATTGTAAATTTTCATCATTAGCATATATGCAGTAAGAATTTTATACTATTCTATTATAAAAAATTATTTACAATAGAAATTGTTGCTAGCCGACAATCCTTTTCAACATTAAAATTAATTAACACCTAAGGCAATTTTTTTTTAGTCCTTATTACATTATTTAAAATTTAACATATACAAAAAATTATTAATTTACATAATGGGAAAAGTAGGGGGTAAACAGGGCACTCCCTCCTCTTATTGAGTTTATTATAAATATTTTAAATAAATCTTTATTGATTTAATTAATTGTCTATACTCTCCCCCCTTTTGAAAAATTCTACAGACTCCTTTGTTTTAATTGGGCATTAAGAATACCTATATATAGCAATTATAATTTTATGTTATTTATTTGTAAGGCTTCCGCGGTTATTTTGAAGCAAACCATTACTTTTTAACGTGTATTAACCGGTGTGACGTCACACTGTAATCTGTGACGAAATGCCGGTTAAATTAATATCTAATGGGTGTAAAAATCGTGTTTCGGTTAAAAATTAAACCGAGTAGGTTTATACCCAGAATCAAATTGTAATTTTTTTCTTTTTTTTGTCTAGGGCGACGAAGATCACGATTCCGGTACAGAATCTGACGAAGAAGTTGAAGCACCATCGGAAATTGGTAAGTCTTAATTTAACTTAAGGTTATACGCCTAATTACTTGAAAAACGGGGGAACTGTGGTTTCTTAGTCACTTAAACTAAAATTGCACCTTTACCACATAAGTTATGTCACTCGACACGTGTTTCGACTTAACAAGAAGTCCTCATCAGGAGCCTAACGATTCCAGACAGGAATTATTATACGCCTAGTACACTGTAAAAAAATATTAGGTTTCGAAAAATGTTGTTTTTAATTTGTATTCAGAACACATGTACCTACATTTAATGGAATATTTTATTTTGTTAATTATTAAAAGTAAAAAAAGTTTAATTTAATTTGAAAATTGAAAGAGACAGAACGGTATATAATAGTAACATGTACTAATTTGCTGTAATTGCAATTGCAGAGCTAATTTTTCCTGATTTTTAATAAATTATACGTGAATATATTTGTTTTATAATTTTTATAGTATTTAAAACAGTCGAAGTTTCGAGTAATTAGTTTTTAAAACGTCTCTATATAACCAATTATGTAGAATTTCAATAAATAGAGCACTTTCGGCAAGTTCTCTCTTATATCGTGTTTTAAAAACTCTATTTTTAATATCCAATTACTCAAAAACCATACGTCCAATATATTTTAAATAAAAATCAGTAAAATATATGAGTCATCTATAAATAACATATTAAAATTTTAGATTTTTATCTATACATTGCTCTAATGATCGAATAACCTTTATATCTCTTAAATTATTGTACTAATGAAATTTGCAAGGATTTTTAAGTATAAATGCCTTATTATTTTTTATGGGCCACCTTATGCTTATGAATCCTTATAAAGTAAAGTGAGAGGTTCGAAATTTTCAAAAATCATCTTAAAATAAATTAATGGACGTTCCCAATTTTATCTAAACACAGAAAAAAATGTATTAGACCAAGAAAACCTCGTTTTGTATATAACGAAAACAATATTTTCTTAATATAAGAAACATACTCTTAATCCAACTACGTTATTCCTTCGTTCAAGAATACTATAGTTGGTTTAAGAGATTATTGCTTTAATCTTAAGAAAATATTGTTTTCGTTATATACAAAACAAGGTTTACTTGGTTTGAGAAATCCTTTCTACCAGTGTACATATTGTTCTAATGATTGAATAATCTTAACTTAAGTTAACTTTCACTGCGGTGCGCGATTATCTGCTTAGGTGCATTAATTGCAATAAACGATGCTATTTAATGAATTAAAATTATGATACGTGTTGGAATACTCGTACGATTAAATTTTGGCCAGTGGCCAAAGTTTGTGCGAAATGCCGTATCTATCGGTTCGGAATTTTCGTGTATAAGTACGATGAGAAGTTAAATGGTACCCGATATCGGAGAAAGAGAGGGGGGGGGGGGTAGATCTGCCCCGGGTGGCGTGGTTAAGGTAAATTTAAAGACTTGCTTTGTTGAGGAGCAAAAAATCAATCGATTGATTTTAATGTAAATTTTTAGGGGGGTGGGGGGGGGGGTAGTTAACTTTCAGCTCCGGGCCATATCCTTCCTTATTCTATAATTTTAATTACAATTCGTTTATTTGGACGGAGTCAAATTTACGTTTTAGGTATGTTATAGTTATAAGATATATTGTTGTTAAGAGAAATAGTCGTTAAATGAAATGTATGAAGGCTTGTTATTGGGGGGGGGGGGGGGGGGCTGATTTAGTTACAGTTTTCAATAAGTAATATTTTTATTATTTTTTTCAAATTCGATATTTTGATTTGCCTGAATCCATTCTAACTATTTTAGTCATAATTTCTGTTTGTAATTCAAAAACAAGACAAGAAAACGATCGTACAACCGCAAACGAATATTCTTCAATTTTTGAATTTTTGAAACAGAGTGAATTACAAAAAAAAAACGATATTAATTTTATCAAAGCCAGAAAGATGTTTTTATATTATTAGAACAGCGTGATAGGTTTCTGGAAAATCAGAAAAAGTCAGGGAATTTGGTTGGAAGTTAGAGAATTTTTATAAAAATGCAAAATCACTCAAATTCTCGCAAATATTTAAAGAGTGACGTTTTTTTTAGGTTTTTTATGTATTTTTTTAAGTAAAAAACAGGGAAAAACGGTAAAAATTATCCTGGAAAACCGGGAAAAGTCAGGGAAATTTGTTCCAGAGAAATACTGGTCAGCCCTGTAGAAACATGTACACTCTCAGTATTACGTATAAGAAAGACCTAGAGGCTGTAATTCAAAAACGATTTTACAACCGGAAACGGATGTTTACTCTTGTCATTTTTTGAAACGGTGCGAATTAGAAAAAAAAAACGATGTTAATTTTATTAGCTATATGCAGAAATATCCATTTAATATAATTGGAAACGTATTACGTATAAGAAAGTCTTAAGTACTATTATACTTAAAAAAAATTACTAGACGATTTTCTTCATTTTACAAACTATATTTTCTTATAAACAAAATGTATTTCTTAATATAGAGAATGGAAATAACCTAGTGCTTTAATTTATGACCTTTTTTACTCAATATAAATTAGCCGAGAATTATTCAGTGTAAAGTAGTATTATATAGTGAAAATAGTTGGCTCAAAAAGTGATCTCTTGGCATCTCGTAAGTTGATTATCTTGTTCAGGGTATTTGTTACATTGTATGTAAGTATAAAAAGAAACAAGAATGACAATGCCAAAGATAGAAAAAAAGTAGAAGATATGTATAATTATGAACGCCAAAAATAAATTACATCCATTCATTTAAGAACAAAACGTTTACTAGAAAGTAATTATTGTTAGTACGTTTATCATTATTACACTGGAATAGATTACAAAATAAATATGGAAATAATAAACTTAAGATAATTGGATATCTTAAACTGTTGAAAACTCTCTCAGATCTAACTTCCAATGGAGTAAGAAGTTGATAAAATCGATCGCATTTTGTATAATATTGTATTTTAAAGTTTATTTATGTATATGTAGATATTTTTTTTGGATTGATGTATAAGTGGGATAAGAATATAGTTAGGAAGAGTTAGAGAAGGTGCGTATTCATGGGGGGGGGGTCCTAGGGGTCGTGACCCCCCCGCCCCTTCAAGAATTAAATAAATACATTATTAGATAATATGAGGAAATCTGAAAGTTATTTAAAATAAGTAGTCAGATGAGCACTGTTTGAGTTTAAATCAATATCGCACTCCCGCAAAAAAGTGTCACAACTCAAAAAAATGTTGAAAAAATAGGAATAAATGAAATTATACCAATTTAGGCAAATCAAAATTGTACAGGTAGTATAGGAAAAGAACCGAGACACAGTATTTAATTTAAATATTTCAGTATTATTGTGATGTTTGAAAAATAGGAACTATTAAAACGCTTAGTGATTAAATATTTGAAAATAAATAAAAAATGTGACATTTTTTTAGAATATGCCAGTTTTGACGGTGGTACACGAAGTACTTTAATGACAATTTTTAGTAGAAATATATAGTAATTTGGAATCATTCTATACATATTCATGTATCTCAAATATGACATTTTTTGAGTTGTGACACTTTTTTGCGGGGGTGCGATTTATTTATTCAATTGTACCTATTCAATTTTCAATCATTTGAATAAAAATCACGTAGAAATGAAGATTGACATACTTTTTTAATATCTTTAGTTAATTTTTATCTTCGTTGATATAATTATTTAATATGAGCTATAGGAAATTGATTTGACTTCATTTCTATAGTTGCCATATTGTGCATCTCTCTCTACCAGCGCTGTGGAGTCGGTACAAAAACCTACGACTCCGACTCCAACTCCGACTCCAACTCCTTACTGTACAATTTTTTTTATATTCCGTTTTCGGATAAAATTTTTTTGAGTAAATAACGGTGATTCTGGTTACGGCCAGAATTGAAAATTTCAAATCATTGTACTTCAAAATTCAAATCGAACAAAAAATATTAAGTGTGTGAAGAAGTAAAAACCATTATTTAATTAAAGGAGTCGGAGTCTTTTTACCGACTCCGACTCCGACTCCACCCAAAATTACTAAAACTCCGACTCCGACTCCTCGACTCCGACTCTTTAAATTAATGAATTTGCAGTCAAGAAAATGTTTGTTAATTAATATCTCGCAAACAACAGCTCTAAATATTTTTTTAAACAGATTATTAATCGGCGAATTTTTCTGAATAAGTGAAATCCTGTTCTGGAAAAGCCTTTATATTATTTATTTATTTATTTTGCAAAAACTAAACAATAAAATATTTAGAGATTTATTATACGTTTATTTCAAATATATATGTTGCTATAAAATTATAATTTTTTTTTTTTATGTATGACCTCCTTCGAGAATAAGACTGTATACGCACCTGGGTTAGAGATACTCAAATAAGAGTTCTGACAACCCGAATCGATTTTAGTAACCAAAATTTACCCACAACCGTATTTTGATGCGGCAAGTTAACACATTTTTTTATCGTCGTCAAAATAAAATAGATAAGGATGGGGCCCGTGGAAAATACTGGAACGAGAGGGAGGTGGGTGGTATAAAATTCAAAAAAATTCAGTTAATAAATTAATTTTATATTTTTTAAAATGAAAATAAAAATTACTTATTAAATATGAAACAAAACTGGATAATTCTATAAACAGAAATAGAAAAATAAGTGTGTACATTTTTATATATGTAAACTTTTTATCTGTTTGTCTGATCTTATACTGTTTATGAAAGATATTTATAATATCTAAAAAAAAAATACGCGGTCACGAAAAATTCAATGTATCGTTATTTTCGTTTTTTGTGTAGAGGAAAATTTTATTTTTATTTGTATTAATTATTTTTTGATCCCATTACTGATTACATTGTGAAGTTGTCATGAAAAGAAATTTTATTTTTATTTAACTCTTATTACATCAAGCAATTACAATTGAATATACATATATAAATAATATATTGATTTTTTGTTCTATTTTTGAATAGTAGTGGAATTTTTTAATAGATTATTTTATGCACGTATCAACGACATTTAAAAAAAAATTAGATAATTGTCATTTCTTTTTTTAGCATCCACATGAAATCTGTCAAAAATAGAATATGTTTTGTCTTTATTTTAAGGTTAAATTTAATTTTTTTTATATATGTCCTTAAAGTATAAATGTTACAAGGTTTACTTCTATAAATAGTACTATTTTTGAGCCATGGGGGGAGGACACTCATAGGGTCATATTTACTAAAATTGGAATATTTCATAAGACACTTTGTGCGATATCTGATTAGGTGAAAATGTTTCTGTCTCGTCGAAATTCAAGCAGTCTTGACTCATTGTCAGTAAGAAATTATAAAAAAGCTGCCATGGGCGCCACGGGACTTTCTTATACGTAATACTGACAGTGAACTGTGTACGTGATTTTTATTCTATTGAAACATATTTATGACTTTAACAAATAGAATAAGCCTTGTTTCACACATACGTGGTTCCATTCGGTTCGGTTTGTTTTCGGTTTCAGCCGAAAACGAATCAAACCCTTTCACACATACACGGTTCTCCTACGGTTCATATTAGGTTTTATTTTTTTCCGTAAACTCAGTAGTTCTCATGGAGAGAAAGCATGTTGTTGCCATGTTGTTTCTCTATAAAAAAATTAAAAAATGAAGGAGGAATACTAGAATTCATTGCGAGCACCCTCTCATCACTTTACAGCAGGAATTTGGAGCATTCTACACTATTTTCCTGAAGCTAAAGAGCATGAAGGCGATCCACATCAACATCTAGAAAACCGCTCATTTTATTAGAAAATCCGCGACAAAACTTAAAAAAAATAACACTCGCTATCAGGTTAAAACCGAAACTAAACCGAGTATGTGTGAACGCGTTCATTGCTTTGTGTTCCCTGGACACGAATTGAAACCTGATGAAATCTGTCCGTGTGGAGGGAGTATTCAGTTCTGTACGGTTTCTATTAGGTACCGAATACAAACTGAATCATCATTTCACACTTGTCGGCAGCGACCGAAAACGAACCGAACCGAATGAAACCGTATATGTGTGAAATAGGCCTAAATGGGCCATAAACTATAGATATGTTACCTATAGCAAACACGTACACTGTTCAATCTCTGTAATACGTATAAGAAAGTCCCATGACACTCATCGCAGATATTTCTTCTCTGTTATGAACCATTTTTAAACTAAATTAAATTTGTTTTTTCGACAAAAAAAATGAATAGAACATAAATTATACATAATAATATTACCCTACAATTTTTAACATGACCATTTTTCTCTAATTCGCACTGTTTCAATGTAATTCAAAAAATTCAAAAATCGATTTCAGTAAACATCCGTTTCCGGTTGAAAGATCGTTTTCAAAAATAGGAGGTTTTCTTCCCAGACAAAAATTAATCTTAAATATAAAATGTCACCCTTCTAAAATTTATCGTATTTGAGTCACAGCGTTTACATACAGACAGACACACAGACATCATGGCGAAAATAGTCAGAACGGATTCAGGAAATTGATATTTCCATTAAAATCCGAATTTCGAAAAAAATCGGCTTTACAATACTTACTTATACTATATGTGTATAAGAGATTAAAAATTGAAATTTAATTTTTCGTTTTAACGGTTAAACTGCTGAACGGATCTTGATGAAATTTTGTAGGGAGATAGCTTACATCTTTAAGAAGGAAATAGATCATTTATTCTCTCGAAAAATGTTAAGATAAAAATTAGAAAGTGTTTTTAATAAATGAAGTTAATTTCGTCTCAATCAGGGTGGCCAGTTTCTGGAAAACCGGGAAAAGTCAGGGAATTTTGCTATACAGGGAAAAGTCAGGGAATTTGGTTGGAAGTCAGGGAATTTTTATAAAAATGCAAAATCACACAAATTCTCGCAAATATTAGAGAGTGACTTTTTTTTAGGGTTTTTATCTAAATTTTTTAAATAAAAAACAGGGAAAATGGTAAAAATTCTCCTGGAAAACCGGGAAAGGCAGGGAAATTTGTTCCAGAGAAATACTGGTCACCCTGTCAATCTTGTTTGGAGATCAAAGCCGATAAAAATCGTGTCTAAGCATGCAGTTTTAATTTGTTTTTAAGAAGTCGTCGTAAGATTATCTTGGCCTATTTTCATACCTACGTAATTTGTTTGATATTTTTTTACGATGTTTTTTTACGACTTACATTCTATGTGTGATTATCTCTCCGGGGAAAACAAAGAAAACTTTTTTTTTCATAATGAAGAGCGCGATCGATTGTTTTGCATCCTTCCCTTTCGTCCTTGACCTTGGGTACGTGATCAGGGAGCAAATGCGGGCGCAGATTTGTATAAATGGTACTGAACGTGCAAAGATTTCAATAAACTGACAAGCCCTCATACGAAAAGATTTTTTTTTGACGTTTTTCAATCTTGAATTTTTGTTGTTGTTGTCTTCAACCCTTTTGTTACGAAGAGCGTATACGTTTCATATATATTAAAACAATTTCTGACCCACGAACAATTAATAATATTTTATTACGCCCATGTATAATCGACAATACAGTACGGTATATTTATTTATGGACGAAGCTTTGAAGCTGACCGAATTTTTATTCTACAAAAAAAATAATTAGACAAATTTTTAATCTAAAAAGCAGAGATAGATTTACAAATAATAGCATATAAACTTCCTATGGAATATATTTATGTATATGAAACTATTTATTATATGTATGATGCAAAACAAATATTTTGAAAAAGCTGTAACATCATAAGACATGTATAATACCAGGAACCAGATTAATTTTGATTATAAACATAGAACCACTTTCTATGAAAAATCACCTATATACATACATATACAGGTTTTAAACTCTTCTATAAATTGCCTGCAAATATTAAGACAGAGAAAAGCGTCAGTATTTTCAAAAATAAAATTAGAGAATATATCATTAAAAAAATATTTATAATATAAATGATATAATATAACCATTTTATGTATCATTTTATGTATTTTATGTAATATTTATATTGAATTTTTGTACACCATGTTATATGTTTCACGTAAATAAATTTTTATTTATTATTATTATTATACACACTTAGAAAAATGGAGTCAAATATTTTTAAAATAAAAAATTGCCAAATAACCCCCCCCCCTTCCCTCCGAATTCATATTTTTGGGCGCTGGATACATTTTGGTTATATAAAAATTTTACTGGCCCTTCAAAAGTTTAACTATCTCGTTGAAAAATTGTAAAAATATAAATTTAATTCAATTTTGAGTTTATACACTTAAATTTACTTTTTTTGGATTACTGTAGGTATGTAGAAAATGGTCATACAGTGGTATACAAAAAAATAAATTGAAGAGAAAAATCTGATCTTTTAAAGTCTTTAACTAGATTTTTTTTTAAAATATATTTTTTAGTGCAACCTACGAAGTGCTAGCGCTTATATGCTCGATTTTCCGTTCGTCCGTCCGTCTGTCTTCCACCGCGAGATCTCGACCCCCTGATCACCTAGAGACCTCAGATTTTCGCTAAATGGTAGCTCTGTTTTACTTTAACCCATTTTATGAATTTTTCCGGCCACGGGCAGGCATAATGTCAATTTTTCATACAAAATTTTTCATAAATGGCTACATGTACCTCGTTGGACTCGGGATTGATTCACGAATCGATTGGCAAGGGTAATTTTTGAGTTGAATCCAAGTGGGTTCCGCGGCAACATATTTTTGATAAATTTTTTGATATTTCTACGATGACAAAATGTCAGATTGGGCTTCATGTACCTCGTTGAACTCGGGATTGATTCACGAATCGATTGTCAAGGGTACTTTTTTGAGTTGAATCCAAGTGAGTTCCGCGGCAACATATTTTTGATAAATTTTTTGATATTTTAACGATGAAAAAATGTCAGATTAGGCTTTAATTGAACCCCGAGACGAGATTTACCGAAACCTTATCTCGTCTCGATTTTTTGTAAAATATTCAAGCATAGTAGTTAATATCTTAACAAGAAAATTTATCGCTAGATATGTCAATATGTATGTTAACAACACTCAAATACGACATGAACTATTAGAAATTGTTGCGCTGTTTGAGTACTAAATCATTCAACCGATACCAAGTATAGTAATTAATTGAAATGACAGAAATTAGTAACGGTACAATATTTGACATTAACGACCTTGAAATAATACGACCGTTAACTATATGTTCTAATGTTTTATTACATAAATTAACTCATATTAATACGTGAACATTACATCGAAAATTGTCGTTCCATTTTTTTAGTATTTATTATAAAATAGAGGAGGTGAAACTTGTATCATTCGAAAGGTACTGTGCCATAAATATACGTACACATAAATTATGTGTGTATGTTGCCGTTTAGGCAGGTAAAATAAAGGTTGAATTTATGTATATTTTATATATTAACCTTTGTTTGACACACTTCTCTAGAATAGCATACTTGACACACTGGGGTTTTTTGTACCCCATCGACAAAAATCATCATAAAAAATAAAATATTAAATATTTCTATTTGAGAATTTTTTGCAGGCTTTTGAAAAGTTTCTTATGAAAACTGTATAAGTTATATATTAAAATATTAAAAGTAATTGGAATACTCAAAGAAACTTAAAAACAAAACACATTTGATTAAAAACGTGGGGTTGATTGTACCCCAGTGTGTCAAACAAAGGTTAATGCAATGATTATAAAGAGTATATCTGTAAAAAAAAATTAAGATAAATTTTAGTACATTTTGAACGACTCCCTATTTTAAATATGGCATGTGACGTATCATTGGAAAATAGAGTAAAAAACACGTTCAAATATGTTATAGCCAACTTAATGGTCCATAAGAAAAACTAAATTTAGGGCTTGTAACTCGGGAACTAAAAGTGATATAAAAATTCTAAATTCACCAATCAATTCTTCATAAAATAGTGCCTTAAGAAACCGCAAACAAAAAGTACCAATCTATTTTGACAAAAAAGTTATAGCCATTTAAAAAAAATTCAGAATTTTCAGTTTTTTGGGTATACCGCCTAAACCACATAAAATTATTATGTAGTAATACTCACTTATTTCTTACAAACAATTCATCTCATTTAACCACATCTGTATCTCTTACCGTTTAGGATATCCCCATGCATTTCACGCTTATCTTGAACACCCTGTATATATATTAATAAATAAATTGTAATTTTTTTTAATTGAGACAAATTCTGTATATTTATAAATATGTACGTAATATATAAAAACAGCCATTTTTAAATTGCATATAAATACATATAGGTACTTTTATATGTCTTAATAACGAATGAACTTAAAAACCAACCCAATAAAAAAAACTTATCTTGTAACACCTGATATTCAAAGTAAAAAAAAGTTACTATTAAAAAAAAACTCGATCGGATTGAGATATGCGAGAAATGTAATTTGATAAAAAGTAATCGATATCATTTATTTCACGAAAAATTTGACCTTGTTCATGAAATCATAATTAAAACAAGTGAATTTAAACAATAAGTTATGTAATAAACGGATAAAACATTAAAATAACATTTATATATAGTAATTAACAATAATAAATGATTAAACTACTTTAATTTGAATAAATATTGTGTATAGATTACATTCATATCGCTTTGTATTTTTTTTAAAATCAACATATTATAATATAAAATTTTATATCATATAAAAAAAATATGTATGTATAAATAAATTAATATATTAACAATAAACTCATAGAAAAATTGTACAGTAGCACCTCGCAATAATGACTATATACTCACTCTTAACGGGATTTCGCAAATAAATCTCCGTCTTTTTGCTTCCTCGCAATATCGAAGATACGAGAAGCTTCGTTATCGTTTTTTTTTCAGTTGTAAATCATTTAGGTACTAAATTTATTTTAAAGGAGTTTAAATCACTATCTATGAATATATTTTGTACCACGACTACAAAATCATTTAAATAATTTTTTTATATTATAATAATTAGTTGCTTAACACGTAGAAATGAAGATTGATTTACTATTTTTAATATAATTAATATTTAACATCGCTAAAATAATTATTTTATATGAGTTATAGGAAATTTATTTGACTTAATTTCTAGTTACTGTATTGTGCATCTCTCTCTGCTATCTTTTATTGCAAAATTCAAATTTTTAAGTTATTAAAATTTAAATTAAAGAATTTGCAGTCAAGAAAAATGTTTGTTAACTAATATCTTGCAAACAACAGCTCTAAATAAATTTTGATTGACAGATTATTTTCTAAATAAGGTAAATCCTGTTTTTACAAAAAATTAAACGATAAAATATTTTGAGATTTATTATACGTTTATTTCAAATATACAGTGCCTTCCAAAAGTTCGGGGCCATTTCATGTAATCTCAATAGAAATGACCTTAATACTTTGAAAAAAAAAATCGTAGAGATCTCGGTGATCCCGAATTATTTTTGTCTCGGTAAGCCCTTACACAATTTAAGATTTCTTGCCCAAAGTTATTTAAGTGACACTGCACGGAGAGAATATTCTTTTAAAAATAAACATAAAATGCTGTGAACCTGAGGACAGAATCAACTTCTGAAAAAAAAATTAACAGAAAAGTCGCTAGAATTTAAAATAAAGTAAATGAAAAATTACAATGACATACTGGTAAATTTTAACATAGTACCTATTAAAATGTATTTACTCTGAAAAAGTAATACACAAAATTCTTTAATTTAATTTCTTGCATATGAAAATTTCACGTACATTCTCTATAATTTTACTATGTTTCTATATAACTTTTCATATCTGGCCTATCGCCGTTATAGAAACTGCTATACAGTATATTGAATTGTAGTAGACGTTCTTTTAAATATTACCATGTCGGATGTTCAAAATTTCTAGGATCAAAATTATTTCATCAATCTATGCAATTTTTTCCCATTCCTACGCATCGTAAATAAATAAAAATGTTAATGACTTTTTTCATCTGACTATTAATAACTTGTTAAAATAATTATTTAAGTTTTATAATTATTTTAACATACGGTATAGTAATTTTTGATACTGTTGATATGAAATATTACTACGTTACCGATTAAGTTTTCACATAATGAAATTTCGTCCTCCTGTTAATATGTTTTTTATGTTAAAAATTAACAGTAAGTTTTTTCTGTGTGTATATGCTGCTGTTAGAAAGTTTTTTTTTTCAAAAAGTTACATTTTTTTCTGTATGACCCCCTCTGAGAAGGGCTGTATACGCGCCTGTTTACTATAAATAAAAATAAATATAAAAAAAATAATAATTAATAAAACAGATGAGCAATATGAGAGTATATGTTACGTATATTGATCTGAAAATACTAGCTCCCATTTTTAGATTCATACATATATATTAAATTGCAGTTAACTCGAATCGATAACACTGTATGTAATCAAGGACATAAAAAGCATTTCCCTCAAGAACTGCAAACGTTATGTTGTACTCATTAGTCGTGTTTAATTACTTTCTACCGCGGTTTTTTTTCCTCTCACAGCTACTGCTTTTAAAATACAGAGTAATTTTTGTATAGCTTAATTCATCATAAAAAATATGCGGTCGCAAAACTACCTGATGTAAAAGGAAAAAATTAATGTCTTTTTATTTTATTTTAATTTTGTATACGTTATATTTAAATAGCAAAAATCTTGGCTTCTGTGTAGAGGCTGCGTTGTTTATTAAAATTTTTTTTTATCTATATCTATAAAAGAGTTTGTCCTTAACCACTCACTCACTCATATATCAACGTACAGCTCAAACCTCTGGACCTAGAAATGTGAAATTTCATAGGTACCTTCCTTTTATGGTGTAAGCACCCACTAAGAAAGGATTTTTTTGAAATTCAACCCCTACGGGGTTAAAACAGGGTGTCAAAGTTTATATAAAAAATATTTTTTTTTGTTCGCATTTAATTGAAACTTATCGAACATACTCTACAATACAAATAATGAAACAATTATTATTTCAGTATTTCCCAAAATTTAACCCCTAAGATGTTAGGTGGGGGGGGGGGATTTGTAAAATAAGTTTTTTTTGTATTTACCGAATGAAACATGGCACAAGTAGGTACTCTACAAGACAAATATCAGTAACGAAAATTCAATGAATTTATGAAAAAGATATATCGATTGAATCCTTTTTTAAAGTCGTTGTTTAAAAAATATAAAATGAAAGGAAGAAAGAATTTATGTACGCTATATAAAAAAGTAGAAATATAGGTAAAAACAGTTTACCTCTAATTACAAAGCGAAGTAAAACGCGTTTACTCATAATTATATCTTTGGTAGACATTTTAATCTAGAAATATCTATTTAATTGCCATGTCACATCATAATTGTCTAATTATATGACAGTTTTCTCTAAGGGTAAGATTTCTAGTTTTAACATTTTTCAATTAAAAGAATTATATAAATTGAGTAATTAATATTAACTAGCAAGGTAAATAATGCCGTTACTACTTTTTTATTTAAATGAATACTTGTACCCCAGGGTTGAACATTTTTAACTTAAACAGGGCGGCCAGTTTCTGAAAAAAGTCAGGGAATTTTGCTATACAGGGAAACGTCAGGGAAAAGTCTGGGAATTTGGTTGGAAGTCAGGGAATCTATATCTATAAAAGAGTTTGTCCTTAACCACTCACTCACTCACTTATATATCAACGTACAGCCCAAACCCCTGGACCTAGAAACGTGAAATTTCGTAGGTGCCTTCCTTTTATGATGTAAGCACCTACTAAGAAAGGATTTTTCGAAATTCAACCCTTAAGGGGTTAAAACAGGGTGTCAAAGTTTATATAAAAAAATATTTTTTTCGTTCGCATTGAATTGAAACTTATCGAACATATTCTATACTATAATGAAACAATTATTTCAGCATTTCCCAAAATTTAACCCCTAAGGTGCTAAGGGGGTGGAATAATTTGTAAGATATATTTTTTTGTATTCACCGAATGAAACATGGCACAAGTAGGTACTCTGCAAGACAAATATCAGTTACGAAAACTCAATCCCTATGAGAATGGGGGGGGGGGGGGGTAAAATTTTGATAAATTTATCTTCATAATTGTGCATGATATTAAAGTAAAATCGGAGAAATTTATATTCAAATAAAATTGAAAGTTCGATATTCAAGCCCTAATAGCATGGGACGGAGACGAAGATGGATTTAGATATGTTTATCTGCATATCTGCTTTACTTATAAAGGTAAATTCGGGCAAAATAGCTATCAATTAAAATAAAATAAAATGATATTCAACCCCTAATGGCGGGGGTAGACAGGGTCTGTGTTTTTGATATGTTTATCTGCATAGCTGCTTACGTTATAATGGTGGAGTCGGGCAAAATAATCTGCAATAAAAAAATTCGATATTCAACCCCCTAATGGCGAGGGTAAACAGAGGTTTAGCTTTTACAATTTTTAACAAAGATCCGAGATATTTAAGTTTTTTATAGGTAGGTAAGTAATGAATAAAAATCAATATAAAAAAATGTTATATGTCATCCCCTATCACGTATGGGAGGTTCTAATTAGTTTAGAAGTTTACGCGAGCGAAGCCGCGGGATTCCGCTAGTTTTTTTATAAAAATGCAAAACCACACAAATTCTCGCAAATATTTAAACAGTGACCTTTTTTAGGTTTTTTATCTAAATTTTATATAAAAAACAGGGAAAAAACGGTAAAAATTCTCCTGGAAAACCGGGAAAAGTCAGGGAAATTTGTTCCAGAGAAATACTGGTAACCCTGTTAATTGTGGACAAATAATTATCGTGGTTCGGCACACTATCAAGAAAAGTGTATTTTTTTAATGTAAATGCTTTATATTATTTATATTATTTATATTATTTTAAATTTTATAACGTTTGTGTAGTAGTACTTATCATTTTATAATCATTAGCAAGTGTTGATTACAGTGGCGGATTTAAGGGAAATGAGCTAGGTGGCAAACGTACCAGGGGCCCTTTTATTGAGTAAAAAAAAATCACTTAAGAATTGTTTGGTTGCACCATCTGTAAAATTGATTGACGTGAAAAAAAAACATTAATTCATTGATAGCTTCAAATTAATTATTAATAAATAGATAATGTTTAGTTCTTTTTTGATTTCCTAATTAATTTTTTTATTGCTTCAACCAAACATTTTGATTTATTTATTAATTATTGTATGATTCGTTATCGACAATCTCACTTATAAATTTCGACTTATACATTTAACTCTTGTTTACACATATAGTACATGTTAGGTTACATTGTTTTAAAACCTCGTCTCGCCTTTTGTTGTGCAAATATTTCGATTGTCGAATTCAGATCTATTTTGTTAGCCACGTCTCTTTCAATGTACAAAATACTGAAATTATTGAGTGTTTCCTCAGATAAAGTGGCACGACGATAGTTTTTGATTTTTTTCAAAGAACTCATTCCTCGTTCGGCGCTTGCACTTGTGACTGACAATGTAATTTTATTTTCGCACGCAAAATTATTGGATGGAATCAAAAATTTTTTACACTGCAGAATCTGTACAGGTTCACATACAAGGGTTCTTATCTGAAGGGGCCCTTGGGAGCATTTTCAGACGGGGGCCCAGGTGGCAACTGCTCATTTGCCGCCCGTTAAATCCGCCACTGGTTGATTACTGGTTTTACTTTCTCCATTACTGGAAAAAAACATATACAAAATAAAAGTCTATGATTTAAAAAAATATACTATTTTTGCGGATTTTAAATTAATTAAATGATTAAATAAAGAAGTAGTTTTATATTAGTAACATAGGTTCATGAAAATTACAAAAAAGTAGCTCATCAATTCTAAAAACAACATACTTTGCGCTTTAAAAAATATATTATTAAAAATATTTAAAAAATATAGCAACCCACCCTTGTTTTGTATTTATATCTATTTATTCTTTTATAAATAAATTTATTAATATTTTAACTTGATGAATTATTTTCATTATTTTTAAATAAAAGTTTTTCGACAAAAAATACTTCTCACAATGTTTATAGAACCAACTTTTGTCCATACATGTTTTTCAAAATTTTGGGGGGGCTGATTGCGGGAAAATTGTAACTTATACTTATACTTGTCTTATTTTTTTTAACAAACTAACCCCGAGGGGCATATTATTTAATTCAGAAAAAAATGATACTGCAATTTATACATCAAAAATAATTTTTAAATAAAAAAAATAAAAAAATGAGATTTCTTTATATTCGTGCTAGCGGATTGGCACGTGTGTATGTTGGGTTATTTCTGATAATGATTGGGGGAATGTAACCATTACGTAACTGGGTATCAGATTACGTATAATTAAATAAAATGTGGCACCATCGCACGAAATCTAGTGTGTGCGTGTGTATGATTCCTTTTTGTATTTTTTTTTCTGCCCACCAGCAGTAGATTTGAATTTATTTAATGGTCGACTTCCAGTGCCTTTTTTGCGGTTCTAAAATATTATTTATTTAGATTAAATTGTGTTTTTTTTAATGAGTTGTTTTGTTTCGAGGAACTCCTGTTTTTTTTTTAAATAATTTGTAGGGGTTCTTTTATGACCAAGGCCAAGAGAAAATATTATAATTGAATGAATAAATGATCCGCATTAGTTGCGGGGAACAGTGCGGGTAAATGCCTGTGTATAAGCATTGAGTGAAGGCAAGATGTGTCTCTCTCTGGAGCATGCGAAATCACATATCTCTCTCTTTTTTTCACACACTTATAATTTTTTTAATTAAAAAACGCGGTTCCTAATAATTCTGAAAATTTACAGAATTATTTGTAAATGAATAAAGAATGTATGCTCTCTGTCACATCACTTTTAAAGTCCTGTCATATCTAAAAATAAACTGCCTTGGCAGGCACGAGACTTTTTTATACATCATGACACCGAAGTATTAATATGTGATTACTTTTATAATTTAATATTTGATTTTAAAATTTTTTACTTACAAAATGATTTTCAGTGAATGAAATTGATGCATTCTATTTAATATTGACATTAAATATTAAACGAAATCAATTAAGATTAGTGATTATTGTATTAACAAGTATTTATTTTGCTAGATTTCAATTGTGACACTTCTAATAATAAATGCTAAAATTTTCATGGATAACTAGATTTTTTGTATTATTCAAATCATTTTTAAATTAAAACCATTAAAACTAAAATTATAATTTTTTTGGTTAATTCATAAGATACAAAAAAAAGAATAGAACATAAATTACAGAAAATAATATTCTCTACAGCTTGTATCTCAAACATTTTTTTCTAATACCTACTGTTTAAAAAATAAATCGAAAAAATATTTTTTTTTTAGAAAATCGATTATTTCCTAAAAACAAATTTTTGGGGGGAAAATGAATAGAACATAAATTATAGATAAAAGTCCCTCCTACAACTTTAATCTAAAATATTTTTTCTACTGCACACCGTTTCAAAAATAATTCGAAAAGTTCAAAAATTGACACCAGTAAACATCCGTTTCCGGTTTAGTGATGGTTTTCAAAAATAGAAGGTGCACATCTAGAGTATACAAGAACCTTAAGTTTAAAATTCCACGTTCGTAAGTATTACAGTTTTGGCTGTAGAGCGTTCACAGACACACACACACACACACACACACACACACACACACACACACACACACACACACATACAGACTGACAGACAGACAGACAGACACACAGACACACAGACGTCATTGAGTTAATGGTGGTATATGATTCAGGGACGCTCAAAACGTGTAATTCCGTTAAAATCTCGAGTTCGAATTTTTTCGTGATCACTATACTTTATTTATACATTACATTTCATGTATGTATAAAAAAGTAATTATGCAGTTCTCATAAGAATTCATATTAATTTGTTTATTTAGGGTTATACGTCTAACACACCTTAAAAAATATTTGATTTCGAAAAATTGTGTTTGATAATTTATATTCAGAACACATGTACCTACATTTAGTGGAATATTTTACTTTGTTAATTATTAAAAGTAAAAAAAAAATATTTAATTTGAAAATTGAAATAGACAGAACGGTATATAATAGTAACATGTACTTATTTGCTGTAATGGCAGAGCTAATTTTTTTATTATTTTGAATAAATTACACATAAATATATTAGTTTTATAATTTTTATAGTATTTAAAAGGGTTGAAGTTTCGAATAATTACTTTTTAAAACGTCTCTATATAATCAATTGTGTAGAATTTCAATAAATAGAGTACTTTCGGCAAGTTCTCTCATTTATCGTGAGTTAAAAACTCTATTTTTAATATCCGATTACTCAAAAACTATACGTGTATTATTTTAAATAAAAATTAGTAAAATATATGAGTTATCCATAAATAACATATTAAAATTTTAGATTTTTATCTATACATACGAATAAACTTAATATCTCTTAAATTATTCTACTAATGAAATTTGCAAGGATTTTTTTTAAATATAAATGTATTGTTATTTTTTATGAGCCACCTTATGCTTACGAATCCTTATACAGTAAAGGTAGAGGGTAGAAGTTTTCAAAAATCATTTTTAAGTAAATTAACGGTCGTTCTCCTTTCTTCTGAATGCCATCTTATAAAAATCAAAATAAAATTTCTTAATTTTAGTACAGTTTTTTGTTGGCATCTTCAGGACAGACTGCAGATGTTTGGATAGCGCCCGATTTGGCCGTAAAAACTGTGTGTTGATGTCTTCCAGTAGTAGGTTGTTTGGCGGAGTACGTTTTTAACTACGGCAGTAAAAAAATAATGCCGCGTTGTCGCAGACCAACGCGGCGAAGGGGCGGAATCTTTATTAAAAACTCACATACATGTGCGTGCTTGTTGGCGGTCAAGTGTTAATAATGTTACATGTGTTTGAAAAATTATCTGTGTATTTTTTACGGTTCTGCGAACATTCGTTATTTAACTATTACCGAATCTATATTTCGGTAGAAGAAAAGTAATCATTAACCGAATTACACGATTTGAGAGTCCTTGAATGCATAAATACATTTATCTCAATGGCATCTGTCTGTCTGTCTGTCTATATGAAAAACATGAATTTTTATTTTCTTGTACGTAATAGATACATATCGTCGCTTATCTAATAACACCGCTAAAGTCATTTTGACCAACTTTACAGGAGAGCGAAAAAACCGCTTGCGCTCTGTCACTATTTTTTGAATTCTGGTCTCTTATTGTCCGAAACGTCTAGAATTTGATTGGTAGATCAACGCGCAATGAGTAACTCTATCCAATGACATTAAAATGTAAAAACCGTTAATTTTCGACATGAGCGGTGTTGTTAGATCGATTCGTGAATCAATCCCGAGTCCAACGAGATACATGAAGTTATATATGAAACATTTTGAGGGGGGAGGGTCATGACGGGAAAAATTCCTAAAATGGGCTAAACTAGAACCACAGACCTACCATTTAGCGAAAACCTCAGGTCTCTAGGTGATGAGGGGACCGAGATCTCGCTGTCGAAGACAGACGGACGGAAAATCGCTAAAAATGTTTTAACTATACAATTGACAATAAAACATAATAGAAGATGACAATGTATATATCTAGCCTTGAATGTTTTGCCAAAATAGTCACAACAATACATATATAATAATTTATGTAAATATTAATTAAAAATACAAAATAATATTATTATTTTGAACCCCTTATTAATATTTATTCAAACTATTATTATTTCTATTATTCATTATTTACATTGAATGCAAATCGATAATCTATGACTCATCTTTTCAGTGTTTCAGAAACGGTAGAACCGATCAATCTCAAATTTTAACACAAGTTTCTTAAGAATATTTTTTAGTAATTAATCAAAGGTTTTATCTCACCGATAAATATTTTTTCATTATAGGTAAACAATTTAAGGTAAAATTTTTTGTCAAAAATAGTTTTTTTTTAGAAGCCGCCATTTTGTAAAAAAAAATTATTTTAAGTACAAGATTATACATTACTTTAACGAAATCCGTTTGGGTTTTTTATTTTAAAAGATGCAATTCAGAAATATCGTGGTCACCGCAAGGTGCCTTTTTTGAGAGGACCTCCTGGAGAACAGCTGTAGCAGCTTTCGAAATTATTATTTTTACAAATAAAAAATGTTAAAATACATATAAAAGTCTTCTCTTAAAAAATTCTTGAAAAAAAAACCTTTTTTGGCCTTCTGCCTGTATATAACCCTTAATAATTATATTGAAGTGAAACTTCTTTAACGAGATAGTGAATTGGAATTACCTAAACCCGTTTTTAAGATATCATATTGACAGTTTACAATGCATAATAAAAAAAAGTCTTCCACCTATATGTAGTCAGATATAGTCTAACATCTATCTAGATAACGGACTGTTGTAACAAGGAAACATAGCCCCAGCCCGTTATACACACATATGAGATTATTAAACATAAACAATTGTTACAAGAACTGATAAAATGGATTAAAACATACATGTAAACAATATATTGTTGAATACATTAAAACATTATTATTCCCACAGATTACTGTAATTATTTATCAAAACTGAATGTTTATATTTTCGTAAGGAAGAGGGGGAGGGGCTGTCTGTAAACTTATGAATCCTTATGTGATGACGGGGGAGGGGGGTCCAAAGCGTTAGTTGTAATAATATTTTCTTTTAAATTAATTTCAAGTAGCTATATAGGAAATTTAACTGTTATGTAACATAATGTAATGACAGATATTAGTATATTAATTATTATAAAAGGAGAGGTGGGGGGGTGAATCGTATATTATTCGAAAGGTACTGTGCCATAGATGTGCATATAAAAAAAATCATGTGTAAAAGTTGCCGTTAAGGCAGGTAAAATAAAGGTCGAATACTAGTTTAGTAAAATATGGCATCAAATATTTTTATTTTAACTAATTATAAGAAAAGTGGTTTCTTATTTGATCAAATTATCGAATAATAAGATGGACTGTCATTGGAGAATATGTTGTGTGTTTGTTAGGGGATATAGGGAAGTTGCCGATGTTCCAATCACAGCAGAACATTAAAACCTTTATACAATTTTATTAGAAAATATTTATTGAATACTTAATATTTTTTTTCCTATATTTTTGACATATTTATTTTTCAACAATTTCAATCAAAATCTAAAATTTTCTGTTAACAAAACTGGCCTAAACTAAAAACATAACAACTGTCAATGCAAGTCTTGAGGCTTCCGCGGTATCTTGATTTATGGGTGTAAACTGCATCGATTTGGTCGTGTTATTATCGATGGTTTAAATTTTATGAAGCAAAAAGGATTCTGTAATATCTTTGTTAAGGAATATTTTACGATACAAATTGAAGTAACCTTTTTTATAGAAAATTAATACAAAAAGATTCTATAAAAATTTCACGTTACACTAATCGTTTTTGAGATATTTTGAAAAAAAATTTTTTTTTTAGTACTCCCTTTAAAAATGATCACATAATGTCACATATCTTCCTCTATTCCTTCGTATAACATTTTTTTCCACCCCTTCAAACTCCCCCTTCGTAACAAAAAAAAACATAAATCATCGACGTTACACTCATCGTTTTTGAGTTATTTTGAAAAAAAAAAAAAAACAGTTTTAGAAATACCCTTTAAAAATGATCACACATCTTCCTCTATTCCTTCGTATAACATTTTTTCACCCCCATAAACCTCCCCCCCTTCGTAACCAAAAAAAAAAAAAAATACAAAAATCATCGATGTTACACTAATCGTTTTTGAGTTATTAAAAAAAAAAAACAGTTTTAGAAATACCCTTTAAAAATGATCACATATCATCCTCTATTCCTTCGTATAACATTTTTTTACCCCCACAAACTCCCCCTTCGTAAAAAAGTACAAAAATCATCGACAGTTAAAATAAAAAAAAAAAACACAATGTTCGCGAACATAAAACAAACAAAACACAACATTTCCATACCCACGCATCAAGCCCACAAATTCATATACAAAATCTGCGTACATTGAACCCGCTAGTTGTTTTTATTGCATAACCAGATGCAGATGAAATCGCGAAATGATTTAGTTCCGGTACGGCACAGTCTAACATCATTCGATACGCTAGTTATCACGGTGACAGAGGTTAGACTGTGATATATTAGTCTGATTAGTCATTGTGCTTGTCAATACTTAAAACTTCATTTTCAAGGTAGACTTCTAAGTGGTGTGTTATCGTATGACAGTTTATTTAAAAGATTATCGAGTTTATTTATAAATTATGCAATGGACTGTTTATTTATTTAAGAACTGCGGCCATTAGACGATTTTAATTACAATTTAATATTATTTTTTAACTGACTAGAGGTTTCCAATTTGGCGGTATTTATGTACGGGCATTACTCTGAAAAATATGCGTCGATTTGGACGATTTTTTGTTTGTTTGAAAGAGTATATTCATGAAATGGTCCCATATAATTTTTATCAGAATTTGAAGATACGCCACTCAAAAGGGGGAAAAACGACTTCAAAAAATGTATATAAAAATAAAATTTAATAGTTTTTGAATGTCAAGTCAATAAAAAACTAAAAAAAAGAACACCGAATTCAAAACGTGTTAAATTTAATTTTTGTATACTTTTTTCAGTGTTTCTTTTGGGTTTTTTGAATGATTTTATTTTATTTAATTTTTTTGCAATATCTTCTCAGCGAAGATATATTTTGATCTACTGATCCGATTTTAATGCGGTTTTCACCAATAGTTGAATTAGCTATTATTTTTTTAAGAAAACCTAAGTTTAAACATCAATAAAATCTTTTATTCAAGGGTATTTTGTTTCCAAGATGTCCCATAGAGTACAACTGTCATTTATATAAATAAAAATTATCAAAACCCACTTGACACAACTCAAAAAATACCCTTGCCAATTGATTCGTGAATCAATCCCGAGTCCAATGAGGTACATGAAGTTATATATGAAAAATTTTGAGGGGGGAGGGTTATGACCTGAAAAATTCCTAAAATGGATTAAACTAGAACCACAGACCTACCATTTAGATAAAACCCGAGGTTTCTAGGTGGTCAGGGGGCTGAGATCTTGCGGTGGAAGACAGACGGACGGACGGATCGAGCATATAAAACATAATATATAGCTACTGAATAAATATTTACGGTTTGAATATAATATTATCAATTCAATAAATTTTTATGAATTTTTGAACCCTCTCCTTGCCTCTTTCAGTCGGCGCGTATGCGTATAAATGTGTTATCTATTATTGGAAAATTTACTTAAAAATAAAATTAATTGTTTTTGTCTACTCGTGAACAGAATGATAAATTATTATTTAAGTTTGAATTTATTATTTTAAATTCTTGCTGTAGTGTTAATTTTATTTAAAATATACTGTTTAATCTATATCTATGAGGAAATACTAATGAAATTAGAAAATGTGAAATTATCTAGCTGATTAATCAATCATAGAGTCATAGGTTCAATGGAAACAATATTAATTAAATATTTTCATGTCCGGGGTATCATAAAGGTGCTAGCAAAATTTGCTAGCTAGCAAGCACTCTCAAATAAGGTATTAATTTTGTGATAGTATCTACACTCGACAAATTAATTAAGGGGACACCTAAAAAATAGCATGTTTTCAAATGCTTGTAACTTGGTCAAAAATTAATTTTTTTCTAAACTTTTTTATTATTAAATTGAGCAAATTTACTCTACTTTATGATGGTCTAATTCGTTCCTCAACATCTTTTAATTTTTTAACTTTTTTATGTAATTATATAAATTAAAAAAAAAACTGCATATTTTGACACTTGATGTAGAGTGCATCTATGTAGAAAATGAAATTTTGAAATAACCTTTTTGTAGAGAATTTTAATACCTTCAAATTTATTATGGTGCGAAAAAAATGTGACAAAAATTCGCAAAAGTATTACAGTTTTAGTGAAAATCAGGAAAAAATAATTCAAATGAATATAGCCGGAGTAATTTTGGTGGTACAGAAAATAAATAAAAATAAAAATGAAGCTCAAAGTATCACCTTTCAGATTATGCAATGTAATGAAAGATTTTTTTATGAATTACAAAAATATTCAAACTTTAAACATAATAGAAAATATGAGTAATTAGACAGTAAAATTAAAACAAAGAATACATACCATAAACATTACATTTTAGGTGGCCCGAGCTAGAGGTCTCATTAACAATACATGTTCTTTATAATTCATTTTTATTTTTTTAAATAGGACCATATTACGCGAAGATATTCAACTTTGATGTCTCAACATCAGAAAACCCAAAAAAATTACAAATTGGAATTTATTGAAATTTTTCTCGAAATAAAGCAGCTTATGAAAAATTTTAAGAAGTCAAAAAATGCATTATTTTACTGAAATAATAACCCAAAATGATCCATATAGTTTTAAAATTGTACCTAAATATGTGTGCTTACTGTATACATTCATTTGTGCATGTAAAAATAAATATTTAGTAAAAATAAGTATTTTTTGACTTCGTAAACATTCCATGACCTGCTTTATTTTACAAAAAAAATTTAAAATTTTTGCAATTTGTAATTTTTTTGGGTTTTCTGATGTTGAGACATCAAAGTTGAATATCTTCGCGTAATATGGTCCTATTTAAAAAAATAAAAATGAATTATAAAGAACATGTATTGTTAATGAGACCTCTAGCTCGGGCCACCTAAAATGTAATGTTTAGGGTATGTATTCTTTGTTTTAATTTTACTGTCTAATTACTCATATTTTCTATTCTGTTTAAAGTTTGAATATTTTTTGTAATTCATAAAAAAATCTTTCATTACATTGCATAATCTGAAAGGTGATACTTTGAGCTTCATTTTTATGTTTATTTATTTTCTGTACCACCAAAATTACTCCGGCTATATTCATTTGAATTATTTTTTCCTGATTTTCATTAAAACTGTAATACTTTTGCGAATTTTTGTCACATTTTTTTCGCACCATAATAAATTTGAAGGTATTAAAATTCTCTACAAAAAGGTTATTTCAAAATTTCATTTTCTACATAGATGCACTCTACATCAAGTGTCAAAATATGCAGTTTTTTTTTAATTTATATAATAACATAAAAAAGTTAAAAAATTAAAAGATGTTGAGGAACGAATTAGACCATCATAAAGTAGAGTAAATTTGCTCAATTTAATAATAAAAAAGTTTAGAAAAAAATTAATTTTTGACCAAGTTACAAGCATTTGAAAACATGCTATTTTTTAGGTGTCCCCTTAATTAATTTGTCGAGTGTATAAATGAACTTAGAGCAGTGATACTTCAACGTATTGTAACACAGTTGGTGACTCTGACCGTACAAAATAATTATCATATTATCACCACTGTTTTAATACCGTTGTTTATGTTTACATACAACGCGTGCGTGAAACTTGTCAAAGTCTTCATGAAACTCAAAGAGAACTGTCATATAAGTTTGATACCTCATTTTTTCTAGCAGCGAAAAATGTTTTTAGTGATACCGGACATAAATTTCATGTTTTTATCTAAAATGGTTAAAAAACGAAATAGTTACAATCCCCCTCTATCTTGTCATAATCTTGCATACCCCCTTCTTAATAATACGCCCCTCTCCCCCAAATTACATTTCTTAATAGTAGTTTTGATTTAAAAAATTACATTAATAAAAAACTAGTTAGTTGATTTGAATTTTGTTCAGGTCATAATATTTAAAGTTGAATGGACATTCTGTAGGTGCATTATAATTTAATTTTGCTCATTTTATTGTAATTAAATAAAACATTATTTAATGATTGGTTTCAATGTATATCATTAAGTGAAACTAAGAAAGTTAATATTTATGCTTCCTTTGATATAATGTAGGTATACACGTTTAATAAATACAAAGGTAATTTTGCATTGATTGTATTTTAATAACTCTGTTACTGTATTCACATTTGTACGTGTGCTGCTAGTCAGTGGCGTCGCTAAGATGGAAGGGGGGGGGGGGACTTAGATGTTACCATAGGTATATAATTTTTTACCTACATCTAATTTGAATATTTATTGATTTAATTAAAGTTTTGGATGTTGGTATTTTTTTTTTAATTATTTGATAAGAAAGTAAGCCTACTTTGTTTTGAATTTTAGTTGAAAATGGCCAGTTTCTGGAAAACCGGGAAAAGTCAGGGAATTTTGCTATACAGGGAAAAGTTAGAGAATTTGGTTGGAAGTCAGGGAATTTTTTATAAAAATGCAAAAACCACACAAATTCTCGCAAATATTTAAACAGCTGGCCTTTTTTTTAGGTTTTTTTTATCTAAATTTTAAATAAAAAACACAGGGGAAAACGTAAAAATTCTCCTGGAAAACCGGGACAAGTCAGGGAAATTTGTTCCAGAAAATACTGGCTACCCTGCTAAAACTAAACAGATTTAAAAAAAAGCACCTTATTTAGAATGAAAAAAACATTTCAAATGAGGTATCACTTGCCCTATCATGCTTTAAAATTTTAAGGGTTGTGCTCATAGCGCTAAGGGTTGAAAAGATTCTTGCAAAAATTTTAAAGAGCTTTTTTTTCAAAATCTTATTTTAAAAGACCAAAATAAGCACGGCCGTTTTGTATAAAATAAATAATATAATTATAAATATATTTTAAATTGTTTTAGCACCCCCCTCCCCAAATAGAGTAAAAATGGTGCATTATAAAATTATATATAATGAATATACTCAAATAAATTTTGAATATCATTTCCTACAACTATAATTTTCATATTTATTAATAGTATCCTGAGCCAAAATATATTTGTTTATCAATATCCTAAAGGAATAACATTACCAGTGCAGTATCGGCGGTGATAGAGACTGTAACTTTGTTTTACATAACAGCAGGTGTACGTAACGACGTCACAATACATACACATACTTACACACATACACACACACATCCATAAACATACATACATAGTTACCTAGATAGTCAATATACATACATACATATATTCATGAATTTATGCATGTAACATTTATATAAGTTGTATATAAAACTTCTCATATAAAGCGACATAGAACTTAGCAGTTATAAGTCATACAAACGTCAAATTAGTCTTAAAATATTTGTTATTTATTCTAGTTTATTGTGTTAAAATTTTAAATCATTTCGATGGTTTTTTTAAAAGTTATAGATATTTCAGTTCAGTCTGTTAATAAATACTAGTATTTAAATTCGATCAATATTTTACCGGCCTTAAAGGCAACATACACTCATGATTTTTGTGTGTGCACATCTATGGTACAGTACCTTTCGAATGATATGTTTCATTCATCTCTTTTTATTATTAATACAAAAAATGTACGACAATTTTCGATTTAATCGATAGATTTTCATTTAAAATATAATCATAATTTTGATTCCAAATTATTATTTTTATTCTATCATTGAAAACATCTAACCTTAATGCGCTTACTTATTCATCATGTATATGAAAGTAAGAATAATATATTTTAGAAAAAAACTGATTAAGAAATTTTTATTTTACTGTCTCTCCAGTATAGATATTAAATTATAACAGTTATTAAGTTTTAACCTGGTACTTTTCGATTTCCGCCGGATATGCTACCACTAACCAAGCCCGTGCTCTTACTGCCCGAAGTAATAATTTATCTATTTATAAAAATAATCGATATTTCTTAATAAAAAAAGGAAATAATAAAGTGCATATGAGTTTTTTTTATTTGATAATAAATTACAATGAAATTAGAACCGACAAAAACTGTCACTATATAAAAAAAAACATTAATGCACCCCCCCCCACATCTTATACGTTTTAAGCTTAATTTTGTTAATTATTAATGATGAATCGGATGAGGGTTCAAAATGAATAATTAATACAAAAAAAAATATTTTGTTTAATAAAACAGTAGGGCTCTAAAAGGGTTAATAGTATGTATATAGGTATCTGAAAGAAAGAATATAAGAAATAGAATACAATTCTTCTATTTGTTGAATAAAAAAATATGATACACTACTGTGCAAAAGTCTTAAGACACTCATTTTTTGCGTTTTGTATATAAATATAAAAATAAAACTGCAAAAATGGTTGATAAAAAATCTTAAATGTTGATAAGAGTACTCAATTACAACTTTTGTACAGCTATCTAAAATACAGCATTTACAATTTTCCATTTTGAGGAAATTTTTTGAATTATATGCCTGAAAGGACAGGTTTACTCAAGTTGAAAGTATTGACGCACACTGTCTTTCAAGCTAACGAGAAATTGTTTTTTTTTACTATTTTGACTGCGAGTAAACATATTCTTTTCGCTATTCTAGTAATTTTTATTGACTGAAATCTTTATACACTCATCAAAAAAATTAAAGGATAATTTCTTGAACTGTTTGAACCCTTGGCCCAGAGCGGCAAGGGATGATAAAAATAATTGGGCTCTTGATTCAAAAACTAGAAAGTGCAAGCTTTCAAATGAGCTTTAGATCATGCAAATCCAATCATTTTTCGTGGGAATATAACTGTTTGAAAATTGGTAAAAAATTTGCTTGTTAAAAATTATCCTTTAATTTTTTTGATGAGTGTATTTACATTCAAAATCACAGGTGTCTAAAGACTTTTGCACGGTAGTGTATATTCCAAATTTTGGAAACCAATTTTATCCAACCCGGATTCATCAAAATCTATACATTTTTATCACGCGTGCTTTTTCCTCGTGTCTCATACTTTAACAAGTTGATGCATTTCGTAATTACTATGCACAGTGTGTTGACACCTCGGGCGCTGCGCTCCTTTACCCCCCCCCCCCCCTCCCCCTCCTTCCAAACCTTCACACAGATAACTATGTACAACTGTATGTACAACGACGCCAGGTATATAAAATGTTTATGATAATTTAACAATACATTGTAATATGTAAATCGAATTTTAAACGAATGAAATAATGTATCATTAACTAGCTGTTACTTGCGACTTTGTTCGCGTGGAATATATAATAAAGTAGCCTATGGCCTCTCTAAGGATGTAAGCTATCTCCCTGCAAAATTTCATCAAGATCGGTTTAGCAGTTTAGTTGTGAAAAGGAAACAAATATAGAGAATAAGTTACTTTCGCATTTATTACATTGGTAAAGATTTTTTAAATGTGATGTCGTTGCGTCTAATAGAAAGGGTTAGGGGGTAAAAATATACATCGCAATTTTGGTTTTGAATTTATTTTCAGAACACATTTAATAGAATATTTTAGTTTGTTAAATTATTAAAAGTAAAAAATGTTAAATTTAATTTGAAAATTGAAATAGATAGAACGGTATATAATAGTAACATGTACTAATTTGCTGTAATGTCAGAGCTAGTTTTTCATTATTTTGAATAAATTACACGTGAATATATTTGTTTTATAATTTTTATGGTATTTAAAGTGGTTGAAGTTCGAATAATTAGTTTTTAAAACGTCTCTATATAGCCAATTGTGTAGAATTTCAATAAATAGAGCACTTTCGGCAAGTTATCTCATTTATCGTGTGTTAAAAACTCTATTTTAATATCCAATTACTCAAAAACCATACGTCCAATATTTTAAATAAAAATTAGTAAAATATATGAGTTAGGTATCCATAAATAACATATTAAAATTTTAGACATTGCTCTAATGATCGAATAACCTTAATCACTAAGCATTTTAATAGTTACATACTATTTTTCAAACATCACAGAAATATTTAAATATTAAAATTAAATACTGTCTATCAGTCCTTTTCATATCCTACCTTTACAATTTTGATTTACCTAAATTGTTATATATAATTTCATTTATTCCTATTTCCTCAAAACTACTTTTTTGTCTGTTTATAAACTTTTAATTAATATCAAATAATATAGTAATTAATGTTTGTTTTTTTCAGTAATGTCCGAAGAATTGAGCTGTGAGCAGAGTCTCAGCAGTATTGAACTAGTGGCTGAAGAGGCAGCAAGTGTAAGGGCTGTAAGTGTGTCTCCAGCCGACACCGGATGCTCCGGTGGCAGTAGTCCGCACGAAATGGAGCTACACGACCCACATAGCTCCGAAGAGGAGCTAGAGGTCATTAACAACACTAATAACACAGATCAGGTAAAAAATAGTTATTCAAAATTTTGTAATCTACGAAAAAAATCGTTACATTACCATTTTCTTCAGTAGGCTTTCGTGGCCGTTGTCCATAGTAGCTAACTTTTAGGGCTGTTATCCACATTCGACTCTCATGTCGGAGTTTTCTATACGGAAGTTTAAACTATACGTTTGTTGTCTCAATCTCCAGTTAAAAATTATAATTAATCTCAAGCTTAATTTGTCGGCTATCTGGCATACCATTATTAATTTATTATAGCTAATTTCATGCTTCGATGTTTCCAGAATTTCAAAATAGCATACTGTGTAACCAAAATTTATTTTTCTAGCTCAAATATTGACATCTGATTTCTTTTGCATTCTATAGTAGCACTATATTCTTTTACGAATTCTAGTAATGTACCCTGTTGTCTTTTACTAAAATTAACTCGTTTTTATCACATTTAATATAATAATTTGAGGTTAATTTTTAGTTTGATATAATAAAAAGCGCACCATGTTAAAGCTAAGAAGGACGTTCAGCTCTACTAAGCATGCGCAAGAGTTTACGTTAAGGGGCTATACTAGTGTGAACGCTGGAAATTTGGGTGATTTTGGAAGAAAAATACTCAATGAAATATTTTGGAAAATTGAGAATATATTTAGCTATATTAGAGGTGTATTCCATAATTTTTTCACGTAAAAATATCGATATATAAGCGACTTATTCGCTGTCTTCGGAGGCGCCAAAAAAAAAATCTCCTCCACTGCGGCCATGATTCCGGACGATGGATTAGTTGAAATTGAAAAATGGAATAATGTTGTTAAACTGGAAGGTATTTCCTGTACGATAAACTAAAATTTTCGAAAAATATCAAAATCTAACAAAATGGCGTAGTTATGAAAAAAAATCTGTTTTCTTACCTATAAAATGGTCGTATTTTTAATGCCAATTCGTCAATTTTCATCAAATCAAAAATATCCTAGTTCATCGTAGAGTAAATATATTCAAGAGTACTCAGTTCAAATTTCAAGTTAATCGGATAATTGCTTTTTGAGTTACAATGTCAGCAAATTTGAAAAATCTCATTTCGAGAAACACGCATTTAAAGATTTAACTATCGATTTCATATCTGCGAGCGGTCGCTCTGTAGAAGGTTGCTGTTTGAAGAGTATTAGGGATACGGCCTTGAAAATTTCACAGAATATTCTTGAAACTATAAACTCTCCAAAAAGGCAAAACAAAATTTATTGATTTTTTTAAAATTTCACACTAGTATGACCCCCTAAACTTACATTGAGAAAATGATTATAAAATCTAAACAACATAATTTTTTACGATTTTTATTTATTTTTTATATTTCAGACTGAAAAGACACCTTCGCCTGCAGTTTTGCGTCACCATCAGTCAACCAAACAGCACCAGAGACGGGCGTCGGCCAGCGTGACCGCCGGTGTGACTAGTGTCACTTCCGGTCCAGGTGAACGCGCGGCGTCTGTTTGTTTGCCGGAGAAGCGCAAGTGGTCGCAAGTATGCCAGTCGGCTGGTGCAGTGGCACCCGAGGACTGCAGTCCGGAGAACGAGGAGAATATGTCGCAGTTTGGGAATCTTAGCCCGAGCAGGATATGCCGCTCGCCGTCGTACGGCAAGCTAATGTTCGGGGTGAGTTTGATTTTTTTAAATTTCCATTTTTTTTACTTGTACAGGTACTTACAGCTAATTTATTCACTGCTCAGCTGTTTTGAGTGATAGAGTAATGATATGTATCATTAAACATTTCTGAGACTTCAAAGAACATGTTTTATATCTATACTAGCTGATTTCCGCGGCGTCGTTCGCGTAGATTTCGAAAATAATTACAACCCTCCATACGTGACAAGGGGTGAAATATTAAGGGTGGCCAGTTACTGGAAAACCGGGAAAAGTCAGGGAATTTGGTTGGAAGTCAGGGAAAAAATGTAAAATTGCAAAAACCACACAAATTCTCGCAAATATTTAAACACTGACCTTTTTTATGTTTTTTTATCAAAATTTTAAATAAAAAACAGGGAAAAACGGTAAAAAATCTCCTGGAAAACCGGGAAAAGTCAGGGAAATTTGTTCCAGAGAAATACTAGTCACCCTGTTAAATTTGTCTAGTGTTTTGCTTTTTATTTATTATACAAAATCGTAAATATCTCGACTTCTATGCGAGATAGGGGTTGTTTTTCACCCTAAAACCCCCACCCCCGTGTTTTTTTGTCGGATCAAATGAAAACTAATTAAAAACCTTCCATACGTGAATACAACCGAAAATATTTTTTTCCATTAAAAATTTTACAGCCCCGTTTATCCCCTTAGAGGTTGAATTTCGGAAAATCCCTTCTTAGTGGGTGCTTACATCATAAAATAAAGACATCTACGAAATTTCACGTTTCTAGGTCCAAGGGTTTGGGCTGTACGTTGATGAACGAGTGAGTGAGTGGTTAAGGCCAAACTCTTTTATATGTACAATAGATCAGGGGTTCCCAACCGGTAGTCCGCGAGGGGGTAAAAAATGGTCCCTATAAAAGATTTGAATGTTTGAATGAACTTTGAATTATCGACGACCTTTTTTTAGGTCTTTAAAGCATAAAAAACATGTGAAGACCTTTTTTTGGGCTTTTTCATTTCAAAGCTATCAAATTTTTTTTTTAACCTTGTGGCCCCCTACTAATAATAATAACATCAAAGTAGTCCCTGGTCAACAAAATGTTGGAAACCACTGGTATAGATAAATACATATCTGAATAAATGATTTTTTTAAGATAGATTATTTTAAAATTCAAAATTTTTGCTCATCGACAGTTTGGAAGAAACAGAGAAATTTATTTTCTCTGCGTTCACTTTTTGCGGTTGCAGACAAATTATTTCTAGCATTCGCTCTTGAGAATTTTTGTTCCATTTGTATGTCTATCGCGTAATTACTGTTTTATTTGATCTATGAACTATTGAATACCGGCTTTTCTTTCCTTCCTTTACGTGTACGTTAGTTTTTATTTCTTCCGTATATAATGTTAATAAGAACCTGTATTTTTTTTCTAAAAAGTAAAAACAGTTGTATTCATTTCTTTAATTATTCTTACAGACAGACATAATAACTGTCAAATAAATCATGGAGTTTTTTTTACTTTCTCTTAGATTTTTTCTATATTTTATATAATATATAAGAAAATAAGTCTACTTTGTTTTGAATTTTAGTTGTAAACGTTAATTTTTTGATCAGAAAATCAATGCATTTATGGAATTATTAATGTAAATAACAGATTTGAAAAAAAGCACCATGTTTAGAATAAAAAAACCTTTCAAATGAGGTATCACTTGCCCTATCATGCTATTTCAGTTTTTTACACAGTACCGCATTTTTTCATAACCATTATAATGTCAACAGTGTCTATTTCACTTCACACTTCTATTTTCTTCAATTCTAAATTTAATAATTCAAACTTAATATGTAAAATGTCAATTTTTAATTTGTAAATTTTTGGCAGATCTACTACGTCATCAACACTATATGCAATAATGGCGGCTGTCAAAATAATCGTAACAGACCTTGTATTATTGGATCATGGGTTTTACTATAACTCGTGAGATATTGTGTGTCTTGTCACCCCCCCCCCTTCATTTAAATAAATAAATCACCATTCAACAATATGGAAATAATAGTTCACCTAGAAATACCTTCATAGAAGTTTTAAAATAGGTTTTACTATAACTCGTGAGATATTGCGTGTGTCTGTGTCTTGTCACCCCCCCCCCCCCTCTTTCATTTAAATAAATCGCCATTCAATAACAAGAAGAAAACGCATCAAATTGAGATCTTTCCACAACAAATACTGAAAACGGTTTCGCTATTTAAAGAGAAATCCAGTATACAATACAGCAGCGCAAACCTGTAACAATTTCCAAATTTTTTTTTCTCCAAACGTTTCCCTCTTTCTTTCTCAGTTCATCTCTCTTCATCCCACACTTCATCCTTTTTACAAAAGTCTGTGTAAACACTCAATTCTTCACGACGACGATGCTACGGACTTTTAAGAGCTGTATTTCTGTCTCTCTTTCTCTGTATGTATATATATGTGTGTGTGTGTGTGTGTGTGTTCCAGTCCTGTATTATGGACAGATAGAATGATAGACGCTTCTGAGGCTCTATGCTGAAAATGAATCTTTTGTAGGTACACTCAGCGCTCTATAAAACGACCCTCTACTGAACGACCACTCCATCCGACGATTGGTCGTTCTATCCATCGACCTTCGAAATTTAAATTCACCAAATAACGTTAAAATTCGGCACAGTTGTGGGTGCCCCTCTACACAGGTAAAAAGGTTTACTTGAGCCAAGTAAACCTTGTTTTGTATATAACGAAAACAATATTTTCTTAAGATAAGAAATATATTCTTAAACCAACTATAGTATTCTTAGACGAAGAAATAATGTAGTTGGATTAGGAGTACTTATATTAAGAAAATATTGTTTTCGTTATATACAAAACAAGATTTTCTTGGTCCAATACAGTTTTTGTGTGTGTGTAGCCGTCGATTGATAGAACGATTGCATTACCGATGCCATCGTAGAGTGGTGCTGAGTGTACTAAATTAAAGAGGAACCTCTTTAGTACGTTTTTCGCTATAGTATATATATTCAAGATCCCATGTTAAAATATTTCGTTAGAAAGTTAGAACGTATTTTCCTCTCAGTTCTTTAAAAAACATATAAACGAAGCTCTTCTGTATTGCGGCCATTGATTTTTTAATAAAAAAATAAAATGATCATCTTTAGAATAGATAAGATTCAATTTTTTATATTTTATAGTTAACAAAAATACAGTAGAAACCGGTTTTAACGACGACTGAATATAAAAGTCCAACTGAATCCCATATAATTGTATTTTAACTGGTTATTACAACTATCGGCTTTTTTTAACGAACTAATTTGACTGGTCCCTTCGAAGTCGTTATAACTAGTTTTTACTGTACGTATATCAAAACTGAAGATTTAAAAAAATCTGAGTTTGAACGTATTTTTCCCTCAGGCCCTTCAAAATTGTACTAAAGAGGTTCCCTTGTACAGTGGTCATTAATCTTTTTAATAAAAATAAAATAAAATTAGTATCTTTAGAATAGATAAGCTTAATTTTTTTTTATATTTTATTGTAAACATAAAAATATATCAAAATTGAAGAATTAAATTTACGAAGTTTTAGAGGATTCGGTTGTTTCTTAAATGCGGTCCTGCATAAAGGTTTTTTTGTGTTTTCTACCGCATGGAAGATATCACAAGAGCCAGAGGTCCATTGTGTTCGACCCAGAGATGTTTATTTTTGTTTGCGTTTTTGGAACGGATACTTTTTAACCGCTTGTTGTTGTCTTTAAGATTTGTTTTTTTTCCTATAGAGATTTCAATCTAAATCTTTGTTTATAGTATACAGTGCTGGATTAGGTTAGTTAAGTCCAAACTTAATACAAGAAGACGAGATTTTTCTCAGTCGAAGCTACCAGTGTAAAATATATATTTCATCCGTTCATACCTGCTGCGGGTGCGCACTGTACCATTGCTGGTGTATTTTTAACGAAACTTTTATAGGAACGGTTAGAGGTATCAAGTTGAAATTAAAATGAGATACTAAGGAATACAGCTTCATTGTCCTGTCAAAAATTCAAGCTTCTAACTCAATACAACAAAAAGATACGGCCTTTCAAATGGATTTATAATTTTTTCACGTTTGGTCACATTTTTTGTAAAATATGAATATCAATTGTAATAAAATCATGGTAATAATAAGGGTGTCCCATTTTAATCTATCATCCCCTTAATTTTTTTATCTATCAATTAAATCAAAAAATGTTTCAAATAAAAGTTGTTCGGTTTTAAGGGGGACCCAAAATGGCGTTATTAATTTTTGATTTTTTGGACGTGTTCATGGTCAAATAGGACCAACATTTTTTTTTTTCAAATGGAAACTTATATTTTTTATTACGGTATCTTATTGTTTGGAAAAAAACAAACAGCTTTTGTTTTAAATAATTTTTTGCGTGACTTCATTTTTTTTTTAATATTTAACAAAATAATTTTAGATTTTAGATTTTCACTAATTTTTTACTCGAAACCCATTAACTTTAGACAAAAAGTGTAAAAAACAAAAAAATGTTTATTTTACTCTGATGTAACAGAATGATTTTTTTTGCTTTAATACTTTGAAGAGCAAAAGTTAAAAAATAGTCCTGATATAATTTTCCTAGTTTTATCAGATTAAAGGGGTGATAGATTAAATTGGGACACCATGTATAGTGATTATGTATGTTTATTTGAACACAATAAATAAATAACTTAACCTCACTTTTAACTGTCAACTTTGTAAATTTTGTTTTTTAAAACAATGGGGGTAATTTTCATATATTTATGTACATACACATTTTTTGTAAAAAATGGATATCTATGCAGAATATCTCTAGAGGAAATAGAACGATATATTTTTGTTAAACAAGTAAATAAATAATTTCCGTTTGAAATTATTTCAAACGGAAATTGAATATATAGAAAAATGGTTTTGTTTTTTAATGTACTTGTTTGATATAACAAACAAAAGAACAGAGTCATCATTTTACATGAGAGAAATCACAAAAAAAATGAAAACGAAACTATGTATCAAAATACAAAAAGAAACAACGCAAAAATCAAGTTACTAAAGGCATCAAGTAATAGAATACGCTAGTAAATACAATGTATAAAAATATTTATTTTATTCATAGAATATGAATTCTTTTTAGTAATTAAAATAACTGTATGACCTTCACCAAGGTTTCTTATGTTATTATAATTTTATCGTAAGCATATTTATTATAGATATTTTTTTATTTCGATTTATTAATAATAAAACATAAATCAGGGATGGTCAATAAGTCATTTCAATTTCAATTAATATTAGTTACCGAAACTTGTGCAAAAGTTCGGAATAATTTCAAAAGCAATGACATTTTCGAGGGTTTTAGAGATAGTTATGAAGAATATTTTCTGAAAAATCTTCAGTCCTGAGTGTTGAGCAATCCCTGCAATCAGGGAAGAAGGAAAAAAATAAAATTTTTTATAAAAATCTTAATAGCACCTGAACCAATTTGCAATAACGTTCAAATGGCGCAGAATTAAATTGTACACAAACAATAAGAGCAATTTTTTTTATTTGATCTCATAAAGTATACCTAATTTGTAGTTAAACATTAAAATTATACATGATTCTATCCTTTACTTCAAATATAACATACTTACGGGTCCCCAATTAAAAAATAATGTTATTTTTTTGCGATTTGCTTCCCTTATGTTAAGTTTTACAGTAACATTTTGGTAGTTTAATAATTTAAATGCTTAACTGGCTAACTACACTATATAAATATACATTTTTCTGGGTTAATTTTCTATTTTTCTTTAACTAAATGCTCCTTTAACTAACTGTCATATTATCAACAGATGCAAGCATAATACATTTAATTAAATAGATTTTAAATTATCTGCAGTATTTCTTTACAACGTATATTATGTATATTTTTCATTGAGAACTTAAATATTGATTTAAATCACGTTTGTAATACACCAAATTTACTTTAAAGGAGCATTTAGCGCTAAAGGAGCTTTAAATTGGTTGATAATACCGGGCACATGTGTTATAGATTTCGGTAAAAGTGTGTTTATTTTATAGAAAATGATATGAAAAGTTGAAATTTTCAAACCGCAAGTCTGTACGTCAAATCGTTCTCGAGATATAGCCTTTCAAAGTTTTTGATTTTTCAAAATTTTGGAGAAAAATGGCCGTAACTTTTGAACGTGTGGTCGGATTTGATTTTTGTTGACAGTTTTGGAATCAGCGTGTCAAAATCTATATAATGACATGTATAATACTTGAAAATTCGACAAAAAAATTTTGGTCAAAAATCGACATTTTTTTAAGGTATACCCCTTTGAATTTTTTCAATTTTTCGCAAAAATTTTTTTATCGAATTTTGAAGTGTTATACATGTAATTATATAGATTTTGACGCGCTGATTTCAAATATGCCAACAAAAATCAAATCCGACCACACGTTCAAAAGTTACGATCATTTTTCTCTAAATTTTTCAAAAATCGAAAACTTTGAAAGGCCATATCTCGAGAACGGTTATAGATACAGACCTGCGGTTTGAAAATTTAAACTTTTCACATCATTTTCTATAAAATAAACATACTTTTAACCAAATCTAAAATTCAAAATTTTTTCTCATATTTCATGCATCAAATTTCGATGTATCATAGAAATATCAATATAAAATCATAACTTTATACAAATTATATTTGTATTTAATATAAATCGACACTTTTAAGTTGTTTTACTATATATTTTACAAAATGATACATGCTTAAAATTAACTAAGTCCGTTATGACGCCTTGATACCTGAGGACATGGTAATTTGTCGCATTTGAACCATAATTCTGTCTCTAAACTCTCTCGGCTAAACATAACCTACGACAAGTGGGCCTTAACGTAACCGCACAGCAGTTACCAAAATGTAATTCACCCATTTTACTTCCACGAAGCTGATATTTATACAATATCGTTTAGGTAAAATTTTCATCACAACCATATATTGAGTTTTTAATACAAGCAAAAGGAACTGCTAATTTGAGCATTGTATAATAATTAAATTATATCGGGGGGGGGGGGGGGGGGGGAATGAAACTCTATCAGATCAGGGGTTGCAGAAGGTGCGACTGTAGTCTGGCACGAGGGTAAAGCAAAATGATAAGGCGTCAAAATGTAGACGTCAAATTAGCCATAAGTGATATTAAATTTCATATCTTATTTTTTTATGTATAACCTACATAATTTCAAAATTTTAATGAAACTCATTAATTTTTTTTGCATAATATACATGACCCTGCTTTGATTGACCCCTTTAAAAAATTCAACTCTGTGAAACTTCTTTCTGAAATGTTATTAAAAATGGAGAACCATACATGACTTCCATGTTCTATAATATCTTTTACAATATTTTTTAGTATAAAACTCAGCTTTGTATTATAAATATTAGTTTTCTAATATTCTAATGTTAGTTGTATACACACGTTTGTAGAATAATAATTATTTGACATTTGAATTTAACTACGCTTGTTTCCATGGCAACATGCATTTATTAGTATTTAAAATTAAAACTTTGAGGGTGGTTTTCACCCCTTCAGTGGCTATTTAAGCACGTTTATGAAAAAAGTGCTCCTTAGATTGGATTGAACTACAAGTGTACCAAGTCTTATCAAAATTGGTGACATAATACTCACTTTTCAGACGATATTTGGTACAAAATTTCGAATATTTCCGAAACCCGTAATCCGATTAGCACCAAAATCAATAGGTCTGGAGTACTCACTGAGACAAACATTCTCCCCAAAAAGAATTCAAATCGGTGCATATTTACAGTAGTTATCGTGAACGGAAGAAAAAACTACATCCAGGCACACAGACACACGCACAGCCGCCATGCGGAAATTAACTTTTCTTTACGTTTTGAAGTTAGTACAATCAGAATCTAGTCTTATCTCAGACACGATTTTCTGACGGTATTATGTACAATAGTTCCATTTCTTCGAACATGGAAGTAAAATAACTGAAAAATAAATGAAAATAGGTAACAGTATAGAAAAGTTTTGACATTCACTGTTTTCCCACATCATCAAACAAGACACGAGGACTTTATGGACGTCCTGTATAACTAACACCGCACACGGCTAACAGCCAAGGGAAATCTAAAAGTTTTACGGGATACGTTGGACAGAACGTATTTATTATTTATTAACTCAACATGTTTGCAAATGCTAGTTTGAAAGGGGGGGGAGTATGGCGAGGGAGGGGGTTGAGTGAAAAGTGTACAATGTTAACTGCATTGTACGAAAGTTTTGATTTTCATTCATTCATATATGAACGGAAAAGTAGAAAAGTCATTAAAAGGTCATTTGAGAGGCTCTTCAGAATTGCAGAGTTTTGAAATTTTTTTGGTTAGTCGTTAGTGTAAAAATATCAGTGTTTTTGCGTTAATTAACTCAAGTTTAGTCGATGTTTTAATTAACTAAATCTAGTACTTACTTAATTAAAGTATGTATAATCGAGCAAATTGGTTTTATTTATTATAAAAAATACTTTATTAATTAATTAAATAGCTAATGGCTCTAATTATTAGTGGTGAACTAAAGAAAGTTTGTACTCGAAGTGGATATTCAATTATGACCCCCCCCCCCTGACGTTATTATTTTTTAAATATTTTTTAATAGGCTCTATACCTCACCCAATCTGTCTTTAATAATTTTGGTGTAACCTATTTTGTCAACCGTTTTCTTCAAAATATACCGCCATTTAGTTGTACTTAAAACAGATTTCAATCGACTATTTAGCTTAAGAAATACACACCTGTGATTTTGAATGTAAATATACAGATTTCAGTCAATAAAAATACACAAAATAGCGAAAAGAATATGTTTACTCGCAGTCAAAATAGTAAAAAAACAATTTCTCGTTAGCTTGAAAGACACTGTGCGTCAATACTTCCAACTTGAGTAAACCTGACTTTTCAGGCATATAATTAAAAAAATTTCCTAACATGGAAAATTGTAAATGCTGTATTTTAATATGCTAGGATTATTACAAAAGTTGTAATTAAGTACATTTAAGGAGGTTGCAATAATCATAGTGTGCTATGACTATGCGCGTCAGTTGACATTTTTTGACAGATAAATAAATAAAAAGTACAGTTATTAAACGCATCATGCAACATTTACAAAATAATGCATAATTTGATAATTAAAAACATATTTTTGATATAAATATATAGATAAATTTAATGATAAATACTAATTTTATGCATTGACAGAAATATTTTAAATTTCGCGCCGTTCGAAGATTTTGCGATGTTGCCATACTTCATCACTTATTTTTAATCACATTGAGGTTATGTCAAATTTTTGTATTTATTATTGTAAATAATTTTAACGGTGTGGTAGAAGTCAACGATTTTTTGGCTAATGATTCATAAATATCGTATTTACTCTTGGTGTGAATTGTGAGTTGATGGTAATGTTTGTATAGATTCTACAATCATTTAAAAATATTTCTCATTTACGACCATGTATAAGAGAAATATTTAAAAATTATTTTCTCAAAAACGGTGTGGACAATCATTCTCAAATTTTGACAGTGAACATTTGGTATAGTTATCTTTCACTGTACAAAATTTCAGATAAATGGTAATGTTTTCAAAAGTACTCCCATTCCTCCTTAAGATTTTTATCAAGTATTTTTGCAGTTTTATATGTATTTACAATACGCAAAAAAAATATTGTCCAAATATTTTAATTTTGACTACTATGCATTTTTTATAATAAATCTTCTCGCTTCGTTTAAGTTTCGTCTTGATCTCGTTCTCGTTTTAAGACCAAGACGAGATTGTGTATACAGTCTTACATAACCCTGATTCTTAATTTTAATAAAATACGTATACAAATCCTTGCTGGTATGAAACCACCCATATAACTTAAGTATACTAGCTTAAGTTAATTGTGTGTAGAGATGTAAGACATGTTGTTATTTTTGTTTTAGGGAGTTTTGTGTTTTACAAACAACTATATTTTACTAAAACAGTGCATGAAGCTATTATGTTACGGTGTAAGTACTAAGTTTTGCAATATTATGGCATTAATTTCATAGCTTTGTAATAAATGTACTGTCTTATGAAGGAATGTACAAGCTTTACTTAAAATTTATTTCTTTAATTTTATTACCGCTCGAATTTCATTTAAACTTTACAATTTTGTACATACTGTTTTGAGGCTTCCGCGGTGATCTTTATATGAATCTTGGTCTCTGGGTATAAGCCGTGTCAATTTGGTCGTACTTAAAATGTATTTCTTTAATTTTATTACCGCTGAAATTTCATTTAAACTTTACAATTTTGTACATACTGTTTTGAGGCTTCCGCGGTGATCTTTATATGGATCTTGGTCTCTGGGTGTAAGCCGTGTTATTGGCCAACGTTTCTTTAAATATTGCAGTGGAGTGGATATCTTCAGGGCACTTTGAGAAGAGCCCATTGTAATGTGTGACGCGGTTTATACTCAGAAACCAAGATCCACTTGTATAGATAGTACTGTATATAGATTTTTTTTAATTATGTACAATTTTGAAACCAAAAGATAATATTTTGTGGGTTTATGGGTTAAAGACAGAATCTATTAATGTACACTTTCGTGCAAAAGTTTTTAGACGCTCATTTTTTTGCGTATTGTAAATATAAAACTGCAAAAATGGTTGATAAAAAATCTAAAATGTTGATAAGAGTACTTAATTACAACAATTGTAATAATTCTAGCATATCTAAAATATAGCATTTACAATTTTCCATGTTAAGGAAAATTTTTGAATTATATGCCTGAAAGGTCAGGTTTACTCAAGTTGAAAGTATTGACGCACAGTGTCTTTCAAGACGAGAAATTGTTTTTTTTTTTACTATTTTTACTGCAAGTAAACATATTCTTTTCGCTATTTTGGGTATTTTTATTGACTGAAATCTGTCTATTTACATACGACTGTATGTTTGTAACAGCCCTACGATTCTCTCATTTATTTACCTATTTAGATGAAATATCGAATACGGGCGTTGTTTAATGACCCAAAAAAATGAAACTATTAAATTATTTTTTGGACCCCCCTTTCATAGACTGATTTTTTTTCCAATTTCCCATTTCTTGTGCCGGATTTTAGTAAAATTTTGTTTATTAGTAGGGTCAAACTAGTAGATGATTCTATATCAAAATTATCAAAATCATGTAGATGGGAAGACGGTTATTTAAAAAAAATGTTTTTTTTTCTAAATATCTCAAAAACGAGTATTTTACGTGAAAATTTTATAGAATCTTTTATTTGGGGCATTCAATTTTTTATAAAAAAAGTAATTACAATTTCTTAGTAGAATAATTCCTTACGAAGTTGTTTAATGACCCAAAAAATTAAACTATTAAATTATTTTTTGGACCCCCCTTTCATAGACTGTAATTTTTTTTCCACTTTCCCCATTTCTTGTGTCGTTAAGAATATAGGTAAAAGCGACATTCTTATTAGGTGGGGGGAGCTTGGGGGATTATAGAATGACATAAGTTTATAAAGTCTATATTATTTATTATTATGTTTATACACTTTGTAAAAAATTAAATATTTGCATGACAGGATTGGACGACGGGATATTGACAAATCATTAATCATACCCCCCCCCCCCCTCCCACTGTTTCGACGTCCGATTTCCCGTTCGAATTGTTCGCTGAAAGGCGACAATGAGTTGTGAATTTTTTTCTTCTTTTTGTTGTATGTTCTATGTAACAGTTAGAATAATGAAGATAGTCTTTCACTTTTGTAAATGCAATGTAGTTAGTTTTTTGTATCACTAGGTTGAAGATACATAGGTAATATCCGTTTTAAGTATTGGAAGATGAGATTGTATTTATTTTATATTATTAAATGAAATGAATTGGAATCGAAAGCCAAATTTATTTTATTATTTATTACTACTTCAACTTCGGTAGCTAACCTAATTAAATCATCATAATTTCAGGGCTTTTCGAATAGTGAAAATCTCATCAATATCGGTTCGGTAGTTTTCTCTGCACAGATTAAAAAAATATTTGAATTTTTGCAGATTTATTTTTTATAAAAATAATTTAATAAATAACAGGATCGCAGGAAAAATAAAAGAAAAATCTATATATTATAAATACGAAAATGTGTCTGCCTCTCTGTCTGTCTGTTTGTTACCTTTTCACAACTAAACCACTTAACCGATCTTGATGAAATTTGGCATGGAGATAGCTTGCATCTTGAGAAAGGACATAGGCTACTTTGTAGTAAAAAAATATACGTGACCTGTTTTATCGACTATCATGACTGAAATTTGTATTACCCAACCTTCTTCTTCATGGGTTTCAAGTCGCAGGCGCTTGTTAGAGACATCTAGCGTTCAATTGCGAAACTAAAAAACTGTTTTATTGACTATCATAATATTTGTATTATTTACCTAAACTAACATCATGTGGTTGTTTTCACAAACCTAAATTTCGGTCTTAAATATAAATTTAGGTCTTAAATATATAGCCCTACTTTTTTCCTACATAGACCTTTTCTAAAAGAATGATTTTTTCTTATAGACCCCCTTACATTTTTAGATTCTAGAAAATATAAATATACTACAATCTTGTTGAAAAAGTAGAAAACAAAAACATTTTATGCGGTGTTTACACCGAGAAAACAAAACAGAAACACGGTGTTTTTTTACAAAAAAGTAACAAACCCTATACATTTTTAAATACGAAGTATTTTAAAGACACGATGTTTATGTTTTGTTTTTTTCATCATCCAATAGACCCTTGGAATACTATAGACTCTTTTTAAACTTCCATAGACCCCCGAGGGGTCCAAATGGACCCCGTTTGGAATCACTGATATACTTAAAGATAATCAAGAAACGTTGTAACCGATGTCGTAAGAAATCTAAAATAATTCTTCGGCATTTCTTTGTATTCTTATTTGTTTTCAAAACACATTCCATTTGAAGTAAATTGGCATAACATCACTGACACCTAGTTATAGTATATTTATACAAAAAACAAAACCGTCACTTCTTTTAAAATTATCTCACATTTTCAAAACAAAGTTGTTTTTTGTTTTTGTTATGAACCGTGATATTTAAAAATATAAAATTTAAATTATTTATAAATACATTTTTAATGGAAAACAAAATTGTTCATATATCTGAAGAAGTTGATTATTTTCATGTATTTTTTTTTGTAAGTAATACGTGATGATGAACATATCGATCTGATACAGTAGCGTAACCAGATTTTTTTTTGGGAGGGGGGCAAAAATATATAAAGCAAAATTTTACCAAATGGTTTCAAATGACCTTTTTTATTTGGTGAGGAGGGGGGGGTATATGAAATTGTTTATTCGTATATATCTTCGCATGGTTCCTATACTACTCATAGAAGGGGGGAGGGAGGGGAGGTCCACGTTTAGTCATTTCGAAAGATAGGAGCAAATATGTATATGATCCTTACTGAAAAAAATTGTTATAAGCATAACTTATGAACTACTCAACGGATTTAAGTGAAATTTGGTTTATTATTTGAGTCAGACTAATAGATTATTATGTATAAAAATTATCAAAATCATATGGAGGGGGAGGGGGTTATTTCCAAAAATATTATTTTTCTAAATATCTCAAAAATGTGTATTTTACGTGAAAATTGTATAGAATCTTTTTTGTAGGGCATTAAATTTTTTATAAAAAAAATCATTACAATTTCTTAGTAGAATGATTACTTACGAAGTTATATACTTTTTTGCTTGTCAATTATTTCGATCACGTTTATTTTTTTTAATTTTGACGTAATCAATTTAAAAATTAAAACCTCTCAGGAGGTTTTGGAAGGGTGAGAGGAGGGGGGTTATCCTAATATTGATAAGTAATATCAAATGTACTATAAATGGTATAAAATTCCACATAAATTCATAAATAACCGTCCATATGTTTATTCGTAAATATTGAGCTAGTAAAAACACTTTGGTTGCTATAAATTGAAATCGATTGCTTATCGCACGAAGTAGTGACATGTGAAGATACTAACATGTGTAGTAACTGATAAATTGCACAGTCTAGCGTGCTAGCATGTATGTACATACGTGTGTGTGTGTGTGTGTCACTGTGTGCGTGTGTTTACAATTATAGTGGAATATTACTGACGGAAATACATATGCACAATATGTTCTTTGTGGAGAACTTTTTTTATCTGTCTGAAACACAAAAATCAACATTTAAAAAAATATGTTTGCGAAGTCATAGCTAAGTAACCAAAATTTTTGTATAAATTTAATGTATAGTATCATAAAGAAGCTAGCAAATTTGCTAGCTAGAAAGTTATAAGACTGTTCTCTTGAAGATTTTAACAAGTTTCATGCATGCGTTGTACGTAAACACTAGCAACGGTATTAAAACAGTGGTGATATTACGGTAATTATTTTGTACAGTCCGAGTCTGCACCAACTGTGTTACAATACTGTGTTGAAGTATCACTGCTCTCAATTCCATAGTAAATCCATAGATACTATCACAAAATTAATACCTCATTTGAGAGTGCTTGCTAGCTAATTAAGGTTGTATTAGTCCCTTTATGGTACCGGACTTAAGACAGACATATAACCCAACCAGTTTGGTTTCAGGGGGAAAGCCACTGTGACAGGAAAGAAATATTTTTTTCTTACATTTTTTTAAAGTATACATATTCATAAATATGTATACAAAAAATTGAGTTTAAATTCCGAAAATTGACGGAGTTACAGTCAATTTAGCGAGACGAGGTAGCGCGGCAGGTTATGACATAACAAACACGTTTATCTCGAAATGACATTTTTCGACCTGGTAGACACGAATATATATATTTTTTTTATAATTTTCGTAATTGTAGTAGCTATCATTGCACGTAGCCGACTTTTGAAATTTTGATAATTACAATTTTTAAAACCACTCTAATAAAAAAATAGGTCTTAAAAATGAAAAAAAAATTTCAAACGATCGCCATTTTGTGAAAAAATAAAATAAAAATAAAAACGGCTACGTGCAACGATAGCTACACTCATATAGATATTGATAAAAATTTTATTTATTTTTTTCATATAACTCATAGAGAAAAATATTTTTTTTGGTCGTCACATCGAGGCTTATAACTTTGTAAATATTTAATATTTTTCAATAAAAATTTATATTTAATAAGTTGAATACATACTTAATAAAACGTCCTTTACCTGATTCAAAAATAATTAGTTTTATCTGTGAAAAAAATTCCCAAGCATTGAAAATTTTTTGACCCGTCACAGTGGCTATCCGTCTTAAATAAAGACAGGCATAGACCCACAGTACGACCCATCTATTTTTTGTGAAGTATTAATTTTCGAATCAGATGCACAGTCTATACTCTATTACATAAATATCTAAGGTTAAAATGACGATATAAATGTCATTACTGTATACATATATTTGAATTACATGTATGTACTCAAAAATGAAATAATAATCTGTAGCAGATGTTTGAGTTTTATCATATTTTATTATACATTTTTATTGCATTCGTTTTAAATATACATACACGTATCACTAACATTGCCTATTTATAAATGGTGCATTCATATACCGTGGATTTACTTATTTGTTTATTTTTTACAGTCACATGTATTTTTTATAAGCCTTTGATTCGTATTAGAGTAAATAAACCATATTTGTTCATGGATATTTTGTTTGCATTAAAATTATATATTTCAAGTTTTTTTTTTTAATATACATACGGGTGTCCGTATAAGTTGAAATATTAACGGGGCAACCCTTCAATTTGTTCTTTGTTACCAAAAAATAAGGTAGCCACAAACTTAGTGTTGACTTGTTGACAATTCATTTTTAGACTATGCTCAATGCACTTTTTTACGTGTATTTTAAATAAAAATTTTCTGAAAATATTAATTTTCTTTTTTTTTCTGTTTTTCCTGTATTTTATGACTTTTTCTGGTAGCTGGTAAATTTTTAAAGAAGAATTTAATTTTTTAAATTATTTTATAAATTCAATCTCTTTTTTGTTAAAAAATAATTTTTTTTTTAAATATAAATTATCCAAAAAAGTCAAAATATACAGGAAAATCGAGAGAAAAGTGGTATTTTCAGAAAAAAAGTGCAAATTATTATATATTTAAAATACACGTTAAATTTATATTATAATTATAAATATTATATTAATTGTCAACGTTGATTTTGTGTCTAACTTATTTTTTGGTTAGATAACACAAATTAAGTTAATATTTTAATCGAATACATATGAAAATAACATTTGGTCGGGTCTTATTGGCTATTTTTCCGATTTTATAATTTTAGTTTATACATAAGGTTGTTACAATTTACAATATTATACAGTGTGTCCCAAAAGTCTAAAAACGGTCAAAAGTTGAGTTTCTAGTAAATATATGTAGCATGATTTAAAAAAAAATCTAGATTTTTTATGATTTTTTTACTCAAAAACTATTAAATTGAGAGAAAAAGGGCAATGAACAAAAAATGTTTATTTTAGTATAACGAAACTTGGAGAATTATTTAAAAAAATATTTCAGCAAAAAAAGTTCTCTCAAGTCATTTTAATTATTATTCGAACATTATTAAAATTATTTGTTTCCATGAAATCAATAAAAATTTCGATTAGAAATAAATTTAACTTTTAGATGATATAAAACGCAACCAAAAAAAAAAATTGCATTCCATTAATGTCCGCATCCATAGTTTAGTTACACTGCTTACATTAGTTGACGCGATTGCCGTGCTTCTTGGATCGTAGAGCGACGCGGGATGGCGCGGGACGGGCGGCGGGTAGGGCGCGCGGCCGCGGCACACCATGTACATGAATTATACATGCCAATTCGAAATGTTAATAGATTAGCAATAATATATATTCTGTAATTAAAACGTGGCACCGCACATTAATGAAACAACCGGGTATAAGTTGAACACTAGCGGTTCTAAACAGTTTGTTCATTACTTATATCAATATTTATAAATTTAAGTTACACAGTATTTTGAAAAATATGTAAGTTTTTTTTTTATATTAAAAAATATACTTGTTTAAAACATATGTTGAAAAGTCTGAATTAATGGATTAAAAATTATTATGGAAGGTTCCTATAAGAATATAATGTACTGGCACGAATCATGGGCACTTCAAGATCAAGGCTCCATGTCTCTGGCACCCCCTTTTTTAAATTCGAATTTTATTATATGCAGTTCGTATTGAGAATGTAATCATGTTTATAGCGCATTAACAGTTTTTTTACGAATAGCTCCTAAAGGGTTAAAGCATAAACGAATATAATTTCAGCACAAACGTGCACAAACGAAGGAGAAACGAACTGCACATTCAAAAATTTAAATTTCAAAAAAGGGGGTGCTAGAGACATGTTTTCGGTATTTTTAAATATAAATAACATGTAAAGGGTTAAAGCACAAACGATGAAAATTTCTGCACAAACGTGCACAAACGAAGCACAAACGAACTGCATATAGTAAAATTCGAATTTCAAAAAAGGGGGGGCTCCCATGTCTACAGCACCCACTTTGATTTTTGTGAATACCACCTAAAGGGTTAAAGCACAAACAACGGGATGTCCTGCACAAACGTGCACAAACGAACCACAAACGAACTGCATACAATAAATTTTAAATTTCAAGAAAGGGGGGCTCGCATGTCTACAGCACCCCATTTTATTTTTTTAAATATCTCCTAAAGGTTTAAAGCACAAACGAAAGGATTTCCTGCACAAACGTGCACAAACGAAGAGCAAACGAATTACATATAATAAATTTCGATTTTCAAAAAAGGGGGGGCTCGCATGTTTACAGCCCCCCATTTTTTTTTTTTAATATCTCCTAAAGGGTTAAAGCACAAACGAAAGGATTTCCTGCACAAACGAAGCACAAACGAACTGCATATAATAAAATTCGAATTTTTAAAGAGGGGGTGCCAGAGACATGGAGCTTTTTCTTGGTCCAATACAGGTTTTTTTATGTGTAGCCTTTTATTTTTTATGTTTTTTTTTCTCTCCAGTAATGGACACTTGTTAATGATTACAAAATGATAAGTACTACTACACAAACTTTATAAAATAAAGAGTCATAAAATTTAAAATTATGTAAAGCATTTATACAAAAAAAATATACTTTTTTGATAGTTTGGCCGAACCGCGATAATTATTTGTCCACTATTTTTAAATAAAATGATCAATTATCATCAAATCATGCTGTAAGACAGTTAAATGTATACCTATAGATTAATATCAAATAATGGCAGTAAGTAATCAAATATCAACAAATATTTCTAATTCAATACATTTAATAAAAAAAAAAATTGGGTATTACCCCCTAAAACTGATGCCATAGTATCTTATATCGATATTATCAGAATTTAAAGTTCCATTGAACTCAAACAAGAAGACAGAATACAGGTTTCTTTTATAAATTTATTTAAGTTATACAGTTTTTAACAAGCTTATGTTACAGTTTAAGAAAAATTCTTATTTTCGAACATTGTAGGTCTGCTCGACAGTTTATTCACAGTTCTATACTGTGACGTCATCACCAAGAAATTTGTGACAAACGAAATATATGTAAATAAATAAACTACCAATACTGTCTTTTTATTTTTTTTATTGATTTAATTATCGATCGATTATTTGAAGCACAAAACATATAAATTTCTTGTAGATGTATACGTCATCGGCACGATTTATATAAAATGGCGGCTGTCAAAATATCCATGGCAGACTGGATCATGGATATTCATTATATGTAGAAAACATTATAATATGAATAGTTTGTTCTAGTTTTCATAAAATAAACAACTTAATTTATAAACTTTATTATTACTATAGTGAAGATGAACGTCTTTTGAAATTGCAAAATGAAACATGAAATTATTGATAAGTAAATGGATGGAAAACAAAAAGCATACATAGGGAAGTTTATAATGAGTCTAGTAAAATTTATAGACGAACTATGTATACATTTTGAAAGAGGATAGCTTCAGCTACAAAATGTCTTTCTAGGGCTCCGTAGAAAACTATGGTTTTCATATGTCCGTCCGTCTGTACAACTTTGAAACTAAAAGATAATATTTTTATGGGTTTATGGGTTTAAGACAGAATCTATTGATGTACACTGTCGTTCAAAGTCTTTTGATTTTGAATGTAAATATACAGATTTCAGTCAATAAAATTCTCCAAAATAGCGAAAAGAATATGTTTACTCGCAGTCAAAATAGTAAAAAAAAACAATTTCTCGTTAGCTTGAAAGACACTGTGCGTCAATACTTTCAACTTGAGTACTCGTAAACCTGACCTTTCTGGCATGTAATTCAAAAATTTTCCTTAGCATGAAAAATTTTAAATGCTGTATTTTAGATATGCTAGGATTATTACAAAAGTACCTACTCTTATCAACATTTAAGATTTTTTATCAACCATTTTTGCAGTTTTATATTTACAATACGCAAAAAATGAGTGTCCAAACTCAAAAGACTTACACGGCAGTGTATAAGGCGGCCCATAGACGATCAATTTTATTGTGCAATATCACGGATTGTCCAATATTATTGACCGTTTATGAATCATATTGAAGATTGCGCAATGATTTTACAAAAGTTTGAGCGAGTTTAATTTTATTGTGCCATATTAGGGCTTATTGTGCAATATTTTTTAGTCTACTGTTCAGAGCGGTCCTGTACGCACGCACGAATATTTATAAATTTATTTTAAAAGACGTTCATGAGTGTACACTGGCCTTCTTTGCAACCATTTTTTGACCCATAAAATCAACAGCATAGCTGCATCCAAATCTTCATTATCAGACATGTTGCTCCTACGAAAATATTGACGCGAATAATTCAAGAATAATAATATATAATAATATAATTGAAATTGTAGGCGTAAGGTATGTTTCAATATAATTGTGCAATAATAACATTGCACAATTATATCTTAGGTGTATGGAGGACCTAAGAATATATTGTTTACACAATGATAATTTTTTTTCTTAGACTGTTTGATAACCACTGTAATATACGTTTATGCACACACATATTATTGTAATCCTGTTGGTTCGAGTACATATATACAACAAATCCTACACTATGTTATGCCGACTTTTCAAGGCTATCCAGCACAACACACATACTCGTACGGCGGGTGTGTATGTGTGTGTGTGTGTGTAATGCGGTGTACATGGGGGCGCGGGGGCGGTCTAAAATTACACAATTACGATTTCGGGCGTGGGGTAATGTTGAATAGACGCGCGAAGCGAAGGGGGGTGTAAAGGGGCACGCGAGACCTTGGCCTTGACATTGTGGGCCCGGTTTGACATTGAGAATTCGGTCTGCGCGGGACATTTCGCAAATAGAACACTGCACACATGTTTATGTGTTACGTTTCTCGGGTACTTTTTGTTTTTGTAACGTATACATACGTATTTTCATCTCTGGAATGCTTAATCGATGGATATGCTTGATTACTTCATCTATGTTTTGTATAGTTGATATTTCTACAACAAATTGAAGTTTGACGCATAAAATGTCACTAAAATTTTTTAAAATTTTAGATTTCGTTAAAAGTATGTTTATTTTACAGAAAATGATGTCAAAAGTTGAAATTTTCAAACCGCAGGTCTGTATCTCAAACCGTTCTCGAGTTATGGCCTCTCAAAATGGTACTAAATTAAAGAAATATTATAATTACTTTCCAAGAATCTGGAAGAAAATTTACATGAAACCAAATATTTATTTTCTAATAAATTAAAAACATGATTAACCCTGGATGGGTAGACGTCAAATTTAAGCCGAAAAGAGTAGACGTTCGTAAAATTGACTACTACTATATAATTTTTGGTTTTCTAATAAATTTATGGCAAAAAAAAGTTTTGCTTTTAAAATCTTTTGTATTTACAAAAATACCGAAATACGAAAGATTAAAATATAAGCTTAGTAATATAAGTTTACAGCGAATCGACAAACGAAAGAAAGTATCATTGGATCAAGCATTGAGACGAATGAGATCTTTTTCACATTCACAGCATATCTCTTTACGTACATATTTCGACTAAAATTTACGTAAAAGAGTAGACCTTCGTGAAAGATACGATGTGACTTGTCGATCTATGGCTCTCTCTAGAAAAATAGCAAACACTGACACCTGTCCTTGGCAGAGGTTGAAGACGAACTATTAAACGAGGCATATCTTCCCGCTCGGCTCCCCACCCCGTCTTGATTTCCCTGTAGAGGGCGTTGTGTAAATGTAGTCGTAATTATTACGAACGTCTACCCGTCCAGGGTTAATATTAAATATTTAATTTAAGAAAAGTTGAAGGAATCTTCTAAATATTTTAAGAACTAATCTTTTGTTATTATATACAGCAGCAATAAAGTACCTACATGAATGTATGTGTATTATTTATATTATGGCTTCTTACATATGGTGGTTTCTCGTTTTTTAAATATAGACTTTATTTTAATATCTAAAACATAATATTAACAAAATCCCTCTTCTCATATTTTAAAATAAATAAATAAAGTTGGTAGAATTTTAATTAATTAACGCAATATTCATAATTAATTTCAAGACAAAGAAAGATATTTTCTTTTTGTGTGATTTAAAATTTCCAAGCAAAGTCTTTTAATATAAATATTTTATCGGAAAACATGTTTTTTGTCAGTGTTTTCAAAACTTTTTAAAATAATAGCTTGTCTTGAATTATTCATCATCGCCGAGGCCAAACTCCAGGACTTAGAAAGGTGAAAATTTAAATGTGTCTTCCTTTAATGACGTAAGTACCCACTAAGAAAGGATTTTTCGAAATTCAACCCCTAGTAAAAGAGGGTATCAAAGTTTGTAAAAAAATATTTTTTTGTTCGGATTTAGTTGAAATTAAGCATAAATATTCTACAATACAAACAAAGAATAACGTATTCCAGCATTTCTCAAAAATTCAATCCCTACTGTGGTAAAATGGGGTATCAACCGATTTCTATGCATTTTTTTAAATATCAAAGTAGATTTCTTCGACTTAGTTATTCTTTAATTCTTATTTTTTTTGTATTTGTGTTAATATTTCTATATGAAAAATTGAAATTTTAAAATTTTAGAGAAAAATGACTGTAACTTTTGAACGTGTGGTCGGATTTGATTTTTGTTGACAGATTTGAAATCAGCGTGTCAAAATCTATATAATTACATATATAACACTTAAAAATTCGACAAAAAAAATTTGGTGAAAAAATTGGATTTTTTTAAGGTATACCCCTTGGAAAAATTTCAATTTTCAGCAAAAATTTTTTTTTCTAATTTTAAAGTATTATACATGTTATTATATAGATTTTGACACGCTGATTCCAAATTCGTCAACAAAAATGAAATCCGACCACACGTTCAAAAGTTACTGCCATTTTTCTCAAAATTTTTGAAAAAACTAAAACTTTGAAAGGTCATATCTCAAGAACGTGATGAGATACAGACCTGCGGTTTGAAAATTTCAACTTTTCACGTCTTTTTCTATATAATTAACACACAATTAACGAAATCTAAAACACAAAATATTTCATGCATCAATCTTTGATTTCCCATAGAAATATTAACTCCACATGCACAAAAATAAGAACTAGATTCTAAAATTACAATATAATCAATAATTTTGACTATTTTCTATGTAATTTGTGATTTAAACCAGATTTAATTAGGTAATTTCATTGGAACCGAGATATTTGCAATTTTGTATAATGAATAAAAAGCAATAGAAAAGAAAATTTAATATTTCACCCCTTGTCACATATTGAGAGTTGTAATTACTTTCGAAATCCTTGCGAGCGAAGCCGCGGGTATCACGATATTCCCAAATAACTGATTTTAGACAGCTTTGTAAGCTCCTAGAAAGTTATGCACACTCCTTCGAGGGAGTGGGGTTATCGCCATGTTCTATATATCTGCCAACTTTTTGAAAAAATATCAATTTTTTATAACGCCACCCCCTACTAATGACATAATGGTAAGCATTAAACAATAGTACATTTTGATGTTTTTATTCACTTTTTTGGCTTTCTAAAAATGCCCCCAAGGGCCCCTGCATGGCCTAAGACGGCCCTGGGTATCAGCTAGTATAATATATTTTTCATGAGATACATGAAAGGCATGGTTATGAATTTCTGTATATGAAGTAATGTAACAATCAAATATGTTCATCAAGGTATCGATTTTATTCGATGTAAGTTAGTAGTTAGTCGGTTAGTCTTTTGAATATGCTTATTATCATCGACAAGAAACACCGGTTATAAGTATGTATGTATGTATGTAGTTAATGTTGATGGAAAGATTACTGAGCTACCCATGAACTCAAACAATTAATTAATTAGATTCAGGAATGTGTAACGTGTCGTTCACAATAATGTATTATTCATTGTGTTTATTAAAACTGTTATTGTCTCATTAGTTTATGCAAAATCTTAAGGTAAATGTACACGTATCAATGTAATACATCTATTGCTCTTCACAGAGAAAAATTGAGTCGGTTTTTACTTTCTTACATATAGTATAAATAAGTATTGCAAAGCCGATTTTTTTCGAGTCCGGATTTTGATGGAATTATCCATTTTGACCTTCCCTGAATCCATTCATGATATGAGTGCGATGGGACTTTCTTATATGTATAACAGAGACTGAACAGTGTACGTGTTTGCCATAGGCACCATCTTTTTTATACGTAATACTGAGAGTAAACAGTGTGGGTTATTTAAAAAAATTCTTTCTAGCTAAATTATAAGTGTTGGAAAAAAATGTATGGGGAATAAATTATAGATAAGAACATACTCGACATTTTTTATCTAAAACATTTTTGTCTTATTTAAAAAAATTGAAAATTAAAAAACTAAAAAATTAAAAAAAAGTGTAAACATTTATTCTACTAATTATTCTTAAGTTTAATTATTTGTTAATAAAATGCTTTACAAATTATTTCATTTCAATTAAAAGATAATAAATAGTAAAATTAATGATATCTAAAGTATATTTTTAAATGGTATAACAAATTAAACTATACTTACCAATAATATAGATTTCGATTCTGCACGAAAAAGTTACTAATTCGTAAATGTAACTTTAGTAACACATAACCTAGCAAGAATTCTAATATTTTGGACCGTTTCAATTACGTCATATAATATATATATTTTTTGAGTGATTTTTTATGAAATATTTAACTCCGTGTACTAGTTTAACTATTTGTTTTTTTAAAGATTAAAGTATAAATTAATTGATGGTATGTGCGTGCCTTTAGGTCGTGTTAAATCCGAGCACAAATAATGCAGACACCAAAAGCGTTAGGTCGGAAACAACAGTCATCCTTCATGTTGATAAACAAATACAAACGTGAATTAATTTAATAATAATTATTCATACCATGACAAGTGTATGAAATTAAATACAATATACGTAGATTTTTATCTATCATCGCTTTTTGTTAACTCTTTTTTAAATGTACTGAATTAGAAATATTTGTTGATATTTGATTACTGCAATCACTGAATATTAATCTATATACATTTAACTGTCTTAAAGCGTGATTTGATGATAATTGATCATTTTGTTTAAAAACAGTGGACAAATAGTTATCGCGGTTCGGCCACACTATCAAGAAAAGTGTATTTTTACATTGTTTTAAATTGTATGACTACTTATTTTTTAAATTTTTTATCGTAGTACAGTGATGCCTCGCACAACGAATGCCTCGTTTAACGAACGCTGCGCACAACGAACTTTCTGTTCGTTCATTACGCGACTCACACAACGAACCTCGCTTCACACAACGGACTGCATCGTATTTCATTTTGCCGCCCGAACGCTCCTACGTATCACAAAATTGCCTGAACTTTCAATGTGAACTGCATCAACGCGCGTCAGTTGTTTTATTCTGCACTTAACTCACACACGTGTTTGTTTTAATAAATGTAATTTTGTATGTGAGGATTTGACCCTGCAAGCCTCGGTAGAATCTCCTAAATCTGAGTCTGACTAAAAAATAAAAAACGTGTGTACAATCTTTTTTATGTTACAGTAACATATTTTATACTACAGAACGAATTAAAATTTTTAACATGGGAAAACGCGTTTCACATAACGAACTTGCTCCTGGAACGAATTATGTTCGTTATGCGAGGTACCACTGTACTTATCATTAACAAGTGTCCATTACTGGAGAAAAAACAAACAAAATTGAAAAAAAAAGAATAGTTTCTTAAATTCATTTTGCAACAAAAACTTAAAAATATGTTTTTAAATTGAATAAATTTAACATTATTTTAATGCTCCACCACTGGTACACAAAATAGGTTAAGTAATTTAACATCAAACAAAAATAAAACCCCAAGAAGATACCATTTTGTAATAACTACTGCTATATACATAAGTTGTGAGTCTGAAACGGGCACTATTTGGATCTAATATTGAAACTAATTTGAAACCGCATCGTTAAAACTCATCGGTGAAAATATGAGCTGGAGGAATGCCAAAAAACAAATACTATGTCATAATGATTGAAACGTTTAAGAAGTTTTAGCTCTGTCTCTCTCACTCACACATATATACCTGTGTACGTAAGTTGATTGATATTTATAAATCACCTGTTAAGATGTTTTAAATTAGTGGTTTTACTTAACCTTTTAAATGGCGTGGATAATTTTTAATACCTTTTATATATTTTAATTTTGATGGTGATTATTTTTTAACTGATTTAAAGAAAATAAGGAGGTCAAATAGATTTAGAACATGTATTGTCCATATCATGAAAAATGACCGGAGCGGTAAGGGTAGGAAATCCGAACTGACGCCAATACTTTTCAAGTCGAAAATTCGTATCGAGTTTAAACTTTGTACATAGTTAGAGGAAGTCAAGATAAGTAACAAAAAAATTATCTTAGTTGCGGTAAAACGGTTTAAGGGGGTGAAACACCCCTATGAAAATGTGCAAAATAATCATATTTTTTCAAATAACACTACTAACGAAAATTAAAAAAAAATACAATACTAAATTTTCATGATTTTGTATGCTCTTTCGAATAGCGATAGTCAAAATTCGAAAAAAATTAAACCTATGGAATGTGGGGGTTAACGGTTTAATTTTTTTGAATTTTGACTGTCGCCATTCGAAAAAGCATAAAAATCATGAAAATTTTGTATCGTAGATTTTTTTAAATTTTCATTAGTTTTAGAGTTATTTGAAAAAATATGATTTTTTTTATTATGATAGGTCATATAGGTGAACAATCAGAATAATATTGATCTCACTTTATCGTCCGTCCGTCCGTCTGTCCATTTGTTACAGTAAATCATCATAATATTCATTTAAAAAATGGGCAATATTTGAATCTTTACAATAATTGTATAAAAATTGATATACAGAAGTAACTAAATACAAATTTTAAAGGTTTACACATTATATTCAGTTCTATTCCAAATTTGTAATTTTATTAGTTTTTTGCGGCATTATGGAGTTATTAAATAAACAAACAAAAATTTTTTATACAAATTTTGCATGGGGTTAAAAAATTTTGAAGCGAAATCATGGTATTTAAAAGCATCTACAATTTCATTTGGTTGAATAAAATGGAATAAAATTGACCATCATATATACATATTCATTATTAAAATTGGACGACTATATACTCATTGCAATTTAATATAAAAAAATATGCAAAAATGGAAACTATGTTCATACAGTATCAGTGAAAAATAATATATATTTTACAAAACTAAAATACTGTACTACAACATTTATTCACAAAAAAAAATTATATTTCGCATGCGAATTTGCAATATGTTACAAAAACATTATTGTAAAGTTAAATGTAATATTTCAAACATATCCAACAATTTATTCTACAATATGTATATATAGGTATGGCAAGCAAATATTCGTTACATATATACATACATACACACACACATACACACACACAAATAACATATACAATGAAAATAAGTTTCGAAGATATGGTTTCCGTTTTGAACAAATTTATATTGATGTAAACTTAGATAAATATACAAGTATTAGGCTTTCACGGCAAGTGCCATTAGCTACAATTTTTTTAAGAGCATCGAATGACGTCATTTTGTATTATTTGGTAGAAGCTTTGTTCATTTGTTTGTTGAATCTTTCAGATTAAAAAAAGAAGAAAACTTTAACTGTATGTGGGTATTATTTTACAAAATTGTTTACATCCTTTTTTGAAGTATACACTGGTAGAAAGGATTTCTCAAACCAAGTAAACCTTGTTTTGTATATAACGAAAACAATATTTTCTTAAGATAAGCAATAATCTCTTAAACCAACTTTAGTATTCTTGAACGAAGGAATAACGTAGTTGGATTAAGAGTATGTTTCTTATATTAAGAAAATATTGTATTCGTTATATACAAAACAAGGTTTTCTTGATCCAATACAGTTTTTTTTTCTGTGTAGTAAGTATAACCATACCTACATACAGAATACGCATGGGCCACGTATTCTGTATTGGCTCAATGGTGTATGTAACATTTCTTCAAAAGATTGAGAGAGATGCGGTGGTGTTTGGGATATATCTATCTTTTTTTGTAAGAAGGAAAAAATAAACACTCCTGTTTAAATACACAGAAAAAAATAATTTGTCTGTGTGTTAAAAAATACGATCAATGTAGGTTGTTTTTTGATATGATAATTTTTTACCAATATGAAAATATCCATGTTTATCTTATTGATAGACAAATGTATATTATTAGATACTAACAATGTTCTTATCACGGTGAAAATTTTGTTTCGTATTGCAATATTTTAAATACAAAAAAAATACTTAATAAATGACATCACTGAATTTACCATATCGAAAATTGCACTTTCACTAGTTGGGTGGTGTTAAAAATTTTCACAATGATAAATATCTATTAATGCAAAACCATTATGTTTAATCTATTTGAGAGTTTCATTAGTTGGTGTAATAAATTATTTATTAATTTGACAAATGAAAAGATTTTTAGATAAACATGAAGATATATTTAAGAAATGAATAAAATATCCTCAATAAGAATTATTTTTATTATTACTTCCGTCTCAAATTTTCAATAAGATCAAGAATTATTTTCTGTGTAGGTAAAACTGTAATTTTTAGGTTTTTTTCCGTTTGTACTGTAAAATTAACTTCCATAAAAACATTTTTTATAGTTTTTTTTCGTTGTTTCAGGGTGCTGTAACCCCACTAGGTGGATTAATCAGCTCCGCGCTGAATAACGGCGGGGAACTAGGCAGTGATGATGAGGTCCACCAGCTCCTTCACGCACCTGTACAATTCCGTACTTCACCTCCTCTAGAGGCGCTCAAACCGGGCCCCAGGCCTCCAAAATTAATACAGGTAGGTACCATTTTATTTCTATAAAAAAATCTGTTATATTAACCTGTAAAATAGTAAATAGTCGTGATGACTAATTAAAAAAAAACTATTTTATGATGAACTTACGTGTCTCTTATTTCTGCAGAAAATAAAGGTGTAATACCAAAACTTGACTCTTTTAAAACTAATTTTGAATTTGACGCCAAAACGCTCGCAGGTGACATTTTATAGTTGTGACGTCACACTCCTTGTCAACAATAATGAAACATTTAGAGTTAGACAGTAATTTAATTGAATCGGTGAGTGAAAGAACGATATATCTCCAAAATGACCATTTTGAGAAAAACGAAAAAAACTGTTTTAAAGGAGAACTATGGGTTATTTGGTCTAATTATGTATTGTGACATTATAGAACTTATGTTAACCGATAATAATACGTACATATGTAAATAAATTTAAAAAAAAATTGCAAAAAAAGATATTTGAAAAGAAATGACCGGCAGTTATACTGTTCTTTCACTCAATTAAAAAAAATTGCATTTTTTTTTATTGCTTTATTTTCGGCTTTATTATTTTATTTTTTATTATTTAACAAAAAAAAATATTTGTAATTTTTACTCAGAATCTTCATTTTTGACTTTCCAAGAAATAATATGGTAGTAAAATTCGAGGATTTCGTCAGAAAAGTAAGGTAAAAGTAATTGTAAAAAAAATTGAACTACCCCCCGTCGCACGTACGATGTTGGTCGATGTATTATTATTTTGCTATGTGATAGAGCTATGAATTTTAAACATTTTGCCTATCTCAGTTAAAATTGCCAATTTTGGCACTTGTATTGTTCTTTCACTCACCGATTCAATTATTTTGTATGTTAAAAATTAATTCCAAAGTATATAAGTTCTTAAATAAGGTATATACCTAATAATCTTGTAAGAAGAATTGATATTTGTTTACTGATGTGTGGCGTCATTCGCTCTGATTAGTATTCCATTTAACATAGCGGATTGCTGTATTTTGCATTTTTTTTTAACAAAAATTATACTGCCGTGTTAAGCACAAAAGCGGTATCTCAAAAAAAATCGTAAAGTTGATTTTTATGGCATCGAATAGCTTAAAAAAATACGAATCCAATGAACCAAGCCAAATAGCGGAATCTTATTTAAAACATATGAAAAAACCCTTAAAAAAGTTTTCCCTATCTCAGGTTTACCTTAAATAACTAAGAGAATTAGAGGTATATCAATAATACGTAGGCGAATAACTGTATTTTTTGATACCGCCAAAATTCCCAATATAATGTATAAATTCCATTCAATAAATAAAAAAAAACAATCTGTAAAATAAAAATAAAACTATTTTAACAAAAAAATGATTTTCTCGAAACTCACTTTTACTGAGATACCGCTTTTGTGCTTAGCACGGCAGTATATTAATCTCGCTTTTAAGACAAAAATAAATACATTTTTTAGAATCTTTTTAACGTATTTCATTATTTAAAAATCATAATTTCAATGATACTTTGTTACTGGCATCTGGCCTATACCGTACTTCACCTACTCTAGAGGTGCTCAAACCGGGCCCCAGGCCTCCAAAATTAATACAGGTACCAATTTATTTATTTCAGTAAAAAAAATTGTAATGCTATTAACTTTTAACGAGACCGGTTGCCATGGTTTCGCGTCGTATGTCCTGGAAATTTAATTCATTGGTTGTATCAAATAGCTTCCAAAGAACTCTATTTATAATGTTAGCCGTTTCTTGGAACTACCTGAGTTTTCTCAATACTTGGTTTAATTTGATTCATTTTCCATAACGATTCATATCAAGTTGAATGTGGGTTGTTTAGATCTTGGTATGAACAAAGCAAAAACAAATCGTCTTATTTTGTATAAAGTCCTTAGCAAAACATGAAGAAGCTCTTTGTTTTCTTTAGTCGTTTTTTGCTTATTGAAAGGGCTCGTGTATTCTGGATTTAACCGACTAATTGGGGAGGGGTTTTCAGTATTACTATCTGTTAAATCTTCATGTTACGTTATTTAAAAAGCGTTCAGTGAGTATATCAAAAATTAGATATGATGAATAGATTTTCTATTTCTAAACAAATTACCATAGGTGGGCACAGTTAATCGAAAAGTTAACTCCGTTAATCGTTAATTCTTTAATAAAAAAGTTAACTTCGTTAATCGTTAAAGTGTTAAAATTCCGAAAATTTAACTGAAGTTAACCGTTAAAAGTTAACCATCGAAAATGAAGACACTTTTTTTACTATTTCGACAACTTTCGTATGTATTTGTCATCAAACAACCAATGTAACGGACTAAAGTGAACGGAAGTTAATAAAAGCGTTAACATTTTTTTGAGTTAATTTAAAAGTTAATCCGTTAAGCATTTTGTTAACTTCGTTAATTAACGATTAACGGATTAACGAGTTAATGCCGACCTATGCAAATTACCTTATGTTTATAAAAATATGATTATATTATATCCAGTATTGTCAACAAATTAAAAATATATAAGAACAATGTGCAGAAAATTTTAAATTCTTTAAATTGATAATACGATACAAAAATTAAATGAAGATTTAAGCTAAATGACAGTTAGTTAAGGGTTAAGGGGTTACATACAGTTAGAAGGCCAAAAAAGGGTTTTTTCAATAATTTTTTGAAGAGAAGACTTTTAACTTATTAATGTAAAAATTTGTATATATATTATGGTAACTTTTTTTGTATTTTAACATTTTTTATTTGTAAAAATAATAATTTCGAAAGCTGCTACAGCTGTTCTCCAGGAGGTCCTCTCAAAAAAGGTGCCTTGCGGTGACCACGATATCTCTGGACTGGATCATTTAAAATAAAAAATCCAAACGAATTTCGTTAAAGTAATGTATAAACTTGTACTTAATCGAAGGAATAAGCAAAATACAATTTTTTGATAAAATGGCGGCTTCTCAAAAAAAAAACAAAACGATTTTTGACAAAAATTTGGACCTTTTTTTGGCCTTCTAACTGTATATAACCCCTTAAATTAATCGTAAAATTTGTATTGTCAATAAAAATAATATTTGTATCAGGTGTCTGGTAGTGGTGATAGCGTGGGCGTTGGAATAACGACCGGAAGTACAACGGTAGCCCCGTCCACGGTGGAAGCGGTGCTAGGTGGTGGAGGTGTCGCAGACTTACGTCTACAATCACCGCGGAAGCGTTCGCGCCATCACGCACACCATACGCACCATCACCATGTGCATCAAAGGCCATGTTTAGACTTCGAAAAGATGCAACAGGTATGTACAAAATTAACCTTATACTATGTTTATAAAATCTCCTCAACCCCATCAACATGAAAAAAAAATTATTATCTAGACGCACAACCCACTTGACACAACTAAAAAAAATATCCTTTTAGTGATTGCATTCAATATATTTTAACGAAGACTAATATGTAACAATAAAATTCAATTTCATATGTCAGAGAGAAATATCACTGTGTGTTGTTTTTTATTCATAATATTTTTCTCCCCCAGCTGACTATTCTCTCTTATAAAATAGTCAGCTGTAATACGCGATCACTGCACCCTTATCAATCGATTCGTGAATCAATCCCGAGTCCAACGAGGTACATGAAGCCATATATGAAAAATTTTGAGGAAGAGGGGGTATGATCGGAAAAATTTCTAAAAAGGGCTGAACTAGAACCACAGATCTACCATTTAGCGAAAACCCGAGGTCTCTAGGTGGTCAGGGGGCCGAGATCTCGCGGTTGAAGACAGACAGACGGACGGACTTCGTGGGTTGCGCTAAAAAATAAGTTCTGGTTGACTACTCGAACAATTCTAAAAGATTGACACCATAGAAAAGTAACAGAAATATTTCGAAAATAAAACATTTATTTTTTTAAATCCTTGCGAAATTTCACGATCATTAGGAGAATAGTTTAAGAGATATTAAATAAACAAATTAGCATGCATTCTTATGAGAACTGCATAATTTCAACGAGACATTACAGGACTTTTCAAAGTGATGTGACAGAAAATTTGATAAAAATTGGAGCATACATTCTTTATTAATTTACAAAGATATCTGTAACTTTTCAGAATGATTAGGAACCGCGTTTTTTAATTAATTGTGTGTAAAAAAAGATAGTTACACCTTGCCTTCACTCTGATGCTTATCCACAGGCGCTTACCCGCACCGTTCCCCGCATTTCCAGCCCCCACCCGCATTTATAGTGTAAACTTCCTTAATGTTATACTATATACGTAAATAAAGATATATTTTGACAAGTTAATGTTAAATGTAATTAGATTTCTAGAAATAACATTCGAATTTCACAGAAAACTGTTTACAAAACAACGGTTGTCTACCTTTAATTATTTAGATAGGTATATATATCTACAATGTTTTAACTTTGATATACTGAAATAGATCAGTGTTTTTCAACAATTTATTTTGTTTTTATATAAAAAAATGAATACGTTTAGAATTTATTTTATTTTTTAAGGCGTAAATTTACTTTCTAAAACTGAGTTAGTGAAAAATCACTGAATATTCACTTATTGAAATAGTTAAAATTATTTAAACTATGACAGAATCTATTTTTGATGTCAAAAACTGGAGTAATTAAAAAAAACTTATTCATTATTTAATTAGTTAGCAAAGTTAAATAAAAAATACAAAATCATCACGCATGACAATAATTTATTAATTATTCATAACTTAACTTTAATGTCAATTATCATAAGCTAATTTATGAAAGAATCAAAATTAATGAAAAAAAGTTTATTGCAGCAAACACACTAAAAATTAATTATTATTATATTTTGGGACATCATATTTTTCACTGGTTTTTGATCTGTGGGTAATTGCAAAGATCTACAATAACCTACAAAGATCTAAAAGGATCTACAAAGATCTCTAAAAATTGTTGAGATTAAAATGTTGAATTTTCAACGTTACAATGATCTTCAGAAATCTTTGTAGATCTTTGCAAGTCTACAGAGATCAAAAATCAGTGAAAAATATGATTTTGTCTCAAAATACAGATCTATCGAGATCTGAGTAGATCTCTGCAGATCTACAAGTAAATCTAAATACTACTTTCGATTCGAAATCCCTATTCTTTTAGTGAAATTTAAATTAACTAATTCAATTAGTGAAATAACTACTAATTCAGTTTTGGAGAATATTTGCTACCCAGTAAAAAAAAATTATAATAAATTATCTTTAAAAACCTAACCCTACAAAAATATCAATTTCTGGCTACGTGCCCGATGCTTTCAAATATAAAAATAAAAACAAATATATAAAAAGCGTATTTAATAATATATTGTCCGCTTTACAATTCCACTGTGCTGTAAAAATCAATGAACAATGAATCACAAAGAGAAAACCAGTTGATTTATTAATATCCTAAATTAAACTATATTCAAAAAAATCTACTTTAATTATTGGCAAATGGAAACCACATTAAAGCAATGCAGATCTCGAATTATATTAGGGGATGAGGGATTTTACATATACACTATACTACCAGTGGTATGGGGTAGTTTTTTTTTTTTTAATTTTATTATTAACAGTTGAATAAGTAACATCAGTGGCGCGTTATATCTTTATGGGGGTCAGAAATATTTAATTTGGGGGTCACAGATTTCAAATCTGTCAACAAAAATAGTTCAAAAGGTATACGACAAATTTTGTTAAAAATTTTAAAAAAATTAAAACTCGAGAACGGTTTAAGATCTTTTTTAAATTATTACTAACAATTGAATCAATGGCGCGTTACAACTTCAGAAAATGTTAATTTAGAGGTCACAGATTTCAAATATGTCGATAAAAATCAAATCCGACAACCCGTTCAAAAGTTACGACCATTTTTACTGTTCAAAAATTTGAAAAAAATTCAATTTTGAGAGGCCATAACTCGAGAACGTTTTTTTTTAAATTATTATTAACAATTGATTAAGTAACATAAATGGCGCGTTATAACTTCGTGGGGGTCAAAAAATTTTAATTTAGAAATCACAGATTTTAAATAAAACTCGTTCAAAAGTTATGGTCATTTTTCTCAAAAATTTAAAAAAAAAATGAAAACTTTGAGAGGCTATATCTCGAGAACGGTTTGAGATACAGATCTGCGGTTTGAAAATTTCAACTTTTCACATCATTTTCTATAAAATAAACGTATACTTTTAATGAAATCAAAAACTCACAATTTTTTATGTCAAATTTCAACTCAAATACATTTGAAAACTTAATTTATAACACAATATATTAAAAAGAGTCACGAGCGTGACCGGGCGTGAGTAAAAAAATACAATACATTTTCGAATATATGTCTCCCTTTGTAAAAACTAAAATTTTAGCCATTATCGTTAAATTTTTTGAAGGTATTTTGAACTAATGTTTTTTTAGAACACTGAGGGGGGGGGTCATCGTCCCCCATTAATACATCACTGATTCTAGCAGTCGGTTATACATTATTTCAAATAACATTTACCTCGGGTAGCACAAAGCAAAATAATTAACGATTAGTTATTCAGTTGTTTTCAATCCATGATTAATGTTTATTCTAAACTTATTCTCAATTTGTAAATGAACAATTCACTAAATACGACAATTTTTTCCTTATAATATGTATCATAACCGTGATTGTTTTTTAGAATTTACGTAATAATGCTTTGAAAACAACTAATCGAGAATTATTTTGCTTTGTGCAACCCGAGGTTAAAAAAACGGGCAAGTGCGTGTTGGGCACATGATAGGGTTCCGTAGTCATTCTCACTACGATTTATAAAAAAAATAGTTATTTCAAAATTTTCGTGACTGAAGGGTTAAAATTAAAAAGTCATTTGACTTTTATTATTGCATTTTAGGAGACCTATCAAATGACACCCCACTCAATGGGGTAAATGAAAAAAATGTGAGTTCACTTTTCAATCTATTATAGGGGGGTCCAAAATGTTTTTGACAATGTTCGTTATAATTTTCAGTGAAAGTACTAATTAAAAGCTACATTCTGAATTTTTTTAGATTTTTTGAATCGATAGTTTAGAAAATAGAGGGGGGGGACGCTCTGACAGCGACATTAAAAAGCAAATATATCGCGACTGAAGGGTTAAAATCAAAAAGTTATTTGACGTTTTTTTATTGCATTTTACGAGACCTATTAAATGACACCCCACTCAATAGGGTAAGTGGGGAAAAAATGAAAGTTCAATTTTCAGTCTATGAAAGGGGGGTCCAAAATATTTTTGACAATGTTTGTTATAATTTTCAGTGAAAGTATTAATTAAAATCTACGTTCTGGAATTTTTTCAGATTTTTTAAATTAATAGTTTAGAAAATAAAGGGGGGGACGCTTTTTTAATGACTTCGTAGAGAAAATACATCGTGATCGAAGGGTTAAAATTAAAAATTTCTATTACATTTTTTGTTGCATTTTAGGAGACCTTTCTAACGACACCCCACTCAATGGTGTAGGTGAATTTTTTTTTTTTTTTTGAAAACACTTCATTTTATGAAAGGGGGGTCTAAAAAATTTGTATTTTCAAAAATCTTATCATTTCTGTTTTTGGGTCATCAATCTACGGCTGTATACCAAATTTCATCTTATTATCTCAAAATTTTTGAAGACGGACGGACATGGAGAAACTATAAGGGTTCCTAGTTTTCTACGGAACCCTAAAAATACAATACAATATAAATAAGTAAATAAAACACACCCTATTACTACGCCTCTGATAAATTTCGTTGTTATAGAATTATTTATATGTTAGAAATAATTAATAATGTACATAGTACAGGACGCATAATACATATTGAATTATGACTACCAGCGCCATTTCGATTGTTCAGACAACTAGATTTACTAATTAAATAATATATTGTATTGTTTATAGTGAAGGACCCCAGACCCCACTAGACTCTGTTGTTCTAAACAAAAGGCAACGTTCAAATCCGTGTCAATCAGTTGATTGAGCTATATTTTATTTTATATTCGTCAGTTGGTATACTAATTGATTAATTTGTTTTCATATTTTTCAATCATCTAATTATTATGTTCCCTTTGTATTTTTTAAGAGGATTATTTCAGTCGTTTAGAAACAAAGGGGATTATTATTTTTATTTTCTAATTTTAGTAATTGACTAATAACAAACTGGAATTCATTTATTTTGTTATTAATTTCAAATCATATTATTAAATAATTTAATAATAATGTTAGATTACCATTAAAAATTAAGAATAAAAATTAAAAATAATTATTGAATTATTGAAGTATTTTTCGAAAATTTTTTTGAAGAGAATACTTTTAACTTATTAATGTAAAAATTTGTATATATATATATTAGGCTGTGCCAAAAAAAGGCGATATTTTTTTTTTCGCTCTCAGCCCAAAATATCTCAGGTAATGTCCAAACAAAGCTCCTGTTAAAAGCGGAGCTCAAAATTCCAATTTTAAGAGGTCCTCCACGGAAGTTAAAGTTTTCCCGTTTAAATAACATGGGAAACGGGGTTTTTTAACAGTTTTTTGTCCTGCAAACTGTGTAAAAATTATTTTTGAAAAAAATGAATGAATGGATCTTTTTGAGTATTAAATTTAGTACAAAAAGTCCCGTTGAGTCAAATTTCTATATTCAATATTTGATTTTTGACAGAGCTTTGAAGTTCAAATTTTCGAATTTTTTCGCGTTTTTTGCATTTTTCAGCTAAACTATCCGAGTTAGGGCAAAATGTTAACTAACAAAATTGTAGTACGGTTGAAATTCTATAAAAAAGTCTCCATCGACTTTTTTGTATTATGAATAACAACAAAGTTATAGACCCATAAACATTTATTATTAACCAGCCTAAAAGGGATAAAGGCTACGACATTGACTGTGCTTTTTAAATAAATGTAATAAAATAAATGTTTATGGGTCTATAACTTTGTTGTTATTCATAATACAAAAAAGTCGATGGAGACTTTTTTATAGAATTTCAACCGTACTACAATTTTGTTAGTTAACATTTTGCCCTAACTCGGATAGTTTAGCTGAAAAATGCAAAAAACGCGAAAAAATTCGAAAATTTGAACTTCAAAGCTCTGTCAAAAATCAAATATTGAATATAGAAATTTGACTCAACGGGACTTTTTGTACTAAATTTAATACTCAAAAAGATCCATTCATTCATTTTTTTCAAAAATAATTTTTTCACAGTTTGCAGGACAAAAAACTGTTAAAAAACCCCGTTTCCCATGTTATTTAAACGGGAAAACTTTAACTTCCGTGGAGGACCTCTTAAAATTGGAATTTTGAGCTCCGCTTTTAACAGGAGCTTTGTTTGGACATTACCTGAGATATTTTGGGCTGAGAGCGAAAAAAAAAAATATCGCCTTTTTTTGGCACAGCCTAATGTATATATATTATGGTAACTTTTAATTGTATTTTAACATTTTTTATTTGTAAAGATAATAATTTCGAAAGCTGCTACAGCTGTTCTGCAGGAGGTCCTCTCAAAAAAGGCGCTTCGCGGTGACCACGATATCTCTGGAATGGCTCATCTAAAATAAAAAAAAAAAACAGATTTCGTTAAAGTAATGTATAATCTTGCACTTAATCGAAGGAATAAGCAAAATAAAATTTTTTGACAAAAAAAATCGATTTTTAACAAAAATTTTGACCTTAAATTGTTTATAAAAAATATTTATGGATGAGAAAAAACCTTCGATTAATTACTAAAAAATATACTTAAGAAACTTTTGTTAAAATTTGAGACTGATCGGTTCAGCCGTTTCCGAGAAATCTTGGTCACCGACTTTAAAAACACAGATTTAAGAAAAACGCGTTTTACTCCTATCCGGCCTCCTACTTTCAAACGCTCTGAGACGTCTTTACAAATATGCGTGTAACTTCGAAAATAATCGCCAGATTGACTTGAAATTTTCTGTGTGTGTACTAAAATATATTAAAGGGGAACGCCACTGTCACGAAAAAAAAATATAATTTGTTTTTTCTTAGATTTTTTTTAAAGTTTACATATTCATAAATATGTATACAAAAAATTGAGTTTAAATTTTGAAAATTGACGGAGTTACAGTTAATTTAGTGAGACGATGTAGCACGGCCGGTTATGACATAACAAAAACATTAAACACGTTTATCTCGGAATGACATTTTTCGACCTGGTTGACACGATTCCTCAAAGACTAATGATCCGATTTCAATTATTTTTTTTTATAATTTTCGTAATTGTAGTAGCTATCGTTGCACGTAGCCGATTTTTGAAATTTTGATAATTACTTTTTTTAAAACCGCTCTAATAAAAAAAATAGGTCTTAAAAATGAAAAAAACGATAGCTACATTCATACAGATATTGATAAAATTTTTATTTATTTTTTTAATATAAACCCTTCTCGAAATTTCGAGTCGACCACAGAGAAAAATAATTTTTTTTGGTCGTTACATCGAGGCTCATAACTTTGTAAATATTTAATATTTTTCAATAAAAATTGATATTAAATAAGTTGAATATATACTTAATAAAATGTCCTTTACCTGATTCAAAAATAATTTGTAATATCTGTGAAAAAAATTCCCAAACATTGACAACTTTTTGACCCGTCACAGTGGCCATCCCCCTTAAAGAAAAATTGAAAAAATCAAATGCATTTTACGTGTTATTAATATTCGATCGCTTGGTGGCACGTGTTAATAATATCCAATCACTTTAAAATTTTGTATAAATTATTCTTTTCGTACCTTTAAGAAATTTAAGGGGTGACCTTAAAGTAATTAGAAAATAAGTAAATTAAAGGCCACCCTAGGTGATATGTACAAAATTTATTTAAAAAAAAGGATTGTGTGGTTTTATGAAACCACGGTAAAAGTGAAACTTTTTTTTCACATTATAGACATTTAACTAAAAATTTTCGGAATAATAAATTCAAGCACTCAAAATTGATATAAATCCATAAACAACAACATGCACTAGCAAAAAGTTCTAATAATACTAATAAATTCTATATAAAAACCAAGATCTTTTTTCCTTTTTCTATAAGCACGTGCTCTGTCGGCGTTCTGTTTTTTTACGGCGTAAAATCTGTGCGTAAAATTAATTTATCGTCATTCATTTTTGCACTATTCTTTCTCGTTGATCAGTTTTTTGGACTCACTAGCTGTGTCGTTGTTTACCAAAAGCAAATAAATAACAACATTTACATTAAACACTGACAAATTACAATACAAACTTACTAAATATGTATAATAGCACACAGTACATAAACTGTCATACAATGAATGGCTGCTTGTTCCACGCATGCGCAGTCCAAACGTTACGCGACATGCAACACACAGACCAAAAAGTTTGAGACGATGTAATAAAAGTTTCACTTTAAAAATTAAAAATTATTGAAACAAAATAATTAAAATTTTAATAGGTATATAAAACTAGACTTTATAACGATGTATAACTTATGTTATATGCCTCCAAACATGAGACGTATTTTATACTGTAAATTAAACATTCTAGGAATGCAGTAGACAGCCTATATTTCATATACACATGTCTATCATTGCACCAAAGTTAAGCAGCATCATGATAAGACATATGTTGGATGGGTGGACCGGCCGGGCGGCTTTTTTATATTATTCTATTTGGGGAAACGTTATATGTATTAAAGTTAGAGGTACCTACAATTGTACTTTATGAAGTAATGACGTATTTATCCCTACTCCGCGGCCGAGCGTAATGCGACATGCAACACACAGACGAAAAAGTTTGAGACGATGTAATAAAAGTTTCACTTTAAAAACTGTACCATAGAATCATTATTAACACTGGCATTATTCGTCTTTCATAGATCGATAGTTCCGGGTATAAAGACATCGGCTATTTGCCGACGAACCGCGTTGTATCTTGTCGATCTCATAACCATTTAATTTACATATGAAGTGAGTCTTCATGTTGCATACTACTCGCCTGTCAAGCCGTCCATGCGCCCATCCCATTGTTGCAAATCTCTTTGTTATTCAAATCGAATATAACGGATTTTGTAACGTTGTGACTTTTTTTCCTGCGATAAATCCTGCACCGAGTTGTCACCACAAATGAAATTATAAATTCGTAAAACTTTTTTGTACCGGTGTAATTTATAGACTCTAATACATATTTTGGAATGTTGTCAAGATTTATTTCGTTTATTTTTATTATTTTGAATACATACATTCATACATGTAATGAACTGTACTTAGTGTTCAACCGAAGGTCATTTTTTGGACCCTTAGCTGTTCCAGAATAACATACCTGCCACACTGGGGTCACCTCGTACCCCAGACACTAAAATGCTAACTACTCGTAAGCTATTGAAAATTTTAATTCAATAAGTCTATTATTTTTGAACGATACTGAATACACTCTAATTGGTTATTTAAAAAAATATATAAAACTAGCGGAATCCCGCGGCTTCGCTCGCGTAAACTTCGACATTAATTTGAACCCTCCATACGTGATAGGGGATGACATATTACATTTTTTTATATTGATTTTTATTCATTACCTATAAAAAACGTAAATATCTCGGATCTAAGTTAAAAATTGTAAAAACTAACGTAAGCAGCTATGCAGATAAACATATAAAAAACACAGACCCTGTCTACCCCCGCCATTAGGGGTTGAATGTCGATATTTTTATTTTAATAGATGATTATTTTGCCCGAATTTACATTTATAAGTAAAGCAAGTATGCAGATAAACATATCTAAATCCATCCTCGTCCCCGTCCCATGCTATTAGGGCTTGAATATCGAACTTTCATTTTTAATTGAATATTAATTTGTCACAAATTTATTTTAATATAATGAACAATTATGAAGATAAATATATCAAAATTTACCCCCCCCCCCATTCCCATAGGGGTTGAATTTTCGTAAATGCTATTTGTCTTGTAGAGTACCTACTTATGCCATGTTTCATTCGGTGAATACAAAAAAATCTTTTACAAATTTTTCCACCCCGCTAACACCTAAGAGGTTAAATTTTGGGAAATGCTGAAATAAGTGTTTCATTATTTATATTATAGAGTATGTTCGATAAGTTTCAATTAAATGCGAACAAAAAAAAAAAAATTTTATATAAACTTTGACACCCTGTTTTAACCCCGTAGGGGTTAAATTTCGAAAAATCCTTTCTTAGTGGATACTTACATCATAAAAGGAAGGCACCTACGAAATTTCACGTTTCTAGGTTCAGGGGTTTGGGCTGTACGTTGATATATGAGTGAGTGAGTGAATGAGTGGTTAAGGACAAACTCTTTTATAGATATAGATTTAATATATTAAAAAAATTGAAAACTTTGCAAATTTAAACAGCTTTCATTGAAGTTGAAACAATGTGGGGCGCCTGGTACCCCACAGTGACAGCTAAGGGTTAAACCCAAGCCGAAAGAAGCTAGAAAAATTATTAATTTAATTCTGTGAACGCTCTCTACACCTCAAACCGGTGAAACTTAAAATTTTATTAAAATCAAACATTAACATTACGTGAATTTTCGAATCACCTATGGATATATAGCCTAGCTTTAAAGGGTATGTAACAGTGTAAACGTCAGAATTTTAGGTGTTTTTTGTTTATTTTATAAAAAGAATTCGGTTTAATGGATTCATATCAAACTTTGTATACATCTTTAGTACATAAATAAGTACCTACTTAATTTTTTTTGTAATTGTATATTTTTGCATAATGGTTCTTTGAAAATGGCACCTCTTAAATATGACCTCAGTAGCGTTGACAGCATGGATCATCTGAGGACAAAAAACGAAAAAGATTTTTAAAATATCGTTTAGAAAAAAATGGCGACCATTTGAAAAAAAATCAAAATTTTCGCGAATTATTCTATAGAAAATTGTTTATACAAAAAACAGCTACGTGTGGCCTTAGAGGCATGTTTCCTCTACAAAATCCTCCATTTTGAATCAAATCGATCGGACAAAAACTGTCTTCATTAGTTTCAGAGTTATTTGAAAAATATGATTATTTTTGAGATACATATTCTTTGAGGTGTATACAAATAAAAAAAATAATTTTTTGAAAATTTTACACTGTTCATACCCTTTAAATTATTATTTATTCTCATTTAGTTACATTTAATGATTTTTACTACATTTGAATATAAAAAAAATTCGCCGGCATTTTCAATGTGAAACTTTTTTTACATCAACTGATTTTACAGTTAGTTTTTTTTTTATAGAGTTAACCCCATCACATAAATACGTATATACATTTTGCAATATGAGGGTGATATCATTTTTATACAGTTATTTTCCCATTTGCCAGTCCAGTAGACTTTAAAGGCTATAAAACTATTTTGTCTCGTTTTCAGGCTAGTTAATTTGTAACAGTTCATGTGGAAATTCACATCAGCTTTGTACACTATTACAAAAACTTAAAAACTCGCTATTTGGTTACTTTTATATTTTTACCTTCGATTTAAGTACATTTTATTGGTACGGAAGAGTGACTCAGTAACTTTACGTTTATTTTTATATCGAATAAATAGAATTTTACTTTCAGTAGATATTATAATGCACATACACATATACAGGGTGGCCCAAGTAAAACGAAACGGGCGCGCTTTTGGTTATTTAAAATAAGATTTTGAGAAAAAAGCTCGAATACGTCGATTTTGCTTTCAAGGGGGACATCTTTTGCTATAAAATTTTTGTAAAAATCTTTTCAACCCTCAGCGCTATGAGCGCAACCCTTAAAATTTTAAATAGCATGATATACCTCATTTGAAAGGTTTTTTCATTCTGAATACGGTGCTTTTTGATTTTTTCAAATCTGTTTTGTTTTAGTCAAGTTATTTAAATTTTGAATTCCATAAATGCAATGATTTTCTGATCAAAAAATAAATATTTACAACTAAAATTCAAAATAAAGCAGGCTTATTTTCTTATCAAATGATTCAAAAACATTCAATTTGGACATTTATTGAATTAATTAAAAAAATAAAAAAATTTAGTTAAACGAAATTTACCAACATTCAAAACTTTAATTAATTCAATAAATATCCAAATTGGATGTTTTTGAATTATTTGATAGGAAAATAAACCTACTTTGTTTTGAATTTTAGTTGTAAATATTTGTTTTTTGATCAGAAAATCACTGCATTTATGGAATTTAAAATTTAAATAACTTGACTAAAACTAAACAGATTTGAAAAAATCAAAAAGCACCGTATTCAGAATGATAAAACCTTTCAAATGAGGTATATCATGCTATTTAAAATTTTAAGGGTTGCGCTCATCAAGCAAAATCGACGTGTTCGAACTTTTTCTCAAAATCTTATTTTAAATGACCAAAAACGCGCCCGTTTCGTTTTACTTGGGTCACCCTGTATGTTACCTGCAATGTATGAAATCTGGCATTGTATAGAATTCCTAGGTATTCTGTAGAATGCCTAAAAATCATCAGGCAATGTATGAAATAAATTTAATTATATACATTTCCTAGGCGTTGTATAGACTAGAAATATAAACATAAATTGGGTGAAGAACCAACTAATTTTGGTTCAGGCACAGATATTGGCTTATTTTATGTAATAAAATACTAAAATACTTATTATTTATCTTACTTAATACTGGCCTAATATGTTATTAAATGACTAAATAATATCTAATATTTAATATTAACAATTTTAAATCATATACTTAATATTCGTCTCAACTAATATTATATTTTATTTATTTTAACAATAAATAAAATTTATTTCATACTTTGCCTGAAATCGTAAGGCATTGTATAGAATTCCTAGGAATTATATAGAATGCTTGCATTACATACTTTACCGGTATCACTCAACCCTTATAATACAGTAGCATAAAAACAATTAAGCCAATTTTAATAAATTTTGTACATATCATCGACCTTCAATATTGTTATATTTGGTCTCATTCGATTCAACAAGAATAATCCTACAGGAGTGTAAGGATTTTAAGGGAAAAATCTAGCCCCTATCTCGCATAGGTGTTGAGATATTTACGATTTTGTATAACGAAAAACATAATATGAAAAATTAACCCAACTTAATACAACGCTAACGGTTAAAATATATGTTCTAAATAAATTCACCAGAATGTATTACATACATACATACATACATAGGTATATCCAAAATAATGTATCTAATTATACAAGACCGAAAGCCATAATACCTTAAGCGTATTAGCATTAGCATACACTTAGAGTTGTTTGTAATTTCGTTTGATACGGTTGAGATTTGACGAGAAAAAGAAAGCCAGTTTGTTATACTCGTATGTAGCAGTAACACTTTATTATGCCTAATGTTATTTAGAATATGGCATCGCTCTAAACTTAACTGTTTATTGTGAAGCCAGTTTTACACGAATATATTATCAAAATATGTGTTCGCGTACTTACTGTTTGACTAGTCCGATATATGTATTTTTTGATAGTTTTTGACCGACTTTAAAAAATGAGGTTATGTGTTTTCGGGTATAACTGCGATAAATATGCACTAATTTTGATGATTTTTTGTTTGTTTGAAAGAGTATACTCATGAGGTGGTCTCATATAAATTTTGTCAGAATCTTACTATGAATTTTGAAGATATGTCACTTAAAAGGGAAAAATAAAAAAAAATTATGTAAGAAAAATTCGAATAGTCAAAATTCGAAAAAATTAAACCTATGAAATGTGGGGGTTAACGTTTTAATTTTTTCGGATTTTAACTATCGCCATTTGAAAGAGCATAAAAAATTATGAAAATTTTGTATTGTAGATTTTTTTAAATTTTCATTAGTTCCAGAGTTATTTGGAAAAATATGATTATTTAGCACATTTTCATAGGGGTGTTTCACCCCCTTAAACCGTTTTACCGCAGCTAAGATATTTTTTTTCTTACTTATCTTGACTTCCTCTAACTATATACAAAGTTTAAACTCGTTACGAATTTTCGACTTGAAAAGGTTTCCTTGTAAGTACATCGAATATAAATTTTAATACTTTGCACTTAGGTCAGGTAAAAATATAGAAAATCACAAAAATCACAATAAACATGAAAAATATATAATTTTTAAATTTGTAAAAATTTGTAAAAATATATAAAGTCCAAATTTCAAGGGCAAAGTGCAAAGTATGATTTTTTTAGTTCAAAATATTTATTTTTAGTGGATTTACAATCAAAAACAAGCCTTTAAAAATGTATGTTTTCTTGCCATTAAAAAAACACTATCCACTATCGGCCAACGTTTCGTAACATGTTACAGTGAACATCTTCAGGGCTTAAGTAAAAGTATTAAGATAACTTCTATAATAACATATTTTAATAATAAATTTTCAATTCGATCAATTCTATTGTAATAATCCTAATAAAATAATTTATTTTAAAAAATAACACAATTTAAACGACTTGAAACAAATGAAAAGATAGTGTAAATGTAGAGATGCTCTAATAAAAGTTATGACAATTTCGCCATTTTTAGCCAAACGTGATTTATTTAAAAAACATCATTTATGTACTTTTTTTTTCAATAAAATCAAAATCAGAAAATATTATTTGGCTATTCGGGCTGTCAGAACTCTTTCTATGAGTGTCTCTAGCAGGGCCATAACTAGAAGTTTGGGGAGTGTATGTGACCCCCCCCCCCCCATCGCTTTATGCAAAATAAAAACTAAAACTTTTTTTTTTCGTTACCTCAATATTTTCAAATGCTATTGATTTTAATAACCTTTTTTAATTGACACCTAACTATTTTTGCATCTTATTAATTATAATATTTTTTTACGCTGCTACAGGGGACTTAGGGAACTGCTTCGGCTTCCTCGGTGGTAGTTACGGCGTTGGTCTTTAGTATAGTGTGAATGATTGGCAAAGAACACAAAATCGCAAAATAAATAAAAGAGTCGATTTCGCGCTGGTTGGTCTGTATTTTTACAGCAACTCTTCATTGGGAGTATCTAACTACTGGTTTTGTATTTTAAGTGATTGGAGAAAGCAGTGTTTCTGTCACAAATCTTCAGGCGAAGGTCTTATAGTAATTAATTTCTCATTTTTGGTTGAATATAATTTGTGCAACATACACACTTTTCGAAAAAAATGATTGTAAAAACAGAATTAGATAATCGTTTCATGATTACCACGAAAGCCTTAAAAATTATTGCATTTATTTACTATATTTACGACCTACTCGCGGCTTCGCCCGCGTAATAGTTTTTATAAATATTTTGCATATAGAATAATTGAATCGGTGAGTGAAAGAACGATATATCTCCAAAATGACTATTTTGAGAAAAACGAAAAAAACTGTTTTAAAGGAGAACTATGGGTTATTTGGTCTAATTATGTATTGTGACATTATAGAACTTATGTTAACCGATAATAATACGTACATAATTAAATTAAAAAAAAATTGCAAAAAAGATATTTGAAAAAAAAAATGACCGGCAGTTATACTGTTCTTTCACTCAATTAAAAAAAAATTGCAAATTTTTTTTTTATTGCTTTATTTTCGGCTTTATTATTTTATTTTTTATTATTTTACAAAAAAAAATATTTGTAATTTTTACTCAGAATCTTTCATTTTGACTTTCCAAGAAATAATATGGTAGTAAAATTCGAGGATTTCGTCAGAAAAGTAAGGTAAAAGTAATTGTAAAAAAAATTGAACTACCCCCCGTCGCCCGTACGATGTTGGTCGATGTATTATTATTTTGCTATGTGATAGAGCTATGAATTTTAAACATTTTGCCTATCTCAGTTAAAATTGCCATTTTTGGCACTTGTATTGTTCTTTCACTCACCGATTCAATTGTAAAAAAAAACTTTGGTTGAGGATGTTATTTAAAGCAAAAAAAAATATTTGTGAGGTAGTTACAACCCCTTAAAATAATACATAATACATGTTAATTGATCGGTTTAGTACTAATAAGTTTTATCGATTTTTAGTATCAACCAATAATTATTTTAAGGGGGGGGGGGGGGGGGGATAAAAATTATACCATACAAAAGGTACTGTACCATAGATATGCACACACAAAAATCATATGTATTTGTTACCGTTAAGGCAAGTAAAATAAAGGTCGAATTTCAACCAGAGGCAATACTAAAATATATATATTATTTTATCAAAATAAATATAATCGTAGCCAAAATATATGATGAAAATATTGATACCAAGTTTAAAAATATTATGTTGTTTTTTATAAGATAAAAAAAATGAAAATGTATATTTTAATTGAAAAATTTTTTTTTTTTTTTGTCTAAAGACATGAAATCTAATATTTACGTTTTTTTTTTTTTTTTTTGAAGAGAAAACAAACAAAATAACTTGAGCGAGCTTTATCTTTCGTATAATATAAGAACATATTCATTTGAGCTTTAAAGAACATATTAAATATCATGTAGGTAGTATGAATGTACGCATATGAACCGTAAAATACCAGGTATGGATTTAGAGCGGGCTATTGGGGTAATTATTTCAAATTTGTAAAAAAAATTTTTTTTCACATATATACACTTGAATATTTTTTTAATGAAAGTATATTTCATCTCTAACCCCCCCCCCCTCCCCCATTCATATTATATCAAATTAATTTATAATGTATATTATAAAAAAATGTACACGACAAAACTGTTTTTTCTGTACATCCCGAATAGTAAGCGAAATGCATCATAAATAAAACATTTTTTACAGTCTGAAAGAGTAATAATGTTTGCAGATACCCAATATAAATCGATGGATAATCTGCAAACATTATGCGGTGTTTACACTGAAAAAACAAAACAGAAACATAGTGTCTTTAAAATACTTCGTATTTAAAAATGTATAGGGTTTATTCCTTTTTTGTGAAAAAAACACTGTGTTTCTGTTTGTTTTTTTCGGTGTAAACACCGCATTACAGCCTAAATTATATTATTACAGTTTCAGACAGTAAAATATTTTATATTAAATAGGTTATGGCTTATTATCCAGGATGTACAGAGAAAAATTGTAATTCTTTAGGTTTCTTTTTTTCGTCTATATGCTACTATACTACAGAATAAAAAAAATGTATACCTACCATAGATTTAATGGCCAAAACCTGAATGTAAAATACATATTTATAAATCATATATTAATAAATTATTTCTAGACTTAATATGCCCCCCCCCCCTCTTCTATACATATAAAAACATATGCTTATTGTATGTATGTATGTCCATACAAGAAATAATATAAAAAAAACATTACATGCGACTACTGAAGAATTTTTATGGCTTTGTAAGTCCTTGAACTTGATATACTCAAATTGATTTTTCTTGTTGATTTTATTTTGTATATAAATACACTTTTCTAAATGGATTTCCTACAATAACATTTACTGAACATAGAGAAAAAAACCTTCCCATATGAGTCTAATGATGTAAATTGTAAATATAATATCTACTATAAATATTATTCTACTAGCACAGCGGTTCTTAAACTTATGTGGTTTAGGGACCCTGTTTTTTTAACAATTATTTTCCAGGGACCCCACCCCCTGACAGAAAAACAAAGAAAGTTGTTAGATACTAATTAATTATTGGTAAATAGTAATGTAAAAGTATTTTAATTTATGTTAAACATGTTTCACCGACCCTCGCGGACCCTACTTTAAGGACCACTGTACTAGCTTATTGGATCCGGTTTTACCCGAGTTTTATCCACAAAACTATTATTTAATTAATGAATAAAATATTTAAACTGTTACTATAGAATTCTTTATTCAATCGAAGATTGATGCATACAATTTTTTGATTCCTTTAAAAGTTTGTTAATTATGTAGAAAATAACATGAAAAATTGAAATTTTCAAACCGCAGGTCTGTATCTCATAACGTTCTCGAGATATGGCCTCTCAAAGTTTTTTTTTTTTTTTTTTTTTAATTTTGGAGGAAAATGAGTGTAACTTTTGAACGCGTCCGATTTGATTTTTGTCGACGGATTTGAAATCAGCGCGTAAAAATCTATATAATGACGTGTATAATACTATTAAAAAAAATCAAAATTTCCGATTTTTCCGGTGGATTTTCCAAAAATTTGCTTTCATACAAACCTGGCCCTAACAATTACGAATACAACAAAAAAAAATCAGCCAAATCGGTCGAGCCGTACTTAAGTGATGATCTTTCATACATGCGACAATTGCTTTTTATTTATGAGCATTTATTAAATACAGTAGCACTTCGAAATAACGGCTACTCGCTTAACGGTGTTTTGCATATAACGGTGCTCTAAAATCTTCTGTCAGATATCATAAATGAGCTAGCAAATTTGCTAGTTACTAGCAAGTACTCTCTAATAAGGTATCAAACTTATATGACAGTTCTCTTGGAGTTTCATGAAGAATTTGACAAGTTTCACGCATGTGTTGTATGTATAAACACCAACAACGATATTAAAACAGTGCGAATGACCTGTTTCTGGAAAACCGGGAAAAGCCAGGGAATGTTGCTATACAGGGAAAAGTCAGGGAATTTTTTATAAAAATGCAAAAACCACATAAATTCTCGCAAATATTAAAAAAAATTGTGATCTTTTTTTAGATTTTTTATCTAAATTTTAAAATAAAAAAAACAAAGAAAAACGGTAAAACTTCTCCTGGAAAACCGGGAAAAGTCAGAGAAATTTGTTCCAAAGAAATACTGGTCACCCTTTAGTGGTGATATTATGAAAATTATTTTGTACGGTCAGAGTCCCCAATACGTTGTAGTATCACTGCTCTAAATTCCATAACAAATCCAGAATACAATCTATAAGAAACTCTACCAAAAACTGTTATTAATATTATACGAATATGAATTAATTTAATACAGTTTTTTTTATTACAATTATGTGGATAAAAAATTAATATATTCTAAAAGAGTCTGAAAGTCGTAAGTCAAATCCATCTTAAATATCATATTTTATTGCTACAGTTTGATTACAAGAAACATCTACACTCTGGTGGAAAAAAATACATACAAATAGGGGAAAAAGTACTGAAATATCCGTCACAAAGCTTTCTAGCAACGAGACAAAAAGAAAAACGACCGTGCAAGTAACAAAACAAAAGAGTGAGCCAAAATCTGCTCTGCAGTGGCGGGCGAATTATTTCATATTTTTCAAAAATATTTTTTAAATACTGATTTATTTATGACAGATACCTCAGTATTTAGTTAAATAAATATTTGTAAGGAATAGGTGAAAAGTACTATACCTAAAAAAGAGGTACATAAAAAATTAAAAAATAGATTTTTTTTAAATAACTATAACTTTTTTTTAAAAATAGATAGGAACTTATTGTTTGCGGTTTTTTAAGGCACCTTTATGTAATAATTAAAATGGGTCCCTTAGCATTTTTTATTACTTTTCATTTTCGAGTTACAAGTCCTAATTTGTTAACTATGCGACATATTTTTTAATCTGATTTTTAAAACTTTGTATATAGATTCGACAATTAAAATGTGTGTGTGTGTATGTACAATACAATTACTTATCGAGCTATTTGTGCAGTTGCCACGATTTCAATGAAGATAAAAACATATTTTCAAACTCAAATTGTCATGTTCTAAAATTTAAAGGAAAATAATATTTCTATAGATAGTACATGTTTTAACTGGCCAATTTTTTTGTAATACAAAGTGTCTGAATTCAATTAAATTATATAGGCGATCCCCTCTACCCCTCCCCCCCCCCATTAAAAACTGTAACCAACCTTCTTAAAATAGAAAAGTCTTTGCTTAAAATTTGTTTAGATTTCTCTCAAAATTCAGTAGATTAACCAAACAAATTAGAATCGAGATTATGTGGTCATGACGTCACAAATTTCAAAAATCCCGTGTTGATGTGTAAAATAGAGTATGATATGCTGTATCTATAATAAAATGTAGCAATTATTATTTGAAAAAAAGATTTAAAAACAGTTCGTTGTGGTAGAGATTAAAATCCTCATTTTTTAAAACTGAACTAACCTCCTTTAGCCCCAATAGATTGCTCTAACCATGGATAGTTAAACTGTAGTATATTATTAGAGCATCAACTCTATTCTGAATAATGATATACGTGATTTTTGACAGTTGTGACGTCATATAGTACTAAAATTAGGTAAGAGAAAATATAGTTTTTAATTTTTTATTTACTGAAGAAATAAATAATTCTCCGCCACTGACATATCGCGTCTTGCACCAGCGACCGTCTGCTCTCGAAAATTTAAAAAAGCGTTACGTCATTGCTGAAAACAATACAGTGTCTCGCGTCCGGCCCCGCGCACCCCCTTTAGCAAGGGTCGCAATTCCTACCCGGGAACAGCGAGCAGGTTGCAGTCATCCCGGTGCATTATTGCACCGGTGTGGCAAAAAAATTATATACCTATTCGGAGATAAAATGTGTTTTTTTTTGTGTGAAATCTAGAATTTTTCGTTCTTCGACATTTTCTTTGTTTATCAGATGTTCAACTGATTTTTTTTACTAATTGCTTATAAATATTTGATTCATTCAGTTGCCAATTTGATTAAGTCACAGAAAATATTTTTATTTTCCGTTTTATTAATTTTTTTCGAATTATTTGATGAGTTAATTAATTCGTGTAGGTTGATTCGATTGAATAGATTTTTTATTCTCTAGTTTTATCATCATTTTATAGTAAGTTTATTCACAGGTAGAAAGGTTTACTTGAGGCAAATAAACTTTGTTTTGTATATAACGAAAATAATATTTTTTTAAGATATATTCTTAAACCAACTAGTATTCTTGGACGAAGAAATAATGTAGTTGGATTAAGAGTACTTTTCTTATATTAAAAAAATATTGTTTTCGTTATATACAAAACAAGATTTTCTTGGTCCAATACAGTTTTTTTTGTGTGTATGTAAAAAGAATTTGTTAAATTTAAATTAAAATTCATCACAATCAAAATATCATCACGGGCCAGAAAAATTACTGATTGGCCCGCCACTGCTGTACAAATTAATAATGATAATAATGTTATTCTAGTTACTTTTATATTACAATGTTGAGTACATGTTCAATACTTCACAATGACGTCATGTATAACATTGTATAAACACACACACACACACACACACACACACACATAGATGATTAGTTGAGTGTATGTTTCATGATACTAACCAGTATTTCACAAAATGTGGCACAAGTACGACTCTGCACGAAGAGGTTCAAAGATTAAATATCTGGTTTCGTTTCAAAAAAGAAAACTAAACATACATGAAATGCATGAGTAAGAAAATTAATGGCGGTGGGGGGGGGGGTGTCAATAAATATAACATTATTTTAATAAATAAGTAAAATAAAAATATTTTTCAAAAGATGTTACCAATTTTTCTTCCATTTCTATTGAGATATTTATATTTAAATAATTTTTCGATTTTCTTGTAGACCCACTAGGATCAAATCTGGTCATATGCTTGATTTTTCATTACATTGTAGAATAATTCATGTTGCATCATACAAGTAAAGAAAGTGGTCTAAATCTAAATGATCATTACAAGTTATAGATATTATTATTATTTTTCAAATGCTAGTAGCTATAACTTATATAATATCTTCATACTGACGCATTATATAATACAGTTGGTACTTTAGAAAACTGCCTAAGGCCCCGTGATGAGGGGGGAGAGAGGGCTGAGAGAAAAATATTTGAAAACTTTTTTATTCTGTATTTTCATATTTTCGAATGGTAATATTATTATAATTGATAGGGAAAATAATAAAAAAAAAATACTGTAGATATCTTAAAAATAACATGTATTATTTTACAAGGTGACCAGTATTTCTCTGGAGCAAATTTCCCTGACTTTTCCTGGTTTTCCAGAAGAATTTTTACCGTTTTCCCTGTTTTTTATTTAAAATTTAGATAAAAATCTAAAAAAAGGCCACTCTTTAAATATTTGCGAAAATTTGTGATTTTTTTTTTTTTTTTTTTTTCCCTTGGCCTTCCATTTCTGATTTAGCCAGTTCTTTTTGTGTGATTTTGCATTTTTATAAAAAATTATTTTCTTTTCCCTGTATAGCAAAATTCCCTGACTTTTCCCGGTTTTCCAGAAACTGGCCACCCTGTTTTAATAAATGGTGCGCACCCATTAGAGGGGGAAGTAGAGGTACAAAATTTATAAGAATATATATAAGATCGTTTTTAAAATATTTTATCATTCTTGAGTTACAGTATCTACATACCGACAGACAGACAAACTAGTGAAAATAGTCAGAATTAATTCAGGGAAAATCAGAATGGATATTTATATCAAATTTAAAAAATAAATCAGAATTTCTTTAACTGTATCTTTTACTTTTTTTGTTTAAATATCAGAAAATGATAAAAACTAGTATGGCCTCTGGTCGAAATTAGACCTTTATTTTACCTGCCTAACCGGCAACATACACACATGATTTTTTTGTGTGGACATCTATGACATAGTATCTTTCGAATGATATAAGTTTCCCCCCCCCCCCCATAATTAATACTAAAAAAAGATACGACAATTTTTTATGTTCATGTATTAATATATATTATTATTATATATACTATATAGATATAAGTTTGCGGCATGAAGAAATAGATAGTTGAAAACATCAGCGTTTGAAATAGTTAGCAATAATTGATTGGACATGTAGAGAAGTAGCAATAATAGTATTAATAATAATAATAATGATACGTGGGTTTATTGGGCCGCTTCATTAAAACACTACCACGGGCTAAACTTGACGTGAAAAATCGATGTTTTATATGAACCCATACGACACGATGTATATAATATAATGCAAGGTGGATGTTGTACCTACCCTACGGCTATAGCGGCTACAGGACCGGCTCGACAATATCTGGTACCAGATTTTTATTTTTATTTAAAAATTATATTTTACCCGCAACTTCGTCCGTGTGGATTTTTTAAAAATTTTATCAATAGCATATGTTCTTCTTTAGGATGCAAGCTATCTCTCTGACAAATTTCATCAAGATCGGTACAGTGGTTCTTAAAAAAAAAAAAAAAACGAAATTTTGTCTTGTAATTTTGAACGCCTCTCACTCATGAACTATTAATTTTAGAAAAATATCGTAAATATCTTTCTGATAGGAAATTTCATTCTCTTTAAATTTGTTCCTGTCTATTTTTGCTCTATCTTACATCGTATTCGTTATATCAATGTTTTAAGTATAAACGGCACTCGTTTTGGAAAAAAAACTATTATATTATGATCTAATGTGTCTCCTATTTCCAAAAACATACTTATTTCTGCAGAAAATAAAGGTTTAATCGCAAAAATTGACTCTTTTAAAACTAATTTTGAATTTGACGCCAAAACCCTCGCAGGTGACATTTCAGAGTTATGACGTCACACTCCTTGTCAACAATAATCAAACATTCAGAGTTAGACAATAATTTAATTATTTTGTGTGTTAAAAATGAATTCCAAAGTATGTAAGTTCTTAAATAAAGTATGTACCTAATAATCTTGTAAGAAGAATTGATATTTGTCTAAAATAAAAGTCAATCATTTTTGACGTTTACTGATGCGTGACGTCATTCGCTCTGATTGGTGTTCCTCTTAACATGGCGGATTGCTGTATCTTACATTTTTATTTTAACAAAAATAATATTAATATCGCTTTATATATTTGCATCGTGCGCGATGAAAACGCCAACTAGCGGTTGCAACTAGGGTGAACTTTGAAATATTAAAAAACTAATCATTTTAATAAAATATCGTAATATATACATTGTATACGATTATTTATGACTATTGGCTATGTGCATGAAGTCTACTAACGCAGTTAGCGGGCAATAGAGAAGGATTGAACTCTCTTTTTATTATTGTTTAACACCGCGAAATTTTTTTTAAACAAATATCATTCAATTTCACTGTTTGCATATAATATAAATAGTATAACCTATAAGATACGTGAAAATTATTTATGTTTTTCTCTTTAATTATGACGTATAATAATAAAATAATTAATTCATTTACATTGACAGCATAACCTCAAACTATAACGCCGATGATTGTACAATGGTGCGCTTACCACGAGCATTCGCATCGACATTATTTCTAACTCTACCCCCTTGCACATAGCCTATAGTGTAGTTAACCATGTTGACCTTTCTATTTTCAGTTAAAAACTTATTAAAAATGATAGTTAGTCCACCAAAAGTGTCATTTTTGGCCACGCTGTGCGCTGCGATCGCTTTCGTTTCCCCAACTACCTACTTTGCAACCAGCGAATAGAAATAAATATATTATTTAGAATCTTTTTAACCTATTTCATTATTTAAAATCATAATTTCAATGATACTTTGTTACTGCATGGCTTCATACCTATTCATATCATAACAGTTTTAAAATAAAGAAATTATATTATATGTATTATATGTTTTAAAGAAAAGTAAAAGTTGTATACATATGTAACGTATAGTTTTTACACTACTAACACATATGTGCAATGAAATAGAACATACGTGAAAACATTTATCTATTTTATGGACATTCTTTAGTAATCGAGAAAACAAAGAGCAATCTTTTAAAAGAAAATCCGCATGAAAATGTTCGGATGTATAATAAATTATCCTTACAAAAAAAACTCACCTGCTTTTTTATATTCTGTGTAAAAGATTAAAGACTTTCAAATAAGTATCCTTTTTTAAACAAAAGAGCAATGGAAAGTTGTAGGAAGGGTATAAATTAAAAGTTAAATTGAACTAGTAAACTATTAGAAAAGAAAAGTAAGTACATGTAAGTAAAAAAGAAGAACTTACTAGTTTAGAAATTGAATTCAATGTTACTGGGATAAAAGTCGTTTGGAGGAAGAATCCTTAAAACTTTATGTTTTAGTATACGGAGTCGATTTTTATTTTAATAAAAATTATAGTTTTCTATTAAAAATTTCAGTTTTAACATTGAATACAGTCTCTACTGTAATTTTTGTAATACAGTGATGCCTCGCACAACGAACGCCTCGCATAACGAACGCTGCGTACAACGAACTTTTTGTTCGTTCATTGCGCGACTCGCACAACGAACCTCGCTTCGCACAACGAACTGCATCGTATTTTATTTTGCCGCCCGAACGCTCCTACGTATCACGAAGTCGCCCGAACTTCCAAGGTCGCACGCAGTCGATGCTCAAACTTGCATGAACATGCACCAATGCGCGTCAGTCGTTCTTTTCTGCGCTTAACTCACACACGTGTTTGTTTTAATAAATGTAATTTTGTGTGAGGATTTGATTTGTTAATAAAGTGCTATACAAATTATTTCATTTCAATTAAAAGACAATACAATAAATACGATTGTGTAAAATTAGTATATTTGTTTATTTGTATAACAAATTAAACTATACCAAAAATATAGATTTCGATGCTGCACGAAAAAATTACTAATTGATATTGTAACTTTAATAACAAACACGTGGCCTAGCAAGAATTACAATATTTTGGACAGTTTCAAGATCACTACTTCAAATAGTAGTATTTCTTTAAAAATTGTGTACCTACCATTTTAAAAAGTACTGATTTAACAAAAAATAGTAGAATCATATGCGATGTTTACACCGAAAAAACAAAACAGAAACATCGTGTCTTTAAAATATTTCGTATTTAAAAATGTATAGGGTTTTTTTTTTCCTAAAAACACCGTATTTCTGTTTTGTTTTCTCGGTTTAAACACCACATTAGAAATTACTATAATGAAAACATTTTTTTTTTAATTTACAGTCAAATATTTACTTCTTAATGTTTTATTGTTCTTGTATTTTTTATCAGTTAATAATATATGAGTCCTTGAGATTTTTAGAACTAACCACTAATGTATGATAAAATAAAGGAGCTAGCAAAATTTACTAGCTAGAAAGCACTCGCAAAAAAGGTATCAAACTTTGATGTCAGTTCTTGGAGTTTCATGATGACTTTGACAAGTTTCGCGCACTCGTTGTATGTAAACATCAACAACGGTATTAAAACAGTGGTGATATTATGAAAATTATTTTGTAGTCTGCACCAACTGTGTTACAATACATATGTTGAAGTATCACTGCTCTAAATTCCATAGCAAATCCATAGATCCTATTACAAAATTAATACCTCATTTGAGAGTGTTTTCTGGGGTACTGTATATTAATTTTTTAATTTTACCTGCTCAAATAATTGTCGAACATTTATTTTTTATTTTTATTTGTAACATTTTACAAAAAAACTTAATTACAATTTGATTAATAACGCCGGCCCTGCATCCGTATGCATGTCGAGCAGGCTCAACAAGTTCTATGTTGGGTAAGTAGGGGCGTGCGATAGCAACGAGCTGATGTAAAAGAAAGACAGAATCAAATGCGGGGAGATGTTAAAATATAACGCAAATTTATTAAACGTGCTGCAACATACAAACATACATAGATTGTTTCAGCGTTTCCATGAACTAGATAATATGTAGATTTTTGTTAGATTATTTAAAATCATTGCTACTGGTATTCAATTGATCTGTTAAATATTTACAAGAAGTAAAATGATGATACAGTTATGAATTCCTTGATTGTAATGGTTTATTTATTGTTATTATTTATTATTGGACCCGGTGTTACCCGGGTTAATATCTACAAAATCAAAGCTACCTAAGTTATAGTCCAGTCAAGTTAAAAATTTTGTATATATGACAAATAGGATAAATATTCGCCAGGATAATTTTAGTGCCGATCGATGGGTAATAAGGTCCTTAATAAAATATTGAATTTGCAAGGTTGTGGGCCCCCGGGAAATACACCAAAAAAAATAAAATCAAAAAAACTTGACCTACGTTTATGTTTAAATCATCGATGCAGCGAAAACGGTGTGAGCTAGAGCAAAAGTGAACAGGACCCGTTTGATAGAGAATGAAATTTCCAATAAAAAACAACAAAATTCATTTTTCTAAAGTTAATAGTTTTTGTGTGATGGTCGTCGAAAATCACATGACTAAAATGTAATTTTTGAAATATATCGCTATATGCCCCGATCAGTTGTAAGAAGGTATATTGGTATTTAACGATTTATAAAAAATTTCAAAAAATTCACTGTTTAACTAGATACTATAAGGAAGATATTTATGGATCCAAAAATAGTTTTCACCTTGAATTGTATTCATAGGGGCAATATCAAGAAAAATTGTTTTGTAATTTTTTGCCTTTTTTGGTATTAAGTATTTTAAAAACTATACAACGTAGAATAATACAATTCAATGCGTTTTATATGTGATTTTATTCTATACAAAATGAATCTCTTGATATTGAGTTGTAAATATAACCGTTTGCCCACAATATTTAAATAAACACAAAATTACGCATTTTACAAGTTTAAAGTAATATGAAAATAAAGTTTGCCATGGATTATTTTATTTCACAAGTATATTAACAGATATGTTTACAGTTTTTCACTTGTATCATTCAAAGTATATGTTAGATTACAAATTTTATTACATCATTGATTTCATATTTTAAAATGGCACAACTTGGGTAAAAAATGGGTATCTTTTCTTTTCTTCTATAGGCTTTCGTGGCCGTTGTCCATTAGAGCTAACTTTTTGTGCTGTTGTCCACATTGTCATATTATTACACATGGCGTTTCGATTCTCCTATCGAGTTTCAGAATCAGTTTTGAAGAAGACTCTGACATGAGAGTCGAAACTCAAGTGTAATAACACAACAACAGCCCGAAGAGTTAGCTCTATAGAAGATAATATACCCATTTTTTTACCCAAATTGTGCTATTTTAAAATATGAAATCAACGATGTAGTAAAATTTGTAATATAACATTTACTTTAAAAGATACAAGTGAAAAACTGTAAAAATATCTGTTAATATACTTGTGAAATAAAATAATCCATGGCAATCTGTCTTTTCATATTACTTTAAACTTGTAAAATGCATTATTTTGTGTTTATTTAAATATTGTGGGCAAACGGTTACACTTACAACTCAATATCAAGAGATTCATTTTGTATAGAATAAAATCACATATAAAACGCATTGAATTGTATTATTCTACGTTGTATAGTTTTTAAAATACTTAATACCAAAAAAAGGCAAAAAATTACAAAACAATTTTTCTTGATATTGCCCCTATGAATACAATTCAAGGTGAAAACTATTTTTGAATCCATAAATATCTTCCTTATAGTATCTAGTTAAACAGTGAATTTTTTGAAATTTTTTATTAATCGTTAAATACCAATATACCTTCTTACAACTGATCGGGGCATATAGCGACATATTTCAAAAATTACATTTTAGTCATGTGATTTTCGACGACCATCACACAAAAACTATTAACTTTAGAAAAATGAATTTTGTTGTTTTTTATTGGAAATTTCATTCTCTATCAAACGGGTCCTGTTCATTTTTGCTCTAGCTCACATCGTTTTCGCTGCATCGATGATTTAAACATAAGCGGAGGTCAAGTTTTTTTGTTTTTATTTTTTTTGGTGTATTTCCCGGGGGCCTACAACCTTGCAAATTCAATATTTTATTAAGAACATCATTATCCATCGATCGGCACTAAAATTATCCTGGCGAATATTTATCCTATCTAAATATCTAATTTGATTGGTCTATTAATAAAATATTCAAACCGTAATAGACATGACGACTTATTTAAAAAAAACTATTCTATGATGATCTTACGTGTCTCCTATTTTCAAAAAAATACTTATTTCTGCAGAAAATAATGGTTTAATCGCAAAAATTGATTCTTTTAAAACTAATTTTGAATTGGCGCCATAACGCTCGCAGGTAACATTTCAGAGTTGTGCCGTCACACTCCTTGTCAACAATAATTTGACTTACAAGGGGAACCTTTCAGTGGGCCGGTTTGGATTTTCTTCATATTGAAATATGTTGTGAAGGAGGGTCCCCTGATAACACCTATACCCGGTTTTGGGGGCAGACGGGCAATAGTTTAAAAATTATGACCCAAAATATATTTTAATGTTGCATATATACTTATATGTTAAATCTACCCACACAAGCGTTTGTTTGCCACCTTTTTTTAAATATAGTTCCCATTTTTTTACGGTGGTGGTGGGGGGGGGGGGCTGTAAAGCCTCCTATGGCAAATGGGGGGGGGTTTCCACTTTTTTACGGTGGTGGTGATGGGGGGCTGTAAAGCCTCCTATGGGAAATGGGGGGGGGGGCATTGCCCCCCCCCCCCCTTTTTAAGATAGTTCCCACTTTTTTACGGTGGTGGTGGTGGGGGGCTCTAAAGCCCCGTATGGGAAATTGGGGGGGGGGGCATGATTTTTTTCATATTTTTCTGAACGAACCTTTTGGTGATAAGGGTAGGAGATAGCAATTTTAAAGCGTTTTTCTCGAAAAAGGTTTTAAAAAAAATACATTAAAAAATAAATCATATAATGTTAATAAGTTTTCATTTGTCACCCTACATCAGAGATTTCTAATGGGGTTCTAAGTAGACCGCCTGGGGTCTATGAAAGTTTAAAAAGGGTCTATATATAGTATTCCAGGGGTCTATAGTTGCTTTACAATTATATTTATCTATTTGTATAATTGGAATCACTTTTTTTTGCTTTCTACTTATACTTCTTCGACAAGATTTCTGGAATCAAAAAGAGGATTTATGTAGGAAAAAGGTTAGGAACCCCTGCCCTACACGATACCTTTGAAAATTTTTTTTGAGACCGCACACAGGCAGAAAGGCGAAATCCTGTACATAACCTAGTACTTACACACATGTATTTTGTATGTTAAAATTGTAGTATATATTAGCAATTAAAACTTATCAAATCCGCTAGTCTACACTTCTATCTTCCTAAAAATGTACACATTCTTGCTTGATGCCGTTGAATCATATTAACATAGCATTTTGCATTAGAGCAGCGGTTTCCAAACTTTATGTAACTACGCCTCCCTTTAAAAAAATTTAATCTCATGCGCCCCCCCCCCCCTTTATTTTATAAAATTATACAGACATATTTTAAAAATGTATAAAATGTATTTTTTTTGCTTATAAAATTTATTTTAATGCACACAAAAAAAACTGTATTGGATCAAGAAAATCTTCTTTGTATATAACGAAAACAATATTTTCTGAATATAAGAAAAGTACTCTTAATCCTACTACATTATTTCTTCGTCCAAGAATACTATAGTTGGTTTAAGAATATATTTCTTATCTTGTTATTATAAATATTGTTTTCGTTATATACAAAACAAGGTTTACTTGGCTCAAGTAAACCTTTCTACCTGTGTGCGGTGAATGTACTTGTTTATTAGCACAATCTTCATAAAATCTAGGTGTTATAAAGGGGAGTGCTTTTACTCAGATTTTTTTTAGAAGTATCGCATGATAATTCTATCAGTTTTGCTTTTTCAATAATATTTGTCAGTCTAAAACTACACAGTAACGTCCCTTTCAGAAAGAGATAATATACATACATATGTATGTATACACAAATAATGTTATGTTATAAAAATTTATTTATTGTATATATTTTTTATTTATATAACTTAATGTGATGTTATGAAAATTAAATTTCTGTTAAACTTTTCGCGCCTCCCTTTGCACTAGTTCGCGCCTCCCAGTTTGGAAACCACTGCATTAGAGGTTTTGTCCAAGTTTTCGCGTCTTTACGCCTTGATATTCTGGATCGACTTTTAGTGTATAAATAAAGAGTTATTGTTAAATATTTATAAGAATTATTTTGTTTTCAGTTGAAGGCACGTGCGGTGACCGCCTGGCGTCACAGTGGAGACCACAGTGGCGAGTTATCAGTGTTCTGTTGGTGAGGGCATAACGTCCACACTGAAATTCTCCACAAACACACCTCTCAAGTACAATTTGAGCGCTCTTGGGCGTCGCTCAGTCAACCGTTTACCTATAATTGTCTTTTGATTGGAATAATCTTTTAAATGGACTGGTTTCTCAATTAAAAAAAATGTGCGGTTAAAAATATAAATAATATGAATGGACACGATAAAGGTGGATTATTTTTCTAGTAGTGCGATACGAAATAAGATATATCTATAAAGACAAAATCGAGTGCTTGTATAAAAAATTAAATTGGCGTAAAACTATTCTGTGAAAGTGCAGTAAATTAAAAAATCCATTTTTTTTGGTTAAAAAAAATGTAATAGCAATTAGAATCTCTCGATGGAAATTTGAAAGAAAAAATATCGAATTCAATTATTTAAAAAAATAAAATTAACAAATTATTTTACTTAATACGTATTTAAAAAACAATTAATAATAATTATTATTAACTGGATCTGATAATGGGGTATTAATAAATATATTGCTAAATGAAATTAGAAATTACTTAATAGATATAAAATTTAACAAATTAAGTCGCTACTGTGGGATATTTTGCAAATTTTGTTAATTAAGCGTATCGGTGAAAACATTTGAGAGTTAGGCCTATTTCACACATATACGGTTTCATTCGGTTCGGTTCGTTTTCGGTTCGTTTTCGGTCGCTGCCGACAAGTGTGAAACGATGATTCAGTTTGTATTCGGTACCTAATAGAAACCGTACAGAACTGAATACTCCCTCCACACGGACAGATTTCATCAGGTTTCAATTCGTGTCCAGGGAACACAAAGCAATCAACGCGTTCACACATACTCGGTTTAGTTTCGGTTTTAACCTGATAGCGAGTGTTATTTTTTTTTAAGTTTTGTCGCAGATTTTCTAATAAAATGAGCGGTTTTCTAGATGTTGATGTGGGTCGTCTTCATGCTCTTTAGCTTCGGGAAAATAGTGTGGAATGCTCCAAATTCCTGCTGTAAAGTGATGAGAGGGTGCTCGCAATGAATTCTAGTATTCCTCCTTCATTTTTTTAATTTTTTTATAGAGAAACAACATGGCAACAACTTGCTTTCTCTCCATTATAACTACTGAGTTTACGGAAAAAAATAAAACCTAATATGAACCGTATGACAACCGTGTATGTGTGAAAGGGTTTGATTCGTTTTCGGCTGAAACCGAAAACGAACCGAACCGAATGGAACCGCGTATGTGTGAAACAAGGCTTAAGCGTATCGGTGAACACATTTGAGAATTAATGTATTTATTGTAAAATGTTTATAAATGTTCGCTTCGTTCGGACAGTTTTTTTTTTATTTTTAATTGCACAAATGTATTTCATCTTTGAAGGATATAAATTTTATAAAATTTCTAACAAGTCCTTGCAAATTGCAATACAAATTTACATAACCTCAAAAAGAAATAAATAAAATCAAACGACAAAAATATTTTTATTGTATATTTAACATGTTGATATACAGGGTGTCTGAATGTAAATATGATTTTAAAATTCCTATCTTCATTAAATTTTTTTACTTAAATCTTTAAAATATTTTTAGTGATATGTGATCTCTTTAACAATTTCTTTTAAAATTTAAAACACTATATTTTATTTATTACTTAATTTTATACTTTTTCGAAAATTTACGTTTTATATTTTTTTATCAGAAATAAGATTTATAAAAGACAAAATTGAATTAAGATTAGGGGTTAAGGAGCGTTTAAAAGTTTTAAATCTATTCAGGTTGATAGTTAAAAAAATAAAGCAAGATTGAGACATTTTTTCGGGTATAAAAGGGGGCATTAGATGGCGATATCAAAATTAATTTCGCAGAATTGTATTCTGCAAGAAAAAATAAGCAACTTATATTTATAAAAAAATTTGTTACGACTTCAATTTTTCAAGATATACATTTTTTTAAATATTTATAAATTTTTCAATATTTTTTTACTTAGAAACAAACAACTTTAGAGAAAAATTACAAGAAATAAAAAGTGTCTATTTTCATCTAAAATTTTGATAGCTAAGTTGATTGTTAAAAAATATTTTTTTTCGGGTATAAAAGGGGGGCATTAAATAGTGATATCAAAATTCATTTTACAGAATCGTATTCTCCAAGAAAAAATAAACAACTTATATTTAAAAAAAAATTTGTTGCAACTTTAATTTTCCAAGATATACATTTTTTTAAATATTTAAAAAAATTTCAATCTTTTTTTACTCGAAAACTAACAATTTTAGAGAAAAATTACACGAAATAAAAAGTGTCTATTTTCATCTATAGCACCTCTAAACCTCCACAAAAATTGTGTCCTAATAATTTTTAATCTCTTGCTTCGTTTTTGAAATTAAGATAACCAAAAAATAAATTTGCTATTTACAAAATAAATTCCTTTACAATTTTAATAATATTCTTCTTCTTTTTCAAGTAATATCTACAATAAAAACCACAAATGTGATAAAAAGAAATTGATTTAACCATTATTTATTTTTAGATTTTAATGAAATATTGTAAATTTTTGTAATTATATTTAACATTCAGATACAAAACGTACAAAATACTTGTTAAAATTAACAAATAAAAATGTTTAAGCTGCCTTTAATTACTGCCCGTTCTTTAACTTCACATAAATTTTCCGTTGCCATATTAGAGCATACATCGACATCATTTTTACCCAATTGCGGTAGACTATAATGTTCTCAGTGGCGCATCCAGAAAAAAATATAGGGGGCAATTTTTAATTTTAATTTTTTTATTATTGTTAAAATAAAAAAAATGCATATTAACAAATTCAGGAGAGGTTTTAATATTTTTACCCCTAAACTCCCCCCATTGGGTGCACCACTGAATGTTCTCATTGTATAAATATTATAAGTGTTATTTATGTAGATATTAATCAGTAATATAATCAATACCCATTTTTTTTTTGTAGAACTTATAAATTTTATTATTTTGATATGGTGTTTTGGATAAATTACACCTTATTCATATTTTTTTTAGGAATAATGCTATTTTTTTAAATTATATTTTATATTAAATAAAGCGTCCAAGTAAGTACGTTACTTACTTAAATGTTTTATGTATCCTACCGTACTTATATTTAGTCCAGTCGAATTGCGCAAGTCGCCATTTTTGCGAATTTTTTAAATATCTCGAAGAGTGTTGATTCTACGATAAAAATTGTGGGTATCTTTTTTGTTGAGTGTTAAATTTCCTATAAAATGGTTTTTGTAAAATTAACCGTTTATCTGTGACAGCGCGATTAAGTTTAGAAAAAGTCGTTTTTACAATTTTTTTTTGTAAAATGGTTATTATAGATTAAAATATTAAATTGGAATCTTGTAGAGTACTAAATTCTCTACAATTTATGTTAATAAAGTTATTTTATACAACTGATAGTTTACGAGTTACAGCAAGTCAAAGATTACATTTTTTTTAAATATCTTTAATTATTGATCATTGAACACGCTGTAACTCATTAACGGTTAGCTCTACAAAAATGATTCCAGAAAAGAATTTGTAGTAAATTTAATACTAAACAAAAAAGATTCCCACCATTTTTTTATATCTTCAACAGTTTGCGAGATATTTAAAAAAATACAATTTTTTTCCCCAATTGACTCGACTAATTCTTTCGTAACAAAAAATATAAAAGTAGCAATATTTTCTAAAAAAAAATGATTTGAGATGAATAAGGTATAAATTTTGATGTGTCATCAACGTTTCTATAAAATAATCTATCGGCCATATCATAATTTTCATTATTATTATTTTTTTTTGCTGACTTAATAATACAGTTCAAACATATATTAAGCGATAGTCGAGACTTTAAACAAATTGAGTGACATTTATGAAATTTGAAAAGTGTGAGTGTGTAATATGGACTCAAATTATAGTGAAACACACGATATATGACTTACAACTTAATTATTTGTATATATTAATAACTATAAGGAATTAAAAAAATAAAATGCATTTCATATTTTTATTTAAATTGAATGTATATTTTAAAAAATGAAACGACACAATTTTAAAAAAGTTGTAAGGTAGATATCATGTTTTTGACTGTAAAAATTTATATATGTATAAAAATAAAATAAAAAATATATAAAAAAGTTTTTATATTACGATAAGATTTGAATATTATATAAATATATAATATATGTTTATGATAACATAAAAAAGACTTTGTTTCAATTTTAATATAGTCATTAAAATATTTTTTTGTTTATTACAAAAAATGTATGAATAAAATCAGTGATATTTTATAGTATTTTTTCACAGGTGGCAGTAATTGTGCTATGTTAGATTTATTAAATTTGAATGTTAGTAGTTATAGAATTCATTTTGAGGATGAATATTTTTTCATTGTTAAATGATAAATATTAACCTATTTAAATCGAGAAAAACTAGTTAATTAACAGTTGGTGGAAGAAAAAAATACTTTTTTGCAGATGCATAGATGACCCTGAAACCGAATCTGTGTCCAAAATTAATCTATCATTTCAGATTTTCGAGATATCTTAACCTAAAAGTTAAAAAAAAAGTTATACATTTTTTTCAAAGCGGGCAATTTTTTTATGATATTTTCATTCAATGCATCAAATAGTACTTTATTTTCCCTTTAAAATGAGTTTTTATTTTTCAACATATGATTTTTTTCCAGCGAGATACACTAGTTTAAAAATTGGACTATTTTATACACAAATTTTCAAACAGGTGTATCTCGGAGAAAAAAAATCATACAAACAAAAATTAATATTCATTTTAAAGGGGGAAAATAGTTCTGTTTGGTACCGTGAATAAAAACTTTTGAAAAAAATACCTGTTTGGGAAAATATTTATAAATGTTCCCATAATCGCAATTTTTGACACTTTTAGGTTATATCAAGAACCTTAGCATGTCAATTTATAAGAAAAAAAAATCTCTCAGATTATATCTCAGAAATTTGAAGTCATAGGAAAAAATGTATATAGTATGTATTTTCAAAAAAAAAATGGGAAAAAAGTATTTAGCCACAACTAAATCAGTTAACTAGATATTCTATTTAAAATATATTTGTTTATGAAAAATCTTTTCATTTTGCAAAATGATGTATATTTTGAAAAATAACAAATATTATTTTTATTCAGTACATTCAAATTCGATATTTTTCCAATTGGCAAAGTGGAAAGATTCTATTTTTGATATCGATTTGGCAATGAATTATCTGTAAAAAAAAATTGAAGTGTTTTTTCACTGAGATTACTTTTTGTTTAATTTTTTGAGCACGATTAAAGACTACTATTAGAATTAAAAATAAGTAAAAATGTCAAAAATTAAAACGTACATATATGTATATATGTATATATTTAAAATATGTAAAATTATTAAAAAAAAAATATTCCTTCTTAAATTTATGTCAAATACATATTTTTATCAACATAAATTTAATAAGAAATATTTACAAAAATGTCATATATATTATTATAAAATAATCAGTTACTGTAATTAATACAATCATTGTTTTGTTAGAAAGGTCAAAATGAATATTTTTGTCAATTATCGAATTTGAAAGATTTAAAAAAAAAACATCCACTATAATTATTTCCAACGTGTGCTATTTTATAGACAAATCAATATTACATTTAGTATTTTTTAAACAATTGTATCAACATTACAGTAATTTACTATTAAATAATCAAATGAAAAATTTACTTCAATTTTAAGAGTTTAAAAAAATATAAAAAAAATAATATGTGTCAGCATTATCGACGCTTCCAAAATTACGAAAAAAAAAATTAGTTTTAAATTTGGATCAACAAAAATGTTCAAACATTATAAAAATATGATATAATTGTTTGTGTGAAATGGCACATACTTTATTTTTATCAAAACCACATTGCTGTAAATGTAGAATTATAGTGTGTAGATGTATATGAAAACTACTCGACACTTTAAACCTAGAGCGTGTACAAATGTCACATTTAACATGAATTATCTCAGACAAATACGTCCATAATATTTTAAATATTTTTAAAAGTTGACACTCTATTATAGCCGTCATAGATCGGGCACATTCGAATATTGTCGTATCTTTTAAGACAGCAGTTCTCTACTATACCGACTATATCGAATATGTCTCATCTGTACTTGAAGTTTAAATTTTATATATCGGAGACGTTCGGACATTGTCGTGTCTTTTGATTGAGAGAACAGTTCTCTGCCGTAACGAGTATATCGAATATGTCTCATCTTACCCTGAAAAGTCAATTGTAATAGATCGGAGGCGTTCGGATATTGTCGTATCTTTTGAGAGAACAGTTCTCTGCCGTAACGATTATATCGAATATGTCTCATCTTGCCTGAAATGTCAATTGATATAGATCGGAGACGTTCGGGTATTGTCGTGTCTTTTGAGAGAACCGTAACGACTATATCGAATATGTCTCATCTTAGCCTGAACTGTCAATTGTTTTAGATCGGAAATGTTCGGATATTGTCGTGTTTTCTGAGACAGTAGTTCTCTACTATACCGACTATATCGAATATGTCTGATCTTAACGTGAACTGTCAGTTGAGTGATACTGCAACAATTATTTTAATTTACGGACGCTCTTTCTATCTTTATGTTTATTTGATTTTTTTTGAGAGAGGAAAGAAAGGTATTTTTGTCAGGTGACTGAAGTCGCCGTACACGCTTTTGAGGTTGAACCTCTTCGTCTCTAATATGTGATACTTTTTGAAGATACAATTTTTGCATTGATAACAATCTTTGCTTGACTGCCACTGTGAACTCAATGTGTTATTAGTTGCAATATATATGAAGTTATGGTGATGATTTTATTAGTTGCGTAGAACAAACTAACATTTATTAATGAATAAACATGATTTCTATATTGAAAAATTGTACTTTATTTATTTTTTGTATTCTTAATTTTGATGTTGGATTGCAGGAAAAAAACACTGTTTAAACGCCCGATTTTGACTTAAAGAAATACTCGTAATTTGTTTCATGTTATTGTGTATATAGCTTACTCAAGTTTCACTTCTTTAGGCAATTCACAGCGTATTATTTTCAGAACAAATGAAAATTGTACAATAATTAGAGCTGTCAATATTTCAAGTACATTTTAAAATACCAAAAAATATTGATAAGTACTCTAAGTACATTCCTAAAAAACTTGGCTTGATAAATATTATTGTACGTTTAAAATAATATTTATAAATAAAAGGTAAGTAATTTTTAATAATACAATACTTTATACTTGTGTAGATAAACTGGTAATAAAGAACTATAATTAAAAGCATCTATGTAGATAAATAGATGCATATTATACCTGTGTAAATAAACAGGCATTTTATAAAATTAAATACAAGGGTTTATCAATTTTTGTCTGAAAAATCCACACTTCGAATTTTAAAGTATACACGCCATTGTATGTATACGCTGATATAAATTACACCATGATAATTTCATTCATAACTGGTTAATTTTTTTTGTAATCAATACATACGATATTGTCTCTGATAAAATTTTTTGATTTAGTCGGAATGGCTTCTGAAAAAAAAGATTTAAATTTAATAAAGTACTTGTGACACCATCTAGCGGGAAGAAGTTGAACTATCAAAAAGTTGTTAGTTCGCGCTGTTTTTGCTAGATGGCGCCACACGTACTTTATAATTGATAATTATTTTTCACAAGCCATTCCGATTAAATCAATTTTTTTGTCGAATTAGAGACGCTATCGCATGTATTAGAGCATCCTTTTTCTGAATATAAAATAAAACATTGAGTTGGGATCAATCTAACTATTTTTTATCAACTTTTGTCTTGATTTTTCTCTAAATTTTGAACAAGTGAATGAATGTAAAATCTGGTGTGATTTATGATACCAGTGTGTCCTCTTACATACGATGGCGTGTATAATACTTTCAAATTCAAAAAGGGTGTATCAGTTTTGGTACTGAAAAACACAATCTTTCCGAATTTGAATGTAACAGTCACGTCATCGTAAGTAAAAGGACACTCTGATATCATAAATGATACCAGAATTTAAATTAATTCACTGGTTCAAATTTTCATGAAATTTTTTAAGACAAAAGTTGATAAAAAACCATGTTAACGATCCGAGCGCAACTTTTGATGCCCTAATACATACGATAGCGTCTCTAACTCGACACAAAAAAAAATTCTCAAAAAAAAACTAAGGTAATAGCCTTGCTTCTTTTTTGGTCGAAAAAAACTTTTTTCGATTTTCGAATAATTAGACACTTTATCGTATGTAAGGGGACATGCTGATTCGACTTTTCGTATCAGTTGTGAAATACATTAAACGGTTCAAAAGTTACAGCGATTTTTCTACGAAATTTTGATAAAAAACGGTCATAGCGGTTCGAGCGGAACTTTTTATCAACATTTTCAGAATCAGCATGGTGTTATACATACGATAGCGTGCCTAACTCGACAGAAAAAAAAATTATTCGATGACGTCAGATGACGGCGCCTCCACCATGTATAAAAATCTTTTTCAAGAAATATTGGAAATATGGTTGAGGTGTTTTTTTGTCTAGTTAAGCAAATTTACCGATATATGGCACCATATGTAACTTTAAAATTTTTATATTTTCTTCTGAAGCCATTCTGACTAAGCCAAAAAATTTTTGTCGTGTTAGTACGCTATCGTATGTAATAGATCCTGATTCCAAAAATGCGTATTAAAAGATTCGTTCGGATCAACGAAACTGTTTTTTATCTACTTTTATCTTAAAAATGTATAATATAGCATAGGTATATGCCTCCAAACATGAGACGTATTTTATACTGTAAATTAAACAGTTTTCAAATGCAGTAGACAGCCTATATTTCATATAGACCTGTCAATCATTGCACACAAGTTAAGCAGCATCATGAAAAGACATATATTGGATGGGTGACCGGCCGCCGGCTTTTTTATTATTCTATTTGGGAAAACGTTATATGTATTAAAGTTAGAGGTACCTACATTGAACTTTATGAAGTAAAGAATGTGTACTGACACCGCGGCGTGGGCGTGGGAAAAATTGTGAATATGTGACGCTTATAAAAAATATACTAATAACAACTAAAATACCACAAATAATTCACAGTAGTGGGAGGGAGCACTTCAAGCGCGGGGGCGCCTGGGAAATACACACGCATATTTGTGGAATGCCCTGGCGCCTATAGCGTGGGAAAATACACTGTTATGATACCACAATATTAAATATACATAGTTGCTGGGTATTTGACGGTAGGAATCGTGAATCGTGCCGTCATATCCCTCGGTGTGGGGGCAACCATTGCAAACTTAAATGAAATAGACTATATATGTTATTGTTAGTTAGTTATCATGAATAAAAATTAAAATCATAATAAAAATTTAAAAAGGGGCCTACGCCTAAAACATTTAATAAATCTTTTTAGGAAGGCTTAATTAGTTTAATAAATTTGTTATTGCATAGAAAAAGAATTAATTTTTAATTAAATAACAAAAAAACATTATTGTTAAACCAAAGAGAAGAGGCCCATTATTTATCTATATCACATGCAAAAATTCAGAGAGGGTAAACAGTTCGAATGAATCACTTATAAATACGATAGCGTCTCTAACTCGCGAAAACATTAAATTTGTCGTAGTCAGAATGGCTTCAGAAAAAAATATTAATATTTTAAAGTTACATATGGTGCCATCTATCGGTAAATTTGCTTAACTAGACAAAAAACACCTCAACCATAATTCCAATATTTCTTGAAAAAGATTTTTATATGTGGTGAAGGCGCCGTCATCTGACGTCATCCCATAATTTTTTTTCTGCCGAGTTAGGCACGCTATCGTATGTATTACAGCATGCTGATTCCAAATAAGTTAATAAAAAGTTGCACTCAGGCCGCTAAAACCGTTTTTTATCAATTTTTCGTAGAAAAATCGCTATAACTTTTGAACCCTTTGATGAATTTTGCAACTGACACGAAAAGTCGAATCAGCGTATCCCTTTACACACGATAACGTGTCTAATTAATCAAAAATCGAAAAAAGTTTTTTTCGGTCAAAAAAGAAGGAAGGCCTTGTTTTTTTTGAGAATTTTTTTGTGTGTCGAGTTAGAGCCGCTATCGTATGTATTAGGGCACCCTTATACCCAATATGCCCATCAAAAGTTGCGCTCGGATCGTTAACATTGTTTTTTATCAACTTTTGTCTTAAAAAATTTCATGAAAATTTGAACCAGTGTATTAATTTAAAATCTGTTATCATTTATGATATCAGGGTGTCCTTTTACATGTAATGACGTGTCTATTACTTTCAAATTCGAAAAGGGTGTATCAATTTTTTTACTAAGAAGCACATCCTTTTTGAATTTGAAAGTAAAGGACACGTCATTATATGTAAAAGGACACCCTGATATCATAAATGATAACAGATTTTAAATTTATTCACTAGTTCAAATTTTCATGAAATTTTTTAAGACAAAAGATGATAAAAAACAATGTTAACGATCCGAGCGCAACTTTTGATGGGCATATTGGGTATAAGGGTGCCCTAATACATACGATAGCGGCTCTAACTCGACACACAAAAAAATTCTCAAAAAAAAAAACAAGGTAATAGCCTTCCTTCTTTTTTGACCGAAAAAAACTTTTTTCGATTTTTGATTAATTAGACACGTTATCGTATGTAAGGGGATACGCTGATTCGACTTTTCGTGTCAGTTGCGAAATTCATCAAAGGGTTCAAAAGTTATAGCGATTTTTCTACGAAAAATTGATAAAAAACGGTTTTAGCGGTCTGAGTGCAACTTTTTATTAGCATATTTGGATTCAGCATGCTGTAATACATACGATAGCGTGCCTATCTCGACAGAAAAAAATATTATGCGATGACGTCAGATGACGGCGCCTCCACCATGTATAAAAATCTTTTTCAAGAAATATTGAAAATATGGTGGAGGTGTTTTCTGTCTAGTTTTTTTCTGAAGCCATTCCGACTAAGTCAAAATTTTTGTTAAATTCAAAGACGTGAATAAAAGATTTATTTGTACTGTTTGCCCTCTGTATTATTGCATGTGTTTTAGATAAATAATGTGTCTCTTCTCTTTGGTTTAACAATAAGCTTTTACTTTAAAAAAATATTTTTAAATAAATATAAAACCACCATATATAAAAATGTCATGTAAATTTGAACCGGTGAATTCATTTAAAATCTGATAACATTTATGATAACAGCGTCTCCTCTTACCTACATTGGCGTGTCTATTACTTTCAAATTCGAAAACAGTGTGTTTTTTAGTACAAAAATTGATACACCCATTTTTATTTCGAAAGTATTATACACGATTTTACATCCATTCTCTAATAATCGAATAAATACGATATCGGTCTATGATTTAGTCAGAATGGCTTCCGAAAAATATATAGAAATTTTAATCCACATGTAGCGATGTCTAGCGGGAAAAGTTTGAACTATTAACAACTTTGAGTAGAAATCTCTTCTGAATAAAATTGTTAGTTCAACCTTTCTCCGCTAGATGTCGCAACATGTAAATTATGAACTTCAATATTTTTTTCAGAAGCCATTCCGACCACATATTATTTTTTTTTCCAACGACAATTGTGTTAGTTCATGCATTCCCTGATAGATGGCGCCACTTGTAACTTAAATTATTTTCATTTCAGAATATTTTGTTATTGAATCTTTTACATCTATTTATCTACATAGATGTTTTTTATCTGTTTTTTACTTGCTTATCTACACAAGTACCTTGTAAATTCATTATTTTTTTCAAAAGCCATTCCGACCAAGTTAAAAAAAATTGTAAAATTGTATACATACATTCATACATGTAAAAATATACATTATAAAATATTATTAGGAAACATGCCGGTAATGCAGAAGTCTGTAATTATTGATGCTGTATTTTGTCAATATAATTTATGCAATTTAATTTTATATGTTTATTTACACATACACATTTGTTAACTGATTGAATTTATAATATCCATTTATTTACATAGATTCTCTTATATAGTTCTTTATTACCTGTTTATCTACACAGGTATTAAGTATTATACTATATATTGAAAATACTTACCTTCTATTTATAAATATTATTGATGCACCTACTGCATACGTTAAAGGTACAGACACATTATTTATCTAAAACACATGCAATAATACAGAGAGGGCAAACAGTTCAAATAAATCTTTTATTCACGTCTTTGGATTTAACGAAAATTTTGACTTAGTCGGAATGGCTTCAGAAAAAAACTAGACAGAAAACACCTCCACCATATTTCCAATATTTCTTGAAAAAGATTTTTATACATGGTGGAGGCGCCGTCATCTGACGTCATCGCATAATATTTTTTTCTGTCGAGATAGGCACGCTATCGTATGTATTACAGCATGCTGAATCCAAATATGCTAATAAAAAGTTGCACTCAGACCGCTAAAACCGTTTTTTATCAATTTTTCGTAGAAAAATCGCTATAACTTTTGAACCCTTTGATGAATTTCGCAACTGACACGAAAAGTCGAATCAGCGTATCCTTTTACACACGATAACGTGTCTAATTAATCAAAAATCGAAAAAAGTTTTTTTCGGTCGAAAAAGAAGCAAGGCTATTATTACCTTGTTTTTTTTTTGAGAATTTTTTTTCGTGTCGAGTTAGAGACGCTATCGTATGTATTAGGGCACCCTGATACCCAATATGCCCATCAAAAGTTGCGCTCGGATCGTTAACATTGTTTTTTATCAACTTTTGTCTTAAAAAATTTCATGAAAATTTGAACTAGTGAATTAATTTAAAATCTGTTATCATTTATGATATCAGGGTGTCCTTTTACATATAATGACGTGTCTTTTACTTTCAAATTCAAAAAGGATGTGCTTCTTAGTAAAAAAATTGATACACCCTTTTCGAATTTGAAAGTAATAGACACGTCATTACATGTAAAAGGACACCCTGATATCATAAATGATAACAGATTTTAAATTAATACACTGGTTCAAATTTTCATGAAATTTTTTAAGACAAAAGTTGATAAAAAACAATGTTAACGATCCGAGCGCAACTTTTGATGGGCATATTGGGTATAAGGGTGCCCTAATACATACGATAGCGGCTCTAACTCGACACACAAAAAAATTCTCAAAAAAAAAACAAGGTAATAGCCTTCCTTCTTTTTTGACCGAAAAAAACTTTTTTCGATTTTTGATTAATTAGACACGTTATCGTATGTAAAGGGATACGCTGATTCGACTTTTCGTGTCAGTTGCAAAATTCATCAAAGGGTTCAAAAGTTATAGCGATTTTTCTACGAAAAATTGATAAAAAAAGGTTTTAGCGGTCTGAGTGCAACTTTTTATTAGCATATTTGGATTCAGCATGCTGTAATACATACGACAGCGTGCCTAACTCGACAGAAAAAAATATTATGCGATGACGTCAGATGACGGCGCCTCCACCATGTATAAAAATCTTTTTCAAGAAATATTGGAAATATGGTTGAGGTGTTTTTTGTCTAGTTAAGCAAATTTACCGATAGATGGCACCATATGTAACTTTAAAATTTTAATATTTTTTTCTGAAGCCATTCTGACTACGACAAATGTTTTCGCGAGTTAGAGACGCTATCGTATTTATTAGATGATTCATTCGAACTGTTTACCCTCTCTGAATTTTTGCATGTGATATAGATAAATAATGTCTCTTCTCTTTGGTTTAACAATAATGTTTTTTTGTTATTTAATTAAAAATTAATTCTTTTTCTATGGCGTGTCTATTACTTTCATTAAATGTTCATTAAAATTATTGATACACCCCTTTTGAATTTGAATGTATTGTACACGCCTTCTTACATAGAATGATATGCTGATAACATATATTACACCATTTCCTTCAATTGTTAAAAATTACAAGCATTATTTTTAAGATAAAAGTAGATAAAAAATAGTTTCGTTGATCCGACCGAATCTTTTAATACGCATTTTTGGAATCAGGATGATCTATTACATACGATAGCGTACTAACTCGACAAAATTTTTTTGGCTTAGTCGGAATGGCTTCAGAAGAAAATATAAAAATTTTAAAGTTACATATGGTGCCATCTATCGGTAAATTTGCTTAACTAGACAAAAAACACCTCAACCATATTTCCAATATTTCTTGAAAAAGATTTTTATAGATGGTGGAGGCGCCGTCATCTGACGTCATCGCATAATTTTTTTTCTGTCGAGTTAGGCACGCTATCGTATGTATTACAGCATGCTGATTCCAAATATGTTGATAAAAAGTTGCACTCAGACCGCCAAAACCGTTTTTTATCAATTTTTCGTAGAAAAATCGCTATAACTTTTGAAGCCTTTGATGAATTTCGCAACTGACACGAAAAGTCGAATCAGCGTATCCCCTTACATACGATAACGTGTCTAATTAATCAAAAATCGAAAAAAGTTTTTTTCGGTCAAAAAAGAAGGAAGGCTATTACCTTGTTTTTTTTTTGAGAATTTTTTTGTGTGTCGAGTTAGAGCCGCTATCGTATGTATTAGGGCACCCTGATACCCAATATGCCCATAAAAAGTTGCGCTCGGATCGATAACACTGTTTTTTATCAACTTTTGTCTTAAAAATATTCTTGAAAATTTGAACCAGTGAATTAATTTAAAATCTAATATCATTTATGATATCAGAGTGTCTTTTTACTTACGATGACGTGTCTATTACATTCAAATTCGGAAAGGGTGTGCTTTTCGATAGTAAAACTGATACACCTTTTTTGAATTTGAAAGTATTATACACGCCATCGTATGTAAGAGGACACACTGGTATCATAAATCACACCAGATTTTACATTCATTCGTTTGTTCAAAATTTACAGAAAATCAATAAGACAAAAGTTGATAAAAAATAGTTAGATAGATCCGAACGAAATGTTTTATTTTAATATTCAGAAAAAATAATGCTCTAATACATGTAGCGTCTCTCATTCGACAAAAAAAAATGATTTAGTCGGAATGGCTTATGAAAAAGAATTAGCAATTATAAAGTACGCGTGGCGCCATCTAGCAAGAACAGCGCGAACTAACAACTTTTTGATAGTTCAAGCTTTTCCCGCTAGATGGCGCTACGCGTACTTTAAAAATTTCAATAATTTTTTCAGAAGCCATTCCGACTAACAATAAGTACAACAAATATATCAACAACTCTTTCAGTCGAGATCTATTTATCTACATAGATGCTCTTAATTAGTTCTTAATTACCTGTTTATCTACACAGGTATAAAAGTATTGTACTATTAAAAATTACTTACCTTCTATACTTACTTACCAAAAGCACGAACACAATAATTATTTTTAATCAATAATGCTTATGGATAATGGTTTTATAATATACCTGTTTATCTACACAGGTATGCCAGACCCATATGTAAATTTACGTACCTATACTGCAATATCTATTTATCTACAAAAATGCTTCTAAACCGTTCTAACGTATTTACCTACCTTAGTATTCGGTAACTAAATCATTTCAATTTTAAATCTAATAACCGTTAAATACACAATAAAAAATAATAAAACAATTCTTTTTCTTCTTTTATATGGGTTACAGTTCCAACCTAATCTAAAAAAGCAACATGATAATAAATGGATACCTACAACTTATTACATATAAGATGTGAACGAAAACTAAATGTGTTTGACAGTATCACGGTAAGTAAACACAAAAGGTGTTAAAACAGTAATGAAAATAATTTACGTCTTAATTATTTAAAAATGGGGTATTAAAAAATAGAAACTCGGGCCAAGAAAAATATCTACAGGATAAAATAAGGCATCTTCTCTGTTATTTTTTTAAAATTAGGTATGATTTAATTCTTCTTCTTCTTCTCTATGGGTGACAGTTCCAACCTAACCTAAAAAAGCGTATATGATACATCTTAATACATATAAGATGTGAACCAAGACCAAGTTGCAGGTAACATCTAAATAATAATGGGAAAAGATAATACAGTATTTAAAAATTTAATAACGTTTTTTTATTTAAGATCTTCCATATATTAATATAAATAAATATTATATATAATCACATAAGACGACACAAAACATCGAATCTCACCACACCCGCTAAAGAATGTTTTACCAAGTATTATAATAATAAAAATGTAAATATTAAAACTATAAATACGTAAATATTACTGAACGAAATGTTAAAAGTAAATTTATATATTAATTAATAAATACTCTTGATTAGAATTATTAATAAAGTAACGTAATTAACATTAAGTAAATTTGATTTAGATACTGGTCCATCTTCAGGAATGTGTTTAGTTTTATCCATCATCCAATAAAATGCTTCCATTTGACGTTGACGTTTTAATTCAGCCCCGACAATACTTCTTATACGTGAGTTGTAATCGTTTAACCAACGTCTCTGTAATTAACAGATACAGATGACCAGTGGCGTACGCAGGGGGGTGTTAGGGGGGGGGGGTCAGAACCCCACACGACATTTTTTAAAATCAATATTAATATAAATTTGGAACATTTATATTGGAAACCTTTTTTTTAGTCATTATATTCTTATGAGCCTTTTTTTACTCATTATCAATAATTTTTTTGACCCCCCCCCCCCTCCCATGACACCATTCTGCGTACGCCACTGCAGATGACAGTTCTGTGCTTGACAGTATCGTGGTAAATAAACACAAATGGTATTAAGTGGCTATACTAGTGTGAACGCTGGAAATTTGGGTGATTTTAGGAAATTTTTTGGAAGAAAAATACTCAATGAAATATTTTGGAAAATTGAGAATATATTTAGCTATATCAGAGGTGTATCCCATAATTTTTTCACGTAAAAATATCGATATCTAAGCGACTTCGAAGGCACAAAAAAAAATCTCCTCTACTGCGGTCATGATTCCGGACGATGGAGTAGCAGAAATTGAAAAAAGAAAAAATGTCGTTAAACTGGAAGGTATTTCCTGGGCGATGACCTACGATTTTCGAAAAATATCAAAATCTAACAAAATGGCGTAGTTATGAAAAAAGTATGTTTTATTGCCTATAAAATGGTCGTATTTTTAATGCCAAATCGTCAATTTTCATCCAATAAAAAATATCCTAGTTTATCGTAGATCTAGTAAATATATTCAAGAGTACTCAGTTCAAATTTCAAGTAAATCGGATAATTGCTCTTTGAGTTACAATGTCAGCAAATTTGAAAAATCTCATTTCTCATTTAAAGATTTAACTATCGATTTCATATCTGCGAGCGGTCGCTCTTTAGAAGGCTGCTGTTTGGAGAGTATTAGAGATACGGCATTGAAATTTTTACAGAATATTCTTGAAGCTATAAACTCTCCAGAAAGGCAAAAAAATGATTTTTTGAAAATTTCACACTGGCATGGCCCCTTAAAAGCAACCCACGAAATCTATGCTCGATTTTCCGCGAAATATCGACCCCCTGACCACCTAGAGACCTCTGGTTTTCACTAAATTGTAGATCTGTAGATCTAGTTTAGACCATTTTAAGAATTTTTCCGTTTAGACCCACCCCCCTCGAAATTTTTCATATATGGCTTCAGGTACCTCGTTGAACTCGGGATTGATTAACGAATCGATTGGCAAGGGTATTTTTTGAGTTGTGTCAAGTGGGTTAGTTGTTTTGATAACTATACTTACATGAGAAGCAGTCAATAGAGAATAATCTAACAACTTTGGTTCATAAGGTACAAGAGTGACGTCTTTGAAACGTAAAAACGGTAATCCAGAATAATGTTTGTAATTGTTATCATCGACAATAACTTCCATTATATTTTCCAATCGAACCCCAAAGTCTCCTTCTTTATAGTACCCCGGTTCTGAATAAAAAAAATATACATCATTTCTATAAAATATCCAAATTAAAACATACAGTGATGCCTCGCATAACGAACATAATTCGTTCCAGGAGCAAGTTCGTTAAGTGAAATGCGTTTTCCCATAACAATACATGTTAAAATTTTTAATTCGTTCTGTAGCATAAAATATGGTACTGTAACATAAAAAAGATTGTACACACGTTTTTTTATTTTTTAGTCAGAATCAGATTTAGGAGAGTCTTCCGAGGCTTGTAGGGTCAAATCCTCACATACAAAATTACATTTATTAAAACAAACACGTGTGTGATTTAAGCGCAGAAAAAACTATTGACGCGCGTTAATACATATTTATGCAAGTTTGAGCATCGACTGCGTGCGATATTGGAAGTTCGGGCGACTTCGTGATATGTAGGAGCGTTCGGGCGGCAAAATTAAATACGATGCAGTTCGTTGTGTGAAACGAGGTTCGTTGTGTGTGTCACGTAATTAACGAACAGAAAGTTCGTTGTGTGAGTCGCGTAATTAACGAACAGAAAGTTCGTTGTGTGAGTCAAGTAATTAACGAACAGAAAGTTCGTTGTGTGAGTCACGTAATTAACGAACAGAAAGTTCGTTGAGCGCAGCGTTCGTTATGCGAGGCGTTCGTTTTGCGAGGTATCACTGTATATTAAAACGCACCGTTTGATAGGAAATAACCTTCTTTAAACTTTTGTTTATTGGGATGACTATAAGAAACACTTATCGGAGCTGAAAAAAAATACACAGAGAATTAAATCGGAAGTTAGATCACCTAAAACGCTTTACTTACATTCATGAACGTTTAGAAAAGATCCGATTCCATGCCCCGTCCCGTGTAAATAATCCAAGCCAACTTCCCAAAGCGGCGCTCTCGCTACGACATCTGCTTCCGATATCAAAAGGTTCGCAGGAAACACGAGCGATGAAAGCTGTATTGACCCTATAAGAACTCGAGTATACGCTGCCTTTTGTTCAGCAGTCGGGTCTCCCATGTGTAACGTGCGCGTTACGTCCGTCGATCCGTCTGTTAAAGTTAAAACGACTAAATCGTATAGATGCGTTGCACAACATGTACAGCCTTGGCCAAAAGTATTTGCCACTCAGGTTAAGTAAATAATACCAGTTGATGATAACGGAAATATTTATTATAATAAATTAATATTTTGTACAGATACCTTTTGTTATGATAACAGCAGTTACTCTTTTTTTAAAAGTCGATACTAAGCATCGTCATTATTGTGGAGTAATTATTTGCCACTTCTTAATCAAGATATTGTTTATATATTCATTTGATGTGATTGAGTGTTCCCTAAGCGTGTGCTTTAATATCGACCAAAGATGTTCAATGGGGTTGAGGTCCAATGGCCAAAACAGGAGCTCAATCCCATTATCTGAGAACCACTTCATCGTCACTCGCGATTTGTGACAGACGCGTTTTCTTACTGTAAACGGGCGCTGTTCATATTGGTATCACCGAACATTTTATGAAGATATGGTTTGAACAGTACTTGGGTGTCTTTTTTTAAACCCATTTGACCCTTTACACAACACGATTTCGCCCACTCCATATCAAGTCAAGAAAAGTTACATATCTAAGGATTGACAGGGGTGGCAAATACTTTTGGCTAAGGCTGTATTAATAATTACCTAGATAATGTCCTCCAGAATCAAGAACTAACGTACTGTTTTCAGTGATAGGAATGTTTGTAAGATTACTTGGTTCGTAATGAGGACTAGCACCGTGCGGACCGAATCCTGCTATCGTGGAAAAGCTCATACCTTGCGATAGCTCTTGTTCGTAACGAAACTTGTTTATTTGATCCACTACTTTCAGTTCGTCCCATTCATCATTATGACTAAACTACAAACACGTAATTCGCTGTTAAATATATCGTTTTAATTGTATCGTTGAATATCTTACTGTGTATTCGAAGTAAGCTAAGAAACCGCACATAGCGACTGCGTCACGGATATGCGCCTTTTCCATGCCCTGAGTTTCAACAGGGTTTTTCTTCGCTTGTAAAAATATAATCGGGGAAGGTTTGGATAGTATCTTTTCAATAGGTACGCAGTTGTAGATGGCTCGACTTACGCCTGTTTTATAAACGGCTTGCGAAGGTAAAAGAACAAGTTTCCATGCTTGAGATTTTGTTTTTAAGTCATTCCATATATCTTCATACTTATGTAATCTATAAAATTGATTTTATACATATATATCTCTATAGGTGGGCACAGTTAATCCAAAAGATAACTTCGTTAATCGTTAAAGCGTATAAATTTCGAAAATTTGACGCAAGTTTAAGTTAACCGTTAAAAGTTAACCATCCAAAACGTATACTGCTTTTGGCGCCTTTTGGGATAGAATACATAGATAAATAAAACAAAAACAAGTAGATAGATTAATTAATTTAATTATTACAAGCGACCCACCCTGGTTTCGCACGAGTAGTAGAGCATATACGCACCTAAACTAAACCTTAATGAATTAAATTATACAGTGGTGCCTCGCATAACGAACTTAATTCGTTCCGGGAGCAAGTTCGTTATGTGAAACGCGTTTTCCCATAACAATACATGTTAAAAATTTTAATTCGTTCTGTAGCATAAAATATGGTACTGTAACATAAAAAAGATTGTACACACGGTTTTTATTTTTTAGTCAGAATCAGATTTAGGAGAGTCTACCGAGGCTTGCAGGATCAAATCCACTTTCTAATTATTTCTTGTTTCATTTCAACAGAAATCGCCTTCCTGCTTTTTTAGAACTCATAATATAGACACACAAAATTACATTTATTAAAACAAACAGGTGTGTGAGTTAAGCACAGAAAAGAACGACTGACGCGCGTTGATGCATGTTCATGCAAGTTTGAGCATCGACTGCGTGCGACCTTGGAAGTTTGGGCGACTTTGTGATACGTAGGAGCGTTCGGGCGGCAAAATTAAACACGATGCAGTTCGTTGTGCGAAGCGAGGTTCGTGTAGCGAGTCGCGCAATGAACGAACAGAAAGTTCGTTGAGCGCAGCGTTCGTTATGCGAGGCACCACTGTACACCTAAATTCTATCTTTTTATCTTTAAACCTTCCTCATGCTTACTTTACTTACTATATCTACTAATATGAAATATAAAAGAAAAAAATAAACTCTAAATTCTAAATGAAGTCAAAGTTAAAAATGGCGGCGCAAACGCTAAAAAGTCAGGTTATAATAACTTGTATTCACTGGCACATAGCAAGTAATCACCAGGGCCGCTTTATTTTTAAGAGTTTTTCGGCTCTGGATTCTTGCTCTTTTGAGCAACAGCGTCGCGTCGCGCCGGTGTGCACACGTTGCGCGTAATTCAAACAAATAATGACAACATGTCAACAAACAACCAATGTAACAGACTAAAGTTAACGGAAGTTAACAAGAGCGTTAACATTTTTTTTGAGTTAATCCGTTTAACAATTTGTTAACTTCGTTAATTAACGATTAACGGATTAACGAGTTAATGCCCACCTATGTCCCAAAAAACAAACACAACAATGATACAAACCTTACGCAGTCAGGTGTCGTACAAAACTGAGACTTCAAATGTAGTTTCATAGCTCCGTCAACTTTCTGCGGAGTAATATACAGATGCAGTTCCGTTTGAGTTATAATAACATAACTTTCAACGACAGGACTGTGTGGTATATCTTTCCCTCGGATATTGAACATCCAAGCAATCTCATCCAAAGCAGTTACTACCATAGAGTCAGCGTTTGTCTTCCGTAGATCCTGACGTACTTTCTCCACCTTCAAACTCCACAGCTCACCTCCAGGGTCACATCATAACTTAACATTATATGAAAGAAATTTGTAAAACAGTATAATGGCCACGAGTTATCAAAAAAACACATTATTTTGAAAGATCAAGAGATTATTAAATATGGCCATACTTAAAGAGATTTTAATTTTAAATCACTTTATTAGTTTTTATAAATTGTTTCATATAATGTTTATGATGGCCTTACATACAAAAATTTCTGTTCGACCAATTTTAATGCAATTATATAATATACTATATACATATATTTATATACAGGGTGTCGTAAAATAACATGATGTTAAGTACATGATAAATATGAATACAATAGGGTATTTGGCACTATTAATAATAAAGAATAAGATTTTTTCATTGAAATTATGATTTTAAAAAGATTTAAAAAACTATATTTATTTTTATATTAAAACCGAGATTAATATAATTTTTGCTAAAATAAAAATGCAAAATACAGCAACCCGCCATGTTAAATGGAACACCAATCAGAGCGAATGGCGTCACGCATCAGTAAAAGTCTTCAATTTTAGACAAATATCAATTCCTCTTACAAGATTATTCGGTACATACCTTATTAAAGAACTTATATACTTTGGAAATCATTTTTAACACACAAAATAATTAAATTAATGTCTAACTCTGAATGTTTGATTATTGTTGACAAGGAGTGTGACGTCACAACTCTGAAATGTCACCTGCGAGCGTTTTGGCGTCAAATTCAAAATTAGTTTTAAAAGAGTTAATTTTTGCAATTATACTTTTATTTTCTGCAGAAATAAGTATTTTTTTTGGAAGTAAGAGACACGTAAGATCATCATAGAATAGTTTTTTCAAAAATAGTCATCAAGCCTATTTAGTCAAATACCCTATTAATTCGTTATATTAATAAAAAAAATTATTTAAACTAGAGTGGCGTAGTAAGAAAAAATTTCGGGGGGGGGGGGATATACACATATGTGTTAAATTTTGGAAGGTATTTTGAACTGATATTTTCTCAAAACATGTTTTTTTAGAACATTGAACATTTCGGGGGGGGGGGAGGGTTGTCCCCAATCCCCCCCGTTACTACGCCACTGAAACTATAAGTCATTTTTACATCCTGTACAATCATGAAATATATGCACGGTATTATCAAGTTTAGCTAAATGCTCCTTAACTAAATGTATCCAATTATTATCAATAAAACCAAATGAGTAGTCCAGATGCAAAACCTGCTATGTGTGTTTGAACAGATTTCTAGCAAAATTACATAAACTGTTTTTGCAGCTTTTAGGTAAAATATCCTTATGCCTTTTTCATGAGTCTGGATCCAAAACCTGTCATGTTTTTTTTCTTGTCAATACAAAATTTATTGCTTTTATTAAAATCATTTTTATGTTAGTTCACCAAAAATATAGCAATTTCTGCAACGGAATTAATCTTTCAAATTTAATTTTAAGAGATTTTTGCCGGGTTTGCAGCCCAATTTATTATGATACTTGTAGCCTGAGACGAGTAGAATCCAAAGATACAAAAACCTCAAAATCTTAAAATATGTGGATAGCAGGTTTTGCATCTGGACGACTCAAATATTACATACATTTTTTTATAAGAGGCATTTAACCAAATATGATGACATTAAAAATATTTAAATAAAAAATTAAACACACCTGCATATTTCAAATCATGCACGTACGCCTTTTCTTTCGACTTCGGAGGCCTATTCTTTTCATTCCAAATAATATCAATCAGATTATTTTGCACTTCGACAAGTTTAATCGACGTATTCCCCAGTTCAAACTTTAACGATTCCCATGCAACGTTAGGTATCAGTTTGGGGTCAGCGCCCACTCGACCTCCATCTGGGAATTGCATCTTTAACCATTCGGCTTCTGTCGGTACTTTATGCTGGCCCTGTTTCATCAGTAACCAGTCGCAAGAGAGCTGATCGTCGGCTTGAATATGGTAACGACCGTCTGCCCAAAGTGCGGCATGTTTTCTGGTAATAATTGCGGTCCCTGTACTACCGGTGAAGCCTGATATAAATTCTCTTCGTTTGTCATGATCGGCGACAGTTTCACTCTGGAAATAAAATCAAACGATGTGGCCTAACCAGAAAAAAAATGGGGGAGAGATTTAAGACTACTTAAGGTTATTCGATCATTAGAGCAATGTAATAGATAAAATTTTAACTCATATATTTTATTTAAAATATTGGACGTATGGTTTTTGAGTAATTGGATATTAAAAATAGAGTTTTAACTTTAGTTTTTCTTATGAGTCACTAAGTTGGCTATAGCATATTTGAACGTGTTTTTTACTCTACTTTACAACGATATGTCACATGTCATACTTATTATTGAAAAAAAGTAAGAACATTTTTTTTTTGTAATTTTTATTGTTTACAAATATTCATTTGTTATTTTGATTGTTGCCATTGTGATTTTTGTTTAACATTTTTTTTTTCATGGCCTACTTAAATGTTTGTACTAAAATACTTTATAAATATCACTGGTATTTAGTATTTCGACTTATTTTCGAAAATAAATGTGACAAGTAACATATCATAGTTAACTAAAGTAAAAAAAAAAACACGTTTAAAAATGCTACAGCCAACTTAGCGGCCCATAAAAAAAAGTTAGGGCTTATAACTAGGAAACTAAAAGTGATATAAACATATTCTAAATACACAAATCAATTCTATATTAGCTTTTTATTTTTTTTTTATTTGAACTAAATTATAAATTAATTCAAAATCTAATATTAAAAATACCAAATTAAAAAAAAAGATTTTCCTTAGTAAATAAACAACATCCAAAATAAATACAAATTTGCCTCATGCAAATAAGGCAAAATGCAACCATATAATCAATACATATATATATACACACACGTACATACACACACACATGCACACACACACACACACACACACACACACACACACACACACACACACACATAGCAGATAGAAAATTTGGGACCAAAATACCAAATAATCTAAAACCAATGCATATTAATATAAAATTTCCTATTATTAAATTACATTTAATTCGGAAAAAAAAAACTTTTGAACCATTTAATGTTTTCAATATATAAAATATCAGGCACTGAGAGCGTTCGAGAGGTATATATTATATTATATCATGATAGAGAACATGTGTCCCCCCCACCTGGTGTTCATCGTTGGAGGTAACAATGTACGCATCGAGGGGCAGCGAGCCGATGGTCGTCTCGCGCTGCATCTGCTCCCGTAGCTGATGTAGAAGTTGGCCGGTTTCGCGTCGGCCGGCAGGCGGGGCCTGACCCCTACGTAACGGGCACCGCCTGCGTGCCGCCCCCGCCGGCGCCTCTACGCCCATCAGCCCTGCTGATACTAACGATACACTCGCTGCTGAAACAAATAGCAAATTAGTACATCCTTAATATATATAAAGCTCAACGTCTCTCTGTCTGTCTGTCTGTCCGTTAGTGCGCTTATCACTCGAGAACCACTTATCCGATTTACGTGGTTTCTTTTTTAATTCATAGGTACATTCTCTGACCAGGTTATAGGCTATATTTTGTTACGTTAGGTAACATAACAACTAAGTAGTGACGATAATAGTAAATCAAGTCTGAAAAAAATTTACCGTCGGTGTGCTGTTTTGCAATACGCTGCATAAACCGTTGAATATAGAACAAAATAATGTGTTAAATAACTGTGTAGAATCAAAAGTTCTACAATAAAGTCCTTGACACCATATGTTTAACTTTTATATTTAAGCCACAATGACTACTTTTATGTTACAAAGAAAACATAAAATATTTGGGTTCTGTTTACATGGACTTATGACCTGCAAAACTTTAATCTTTATCGAAATAAATGATTTCATCGTCATAAGTACTTAATGTAGATATAATTTGCCTTTTACAGAATCCAATTTGGTCTTTTGGTTTAGGAAATAACGTGAAATAAGTGTATACAATAACATTATTCGTAACAATTCGCGCGAACTACGACTATGTAGACGCCGCGCTGGGCAGAGGGGACAGGCCGGTATTCTTTTGATTGTCAATTGTTTAATTTGTTTTCAATAATTTTTTTTTTTAAATAATCAACTATATATTTTTTAAACCCTAAACAATAATTCCGTTCCACGCGAGCGAAGCCGCGCGGGCCAAGCTAGTCATTGAATAAAAACATCTTCCTATTAGCAAAAAAACTGTTGTTTACAATGATAACAATATTATCTAATATTTATGTTTCTCTTTTTCTCTCTCTCTAATAGAAAGTGCTTCTTTTTAAGTGGTTATAGTTAATGTCGCATATTTATCTATCAATTACACTATGCAACAAAAAAAATCTGAATAGGTGATTTAGAAGGTATTTGTCATGCCGAAACTGAATTCGTTGCCCAAATGATTCCATCACGTCAGGTTTATTAGATATCCGAACCTAAAAGTCCCAAAAATGACGATTTTGGCAATGTTGGGGAATTTATTACTAAGTAGGTAATTTTTTTCTGAAGTTGTCTTTCATGATTTTGAATAGTACTATATTTTCTCTTTAAAATGATTTTTTACATTTTACTATGTGATTTTTCTTTACCGAAATATACTTCTTTGAAGATATATGTAGTAAAGTTCATTTTTCTATTAACAAAAATATCATATCTTCAAGTACATCTCGGCTAAAAAAATCGTACATAAAAAGTTTAAACTCATTTTAAAGAGGAAAGATAATACTATTTGTTACCGCGACCGAAAACTTTAGAAAAAAATTACCTGCTTGATATTAAATTCTAAAACATTGCCAATATAATCATTTTTGGGACTTTTAGGTTAGAATATCTCAAAACCCTGACGTGATGAAACCAATTGGGCAACAAATCCAATTTCGGCATGCCAAAAGCCTCCTAAATTTTCTATTCAGATCTCTATGATATTACAAAAGTATTTGTTTGTTGCATAGTGTTATCTTCAATACATATATCGATGAATTTTCAATTTTCCAAAAGAATTGACGAGTAAGGGCGGGGATTAAAGCCCCTTAAACACCTCCCATATATCCGTTATTGAGTGTATGTATGTACAAAGGTACTATACTATTCAAAATTAAATAAATAAATAGACAAAATTATTACTGCACTTCATGTAAACCTGATATAATTAAATAATGTTTATCAATGCACATTAACAATTTACAACAAATACAATATATTTAGTTATATTTATTTATCTGTATGTAATATATTCAAAACATACACCATTATGAGGTTCATGAAGAAACAGCCTTGAGCCTACTAGAATTTAAGCCTACTTAATATTACGTCACGTGTGTTTAGTCCAGAAAGACAAAAACAACAAAATGGTGTTTTTTTTTTTGACAAAACACAATAATTTTAAATTCGAAGTGTTTTAAAAAAACACCGTCTTGCTCTCATGTCTTTTTGAATGAAACACGGTATTATACATATCAAAATGAAGATTTACACCCAAAAAAGAAATTAGTAAGTATTACAGCGCGGCATAGTACAAAATCGCTTCGAACCGTCAAATTATAAAATTTACAAGAACTTAAGCAAAAATTACAACTTCGTTTTGTAAATCAAGTAAATACAAAATAAAATAAGCAGTAGATACTGTAAACATTGTAATTTTAGCTCATTTTCCTAGCACTTGGCCGGATTCATTAGTAATAGTTTGTAAATTTTACAATTTGACGGTTCGAAGCGATTTTGTACTATGCCGCGCTGTAATACTTACTAATTTCTTTTTTGGGTGTAGCAGAGTTTCTTAAAGGGTTGAGAATTAAAATCAACCAAATTAAAACAACAATTATTTCGCATTTAAAAAAATTAAACTTGGATAAAAACAAATAAATAATATATTTCTGATCACATTATTTCGATTCATGAATCAAAATAACAAATGTAAAATCATTTTGGAACTACATATTAGCAAGGGTATTCATTACAATGACTACCCCACTTGAATCTACCCCTGATCAGGTTACAATAATTTATAAATTCGAGAATCCATGATACTCTGTATTCTGCGCTCTTGATACAGAGATGTCTAAATGGAAAAACAAACAGCTCGGTCGAACAAACAAACTATTGAACATTTCATCTGCAGGACAGAGACAATCTTACTGTTGGTACTACAGCACTGGTCATCGAAATTTGGTACGTCAAAATGTAGCTTAATTATTTGTAAAATACGTATAGGGTAATAATTAAACCAAAAATGATTTGTTCAATTTGTTACATAACTCGTACATCAATTTTCAATACCTTTTTATTGGCAATAAGTGCCCGATTGAAGGGCATTTTTTTATCATTTATTCGAAGCCATAATCAGTAATTTTTATAGAAATTATGAAGTATGTAACATTTTAATTTGGTTTTAAGAACACAACAAATTAGTAACTAGGAAAAATTTAAAAAAGTTCAAAATAAAACATTAGGAATTTTTATTTTGTATTTAGAGGTATTTTTTGTTTACTTTTCATATTTTTTTAAATGAAAAACTATATTGGATTCAATGTAAAAAATAAGACTCATTTATAGGTCTATTAGCACTTAATTGGTGGTGGAATTTCATTAGAAAAATATGTCATCTAATATAGGTTTAATTGGTTATAATTGGTCAATTAGTCGCAATAATTAGTCAGCGATAGGGGTTTTAAAATTAAAATAATTTTCAAGATCATCCAGAAAATGTTAGCGCCCCTAATCAAAACCAAAAATAAGGTGTGCGTTCGATCGGACACGGAAAAAAAAATTTATAATGGCTTACATTTAGGAATTTCATTTTAAAAATATGGCATCTAACTAATTAGATCGGACTAATATCGCACTCCCGCAAAAAAGTGTCACAACTCAAAAAATGTAGTTTTGAGGAAATAAGAATAAATGAAATTATAACAATTTAGATAAATCAAAATTGTAAAGATAGTAAAGGAAAAGGACTAATACACAGTATTTAATTTAAATATTTCAGTATTCCTATGTGGTGTTTGAAAAATAGTAACTATTAAAACGTTTAGTGATTAAGTATTTAAAAAAAATGTCACATTTTTTTTAGAATATGGTAGTTTTGACGGTAGGTACACGAAGTACATTAAAGACAATTTTTTAGTATAAATATATAGTAATTTGGAATCAGTCTACATATTTATCTCAAATATGACATTTTTTGAGTTGTGACACTTTTTTTGTGGGGGTACGATATGTGATTACGACTTAAAAGATTACCATTTTTTAAATAAAATTTCCTCAATGAGATGCTAATGTTAGCTAACCTAACTATAACGTTCCAAGCCAGATTGGAAATACCACGTATTTTAAATTTTGGTGTAGTTCACCAGAATTTTTTTAATGAAATTTCACCAATGAGGTGCTAAGATTATGGACTTAATATTCACCAACATTTTTTTCAAATAAATCACAATTAAATATGTTATGATGTAATATAATATCAAAAAGTAAAGTCACCAAACAAAAGATTAATAAAATACTATTGTAACCAACATCTTTGTGATAACACAGCCTGTCGAATGGTTCAAAAAAGGTGTGATTGATGAGTTTTTTTATACGATATTTAAACGTATTAAGGATTGATACAGGTAGGTATATAAGTTGATTATCAAGGCGGGGAACAAGTGCGTCTTACGGACTTCCCCAACATCGTAAATTATCTGATCCGCCTCTGGGCGTGTAATACACCGATTTACATCCCTAGTTAAGGCGGGGATTGTATCGGGATAACAGGAAACAGCGAGGGTAGCACGCTCGATCGTACGAGGGGGGCATTACAACAGGGTAGCGAACAGTTTTGTAATTCGATGTCACAAATGTATCAGGTTAGCAGAAGGGCGCGTTTTGCAAATTACTAAACAAACAAACATACAAATATAAAAAAAAACATGTGTGGATGATTATCGAATTGTCCCTTGTTCGATTATTGTGATAATTGGTGCGTGGGAGTTGAAACAAAAGAATTAAGTTGTATCTGCATCAGGGCAGCATAGGTTGAAGGAGACAGTGTGGTAGATGCGCTCGAGGGTGGGTTTAAAACTTGTATGCGTTTTAGTCAGGCTATTGTGTTGAATGTATAGGCACTGGAGAGAATGAACCTATCAGCAACGAGCTATATTTTTATGGAATAACATTCTTTTGGCTTCAAACATATTAACTTTGATTTTTGGGGATTAAAATACAGTAGAAGAACCGGTTATAACGACATTGGTTAATACGACGTATCGGTTTTAACAACTCAAAATAAAAGTTCAACTGAATCCCATATAATTGTATTTTTACCGGTTATTACGACTATCCGCTTTTTACGACCAATATGACTGGTCCCTTCGATGTCGTTATAAACGATATCTACTGTATTTAATTTTTAAATAGTCGTCTCCCATATGCGAGTTTGAAAAAAGTTTTACATCCAAAACCAAAGTTTTTTTTAGATCACACTATAATATAAACGTGTATGAATCACACTATAATATAAACGTGTATGAATATATATATATATGTATGTCTCCACTAAATGTTATGTTTATAGACTCTGATCCCACCGGACCGATTTTGATAATTTTTTTTTTGTCATGTAGCTTGACTCTTTTTCCAGTCAATAGGCTAGATTTCATTTCTTAGCTATGAAAGGTCTCTGAGCTGTAATTTTTTTCCGAAAAAGTACATAGAAATTTTACTGAAAAATTTATTATAATGAAGAAAACACATGGATTTTTATTGACATTTTAATAAAAAACACACTGATAAATTACTTGATTAATTTTAAAATGTTAGATTTGTGAATCAATTATAATTTTTACGTAAAATAGGTTTTGATTGAAATTGTTAAAGGATGAAATTATAAACAGCTGTTTTTTTATCTTATATACGTCAGGAGCGTGTAAAGAAATGTTATTTTGTACATTTTGATTAAATTGCTTATAAATTAAATTTTAACCAAAATTGATTGGTAATTTGATGTAATTAGTATAATTATCTATAGATAATATTAAAAAAGTTTTTGTTATCTATAATGTCAGGAGCGGCGAATTAAAAAATATTTAAAATCTTTTTTTCTAATTAGTTTAAATAGAAATTTCGTAACGTTTGTAAAAACTTTAGATTTTTTTTTAATCATTCAAAAATTAGAAATTTCAGAAAAATATGAAAATTATAATATAGTTCAGTAGCGTCCTAAAAAAAATTATTTAATAAATATTTTTTTTTGAAGTTTTGAGATTGATTTATTAATAAATTTTTTTTTTAATAATAATTAAGTCAGGGGTGTCGCATAAAAATAATTAAAATTGCTATTTTTAAAAGTGACGTAAACAAATTCATTTTGATTGAAATTGAACAAAAATTAAATTTTAATAATAATAAATGTTTTCAATGATCATTTTTAGGGTTATAATATAATATACTCATGCATACGAGGGTCGCAGCCGAAGGCTGAGACCCGAGTACATTTGAGGTTGGGTAAATTGTACATGTAATATTACTGGAAAATTGTAATAATGATAAGTTATATCACCGCCAATTTAAGAAAAAAATGAGTATCAGCAAAAAGAATAAAAAATTATTACCATATACACATGCGAGGGTCGCAGACCCGAGTAAATTTGTAATTAAGTAATTTGTTCATGTAAAATTACTGAAAATTTTAATATTGATTATCTCCGCCAAATTAAAAAATTAACTATCAAAAAATAGTAGTAGGAGTATGAGATATGCACATACGAGGGTCGCAGACCCGAGTAAATTTGTGTAAAAAATATGGCGTGAAAGGGGGTTGGGGCGCGAAGCGCCCAGGGGCACAGCCCCTAGTATATATATATATATATGTATGTCTCCACTAAATGTTATGTTTATAGACTCTGATCCCACCGGACCGATTTTGATAATTTTTTTTTTGTCATGTAGCTTGACTCTTTTTCCAGTCAATAGGCTAGATTTCATTTCTTAGCTATGAAAGGTCTCTGAGCTGTAATTTTTTTCCGAAAAAGTACATCGAAATTTTACTGAAAAATTTATTATAATGAAGAAAACACATGGATTTTTATTGACATTTTAATAAAAAACACACTGATAAATTACTTGATTAATTTTAAAATGTTAGATTTGTGAATCAATTATAATTTTTACGTAAAATAGGTTTTGATTGAAATTGTTAAAAGATGAAATTATAAACAGCTGTTTTTTTTATCTTATATACGTCAGGAGCGTGTAAAGAAATGTTATTTTGTACATTTTGATTAAATTGCTTATAAATTAAATTTTAACCAAAATTGATTGGTAATTTGATGTAATTAGTATAATTATCTATAGATAATATTAAAAAAGTTTTTGTTATCTATAATGTCAGGAGCGGCGAATTAAATAATATTTAAAATCTTTTTTTCTAATTAGTTTAAATAGAAATTTCGTAACGTTTGTAAAAACTTTAGATTTTTTTTTAATCATTCAAAAATTAGAAATTTCAGAAAAATATGAAAATTATAATATAGTTCAGTAGCGTCCTAAAAAAAATTATTTAATAAATATTTTTTTTTGAAGTTTTGAGATTGATTTATTAATAAATTTTTTTTTTAATAATAATTAAGTCAGGGGTGTCGCATAAAAATAATTAAAATTGCTATTTTTAAAAGTGACGTAAACAAATTCATTTTGATTGAAATTGAACAAAAATTAAATTTTAATAATAATAAATGTTTTCAATGATCATTTTTAGGGTTATAATATAATATACTCATGCATACGAGGGTCGCAGCCGAAGGCTGAGACCCGAGTACATTTGAGGTTGGGTAAATTGTACATGTAATATTACTGGAAAATTGTAATAATGATAAGTTATATCACCGCCAATTTAAGAAAAAAATGAGTATCAGCAAAAAGAATAAAAAATTATTACCATATACACATGCGAGGGTCGCAGACCCGAGTAAATTTGTAATTAAGTAATTTGTTCATGTAAAATTACTGAAAATTTTAATATTGATTATCTCCGCCAAATTAAAAAATTAACTATCAAAAAATAGTAGTAGGAGTATGAGATATGCACATACGAGGGTCGCAGACCCGAGTAAATTTGTGTAAAAAATATGGCGTGAAAGGGGGTTGGGGCGCGAAGCGCCCAGGGGCACAGCCCCTAGTATATATATATATATATGTATGTCTCCACTAAATGTTATGTTTATAGACTCTGATCCCACCGGACCGATTTTGATAATTTTTTTTTTGTCATGTAGCTTGACTCTTTTTCCAGTCAATAGGCTAGATTTCATTTCTTAGCTATGAAAGGTCTCTGAGCTGTAATTTTTTTCCGAAAAAGTACATCGAAATTTTACTGAAAAATTTATTATAATGAAGAAAACACATGGATTTTTATTGACATTTTAATAAAAAACACACTGATAAATTACTTGATTAATTTTAAAATGTTAGATTTGTGAATCAATTATAATTTTTACGTAAAATAGGTTTTGATTGAAATTGTTAAAAGATGAAATTATAAACAGCTGTTTTTTTTATCTTATATACGTCAGGAGCGTGTAAAGAAATGTTATTTTGTACATTTTGATTAAATTGCTTATAAATTAAATTTTAACCAAAATTGATTGGTAATTTGATGTAATTAGTATAATTATCTATAGATAATATTAAAAAAGTTTTTGTTATCTATAATGTCAGGAGCGGCGAATTAAATAATATTTAAAATCTTTTTTTCTAATTAGTTTAAATAGAAATTTCGTAACGTTTGTAAAAACTTTAGATTTTTTTTTAATCATTCAAAAATTAGAAATTTCAGAAAAATATGAAAATTATAATATAGTTCAGTAGCGTCCTAAAAAAAATTATTTAATAAATATTTTTTTTTGAAGTTTTGAGATTGATTTATTAATAAAAATTTTTTTAATAATAATTAAGTCAGGGGTGTCGCATAAAAATAATTAAAATTGCTATTTTTAAAAGTGACGTAAACAAATTCATTTTGATTGAAATTGAACAAAAATTAAATTTTAATAATAATAAATGTTTTCAATGATCATTTTTAGGGTTATAATATAATATACTCATGCATACGAGGGTCGCAGCCGAAGGCTGAGACCCGAGTACATTTGAGGTTGGGTAAATTGTACATGTAATATTACTGGAAAATTGTAATAATGATAAGTTATATCACCGCCAATTTAAGAAAAAAATGAGTATCAGCAAAAAGAATAAAAAATTATTACCATATACACATGCGAGGGTCGCAGACCCGAGTAAATTTGTAATTAAGTAATTTGTTCATGTAAAATTACTGAAAATTTTAATATTGATTATCTCCGCCAAATTAAAAAATTAACTATCAAAAAATAGTAGTAGGAGTATGAGATATGCACATACGAGGGTCGCAGACCCGAGTAAATTTGTGTAAAAAATATGGCGTGAAAGGGGGTTGGGGCGCGAAGCGCCCAGGGGCACAGCCCCTAGTCTATTACATATAACTCTTAAAACTTCCAATTTTATTTATATAATATTTAACATCTTCAATATTTCAGAGAAGTTATTTTCAATCATCTTAAGCGGTGATTAAAAAATTACTAAAAAAATTATGGCGACTGTATTTTAGGGTTGAGGGGCGAAGGGTTACAATGAAATGAAAGTACGTTTATTATAATTATATCATTATTATCCATTTTTATTATAAATAAATTGGTCCCGTGTACAAAAAAGCAGTCAAGAAAAATCATGCATTGACATATTTTTTTAGAAGTCATTTTCTTATCAAGTTAGATAAAATTGGAATCGTTTTGACTAGGGATTATTTTGTGCAGCTCTAAAATTAAAATGTGCCACATAGCTCCAAAAATTTCGATAAAATAACACCTAACTTTGGCTTTTGAATAGCTGATATCATAACAAATATAATACAATCGTAAAACTATGGCATCAATATGAATCAATTTAGCAATTGAATTGATTATTTTGACAGTAAACTAATATTAATTAAGTATATGGAAATTCTAAAAATAAATAAATAAATACATAAATAGCAAACATCTAATATAAGAAAAACACAGTATATGAACTTTTAATCAAATTGCAAGAGCATGCGCGCAACGCTGTATTCTGTTTATGTTTACTGTATATTATGTATTGTTTTCACGTCCATAATTATGACAGCGTGTGAGGGTGCGTGAGAACACGGGCGTGCCATGTTGAAAACTGACGTCAACAACCGACCAGGACGGCATGTTACTCAGGAGGTGTTTTGTAAACAAACCATTTGTCTACCCTAAGGGTGAATGACAATCGGGAATAAACGAATAATAGCAATACAGGGTGGAACTGAGATTCATGGTCTTACCACTTCATTGGTGCGAATTTCATTAAAAAAATATGTCATCAAATAAGTCACATTATCTTAGAAATTGGTCAGCGATTTTTAAAAACAAAATTTCAAGGTCATTAAAAAATATTAGCACCTCTAAACTGTGATAAAATTAGAGATATTACCAAATTCTGACCTATTAGATCGAACAATGAGGTGCTAAGATTATGGACCAGTTTTCCCCTGCAATAGTACTGAGGTACTGATGTAATAGGTCTTCAGAAAAACGTTTGTATATCACTGACAATGAGCAAAAAATTATACAACACTTATAATAAAAATAATTTGATGATGAAGCTATAAAATATTTAGCTCAATTTCGTAATTTTCACTCTAATATTTGCTCTACATTTTAGTGGTTTTTATAATAATTCTGCATACCTACTTAACTCGTTATAAAACCTCTTATTTTCTTTAATACTCTAACGCCCAGTATTATCAACTTTAACTAAATGCTCCTTTAACTAACTGTCATATTATCAACAGATTCAAGCATAATACATTTAATTAAATAGATTTTAAATTATCTGTAGTATTTCTTTACAACATATATCATGTCCATTTTTCATTGAAAGCTTAAATATTGATTTAAATCACATTTGTATTACAGCAAATTTACTTTAAAGGAGCATTTAGTGCTAAAAGAGCTTTAAATTGGTTGATAATACTGGGCATCTGCCTTTGATTATTTCTATAGGTATCAAAAAGGGAACTCCTGAGATATCACCATAGACTCCTAAAGGATCAAAGACCATAGATTGGGAATTGCAAGAACTTAAGATTGTTAAAACTGCTCGCATTTTTACTATCTCCTGAATCTGCCCAAATAGCATACATTTCAAAATAACATAATGCAACATTCTTTTTAAAAAATCCTCAAAACGGGATTTATATACATAACATTTACTATTACAGTCCAGCCCTGTAAAATAGGACACAAAGGATTAAAGCGGGGGCGTCATCTATTGGAAAATGACGTCAACACGTTACCAGGATAACATGACGCATCTGCAGTATGCATCATACGCATGCACGGGACCGATGGACCACCACACCACCGACCGCGTACAAGAAATGAAAGTGCAGCAGCAGCTTCTTGAAAGATGGCTGTTAGAAAATGACGTCAACAACATAGCAGGCTCGCATGAGATGCAGGCGTTATCCATATTACGTAACGTCTTGATTATATAATTTGGTCCATAATCTTAACACCTCATGGTGTTAAGATTGATGGAATTTCATTAAAAAATAAGGCAGTAATAGGAACTTTTTTAATAACTATTTTTTTTTTAATTATTTTAATGGTCATCCAGAAATTAGCACCCTTAACTATGCTAAAACTAAAAATAACGTGTGTTTTCGATCGGGCAGTTAAAATTAACAAAGGTGCAGGCGTTGACCGTATTATATAACGTTTTGATTATATAATGATATGCTCACTGGTGGCATTTCATTAGAAAAATAGGTCAGTAATAGGGATTTTTTATTTTCATGGTCATTCAGAAAAGCACCCCAAACTATGCTAAAACTAAAAATAAGGTGTGTTTTCGATTGGTCAGTTAAAATTAATAATTGGTCAAGCATATTAAATAAAAAAAATAAAAATAAAAAACGATTTTTTAATGGCTTAAATTGAAGGAATTTCGTAAAAAAAATAATATTTATAGTTTCATTTCTGTATGTATGTTTTACAAAAATAATCCCTGCTCTTATATACTATTGTTGAAACGACCAAAATGTCCTTGTGAACACAATATATTGAATATAATAAAAGATAAAATACACCTAAAATTTCCATTGATATAGCTCTCTTGCTGTGCTCCGGAACCTAACCGCACCGGTTGTAGCTAGAATATTCCCACGGAATTTATACCAAACACGTATTCGTGGGAAAAAGACCGTACTGACGATTTTTGTGTAACAGGAAACCATGCGATACCACATTTTCAAAATTCCTTAACGTAATATGCTGGTGTTTTTTTTTTTAAATTATACATAATCTTAGTACTTCTACTAGCAAATGGAGAAATTAAAATGCCCTAAATTGGTCAAAGATTGATCATAATTTTCATTAATTAATCATTATTAATATATTTTGATTATTTATATTTATTTATAATAAATATAAAAAAATCGTTTGTTCCTGATGAAAAATAGAAAACTTCAATATGTAAGAAACAGTCGAAAATTTTCAAGCTTTACAATGATTTTTTGGTAAAAACTACCCATATAGAATATGTATTGTCATTTTTTATGAAAAAGCATATAATTGAATGTAATTTTAAATAGGTGAATCTCAAATAACCCTGGAGTCTCAGGCTGTAGCCTTTAAGCCTAATGGTAACTCCATGCAGCATGAGCAATATTGTTTTTCTGTTATGTGTCCAATAAAAATATTCTAATGTCCGGTATTATAAAGGACCTAGCAAATTTGCAAGCTTGCTAGCACTTTCAGATGAAATATCAAACTTACATGACAGTTATCTTGGAGTTTTGTGATGACTTTGACAAATTTCCTCGCAAGCGTTGTATGTAAACACCAACGGTCTTAAAACAGTGGTTCTATTATGACAATTATTTTATACGGTCAGAGTCGCCAACTGTGTTACAATACATATCTGCTCTAAATTGCATAGCTAATCCATAGATACTATAACAAAATTAATAACCCTCATTTATGGGTGCTTGCAAATTTGCTAGGTCCTTTATAATACCGGACATAATCATCAAATTGAATTTTTTCTGCCACTTTTTAGTTCTTGTTCAGTGGTGCCTTGTATTAAACTTATCTTGAGTTAAATTAGAAATATAATAAAAAATGAAAGGGGTTATTAAAATTTCGTATTTTCGTTTTCAATTGGATTATTTCAAATTCCCATATTAAAGCTTCTACAACTCGCATCGACATATTAAACACTATACCAGCTTCCCTTCCTGCATGTATGTTACATACCATGATTGATTGTCACCACGCGTGTACCCCACGCACACTCACCCTTCACACACTCGCACACAGACCACGCCCATCCGCCAAAGTCCCGTTACGTTCGCGTTCTGATCCCTTGGTATCGGGCAAGCTGAAAAGCGCCGTACGCGCCGACACTACGTGCTTTGGGCTGCTGCCGCCGCGGCTGACGTCATCTAAAAGCGTCGCGACGCGGCTACCGCTTGTGCGTTCATGGTATCCTGCTCGCGACGACGCTTTTGATTTGGAAAGCTCCCGCTTTCGCGACCACGTGGGTGTTCCACGTGGGGGAGATACCGGATGTGTGAGGGTTGTATACTGGAGGGTGCAATGTGCCTGGTATGCTTGTTTTGATTGGTCGATACCATTTTATTCATATATATGTGATTTGTTTAGAGACGATAAAACGTACATATATGCAATCGGTTTTATACATTTCCAGGATGATTGATAAACATATTATTTCCGTAATCAAATGTAGCTATTCCCCCCGAGGACCTTTAACATTTAATAGTTTGAAAAAGTTGTAAAAATCTGCTTGATTTTAAAAATGCTAATTTGGTGAATTTATTTATTGCTTATTTACATTTTATTTGTTAGTTTAAGGAACTTTTTTCAAATGAAAAGTTTTTGAACTTGGTGGTTTATTCTGCACAACAAAATATTCAAGCAGATATTTATAGTAAAAAAAGCTAAATACACCCATTAAAATTTTGATTTAACACGGTCTAGAAAAAATATTGATTCAGTTTTTACACGATTTCATTCGAATTAGCACGATTAAAAAAGCTAGTTGATTTAAATTTTAAGAAAAATATTTTTACTAATCGTAATCTAGAAGTTTTTTCTATCTGTTATATTTATAAAATATGTAGTTAGGGGGCGTCCATAAATTACGTGAGATGTTTAAGGGGGGGAGGGGGTCGAGTCAAATCTCATCTAATCTTACGTTGGAGAGAGGGGGGGTCTCGGCAAATATCACGCAATTTTTTTTCTGATTGAAACAAAAAAAAATTATACTATTTTGGTCCATTTAATCCAGATTATACATGCTTAAGAATTAATCTTAAGCGTATATCGCAATACGATTAAGATCATTCACTAATTCGTTGGAAAGAACATAATTTCATTCATACTTTGACGTTATACACAGTAGTCACGATTTAAGTATTCTATTGTTAAATTTTTATTACACTTATAACTCTCAGCAATATTGATAACTAGTCGTAAATAAAAGTACGAAGTAAATTTTTTTTTCTTTTTACAATAACAATCCAACGCGTTTACATAAGAAACCCACATTTTGAAAAATCTCACGTGAGATTGGGGGATGGGGGAGGGGGTTGAATAAAATCTCACGACATCTCACCAGGGGGGGAGGGAGGGACAGAAAATTTAAAAAAACACCTCACGTAATTTATGGACGCCCCCTTAGGGAATTCTCCTTTCTAATTTATTTTCATAGCAGCTAAAGTATATATTTTAGTCTTGTATACGAGTTTGCAGTTCCTAACCTTTTGATAATTTGATATTTATGTTTGCCTTTTATTTTTATGAAATAAACTGTGCATGAATGCGCATAAAATTTAATTTATATTTTTTTTCTTGTATGAATCATTTCATTTATGGAACTAATCCCTTTTTTATGTACTTCATGTTTTTTTACACATTTTTTTTCTGGAACGTATCTACCGTGTAAAAACAGAATTAGGTGTAATCTAAATAAATGTTCAATAAAAATTACACAAGAAAGATCCATGAATAAACTTGAAGTTTTTCTTTGTATGTGACAGAAACAGATGTATTAAAATTAAAATAAATATTTTGCTCTCATATGGTCTTCTTACCACGTTCATCTATATTAAATTAAAAGTGATAATTAAACCGTATCGATTCGAGGTACTTTTAATAGATCGTGTGAGAAATATTTTTACGTGAAATCTTGTATTCTAACTTATTTTTCTAATATATTCGTCGATATGTAAAACGATCAAGTAAGTTTGTAGCTCGACAAATAGTTAAATTTTTAAATCGTTGATAAATATTATATTTTCAAATATGTGACTTGCGCAACTCATGACAATAAAAAATGTTAATGAAACTATAATTTCGCAAATCAACTCCATACGTGCTTAAAACAGAAATAGAATCATGAAGCTTGCAACGTGCTTTCAGAACCACGTTGGCATCATTGATCAAATCGGAAGCTCTGCGCAAAGCGTCCTTTTTAGCGCCAACAACGATTTCCAATAGTGTCAAACTGGCGCTCATTTCCAAAACGCGCTCCTCGGACTCATAACAGCCTGTTTGTTTCCAATACTTTTAGCAGCCATTGCATCGACCTGACCCCATCTACACCTATAGAGAGCTTCCATCATGTCGATCGGTATTCGATTTGAGGCAGTTTATAGAAGAGCAGAGCGCATACATACCATTCGCAACTTCATACGTTCCTGTTCATTTCCAATAGGAATCGTATCCCGATATTTCCAATAAACTGATCAGCTTCCAATATCGGTGGGAACCAATAAATTAGATTTGTGTTTTCACGTATTTTCTTCACATGATTTTGCATGTTTGATTGGAAAATATTGATTCGATTGTATTATCGAATATCTATTTAATTATTATTATTATTTTGAAGTTTTTGTTTTTCGAGTTAGGTTTTGTTGTTTGAAAAGTGTAGTGATGTGGTGAAGAAAGGTAACTTTGATGACTCCTTGAGGCGCCACGAGCGGCTGTACCGCCGGGAACAATGGTAACTACGAGTATTAGGCAAACATAAAGTGAGATCAGGAAAACATGTACAAAAAATATTTCACTGCTACTGCTGTTCGCAGTGTGCAATATCTTCTACCAGTGTGGTGTTTTTCAGACAGAAAATGTTTAGGAGAACATACAAACTTATTTATAAATTATAGATTTAAATAATAACTAAATATTCTTACAGGGAAACATGTTTGTGATGTAACAGAGCAACCAACTTCTTTAATATTAAAAATATTATAATAATTATTTTATGTTATTGCTAATATACGTGTTGTAATTTTACTGACGGTTGTACAGGAGAACATGAACTCGTGTAATAATTTTTAAATTTCATTTAAATATTTGTTATTTATTTTCTTTATCATTTTATTGTTGTAATAATTTAAATATGCTCTAAATCCTAAACTAAAAATCTTGTAATTTTTTTGTCACTATCAGTTATTTTAGCTGACTAATATAAAAAAGAAAATTATTGGCCAAATATCGTGACCAAATTAAAAATATTTTTTTATGTTTCATTAAAAATTAACAAGCTGAAAACAATCATCAATATTTTTAATAGGAAAGCATGAAACTTATATTTCTTATTATTACAAATACGGTATTAGTTTTTCATGCTAAAACAGTTTTGAAATAAATATATTATTAATTAAATTTAATAAAAAAAATTATTAACAATCAAATATTCGCAATATTTAAATATTCATAACATTTAAATAAATATTTGTATATTTTACCAATTCTACCCTTAAATATATTATTTTAATTATTATTTATATTATTTAATTTAAAATATTTTTTTAAAATGTACGACGTTCTCCATTTTCTAACTTGTTGCTAGGGGAAACAAACATCTGTGGCTTGTGAAATAACAGGATAACAAGGGGTTGAACAAGTTCTAAGGGTAGCTGTACATGTGCTTTCCACCTATTGGCGAACACGAGAATCTATGTATTAGGAGAACATATAAAATATATTTATTAAAGAAAAAGCTAACATTCCATTCTATCAGCTTTTGTAAAGAAAAAAGATAGAACATAATGTTCTTGTTATATGCATATAGCTTGTTCCTTTCTTTTGATGTAATAATTACAATGTGCTTTCGTATTTATTATTTTTGTACAGGGTTGGAATAGGTTTTTATAGTACAAAATAATAAATAGAAAAATGTTCGCACCCTCAACTACGCAAAAATTAAAAATAAGGAGTTTTACGATTGGGCTTGAAATGGATAATATAATTGGTCACCTAAAATGAATAATTGGCCACGCATATTAAGTGAAATTCTTCCAATGAGGAGCTAAGTTCATGGACCTCTTTATTTGATTTCAGTCAACCTCTGTGCTTGCGTTTTATCGTGTGCAGTCAAGTGTGAATTTATTGGACATATTTCTCCTTCGTGTATTAGGCAAACATGTTTACCATATTAAGTCAACTACCAGCATTTATATTTTAATGCCTTTTATAAATACATTATTTAAATAGAACCTCCGATTCTGCTCTCCTAATTTGAAATAACATATATAAATATAAAAATTTCTATATATGTAATCAACGTGTAATAAATATGCATCACAACATAATATATTTTATTTAGAATGCTCCTAGCAACCCATTGCTTACACTACAAACTGAAAGCAGTGAAGAGATTTTGCTAGATTTATCAACTAAACGTATCAGAGCAACATGTATGATGTATTTAATATGAAACCATCTTCATGCGTCTTAGTAATTTATGCAAAAATTATCGGAAATTAAGTAGGAATCTTACTAGACGAACATGCGGTGTAGAGAGCTTCCTCAAGTCGTTTTTAGGAAAGCGAAAGTTTTGTAGAGTAAGTAAAGGGGTAAGCTAATGTCCGAATTGGAATATTAGGAGACCAGAATATCTAGATTTCCACTAGATGCCAACAAATAGCACTAGACCATGTTTAAGTTATGCTGTTTCACGGTGACAGTGTAAACAGAGATAGCTATATCTGAGGTTTAAGTTTGCGACTGAAATAAAATATATCGAAAGTGAAACTGTTGGGATCATTGCATATGTTAATATTTTTAAGTAACTGCTGGTTTGATTTTTTAAAATTTTTGTACTATAAAATCCATTTCAAATTTCTCCAAAATTTGAAATGGTATATTTGTTATTGGTTTTCCCACCAAAACCCCATCATTTGTATCAGATTTTTTGAGCCAGTAGTCACTGAGTTAGAAGGAAGGGGGGGGGGGGAGGGCAAAATAAATTACTGTTTGAAGCCCCTTGGAGGCGCCATTTTTGAGTTATAAAAAAATCAAATATAAGGTCAAATTCCACTGGTTTGGTTGTACATATACTTCGACATGCCACATGCCTTCGTATAAAAAATATTTTTTGGTCAAGCTTTAGTTCTTATCCCCCCCCACACCCCCAAATAAAAAAAATAACAGAGGGAATGACTTTTATAGTTTACGAGTTATTTTGTTTTGATTTAAAAGGACAGACGACAAAGTAAGATTAAAAGGGTTTCTTCGGAAAGAATGGAGAACCATTCATGACTTCCATATTCCATAATTACAATTCTTAAATAATTTAGAAATCAAAAGCCATTACTGGCTGTATATTAGAAATAGAGGCCAAAAAAAGCCATTATACTGGGAAGTTCGGAACGAAAAACAGACAACTGTCAATTCTTCCAATACAATTATTTTATCAAGTTCATTCGGCCGATAACACGACCAAATCGACGCGGTTTACACCAAGAAACCAAGATCCATATCAAGACCACCGCGGAAGCCTCAACACTTGTATAAGTTCATTCGACACAATTATTGCATTTCAGAATCTGCCCTTTAGTAAATATAAAAATCTACCTACAATTAGAACAAATAAACAGTAACTTTTCTTGATACTCCTTTATATTTCTAACTAAAAAATATAAACCAATGCGCATTTAAATGAAAGGCAATATAAATCATTCTATACGTAGGAAAAATAAACGACATTATAAAGGTCTGACAAGTTGCCGGAACCGACTATACACCCCCCTCTCTCTCTCTCACTCCTGTTCAATCTACATCAACGTCTATTGATGTTTCAACGCTGGCTTGATGTTAACGTCTTGTTTGACATTTAACATCTAAAATAATATTTTGATAACGAGTCGCAGTATTTTTTATTTAAATTTTACGATGCTCACATTCATTATTTTGAAGATTTTATATCCATACATAATTAATATTCAATTTTCGATAATTTTGCACATAGAACTATTATTTTTTAAAGTAAATAGGCCCACAAAAATTATTTCGAAAGATGGTGAAAACTATAGTAGATAAGGGTGATATTTATGACATTTAAAATATAATATGGAAGTAAAATTTAAATGTGTCATTGGTGCATTTTGAAATGGCGCCACAAAATTTTATAAACAGTCATTCGTATTAGTGTTGTCCTATCGCACCCCCGCAAAAGTGTCACAGCTCAAAAATGTCATATTTGAGATAATTATGTAGTACGATTTCAAATTACTATATAATTCTACTAAAAAATTGTCATTAATGTACTTCGTGTACCTACAGGCAAAACTAGCATTTTCTAAAAAAATGTAAATTTTTTTTAAAATACTTAATCACTAAGCATTTTAATAGTTACTATTTTTCAAACATCACAGGAATACTGAAATATTTAAATTAAATACTGTGTATCAGTCCATTTCCTATACTACCTTTACAATTTTGATTTATCTAAATTGTTATAAATTCATTTATTCCTATTTCCTCAAAACTACATTTTTTGAGTTATGAACCTTTTTTTGCGGAAGTGCGCTATGTTAATTTTCCTATGGCTTAATCAACTTGGAATATACTGTATAAGTAGTTTGTACTAACAGGAAGTGGATTAAGTTACATTGGCTTCAGATAATAAAATTCTACTGTAATCACTGTATTATTACTTGCGAGTGGGTTGAAAGTTAGAAGTGAGAATATATATTTTTTTCTCGAGTACGATTATATAAAAATATACACAGTGTATTGTACATTATATTTTTAAATGTTATTTTTCATGTTGATAACGTAGAAAAACACAACGAAGTATATTTGCCAAAAATAATTAGAGGACAACAACAAGAGTGACACGTATTTTAATAGAAAAATCAAGAGGTTGGATATTAACCGGAAAATCCCAAGTGAAAATTTCTGGGAAATTTATTTTTAATAATTAACTACATATCTTAATTCCAGGTAGAATCTTTTGATGATTCATTAGAAATAGGAAGAAAAATAATCATTTTGTGTGTATGTGTAACTCACTACAAAAATAGATAATAAATTGAAGTACTATAAAGGGAATTCATAAGAAATACAAAAAAATCATAATTTTATAATAGAAGTAATTGTTTAACTGTTTTCTCGAAAATACTGACGATGCCTGTATTTTTTAGAAGGGGAGGGGTTTATCTATGAAAAGAAACTTATTTTTAGACAGATCTTTGATTGTTAGGTATTCTACAAAAGAAGGATGTTGCTTATGGGTCAATCAGAGCAGTTTAATCAGGAAGAATAACTGATTTTTTTATGTTTTTAATCAATTTTGTTATGTAATATAATAATGGACAATAAGATGGACTACTACATATTTTTTAAATTTTTATTAAATTTTTTTCTATAAATAAGGACATAGGTTATATCTTAGATATAAGCTTTAAACCCAAAAATTAAAGGATCACTAATTTTTTTAAATATTTTTAGATAGTTTTAAATAGCTGCATCTCCGTGAAAAATTATCGTAGAAGAATTAAAAAATATTTTTTTAAAGCTTTCTCGTTTTTGAATGATTTATTGAAAATTTTATTATCCTTCAGGATAACCTCTTTTTTAAGATGAAATGTCGAAAAAAATTCAAAAATTTATATTAATTTTAAGAAGCTCTAGCAAATTTATTTTATAAAGAATTTGCTTTTAACTTCTAGAGGGCCGGAAAGCCAATATTTTGTCGCACCAGAAAATCTTCAAATGTTTTTAGAATAAAATACATCGAAAACGTATATTTGCACTTCCAAATAAATAAAAATCGTTCACGCGAGGCAAAGGGGTAGTTATTATCCTATTATAGGGGTTGTTTTTGGATTTACTTTATTTTTGACGTCAGATTTGGATTCAGTGTCGAAAAATACATCGAAAACGTATATTTGTATAATGAAAAAAGGTTATATACTATTAAAAATAATATTTATTCGAATTTGAAATTTTTAACACGGGCTGTTCCCTTCCGGGCCGGAAAGCCAATATATTGGCTCACCCCGTGATCGATACTTTGCCTATGATCAATCAATGATATAAGATACCTTTTATACCAGTGCCCCCCTGAAATCACGGCCCTCTAAAGGTTAAGCAAATGATAAGCTAACGCTATCTGCAGGGCATTAAATAAAAATGACAACCCACTGACATTTGTAATCAATGATATAGTTTATATAAAAGACCATTAGACAGACAATTTTTTGTCCCACACTTAATATTTTTTATTATAAAAATAAATCTCACAACAAAAAGACTATTATTCCATTCTTCAAGGAAACATTAAATAACTTTGACATAATAATCTCTTAAGCATTTTTCACAAAATACAATTAATTAGAGATAATAATCATAATACATTTATCAAAAACCGGAGAGATTAGTCTTTTTACAATATCATTTTTTATTCAGACATTTACGCATAGAGATAACTATAAAATTGTTAATACCAGAACATTTCTTTAAATACTGGCTGAACGCAAGCCATTCATTATATACAAATAAAATCATGTCACTGTAGGCCGCCACATGTTGGAACTGACCACCGCATTCTTCTTTGTGACCGGCTATTTTTTATCTTTAGATACGTAAATAATTTATTATTTATAAACACTTCCATTGTCAAATTACAGTAAATGTTAAGGCTGTACTAGACGATTTTTCCGAAACTAAATTCTACGAGATGGCGTTAGTAGAAAAATACTATAAATTGTCAGGAACAGTTCCCCTTCCAGTAACCCGAAAAAGAATCAGATATGTTTTCTGTACAGATGTATAGTAGGTCAGTTTATATTCGATTTTTTCACATTGTTTAATACCTAAAACGCCTAAGACTGAATTGGACAACTACGGTCTTGTAGTTTGACTTGTATTATTCATTTATTATCTTCAAAACAATATTGTAAACCATTATGAATTGCTGTATACGAAACTATCTTACATGAAAGTATATACAAATCCATATAATTCAAATATTTGCTTTTTGCAAAAAAAATGTTTATTATTTGATTATGAAAATTAATATTAGATTTTTATACTTTGATCATAAAAACTAATTTAATCACTTACACTTACAAGAATAACCTTAAAATTTGATAACAAGTCGCAATATTTTCAAAACAATTGAAAGTATGAGATTTTTTTTACAAAAGTTTTTTACTTTTTTATGATCTTTACAATTATGTGTTTTTGGATATACCGACAATCAGTCGCTAAACAGAGCGGTTGGCCAGTCCTGAACTGGATCGGTTGTTATTTAGAATGCCGCTATCTAGAGCGCTGAGTATATTACAATAAACCAGAGATCGGCAAAAAAATTATTATTTTCCATTTTTAAATTGGTCAAAAATATATACTAATATTAATATTCAAATTAACAATTAATAAATAATTGATAATAGGAGAAATAAAATTTTCAATTATCCAAATAATTGATAATTAGAAAAAAAATTCAACTACCAAATTAATGGACAATTAAGTAGACCACAAATTATCAATTACCTAATATTAGACAATGAAGAAAAATAAAATTCTAATTATTATATCAATTCATTTTTCAAGTAAGTTATCAACTACTCAAAAATCGAAAATGAAAATAAATAAATTTCTAACTATCGAAACAATTGATAATTTTTGAAAGAAAATTATTATTACTCAAATAATGAAAATAAATAAAGTTCAAACTATCGAAACAATTGATCGTTTTTGAAAATAAATTATCATTACTCAAATAATGGATAATGAAACTAAATAAATTTCAAATTATCGAAACAATTGATACTTTTTGAAAATAATCATTATTCAAATAATGGATAATATAATAAAAAAAACTGAACTTCTAATCTTCGAATCAATTCATAATTTTTAAAAGTAAATTATAATTATTCAAATAATCGATAATGAAAATAAATAAATTTAAAATTATTGAATCAATTGATAATTTAAAAAAAAAAATTATTATTCAAAGAATGGAAAATGAAAATAAATAAAATTCTAATTATTATATCAATTGATAATTTTTAAGAAAAAAATATCAAATACTCAAATAACGTATAATGGAAGAGAAAACATTTTCAATTGATCAAAAATGGGTAATTGATAAACAAATATTATCAATTATTTGAACAGTTGATATTTCTCTAAAATATTATTACTGCCGAACCCTGCAATAAACTGTAGTAAACAGAAACTGTTTAGAGCAGCGGTAGCAACCTTTTTCTACTGGAGAGCACATTTTAAGTTTCTATTTATTAATATATTCTAAAGTGTTTTTAAAATCGTCGCAAAATGATAAAGTAGAACTATTTATATCACAATTATAATGAATTCAGTCGTACTCAAATAAGTACCAATTGGAAATAAGTGCTTAAAAAGTATAAATAAAATTTATTTTGCTTTGTTAGGCACCCTTTCTTGACGATCGCTGGTTTACAGCAACCACGTGCTTGTCAGAGATTGAAACGGAAGGAATTTTTCTATTGGTCGATAGGGAATGTGAATCAGTTATATTGAGTGGTAAACAGAGACAGAGCTTAAAAGGATAGAAATAGAAATTTGTACTTCCGTAAAATCTCCAAATTAATAAATTAAAAATAGATTAATATCCTTAAAATTGAAAAGCATGTATATTAATCTATAGAATAACCGTTTTGATTTTTTCAATTTGCTCTTTGTTTTCGTTATTTCTTACGCTTTGTACGAACATAAAAACAAGTGAATATTCACAATTTTTTTATTCATATTTAAAAAAAAATAATCAAAAAACTAAAGCGATTATTCTATAGAGAATATATTCTTATATACTGTTATTTTTTTTCTATTCAATTAATTAATATTTACAAGCAGAACTATGGAAGTACGAAATTAACTTTTTCCCATGTTATTTCTTATGGCGCTCTAAACGGTACGTACGGCCTTAAATCTGGATTGTTTTTCAAAGTATTTATAGTAATTGGGTATGAAGTAGTTTTAATAATATTTATTATTGCTATCAAATAGTTTGGCAACATAGAACTATGAAACTATAAATCATATAAACGTCAAATTGGTTTTAAAATATTCGATTTATTATCTAGTTTTTTGTATGCAAATTTCTTACTGTTTTGTTGGATCGTTTAGTTGGTACAACTCTTTAATTCAAGTTCCTCTAAAACATATCTTTTTTTTTCAATAATAGCTTTAAGAGGCGCTTAAATTGACATGACAACGAAAAAAAAGGTCTTAAAAGACACAAAAGGGGTGCTTTCATCAGTTTTCTACCTCTATCTATACTACTGTCTCAAAATACAGTTATTTATTTCTGATAAGATCTCTTATACATATTTAGCATGCGGCAAATTGAGCAATTATGATTCAAAATAATTCGCTGCGCATATAATCATTTGGATGCATATATTATGTGAACATTAAGTTGAAATATTAACGGGGAACCTCTTCAATCTGTTTTATTGTGACAAAAAAAATAAAGTAGACGAAAACTCGGCGTTGATAATTAACATTTAGGTTATGCTCAATGCATTTTAAATTTTACGTGTAATTTCAATAGCAATTTTCACATTTTCTAAAGACTACTTTTTTCTAAAATTTTCTCGTTTTTTCCTGTATATTATGTTTTTTTCTGGTAGCTGGCAAATTCTTAAAGAAGACTATATTTTTACTTTCTTATACGGATTTTGATGGAATTATCCATTTTGACCTTCCCTGAATCCATTCTGACTATTTTCGCTATGATGTCTGTGTGTCTGTCTGTCTGTAGACGCTGTAACTCAAATACGACAAATCGTAGAAGGGTGAAATTTTATACTTAAGATTAATTTTTGTCTGGTTTTAAAATAAATTTATAAATTCCGTAAAAATTTAACAAATATAACAAATTTTTGTGTCTAGCCGATTTTTAGTGGAGACAAAATTTATAAATTAATTAACAAAAAAATATAGTCTTTTTTAAAAAATTTCAAGCTACCAGAAAAATTATAATATATAGAAAAATATGAGAGAAAAATATGAGAGAAAAATCGTCTTTACAGAAAAAACGTGAGGACTGCTATTTAAAATACACGTTAATTTTAAAGTGTATTGAGGAGCATACCCTAACCTAAACTAAATATTACTTGTCAACGCTGTGCGGCTACATTATTTTCTGGTCACAAAAAAACAGATTGAGGGGTGTCCCGTAGATATTTTAATATGTACATAAAAATGTTATCTTATGTTCGGTACTATAAACGAATTGCTCCTAAGTAAATTTTTTTTATGAAGTACAGAATTAAGTTATGTTATCTCAATAGATGCCGCCCATTTTAAATTGGTAGTTTTTGTATCGTAAGTGGTGTACAATAAGAAAGGTCAGTGTATTCATTGAAAGCAATTGAATTATTTATATATATATTGAGCAGTGTCTTATACATAAATATGGGCTTTCAAAATGTATTAAAATGAGACACCAGCAATACTATTTTTATATTTTATTTTGCACGTACTATAGCTGCCATTTTGGACTATTACCTTTCCCTATAGGTCATAACTTACGGGACATCTTTATTTAGTCAGTATTAGTAGAAATGAAAACTGTAAGAGTATTTGGGCGATCATTTATATATTTTTAATAAAAAAAACGTGTTGGGCAACATTTTTTTACCAATGAATTTTCTAGATCAGATTTTTTTTTTTGGAATCGCTGTACGATCATTTTTGACTGAGTTATTTGCGATCAAAGTGAAAAACTAAGGGCAGATTTAGAAAAGCAGATTGAAGAGAAAAGTGAAGGTTTTCAAAATTCTATTTTTCAGCGTCCTTATCGGCCAACGTTTCATCACACATTGCAGTGGACATCATCAGAGCTCTTCTAAAAGTTTAATATGTAAAGACACTCTAATGTATATTTTAGAAGAGCCCTGATGATGCCCACTGCAATGTATGACGAAACGTTGGCCGATAACACAACCAAATCGACGCGGGTTACACCCAGAAACCAAGATCCATATCAAGATCACCCTATTCATAAAGTAAAACCGTTCACGGTGCTCTGGAAGCCAACTTTAATAAAAAAACTGATTACCTCTGATTTTTTTGTACAGTTCAATTCTTTAGTACCTATTCAAGGAACAGATTATTATGTATTAGGAGATATTGTCAAAAAACTACTATTAGCTGCCATTTTTCAAATATGACGGTGCGAGCGGCAAAGATACGAGGTGGCAAAGTTGAAATTCGGAAAGAGCACATCGAAATCTATAAAATTACCAATTTTCAAAACTTTCCAGGTAAAACTACCAAATGATTGTACAAATAATAAATATATTTAGTGAAAACAATTCTGTACAAAAAAATCAGAGGTAATCAATTTTTTTTATTAAAGTTGGCTTCCAGAACACCGTGCGTTAGGTATTAACAATTCTTAAAAAATCCTTTTACTGTCAGAAATAAATAGACACCTAACAAACGTCGCAAAGTTGAAATTCGGAAAGAGCACATCGAAATCTATAAAATTACCAATTTTCAAAACTCCCGGAAAACTTTCCAGATAAAACTACCAAATGATTGTACAAATAATAAATATATTTAGTGAAAACAATTATTGAAAAACTACTTTTCTTATTTTATGAGTTATAAAAAAGCGCCGAGGCGATTTTTTTCGTTTTGGTCTTAAAATGTTCCTTGAATACTAAAGAATTGAACTTTACAAAAGAATCAGGGGTAATACATTTTTTATTAAAGTTGGCTTCCAGAACACCGTGCGTTAGGTATTAACAATTCTTAAAAAATCCGTTTACTGTCAGAAGAAATAAATAGACACCTAACAAACAGGGTGTATTAAAAACGCTATCTTAAGTGCTGATAACATAACCACTATTACCAACTTTCAAAAACAACAAAAAGAACAAACCAAACAAAAGAATACACAGACAGCGCGCGATCAATTACTATCAAAGGAATCCTGAAGAGATAAACGAGTTGCGACATTTGATTTGGTGGGCGCGCCCGCAGTAGTGTGTTGTATCGGAAGCATAGACTTCCGGCGGGGGCCGCGCCCTGTTTCCGGCGCTCCCATCGCGCGAATTGGGTCATTGTCATGTGGATATATGAGCAGCCCCCCCCCCCCCCCACCCATACCAGCGAAGCGCCATCCTCGCCGAAGACGCACGCCTAACCCATTATTATAATTCGAATTTTTTACGCTATCTTATTTTTGCGAGGATTCGATACTTTTCTTTAAAATCACTAGTTTTTTATATTATGAAGTATTATGAATAATGTATTTTAGAACATTAATGTAATATCTAGTATTACATTCTTATACAGGTGTCCCGTAAGTTAGGATACATATCGTCGCTTATCTAACAACACCGCTCAAGTCGAAAATAAGCGGTTTTTACATTTTAATGTCATTGGATAGAGCTACTCATTGCGCGTCGATCTGCCAATCATATTCTAAACGTTTCGGACAATAAGAGACCAGAATTCTAAAAATAGTGATAGCGCGCAAGCCGGTAGCATATACAAAAGTTTTCCGCTCTCCTGTTGGTCAAAATGACTTGAGCGGTGTTGTTAGATAAGCGACGATATGTAATAAATCTTTTTCAATTATTATTTTTCATATGAATCATGACTTCCGGGACACCTATATGTTTACAGTTTATATATAAAATATTAGCCTTCTTAGAAATAATTTATGTGAGGCCTTAATATAACAGGAACTGTTCCTAACATAAGAGCTTTTTTACAAGATTCAATTAAAAAGAAAAAAATGAAGTGTGTTTTAGAGGTAGAGATCATTTTTTAAATACATTAAAATACTCTTCATATTGCTCCTATCGAAATTTTTTACTTTTATTTTATAATTTTAATTAAATTAACTAAGTTTTAATTTAAAAAAATAATAATAGCATTAACTTTCAAGACGATTAAATTTCAATAAAACTTGATATTTATACAAAGTTCTTATTTCTTAATTAGCTACCACATTGTAGAGAAATTTAACCACATAATATTAATATAAAAAAATTAACCACTAACAGGCGCGGAACTAGATTTAAAAATTAGGGAGGGGGGTTGAGCAAAACAATTTTATATTTTTTATTAAAGTTCGAAATAAAAAAATCAGTATTTTTTTATCTATTTTTTGAAATAGGTTGTAGCGGGTTATGACCGTCAAAGTTTAAAATTTTGAAGGGGTGCAAAACAATATTTTATTAAAGTTCGAAATGAAAAAAAAATCAGTATTTTTTATTAGGTAGGGGTTATTACTGTAAAGGCAGACTCCTAAGCAGTTACGAAAACTGCCTCCCCCCCCCCCCCCCCCCCCAAACTTTTTCAATGGTATAATAAGTTTGGTATGAAAAGTTTTTCAATCAATAAAATTTTTGACATCTGTGACTTTTTTTAGGTTTTTAATGTAAATTTTATTAAAAATATAAAAATCACAAAAAGTGTGAAGAAGATCTTTTTTTCAAAACTTCCACCAAAATTTGTCGCCATTTAATTTTTGCCGCTATAGGCACGTGTCTATTTACCTGCATGGTAAATCCGGGCCTGTGTAAAGGTTTAAAAATTTGTGGTGAACAAAAATAATTGTATTAAAAAGTTTGACATAAAAAAAATCAGTATTATTAATCTAATTAGGTACAATAATTTTGGGGATGGGGCGTAGGGGGTATGACCATAAAGATTTAAAATTTGGAAAAGGAGGGGGGGGGGTAAGCAAAACTATTTTTATTAAAGTTTAAACAAAAATCTTTTTTTATCTATAGGTAGAGTATTTTTGCGAATGGGGGTGTAAAAGAGAAAGCGAGAGAGATGACTGTAAAAATTTAAGAATGTTTATGATCACAATCCTTGAACGTTAAAAAGATAACATTTATGTACCTTACGTAATAAAAAATTTCAAACATTTCAATTTGATACATTTACAGGCAGATAATTTATAAAATTTATGTTAAATATTTAACATCTGTATCATCGATGTGCTAACTCACGTATCTGATTAATGTTTTATGATGCATAATTTTATTTTTAATATATATTTGATTATATATGTGCACAGGAACGGATCAAAAATTTAAAAAAATTATGAGTATTAAAAAAAATATATGTATTTCGAAAAGAAAGGCGCTTATAAAATTTTTTTTTGTTACAATCAAAAATTACTCAGTTCTGCGGTGAAAGGGGGGTCATAGTTTGCTTAAAAAAAATAAAACAATAAACAAAACATAAAATTCATACGAAATTATTACGAATTATTAGAAAAACATTATTCAGATTTCAGTCAAAAGTTACTCAGTTTGGCGCGGGGGTATGGGGGATATCATGCTATTTTTTTTTTCACGATTTGATTCTATTGAAAAATAAAAATATAGGAAATTAATTACTTTTTTTTATTCAGTTGAAAAAAAAAATTATAAAAAAAGTAAAAAATCAATTTTATATAATTTTTTTTTATATACTTAAAAGTTTAAATGCACCTCTGCGTTTATATTAAATTATGATTCACTTAAAAACTCTCATTTCGTATGGACTTTATTTGCGTAACGTTCTCATTTGACAGCATTAATGATGTTGCTAGTCTCACACGGAGTAAGATTAAGGTTCTGCAGAAACCAACCTACCCACGATGTATTATTATTGTTTACAAAGTGACTAACCAACCAGATCTGTTCTAGACATTTAACCTATCATTCATTTCTTTCCAGGAAATTGTGCTTTTATCATTTTATATAAGGTAATATCTAAATTAAGCAAGGGTGAGGTAGTTTTCTTTTTATAGGGAAGGGAGATTAGTACATAAATATTAAGAAAATATATTTTTGAAATTTTTTTCTCATTTTGAAAGTAGTGCTGGTACGTCAAATTTAATCGTTATTGGTACTACACACAAAAAAAACTGTATTGGACCAAGAAAATCTTGTTTTGTGTATACCGAAAACAATATTTTCTTAATATAAGGAAAGTACTCTTAATCCAACTACATTATTTCTTCGTCCAAGAATACTATAGTTGGTTTAAGAATATATTTCTTATATTAAGAAAATATTATTTTCGTTATATACAAAACAAGGTTTACTTGGCTCAACTAAACCTTTCAACCTATAAATAACAATAAAAATTAAAAGAAAATATATCTACCTTTTAAATTCAGGACTATTTTTTTAATCTGATTGAACGTTTTTTAATGACCACACATTTTTTCAATTTTTTACATAATTATTTCTACTTTTTTACTACCAAAATTTATATCAAATTTGAAAACCTCAGCGAGCTAATAATATAATTTTTAAACAAAATCAAATGAATTATTTTTGTAGTTCAGGCTTTTCTCTTCAATGTCTATTTTTTGTGTCGATGTAGGACCATTTTTTACCGATGTATAAAATACTTTTACGAAAAAAAATTACGATCATTTTTCCTTAGTTATAAATATTTTAAAGTAGATTTTTTGCTTTGATTGTAAATATCTTACTAAATAATGGTCATACAACGAAACAAATATGAATATCTCCAGTCGTTTTGGAAATAACCAACTATGACATATAGGGATTGCAATCCCGGGATCCCGAATCCCGCCTAATAATTGGATCTCGAAATCCCGGGATTAGAAACACATAAATACCGGGATTTCGGGATTTTTTAATAAATGAATCTGCATTTGCATTCTGATATTTTTATGAGGATATTGTAACGCTAACCCATATAGAAAGTGAAATTTTTAAGTTTAGCGCCAACACATCTGGTTGCAATAAAGACGACCCTTTTAGAAACTGTAACCTTACAAGGGTCTACTGGCTGCATTGTCTTTTCCAAGAATGTGTAAAAAAATGCATTTTAACAAAATTTAAGGATCGGTATACACTATATAATATATTTACTATTTACGTCTGGGCGTATAAAGTTATCGACATAGAACTATAGCAACACCATAGTGACTTTTAGTATCTGATTACATTTCTTTTTACATAGATCTGAATATATCAAATATTTATGGCCGTAATATCGTAATAAACACTTGTAAACGTATCTACATAATAAAGTTTTTGAACGGTGAATTGTTAGTAGTTACTTATTATGGTCAAACAGATAAATGTGTTAATAAAAAATATGTGGAATTAAATAGTGCACAAGAATTTTCTGTATGGAAATACTTTTTGCGGGAAGTGAATGAACAATCTGCAAAATGCAAAATAAGCAAACAAAGAATTAAGGTTCCACAAAAGGACTTGTACGCATTTAAATTTTATTTATAAAATCAATTTATTATTTTGCCACGAAAGTTAACTGTTTGGATATTTTCATAATTACACATAAAACCGTAAGTACACATTTCAAAACTAATTTACAAGTTATTAAATGGTTAAATATTTCTTTTACAAAAACATATTCTAATCCCGGGATCCCGGGATTTGAAAATGGTCCAATCTCGAAATCCCGGGATTGAATATTTTGACCGGGATTGCAATCCCTAATGACATACGTCGTATAACTCGTTAAAAGGGTTCCGTTTTAACTTTTCTAAGCCTTAAAATAATACATTTTATCCTAAGAACTCTGCAATTCACAACGAAAGTTCATATTTTCAAAGCTTTTGTTTTTAATAATACAACACATACTTTTTTGCTCACACCTAAAGCGTGAATAAGCTCTACCGATAAAAATCTATTTTTCCATAGAGTGTACTTTAGAATTTGCATGACGTAAGAGATATTTTTATCAGAATCTGTAATCAGTGTAAAGTAGTACACTTACTAGTGCATTTACAGTGTGTATATTCTGTATTTATTTATATACTCATTACTATATTTAATGTGGCCAGCTAGATCATTGGCCGCATATTATTCATGTATACATATATCGTACTTTAATATTACTCAGCACAGTATGTATCGTCTCTACGTTAAGTAAGTTAACCAGAGGTGGTCTTATATTTAAGGCAGTTTGACTGTGTGGTGATTTAAAATTTTCGATTTTTTTATTCGGTATACTTATTCTGAAAGTAAAATATATTGAGAGTATTCGCTAGGTGCAAAGTAGGTAGTGGGGGAAACGAAATAGATCACAGCGCACGACGTGGCAAAAAAGAACACTTTGGGTGGACTAACTGAAAATAGAAAGATCAACATAGTTAACTACACTATAGACTATGTACAAAGGAGTGGAGTTAGAAATAATGTCGATGGGAGTGTTCGTGGTGAGCAACATTGTAAAATCATCGGCGCCATAGTTTGAAGTTATGCTGTCAATGCAAACGAATTAATTATTTCTCTATTATACGACATAATTAAAGAGAAAAAGATACCCAAAATAAATAATTTTCACGTACCTTTTATGGTATACTATTTATATTATATGCAAACAGCTAAATTAAATGATATTTGTTTAATAAAAAATTGCACGCTATTAAACATATTAAACAATGATAAAAAGAGAGTTGAATTCATTCAATCCTTCTCTATTACCCGCTAGCGGCGTTAGTAGACTTCGTGCATATAGCAAATAGTCATAAAATAAGATTTAGTAACATGTTACTAAATCTTTAAACGCGTTTTTCTCTTGCAATTTTTTATTTACAAAAAATTACATGGAAAACTGAAAATATTTTCATCATATCTCGGTCGATAAAAAAGGAAATTGTAGATAAAAGTCTGACCCACAAAAACTAATCATTAGATTTGGTCAAAAAATCATGATCCTCAAAATTCATATAATTTTTTTAATATTTCGACGATATGTTTATGCGAATTTTTAGTTAGTTAAAAATGTTTAAAAATAATTTTAGCATATTTTTCAAACAATATAATGTATGCTATTTTTATATTACAACAAGGATTTTTACATGTGGTATATGTACATATATTTATTTATTAAATATATAAAAAAACGGGAAGTTTGAATTAGACATAATGTCTTGATATTAAAAATAGGATCAAAGATATAAATTACGTTGGCTTTATACAACGCCTACTGAAATATCGATCAAGGTTATAATAAGTTTGAATAAAACGTTAGTTTTTCAGTATTCAGTATACCGTGTGCTTTCAGATATCTACAGTAAAATATTGGATATACATAATTAAATTATTAAAACAATTCAATTTATATTTGTATCAACACTGAATTAATATACATACAGTATAATTCGGTTATAACGACCCTCAAGATACCGGTGACATTTGGTCGTATTAACTGGACGACGCACTAATTATTATTATTATGAAATAATGATATACATACACTCGACAAATTAATTAAGGGGACACCTAAAAAATAGCATGTTTTCAAATGCTTGTAACTTGGTCAAAAATTAATTTTTTTCTAAACTTTTTTATTATTAAATTGAGCAAATTTACTCTACTTTATGATGGTCTAATTCGTTCCTCAACATCTTTTAATTTTTTAACTTTTTTATGTAATTATATAAATTAAAAAAAAAACTGCATATTTTGACACTTGATGTAGAGTGCATCTATGTAGAAAATGAAATTTTGAAATAACCTTTTTGTAGAGAATTTTAATACCTTCAAATTTATTATGGTGCGAAAAAAATGTGACAAAAATTCGCAAAAGTATTACAGTTTTAATGAAAATCAGGAAGAAATAATTCAAATGAATATAGCCGGAGTAATTTTGGTGGTACAGAAAATAAATAAACATAAAAATGAAGCTCAAAGTATCACCTTTCAGATTATGCAATGTAATGAAAGATTTTTTTATGAATTACAAAAAATATTCAAACTTTAAACAGAATAGAAAATATGAGTAATTAGACAGTAAAATTAAAACAAAGAATACATACCCTAAACATTACATTTTAGGTGGCCCGAGCTAGAGGTCTCATTAACAATACATGTTCTTTATAATTCATTTTTATTTTTTTAAATAGGACCATATTACGCGAAGATATTCAACTTTGATGTCTCAACATCAGAAAACCCAAAAAAATTACAAATTGCAAAAATTTTAAATTTTTTTTGTAAAATAAAGCAGGTCATGGAATGTTTACGAAGTCAAAAAATACTTATTTTTACTAAATATTTATTTTTACATGCACAAATGAATGTATACAGTAAGCACACATATTTAGGTACAATTTTAAAACTATATGGATCATTTTGGGTTATTATTTCAGTAAAATAATGCATTTTTTGACATCTTAAAATTTTTCATAAGCTGCTTTATTTCGAGAAAAATTTCAATAAATTCCAATTTGTAATTTTTTTGGGTTTTCTGATGTTGAGACATCAAAGTTGAATATCTTCGCGTAATATGGTCCTATTTAAAAAAATAAAAATGAATTATAAAGAACATGTATTGTTAATGAGACCTCTAGCTCGGGCCACCTAAAATGTAATGTTTATGGTATGTATTCTTTGTTTTAATTTTACTGTCTAATTACTCATATTTTCTATTATGTTTAAAGTTTGAATATTTTTGTAATTCATAAAAAAATCTTTCATTACATTGCATAATCTGAAAGGTGATACTTTGAGCTTCATTTTTATTTTTATTTATTTTCTGTACCACCAAAATTACTCCGGCTATATTCATTTGAATTATTTTTTCCTGATTTTCACTAAAACTGTAATACTTTTGCGAATTTTTGTCACATTTTTTTCGCACCATAATAAATTTGAAGGTATTAAAATTCTCTACAAAAAGGTTATTTCAAAATTTCATTTTCTACATAGATGCACTCTACATCAAGTGTCAAAATATGCAGTTTTTTTTTTAATTTATATAATTACATAAAAAAGTTAAAAAATTAAAAGATGTTGAGGAACGAATTAGACCATCATAAAGTAGAGTAAATTTGCTCAATTTAATAATAAAAAAGTTTAGAAAAAAATTAATTTTTGACCAAGTTACAAGCATTTGAAAACATGCTATTTTTTAGGTGTCCCCTTAATTAATTTGTCGAGTGTAGTTAGATTAATTTCTATTTAAAAGTAACTTAAATGGTATTTACTTAAACATTGCACATTATAGTATACATATACATAATTTTGATCAGAGATACAATATACCTACATTCTATGCATATAAATATGTATTTACTGACGTAGAAAGTATGTAATTTTACTAATCAACAATCAACATACGTAGGAGAGAGGAGAAAGCCGGGAGAGGTATTGCTTGTGATTAGATATTGGAAAAATTACACTGCGCGTCGCTCTAACCGGACAATTTATTGTCAAAATAGGTCGCTATAAGCAGTTGGTCGCTTAAAACGGAGTCGTACTATACTGATATGTTTTCATAGTACGTCCAAATGAAACCTAATTTGAGTATGCATTTTCGTGGCTAAAAATGGTTAGTCGTTATATACGGAGCCGCTATATCCGGATTCTACTGTAATAAAATCTATATAATATAATATAAATGCTGTATACATATTATATTAGCATGCATCATATTTATTTATTATAAAATTATCATATTAATTATATATTGTATACAAATATAGTTACTAAATTAAAATCAATAAAACTGCGAATGGTATTAGAGAAGCAGAAAAATGTCCAGTATATTATTTATTTTATTTCATTATAGTTATGTTTCGACATTAAGGGGGAAAGGGTAAAAAGATGTTTGGGAATTTTTCCCCGCAGGCATAACTAATTCTTCTAGGATCGGCTAGTGGACATTTTATTAAGTATATATTCAACTTATTCAATACCAATTTTTATTGAAAAATATTAAAAACTTAGGTACAAAGTTATGACCAAAAAAAACTAATTTTGGAGCACAACTGTATCAATTTTAAGCAGTACTTTCATGAGTCCTATATATTTCTAACAAGTAACATTACCCAAGTACTCGCCGATTTTCTTGAAACTTTGCACACACGTAGTACATCGAAAAACATTAAACATATGGTTTTTTATTTTAGCTAACAAGACGTTTTAAGGGTAGAAAACACATTCGAAATTTTAACTTCATTTAGCACAATGCTATAACTAACGCTACTTATGGTTGTCATTCTCTTACAGTTTTAACGAATTTTTTCTATCATAATTTCATTGTCTGCATGTTTTTGAGATCGCAAACTTCTTAACACCCTTCTTTCAGATGACGGAAACAATAAGCAAATCAAGACATTTTAAGAAATTGAACTTTATGAAGACATAATTATTATATCTTTTTAATGTTTCCAATTATACAGTTTGCCAACCGATATTTGCACAGATTCTGCCATTTAGATGCGTCATATAAAATTTTTCATCGACCACTTCTAAATTGATATAACTGTTATCAAAATCGTAATTATGTATTTAATAAACGTCGCAAGTGATGTTAAATAAAGTTTTTGACACTTCTGTGATTTTATCCTACCATTTTGTATTAAATTAATGTCAAAATCGTCATTAGCGATCTCAAAAACACGCAGACAATAAAATAATGATAAAAAAATGTCGTAAATACTCATAAGTAGCGTTAGTTAGCATTTTACTAAATAGGGTTAAACTTTCGAATGTATTTTTTACCCTTAACCCTGGATGGATAGACGTCAAATTTAAGCCGAAAAGAGTAGACGTTCGTAAAATTGACTACTACTATATAATTTTTGGTTTTCTAATAAATTTATGGCAAAAAAAAGTTTTGCTTTTAAAATCTTTTGATTTATGTATTTACAAAAATACCGAAATACGAAAGATTAAAATATAAGCTTAGTAATATAAGTTTACAGCGAATCGACAAACGAAAGAAAGTATCATTGGATCAAGCATTGAGACGAATGAGATCTTTTTCACATTCACAGCATATCCTTTTACGTACATATTTCGACTAAAATTTACGTTAAAGAGTAGACCTTCGTGAAAGATACGATGTGACTTGTCGATCTATGGCTCTCTCTAGAAAAATAGCAAACACTGACACCTGTCCTTGACAGAGGTTGAAGACGAACTATTAAACAAGGCATATCTTTCCGCTCGGCTCCCCACCCCGTCTTGATTTCCCTGTAGAGGGCGTTGTGTAAATGTAGTCGTAATTATTACGAACGTCTACCCGTCCAGGGTTAAAACGCCTTATTAGCCAAAATAAAAAAACACGTGTTTAATGTTTTTCGATGTACTACGTGTGTGCAAAGATTCAAGAATATCGGCAAGTGGCATTTGGGTAGTGTTACTTATTAGCTGCAAATAAACATAACCAATTATTGGTTAATTATTTTTAACAATTAACAATCAGATTTAACAGATCAGTGGTTCTATTACATCAAAGGAATCAAAAGCACTTCTGTGTATTTGTAATAATAATGTCCATTTCGAATCGGTTTTATATTTGTTTGTATTGTACAACATAATTTTAATTGAACCATCAATCACGATTGAATAATTGTCTTTTGTGTCTATTGTTCTCTGTGACGTTGTTTGAAATTTAATTCGAGATATAATATTTATAGCACCGTGCAATAAAATCACATAAATAATCAATTCACGTGCTTGAGTTTTGAATGTTAAAAAATTTGTAAGCAATATGATAACTATAATTTATTTTCCCGGTTTTCCAGGTGAATTTTTATCGTTTTTCCCTGTTTTTAATAATTAAAATTTAGATAAAAAAGCTAAAAAAATAAATAAAAGGTCTCATTGATAAAAATTTTATATTTTTGCAGAATTTGCATTTTTCCCTGACTTCCAACCAAATTCCCTGACTTTTCCCGGTTTTCCAGAAACTGGCCACCCTGAATGACAGTAAAATAATTTTACAGTGGCGTAGCCAGGATTTTTTGAGAGATGTGGGGGGGAGGGTGAAATTTAAAAAATATCCGAAATTAAGGGCTGTAACCTCCTTAAGAAGAATTTACTACAGACACATGTTCATATAAAGTTTTTTGTTTAACCCATTAATGCCCAAAAGTAAACAAAAACATGCAAAAGATTTTTTTTAATGAATTTAAGTATACATATTTAATATATTTAACTAAACATACAACACAAATATATTTTTTAATATTTAGAAAAAAAATAATAACTGTGTAAATCGGGCAGATATGAAGTCTATTTTATTTTGTGTGAGACTGATTTTCAGATATAATTTTTATTTAAATAAATTTCATTTAAAAGTCATGTTATATGTATATTTCATATGATTTAAACAAAATTCAAAATCACATGCTCTAGTTGGATAAAATATATTAGCATACCACGTACCTCTTTTCATATAAAAAATATTCAGAACAGTTAAAACACGTTTAAACACTTATGAAACTAATAACGTTAACAGATTTTGCTTGTTGCACTTCTACCGACTGATTTTAAAGGAAATATTGTGAATTAATATCGATAGACAGCAGCACTAATTATAAAATGAGGTGTACACAAATGTGTACGACGGGCGTTAATGGGTAAAAAGAAAAAATAACATCGTCAATCGATCCACTACTTAAGTTTTTTTTTTAAATACATTATTAGTTCTACTAAATCATCCTGTACATAAAAGATTCATTTTGTTTAGAAAAATTTCAAGCTAGATATATTTTTGTCGGTATATGTATAAATATTTACAAAATATTGTATATTCCACACATTATTAAAATTATGTTTCTCATCAAATAATAAATTGCATCTTTGAAGTATAGATCGTTGAAATATATATCTATCAACACAATTTATTGGTTGTTTTGTAATGGAGTATCTTGGAAAAATCAATTCTCTTTAAAACACGCCATCGACTGACACATTTACTGCATGCAGAATATTAAAATTTCAATTTGTTTCAGAACAAATAAAAAATGTATTTATTTTTCAAACAATTTTTTTATTAAGTCCTATATATAAACGTCATAAAATTTAGTATACGTGTATAAATATTTTATGAAGCTTGTCTGACAATATATTAAAAAATAGAGTGCTGATGACGTCGCTATCACTATCACTAAACTATGACGTCACATATTGAAAAGAGTATCCAAATTGTGGCAAATAATTACCCAATAAATAAAAGAATAATTTTTTTTTCAATATCATTTTGAATTAATTGTATTGAAGTAAAAAAGTAATTGTTTTCATGTAGAAAAATATATAAAAGACAAACTTTTATGAAAAAAAATCAATAAACGAATTGTAAAGAAAAAAGTCCAAGAATCTCATACAATTTACCATGTTTTTTTAACCCTTTACATGCTCAATTTTGATTAAATGTTAAAAAACTTAATGTAAAAATAAAAATACATCAAGCATTTTCAAGCTGAAAATGTATACTTCAAAATAACAAAAAAAATTCGACTAAAACAATTTTTAACCCCATACACCCTTTCCAATCTTGTTTTATAACTTGATAAATCTGCAGAAAATGAACAAAAATCCATTTATTTCTATACACCAATTTTTACCACAATTACAAAACATTGAATATTTCATTTTTTCTCATGAAAATTTGACCCTTTAACCCTTAATTACTCGAGCTGGTGTATTTTGTACACCAGTAACACATTTTCTGCGATTACTAAACGTATAAATTTTTGTGGGACTGTACACCCCCATCTAACCTTAGTTTAGTCATTCTAGAGTGTGATAGGAATCCGGCACTCAAAATTTGAGAATTGTAGCAGTTTGTATTAATTTTTTACTTATTAAATGTAGGTGGTATTAACGAACAAATAGCATCATCCTTAGCGAAGAACCGCGTTTTTGAAGACATTAGCGATGCTGCTGATGGAAAACATCTTGTCAAAAGAGCAAAATTAAAAAAATTACCAACAAAAATCATATATTTGCTGTCCGATTTATTGCAAGATGAATATTGAACAGTTTTGTATACTTCTTTAGATTTATTTTGGTTAGTTTTTCGTTCTTATCCTTAATTTTTAGTTGAGTTAATTTTAAGAAATTTTTTCTTAGTTCCTCAAAAATAAATAGTACAAAATATAAATGGGGCAAAAAAATTAATAAAATACCTTCAAAATTCCCAAAAACTAACTTTCTTATGTGGTGTATAAAATACACCGCGCGAGTAACTGCGTTACGGTATATCACGCGAGTAACTAAGGGTTAATAATAATTTTCCTTAACGCAACACCCTCAAAAAGTTCCTCAAATCCAAGAACCCCATTACGCAAAATAACCTAGTATATAAATACATATATTCGCACATATGCATTAAATTTTACAACATAATTTCATATCTCTAATAGCCTAATAAAAACTATATAACTGCGTAACACTTTACGAGCCTTCTGACGTCCTTTAGACCTTATTACTATCTATACACATTCCTATACATACTACAACATAAGTATTACATAGTAGCATTTCACTAACAGATGTACATAGTGTTTATTCAAAGAGGCTAATCAAACTGATTTATGTCGGCGCCAGAGCAACTATAACATAACAGATCTCTTTCAAAATCGTTTTATACGACTAATTGGTACACCAGATGCTAATTAGGACATCCTTTGGTTCGATTCCGATATTAATATTCATATGTACATTAGTCATTTTACTTCCATGTACGAAGAAATGTAATACCGTCGAAAAATCGTAATAATCGATAAGAGCAGATTCTGTTTGTACTAACTTCAAAACGTAAAGAAAAGTTGATTTCCGCATGGCGTGTGTGTGTCTGGATGTAGAATTTTCTTCCGTTTACGATAACTACTGTAAATATGCACCGATTTGAATTATTTGTGGGGAAAATGTTTGTCTCAGTGAGTACTCCAGACCTATTGATTTTGGTGCTAATCGGAATAGAGGTTTCGGAAATATTAGAAATTTTGTATCTATTATCGTCTAAAAAGTGAATTTTGAAAAGACTTGGTAAACACTTGTAGTTCAATCCAATCTAAGGGGCACTTATTTCATAAACGTGCCGAAATAGCCAGTGAAGGGGTGAAAACCACCCTCAAAATTTTAATTTTAAATACTAGTAAATTCATGCTGCCATTCAGTTAAAAACGTTTCTGAAAAAACATTCCTGAGAAAAATAGTCTTGACGGACAGACAGACGGACAACAAATAAATCCTATAAGAGTTTCGTTAAAAAAACACATGTCACGATACAGTACGCACCCATAGCAGGTATGAACGGAGAAAGTATGTTTTGAATTCAAATTTGGAAAATTAAAATTCAACTACAACGAAATTATTAAAAAAAAATCTGCTAAACTTTAATGAATAAGTCAAAAATTATTTATAAATAAATGTTGCACGTTATTAGATTAACCATATTTAATTATAATTGGAGTATAAAATTTATTTGGCAAAATTCCAAATATTTAGAATACTCTAGTGTCAATCATAATGTCAAAACAAATTTCGAAACATCATTGAGAATTTTTAAAAGAAATATTTATACAAGTACATCAATATTACTATATTTAAAAATTTGTTTGATTTTACTATAATCAACATAACGGTCTTAAAAATCACATTTCGTGAAATTTACAAAATCAATTTTTTTTAAGTCATATAAAGTAAAAAAAAAAACTATTATTAACAAAATATTAATTTTATTAATAAAATAAATATTAACCCTTTCAGCCCTGGAAGTTCTATTAATATTTTATTGCATTAATTATTCATTGGAGTACTTGCAAAGAGATCCTTCACAGTTTATAACTATTCCTTAGGTGTAAAAAATAAAAAAACAGTGGAAAATGTCATCACTACCCGGGAAAAAATGATAAGATATAACAAGATATTATAAGATATGTTCGCATCTCGTTATATATGGTAATATCTTAATTTTTGAGCCTAAAATATATTAATTTATATAGATATATCTGATAATATATAGTAATATCTTAATATATATTGGCCCTAAGATCCGAAAATATATTGTTATATATTTTGATATATAGTAACATCTTTGTATGTATTAGCCCTCAGATCCGAGAATATATTGTTATATATATTTATATATCTGCTAATATATTATGATATCTTAAAAATATTATTTTGAAAAGAGTTCACTTAGCTTAGAATATATTGTAATATATTATTATATATAGATATATCTGCTAATGTATTATTATATCTTAATAAATTTTATTTCTTGAGTTATCATAGCCAAGAATATATTGTAATATATATTAATATATGGACATATCTGATAATATATAATCATATCTTAATATATATCAGCCCTCAGATGCGAAAATATATTGTTATATATATTTATATATTGTTATATCTGCTAATATATTATCATATCTTAAAAAAAATATTTTTTATGTATTAGGTAAACGCCCGGTGGTAAAGTATTTGTAAATAAAGTGGCTGTTACTTTTTTAAATTAATAAATTTATTAAATGATTAACATTTGTTATAACAAAATATTACATTTGACCAATATCAATGGTGATAGGAATCCGGCAGTAAAAATTTGAGGATTGTAGCAGTTTGTATTAATTTTTTACTTATTAAATGTAGATGGTATTGACGCACAAACAACAGCATCCTAAGCGAAGAACCGCGTGTTTTTGAGAACATTAGTGATGCTACTGATGGAAGACATCTTGTCAAAAGAGCAAAATTAAAAAAATTACCAATAAAAATAAAATGTTCATATTCATCTTGCAATAAATCGGATAGCAAAAATTTTTTTTTGCACTTTTTTAGATTTATTTTAGTTAGTTTTTCTTTCTAATTTATTTCTTAATTTTTAGTTGGATTATTTAAAAAAAATCTTAGTTTCTCAAAAATAATACCTACCTACATAATATCAATTGGGCAAAAAAATTAATATAAAATCATCAAAATTCCCAAAAACTAGCTTTTTGTGGTGTATAAAATACATCACGTGAGTAACTGTGTTACGGTATTTCACACGAGTAATTAAGGGTTAATAACAAATAAATACTGAATAAAAATCAAAAGGCCGCTGGCCCTACACTTCTTTAGTCTAAATAATCATTACTTGATACTGTAAATCGATAGCACGTATTTATACTAAAACGATTATCAAATTTTATATTTATATCGCAATGAATTCTGAAGAAATGGAATAAATTTTTTTTAAATACCCTGAAACGGTAAAATCAGATTAAAGAGAAAAAATTTTGACTAGAATATAAGCCAAATTTTTCTCCATGTAACTGTCCATTGCTCCTTCTGAACTGGCATCCCGGGCGGTAGCCCAGTCTCCCTCCCTGATGTTGGCATTGCTATTATACATTAACAAAATAAGCAACGAATTTTAATAATATTAAATTAATAATAATAAATATAAAAAATTCAAATATCAACCATTCTTTTTTCTAATGTTCACTTGACTTGAATTTAATATTGCACTCGCGTTATTTGTATATGTAGTTTTGTATATATATTCTGATTTCACGAAATAAGTAAATTTTATTTAGAATTGCTCATATAATCAGGAATGATAAAGTTATAAGTAACATATATTTTTGTTTTAAAAATTCACAGTTGACATATCACCCAAATTTTCAATATAATTTTATAAATTAAGAACAAAAATATTTAAACAAAATTTTGGACAGTAAAATATTTTTTAAAATAAATTTTATGCATTTCTCTACAAAATTAATATCTTTTAGTTTTACTCTATTTTTAATAGTTTTTGAGATATTTTGTTTTCAAAAAAGTACATTCATCATATTTTAAAATAGGTAGTGGTTATTTTTGGTGAAACTTTTTTTTGAAAATGATGTTCCCACGCATTTATCTAAAAATTCTACAACTTGTGTTGACAATTTTTATACAAACATTGATGAATACATTTTTGAAATTATAATCACTGAATTCTATGATCACACCAATCAGGTGTGATAATTTCTCAAAAAATACAATTTTTAGTGATATTAATAGACCGAAATTTAACTTGTAAGAGAAATATAAACTCCGTTAAAGCCAAAATCTCAAAATTCGTGCACGCACTTAGAGTGTTAAGCAACAAGGTTGTGCAAAATGTTTTGTTACATGTGTATTAGCTTATATACATTTAATTATTAGATATGGAATTTTTTTGTGCTTCTCTTCTTATACCTATAACATACTCAAAATACAAAATAAATTGCTTCGTATTATGGCCAGATATGACCCAGGGAACACTGCCGTCCACTGCTTATATAATACAAAGTTTTAACTATAATCGATATTAATTAATTAGAAAATGAGTTATTCATCAAAAAAACCTGATTTATGTAATATAAATGACCATAATTACAATATAGAAACAAACACAATATGAAATCTATTCAAACACGTAAACAAATTGTCAATAGAAATGTAGTTAACAATACAATTAAAATTTTCAATAAAATTCCTAAATCTATAATAGATCCGTCTGTTGAAGAACTGAAAATTACTTTAAAAGAATATGTAATAAGCAAATGTCACATGGTTTTCTTCATTTATTTACTATACATACATATATTTCGGATTTCTTTAATAGTCACAAGATTTCTATACAGTTTTTGTATATATTTTTGTATTTTATTAATACGGGCCTCAAATATTACTTAATACGCATATGGATTATTTTTTTTAATTGATTAAATAATATTCGAGTATGTTGTATATATGTAATAGCTATACATACTATGTTCGTAAAAGTTGGTGTAACTTGCCTCTCACTAGCAGTGTGATTTCACTTTGAATCAGTATATAAGCAACCAACGAACTCTAATGTTTACATATGTGCATTCAAGTAAGTTAATACGGACGTAAGTAAATGAAGCTGCTATATGTTTATTTAATTATATAATATATGTGACATTTGATTATAGATTCAGTACGAGTTTTCCCTGGTTGGACGATTCTGTAGTATTGGGATAGATAGATAATAGATGGATACCCCCCCCCCCCCCTATGCATATATTATAAGATATTATAATATATTTTTAGATATGCCAAGATATACAAATATATTAACAGATATGCTAATATATTGTTATATATGTCGAGATATACTTGTATATTAACATATATACTAATGTATGCTAATATATTGTAATATATGTCAAGATATGCTTGGAGCCTGAATTTGGCACGATCCAAGAAGGCATTAGTATATATTATAATATATAACTATATCTTGCAATATATTACAATATATTATAATGCGTTCTTGGATCGTGCCAAAATCAGGATCCAAGCATATCTCATCATATCTGACCAATTGGATCTTGTAATATATGCTAATATCTTATCATTTTTTCCCGGGTAGGTCTTTAAGATAGGTAAACATTATATAAAAATAAGTATATTTATTTATTTGAAACGATATATTTTATAAAAAAGAAATTGCAGACCAATTTATTTAAGGTTATTCGATCATTAGAGCAATGTATAGATAAATTTAATATGTTATTTATGGATAACTAATATATTTTACTAATTTGCATTTAAAATATTGGACGTATGGTTTTTGAGTAGTTAGATATTAAAAATAGAGTTTTTAACACACGATAAATGAGAGAACTTGCCGAAAGTGCTCTATTTATTGAAATTCTACACAATTTGCTATATAGATACGTTTAAAAAACTAATTATTCGAAACATTAACCCTTTTAAATACTATAAAAAAATTATTAAACAAATATATTCACGTGTAATTTATTCAAAAAAAAAAAACGAAAAACTATCTGCCATTACATTGTACAAATTAGTATATGTTACTATTATATACCGTTCTGTCTATTTCAATTTTCAAATTAAATTAAACTTTTTTAACTTTTAATAACAAACAAAGTAAAACATTCTAATATTAAATGCAGGTTCGTGTTCTGAATATAAATTAAAAACAAAATTTTCGAAACCAAATTTTTTTACAGTGTGCTAGGCATATAACCTTAAGATAAGAGCTCTGCAAATACCCGGATGTAAATTCCACCGTCAGGGTTAAGATTTTGTATCTTGATTTACTTCGAAATGAAAATTATTTAATTCATTGCCCTTTAAAAAGAAGAACTGGATTTTTTTGTATCGTAAAGAAATTATAAAATATTGATAAGTATAAAAAAATGCTACTGAAGTACCTAAAGATTCCACATATATTTTTACCCCCCCCCCTCAATTTCTGCTACTACAAATTAACAAGAAAACTTTACTTCGAAATGAAAATTATCTAATTCATTACTCATCAGCCCCTGAAATTTTTTAATCGAAGAAGAAATTATAAAATATTGATAAGTATAAAAAATGCTACTGCACACTGGTAGAAAGGATTTCTCAAATCAAGTAAACCTTGTTTTGTATATAACGAAAACAATATTTTCTTAAGATAAGCAATAATCTCTTAAACCAACTATAGTATTCTTGAACGAAGGAATAACGTAGTGGGATTAAGAGTATGTTTCTTATATTAAGAAAATATTGTTTTCGTTATATACAAAATAAGGTTTTCTTGATCCAATACAGTTTTTTTTTCTGTGCAGTACCTGAGGATTCCACGTATATTTTTACCTCCCCCATAAATCGTGTTGCTACAAATTAACAAGAAGGCCAAGCGTTTATTTCCTAATCGCAAACCGTGGGGTTCCCATCAACCGCGCGATTACAATAATAATTCTGCACGACCTTGACACCGGGAGGGTCACACGCACTCCCCGATACACTGTTCAATGAGTGACGAAGGGCGGTCGCGCACTTATTACGCGGATATATATGTCATCATCATATACCGCCACAGCTGTCCGCGGTAAAAATATAACTTGATAATATGTAAAAATAAGTATAATCTGAAGGTTGCGTGTTATTTTTATTAATTGGAAATTGCATAAATTAAAAATGACGTGCTTGGGTTATTTTTGATATGCATTCGGTCGAAGTTTTTTTTCATACTACCTATGTGCGATGAATTTTTACTGTTACATGTGATAATTTTTATGCTGCAATTATATGAGTAAACAAAGCTGAAGGAAAATTTACATTTTAAAATATTTACGGTGATTTTTTAGTTACTACTTCAACTGACAGATGAATTCAAATTTTAATGTATCACTTAGCTCCGTAGACTACATTAGGGATTCCCAAAGGGGTCCAGGTGGACCCCCTAAGATCTATGAAAGTTTAAAATGGATCTATAGTATTCAAGGGGTCTATGATAAATTTTTCTGTTTTATAATTTCGAATTGCAATCATTTATATTTACCGATATATAAGAATGAAAATCTTTCTTTTAAACGGGGTTTATGTAGGAAAAAGGTTGGGAACCCCTGATTTATGATTTTCCTTTTTATTTTCGTATCTTAAAGTCGATATTTATATGACAAATTGAAATTTGATGTATGAACATTAATATAAAATTTTGAAATTTAGATTTCATCTAAATTATATTTATTTTATAGTAAATGACGTGAAAAGTTGAAATTTTCAAACCGCAGGTCTGTATCTTCAACCGTTCTCGAGATATGGCCTTTCAAAGTTTTCGATTTTTTAAAATTTTGGAGAAAAATGACCGTAACTTTTGAACGTGTGGTCGGATTTGATTTTTGTTGGCAGATTTGAAATCAGCATGTCAAAATCTATATAATGACATGTATAATACTTCAAAACTCAACAAAAAAATTTTTACCAAAAATCGACATTTTTTTAAGGTAAACCCCTTTGAATTTTTTCAATTTTCAGCAAAAAATTTTTTTTCGAATTTTTACATATTATACATGTCATTATATAGATTTTGACACGCTGATTCCAAATCTGTCAACAAAAATCAAATCCGACCACGCGTTCAAAAGTTACGGCTATTTTTCTTAAATTTTTTGAAAAATCGAAATCTTTAAGAGGCCATATCTCGAGAACGGTTTGAGATACAGACCTGCTGTTTGAAAATTTCAACTTTTCACATCATTTTCTATAAAATAAACATGATATAAACGAAATCAAAAATCCAAAATTGTATAGTAATTTTCATGCACCAAATTTCAATTTATCATAGAAATATCGACTTTAAGATAAGAAAATAATAAGTAAAATCATAAAGCAGGGGTTCCACCTATTTTCTACATAGACCCCTTTTAAAATAATGATTTTCTTTTTTATATACTGAAAAATATATAAAAAAGGCATTGCAATTCAAAATTTTAAAACATAAAAATTTATCATAGATTGCAATAGACCCCTTGAACACTATAAACTCTTTTTAAACATCCACAGACCCCAGTCACTCGACACGTGTTTCGACATCACAAGAAGTCCTCATAAGGAGCCTACTACCACCATCTCTAATTCTAAAAATCACAACTGTACCGAACTACTATTTAATAAAATTTATACACAAGCACACTTATTTTTCGTAAACTAATAAATCACATTATTATATCATCTACAAACAAAAAGCTTGTTGGCTACAAAACGATTAAACACATTCGTGCCAAGATGTATGTTTGTTGATAAGTTTTTGTTTAAAAACGTTTGGATTAAAGATACTCTTGTTTGAAGTAAATATATATAAAGTGAATAATACTTATAGTTGAGTAAGAACTAAAAATAAACTTGCACTATGTATACGTTTTAATTTAATATCTATATTAGCGATGATTGCGCGCCAACTTCAGAGGATGCACTCATATAGATTGTGAAATATCTTACATACAGTTAACAACTGTTTCTTTTTAAATAATGTAGGTAAGTATTTATAGCAAATACGAATGCATAAATCAGGGGAAAAAATAAAATCGATTTTATATCCGAAAATATACAAAACAAAATAAGTTAAAATTCCGTAAAATTGAGTAAGTTATAGTCAATTTAGTGAGGTCAGATAGCATGGTCGGTTATGACCCTCAGTAAACTTTAAGCGCGTTTATTTCGAATCGATTTTTATTGACCTGGTTCTAGCGATTCCTCAAATACGTCACATTGAGGCTCATAACTTTGTATATTTTTAATATTTTTTAATAAAAATTGGTATTGAATAAGTTGAATATATACTTAATAAAATATCATCTACCCAATCCTAAAATAATAACCCGGGAAAAAATTGTAGATCTGCAGAGATCTACTCAGATCTCGACAGATCTCCATTTTGGGACAACATCATATTTTTCATTGGTTTTTGATCTATGGAGACTTGCAAAGATCTACAACGGTCTACAAAGATCTAAAACTATCTACAAAAATCTCTGCGATCATTGTAACGTTGAAAATTAATGATTTTTCAACGTTTTTATTTTTATCACGATCTACAATGATCTTTAGAGATCTTTGTAAATCATTATAGATCTTTGCAAGTCTCCACAGATAAAAAAAAACAGGGAAGGTTAGGTTATCACGATCTACAACGATTTTTAGAGATCTTTGTAGATCCTTTTAGATCTTTGTAAATCATTTTAGATCCTTTTAGATCTTTCTAAATCATTGTAGATCTTTGCAAGTCTCCACAGATCAAAAACCAGGGAAAAATATGATGTTGTCTCAAAATGAAGATCTCTGCAGATCTACAATTTTTTCCGGGTAGTTATACATGTGAAAAAAATTCCCAAAAGTAGACAATTTTTTAACCTGTCACTGTGGCTTTTCCCCATAAAATAGAACGAGTATTAGTGCAGTATAGTGACACATGATTAAGCAATGTTAGGTTCTAGGTTCCCGAAATATTGTTTAAAAAATAATTCTTTTCAGCTAATTAATAAAAAATTATAAAAATAATAAAAAACTGACAAAACCAATTTTTTTCAGTAAATGTTTTTAATGGAATTATAATTTAAAAATTCGTAGGTATAGGTATGTAGATATAAAATTGCAAGTGTAATATTAGTTATATTTAAGCTACTAGATCATTCAGTCTTGCCAATAAAGAAGAAAGAATGACGGGCCTGGCGTAAAATTTAATTAACGTTTCTTTTAATTAGATTTGATTGATTAATGGTTTTCATAGTAAGGAAAAAATAAATTTAAACCTTGTTAGAGTAATTTTAAAATTAGGTGAAATGAGAAACAATTAGTCGATTAATTCTTGAATTAACTTTGATCCTAAAACTGTCAGAACTAATTTATTGTAGAGAGATAATTAATTTGTTAAAAAATAATAAACTCTGCGGCAAATTATACGTTGTCACATTTATGAACAGTTTTAAAAAAGGATTAATCAAAATCAAGTGTATCGAAGCATTAAAATAACATAAAATATATAAAAAAACTTCCATAGATATACAGCATGGATTGCGCATATGACTCGAAAACAGAGTTGTGTCAAAGGAAAGAGATGGAAAATATTTACAGATATACTTGTCCTTATTTAAACAGGAGTGTACACTGTCGTGCAAAAGTCTTTGGACATCTGTGATTTTGAATGTAAATATACAGATTTCAGTCAATAAAAAAAGAATATGTTTAGGTACTCGCAGTCAAAATAGTAAAAAAATCAATTTCTTGTTAGGCGGCCCATAGACGATCAATTTTATTGTGCAATATCACGGATTGTCCAATATTATTGACCGTTTAGGAATCATATTGAAGATTGCACAGTGCTTTTAGAAAAGTTTGAGCGAGTTTAAATTTTATTGCGCCATATTTTTTCATTTTGTCGTCTGTAGGGCTTATTGTACAATATTTTTTAGTCTACTGTTCGGAGCGGTCCCGTACGCACGCACGAATATTTATAAATTTATTTTAAAAGACGTTCATGAGTGTACACTGGCCTTCTTTCGTTTTTTTTGTTTTGTCAGCAAAATCATCAGCATAGCTGCAGCCAAATCTTCATCATCACACATGTTGCTCCGACGAAAATATTGACGCGAATAATTCAAGATTCAATATTATTGAACGTGTAGGCGTAAGGTATATTTCAATACAATTGTGCAATAATAATTTGCATATTGCACAGTTATATTGTAGGTGTATGGGGGGCCTTAGTTTGAAAGACACTGTTCGTCAATACTTTCAACTTGAGTAAACCTGACCTTTCAGGCATATAATTCAAAAATTTTCCTTAACAAGGAAAATTGTAAATGCTGTATTTTAGATATGCTAGGATTATTATCAAAGTTGTAGCTAAGTACTCTTATCAACATTTAAGATTTTTTATCAACCATTTTTGCAGTTTTATTTGAGTGTCCAAAGACTTTTGCACGACAGTGTATATTTCATTCTTTTTAGAAAAAAAGATAGATATATCCTAAACCTCACCGCATCTCACTTACTGTTACACCATTGAGCCAATACAGAATGCGCGGTCCATTCTTTATGTCTATGGTTACTTCTATATTATGTACCTATCAACTTCGCAATGATAACCCAGATTTAAAGAGACCTTCGCCAATTTTATTATAACAGTTACAAATTGTAAAACTTGTCACACTTCAATCGAGTACAAAAACATTCATATAATTATAATGTATTAAAAAGTGAAACCGTTTAAATTACCAACTATTAACTACACTGATAAAAAACAACAGAAAGTATATATGACTTTTTTTTATTTGAAAATTTACTACGCGAAACATTTCACAAATTTAAATTGCCAATTTTAATTTGATACTACACTCACTAAAAAACATAGTACCTCATTTGCTCCGCTTAAAAATTAAAAAAAAAAAAGATTTTATAACTTAAATTTATTATTAAACCACGATTTATGTTTTTTAGGTTAAAGACTATGGATACATAATAACCAATGCTACAGCTCGTATATGAAACTGTTACCAAAACATTATGTCGGCCATTCTTAATTTAACGTCACTTTCGTTATTTCTATGCATATTATCCCAGAGGCGTCAGTTGAAAATTTATAATATACAAATTTCTTTAAATTACAATTGAATTTGGTATGTAAGAGAGATGATAATTCCAAATAGACGTTTCTCTGTTAAACAATTGTCCCTGAAATACTTTTAAAAACAATTGATATTTATTTTAAAATCCAAATGATACGCCAATGACTCGTGGAGCGATATGGTAACAAAACAACACTAGATAATGTGTTACTAATCCTATATCTTTCCTTGTCTAAGACTATCACAGACAAACAAACAGACATACAGACAGACATACATTAGTGTTACTTCAAATACAATAAAAATGAAAAAATACTTTTTTTATTTGTTTTCTGGGTATACGCAGTATCTTCATTTGAATGAAAGTTGACAGACAGACAGACCATAGTGTTACTTCAAACACAATAAAAATGAAAAAACACTTTTCTTATTTGTTTTCTGGGTATACGTAGTATTTTCATTTGAATGAAAGTTTAATAATAATCGAAAAAAAAAAATCTTACTATCATTTTTCACATTTTTATTTTAACAGTGTAGATATTAGGGTGCTCCAAAAAAAGTCGATAATTTTTTTTTTCGATTGCATGTGAAATTCTTGTTATATATGCTATAAAAAAAATTCTGTAAAAATTTGAGCCCTTAATATCAACTTGAAGAACTCCATCACCGAATTTGAAGATTTACCATTGATTTAACATGGAAAAATGATTTTTTAACGTTCATTTCTCCTGCAAACTATGTAGAATATTATTTTTCGGAAAAACCATGACTGATCCTTCTTCAGTATTAAATTCTGTAAAAAAAAGCTCTTAGGGTCAAGTCTCTAACGTCAACCCTCTCGTTTTTAAATTTCAAAAAATCTGTATTTTTTAACGCAAATAAAAACGAGAGGGTTGACGTTAGAGACTGGACCCTAAGAGCTTTTTTTTACAGAATTTAATACTGAAGAAGGATCAGTCATGGTTTTTCCGAAAAATAATGTTCTACATAGTTTGCAGGAGAAATGAACGTTAAAAAATCATTTTTCCATGTTAAATCAATGGTAAATCTTCAAATTCGGTGATGGAGTTCTTCAAGTTGATATTAAGGGCTCAAATTTTTACAGAATTTTTTTTATAGCATATATAACAAGAATTTCACATGCAATCGAAAAAAAAAAATTATCGACTTTTTTTGGAACACCCTAGTAGATATACATATAGAAAATAATCAAAAACAACTTTTATATACATCATCGATGTCTTAACAAATATATTGTGTAATATCAAATACGATAGAGGTACCTACAAAGAATTATGCGGTGTTGTTGAAAACGTTTTTTAATATCGCTTATTATCATTTCAGATAGCTGAAAGTTCAGGTGATGACATTTTAAATAACTTGACGTAATCATACGCACAAATGCTACGATTGGTGTATATTTTAAATGTCAAAAAAGTTAATTTAAAAAGGGTAATTCGTGTATACATATATAACAATATATGTTAATTGCAGCTATATGTATATTTGTATAGAAAAATTTATATACAATATGATACGAAAAACTACAAGTTTTAGATTTAATGGTTAACTCATTTTTTAGCGCATGTCGCACTCCCGCAAAAAAGAGTCACAATTCAAAAAATATAGTTAAGAGGAAATAGGAATAAATGAAATTATAACAATTTAGATAAATCAAAATTGTAAAGGTAGTATAGGAAAAGGACTGATACACAGTATTTAATTTAAATACTTCAGTATTTCTGTGATGTTTGAAGTATTTAAAAGAATATTTTAGAATATGCTAGTTTTGTTGACGGTAGGTACACGAAGTACATTAATAACATTTTTTTAGTAGAAATATATAGTAATTTTGAATCATTCTACATATTTATCTCAAATATGACATTTTTTGAGTTGTGACACTTTTTTTGCGGAGGCGCGATATATGCTCGATTTTCCGTCCGTCTGTCTGTCTTCCACCGTGAGATCTCGCCCCCCTGACCACCTAGAGACAGTGGCGTAGATAGTGGGGGGGGGTAAGGGGATCAATCCCCCCCCCCATGAGTCCAATTTTTATACTTTTCACCATATAAAAGATGATTAAATACTGTCATATCCCCCCCCCCATGACTCTGATATCCCCCCCCCCCATCGCAAAAAGCTATCTACGCCACTGCCTAGAGAGAGACCTCGAGTTTTCGCTAAATGGTAGGTCTTTGATTCTAGTTTAGCCCATTTAGGGTTATGACCCTCCGCATCCGGCCATGGACAGGCATAATGTCCATTGTTCATACACATTTTTTCATATATGGCTTCATTTACCTCGTTGGACTCGAGATTGATTCACGAATCGATTGGCAAAGGTATTTTTTGAGTTGTGTCCATCAAATGGGTTTTAACCTGACGTTACATATCTAATCCTTACACGGAGAGAAAAATCTTATAAAAATTGCAGTGCTCTCCACTATAAACGGTGTGCGAATGTCGAATATGGTCAATTTTCTACCGGAAAATAAAAAAAATTATAATACTTAATATAAAATATACAATATAGCCCAGCAAAATTTGTAAAACAGCACAGTAAAAAGTTCCATTCTCGATAAAAAAATAATTTTTAGTAGTTGTTCTTAAAAAAAATATTATTTAAGCGGCTATAAAAACATAGACGGCCCAATTAAAATTACTGTGCTGTTTTATAATTCTGTTCCTACTATTCATTAGAGAAAAAAAGACAGAAGGTACCAATTTTGTTGAGTATATCAGTACACAAAAACTAAAAAAAGAATATTTCATTAACTGTTAATCGTTGAGAGGTATGTATGGGCTTATTTTGTTTGTAAAACGATTATCTAAAAATCATACGCAACAAGTATAGATATCAGATTTATGGTTTCCGAGATATTGTAATAAAAAGTTAAAAAAAAACGCGAAATTTGCTTTCAATAGAATAAAGATCAAAGTCGGAGACAATCGTGTATCTTCGTTTTGTATCGGCGCTCACATTCAATTTCAAGGTTATTCATGTCAGTATTTCTCCGAGAATATCAGTTCGTGTGTGAGTTATTTATCGAAATTAAACCCGTCATTACAATTACAAAGTATATTCTTTGAGTACAACTACGTAAGTACGTACTTATATCCATTTAATATGATTTTTTTACTTGTTTATTCTTTAATCTACTTTTTTACTTAAGTATTTTTATTCGATAAGTGTGTTTACAATATACGTATGCATGAACAAGCCTGCGGTAACGCGCATTTTGAGGTTATTTATGATTGTTACTTAAGAATAATAATGAATAATTAAAAGTTGTAATCAAATGTAAAAAAAACTACTTTCTATCATTTATTCTTACATCCATTATTAAATTTTTAACTAAATTAATTAATTGAAGAGATGAAAACAAAAAACCTTTTCAACAATGTATAATATGTAAAGTATCACGTAATTGAGTCAGTGAAATGTTCAGTATCTAAAAAAACGTATATTTTGAGAAAAGAGTTCAAAATATCTTCCAAAATTTAACACATAAGTATATAATCCCCCACGAAAAGTATACGCCACTGCCTAGAAGCATTAAATAATAAAAAAAGAGATAAATAGGCTATATTTTTTAACATATGTATAATAATGTATAATATCATATATTAAGCATACATTGTTTAATATATGATAATATGTATAATATAATAACATATGTGTCACCCGAAACGGACCTTCCCTAGCGACGCCACTGGACCCGGCTAACAAGTTAATGCAAGTATCAACAGTCAACACACATATCTATATATTATTTTACTATAAATAAATTTAAAAATAATTTGTTGTATTCTTTTATTTACAGTGAAATGGTGTAAGTAGTTCTAGTGCCGTAACTAGAAGTTCGGCGGCCCCGGGGCAGAATGTGAGAGAGGGGGCCCTCGTAAAATAAAAACTGAAGACCTTTTTTTCAGTACTTTCAGTTTCAGATATTAATTATATATAATAACCTTTTTTTCTAATAAAATTTATCACAAAAATGTTGTATTAATATTTAAACCCAATCAATTCCTTAATTTCCATAAATTCAAAAAAATATCAATTTCTTGTGCCACAGGCTCATTTTTCTTATTAAAAAATAATAATAAGCTATATGTATAAAAATTCATTCATGGCTGTATAAATATTGTTAGGTATTATTAGAAATTTTATTAAATCGGTAAGGAAGTTTTCTGATACAGCAATCTAATTTTTATTGTGCTGGAGCACAGCAATTTTTCCTTCTCATTTTAATAATTTTTAAATGGATGTATAATATTTTTTACTGTTGCCGTCGATCGCGCACGCTTTATTAGAAGCACGGTAATTTTTATAAGAATTTCCCTGTTAAAATTATGTGATTTTTCTCTCCGTGTATATATATATTATAAAATGCTGTCTGTCTGTCTGTCCGTTAATCACTCTAGAACCACTTATCCGATTTACGTGTGTTTTAGTATATATTTTGTTACGTGAGGGGTCATAAAGAATAAGTTTGCCGCCATAGCGCTTTTTTTGTAATACACTGTTTAAACCGTTAAATATTGAACAATATAATGAAGTAAAGAATTGTGTAGAATAAAAATGTCTATAATTTTTCCAACTATATTTTTCAAAAATCCTAAACAATAATTCCGTAGTCCCTGCGGGCACAGTTCATAAATTAACGAAAAGTTGATTTTAGATATTTAGTATTCAATTAAAAACTATATCGGTAATGTTATATAAACGAATAAAATTCATGCAGATGTAGAGTAAATAAATAAACTAATAAACTTTATAAAGTTTCGAGCATGTATATTTTTTTTAGATCTAGATTAATACACATTAAAAATTTAAAAAGTTTATTTATTTTAGTTTAAATCAATACATGTATAACTCAGTGGCGTAATAAATAAAGGGAGTGGGGGGAGGGATAAATACATAAAAATATTTTATTTTCTGAAGATCAAAACATACGTTTTTTTAGAACACTGAATATTTCGAGAAGGGGGAGTTGTTTCCCTCTGTTACTAAAAAAACATTACCGTATAATGGTCATATGAATCCAAATTCTGTATTTTTTCACATATAGAATATAGTCGAAATTAGTTATAACGACTTCGAGGAGACCAGTCATATTAGGTCGTAATAACTGATAAAAAGGTAATTACTGTTCATATCATGAAAAATGACTGGGCTTAGGAAGTTAATCACATGTCACTATGCATATGGAGCTTCTTACTCGAAATGTTTATAGTTTGTTAAAATATAGAGTATTTCTGTGTGCCGCTCTCTTTATACTTAATACTATAGTCGACCGCTTAAGTTGTAGTGTTAGATGTGCGGCATGCTATTGAGTAATGAATTGGTTGATCAAGCCAGTGGTAGATAGTTCAATAATGATTTTTAATTTTTAATGGTAATCTAACATTCATACAATATTCTATAAATGTATTTGTGTTTGACTACGCCAATGGACTGACGTCAGTTCGGGTTTCCTTCCCTTACCGCTTCGGTCATTTTTCATGACATGGACAGTATATAGAATTCAATTGGATTTTTCTTTTGAGTTGTTAAAATCGATACGTTGTATTAATCGATATCGTTATAACCGATTATTTTCACGCTTACTAAATTTGTCAAAAATGGCGCCACTGTCATAACTCCTACTAGAGTATCTCTAATAACGATTAAAATAATAATAGATTCAAAACACGTGGCCTTCAGTAACAAACATAATATATATATCTATTATCTATCAAAGCATATATTGTAGTTAGTTATAGTCGGGGAGATGAGCGCCAAAATTTGCAACTACTTTCTAAAAGCTGATTTTTGATATTAAGTCACATTTGTGGTGTAGATATACAGCCAGCCGTCAGTCAGCTAGTTTCGTTAGCGTTTGGCGCGGGTGGTTAAGGTAAAATTCGGACTGAATTTTTTTTTTAAGTAATAATAATAATGCTAACTTTTACACCGAATTTCATATTTTAGAAAGTACTTTCACGATTTATAGATTTTTTACGAGTTAAACGCGCTGCTAACGCGCCCGGTTGCAAGATTTCGATGACTGACTATGATACGAGTAAAAGGGGTTCTTACTTAGTATACTGCTTACAAATTAATTTTCAGATTTTAGAAAGTAGTTGCAACGTGTATAGTTTTTTTTACAAAGTTAAATCCACCCCCGTGCCAAACGCTAACGAAACTAACTGACTGACGGCAGGCTGTATATCTACACCACAAATGTGACGTAATATAAAAAAATCAGCTTTTAGAAAGAAGATGCAAATTTTGGCGCTCACCTCTTGGACTATTAGTTAAGTATGTAGGTATATATCGATATCTTCAATTAACTACCCAGTGGGTGTTTAATTGAAGACAAAACGCGTATCATTACTACTTACACGAATATGGTAAACAATAAAAACCCATTTTATACCGGCTAATTAGTTTTACTATAACTCAGTCTATATAGTGGGCTATGTGACATTGAAATTAATAAGTATAATTATGTGTATGTTAACAGTTTTGTACTTGTATGTAATTGTTGCTGATTTAATTGCACGTTTTATACGAGACATTAATAACTTTTAATATTTATGCGGTGATAATTTGTGTATAATACCAACGCCTACTTAAAATTTTTATATAGATTTTATGTATAAGGTACTGGCACTTTAAAAGTAAGGTACTGTTTGATTTTGTGAACTAATGTTACTGAAAAAACAAGTAACTATTTATTAAATCAATTTAACTACCAAAGTTCACAAATGTTTTTTTTTTAATTATGGTCTTTTATTTTGTTTAGATGTTTTCTCCAGTAATGGATAAAGTAAAATTAGTAATTGACACTTGTTAAGGTAGTTGGTCCATCATAATGTGATCACATTAGGCCATGAGTACATATTTTTAATTTAGAGAAATGATCATGGTAACGCTGTACATTATCTACTATTAACTACTTGTCAAATGATTATATTTTATCATCTAAACCATAGGTGTCCAACCTTTTGACCCTCGTGGGCCGCAGAGCGCAAAAAAATAGCGAAAAAATTTGTTAAGGGCCGCAAAAAAATTTGACTTGATTAATTTATTTATATCTCTGTATGTACCTACACTATGGTATTTTATAACACAAAAAATCTGAAGACCTTTTTTTACCTGATATCGTTAATTATTTTCATATTTAACTTTTTTTATCTTAATATTTTATTTTTTATCTTTATATTTTATATTAAATCTTATGCGGGCCGCACAAAATATGCTCGGGGGCCGCATGCGGCCCGCGGGCCGCGGGTTGGACAAGCCTGATCTAAACTACCACAGAATATATTAATAATTAATGAAATCGATTATAATTCCCTTCAATCCACTTATCATATTTTGTAAAAAATTATTTCATTATTTCGTGTATTTTTTACTATAATCAAATGAATACGTTGTTGCCACATTGTCAACAATACTGTAATTTATGTGATGGTTTGGTAGTTAAATCTGGTTAAATCTTAATAACGGGATGGTCAATAATTCCAATTTCTTGTATACTGTTTTCTTTCATATAAATATACATGTCAGTTTTTTATGAAAATCTGACGCTACGTTTAAATTTTATCTAATAAAACGTTACGTTGGTGTACGATTAGTCCATATAAGCTGTGTTAAAAATATAAACTTTGAGATCGTTTTTCATGACTTTGAGATGGTCAATTTTAAAAAAAATAGGCTATTTTTCAGATATTAATCTAGGGAATATTCTTGTGCAATTTAAACAAAATCTGACGAAAACATGTTAACGGACCAACTACCTTAATGATAATTACTTCGATACAAAAGTTGTAAAATAAAAATTTGTAAAATTTAAAACAATGTATAAAGCAGATGCTATGATAGTATAATAATAATTGATAAATAGATTAGGTACACTAATAATTAGTTTAAATATCCACCAATTTGACACTCATTGGCCGATTGTTATCAAATTAAGCTGTTTTACAGTTAACTGTCTATAGCTTATGATTCAGTAATGGCAGTAATCAAATATCAACAAATATTTCTAATTTAGTACATTTAATTAAATATATTTCATACTATACACTGCGATATGATCTAATACCCTATAAATATGATGTATCATTTTATTGGCGATTGGTTTACGGTATACTAACTTCAGAGGACACGTAAATTAGATTATGTTTGTATCATTTAAAAAACAGTTATGTTCAGGGCCGAATACGTGTCCCAACAAAATGTAAAATAATATAAAGTTTACTCTTATATTTTGATACCCCACCAATGTTTTATTAAATATTTCAATTAAAAACCATGAAGTATTTTTTAAGTTGTCACTTTTAATTTAAACAAAAAAATATTTCTTTTAATTTTCTTCTAAATAAAAATCCTTGAACTATTACAACTGTTACTAATTTGGTTTAATAATAGTCAATTTGCATTATGCACTATTGTTTTTGACCTACCAAACATCCTTACACCAATTACAATATTCTACTTTGATTAATATTTTAAGAAAAAAACTCATTACAATTATAAAAAAAGTTAGCATGGGGGTACCACGGGACTTTCTTATACATTAGCCTAAACATTTTTAAGAATTGAATTATTTTATAAAAGAAAATACGCTATATCATAAAAAATAGGGACACAGTTTTTTATTAAAAAAACATTTAATATTAATATTAAATTAATTAGATCGTCAAATGTCCAAAATCCTTTACAAAAATTGGCGTATTTTTTTTAATTACTACATTTAAAATGGTTGAAGTTTAAAATAATTAATTTAATGATCTACAATTATTTGTTCTGGAGACAAGCTTTCAAAGACCACAAAAATCCTACCTATAATCTGTTTCATTAAAGTTTGCAGTAGTTACCGGTGTTTTTGACCGTATAATACACGACTCACACCGTCAAATCCCCAGCAACCACTATAAACTTAAATTAACTTTAATTACAAATTAATAAAAAAATACATTTAAGTTTGCAGTGGTTGTCAAGGGATTTGACCGTACGATAACCGATTCCCACCGTCAAATCCCCAGCAACCACTATAAACTTAAATAAAACAGACTATAGACATACGAATTTTTCAAATAAATTTAGGTCGACAAAAATTGCCACTTGACACACAAGCAAATTACAAAAAAGTTTGCAGTGGTTGTCAGGGGATTTGACCGTACGATACACGATTCCTACCGTCTAATCCCCGGCAATTACTACTAACTTCAAAGAAACAGACTATAGGTAATAGAATTTTTAAAATAATTTAAATAAATACAAGCAAATTACAAAAAAAAAATACAAACTCACCAATAAAAAGCACAAACACCCGCAGAGTGGCCATAATAAGACCACACTCCACAAGCAACAACACTGTCGTATACAACGTCACACCGTGTACTGAAGACGAGAGGTTGTCGCGACGGTTTGGCAGCGGAACCACGAGTGACAGCCACACGTACACACACACACACACACACACACACACACACACACACAGCACCGCGTGCTCGTGTTAGACGCGCGCATGCGTGGGCGTCGTTAGTTCGCCGCATCGCATACATATACATATTATTATTTATTGGTACTTCATTGCTAAGGTCAGCCCCGAGAAAGCGAATTTGATTTTTGTATACAACGTGATTACGATCAAATCGGCACACAGTGAAGACGAATTAAAAAAATTACTGCATTAATATAACATTAGTTGAATCTGTTCAGAAAAACTTTGGAAGGGTATTTGACTAGGTATATGTACCGGCAAAGTATGTAATTTAGACATTGTATATAATTCCTAGGAATTCTATACAATGCCTAAAGATTTCAGGTAAAGTATGAAATAAATTTTATTTATTGTTATAATAAATAAAATAAAATATGTATTAATTCAGACGAATAATAAGTAGCATATCAACATCATAAAACGACATAAGAGGTATAACATTTTTCTTATATGCGCAGATGAAAATATGCGCATATATCTTTGATTGGTCGTAATTTGAATGAATAATAATTGAATAAAAAAAAATCCAAAGTAATTTCATAAAGCACATACTATATCCTATAGATTCATCAATAGAATTTGTTTTTATCTCAACTCGAAGGTTGTCAAATCTTAATGTGAGTTTTTCATAAATATTGTGTTTTTGTTTACCTTTAAACCGTTATATCTTTCTTAATTTTCAAGTTTTTGTAATTTTACTGATACCAACGTAAAGATAATTTAATTTAGATGCGAAAAATATAAATATCCTTTAAAATTGATGGATCAGTGCAATAGCAGCGCGAATTATAAACGGGAACCGAGACAAAATTTGAGTTATCACGCTTCGCACATAAACAGGTCAGATTGTAATCTGAAATATTTTTCAATAAAATAAGCCATCTTGATGTTATTTATGAAAAACTACATTTTCACCCCTTTCACCCCCTTCCAAACTACCCCTGCACACCTTAGTTGACTAAACTCAACGGTTTCTTAAAGATTATATATAAAACTACGTATGAATTTTTGTGTTTATTTTGAAAATTTTTGACTATTTACTGTACTATTTGTGAATACTTGCTAGTTTGCTAGTTAGCAAATTTTACTTATAGCCCCTTTATGATACCGGACATTAATGATCTAGATCAGACTTGTCCAACCTGCGGCCCTCGAGCATATTTCGTGCGGCCCGCATAAGATTTAATATAAAATATATGCGTCAAACTGAGTATTTTAAATACATTAATATCTACAAAATATGAATATGTAAACCAATAACAAAATTTAGCACATACGAAAAATAAATAATATGCAAAAAAACATTATGTCTGTTAAAGATCCAGTGTGCTGATAAAAGCAATTTATACTTATTAAACTAAAATAGTTGGCTAGTGTTTAGCAAATACATCATCATTCTTGATTCTTATTATACAGTGGTGTCGGTTCCGCGTGTCATAAAAGACAAATTACCGAAACATTACTAACCGGTGACTAGTTTACAAGATACTAACGAGCTGTAAAATTTCATCTTAATTGAAACGCGCTTTGTTACATATACATACAGTGGGGGGGGGGGCAGGCGGGGGGAATATGCACTATATAGTAAAAAAAACAGATTACAGAATCAACACTGTCTATCAAAGCCTTCTAGATATTGAACCGTTTGATCTAAAAAGCTGTGATTTGGTATGATTACATTTTATGCATTTGGCGTTCTTTTTTTTAAACGGGAGGGGGACAAAACATTTTTTTATTTAATCCAGGCATGTGGGGTATCAAATGAAAGCTGACAGTTCAAGGAATTTAAATATGCAAACGTTTTTTTATATGCAGTTAAAATTATCAGAAAATTCACCGATTTGATTTTTTTTTAGTCTCAATGAGTTCAGTTATTTTTTTTCTTAACAAATATATGTATTTATTTTTATGTAATAACCAAAACAGAAATTGAAATATTACGAAAATTAAAAATTATTGAAAATTCTTTAAAACCAAAACGAGGAAGTTGGGGGGGGGGGGAGATAACATGTAACATCCATTACATCTCCCTTATTTAAAAAAAATAAAACTAGAAAATATGGAGGCTATAATAATATGAAATTGTGACGTAAAAATAAAAAGGGGGGTCACAAATATGTAACGAGAGGGTAAAGGTATTGTGACGTATTTTATACCTTCTTATTTAAATAAAATATAACCTGAAAATCATTTGAAAAATTTAATACTGCTCTGAAATGGTTTGAAATTACCTTATTTGAAAATGAAGTTGAATAACTCTCACTAGTGAAGTGTGTTTATGATTATTGTAAAGATCTACCATTAAACTGTCTCTGCATTCTTGTATTTCTCTAGAATTAATAAATTATTTGTTAATTATTTATTTATTTAACCTTTTCATAAGAGGAGGGGTATCACAACTCTAAATTCAGTTGATAAGTAATTAAGTGGTAAATTTTATCAAAATTTCAGATTACTAACATTTAAAAAAAATATATTTTGAATTACGAAAAACGAAAAAAAATTTTTTTTTACAGTAAACTAACTTTTTAAACACCCTGATAATTATAATAAAATCCTGAAAATGGGAAAAGAAACATACCTATTAAAAAAAAAAACAATTCACACTAGCATCACATTTTATTAACAAAATTACTGTCTCGGTTACAAAAAAAAAAAAAAAAATAGAAAAAATTTACATAAATGTTACACTCAAATATAATTTAAACCCCATTATATATATTGTTTGGAATCTATACATAAAACATTTCACACATAAAATTCACTACGTTCCTAAAAACATTGTGCCCGAATAAAAACTTGTCTTAATTTATAAATAAGTTAAATTATTGGTAAACCTTTTAACTCTCAATATTATATCTACAATTTATTAATAATATTATATTAAATATCCAGCCAGAGTGGATACAAGTTCAACTTTCTAGTAAATCCGTCTGAATGTCAGACACTGTAGTTATATAATATTCTTCATCTATGATAACCTATTTACAATTACCTAATTTACAACATATATTAAAGAAATGAGTGCCCCAAATATAATAACATATATACTTTTTAAAATATTATTTTAAAATAGGCAATGCCAATTTTGACCAGGCGCGGAATACAACAAATTCAAAAACAGGATATTTTTTTTTGTTTCGAAAAGGGACAAAAATCAATTTTTATCGATTTCTTTAATTTCCTTCAACTTTATGGCAAAAATAGTTATGTATAAAAACAAAGCTAATTAAATTTTCTACCAAAAAGGTTCCATAAATATTTTTCGTCAGATTTTTACTTCACCAAATAATCACCGTCGAATTTATTAAAATTATTTTCGAAAAATTAGAGGGGCATTATTCAGTGAAGTATGAACCTGATGAAAAATATGTATAAAACCATTTTTGTAGAGAATTTAATTAACTTTACTTTTGTTTATGACTGATTTTTCCAAAAAGTTGAAAGAAAACTGAAAAATCAGATTGTTGTCCGAAAAGTTTCCGGAAGACAAAAATCAGACAGTCATTATTTGGGAAAGTACAAATCTGACGAAAAAAATGTATTGAATCTTTTCTGTAGAGAATTTAATTAGGTTTAATTTTGTTTCTAAGAATTTTTGCCATAAATCGACAAAAACTTATTTTTGTCCCTTTTTCACCCCGTAGTGGTTAACTAAAAAATATCCAGTCTGAATTATTTCTGAATTTCTGGCTTAATTTGCATTTCCTCAGTTAAATTATGTGTTAATATCATTGAATTACTCTTAAAAGAATGACTAAAATTAGTTGTATAAATTTATAAAAAATTAAAATTTAAGATACACAATTTAAAAATGAGATTGACGATAAAGTTAGCTAATTACTAAATATATCACAAATAGCTCTACAGAAAATTAAAAAAAAAATTATAACACTCATCAAAAAAATTAAATGATTAAAATATTTCTTGAAATTTGCAAAAAATGATTTTCCATATTTTTTATTATATTTTTTTCTCGAGAAATATTTCGATCCTATAATTTTTTATGAGTGTATTTTAATTCAATGTTATTAACATTTTAAAATTGAAAAATATAATTTAAAAACAGAAATTACAAAGGAATGCTAAAATCACAAACTTCGACTAAATATAAAATATTTAAAAAAAAATCTACTTAAAAACGATGCGACTATATTTCCCTTATTATTTTTTTAATCAAGTTATATCGCACTATAAAAATATTGAAACATCATTTATAAGTAATTGTTTATCTAAAAAAAATAAAGAAAAAAGATAGTAGTTTCTATAGAAAATAGATAAGTATTATCAGAGCCATAACAAGTTACAAAAAAAAATGATAAAGGGATAAATTAAATATAGAAAAGAATTGAGCATTTTACAACTACCAATTGACTGACATAATTAATTGATAAGCCAGGAGCCAAGAAATGAAATCCTGAAATTCACCCCACCTGGGGTGAAAAAGGGACAAAAATCAGTTTTTACCAATTTCTTGAGTTTCTTTCAACTTTATGACAAAAATAGTCATATATAAAATTAAAGCTAATTAAATTCTCTACAAAAAAGGTTATGTGTATATTTCTATCAGATCCCCCCTTCTCATTGAATAATTTAAATTTATAAATTCAGACGGTCGTTATTCAGCGAAGTACAAATCTGTTGAAAAATCTTTTTTTGTAGAGAATTTCATTAGTTTTGATTTAATATTAAACTATTTTTGCTGTAAAACTGAAAGAAAGCTGAAAAATTAGTAAAATTTGATTTTTGTCCCATTTCAAGATTTCTTGGTGACACGAAAAAAATTTAAACTTGGAACCTGGCCTTTGTTCTAACCTTGAAAAATAAAATAACAGCAGGACCGGATTGAATAAACATTTCAATCAAATGTAAACAATACTACAATTAATATTCAATCCGATGCTGGTTTTCGTTCATAAAAGATCGAAGCCACATCTTTCAAAGTGATTCTAAAATATTACTTAATTGGTCTGTGACAAGTATTGATATCATTTTCTACATTTCATTAAACAGTAAACGTATTTTCTACTCCTTGAGCCCAATTTTACAAATTTTCATATTTTAGGTTAGTTTATTTATTTCTATTTCTTGTGACGGCACTGAATAATTTTACATTTAAAAAAAAAATCAAGTTGTTCGAAAGTAAGACTACATAAAAACAGTTCGTTGCGGTAGAGATTAAGTCCCCAGAAGATAGAACCCGCAGAGATTGCCCTAACCAAGGACAGTTAGGTACTTTCGAACTACTTTTCGGGTACGAGAAAAAAAATATCTATAATTCTGAGCAAATATCATTTCCTATTAATTTTTTTACTACTTACTGAAGATGTAAGTGAGCATATTTTATTTTTTCTTACCTATTAGTGATGATTTAATATAACAAATGCTCTATTATTTCACGATTATGTTTATACATATATAAAATTAAAAAAAAAAAACGTAATATTTGGTGTGATTGCTTAAAGAAATTATTTTTATATAACCATTAGTTAAAACAGTAATAACTCCCTAAATATACCAATACAATTATTATAACCTGATAAACTCTATAAGTAATAAAGTATATTCTCCCTTACCTCAACATATTTGATGAAAACTCACTCCACATCAAATTGAACCATAAAAGTATTTAAATTTTCACTATTTTTGGCGTAAATTAACAGTATTTGATACGTATAAGTTCACATTTTCACTTAACAAGTTTCAAACTTATGTGACAAGTTCAAACACGTAATTTAAAACTAAACATAACCTTACATTTAGCATGCGTTTATAAACATCGATGTTTTGATTCCAACTACTTTTCACGACTTTTCTTCAATCAATTAACACAGAAATGTAATTTTGACCGCTGTTAATGAGTTATAGCACTTGTTATACACATTAAATTATGTAAATGTGTAAAAATGTAAAATTTAAAACTGTGCAGCCATCTTTTCTCACATGTCAAACTTATTGCAAATTTCACATCGATGTCGATTTAAAATTTATATTTTAAAATACAATTTTTGATCTGTTAAGAGAGATGATGTTTACAAATAGACATTTCTCTGTTAATAAATTATCATTGAAATACTTTTAATGATGCACCGCTGACTTACAACGAATTTTCTTCATTCAATAAAATTTAAAACTATGCAGCCATCTTTTCTCAAATGTCAAACTCATTGCAAACTTCACATCAATGTCGGTTTAAAATTTATATTTTAAAATACAATTTTTTGTCTGTAAAGAGAGATTGGGTTTGCAAATAGACATTTATCTATTAATAAATTATCATTGGAATACTTTTAATGAGAAACCGCTGACTTACGGAGAGAAATTTTTTGAATGTTAGGTTAAAGTTCATCGATGTTTTTATATGATTAATATTTGCATTTAACAGGGAAAATATACGTTTAGGGAGTTTATAGATTTAATTGATTAGTTTTCATCACCAAATATTCATATCGTTATATATTTTTTTGATTAACGTAAAAAATAGGTTAGAATATACTTGTATATACTTTTGGGCAGGACTTGAACTGAAAGTTCTATACTGTTTAAAATTTAACGAGAAAATCTTGATTTTTAATTAATTTGTTCAATTTTTGACAATTTGACGGAATAATTAGCAATCACACCGAAAAATACAATTGCTTAATATTTCACTATCGTTTTTTCTTCATATTCTTGTAATACTACCGTATAATTATATATGTATATACCTATATAAATCTTAAAAATGAATCGTCAGTAATTGAAATGTACATTAAAATATAAAATAGCGGGGTTATATAAAAAATCAATTGCTCGGAAGACTAAAGTGTTTCTATAGACAACTTCTATCAGTCAGAGTATAAAAAGTAAATTGATTAAAGGTGTAGTAGTTGTAGTAGTTCTAATAGTTTTACAAATAAATCGCTACACGGTTTTCGTTTTTTCTACCTCGAACCACAATTTGCACATATCACCGTTCAACAAGAGTAAGTTCAATTAAACATAAAAAACAGTCAATAAATAATTCATGTACACTAATTTACATTGTCCTCGTTTGGATGTTTCTCGGTTACTTGGCTCGGTGTTACAATTTGATACACTAATTAATTCAATTGCCTAATTAAGCTTCCTTTTCTCTGTAGTAAGGGTTCACGCCCTTGATCGGCAGCGGGTGCGCTTCCGTGTTGAACACCCATTCTTCTAACGATAACAGGTTGTCATCGGAAAATAGGAGATATAAATACTGAAAAACATAAAAATATCATTTTTAAAATTATATTGACACGTTCATTGCCACAAACAAATAAAAGCTGATACTGTCTCTTTTAAGCCTTCAAGTGTTTTACGATAAATACATAATAAATGGGACCCAGACAAAAGGTTGACTGGGACAAAAAGCACACTTCCAAAAGACAGACATGGACAAAAGGCAGGCAGACAGACGAAAGGCAGACTCTCAAAAGGCCGACATGGATAAAAGGCAGACATGGACAAAAGGTAGACATGGACAAAAGGTAGATATGGACAAAAGGCAGACAGACGAAAGGCAGAGTTCTGTGGGCAGACTCTCAAAAGGCCGACATGGATAAAAGGCAGACATGGATAAAAGGCAGATATGGACAAAAGGTAAACATGGACAAAAGGCAAACAGACGAAAGGCAGACTCTCAAAAGGCCGACATGGATAAAAGGCAGACATGGATAAAAGGCAGATATGGACAAAAGGCAGATATGGACAAAAGGCAGACATGGACAATTTTGTCTGTTTGCCTTTTGTCCATGTCTGCCTTTTGTCTGTATGTCTTTTGTCTATGTCTGCCTTTTGTCCATGTCAGGCTTTTGTCTGTCTGTCTGTCTTTTGTCTATGTCAGTCTTTTGTCTGTCTGCCTTTTGTCCATGTCAGGCTTTTGTCTGTCTGTCTGTCTTTTGTCTATGTCAGCCTTTTGTCTGTCTGCCTTTTGTCCATGTCTGCCTTTTGGGATTGAGCCTTTTGTCGTAGACCCATAATAAATAGCTTACTTTTAATGTTTCCGCTAAAAAGAAGCTCTGTTGAACATCGTCTTGCGTTGGTTCTTCCATATACACATTTTTCAGTCCTGTATATCCACCGGGAACTCGACAATGTTTCTCCAAAGCCTGAAACAATACAATAATTAAATATCGAATTCACGTTCCCTTATTACAACGAAAAAACTCACTTGTAATGCTTCCCATCCCCACTCTCTGTATTTAGGGTCTTTCGTGAGCCTCCACATAATAAAGTACGATTCAATCACTTCAGGTCGGAGTATATAATATTTCTCGTTACTCTTGAGCGCCTTGGCTTCGATGGCGTCCGTGAATCGGAAAGATTCTGGTCCTAGCTTGACAACTGAACGGTCGTACGACTCGTGGCATGTGTTCGTGATTCCCGTAGCTATTTCCATGTACCGATTAGACATGGCATTGCTTAATGTTTTCGATCCCAAACCAAACAAACCACCTGTAATTATGATTAATAATTATTTCATATTTGTTCAAAAGCATGATGACAGTAACAAAGTATCACTGAAATTATGATTTTAAATAATGAAATAGGTTAAAAAGATTCTAAACAATAACTTTTGTTAAAATAAAAATGCAAAATACAGCAATCCGCCATGTTAAATGGAACACCAATCAGAGCGAATGACGTCACGCATCAATAAACGTCTTTTATTTTAGACAAATATCATTTCCTCTTACAGGATTATTTATTTAAGAACTTATATACTTTGGAATTCATTTTTAACACACAGTTATTGTCTAACTCTGAATGTTTGATCATTGTTGACAAAGAGTGTGACGTCACAACTCTGAAATGTCACCTGCGAGCATTTTGGCGCCAAATTCAAAATTAGTTTTAAAAGAGTCGATTTTTGCGATTAAACCTTTATTTTCTACAGAAATAAGTATTTTTTTGGAAATAGGAGACACGTAAGATCATCATAGAATAGTTTTTTTTATTTATTATTACCTGAAAAGCAGCCTAAATGGTCCATTTTGTGTTCGAGACGTTCGTATTTCATTTCAGAGAAATACATCAATCCTCCTGGAGATGTGCGTAACATGTGTTCGATAATGGGACCCATTGCGTCGTCAAACATTTGTCTTGCTTCCGTGTCCTCTCTGCCTGATTGTAGCCACGCTTTTAGTAAATATTCGTAGAAGCTGTCTCCAAGAGCACCAATCGACATGTGATCTACGAAAATAAATAATTTATCAATTTGTGATCTTGAAAATCATTGATAAATCTTATAATGAGTATTTTAATTGTTAAAAGTATTTTTTTTCTGCTTATTTTAGTTGATATTTATATGATAAACTAAAATTTAATGCTGAAAATGGACCAAATTTTTTTTAATTTTAGATTTGGTTAAAAGTATGTTTTTTATATAGAAAATGATGTGAAAAGTTGAATTTTTCAAACCGCAGGTCTGTATCTCAAACCGTTCTCGAGATATGGCCTTTCAAAGTTTGAGATTTTTCAAAATTTTGAAGAAAAATGGCCGTAACTTTTGAACGTGTAGTCGGATTTGATTTTTGTTGACAGATTTGAAATCAGCGTGTCAAAATCTATATAATGACATGTATAATACTTCGTAATTCGAGAAATTTTTTTTTGCGAAAAATCGACATTTTTTTAAGGTATACCCCTTTGAATTTTTTCAATTTTCAGCAAAATATTTTTTTTCGAATTTTTAAGTATCATACATGTCATTATATAGATTTTGACACGCTGATTCCAAATCTGCCAACAAAAATCAAATCCGACATCACGTTCAAAAGTTATGGCCATTTTTCTTCAAAATTTTGAAAAATCTTAAACTTTAAAAGGCCATATCTCGAGAACGGTTTGAGATACAGACCTGCGGTTTGAAAAATTTAACTTTTCACGTCATTTTCTATATTTAAAACATACTTTTAACCAAATCTAAAATTCGAAATTTTTTGGTCCAATTTCAGCATTAAATTTCAGTTTATCATAGAAATATCAATTCAAATATTAAATTTTATATAGACCAAAAGCCTCTGTCGGATTTTGCAACATTTGCAACAATTTTCATTTATTGGAGAGTCCCCTATAAGAAATATGTTTTTTTGGTAAATTAATTTGTAGGTACTCACGCTGTCCCCATTTTCCACTCTTTGGATGCAGATAGTTCGGATAGAGCCCTCTAGGTTTCTCCAGTGACTTAAGGAATTGTCTAATATGTTCCACTTTCTGTCTGTATATACTGTTTCCTGTGACGTCACTCAGATACACAAATTCTAAATGTAAAGTGCCTAGTTCTGATAATATACTCGAACCACCACTTGCCCATCCATAGTTTTTACTATTCTGAAAATTGGAAATAACACATTGTTAGGAATTTATAAAAAATAAACGATTTTAAATTCGTGAATATCGAATCACGCACGTTCACGACGTGACCCGAAATATTCGTGCTCGCAATATATCGTCGGGCAACATGTACTTATTTTCGAATGATTTTTTTTTCGCTAACAAACACTTGAGGTATCAAATCTATGTATAAGAAGTTTCATGAAGACTTTGACAAGTTTCTCGCACGCACGGTAAGTGAACACTAACGGTATTAAGGGGTTACATACAGTTAGAAGGCCAAAAAAAAGTGTTTTTTTCAAGAATTTTTTAAGAGAAGACTTATAATTTATCAATGTAAAAATTTGTACACAAATTATGGTAACTTTTAATTGTATTTTAACATTTTTTATTTCTAAAAATAATAATTTCGAAAGCTGCTACAGCTGTTCTCCAGGAGGTCTTCTCAAAAAAGGTGCCTTGCGGTGACCACGATATCTTTAGACTGCATCTTTTAAAATAAAAAACCCAAACGGATTTCTTTAAAGTAATGTATAATCTTGTACTTAATCGAAGGAATAAGCAAAATAAAATTTTTTGACAAAATGGCGGCTTCTCAAAAAAAATATATCGATTTTCGACAAAAATTTGACCTTAAATTGTTTATAAAAAAATAAATATTTATCGGTGGGATAAAACATTCGATTAATTACTAAAAAATATTCTTAAGAAACTTGTGTTAAAATTTGAGATTGCTCGGTTCAACCGTTTCCGAGGAATAGTGGTCACCGACTTTAAAAACATAGATTTGAGAAAAACGCGCTGCCGCTCCGACCTCCTACATTCAAACGCTCTGAGACATCTTTACAAATATGCGTGTAACTTCGAATATAATCGCCGGATTGACTTGAAATTTTCTGTGTGTGTGTATTTAAATATATGTACATTACGAAAATGAAATAATTTTTTTTTTTTTTTGGAAATTCTAACTGTATGTAACCCCTTAAAACAGTGGTGATATTATGATAATTATTTCGTACTGTCAGAGTTACCAACTGTGTTACAATACGTTGAAATATCACTGATCTAAATTATTTTTTACAGATTTAAGGGGGGAAGCCACTGTGTCGGAAAAAGAATTTAAAGAATATCGATTTAATCTCGAATGAAAAAAAGTCGAACGAACTCGAGAACAAGGGCCCTGTTTTCATTGATTCCTCAAAGACTAATGAACCGTTTTTTCGTAATTGCTAAGTTTGTGCGTAGCCGATTTTTGAAATTTTCATATTTACTACGACCGCTTGAATTAAAAAAAGGTGATAAAAATGATTCAAAATTTCGCCATTTTGTGAAAAAAGAAACATTGATTTAAGAAAAAAACGGCTACGTACAACGATAGCTACATTAAAATTTTTCCGATAACTTATTCCGAAATTTCGATGAAGATTTTTTTTGGTCGTCACATCGAGGCTCATAACTTTGTAAATGTTTAATATTTTTCAATAAAAATTGGTATTGAATAAGTTGAATAAATACTAAATAAAATGCCTTCTACCCAATCCTAAAATAATTAGTAATACTTGTGGAAAAAAAATCCCCAAACATTGACAATTTTTTGACCCATCACAATGGCTAAGGCCTATTTCACACATATACGGTTTCATTCGGTTCGGTTCGTTTTCGGTCGCTGCCGACAAGTGTGAAACGATGATTCAGTTTGTATTCGGTACCTAATAGAAACCGTACAGAACTGAATACTCCCTCCACACGGACAGATTTCATCAGGTTTCAATTCGTGTCCAGGGAACACAAAGCAATGAACGCGTTCACACATACTCGGTTTAGTTTCGGTTTTAACCTGATAGCGAGTGTTATTTTTTTTTAAGTTTTGTCGCGGATTTTCTAATAAAATGAGCGGTTTTCAAGATGTTGATGTGGATCGTCTTCATGCTCTTTAGCTTCGGGAAAATAGTGTAGAATGCTCCAAATTCCTGCTGTAAAGTGATGAGAGGGTGCTCGCAATGAATTCTAGTATTCCTCCTTAATTTTTTAATTTTTTTATAGAGAAACAACATGGCAACAACTTGCTTTCTCTTCATGATAACTACTGAGTTTACGAAAAAAAAATAAAATCTAATATGAACCGTATGAGAACCGTGTATGTGTGAAAGGGTTTGATTCGTTTTCGGCTGAAACCTAAAACGAACCGAACCGAATGGAACCGCGTATGTGTGAAACAAGGCTTACTCTAACAAAAATAAATCAAATAAATTCACGTGTTTTCCTTTTAATTTTTAAACAAGATGTACTCAACAAACAATAAATTAAAATGGTACTAGATTAAATATTACAAACAGAAGGTATGTAGGTACATTAAATTACATACTATATTTGATAACAAATCCGAGTACAGAATACAATAACATAATGAATATTCAAAGTATATGCTTGCCCCGTTTTCTTCATACGTATGGCTGAAACTGAGTAAATTAATCTAACTTTGTAATGAATTATTCAGCATGCACGCTGCTACGTTTGTGTTAAGGGATGTCAACCACGGTCAAATGTTTTTACAAAGTTTTCTACCACCACCAAGACAATTTGATTAAGTGCGTTGGCACAGTATTTACACAGAAATCGACTTCCGTGAGTGTAATTTAAAATAAAACCTTTCAGAATTTCATAAGGAATTTAAAGAATGATTTATTTTTAAAAGAGGAAAATTGGTTAATGATTAAAAGTTTCGTAAAAAAAGTATTTAATGAGTTATTTGGATGTTAAATAGTAGGAAAATTAAGCAGAAGGGCAATTTTTTAAATATACTTTTGGGTATGACTCCGATAAATATGCTATACTCATGAGGTGATTTCAAATAAATTTTATCAGAATCTGAACACGGATTTCAAAGATACGCCACTCAAAAGGGAAAAATATTGACAAGTACACTGCCGTGTAAACGTCTTTGGACACCTGTGATTTTGAATGTAAATATACAGATTTCAGTCAATAAAAATACACAAAATAGCGAAAAGAATATGTTTACTCGCAGTCAAAATAGTAAAAAAAAACAATTTCTCGTTAGCTTGAAAGACACTGTGCGTCAATACTTTCAACTTGAGTAAACCTGACCTTTCAGGCATATAATTCAAAAATTTCCTTAACATGGAAAATTGTAAATGCTGTATTTTAGATATGTTAGGATTACTACAAAAGTTGTAATTAAGTACTCTTATCAACCATTTAAGATTTTTTATCGACCACTTTTGAAGTTTTATATTTACAATAGGCAAAGAAATAAGTTTCAAAGACTTTTGCACGACAGTGTAAATAATAATTAAACTTAACAGTTTTTGAAGTCGGTGCAAAACCAATAAAAAACATTTTAAGAAAAAAAAAGAACATAAAAGTGATTTCAAAAACTGTTTTAATTTTAATTATTATAATACTTTTAAGTATTTTTTTATGAGGTCAGTCTTTTTTATTTAGATAACGAATCTTATATATTTTTTTATGTTAGTGGGTTCTGATAAAATTTTGATTAAAAACTGCGTATTTTGAAGTTGATAAAAATAATAAAACAGCGGAAATGTAATCAAGTCGACATACTAAACTACAAACAAAATATAAGAATGCAAAATGATAAGAATAAAATTATATAAAAAAAAGAAAACAAAAAATTTTAATTTTAACTTTTTAATACACAAAATATATTTACGTAAAAAGGTACTTTTTTGGAGTTAATAAAAAAATTCGTAATTCATAAGTTTGTTTAAAAAAAAAGGATAACTATTCATAAAGTTTTTCCCGAGTAAAAATGCATTGAATTTCGTATCTAATATGCACGCTCCTGCACGGGGTACGTACGATTTTAGAAGCATATAAGGATATATGTAAATAATGATTTTTATTAAGTAATTTCAGCAAAGCTACAATAAAGATACTTACTCCAGTCTTGAGGTTCACGATGGCGTAAGGAATGCCTGTAGGTGTCTGGAATGCCGGGAGCAGTTTATCAGCTATCTGTTGCGCCTTATCACGGAACACCACGTCTCCAGTGAGCGCGTAGCACGACAGCAACCCGCCAACAAATCTGATATTTGTCTCAAATACCGAAATATCTGAACTCTGCGAAAAATCAAATTAAAAAAAAATTTAAAAATGTAAATAAAACGGGCAAGTGCGTGTTGGGCACGCACATGATAGGGTTCCGAAGTCATTCTCACTATGATTTATAAAAAAAAGAGTTATTTCAAAATTTTCGTGACTGAAGGGTGAAAATCATAAAGTCATTTGACTTTTATTATTGTATTTTAGGAGACCTATCACTTTTCAGTCTATGAAAGGGGGGCCAAAATATTTTTGACAATGTTCGTTATAATTTTCAGTGAAAGTACTAATTAAAAGGTACATTCTGAATTTTTTTCTGATTTTTTTGAATCGATAGTTAAGAAAATAGAGGGGGGGGGGGAGCTCTGACAACGATATTAAAAAGCAAATATATCGTGGCTGAAGGGTTAAAATCAAAAAGTTTTTAATGCATTTTAGGAGACCTATCAAATGACACCCCACTCAATGGGGTAAGTGGGAAAAAATGTAAGTTCACTTTTCAGTCTATAGAAGGGGGGTCCAAAATATTTTTGACAATGTTCGTTATAATTTTCAGTGAAAGAACTAATTAAAAGCTACATTCTGGAATTTTTTCAGATTTTTTGAATTTATAGTTTAGAAAATAGAGGGACGGACGCTTTTATAATGACTGGAGAGCAAATACATCATGATTGAAGAGTTAAAATCGAAAGGTCCTGATACATTTTTTGTTGCATTTTAGGAAACCTTTCTAACAACACCTCACTCAATGGGGTAGGTGAATTTTTTTTAAAACACTTTTTAAGGAATGAGAGTTTAAAATTTTTTTTTTTTTCAAAAATCTTATCATTTCTGTTTTTGGGTCTTCAATCTACCAAATTTCATCTTACTATGTCAAAATTTTTACAAGAGGGACGGACATGGAGAAACTATAAGAGTTCCTAGTTTTCTACGGAACCCTAAAAAACTAAAATTAATATTAATTTAACTCACCAATGCATCGATATCTAAATTATTCGCAATCCAGTCCCTTCCTTGTTTGTATTCGTTCTCTAGGCCCATGATGTAGAGTGTGTCGAGGCCGTCGACGATTGTAGCACCTAGTGACATCGTGCCGAAGATACTCGCCGAGTGACCACGCCGCGTGATCGGCCTCAGTTCGTTTTTACCCCATGCGTATCTGACGTAGTTGTCCCATGCGTGTTTCATCATCTGCGAACACATAAAACAGATATTTATTATTTATTGTAAACACATTAAGGTAGATTGTTATATGCGTCAAACCAGTAGTAGTCCAGAGCATTTAAACAAAAAATAGCTGTATCTAGGAAAAAATTCGCATAGAGCTGAATTTTTGTATACACTTTCTTTTTGTCTTTATACATACATAATATGCCAAAAGTCCCCATCGATCCCTTGTGAGCATACTTTTTTATAGCCCTCAAAAGGTGCTAATAATTAGTTTTATGTAAATATCTCTGTATTTATAGATTTTACGATAGTGAAAGTCATATAACAATGGGAAGACTAGAAAATTCTCTACAAAAAAGGTTATTCATAGTTTTTCATATACGAACTATAATTTTCTCGGAAACTGGATGCAAAGGTGACGACTTAAGCAAATACTACTAACACAAGAAATGTAGATTTTTTGACTAATGTAAATATTATGCCGAATGTGCGAGGTTCCAAATTTTGCCAATAGTTAGAGTATACCGACATGTGAATTTCCTGAGATTGATTTGAAAATTAATGGTATTGTAAAGTATACATTTAAGTAATTATTTAAACAAGAAATACGTTTCGACCGTATTATTAATTTCAATATCTGCCACGGGACTTTCTTATACGTAATACTGACAGTGAACAGTGTACGTGATTTTTATTTTATTGAAACATATTTCTGACAAACTAATAAAATATAGAATAAAATAAATAGGACATAAACTATAGAAATATTATTTTAAACGGGAAACGGATGTTTACTCTTGTCATTTTTTGAATTTTCGAAAATTATTTTTGAAATAAGAAAAAAATGTTGAGTAGGGTATTGTCCATAATTTATACCCCATAAATTTTTTCCAACATTTATGATTTAGCCAGAAAGAATTAAAAAAATATTATTTAGAATAACTCAAACTGTTTAGTCTCAGTATTACGTATAAGAAAGTCCCATGGTACCTATTGCAAACACGTACACTATCCAATCTCTGTAATACGTATAAGAAAGTTCCATGACACTCATGACAGATATTTCTTCTCTGTTATGAACCATTTTAAATGTAAATAAAAACTGATGTTTATTAAAAAAAATTTTTTTTTTCGAAAAAATTAACAAAACATAAATTATAGATTATTTTATTGACCATTTATCTCTAATTCGTACCGTTCCAATGAAATTCGAAAAATTCAAAAATCGATGGTAAACATGCATTTCCGGTTGAAAGATCGTTTTCAAAAATAGGTTTTCTTCCCAGAGAAAAATTAATCTTAAGTATAAAATTTCACCCCTCTACGATTTGTCGTATTTGAGTTACAGCGTCTACAGACAGACAGACATCATGGTGAAAATAGTCAGAATGGATTCAGGAAAGGTCAAAATGGATAGTTCCATCAAAATCCGAATTTTGAAAAAAATGATTTTACAATACTTACTTATACCCAGTGCCGGATTTACCAATAAGCAAAAGAAGCAATTGCTTAGGGCACCCGCTATTTGGGGGCACCATAAAAGTGATTTGTGGGGGCATGAGCGTAAAATAGAAGTTAATTGTGAGAAATGCGAATGAAAATTTTGGTGACGACTAAAAAAAGGTCTTCAGAAGATTTTTTGGCGACGAAAAAAAAAGGTCGTCAAAATTACAAAAAGGGGGCCTTTACATGATTAGTGCCTAAAGCATCACATAGGGTAAATCCGGCACTGCTTATACCTATGTATATTTCGTATACATATGTATATGAAAGTAAATACATTATAAGAAACTAAAAAAAAACAAAAAAACGATGTATAAATATTTGAAACTATTGTACACTTAACTGAGGGAAAAAGCAATAAAATATGGTTCCATACGGAGCTAATTCAAAAAATGAGAAGGCACTAAATATTTTTTCAAAACCATTATAACATAAATACAACTTCCCCAATTATTCATTACACCTATCATATTCCTTCATCAAACACCTTTTTTCCTAATTACCTCTTTCACTTTCTCCCTTCTTTCCACCTGACTTTTCCCTTCATCATTAACATATGTATATAACCCCACTTTCGCTTTAGCCGTAGTCGTAGTCATCTTCAACGTAGTGTTCGTGACCGCTTGCGTCGTCAACTGATCCGACAACTTCTGTAACTTATTACTAACCCATTCAGACCCGTTCTTTCCATCATTTATAGCGGCCACAATCAAAACTGGCTCTCTTTTAATCTCTTCTATTAATATAACATCACTTAGAAACTCTGGTTTCGTTGAATTCAACCGTTCCACATTATTATTTGTACTTGAATCTTGTTTGATGTCGTTCGATGCGTTCGGATCGTCACCCATTAGTGTTAGGTCCCGCTTTTGTCTAGTCGATATGTATGTACCGGTGATCGCCATAACGACCATGATTCCTAAGATTCCTGAAGATAAGGCGCGCGACATTGTACAGTTCCAAAGTCGTTTCGACATGCAGCCAAGTGCGGTAGCGATGGGTTTAAATATAATACCAGTTTGAGGTTATGTTTAATGCTATTATATCACTGTATCACAATTGTTTTTATTGTTTTATTTTAGGTACACTGCAGATTGTCATGATATTTTTTACGTTAATATTTGGCACAGTTTATTTATACGATCATTGTTAATACCTATTAATATAAATAAATAAGTTATGATATATAACATACCATCTTACCATATTGATTTATTTGTTGTATTTTTGGTATGTATATGGATAATATATTTTAAATCTCTTAGCAGTTCAGAGGGAATAATACATTATTAAAATTGTTTGGTATAAATCGTGATTTTTTGTAAAAGAGGACGAAATTGATCCTAGAAATTTTTAACACTCGACATGGTAAAATTTAAAAGAACGTCTACTACAATTCAACATACTGTATAGCAGTTTCTATGACGGCGATAGGCCAGATATGAAAAGTAATATAGAAACATAGTAAAATTATACAGAATGTACGTGAAATTTTCATATGCAAGAAATTAAATTAAAGAATAGCGTATATATTACTTTTTCAGAGTAAATAAATAGGTACTATGTTAAAATTTACCAGTATGTCATTGTAATTTTTTATTTACTTTATTTTAAATTCTACCGACTTTTCTGTTAATTTTTTTCAGAAGTTGATTCTGTCCTCAGGTTCACAGCATTTTCTGTTAATTTTTAAAAGAATATTCTCTCCGTGTAGTTAAAAATAATACAAAAATGAATTTTTGAATAAATCGCGATTTGATAAAAAAATAACGACGCCGTCAAAACTCTTCCTAGAGCAGTGCTCCTCAACTTTTTGACGTCGCATCTCCTTTGCAGCTCACATTAATAACTTACCCCCCCCACCTATTTTTTTGAAACCCAGATGGGTTAAAAAAATTTGTTTGTTTCATTTATATAATTATAAAAGTGCTTACATATATGAACATTTAAACTTTTTTAACGATACTAAATTTATTTGTTATATTTACGGTTCTTCACGGCCCCTTTGTGAGAAGGTCACGGCTCCCTAAGGGGCCGCAGCCCATCACTTTAAGGAACCCTGTCCTAGACATACAGTATCTCTAAAATTCATCAAAGCGAAAAAAATTATTCATCTCATATAGATAATCTGATAAAAAAAATTTCAACCAGTACGCAATATTTTATTAAATCTTCCCCTAACGAACAGATGAGAATAATAATAATATCATCAGAGCAATTTATAAACTCAAAGAATGAAAAGAGAAAGAGAGAAGGGGGGGGGGAGTTCGGTAAATAATTAGAAAAGGCGATAACGTGCGCTCTTTGTCACATAAATTGATTCAGAGTGTCATTGGAAAGAGCAGCAAGAGTGCGAGACCGTTACTATTCCGGATAAATTGCTCCGGCGGGTGGCACCGTCCCGGACGCGAGACTGTCGAAATATAAAAAAAAATCGCACGTAAGAGAAATCCTGAATTAAAATTCTGCAAACAACCAACCACTGCTGTTCCAGTTTCTTGTTAATTTAATTTATATGTACTTATGGCGTGTGTGTGTGTATGTGTGTGTGTGTGTGTGTGTATGTGTGTGTGTGTGCGTCCTTGCAAGTGCATTGATGTGATGCAGTTTACATGTGTACGTGTACTATATACCAGTGGCGTACCATGCCTATTAAATAAAATAATAAAATATTTTTTTATTACATTATAACTCATGTCATGTTCTTAACCTTTTTGAAGTCACGGAAAACATTTGATTAAAAAAAATACGGACCACTATTTTACTAAATCATTAAGGACATTAAACACACCATAAAAATATGCATGAATAAATTTTTTTATTAAAAACTACAGTTAACTCATTAATAGTAATTAATACCTAGTTAAATATAAACAAAAAATAAACATTTATGAAAGCGAAATCAACATAATTCGTATAAAGTAACTTTTGGAAATTTTTGAGCTTATTGGCTTTAGCAGATTTATGTAACGTCAGGCCTAATATCGCACCTCCGCAAAAAAAGTGTCACAACTCAAAAAATGTAGTTTTAAGGAATTAGGAATAAATGAAATTATAACAATTTAGGTAAATCAAAATTGTAAAGGTAGTATAGGAAAAGGACTGATACACAGTATTTAATTTAAATATTTCAGTATTCCTGTGACGTTTGAAAAATAGTAACTATTAAAACGTTTTGTGATTAAGTATTTAAAAAAAAATAAAAAATATGACATTTTTTAGAATATGGTATGCTAGTTTTGACGGAAGGTACACGAAGTATATTAACATGGTGACCAGTATTTCTCTGGAACAAATTTCCCTGACTTTTCCCGATTTTCCAGGAGATTTTTTACCGTTTTTCCCTGTTTTTTATTTAAAATTTTGATAAAAAACCTAAAAAAAGGTCACTGTTTTTTTCCCTGACTTTTCCCTATTTAGCAAAATTCCCTGACTTTTCTCGGTTTTCCAGAAACTGGCCACCCTGATTAATAACAATTTTTAGAAGAATTCTATAAATTCTATATTACTGTAATTCTATAACTATATTCGTAGCGTGCGCGATGAAAGCGCCAACTAATGGGTGGACTTTAGTAGCAACTTGGGTGGACTTTGACGTACTAACAAACAAATAATTTCAATAAAATATCGTAATATATACATTTTAGACGATTATTTATGACTATTAGCTATGTGCACGAAGTCTATTAGCGCCGCTAGCGGGTAATAGAGAAGGATTGAATGGATTTAACTCTATTTTTATCATTGTTTAATATGTTTAATACCGTGAAATTTTTTATTAAACAAATATCATTTAATTTAGCTGTTTGCATATAATATAAATAGTATAGCATAAAAGGTACATACGTGAAAATTATTTATTTTGGGTATCTTTTTCTCTTTAATTATGACGTATAATAGAGAAATAATTAATTCGTTTACATTGACAGCATAACCTCAAATTTTGGCGCCGATAATTTTACAATATTGCTCACCACGAACACTCGCATCGATATTATTTCTAACTCCACCCCCTTGCACATAGTCTATAGTGGGATTAACCATGTTGACCTTTCTATTTTCAGTTAAAAACGACTCTATTAAAAATGACAGTTAGTCCACCCAAAGTGTTATTTTTTGCCACGTTGTGCACTGTGATCGATTTCGTTTCCCCCACTACCTACTTTACACCCAGCGAATAGTAATTTGGAATCATTCTACATATTTATCGCAAATATAACATTTTTTTAGTTATGACACTTTTCTTGCGGGGGTGCGATTTGCGAAAACGCTACCCTAATTTCTTATTATTTACTATCAAGAAACAGAGATTGATTTTAAAAACTAAAAGAATAACCCCCAGTTTCTATTCATAGCGCACCACTGGTGTGTAAGTGTGAAAACCAAACAAGAATGTAGTAAAGGCGTGTACAGTTTTATTAACATAAAATGAGATTTATTGTAATTTACTTGTATTACTATTTATAAACAAGGCCAATTAACTTCAACTTTGTGAAAGTTATTTTTGGTCAAATAATTCAGATTTTAATATACTGATTCCTATTTTTTATTCTACAACCCATTGGGCTTAAAACACCCCCGATTTTATTATATAATTACAAAAAAAATTCCCCCTTCCCCACGTGAAATAATAATTAATTTTAACGACTGTCCTTCGAAGTAATAAAAAAAAAACGCATATTAAAATTTTATATTTTTATATATATATTTTTAACAAACACATGTTCAGGAATATAAAAAATAACAAAAAAATCATAAAAATAATATTGGCATATAAAAGGTGAACAACCAATAAATAATTCCGTTAGAAAACATATTCGATTTAACAACGAAGAAATAAAAAGTATATTCCACGGTTAAACATAGTAAAAGATATAAAATATTTAAATGTCTTCATAGAAGATTTCATATTTCACTATGACTAACATAAACGGCCAATAAAATTTAAATATTTTTCATAAATTATCGATTGTGACATCCCTAAAGTCAGGGACGTACTCAGCCGCTTCTTAAGTGACTCATAATGAATTATTTTAAATAAAATTAACTACAGACTATGGGGCATTGAAAACAATAAAGTTGTTAAAAATCTTAATATATATAAATTACGTGTCACATGTTTGTCCGCGATGGACTCCTAAACTACTTAACCGATTTTAATCAAATTTGTACGTGTGCAGTTTGATCCAACTTGAAAGATAGGATAGCTTACATCTCAATTTATGATCGCAATATTATTTTATTGGAAATTATTTGTCTTTATCTGTTAGCTCCAAACGATTCTAACAGATGGTGACATCTGTTGACTGGATTGAGTAAGTATTCAATAGATGGCGCTATGTCAAACTTCCAAACGTTTCATATAACCTACAATTTAATAGCATAACCACCACATGTTGCTAAAGTATAGGTTAACCACAGCAACGCGTGGCCGGGTCAGAGAGTAAACTATAAAAGAAAATTTTCTTTTATGATACATTTTTTTGGTCAAATCTATTAAATGGGCTGTAAAGATCATACTTTTTTCTTCAATTTGCTTTGTTTTATATCACAATACGACCATTTTTGACCGAGTTATAAAGAAAATACAATCAGCTTTCAAAATATGCCCTCGGATTTTTTTTACGATCATTTATTTTGATTGCAAATAACTCATTCAAAAATGATCGTACATCATTATAAAAAAATAAAATTGTTAGTTTTTTCTTCAAATTGTTTTTTTTTTATATATATCACAGTACGGTCATTTTTGATCGAGTTATAAAGAAAATACAATCAGCTTTCAAAATGTGCTCTTGGATTTTTTTTACGATCTTTTTTTTTAATTGCAAATAACTCAGTCAAAAATGATCGTACAGCAAATAAAAAAAAAAGAAAATTGAAGAGAAAATTCTGATCTATAAAAACGATCCATTAAATACGGTCAAAAAAAATTATCACGGCTAGTAGTAGCTCTCAAAATTGATATAAATTTTTTTGCAATTTTTTGATGGAGTCAACGAGCTCTCAGCGTTCAAAATTTAAGTAAGAAAATTATAGTCCAGAGTCCAGTGTATCAGTGAGAATTCCGTATCAGAAAAACCGAAATTATTTTGAATCAACAATTATTTGCAGGTATATCATATAAAGGGTAACCCATCTAATTATGAAAAATATAGAATTCGAACGAAACCGAGGCCATTTAAAATACTCAAACAAACAAACAAACAAGCTTACAATTCGAATGCATCACCCAGTATTTTAAGTAAGAAGCACAAAAATAATTATAAAACAATTATGCCCAGTATTATCAACCAATTTAAAGCTCCTTTAGCACTAAATGCTCCTTTAAAGTAAATTTGGTGTATTAAAAACGTGATTTAAATCAATATTTAAGCTTTCAATGAAAAATGGACATAATATATGTTGTAAAGAAATACTGCAGATAATTTAAAATCTATTTAATTAAATGTATTATGCTTGGATCTGTTGATAATATGACAGTTAGTTAAAGGAGCATTTAGTTAAAATTGATAATACTGAGCGTTAGTGTGAACAAAAAAAAAAAAATTCAAAAAAAATAATCGAGGGGCTGAAATAATTGCCCCTACAATTACTACTAGCGCCGGACGTTGTCAAGTCAATAAACGACGGCATTGACCATTCCAGCTGGGCCCGTGGGCTGGTATCCCAGGAATGCCTCATACTTGCATACTACACTCTATGTTATTTCCATATTTAATTGAAAAAAACCTCAATGCAACTCGCTGTTTATATATATTAGATCGTATAGTTAATCAGCCATGACACGACTGCGAACCTATATAATTAAAATCAGACGAACAGACCGGAACTCAACGGAAAATTGAAACTAACCGACGTTTTGTTTTATCATACAGTTAAAAAATGTGATCAATGTAAAAAATCCGTGATCGATTTGGCTCCGATAGAAATATGATAATTTTTTACCAATATGGGAATATCCACGTTTATCTTATTGATAAATGTATATTACTTCCATGTTCGAAGAAATGGAAGTATTGTAATACCGTCAAAAAATCATGTCCGAAAAAAAAGCAGATTCTGAGTGTACTAACTTCAAAACGTAAAGAAAAGTTAATTTCCGCATGGCGGCTGTGCGTGTGTCTGTCTGGATGTAGAATTTTCTTCCGTGTACGATGACTACTATAGATATGGACAGATTTGAATTATTTTTGGGGAAAATGTTTGCCTCAGTGAGTACTCCAGACCTATTGATTTTGGTGCTAATCGGATTAGGGGTTTCTGAAATATTCGAAATTTTGTACCTATTATCGTCTGAAAAGTGAGTATTATATCACCAATTTTGATAAGACTTGGTACATTTGTAGTTCAATCCAATCTAAGGGGCACTAATTTCATAAACGTGCTTAGATAACCACTGAAGGGGTGAAAACCACCCTCAAAATTTTAATTTTAAATACTAATAAATTCATGTTGCCATGGAAACAAGCGCAGTTAAATCCAATTTTTAGATAATTATTATTTTACAAAAATGTCTATTCTACAACTGACATTAGAATATTAGAAAACTAATATTTATAATAGAAAGGTGAGTTTTATATTAACAATTATCTATTGTAAAATATATTATAGAACATGGAAGTCATGTATGGTTCTCCATACCGATATTATTACTAACAATGTTCTTATTACGGTGAAAATTTTGTTTCGTATTGAAAACATATATTTTAAAAACTTAATAAATGACATTACTGAATTTACCATATCGAAAATTGCACTTTTACTAGTTGGGTGGTGTAAAAAATATTCACACTGATAAATATTTATTAATACAATCATTATGTTTAATCTATTTGAGATTTTCGTTAGTTAGTGTAATAAATTATTTATTTATTTGATAAATGATAAGATTTTTAGATAAACATGAAGATATATTTTTCAAATGAATAAAATATCCTCAGTAAGATTTTTTTTATTATTATATTGAGGAAATATTGTTATATTAACAAGATAAATTTATTAAGCATTTTTCCATCTAAAATTTTCAATAAGATCGAGTTTACTTTTCTGTGCAAAATTAGAAAAAAATTATATTAACTAATGTATTAAACATCAAATATAACAAAATACATTTTTTGGGAAATAAAAAATAATTATGGCCCACTGTGTGACTTTCTGGTTATAATCGTGTCCGTTGAAAACGTCAAATTAGCTATAAATCGATGCCAGCAAGTTAATGGCTGTTCTGTGGTACTTTATTAGTTAGCGCTATGTTAATGCTAATGTACTGAAAACGATTATTGAAAAAAAAATATTAAAAAAACCATTCTATAAATTAATATTTTTATAACATATAAAGGTCATTAATTTGCAGAAATTAAAACGGTATATTCGGCACAGGTCTGGCCTCTCTTTAGTTGAAATTAAATATTACTGCAATATTTAGAAAACATCTACAAAAATTGTTTTTTTAAAAGTAGAATTTTATAAAGTGAATAATAGATTACAGTTAAATAATATTTTTTTTAATATGAGTTTTAAAGTAGGTATGTATTTGATTAAGAAATGTTTAAAAAAAGTTTCTTATTTTTTATTACGTACACATAATTTTTTTAAACATCATTTCTCATTAAAAAAAAAAACATTATTAAAGTAAATTTAATCTAAAAAGTTTTTCTGTATACATCATATTTTTTGAAATAAAAAATCGCAACTTTCAAATAACATGAAATAAGATTTTTATTTTCAAAAATACTTCACTAATCGAAAAGTTTGATTAAAAATCGACATTAAATATGAACGAATTATATTATTTTATTTATGTATTTATATAAATTTCTTATATTCATTGACAACGATGGGGGGGGGGGGGATTCCCTTATTGAACAAAATTGCAATTATTATTATCAAAAATTTGAGTTTCGTTAGTTGGTGTAATAAATTATTTATTAATTTGACAAATGAAAATATTTTTAGATAAACATGAAGATATATTTTTCAAATTAATAAAATATCGTTTTTAATTATAATATTGAGGAATTATTGTTTATTAACAAGTTAAATTTATTAAGCATTTTTCCATCTAAAAATTTTCAATAAAGATCGAGTTTTTTTTTCTATGTGGAATTGCACACATTTTTAGGAATATTTTACGCTCCTCCCCTTCCATGGTTTTTCACCCCCCCCCCCCCCCCCGAAAAAAATAAACAGTCGGCACTTATGCTTACATCAATCAACTGAATATATCTTTACATATTATTATAACAGATAAATAAGCGTAAAAATACATAATGTTTATTTAAACCAATTTACAATTTAACTTATCTCAAAATGCATACAAAGTAGCCTAACTAGTTCATCGCTATGGGTTATCGGTTATGTCGATCTAAATCTAAACAAAATAAAGACGAAAGATATTGCTATACATACAGGGTGTCCAAGATAAGCTTGCAATGCATGGGGATATCCTAAACGGTAAGAGATACAGATGTGGTTAAATGAGATGAATTATTTGTAAGAAAGGGGTGAGTATTACAACATCAAAAAATATTAATAATTTTATGTGTTCAGGCGGTATACCCAAAAAACTGAAAATTCAGAATTTCTTTAAATGACTATAACTTTTTTGGAAAAGTAGATAGGTACTTTTTGTTTGCGGTTTCTTAAAGCACTTTTTTGAGTAGAATTGTTTGGTGTATTTAGAATTTTTATATCACTTTTAGTTTCCGAGTTACAAGCCCTAACTTTAGTTTTTCTTATGGGCCGCCAAGTTGGCTATATCATATTTGAACGCGTTTTTTACTCTACTTTACAACGATATATCACATGACATACTTATTATAGAAAATAAGTCGAAGTACTAAATATTGGTGATATTTATAAAGTATTTTATTACAAACATTTAAGTAGGCCATGAAAAACAAAAATTGTTAAACAAAAATCGCAATAACAACAATGAAAATAACAAATGCATATTTAAAAACAATAAACTATTACAAAAAAAAAGATTTTTACTTTTTTTTAATAATAAGTATGACATGTGACATATCATTGTAAAGTAGAGTAAAAAACACGTTCGAATATGATATAGCCAACTTGACGGCCCATAAGAAAAACTAAAGTTAGGACTTGTAACTCGGAAACTAAAAGTGATATAAAAATTCTAAATACACCAAACAATTCTACATAAAAAAGTGTTTTAAGAAACCGCAAACAAAAAGTACCTATCTACTTTTCCAAAAAAGTTATAGTCGTTTAAAAAAATTCCGAATTTTCAGTTTTTTGGGTATACCGCCTGAACCACATAAAATTATTAATATTTTTTGATGTTGTAATACTCACCCCTTTCTTACAAATAATTCATCTTATTTAACCACATCTGTATCTCTTACCGTTTAGGATATCCCCATGCATTGCACGCTTATCTTGGACAGCCTGTATACATATCTAGTACATATAACATTAAAATGACGAGAATTTATATTAAAAATAGCTACATGAAGTTTAAAATTTGTAACATTTCCTGTCAAAATTATTTATAGATTGATCAAAAAATGCTCTCAAGACAGGTTTTAATATCATGTATAACCATAAAAAATTAATTGATTAAAATTGATAATATTCAATATTTCAGACATCCGCGGTGATTTTACTAAATTATTCTCCGCTTCTGGGTATAAACAGAATCTTACTGATAGTACAAAGATAATTTTGAGAGGCTGCACATGAGACGAGACTTCTAGTCTCGTCGCAATCTCGTCCTGTGAAAATTCATGTGGTTAAGGCAATCGAGATTTAATTTTGTTATTGCGGTTTTTATAAACAAATCAGTATAAATAGTAAATGTTTGTCATATAACGCATGAACAGAGCTGCGAATGTATTTTGAAATTCAATAATATTTTGTGTTTATATTTTTTTAATATCTGAAATGGGTGTGGTTTACAACTGTCAGCTGTCAATATCAATGTATTTTTTTTTAAATTGAAATTTGAGTATTTAAATTTGACGAGAATAGGGGCTGGGGCGCGATAATACTGGATTATGTTCATATTCAATTTAATTAGAACATTTTTTATTTTTCTGCCAGACTGTCCTCATTTTTGATCATAGAAACCTACCTATCACTGAAATTAAGATCTTAAATAACGAAATAGGTTAAAAAGATTATAAAAAATGTATTTATTTTTATATTAAAAGCGAGATTAATATAATTTTTGTTAAAATAAAAATGCAAAATACAGCAATCCGCCATGTTAAATGGAACACCAATCAGAGCGAATGATGTCACGCATCAGTAAACGTCAAAAGTGATTGACTTTTATTTTAGACAAATATCAATTCCTCTTTGCAAGATTATTAGGTACATACCTTATTTAAGAACTTATATACCTACTTTGGATATCATTTTTAACACACAAAATAATTAAATATTACTGTCTAACTTTGAATGTTTGATTAATATTAAATGTAACCTGCGAGCGTTTTGCGTCAAATTCAAAACTACTTTTAAAAGAGTAAATTTTTGCGATTAAACCTTTATTTTCTGCAGAAATAAGTATTTTTTTTTTGGAAATAAATAAATAATTTAAAAAAATAGTTTATTAAAATTAGTTATCATGCCTTTTATTACAATATAATATTTCTTTGATTAAAGATATTTGATCACATTTCTTTCATAACGTAATAGTTGTAAATAACTCCTTGCTTCTGGGCATAAACAGAATATTACATAATCAATTGAAATATAAAAAAAATTAATTGTACTAACATATTTTAAAATTATTTGAATCATTAATTAATAGCTAAAAATAAGAATACGCCCCTGTATGGTATATCTTCACAAAAAATAACCATTAGTTAATTTTTTTTTAAATTAGTACCTCGCATATACATACATATATACATATGCCCATTACCGTCTATGTAAATAGTCTAAAGTGCTAGTAAATTACAATAAATTTGAACATTAAAGTAATAATATATTTATTCACGTATAAATGTTAATATGTCCATATATATCGACATTAAACGGTTCCAAAACATTACGCATACGATAATTTAAAAAATACAAAACGTAAGTCATAAAAAACATTAACGGATTCTATTTATAACACTGCAGGTAGTTATTAAAAAAGATATAAATTATGATTTAGATTAGAATATCTAATATCGATAATAATAATAGTTTTTTTTATTATGGTTAAATATTTTCAATAAAAATAAAAATAAAAGAACTTCAAATTGATATTTCTATAAAAACATGTGTCCTTCACCTTAGGTAGGTACCTATCGTGATCCTAACTAAAACGCCTTGGTTTTAGCGATACTACAATGGCATTATTTTTAACATCAAAAAATTTCGACGGAACCATGCAGAAAAATATTTTTTTTGGTCGTCACATCGAGGCTCATAACTTTGTAAATTGTTAATATTTTTCAATAAAAATTTGTATTGAATAAGTTGAATATATACTTAATAAAATGCCCCCTACCTAATCCTAAAATAATTAGTTATACTTGTTAAAAAAATTCCCAAACATTGACAATTTTTTAACTCGTAACAGTGGCTCTAAGAAATAATAAACATTTAAATGTATTTTAAGGTAATACAGTCATTACAGTAATGTATAGATAAAAGTCTAAAATTTTAATATTTTGATAATTTTTATTTAAAATATTGGACGTACCTATGGTTTTTGAGTAATTGGATATTTAAAAATAGAGTTTTTAACACACGATAAATGAGAGAACTTGCCGAAAGTGCTCTATTTATTGAAATTCTACACAATTGGCTATATAGAGACGTTTTAAAAACTAATTATTCGAAAGTTCAACCCTTTTAAATACTATAAAAATTATAAAACAAATATATTCATGTGCAATTTATTGAAAATAATAAAAAACTAGCTCTGCCATTACATTGTACAAATAAGTACATGTTACTATTATATACCGTTCTGTCTATTTCAATTTTCAAATTAAATTATTTTTTTTTTACTTTTAATAATTAAGAAAGTAAAATATTCCATTAAATGTAGGTACATGTGTTCTAAATATAAATTAAAAACAAAATTTTTCGAAACCAAATCTTTTTTTACAATGTGCTAGACGTACGAGTATAACCTTACATTAAAAATATACACCTTAACTTAACCACAATAAAACAATGTCACCTGACGCGTGTTTCGATTTCACACGAAGCCCTCATCAGGAGCCTAGCCTACTGTATATTATATATACAATCTTAACGACTCGAATCTCGTATGTAATCCTTGAAAAGGTAGCGCGATGAATATATTAAAAACACTGTTTTAAAATGTCGTTAACTTCGATGTAATATAAAATGATAATTTAAATCTCATTAGGGTGTAATTAATTTGTATCCTTTGGAAAGTACAAGCAACTCGTTCCCAACATAATGTGCTATTCTTTATAAGCCATTAAGATTTGAATAAAGTGTAATTAGTGCATTTGTAGTAAGATATATTTCTATAAAAGATGCATTATTATACAATATTTAATTAATTATAGTAGTTATTAAAGTTTGAGATGAGTTCAAAGGCACTTATAACAAAAATAAATTAAATTTTACACATTACATTATAGTGGAACCTCGACAAGTCGAAGAAAATGTTCATTTCCGTTTCTTCCAAAAGGTTAAGTTTTTCTATAATTACGGTTATACTCGGAGGTATTTTTAGTACATTTTACTTCCATGTTCGAAGAAATGGAAGTATTGTAATACCGTCAAAAAATCATGTCCGAAAAAAAAGCAGATTTTGATTGTACTAACTTCAAAACATAAAGAAAAGTTAATTTCCGCATGGCGGCTGTGCGTGTGTCTGTGTGTGTCTGGATGTAGAATTTTCTTCCGTGTACGATAACTACTGTAGATATGCACCGATTTGAATTATTTGAGAAAATGTTTGCCTCAGTGAGTACTCCAGACCTATTGATTTTGGTGCTAATCGGATTCTACAACTGACATTAGAATATTAGAAAACTAATATTTATTTATAATACAAAGGTGAGTTTTATATTAACAATTATCTATTGTAAAAGATATTATAGAACATGGAAGTCATGTATGGTTCTCCATACCGATATTTACTCTCGGAGTAATACCTATAATTCAAATAGAATTTCAGTTACCAACATACCCCGGAGTTACGGCATTTGCTTCGGAGTTACGTCTCTTTATCGGTATGATACCATAACCTAATCGGTTGCAGAATAAACTAATGACTTTTTTTTTAAATACCACTATATGAAACATTCAATTATATTTAATATTTAATACAATAAAACTAACAGTATAATATATCTGTATAAATAATCGCAATGCCTAATTGGCCACATCTGGAGGGGCTACATGTGAATGTGGTATATATTAACCGTATTTAATATACATAATAATAGATTAGTCTATTCGCTTATTTGAACATGTATCTGTACAATTAAACGCCCAGAAAATATTTATATATAATAGCATATTAAAATACTTTATACACGCTATATCGTACAAATACGTCTTTGCGGAATGTAAAACACTTGTTAAGTAGTTATATGTGTATTTCTCGACAATGTGTTTGCCTGTACTTGACATTGAATATTCTACTTATGTATTATATTTATTTAATGCGCTTAAGAAAACTGGATTATTTTTAAAGACGATCGTAAAACAATTATTTAATTTTATGGTGACTTTGCAAAGAACGTTTTTTTTTTGTTAATTCAGAAACGTTCGGTCGTTACACCGACGGATTAAATGGATGTTGAATGGGGGGGGGGGGGGGAGTTCCGGAGATATAAGATCTCAAAATGTGGCATGTTTCGTTGCAATCGTGCTCCCGAGATTACCTAATCGCCGGGAAGACATATTTCTGTAAATGTACGTAAAAAAATTCTCCTATTGTGTAAATTTATCCCTACCGTACTGTTTTTATAAACCCGACCTGAAGGGTACAGTGCAAACTTCCCTTTTTTCGCCCATAGCATGTATGTAACACACAAAAACAACTTGCAAGAACGTCGATTCATATACTACTAATCTTAATATATATATATATATAAATTACGTGTCACATGTTTGTCCGCGATGGACTCCTAAACTACTTAACCGATTTTAAACAAATTTGTACACCGTGTGCAGTTTGATCCAACTTGAAAGATAGGATAGCTTACATCTCAATTTATGATCGCAATATTATTTTATTGCAAATTATTTGTCTTTATCTGTTAGCTCCAAACGATTCTAACAGATGGTGACATCTGTTGACTGGATTGAGTAAGTATTCAATAGATGGCGCTATGTCAAATTTCCAAACGTTTCATATAACCTACAATTTCACCACATGTTGCTAAAGTATAGGTTAACCACAGCAACGCGTGGCCGGGTCAGCTAGTATTGTATAAACGCTAAAATATTTTTATCTGTCTGTCTGTTTGTTACCTTTTAACGGCTAAACCGCTGAACCGATTTCGATGAAATTTGGCAGGTATATAGCTTTCATCCTGATAAAGGACATAGGCTACATAAATTGATTAAATAAATAAAAATGCACGTGCAATGGGTTAAGTTAATTTAGTGACATCTAGCGTACAAATTCGAAATTAAAAATTGACTATCATAACAGAAATATGAATAGGTAACCTTCGAGATATATTCCACGCGAATGAAGGCTTGTAAAACAGCTAGTAAGAAAAATAAGAAAAAAAACTTTTTATAGAGAAGCTTTCTATTATCTCTTTTACCCCTTTTACCCCTCTTGCATCTGTCGATAAATACCATAAATCTCAAATCCACAAATAACAATTTTCACTTGTTCACACACACACACACACACACACACACACATACAAGATAAATGGACGTTGGCATATAACAGAACAACCACGTGTTGAAACACAGGTTTTAGTTGATAATGCCTAACCTCTATACATATGTTATTTATGGTAATACAATACAATACCTTGCCATTCAATTTGTGTTGTCTGTGTGTCTGTCTGTATGTGTGTGTATTAATTTTAATAATCTTCACGAATCGATTCGCCAATGTCATTCGTAATATGCAAGCATCGTGTGGATATTATGACATTTAACAACAGCATTTAACTTACTTTCACTTGATTTGTGAAATTCGAATTCGAGCAACTATATTAACTCTCGTATTAATGCAGCAAATCATTAGTACTAAAGCAGGGGTTCTTAATATTTGTCCTACATCGACTCTTTTAACCCTCGGAGTCTCTTGTGGGTCAATTTGACCCATACACCGACTTTGATCGTGAATAGCGCTCAGGTATTTTAAATTTTTCGTGATTTTTTTTAAGTATGTTGAATACTTCAAAGGTATGTGTAACACTTATAAATTCATTTACCATGAGTCAAAGTATACCTTTGAATTTTGGTAAGTCAAAAGGTTTCGTAGTTGCGGAATTATAGGCGATCGAAAAGTAAGCAGGGTCAAATTGACCCAGAGTGTACTAGTAGGTTTAAAAAATAGGTGTGTACTTCGAGGGTTAAAAAAAACCTTTTTTATAGACTCCTTTATTTTTTATTTTTGTAATTAAATAACGGTACATACGTTCCAGAAAAAAGCGTGTAAAACAAACCATATAAAAAAAGACATGAAGTACATAGAAAAAAGGGGATTAGTTCCATATCCTTCAACCCTGTAAAAAATAGGTGAAATGAAATGATTCATACAAAAAAAAAACTATAAATTAAATTTTGATGTGCATTCATGCACAGTTTATTTCATAAAAATAAAAGGCAATTCAATTCTTAAAGTAAAAGTAACATAAATATAAAATTATCGCAAGTTTAGGAACTGAAAACTCGCACAAGACTAAAATATATACTTAAGCTACTATGAAAATAAATTAGAAAGGGGAATTCCCTAACTATATATTTTATAAATAACAGATAGAAAAAATAATTCCTAGATGATTACGGTTAATAAAACTATTTTTTTTTTTAATTTAAATCAAATAACTTTTTTAATCGTGCTAAATCAAATGAAATCGTGTAAAAACGAAATCAATATTTTTTCTAGACCGTATTAAACCAAAACAGTGTAAAAAAAGATCGTGTAAAAACAGAATTGGGTGTATTTCGAAATAAGGGCACGGATACTGGTAAGATCCTATTTTATATATAAAATACTGTATAGGGTAATTCTATCAGGCATCACGGAAATTAAATAAGATATGATTGCTTAGTTAATGTACAATTAAGAAATAATTAATAAAAAAATATGATTACGCAATAAATAAAATCAACAGGAAGTGGAGTTAAACATATTGGCCTTTGGATAAATCAATTGGGTCTAATTAACTATCAAAACAAGCCGTATTTTTCCGTGGTTTATGTTTCTTAAAAAAAACATGTTAATTCAAAACATACGTATTGACGTGCCATATTTTTTTTTTTATATTTTTGTTATTACATTTACTTCGAAGGACGAATATTGAAATATGCAGCGCATGTCTTTTATAAATAGATGATGATATTTTATTGCAAACGGAAATTAACAGAGTGATTCATCACACATGGGGAAAAGTGACATTCCTTTACTCTTAGACATATTTTTTTAATGAGTGAAAATAAACTACATATATCGTAAAACGGTGTCTAAATAAAAATAATTTGATTACCAACTCATTCACTTTTGGTTGTTTTGTATATATTAACATCAGAAAAAAGAACACTATGTCTGTCTGTCTGTCTGTTTGTTACAGTCTTTAAGCTACTGAAACGTTTTCCCTAGAAAGTTCAGATTTGGTTAAATTATAGAAAACTTTAAAAGCTGTTACTTGCAACTTGTTCACGTGGACTTTGTATTTTTTCATCTAGTAATCAATTTTCGGGATAGATACTAAGTAGCATATGTTCTTCCTCAGAATGTAAGCTATATCCCTGCAAAATTCCAACAAGATCGGTTTAGTGGTTCAGCCGTTAAAAGGTAACAAACAAACAGAGTTACTTTCGCATTTATATTATAAGTTATAAGTAATAAGGCATGTTTTTTTTAGTTGATTACGTTTTGAAATCCGTCCCTGGCTAAATGTTGTTTGTAACAGAGATACACGTTATATAATATATCTTATATAACAAGCCCAAACACGTGTCTTGAGAACTGGAAGAGCGCGATCGGATACCGTAATGAAATAGATATCTATACTGAATGAAACTCTCACTATATGAATTCGATCATCCGTTCATTTTAATCATATCATTCACGGACCCATCACACACATACATATAGACCAGTGGCGGCGTAAACATACGTTTAAATATTTCTACAAGAGTTCTTACGATTTATGATAGTGAAAGTCTTATCCAAATCGGTTCAGTAGTACACAAAATATAATTATTAAAAATATATATTCTTGAAAAGGATGCATAAAAAAATTGGATGGTTTTATAATACCTATATGGTATGAGTTAATATATGGGTTAGCTCAGTGGTTTTTAATCTTATGTGGTCTAAGGGGCCCCTTTTGAAAAATTATTTTTCAAAGACCCCCCCCCCTTCCCCATGACAGAAAAACATAGAAGGTCGTTAGAAACTAATTAATCACTACATGGCAAATAGAAATGTAAAAATACTTTAATTTATGCCAATAATATTTTACAGACCCCCGAGGGTTAGTGAGCCATAGTTTAAGAACTGCTGGGCTGACGTGTGTATTTAAAAGGAATTAATTACACAAAAATAATCTGAATAATTTTTGTAAACATAGAAATACGATCAGTAATAAGGGGTTATATTGAAAACACACAAATAAGTCTCGTTTTGAATGCTTATATCTCCGAAATGAATAAAGTACTAAATAAAAGCTTATTTTTACCCCCCCCCCCCCATTTACCTCAACCCTAAAATACAGTAACATATAGATACAATCTTTTTTGTAAAATAAAAAAAACTCAATCGATATTCTTACATTTAAAAAAAATACAGTACCTACCCTTATTGTAACACTACGGTTACAGATGGACAGACAGACAGACACACCTGCCCGTACAGAAAAATAAATAAAACTCTAATAGATTGCTTATATTTTACTCATTCCATCCCTCAACCCTTAAATACAGTTACTTTTTATTAAAAAAAAAAAAAAATCGATGTCCTTACAATTAAAAAAAAATATTCCCCTTATAGTCACGCCACTGTTGCAGACGGATAGACAGACAGATACATCTGCCCGTATAGAACAATAAATAAAACGTCAATATTTTTACACCCTCTCATCTCTCAACCCTTAAATGCAGTAACATATAAATACAATAATTTTTGAAAAAAAAAAATCGATATTTTCCAATATACATAAGTAGCTTATTCCTCTCTAATCCCTCAAATACAGTACATTTTATGTAAAAAAAATATTTTTCAATTACAAAATAAAAATCCCTTTATTGCCACGCCACTGTTACAGACGGATAGACAGATACACCTGCCCCGCGTGTACCTGTGCGCCTCGCCGCCGGCGGGCCACCATAAACAATAGCAGCGTAAAGAGAGTGTGTGGAGGAGTCGTGAGAAGGAAGTCGCGCGCATAGAGCCATACAGTCACCCACCCGCCTCTAGGCTAACTCTCGCTGTGCGCTAATAAAACTCCGGATAGCGTGTATACACTATACACACACATATAGCTTTTATTCGATCATTCGGCAATTAACTGTGACAAAAATATGAAATACGATCGTACTGCTCAAAATATGGCGGTCGTAAAATAGTCCCGTAATAATACTCGCGCGATTATCAAATCTCACTGGCGGTAATAAATTTAATATAATCAACTATCTACTTGTCGGCCGGGCTGACTCATGTTTGCATATATTATTTAAACGTTTTTGTTTCTCTTTTTTTGGTACGTACGTTTTCAAATTTCTTACAAATAAAGCCAACAACCTTGTATATTTTTTTTGTTACGCGCGTGTTCACTTAAAAAACTAATTCAAAAGTCAAAATGAATAACTCGACAAATAAACTATCATTCACAAGCTTTTTCCTTGCGGGAAAATCTCACGAAAATCGGTTAAGCAGTTTTTTAATTTTTATTTTTAGTCGAAAGAAACAAACATATTAAACAAAATAAAAATATTTCTAATGCCAGTAAAAAACTTTCTTATATACGCAGTGTACACTGTATATGTCTAATTATTATACAGGGTGTCCAAGATAAGCGTGCAATGCATGGGGATATCCTAAACGGTAAGAGATACAGATGTGGTTAAATGAGATGAATTATTTGTAAGAAAGGGGTGAGTATTACAACATCAAAAAATATTAATAATTTTATGTGGTTCAGGCGGTATACTCAAAAAACTGAAAATTCGGAATTTCTTTAAATGACTATAACTTTTTTGGCAAAGTAGATAGGTACTTTTTGTTTGCGGTTTCTTAAAGCACTTTTTTGAGTAGAATTGTTTGGTGTATTTAGAATTTTTATATCACTTTTAGTTTCCGAGTTACAAGCCCTAACTTTAGTTTTTCTTATGGGCCGCCAAGTTGGCTATATCATATTCGAACGTGTTTTTTACTCTACTTTACAATGATATGTCACATGTCATACTTATTATTAAAAAAAAGTAAACACCTTTTTTTTGTAATAGTTTATTGTTTTTAATTATGCATTTGTTATTTCCATTGTTGTTATTGCGATTTTTGTTTAACAATTTTTGTTTTTCATAGCTTACTTAAATGTTTGTAATAAAATACTTTATAAATATCACCAATATTTAGTACTTCGACTTATTTTCTATAATAAGTATGTCATGTGATATATCGTTGTAAAGTAGAGAAAAAAACACGTTCAAATATGCCATAGCCAATTTAGCGGCCCATAAGAAAAACTAAAGTTAGGGCTTGTAACTCGGAAACTAAAAGTGATATAAAAATTCTAAATACACCAAACAATTCTACTCAAAAAAGTGCTTTAAGAAACCGCAAACAAAAAGTACCTATCTACTTTGCCAAAAAAGTTATAGTCATTTAAAGAAATTCCGAATTTTCAGTTTTCTGGGTATACCGCCTGAACCACATAAAATTATTAATATTTTTTGATGTTGTAATACTCACCCCTTTCTTACAAATAATTCATCTCATTTAACCACATCTGTATCTCTTACCGTTTAGGATATCCCCATGCATTGCACGCTTATCTTGGACACCCTGTATAAAACATTTTTTTCTGGTTAAATGAAAAGACAGAAAAAAAAATTATAGAAAACTAGCTGAAACTCGCAATTTTTTTTATCTACCCGGAAAAAAATTGTAGATCTACAGATATCTACACAGATCTCGATAGATCTGCATTTTGAGACATCATTTTTCATTGGTTTTTGATCTGTGGAGACTTGCAAAGATCTACAAAAATCTAAAACGATCTACAAAGATCTCTGAAGATCATTGTAACGTTGAAAATTAATGATTTTTCAACATAAAAAAATTCATGAATTTTCAACGTTTTGATCTCTATCACGATCAACAACGATCTTTACAGATCTCTGTAGATCCTTTTAGATCTTTGTAAATTATTGTAGATCTTTGTAAGTCTCCACAGATCAAAAACCAGTGAAAATTATGTTGTCTTAAAATGCAGATAAATCGAGACCTGAGTAGATTTCTGCAGATCTACATTTTTTGTTATGATCTTTCTTAGGATGCAAGCTATCTCCTTGCCAAATTTCATGAAAGTCGGTTCAGCGGTTTAGCCGTGAAAAGGTAATAAACAGACATTTTCTATTTTGCACAGTTTAAAAAATTCATATTGTATTAAAATTTTCATTTGAAAATCCTTACAAAAAGTTTACATAAAAATGATTAAATTCTAATACGGAAAACAAGACGACACGGTCAAATATCATTTCCGGAAGTTATACAGAACGTGAGTTTCCGTTTACTTTATTTCATAGAATTTGAAATAAATATGTAAAAGTTTTCTTTCCATATTTACTGAATAGGCATCATAAATACAAACTTTTCAGTTTCAAAGACAAAGTTTAATAAAATCAACTTCATAAAAATGAAATAAATAGAATATGTTATACAAGAAAACATATTTTACAGATTTGTAGAAATTTTCTGAATACATAAAATATTTACTTGGCTGAAAACTTTTCAATAAATGTTGTCTTTTTAGGTTAAAATCCGTTAAAACGTATAAAATATAGAGTAAAGAAGCAATTCCATAAAAAAAGGTCGAAACAAAAACTAAAAAAGTTTATTTAAAAACATTACTATCAACGGCGGCGGCGGGGGGGGGGGGGAGGGGGCATAATAAAAGTCCGGCTGAATCCCATATAAATGCATTTTTACCAGTTTTAACGTCTATATGAGTTTTTACGACTTAAGGGGTTAGGTGTAGTCAGAGACATGAAAAAATGACAATTTTAAATAATTTTTTTGCCGTTAAATTATTTTATTTTATAAAAGTAAAAACATAGCATCATTAAATAAGGTTTCGAATTGACTTGTCAGAAATTTTAGAAAAAAAAATATAATAATTTTAATAGTAATGGCTGTTTGTGTTGATCCAGTTCCAACCGAAGCTCCTTGCGGTGACCATCACTTATCCTTGGAGATTCATCCAAATTCAATCGGACAAAAAAAATAGTTTTATTAATAGATAATCTAGTGCCTGATCGAAGCTTTTTTTTTCTTAAATTAACAAAATGGCAGCCTCAGGAATTTTTTTTCAAGATTTTCGGGAAAAAAAACCAACAGTTAATTGTTTATAGCAAATCGAAATTAAAAGAAAAACAAAAATCCTTCGAAAAGGCACTAGTTTTTCATGTTTTCAAAAGGTGTATAAATTTCATTAAAATCTACCGAGCGGGTTTCGAGCTACAGTGGTCACCAGTTCAAAAAACATAGTTTTGAGAAAAACGCATTTAAAGTTTTACACTCAATTTACGTAAAGTAATATACGTATTATTTAATTACTTACACCGAGTCAACTATTCCTGGGCAATAAAATAGTTCTTTAGCCGTTGTAGCAGCTTCCAAAAATGCAAAAAACAAAAATCGATTTCTTGAAAATTCTGACTACACCTAACCCCTTAATATGATTGATCCCCTCGATGACCGATTTCGACTTTATTTATTTTTTAGTTAAATTAACATTTAAAAAATTCAAAATAAGGTTATTTTCTACAAATCATTAAAAAACAGTACTTCATACATTGATTTCAATTTCAATCATTTGTTGCTCATGTTCAAATTAGAATTAAAAACAGAAAATTCAAAAAATATTACAAGCCACCGATTTCGCAAGCAAAATTCAAACGTGCGAATAATTTCAACAAAATCATTGACTTTTACCAATAATAATTGAATTAGCCGCCGCCGAACGACCAGACACGAAACGTCAAGTTTAATGAAACACAAAAAAAACACCACATGGTCGATTATGATAAATAGCGAAGGTGAAACAATAGGTACACGAGGAGGCCGCGCGTATCCATGGGAGGTCCACCATCCCGTGGCATATGATAATTTTCATATTAATCTTATACTTTTAAAAAATTACCCAACCGTTTAATTGGTGGTAGCAGACGCCATAAATTTATTTTTTTGAAGATTCACGGCAACCGCAACGACCTCTAGAAGATTTCGACGTAGATACATATTACAGTAGAAACTCTGTAAGTCGAAGAACGTATCCCTTCTAGCACATAAAATTAGTAAGCTAGCAAGCACTTTCAAATGAGGTATCAAACTTATATGACAGTTCTCTTGGAGTTTCATGAAAACTTTGACATGTTTCGTGCATGCGTTGTATGTATATAAACACCAACAACTGTATTAACCCTGTCTGTACACTGGGTCTTTTAAAGAACAGTCGAAATTTCAAACTTCAATATCTCTCCTACGAATGAGGAGCGGGCTTGTGCTACCTCGCCTAAAAAAACTAGGTATGAGTAGGGACTAAAGGCTCAAAGGGCACCCGGGTCTGACAATTTTCTTGTAAACGCCAGCAGATGCAAGTTGCGTCCGTTCCCTAAATGGGTCAGTGTACAGACGGCGTTAGTGTTTTCTAAGGTAAATGGATACCGTTTTTTTTTGTTGCTTTTTTCGTCTTTTCATGGCTAAAATAAATGTTTCATGTAATTCTAGGCTTTTTTGATTATTTTTATGTCAAAAAACACTGATTTTGTGCAAAATAATTACCATTTCGTTTATTTATGGCATGCCTGAATCCGTAAAATATTTCCCACTTTCAGGTGCTGAAATAATTCAACTTTTTGGAGGCTATGCCAATGACACTATAAAGGTCATAGTCTAAGCCTCATAACCATATAACCATTTTTTTATACATTTGTTTATTGCAAAGTTACAATTTTTTTAACAAAATCCCGTTTTTCCTCCATTTTTGACTATACTTAAATTTTTATTACCAATGTTTTTTTATTTCAGGCTTTGACAACTGTTGAGCCATGTAGTAGACACTTCAAGAAGTAACCCTGATTTTTTTCAGATTTTTCGAAAGCCTATAAAATTTTGAAAACGCGACTGTTCCCTAAAAGACCCAGTGTACAGACCGTGTCTCGAAAAATATAGTGTACAGACGAAGGGTTAAAACAGTGGTGATATTATGATAATTATGATAATTATTTTGTACAGTCACAGTTACCAACTGTGAGTTGAAGTATCACTTCTTTAAATTACATAGCAAATTCATAGATACTATAACAAAATTAATACCTCATGTTCGAGTACCTACTTGCTAGCACCTTTAAAAACTTCTACAAATTAAGACAGTGGAATCTGCAGAAACAATGAATAATTAAATCGTCTATTTAAAGAGTTAATTAAAACAATAGATTACATAAAATTCAAAGAAAATTTAATGATCAAAAATAATAATGAAGAAAACGTCCACTAATGACTTAAAATTATGTTAAATCCAGATTTAAGAATTGCCTCTCAAAACGTATCAATTAAAACCAATAATTCGACTGCGAAAGTCTTAATGAGAAATAAAAAAAATATCACATAAAAAAACAGGTAATTAAAATTCAGCAATAGCTCAGTAAAGATTTAATTTTATGCATCATCAAACTTAACGATTATATCTAATTCGAAATTGTTGAATTCAACCAAGAAGCCAAACACTGGAAAAATGTCACGTGCGTCCGACAAAGAGATGTATCTATGGTGATAATACAACATACATACATTCACGACAGTGGCGTGCCGGATATATTTTATATTTTTTAATTTAAATTCGAAGAAGAAGAATTTCGACATTCAACCCCTATTGGCGGGGTAGACAGGGTCTGTGTTTTTGATATGTTTATCTGCATAGTTGCTTACGTTATAATGGTGAACTCGGGCAAAGGTGGTTAGTTTTTATAATTTTTAACTACGTTTTTTTATAGGTAATGAATAAAAATCAATATAAAAAATGTAATATGTCATTCCCTATCACGTATGGCGAGTTCTAATTAGTTTCGAAGTTTACACGAGCGAAGTCGCGGGATTTCGCTAATAAATAATAATTATTAAGGAGGTTGACAGCATAGGAAAAAATACAGATTTCAATGAAACTTTAAAAAAATAATATTTAAACAAAATTCTTGCAAAATTTCAATGTCATAATAGTCCAAGTAAATTAGATAACTAAGAAAAAAAAAAAGTTTTGATATTTTGTCCACGTACTCTCAGAGGGTTCAGAATAAGATCCCAAAAAGTTCCCACCTAAATCGTGGATGAAACATCCCTTTTCACGTGAAAAACTACCCTCGGAGTGGATTTTTATTCCAGTTTTTCCCATTTTTCATCCGAACTACCGCTCGGATAAAAAAATATTATAAACCCACACCGTTCCCCGCATCCTATAGTGTCAACCTCTTTAACGTAAAATATGTAAGATTTGTTAAATATTAAAAAGATTTGTTTATTACATAAGAACAAATGAAAAAAAAAATATTTTTTATAATTTTTTTTAAAGAAACTGAGAATTTGCTCGTCTTGATTTCGTCTCGTTCTCGTGAACGATACGAGACTGAGACGAAATGTCTTGACCCAACTCTCATTTCATATGCAAACCAATTCAGATTGGATTTTAAAAATTCCTACAAACTCAAAAATTAAAAATTCTTCGATAAAAATTGTTGTCTATTAAAAAAATTTATCAACGATTTTTTTCTAAAAAAAAAAAAAAAATTATTTCCCCAAAAACTACGTCACTGCGATACTCACACACAAATAAAACATATTGCATACCCCAAGCAGGCTCTGCTTGGAAGTGTGTTCTACTCTCGTCCTAAAAATTTTTTCGTATATAAATTGATAAAATGAGTATTATATATCTTAAATTTCTTCAGTATCTCACTTACATTTTTACATTTTCTGATAGAAAACATTACAGTCTCCATTTTTGCTTAGTTTAATATCGATCGGTTTTAATTTTCTGTTATAAAAATATAAATAAAGTTCAATTTGTCGATTTAATCCGCTTTTTTGATAGAAACGCCGAACTACAGGCTACAATTCGAAATAAATTTGCACCAATCCTTTTGAATTCACTTCATCTATTATCAGAATAGAACCCTATTAAAACTCAACAAAATTGGATAACTAGAAGTAACGAAATTTTCAGTTTATTTAAAAAAAATTCATATTTTGATAAGAATTTTTTTTACAAATAGAGTAGTTGCTATTTATAATTTATTGCACACCCCAAGCAGGCTCTGCTTGGAAGTGTGTTTTACTCTCGTCCTAAAATCGTTTTTCGTATATAAATTGATAAAATGAGTATTATATCTTAAATTTCTTCAGTATCTCACTTACATTTTTACATTTTCTGATAGAAAACATTACAGTCTCCATTTTTGCTTAGTTTAATATCGATCGGTTTTAATTTTCTGTTATAAAAATATAAATAAAGTTAAATTTGTCGATTTAACCCCCTTTTCTGATAGAAACGCCGAACTCCAGGTTACAATTCGAAATAAATTTGCACCAATCCTTTTGAATTCACTTCATCTATTATCAGAATAGAACCCTATTAAAACTCAACAAAATTGGATAACTAGAAGTAACGAAATTTGGAGTTTATTTAAACAAAAATTCATATTTTGACAAGAATTATTTTTACAAATAGAGTATGTAGCTAGAAGTTCAAGAAACATACGTTAGGACGTTAGGCGCTAGTGACGCTATTTCCTTATATGTCATTGCAAATTACATGTATTATAATAATTACATTGTGTTAATTAATATATAAATACATGTACATACATCGATACGTGCTGTATTTTAATTATTTTATTTAAAGCCAATCAATTTTTTTAATCACGATAAAATTTGGTAAGTTTGCATTTTTAAAACAAATATATAATATAATTAATTATAACCTATAAACGTGTTACTTTTTTGTATATTTCATTTTAAATGCTAGACATCAGGTGAACACAGCTGTTATCACTGCAATATGTGGATGTATTTATCTGTTTAATTATTATTATTAATTAATTTATTTACTATATACATTTTACAAAAAAAAATATATTTTATATAAAAATTGTAAATTAAAATGATTGTTGTTTTATTGCAATACATCCTAAATTTAAATAAAAAAAGGTAATAATCGATTGATATCAAGATTCATTGTTGATTTTCTAAAAAATCTTAATGAGTGATAAACTTCATATTATATATTTTTATAATATTAATTAACTCCAATATTTTTTTAAAACATCCTTTTAAGTTTCACTAAATATATTGTACCGTGTTTATTTGATATATGTTGATACATTTTTTTTAAGTTTAAAGGGTGTGCATTTTATGGTCTAGCCATAGTATTAATAGTAGTATGCGCTATTTCTTCATATGTCACTTCAAATTCCATAATTATTATATTGTGTTAATTAATATATAAATACATCTACAAATGTACATCGATACGTGCTGTATTTTAATTATTTTATTCAAAGCCAATCAATCTTTTTAATCAAGATAAAATCTGGTAAGTTTGCATTTTTAAAACAAATATATTATATACGTCATATAACCTATAAACGTTACATTGTTGTTTCATTTTAAATGCTAGACATCAGGTGAACACAGCTGTTATCACTGCAATATTTGGATGTATTTATCTTTTTAATTATTATTAGATATTAATTAATTTATTTACTTTATACATTTTACAAAAAAAATATGTTATATAAAAATTGTAAATTAAAATGATTGTTGTTTTATTACAATACATCCTAAATTTAAATACAAAAAGGTAATAATCGATTGATATCAAGATTCATTGTTGATTTTCTAAAAAATCTTAATGAGTGATAAACTTCATATTATATATTTATATAATATTAATTACCTCCAATCTTTTTTTCAAACATCCTTTTAAGTTTCACCAATTATAATGTACCTGTACCGTATTTATTTGATATTATAAGTTAATACATTTTTTTATGTTTAAGGGGTGTGCATTTTATGGCCTAGCCATAAAATTTACACATGTCCACCAACAACGGCAGAAAGAAAGAATTGCCTACAGATAAGCAGCCAGAGATATTAATTTGATAATTATAATAAAGAGACAAATGGCGTAAAAAATTGGCACGGCCTTAGCTCTAGTACTATACAACATCCTAACGGTAGCGACCGCGCGGACACACGGCGCGCCGGTGTACAACATTCCAACGACGAGAGAGAACCGCCCGTATAGCCGTTACCGCAACACAGTCATCTGCTTCATTAACCGCGCTTCACATCTATAAACGCGGCCCCGACTGAATCACACAGATAGCCCCCGTCATAACTTATCGCGAGTCTCGAAAAGAATATTAAAAAAATTATCAAATTTTTTGTTTACTAAAAATTTACGAATAGTAACTGAATGACCTTTTCGTATATTTCATTAACCGCGCTACACATCTATAGACGCGGCCCCGACTGAATCACACAGATAGACCCCCCCCCCCGCATAACTTATCTCGGGACTCCAAAAGAATATTAAGGGATATGAACAGTGTAAAATTTTCAAAAAATCAATTTTTTAATTTGTTTTAAAAATTATTAGAATACCTATGTATCTCGTGGTTCAAGTGAAAATTCGAACGTTAAGTATTCGAAAAAAGCGCTAAATGCTGTCATGCTATATATTCGATTTATATCTTCTAAAACTTTAAACGCCGTTTACTCAAAATAACTTTTTTTGACCTGGTTGACAGCATAACTAAGACAGTTTTCGTCCAATCGATTTGATTCAAAATAGATTTTGTAGAGGAAACATACCTCTTCAACCGAACGTAGCCGTTTTTTGAAAAAAAAAAAAAATTATAAACAATTTTCTATAGAAAAAATTTTATTTTATTTTTTCAAATGCATGGTCACCATTTTTTCCTAAACGGTATTTTAAAAATCCCCTACGTCCGGCTATAACTAATAACATATATTTTAAGAATTTTTTTTTCGTTTTTTGTCCTCAGATGATCCATTTGAACGAATTGCTGTCAACGCCACTGAGGTCAGATTTAAGAGGTACCATTTTCAAAGGACCATTATGCAAAAATATACCATTAAAAAAAAGTACCTATTAATGTATCAAGATGCTCTTCAACTCGCCGGGACCCTCTTTTAATAACTTAAAATAATTATATGTAATATAAATATTTAGACATTAAAATCGGTAAAATTGAACAAGAATTAACAAATTAGATCATTTTTTTTTTAAAAGGTAAAAAAAAATGCCTTCCAGAGGTCATCCAATATAAATATTCCAGTTGAGTACTCCCTATAATACCTACAACAAGTAAATTCAACAAAAAAATGTCTAATGTTTGCCATTGAATTGAAAATAAATACTTTATTTCGCGATTCGCTGTACAAAAAAAATTCACAGTATGTTCATCCATAAACTATACAATTTATGTTATTAATGTTTCTTGTACAGGCGATAGAATATTTATCTAACAAATGCACAAATCATGTTCTTATCTCATCTATTACATCTATGTATAAGTTGTAAAAATCTGTAATGTGCCGCCGCGCGTTCCTTTCAAATACATGAGAGTCAATCTTCTAAAGAAAACCCGCTATATGTATTATTGTCTATGTCAGAATCTGTTAACACATACATAACACCATAAGGAATGGTGAAATTTATAACAAAGTACGGTTAACCCTTTGTTGTAACTCCTTGTGTCAAAAATGTCATACAGCGGAAAAAAGTCTATCAAAATTCAAAATCAGTTTTATTTCTTTAGGTTATTCGATCATTAGAGCAAAATTTTAATATATTATTTATGGATAGGTAACTCATATATTTTACTAAATTTTATTTAAAATATTGGACATATGGTTTTTGAGTAATTGGATATTAAAAATTGAGTTTTTAACACGCAATAAATGAGAGAACTTGCCGAAAGTGCTCTATTTCTTGAAATTCTACACAATTGGCTATATAGAGACCTTTTAAAAAACTAATTATTCGAAACTTCAACCCTTTTAAATACAATAAAAATTATAAAACAAATATATTCACGTGTAATTTATTCAAAATAATGAAAAACTAGCTCTGCCATTACAGCAGTACAAATTAGTACACGTTACTATTATATACCGTTCTGTCTATTTAAATTTTCAAATAAAATCAAACTTTTTTTACTTTTAATAATTAACTAAGTAAAATATTCCATTAAATGTAGGTACATGTGTTCTGAATATAAAATAAAAACATAATTTTTCGAAACCAAATCTTTTTTTCAGTGTGCTAGACGTATAACCTTAAATTAAAAATAATTTTTTCCCTGAAATACGTGTTTTTCAATTCATTAAAACTTGCCTAAACTATCACAATTTAATTTATTTTCGATAAATTGAGTTACAAAAGGTTAAGTAATACAGAAAAATATATATCAATAAATTTTTTTGGTGCAATTTTAATCGATTTATTTTTATTTTTTTTAGTTGCATATTTTCAAAGTTTTTTAGGAACCACTGATATACGTTATTTACATATATTTATTATAAACTTAAATTCTAGATGTTTGAATTAAAAGTTACATGTGTTTTATACGGTACTTTAAAGTACATATTTGGAAAAACAAGATATGAAGTAATATGTATCTCTTTGTTCAGCTGGAATGCCCTTTGTGCTGTGTTGCGTGTGTTTATTCTCTATACATTTTGAATTTTTATTGAATAATAGAAATACGTTTTTATGGGTGGACATAAAAATACGAGATAGTTATAAAATAGCGAAATATTAAAAGTTGTTTTATACCTGAACATAAATAGATACGAATTTAAATAATAATATGTTCATATTTGTTGTTCAGATTTTTATTATGTTTGTATATGTACATGATGTGTTAAAAGTATCTATAATAAACATATGTTAAACCTTCCTCGTGAAATTCTCGATCTATCAGTGAAAACCGGAATAAAATCCGTACAGTAGTTACTGAAAAAAAATGATAAATAGACGCGATAATTTATTAACTAGTGTAAAAAAATTTTCAGTAGATCGAATATATTATATCAAGCAAAAAAGTCTATGTAAACATGTGTCCGGAAAATCTTCGTGAGGGAGCTCAGCCTTCCAAAGATTTGGCTCAAAATCAGTGTTTATTTAATAACTAAAGAACAATTTGTGGTATAGTTATGAAATTTTATTAATAAGTGTTATCGATTTAGAACAGGGCTGTATGAGGCTAGTGGGCCAGTCGATTTTTTTTAATTTTTTTTATTAGGGTTGTATTGTAGCTCCCTCACGAATAATTTCCGAACACATGGGCCCCTATTCTCGAGTTCGTTCGACTTTTTCTCATTCGAGATTACTAAACTAAAACTAAAAGTCACTAATTGTAAGTTATTTACTACACGAAGAGAATATTGTTTTAAAAATTAACAGAAAATGCTGTGAATCTGAGGACAGAATCAACTTCTGAAAAAAATTAACAGAAAAGTCGGTAGAATTTAATATAAAGTAAATGAAAAATTACAATGACATACCTACTGGTAAATTTTAACATAGTACCTATTAAAATTTATTTACTCTGAAAAAGTAATATACGCTATTCTTTAATTTAATTTCTTGCATATGAAAATTTCACGTACATTCTCTATAATTTTACTATGTTTCTATATTACTTTTCATATCTGGTCTATCGCCATCATAGAAACTGCTATACAGTATATTGAATTATAGTAGACGTTCTTTTAAATTTTACCATGTCGGGTGTTAAAAATTTATAGGATCAATTTTGTCCTCCCGTTAACATGTTTTTCATGTTAAAAATTAACATACAATTTTTTCAGTGTACTAGAATCTCAATTGTGTAAATTATACCGTATTCTCGAATCTCGATGCGACTTTTTTTCTATAGAAATATCGAATGCAAAATCTCGACTGCTCCTGGGCATGCGAGATTTAAAAACTCGAATCGACATATTCTCGAGCTCATTCGAGATTAGGGGTCATGTTCTCACGAAGTTTTTTTATTTAAAATAACATCCTCGATTAACTGTTAATTTTTTCTACACTAGTTATTATTAATATATACAGTGCAACCTCGATATAACAAAACTGAAGGGAAGTAGAAAATATTCGTTAAACCAAGTAATTTGTTACAGTGAGGTTTGTTATATAAAGATTAGATTGGTCTACAATTCGTTATAACAAGGTAAAAAAACTTGTTCATTAACATCAACATTTCGTATAGGTACTCATCTGCATACCCTGTTATAGCGAACGATTTCCACTAATAAAAAAAAATAAAAGACATTTTAAAGAAAAAACTGTATTTTTTTAGTTTCACAAAAAAATCAAAATGAAATGCAATGAAATCCATAAAAAATAAGTAGGTAGGTAGTTTAATTTCAATGGGTAATAAGATTAAAAATTCGTTATAAAGAGGTTGTTGACAAATGTATTCGTAATTTAATGTTATATTTTGCATTAGCTCTTACTAGGGTTTTTCGAAAAATTTGTTAAATCGAGGAAATCGTTATACTGAGGCTCGTTATATTAAGGTTACATTGTATATTTATAATAGCACCCTTGCCTGTAAATCCCCTCTCAGTGATACGCGACTGGTTTCACCAAAGTTACAATTATTTCCATTTAGGTCAGTAGTTCCCAAAGTGGTCCCTACGAACCCTAAGGGGTCCCTGACATCGTTCAGGGGGTCCGTGGAAAATTAAAATCGATTTGGGGGTCCCTGAACAACGTCAGGGGGTCCGCGCACATTTTTATTGATATGGAAGTTAAAATAAATAACAATGAATAAATTACACTGGCCGACAGCAATTTTGCTGCAGGGCATACAACAACTTTTTAAGGGTAATTTGGACACGCTGAATCCAAAAATGACCACCATTTTGCTGAATCAGCTCTTGTTTTTGCAATATTGCAAAAAAATGTTTTTTTCGATATGCAAACATTCAAATTCGTATACCTACTTATATATTTTTTGAATCAATGACTTCAACCAAAGATCATTCAGAATGAAGCTATGGGTCTTAATTCAACTAAAAACCCTTAAATTATATAAATTCATAAAGTTATTCCCTTCGAAAATCCTTTTTTTAACGAAAAATAATCTATTTTTTAGCAAACATTCGGCATTTTTTTCAAAATTCAAAGCGCATTAACACAAACAAAATATTTGTCCAATTTTAATGTTATTCACTAAATTAGTAGCTCTATCTATCTTCTTCATTGTGTTAAAATTTCAACGTAATCGAATAAAAATTGGTGAAGTGGTACTAAAATCAACTGCGCGTGTCAAAAGTAGTTTTTCACCCAGGGTCCGTGGGAAAGTTTTGACTATGAAAAGGGGTGCGTGGGCCAAAAGAGTTTGGGAATCACTGATTTAGGTAAACCATGTCAGAGCGTATACATAAAAACCTTACATATATAATTTCACAGCATATACAGAAGTACATAAACAAAACTGACGTTTACACCACATATTTAACGTTTCAACAAGATACTTTTCAATAAAATCCATACCTATAAATCACTACATCTAATAATATATCATTATTTTCAGACAAAACCAATACGCTGATAATTTATAGACATACCCTCTCAGTAGCTCATTGTATTTAAAATACCTTTCGTATAGTTAATATATAAGTAACGAACGTGGAAATTAATTAGACTGTTTAAAAACGGTTAATTAAATTAACAACTAAATAATAGCATGCGCTTAATCAGTGGCGGCTCGTGTACACAAACGAATATAAATACAATTGAATTTTATTAGCTGTATACAAGAAGGAAAATGTTATTTTTGCTTTATCGTCGTATCGAAGATACGAGAAGCTTTGTGATCGTTTTAAAATGAAAGAAAAAAACGGTATGAAAAACCATACATGATTTCCATGTTCTATTATATATTTTACAATAATTTTTAATATAAAAATCACATTTGTTTTTTATAAATATTAGTTTTCTTATATCCTAATGTCAGTTGTATAATTAGTATAATACACATAATTTGTAGAATAACTTATCTGACATTTGAATTTAACTGCGCTTGTTTTCATCCATTCAGTGACTATTTTAGCACGTTTATAAAATAAGAGCCTGCTTAGATTGAATTGGACAACAAGTATACCAAGTCTTATCAAAATTGGTGAGATAATACTCACTTTTTAGACGATAATTGGTACAAAATTTCGAATATTTCCGAAACCCTTATTCCGATTAGCACCAAAATCATTAGGTCTGGAGTACTTACTGAGACAATCATTTTTCCCAAAAATAATTCAAACGGTGCATATTTACAGTAGTTATCGTGAACGTAAGAAAATTCTACATGCGGAAATCAACTTTTCTTTACGTTTTGAAGGTAGTAAAATCGGAATCTGTTCTTATCCCGGACACGATTTTTTGACGGTACAATACAATACTTTCATTTCATCGAACATGGCAGAAAAAAATGTTCTTCAATTTGAAAACGTTTACTTTATTATGTGTATTTATTAAAAATTATGATCTTTATTGGATCATGATCAAAAATCATTAAAACAAATATCCAAGTAAGATAACGTTAATTCAGAGACCGCGCCACTGATACTAAATATAGCGTGATCATCACTAACATTTTTATTCGGATATCCCAAATAGCAATTTGCGTTTGTTCTACATCCGACCGCGATTCATCAAGTACACATGCCACGCAGCAGTGGCGTTTGGCGGCCTAACTTCAATGATACGAAATATCTATACATTACCGATTTGTTCTAATTCTATATAAAATAATTAATTTTTAGTCAAAATTGATAAAAAATCAACCGAATTCAAAAATATGTAATCTTTTAAAATATGTTTAAGAATAACTCCAAGAAATATGCATCGATTTGAACGATTTTTTGTTTGTTTGAAAGAGTATAATCCCGAAATGATCCCATTTAAATTTTATCAGAATCTGACTGAATCTGGATATCAATGATATGCCACTCAAAAGGAAAAAATAACAACTTTTTAAGCTGAATAAAAATAAAAACCAAACTTAAAAATACTAAATTTAACCGTTTTTGAGGTCGGTGCCAAGCCAATAAATTTTTTTAAATTATTATTTTTAGGTGTTTTTAGAAATAGTTTTTTTTTTTAATTTTTATCGTAAACCTTCTTTGAACCCTTAATTAGACTTTAAAATTTTAATGGTATATCTAGGTATAACAAAATATCAAAAATTGACAGATATAAATCCGGACTGTCAGAGGAGCTATCTCACTGGAAGTTAGGCCGCCTCTCGATACATGCGATTCCATTATTATTTAAATATATTGTATATAGATTTTAGGATTACTATTACATTTCCTTTTAGTTCTCGTTGAAAAAAATAAATAATTATATACATACATGCACACGATTCTATTTCTGTATCAAACAAATGGATTTTCTGCCAACAATAATTAAATTTGCTCTTAGTAACACGGAATCGTATTGTGGGATTTTTAAAATTTGTCTGCATGACACAATTGTTATTTTTACTGAATATACAGACTTTGTATAAACATACATTTGGTTCGAGGTTACAACAGTATTAATAAAATATATTATATGAATATCTAACGAAAAAATAGTCATAATTACATAAAAAATCGATTTTTTAATAAAAACTACAGATGTCGATTAAAAATTTCAAATTTGTATCAATCAGTTTTAACTAACTGTCAATTGAGTAACTTCTATAATCTCCATTGTAATTTTTATAATACGCTATTTTTACTATATTCATTCAACTTATTATTCTTAAGTAGAATTATTTGTTAATAAAGTGCTAACAAATTATTTCATTTCAATTAAAAGGCAATACAATAAATTCTAAGATTGTGTAAAATTAATTATATTTGTTTATTGGTATAACAAATTAAACTATACCAATAATATAGATTTAGATCCTGCACACAATAATTACTAATTGATATTGTAACTTTAGTAACACGTGACTACCCTAGCAAGAATTACATTATTTTGGACCGTAGTTTTAAATTACTACGTCAAATAGTACCTAATATATTTTTAAAATTGAATGATTGTTAGGAAATATTTTTCTCTGTGTATGTAGGTAAAAGCTCAGCCTAAACCCAGGGACCTAGAAACGTAAGATTTTAAGAGCGTCTTCCCTTTATGATGCAATCATCCACTTGTTTGTCACACAATTCAACCCCTACAGAGGGGAAAAAGAGTTAAACCTCCTTTTTTCAATTTTAATACTTATATCTTCATATCTAAAAAAACTTAAATAATTCCAGTTTTTCCCTGTACATCCCCGAAAGTAAGCAACAACCTATTATTATAAAATATTTTTTAACTCTCTGAAACTATAATAATATAATTTTAGGCTGTAATGTCTGCAGTTTATACATCAATTTATATTGAGTATCTGTAAACATTATTACAGTTTCAGATTGTAAAAAAACTTTTATAATCAAAAATTGTCGTTTATTATCCGGGATGTACAGGAAAAAAAAACTTATATTTCAGATTGACAATAGTACAAATCGTATTAGACTTAAAGTAAAGTATATGAATTCCATAAAAATAAAAATGAATAAATAGTATTACTTATTTAATAAAATTAAATGATAACAGTTTTTTTTTAATTAAAAATCTTACAACGATAAACTTCAACTTGATTAAGGTGATACGTCTAGCACACTGTAAAAAAAGATTTGGTTTCGAAAAATTTTGTTTTTAATTTATATTCAGAACACATGTACCTACATTTATTGGAATATTTTACTTTGTTAATTATTGAAAGTAAAAAAAGTTTAATTTAATTTGAAAATTGAAATAGACATAACGGTATATTTAGTAACATGTACTAATTTGTACAATGTAATGACAGAGCTAGTTTTTCATTATTTTGAATAAATTACATGTGAATGTATCTATTTGTTTTATAATTTTTATAGTATTTAAAAGGGTTGAAGTTTCAATTAATTAGTTTTTAAAACGTCTTTATATAACCAATTGTGTAGAATTTCAATAAATATAGCACTTTCGGCAAGTTATCTCATTTTTCGTGTATTAAAAACTCTATTTTTAATATGCAATTAGTCAAAAACCATACGTCCAATATTTTAAATGAAAATTAGTAAAATATATATGTTATCCATAAATAACATATTAAAATTTTAGGCTTTTATCTATACATGATCAAATAATCTTAAATAAACAATAAGTAATAAATTCATTTTCTGTATATTTTAATTGAGTTTAAATATATCAATATTAATATTTAATACATATAATACCTACATAACATTCGTAGCTATAGTTGATTCTGCAAATAGGACCGGTTCGGTTGAATAAAAATATATCACAAGTACCATCGATTAAGTAGAAGATTAATAGCGGCCGGAAAAGTGTGGTTCGATAAAATAAATCAAGTTGTAGTTTAAAAAGCATGATTAAGACGTGCACGATTAAAAAAATAACTTACATAATACAGCTATGCATTCTTTATGTGACTTAAGCCGCATTTATTGTGCTCTAAAGGGGTTACATACATTTAGAATTTTCAAAAATAAAATAATTTTTTTTATTTCATTTTCATAATGTTCATATATTTAAGTACACACACAAATTTAAAGTCAATCCGGAGATTATTTTCGAAGTTACACGTATATTTGTAAAGACGTCTCAGAGCGTTTGAAAGTAGGAGGCCGGAGTTAAGGGGTTATATACAGTTAGAATTTTCAAAAAAAATCGTTTTTTTTATTTCATTTTCGTAATGTACATATATTTAAATACACACACAGAAAATTTCAAGTCAATCCGGCGATTATTTTCGAAGTTACACGTATATTTGTAAAAACGTCTCAGAGTGTTTGAATGTAGGAGGTCGGAGCGGCAGCGCGTTTTTCTCAAATCTGTGTTTTTAAAGTCGGTGACCACTATTCCTTGGAAACGGTTGAACCGATCAATTTCAAATTTTAACACAAGTTTCTTAAAAATATTTTTTAGTAATTAATCGAAGGTTTTATCTCACCGATAAATATTTATTTTTTTATAAACAATTTAAGGTCAAATTTTTGTCGAAAATCGATATATTTTTTTGAGAAGCCGCCATTTTGCCAAAAAAATTTATTTTGCCTATTCCTTCGATTAAGTACAAGATTATACATTACTTTAAAGAAATCCGTTTGGGTTTTTTTATTTTAAAAGATGCAGTCCAGAGATATCGTGGTCACCGCAAGGCGTCTTTTTTGAGAGGACCTCCTGGAGAACAGCCGTAGCAGCTTTCGAAATTATTATTTTTAGAAATAAAAAATGTTAAAATACAATTAAAAGTTACCATAATATGTGTATAAATTTTTACATTGATAAATTACTTATAAATGTCTTCTCAAAAAAAATTCTTGAAAAAACACTTTTTTGGCCTTCTATATAACTGTATGTAACCCCTTAAAAGTATCACTGAAATTTGTATTTGAGGAGTTGTGGAACAAAACTTGATAAATCCACTTTGAATCGAAAATCTAACTTTATTCATCTTACAACATGTGTAAAGACCCTAGTAAAAAATCTCCAATTACAATTTGACCTCTTCTGTAAAATTTGCGAAAATGGATTTATTCAGTTTTGTTTTTAGCTCTTATCCGAGACTTCGTTCGTTCGATTTTTGTAATCTAATCAACTTTTTGAGAAACATACAAAATAGCCTATATTCTTCCTCAGGATATAATCTATCTCCCTGCCAATTTTCATCAAGATCGGTTCAGCGGTTTAGCCGTAAAACAGTATCAAATAAATAAAGTTACTTTCAATATTAGTAATAAAATAGGAAAATGGGACTATTTTCAAAGCGCTGTAATTATGGTAGAAATAACGGTAAAGAAATAAATAAAAATGTATTTTAAAGATTGAAATATCAAATTTCCAATGTTCTTTGCAAATTGAAAATTAATTCATTTCTTAAAGAGTTATGGGATTTTTTTTGATAATATTTGTTAAGGTGCACGAAGTTAAATTTTCTTTCCAGTTAAAATCTTTTAATACCATCTAGTATTTTTTATAACCTCATTTAGCAAAAAATGACTAAGGTTACATTAAATTATAATATTATTTTATTCATATTAATCAATTAATAAAACTTAACAATCATCAAAATATTGTTAGTTTGTTCTTTTATATAAATAGAAATATTGTGTATTATCTCAAATATCTGCGATTTGAAAAAAAAAAAACACTTTACAAGATATCGAAAAGTAACGAAAATTAATGAAAGTATACCAACTTTACTTGTAAAATATTAACTAAAAAATAAATATAAATAGAATTATCGAATCGCAAACAGGAAACGCGGTTTAGATTATTCGAAGGGCTGCACACGAGACATATAAATTCTTGTCTCGTCTCACTTTTTACTGACACTTAAGTCTCGTTTTGACCTCAACACATAAAAAAATAAAGCTCTCTTTAAAAAAAACTTATTTATCCGATTTTTTATAATTTTTCAAATATAGTAAATTAGACGGTCTCTAATATCTGTTTATTTTTTTTTTGTTATACACACAAAAAAAGCTGGACCAAGAAAACCTTGTTTTATACCTATATAACGAAAACAATATTTTCTTAATATAAGAAAAGTACTCTTAATCCAACTACATTATTTCTTCGTCCAAGAATACTATAGTTAGTTAAAGAATACATTTCTTATCTTAAGAAAATATTGTTTTCGTTATATGCAAAACAAGGTCTACTTGGCTCAAGTAAACTTTTCTACCTGTGTACAAACGAATTTGCATTAAATTTTATACCAAACAATGCTAAGAGATCATAAGAATCCACAACACCCCTAACAAAAAAAAATACATACCAATATACAACAAAATTAAAACAAATAAAATTAAATAACCAACCATCAGCACTTAAAAAAAAAAACACCGTTACGTTTTTTTTTTTTGGGTAATAAAAATTTAAATATATACCAAACAAACAAAAAACCGTTCGCGACACACTACACACAAAACAAAACAAAAAACCACCCGATAGCCGCACAACAAACAAATAAATAAATACACGCGCACGAGAGATCTAGTGAGCCACGGTCTGCACACAGAGTCGTCACAGCCACCGCGATCGTACTACTAGTGTGTCTGGCTGCGGAGTCGGCACGCCAATGATGGAGAGAACAACACAGCCAAGGTGACGGTCGGCGAACGAAGACACGGTCGGTCGGGGTCTGTCAGAGCAGCGTCGCGCAAGTAATCTGTGCGTGCGTGTGTGTGTGTGTTTACCCCCACCACAAGTGTCTCCCACTACTTTTGCGTTTGTTATGTAGTAGTGGTCATTCAAGCGTGCTGCTCTTATGTATGTGTATGTATGTGAATTTGTTTGTATGATATGATTTGCATGCTTGCTTATTCTATTTGAAATGTATTTATTTTTCAAATGTGCAAAGAGAATCTGCTGATTTAAATAATATCTGAAAATGTATACTTATGTCCAGACGTATGTGAACTTAGCATCTCAAAAATAAACTTCAGTTCTGTTTGCATCCAAATTTTTATATGAGCCATGAAATTTTACTAAATTTTTTCATGTTTTAGATTTCATTGAAAGTATGTTTATTTTATAGAAAATGATGTGAAAAGTTGAATTTTTCAAGCCGCAGGTCTGTATCTCAAACCGTTCTCGAGATATGGCCTCTTAAAGTTTTCAATTTATCAAAATTTTGGGAAAAAATGGCTGTAACTTTTGAACGTGCGGTCGGATTTGATTTTTGTCGACGAATTTGAAATCAGCGTGTAAAAATCTATATAATAACATGTATAACACTTGGAAATTAGAAAAAAAATTTTTTGCTGAAAATTGAAATTTTTCCAAGGGGTATACCTTAAAAAAATGTCGATTTTTGACAAAATTTTTTTTTCCGAAATTTAAAGTATTATACATGTCATTATATAGATTTTGACACGCTGATTCTAAATCTGTCAACAAAAATCAAATCCGACCACACGTTCAAAAGTTACGGCCATTTTTCTTAAAAATTTTGAAAAAACGAAAACTTTAAGAGGCCATATCTCGAGAACGGTTTGAGATACAGACCTGCGGTTTGAAAAATTCAACTTTTCACATCATTTTCTATACAATAAACATACTTTAAGCGAAATCTAAAATTCAAATTTTTTTAGTACAATTTCAAGCATCAAAATTAAATTTCTCATACGAAAGGATAAGAAAATAACACAACACATAACTTACTATAGTAAAAAACAAACAAAAACTCACGTTATTCAATAATTTACATTTGTAATACAAAATTGGAGGTAAAATTATTGAACAAATTACTAGTTTTCTGATAACATCATTACACGAAACCTATTACATACCTTAAATTACTTTTAAATATTTCATGAACTAATATACCCAGACCCAGATAGAGGGGGGGGGGGGGCTAGGAGGGCCATATGTCTCAGAGGCCCCGGCGCCCTGAAAACTTATATTTTACATTTTTACATTTTTTTTAATACTTATATTATTTTTAACAGGGATTCTTTAAAAAACATAAATATACAATAAAAAGATACATCTTGTGGAAAAAGTACAAGTAGAAAGCAAAAAAAAGGAAAATTTTCTTAAAAACCCCCCTGAATTTTAATACTAAACTAATATCAGAAAGATAAGAAATTTACTAACGAAATTTGTTTGGAATGTCCTTACGCTAGGGGGGGGGGTAACGAGGCCCCCAAAATGAGGGTTGGTCTGGACCCCGTTGAAGCTCTCTCAGGGCCTGAATATACCTATCTATTAGCAGATAATCTAAATATATATAAATTACGTGTCACATTGTTTTCTCCGCGATGGACTCCTAAACTACTTAACCGATTTTAATCAAATTTGTACACCATGTGCAGTTTGATCCAACTTGAAAGATAGGATAGCTTACATCTCAATTTATGATCGCAATATTATTTTATTGCAAATTATTTGTCTTTATCTGTTAGCTCCAAACGATTCTAACAAATGGTGACATCTGTTGACTGGATTGAGTAAGTATTCAATATATGGCGCTATGTCAAACTTCCAAATGTTTCATATAACCTACAATTAAAGTATAGGTTAACCACAGCAACGCGTGGCCGGGTCAGCTAGTATATTATAGATTACAGCTAATGAAATAAATTCCACAAATTTATTTTCACCCCACAGACGATGAAACAATATAAATTACACTTATCTTTTAATAGCACAAAATTTATAAAATCTCCCTTTTCCAGCAAGACTGATTTTTAAAATAAAGAAACCATACATCACCGCTGTGGTATATCCCCGAGGGATTATTTCGTTCCATTTGTTTTCGTGTTCTTTTTTAATTTTTACAATTGTGCAACAAACCATAAATATCAATTCTAATGTCAGACTTTAGCTGTCATTCCTTACGACTGCAATCCAACAAAACGTTTTTCTACCGTCAACAGACATCGCTGTTTTTACTTCAAAACTAATCCATCTTAGAACTGAATGAATGTTTTAAATTTAAAACAAATAAACGAAAAGTGAATGATTTTCATATAGGTATTGAAGATTTGTTAAATGTACAGGAAAATCTGACAGATATCGTTAATATTGCAGTTAATGCCAACTCATCAAAAATGAAGAATGATTTTGAACACAAAAATTTATTTATCAACGAAATTTGGTACATACGTAGTTTTATACATGAACTTTAAGAAACCGTTAAGCGTAGTCGACTAAGGGGTGCAGGGGTAGTTTGGTAGGGGGTGAAAAGGGTGAAAATGTGGTTTTTCATAAATAACATCAAGATGGCTTATTTGATTGAAAAAAATTTCAGATATTTTTTGTAGCTCTGCGTTAGACCTTTAATTTGTTTTTTATTTTATTCCAATACAATAAAAATTGACCGAGATACGGGCGTTACAATCTGACCTGTTTATGTGCGAAACGTGATAACTCATTTTTTGTCTCGTTCCCGTTTATAATTCGCGCTGCTATTGCACTGACCCATCAATTTTAAAGGATATTTATATTTTTTGTATCTAAATTAAATTCTCTTTACGTTGGTATTAGTAAAATTACAAAAACTTGAAAATTAAGCAAGATATAACGATTTAAAGGTAAACAAAAAACACAATAATTATGAAAAACTCACATTAATTTTTGACAACCTTCGAGTTGAATTTTTTTTCAATAAAATAAGGCATCTTGATGTTATTTATGAAAAACCACATTTTCACCCCCTACCAAACTACCCCTGCACCCCTTAGTCGACTACACTCAACGGTTTCTCAAAGTTTATGCATAAAACTACGTGTACCAAATTTCGTTGATGAATGAATTTTTGTGTTTATTTTGGAAATTATTGACTATTTTTACTGTACTAATTTTTTTAATAAAAAATACAGTTGCCGATTAAAAATTTCAATTTTTTATCAAAAAAATATCAGTTCTAACATGTACTCTCAAATATGGTATTTGACTAAATTTTAAAATATATTGTAAGTTGCGCGTATGTATATAATATATACTTCTTTAGTATCTTTTTCCCAAAATAATGCTAAAAATAATCTTTTTTTATTCAAATGAAAAAATTTTCACCAAATCGTGCATTCTAACTCACGTCACATGCGTGACGTTACTGTTTACTTAAACAATCTGAAATCAACCAATAGGGATCGAGTATTCTGACGTTTTTAGTAAATCAGTGACAGTTCTGCTAGATGCGTTTGCGATCACGTGACAAATAGGTTTAATATTACATTTTACAATTAGGATTATTATATAACTGACTTATTTCACGTAAAAAAAATTATTTGTAAATTATAGTAATAAATACTACACAATTTAGAACATTTTAGTCTTTAATGTCAAATATCCTACTGAGTAACTTCTATAATCTCCATTGTAATTTTTATAATACGTTTTTTTTACTAAATATCATTTACATGATTTATCCGACTAATTATCCTTAAGCTGAATTATTTGTTAATAAAGTGCTATACTTACAAATTATTTCTTTTCAATTAAAAAAACTAAAATTAAAATACAAACTAAAAAAAAAAAAATTAAATAGTATATTTTTTATTGGTATAACAAATTAAACTATACCGATAATATAGATTTCGATCCTGCACGCAAAAATTACTAATTCGTATTACAACTTTAGTAACAAACACGTGACCTACACAGGTAGAAAGGTTTACTTGAGCCAAGTAAACCTTCTTTTGTATATAACGAAAACAATATTTTCTTAAGATAAGAAATATATTCTTAAACCAACTATAGTATTCTTGGACGAAGAAATAATGTAGTTGAATTAAGAATACTTTTCTTATATTAAGAAAATATTGTTTTCGCTATTGGGATTCGTCAAATGAACGTATACCACCTGGTGGCAAAACTTGTAACTAGACTGGGGATGTTTTAAATGATCCAAAAATAAAATGAATGAAAGGACAGTAAGTACCAAGAAAGAATTTTACAATTTTTCCTATATATAATTGATTTATTATAATATAAATATGTATTTAAAAGATTTGTTTGTTGAAAAATTGTAAACAATCAAAAATAAATAACGTATGCGTATTGTATTTGATGTTATTGCGTGATATTATCTGTAATTATGAGTGATAATTTAAAATATGTGTACATTATAATACTTATATTTTAACTATTGACGCTGTCTTGTAATTTTTTTTAAATTAAACCGCCATGTTTTTTTAGGCTCCTCCCATCTGACGGATCCCAATATACAAAACAAGATTTTCTTGATCCAATACAGTTTTTTTTGTGTGTAGCAAGAATTACAATATTTTTGACCGTTTCAATACAACTACGTCAAATAGTATAATATTTCTTAAAAAAACTGACTGATAGTTAAGAAAAATTTTTCTCCGTGCATGAAGAATACACCTACAAATGAGACCTCGCATTACGCGGCGTATAACGGTCTCTTAACTCTACACAACCAACAAATCTGCACAAGAAATCATTCAAGCGAAGAAGAGAGCCGATGCTATACCGAGAACGGGCACGCTGGAATGCGGGGAAAACGCGCGCGCGAGAGTGCCCCCCCCCCACCCCTCTCCCTACGTCATCGCGACATTGCGAAGGTGTCCACCACATGATACAGCTCTCTAGTGTGTGTGTGTGTGTGTATGTTAGCGCCACTTGCATTGCACGTGTAAGTTCAAGGGCGCCAATGCAAGCTTCGCAAAATAATCTATTGATATTGAGTATAGATAAAAACCTACTATATGTGCGTGCTTGTCCGGTCAATGCTATCTTACATTATCGTTTATTTTTAGAATAGCGGATTCACATGGGAGTTAATATCTCTCCCCCCCCCTCCTGTCATATATATAGGGTTGTAATTAGTTTTTATTAGATCCGGCGAAAAACAACCCTCCTGTCTCGCATAGGAGCCGAGATATTTACTATTTTTTCCGACTCGATTTAAGCTTCCCACAGACCGGCGCGAATTATTCGCAGCGGCAGCGAATAAAGGCTCTGACAGACTGACGCGAAACATTCGCAGCGACTACGGCGCGAATAAAAACGCGGTGAAATTTTTATATTTTTTTTTATTTTAATATATTATATTAATAATAATTTATAATATTATAATATTAATATTAATTTAATATATTATATTATATTAATATCTACCGAACCGATTTTGCTGTAGCTTTCGCCATTTTGTAGACTCTTTCTTTCTGGAGTTAACACAATAGTTCCATTTCTTATTTATGAATAGTTTTCGAGTTGTGAATTTTTTATCCGAAAAGAAACGTGAAAAAACGCGAATCGTCTTTTTTTTTTCGTTTGAAAATATATATATTATGCCGATCTGTCGAAGCCTTTATTCGCTGTCGCTGCGAATAATTCGCGTCAGTCTGTGGGAAGATTTACTATTATCATCACTGCTTATTCCTTATGTTACCTAACGTAATAAAATATATACTAAAACCTGGGCAAAGATCATATCTATGAATTATATAAAAAACACGTAAATCGGATAAGTGGTTCTCGAGTGACAAGCGCACTAACAGACAGACGGACAAAGAGACGTAGTGATTTTAGCGCAACCCACGAAGTGATAGCGCGCTTATATGCTCTATTTTCCGTCCGTCCGTCCGTCTGTCTTCCACCACGAGATCTCGGCCCCCTGATCACCTAGAGACCTCGGGTTTTTGCTAAATGGTAGGTCTGTGGTTCTAGTTTAGCCCATTTTAGGAATTTTTCCGGTCATGTCCTCGTGGGATTGATTCACGAATCGATTGGCAAGGGTATTTTTTGAGTAGTGTCAAGTGAGTTGCAACACCGCCTGTAGGTTTTGATAAATTTAATAATATATATTCAAGTGTTTATCGTTTATAGGGGAAAGCTAGTACATACTATCTTATTCCGTTTATAAAAATATCAACAAAAAAAATCTGCTATATTTATAAATGTGACCAAATTAGTAGGTAATTTATTACGCGAAAATTCGTCAAAAGTTTGTAAACCTTTGTTTTAAATATATAAAAATAAATTCACACAATAAATTGTTAAAATAAAAATATATAAAAACCGTGGAAAAAATATTCATTATAAATCCTCAAAAAAAAAAAAAACAATGATTACATTCTTCCTGAAATTGAATAAAATTTAATTCTCCTCTACAGTGTTGGTTGCAAATTTAAGTGCAAATTGTTCTCACTATAAAACCATTAATTCAAAATTAACTTATATTTTAGTTTATTTTGTCAGAACACGATAATAAGACATCATTTGGTGACAGGGCCGTATTCAAACATTTTATAATAGAAGAAAGACTGATTAACAAAACACTATTGACTAATTTAAAATTTATTAGTTAGTTTCAAGGCGGCTGCGTTTCAAAATGAACCAATCATATTTATTTAATACAAAGCCTACTACAACACCCAATTTTAAATTTCCTTAAGAATGTAATTTTAAGTATGATGAGACGAAAAACGCAATTCAGATGCGACACTACACCGTTTAAAAGTTATAGCAGTTTAAAGTTTGCACCTTTTAACACATCTTCTTATGGAGAAATGAAAAAAATTCTAATTCAAACCTTATTTAAACACCGAAAAAACGTAGCCAAAAATATAATTTTTTTCTATTTATAGTAAAAACTCATTTCAGAGAAAAAAAAATATTGTGTAAGAAAACATTATAAAAAGTAAAACTGATGAATTGGCAACAATGCACTCAATACTAAATGTATGCACAAAAATAATGACAGTTCGAATTGGACCAATCAGATTACAATTAGATTGCCACGTCTTGTACGTTTAATTGTCATATTTATTTCATATATTTATGCGTGTAAACGACATATATATTATCATTTTCATTACATTTATGTTTTAAAGAGTTTTATTTATTTGATCTGTCATTTCTCATTTCATTTAGATTTATATTATTTTTGCCTCAGATTGTACGTCTCATACATCGTTAAATCAACTATAGGAAAAGACAACCCTGTTTATATAAACGGTAGCGTGATAGTTCTAATTTTGTCATTTCTATTACGTATCCTTTACAATAAAATAAAGAATTTAATTTGATATATTCCCAGGGCTTGTCTATTATACAATCTACATCACCTTTACTCAGCCCGTTAACCTTTAATTATACAATAGAGAGTGTAGCGCGGCACGGCGCGGCGGTGTTGCGTGGACACTAACAGTTATATTTAAAATAAATTAAGACATAGAAATTTAAATACCATGTTTCCGTTTCTAATAAAAAACACTGGTTCTTGAAATTGTTGAATACTATCGTGATATCTGCGTCAGAAAATTACAATAAAAGTAACCGATGATTTACAGAGAAAGAATGTTTTCAACCACTTTTATACTATTAACATTATTCGTAGAATTCATTCAGATTAAAATGAATTTTTACTTTTGATTGTATGTTTTTTTCCGCCAATGTACAATACTTTGAAAATTTTGTTATATTTACTTGAAGTCTAAAATAATAAAAAAAATTTATCAAAATTGCCGGACACAACATGTAAAAAATACATTTACCAATCGATTCGTGAATCAATCCCGAGGTACATGAAGCCATATATGAAATTTTGTTTATGAATAATGGTTTTTATGCCTTTCCGTGGCCGGATGCAGGGTCATAACCGGAAAAATTCCTAAAATGGGCTAAACTAGAGCCACACACCTACTATTTAGTGAAAACTCGAGGTCTCTAGGTGGACAGACGGACGGACGGAAAATCGAGCATATAAGCGCTACCATTTTTAGTGGGTTGCGCTAAAAGTATTTTCAAACTTATGTAGATATTATTGATCCTATCGTTTAAATTATTTGAAATTACACCTATCTACTGGAGTAATAAATGCCAGATTTTTTGTTATAAATTAGTCTTTAGCAATTGTAAGATGCTTTAAAATAACTATAAAAGTGACCCCCCCCCATTTTTTTCATTTTTAAAATAATGCCTGATACCCTTCCTCTTTGATTAGTGTATTACCTTTTAAAAATAATAACAATATTTATTCTTTGTACTTTTTTTCTAAGTCTAATAATCTGAAGTTACTTTGATAAAAAATTGAAGTCAAAAATTTATTTCAGACAAAAATTGTTCATTTTTTCCATAGAATAAGATACCGTAAACACAGGTTTCTTTTTTTTAAATATTCGACCTTGGCAATGTCTTTCACATGTATGTACACCATATTACCATTCAATATTATTTTCTAAATCCTAAAAAACAGTTTTTCTAAATAATTCTTCATAATTATTTCAAGCTAATTTTTTTACAATAATTTACCGCTAACTTCGGCACCAAAAAAATTCAATATAAACAATAGGTACCTATGAAATATGCCATCAATTAATACCGCATTAACAGGTTTTCTCTACAGAATAAAGCCAATTCATGGTTATTTATAAAATAATTATACAATCCGTTGGTTCTATTTGACTTGCAAAAAATTCAATTACCAAAGAACACACATAATAATAAAAATCGCACGTATACAGGGGCGTAAATGGTGGAGGAGCGTAAAAATATATTTTTTGAAATTATAATTTTTCAGTTAATAACTTGGGGGGAGGTGAGTCTGCTCCCTTCTCCCCCCACTGGTGACGCAACTGGTATTTCATAACACATATAATAATAAAAATCGCACGTATACAGGGGCGTAAAACGTGGGGGGATAAAAATATTTTTTTTTAAATTATAATTTTTCACTTAACAACTAGGGGAGGGGGGCAGGTGAGTCTACCCCTTTCTTCCCCCATGGTGACGCAACTGATATTTCATAACACATATAATAATAAAAATCGCACGTATACAGGGACTTGGGGGGAGGTGAGTCTGCTCCCTTCTCCCCCCACTGGTGACGCAACTGATATTTCAACACATATAGTAATAAAAATCGCACGTATACAGGGACGAACGTGGGGGGGGATAAAAATATATTTTTTGAAATTATAATTTTTCACTCAACAACTGGGAGGGGGGTGGGCAGGTGAGTCTGCCCCCTTCCCCCACCCTGGTGACGCAACTGATACTTCAAAACACACATAATAATAAAAATCGCACGTATACAGGGGCGTAAAACGTGGGGGGATAAAAATATATTTTTTTAAATTATAATTTTTCACTTAATAACTTGGGGGGAGGTGAGTCTGCCCCCTTCTCCCCCCACTGGTGACGCAACTGGTATTTCATAACACATATTATAATTAAAATCGCACGTATACAGGGGCGTAAAACGTTGGAGAATAAAAATATATTTTTTGAAATTATAATTTTTCACTTAATAACTTGGGGGGAGGTGAGTCTGCCCCCTTCTCCCCACCCTGGTGACGCAACTGATACTTCATAACACACATAATAATAAAAATCGCACGTATACAGGGGCGTAAAACGTGGGGGGATAAAAATATATTTTTTGAAATTATAATTTTTCACTTAACAACTGAGAGGGGAGTGGGCAGGTGAGTCTGCCCCCTTCCCCCCACCCTGGTGACGCAACTGGTATTTCATAACGCATATAATAATTAAAATCGCACGTATACAGGGGCGTAAAACGTGGGGGGATAAAAATATATTTTTTGAAATTATAATTTTTCACTTAACAACTGGGAGGGGAGTGGGCAGGTGAGTCTGCCCCCTTCCCCCCACCCTGGTGACGCAACTGGTATTTCATAACACACATAATAATAAAAATCGCACGTATACAGGGGCGTAAATGGTGGAGGAGCGTAAAAATATATTTTTTGAAATTATAATTTTTCAGTTAATAACTAGGGGAGGGGGGAAGGTGAGTCTGCCCATTTCTCCCCCTCTGGTGACGCAATCGATACTTCATAACTGTATGCAATTGTATATTTATGTATACACATCAGTTTAAATATGGCTGTAATAAATTTTATATCCCACGTCGAATTTTGGTTTTCGATAAATAATTATGTGATTTATGACAAATATATACCTTACATGACAAACAGGCACAGTAATTTGTTTAAAATTAAATACGTATTTGTAAACATACGTTTGATCATTATGATAATGATTATTAATTGTACATATAATCGCGTTTAAATGCTTTGCTAACGTTAACTAAATTTAATGATGTATTGTTATTTTGTAATTCATAAAAAAACACAAAAGTATCCAGTACTTACAAGGTGTTCGCGGGTACCGACTGATTATTGCTAACTTTGTTATAATTGGAGCTAGAAGATCGGTTAAATGGGCAAACTATCTGTATTTTTTCTTAGATGAATAATGGCGGTGTCAAAAAAACAATTGAATAGATATATTGGAATATTACTTTTTATTAAATGGAATATCTTATATATTATTATTGGATTTTATAGCTGAGAATTTTTTCCAAAGAAGTTTTTAATTAAAACAGTAATATCTTGATATCAATGGAACGCTGAAAAAATATCTTTCTTTTTTAAAGAAATGAAATTGGGCACGATAAAAAAGTTATGTATCAATTAAGTTCGTAAGAAAAGTGAAATTTTCAGATTTTCGAAAATTGTGGGGGACCCGTAAGATTTAGAGAACAATTAATAATGACAAAAAATAATCTTCTCAATAAAAACTTTAAAATAAACAAAAGAAAATTGAAATCGGATGACTAGGAGCTGAGATAAAGAGACCCATCTTTGATAGCCGATATAATAGTGTTCTACGCGGTTTTTAAAGTAACTCCCTATCTGAAAATCTTTCTTTTGACCTTATACATATATGACCATAGAAAGTGGCATACCCCAATCAAAAAGTATGTTTTATGTACCAAACGCACTAATTAGAGTCGAAACGTCAAGTAATATCATATACGACAACGTGGACAACAACCAGAAAAGTTAGTTTAATATTTTTTTTAATTTTCACAGTGTTTCTTAGTATAGGTCACGTCTTTTTATGGTTCAATTCATCGACCATGTAAACCATATATCTATTTTGTAGTCAACGTCTGAAATAACCTTATTAGTTAGTTTGTTAGATCTAATTTTAAATTTCAACATTTCTCGTGTATATAACGTATATTTAACAAGATTTTCTTCTGTTTTATCTCGACACTCATTCTATTTTTTACGTGCGACAAAACACATTAAACTTTGCCTATCCTATTTACTCTACGTCTGAAAGAACTCTGCTGGAATATAAATATGAACGTGTATACATTTTTTTATACAATAAGTATAAATTTTCTACTGAACATTAGAACAATTTTCCTAATATTTCATTCTTTTGTCGACAAATTGAAAATTATTTTACATTTTCTCGTATTTTATTTTGTTCTATCGAATTATGAAATACATATGTACATACAAAGCAAGTTCAAGGATTTAGATTAGATTAGATTAGGTTGTGATTGATGATGAGGGTTAGATGCCTCTAACACTGCAGCCTTTGGCTTATTGTGTTCTTCATCAATTCACTCATTCAGTGAAAAGGTTTACCGTTCTTATCAGGTTTAACATCCTTTCCACCAAGTTTTCTCTTGTTAGAGCTTCTCGATAGTTTTCTCCTGCTAGGAGTGCGTGTCTCCATTGAGCAAGAGCTTCACAGTCGAATATGATATGGGAGGCTGTTTCGTCCTCTTCATTACATAGTCTGCAGATGGGTTCTTCGTCATAGATTCCCATTGTGTGCATGTGTTTTCGTAGGTTACAGTGACCGGTTATCATACCTGTCACTAGCCTAATTTGTTGTCTACTTAGTTTTAGTATTTCATCCGTTAATTTCCTCAAGGAAATAAAAGGATATCTGTTATAAAAAAAATTTGTAAGTAATTTCATAATTATTTAATAAATTATAAAAAAAAACTTCAATATACTAACATAACCGATTCAAAGTTAATAAAAACATGAAATTTTGTATGTCTACCTTTTATATTAATTTGAGGTTATTTGATCATTAGAGCAATGTATAGATAAAAGTCAAAATTTTAATATGTTATTTATGGATAACTAATATAATATATATTACTAATTTTTATTTAAAATATTGGACGTATGGTTTTTGAGTAATTGGATATTAAAAATAGAGTTTTTAACACACGATAAATGAGAGAACTTGCCGAAAATTGAAATTCTACACAATAGGCTATATAGAGACATTTAAAAAAACTAATTATTCGAAACTTCAACACTTTTAAATACTATAAAAATTATAAAACAAATATATTTTGTAATTTATTCAAAATAATGAAAAACTAGCTCTGCCATTACAATGTACAAATTAGTACATGTTACTATTATTATATACCGTTTTGTCTATTGCAATTTTCAAATTAAATAAAACTTTTTTTACTTTCAATAATTAACTTTAAATAAAATTTTTCGAAACCAAAACTTTTTTTACAGTGTGATGAAATGATTTTCAAAAATTGAACCAAACATATTTTATGTATCTCACAATCAGTTTAATAATGAAATTTATCATGAATATAAGACAATTAAAATTTACTTCGCAGTGAAAAAAAATATCGGCCCAAACGCATTACAATATTATAATAAATACACTTTTACCTAAAAAATAAATGGTTCATGCTTAAATTTAATTTTTAGATTTAAAAACATATCATGCAGAATCTACCACTGTAATAAAAATAACAACTATTCCTACAACAAGGGTTTGAAGTTGGAAAACGAACCCCAACGACCCCATTAACAACTGTGAATTACATTTTCGGGGGGGGGCTTTAAGTTACAACTAGCAAGCTTCGGGGTCATTGACAATGCATGGAATGCAAATAAGTCGCAGGAGGCGAACCCGATAGCTCTCAAGCGAAACTGTTTACGTATGTAGGGGAAAGTGGGCAAATAAATTTACTAAATAACTTTATCATATTTTTTGCGATCTTTTTCACCTAATTACACACAAAAAAAACTGTATTGGACCAAGAAAATCTTGTTTTGTATGTAACGAAAACAATATTTTCTTAATATAAGAGAAGTACTCTTAATCCAACTACATTATTTCTTCCTTCAAGAATACTATAGTTGGTTTAAGAATATATTTCTTATCTTAAGAAAATATTGTTTTCGTTATATACAAAACAAGATTTACATGGCTCAAGTAAACCTTTCTATCTGTGTAGAACAACGATTAGTAAACATTTTATGTTAAAAATTATATTAAAAATTCGTATAATATACAGGATATCCCAAAAAAAACTTTTACAGCTTGAGATCTCAGTATCTATAAGAGATATCAGATGAATTTAAAGGAGATAAATTATTTTTAAGGAACGGGTGAGTATAACTATCTATAAAAAATTGAAAAATTCCACGTTGTTTAGACGCTACATCAAAAAAACTAATTATTGTTTAAGGGGTTATATACAGTTAGAATTTTCAAAAAATCAATTTATTTTTAATTTCATTTTCGTAATGTACACATATTTTAGTACACATACAGAAAATTTCAAATCAATCCGGCGATTATTTTCGAAGTTACACGTATATTTGTAAAGACGTCTCAGAGCGTTTGAAAGTAGGAGGCCGGAGTAAAGCGCGTTTTTCTCAAATCTGTGTTTTTAAAGTCGGTGACCAAGATTTCTCGGAAACGGCTGAACAGATCAGTCTCATATTTTAACACAAGTTTCTTAAGTATTTTTTTCAGTAATTATTCGAAGTTTTTTTTTCACCGATAAATTTTTTTTTTAATAAACAATTTAAGGTCAGATTGATTTTTTTTTTTTGTGAAGCCGCCATTTTGTCAAAAATTTTTATTTTGCTTATTCCTTCAATTAAGTACAAGATTATACATTACTTTAACGAAATCCGTTATTTTTTATTTTATTTTAGATGATCCGGTCCAGAGATATCGTGGTCGTCGCAAGACGCCATTTTTGAGAGGACCTCCTAGAGATCGAAATTATTATTTTTAGAAATAAAAAATGTTAAAATACAATTAAAAGTTACCATAATATGTATACAAATTTTTACATTAATAAATTTAAAAATCTTCTCTTCAAAAAATTCTTGAAAAAAGCCTTCTGACTGTATATAACCCCATAAATTAAAAATTTTCGTTTTCGAGTTACAATTACAAGCCTTAAATTTAATATTTAAAATACGACACAAAGATGGCTATGACAGTTTTTATTTATTTTTTTCGATTTTTTCCTCACTCTCCCCTACCAGCATGTGTGATGCAGGCCGCGGTGCACGTAACACATTCCGGTCACCCGGAGGGATCTGCGGGATACTCCGCGAGCATTCCTTTGCCGATCTTCATGAGCTACGTGCGACGCTGTTTTTATTGGGCCCACATTATTGTATGCACTTTATTGGTTTTTCGGAATGTCGACATTAATGTCGTATTAATGTCGAATTTATGTATTATGTATTTTATTATTGAATCAACAAAATTGAATAACATTTTGAGATTCGTGGACAAGATCTTTTTTCACAAGACGAGAAAAATAATTTTCACAACTTAACGGCCCCTCAAAATGTGTATTTCCTCTCTACCCCTATAAATAAATATGAATTTAATTTAACTATTTTTTTATTATAAAAAGTAAAAAAAAATGCGTCGAGTATCGGAGAAAGAATCCAAGTGAAAATTTACATTGAAAAAATATTTAAAATTGAGGAAAACACAAAATATTTTTTTTCTGTTTCCAATAAACTTTTCCTTTACCCAAAGTAATAATTTCCAATCAAAATACACCGATTTAAGGGGTTATGTGTAGTCAGAATTTTCAAGAAATCGATTTTTGTTTTTTGCATTTTTGGAAGCTGCTACAACGGCTGAAGAACTATTTTATGGCCCAGGAATAGTTGACTAGGTGTAAGTAATTAAATAATACGTATATTACTTTACGTAAATTGAGTGTAAAACTTTAAATGCGTTTTTCTCAAAACTATGTTTTTTGAACTGGTGACCACTGTAGCTCGAAAACCGCTCGGTAGATTTTAATGTTTTTTTAAAATTCGATTTGTTATAAACAATTAACTGTTGGTTTTTTCCCTAAAATCTTGAAAAAAAAATTCCTGAGGCTGCCATTTTGTTAATTTAAGAAAGAAAAAAAGCTTCGATCAGGCACTAGATTATCTATTAAAAAAACTAATTTTTTTTGTCCGATTGAATTTGGATGAATCTCCAAGGATAAGTGATGGTCACCGCAAGGAGCTTCGGTTGGAACTGGATCAACACAAACAGCCATTACTTTTAAAATTATTAATTTTTTTTTCTAAACTGTCAAGTCAAGTCGAACCCTTATTTAATGATGCTATGTTTTTACTTTTATTAAATAAAATAATTTACTGGCAAAAAAAATTATTTAAAATTGTCATTTTTTCATATCTTTGACTACACCTAACCCCTTAAAAGAAATCGGATCATATATGTATATCGTTTAAACCCAAACATTTACAAAAAATAAAATACAATTGCAAAGACGGGCAAAACTTTTCTATAAAAGCGTATAATACATATAACTTGAGCATAACATTTTACGTCAAAATAAGGTAGTCTTCATGAGCTACGTGATCTCAACAGTTATCGTAATATTCGACTCGTCCTTTTACAACAGAGGTTCTAAATTAAAAAAAAAAAACTCCTACAGAGAAAAACAAATTGCATAAAATGAGATTCGAAGAAATTTTTCTCCGACTTGCGCCACATATTTCTTTACTGCTCACCCCTCTGGCAAGATACTGTGGTGTTACATATCCTAAATAACTCGAAAGACTATAAGGAACATTTTAGTAAAAGATCTATCCAAATCGGTTTAGTTTTTACTGAGAATCACAAGCTCACATTTTTTTCTTTTTATTATATTTTTCTTCAAAAAACAATACGACCAACTTATTTTTTGATAAATTTTGCGCCATCGCCATATACAGTGCGTTCATGATGAAAGGAACAAATTCGTTTAAAATTCAGGGAATTATTTTGTGGAAAAACGCTCGGACCCGTCGATTAGTATTTTTAGTTGCGGATTTTTTGATATAAGAAAATTGTATACAGGGTGTCCCAAGAAGAATCTATGCAGTAATCATTGATTTTTTTAAATGGAACACCCTATATATTATGCCATTTTTGAATTGCACGATAAATTCTGAACAGTTTTTGTGCGCATAACATAGCTCTAAAATTAGTGGTTTTTGGAATAATGACGTTTGAAATGTGTCTCAAGATGAATATATGCAGTCATCATTGATTTTTTTAAATGGAACAGCCTGTATATTATGCCATTTTTGAATTGTACGGTAAATTCTGAATACTTTCTGTACAATATACCATAGCTCTAAAATCAGTGGTTTTTGGAATAATTTTATATCTTTTGTATGTTTTATTATTAAAGTTAATTAATTTTTTATTTATTTATAACTTTTCAAACGTCATTATTTCAAAAACTGATGATTTTAGACCTATACTATGTTGTACAGAAAGTGTACAGAATTTATCGTAAAATTCAAAAATGGCATAATATACAGGATTTTCCATTAAAAAAAATCAATGATGACTAAATATGTTCTTCTTGAAACACATTTCAAACGTCATTATTCCAAAAACCGCTAATTTTAGAGCTATATTATGCGCACAAAAAGTGTTCAGAATTTATCGTACAATTCAAAAATGGCATAATATATAGGGTGTTCCATTTAAAAAAATCAATGATTACTGCATAGATTCTTCTTGGGACACCCTGTATACAATTTTCTTATATCAAAAAATCCGCAACTAAAAATACTAATCGACGGGTCCGAGCGTTTTTCCACAAAATAATTCCCTGAATTTTAAACGAATTTGTTCCTTTCATCGTGAACGCACTGTATATGGGAAGCTTTGTGATCATTTCTGAATAAATTGATTTTTTAAAGTGAAACTTTTATTACATCGTCTCAAACTTTTTGAACTGTGTGTTGCATGTCGCATTACAGTTGGACTGCGCATGCGCGGAACAAGCAGCCATTCATTGTATGACAGTTTATGTACTGTGTGCTATTATACATATTTAGTAAGTTTGTATTGTAATTTGTCAGTGTTTAATGTAAATGTTATTATTTATTTGCTTTTGGTAAACAACGACACAGCTGGTGAGTCCAAAAAACTGATCAACGAGAAATAATAGTGCAAAAATGAATTAATTTTACGCCGTAAAAAACAGAACGCCGACAGAGCACGTGCTTATAGAAAAAGGAAAAAAGATCTTTGTTTTTATATAGAATTTATTAGAATTATTAGAACTTTTTGCTGGTGCATGTTGTTGTTTATGGATTTATTTCAATTTTGAGTGCTTGAATTTATTATTCCGAAAATTTTTAGTTAAATGTCTATAATGTGAAAAAAATGTTTCACTTTTACCGTGGTTTCATAAAACCACACAATCCTTTTTTTTTTAAATATACGAAAATAATAACAAAATGAGTCAATCTTTTCTACATTTTTCTTTGACGTGGGTATCGCTTTTGTTAAGTTAAAACACGTTGTTTGAGGACCGCTGTAAACGAGAACGTGCACGACAAGATAGCACGGATAATTTTATTCTTCGTTTCTGAAATACAATAACGTTTCGATAATTTTCATATATTTAACATACGACAGTGTGGAAAATTTTTAGTTCAAAAACTGCAGTAGATACGCAGTGAATACAGATAATACAGAACCAGTAGGACCCCCTTCTAAATAACCCCTTCTAAAAAACCCTCTTCTAAAAAACCATGGTTACGCGATTGTGAGGTAGTAAAATAAATACTAAACAATTAGCATGAAGAATATCAAATTTCAATATTTATAAAACATCGAATTTTGCCCTGAGATAACCTAATTCAAAGTATTGACTCTGGCATTAAGAGCAGTGGTTCTTAAAATAGAGGGGGGGGGTCTGTCTTGCCCCTTAAGAGGCCGTACCAATGTGACATTTTCAAATATCAATTAATTTTTTGTGCCTTTTTGGAGAGTTTACAGTTTCAAGAATATTCTGTGAAAATTTCAAGGCCGTATCTCTAATACTCTCAAACAGCAGCCTTCTAAAGAGCGACCGCTCGCAGATATGAAATGCCCAGGATCTGACGTTAAATGCGTTTTCTCGAAATGAGATTTTTCAAATTTGCTGACATTGTAACTCAAAGAGCAATTATCCGATTTACTTGAAATTTGAACTGAGTACTCTTGAATATATTTATTCTACGATGAACTAGGATATTTTTGATTGGATGAAAATTGACGATTTGGCATTAAAAATACGACCATTTTATAGGCAATAACACAGACTTTTTTTTCATAACTACACCATTTTGTTAGATTTTGATATTTTTCGAAAATCTTAGTTCATCGTACAGGAAATACCTCCCAGTTTAACGACTAGGGTGTTCCAAAAAAAGTCGATAATTTTTTTTTTTCGATTGCATGTGAAATTCTTGTTATATATGCTATAAAAAAAATTCTGTAAAAATTTGAGCCCTTAATATCAACTTGAAGAACTCCATCACCGAATCTGAAGATTTACCATTGATTTAACATGGAAAAATGATTTTTTAACGTTCATTTCTCCTGCAAACTATGTAGAACATTATTTTTCGGAAAAACCATGACTGATCCTTCTTCAGTATTAAATTCTGTAAAAAAAAGCTCTTAGGGTCCAGTCTCTAACGTCAACCCTCTCGTTTTTATTTGCGTTAAAAAATACAGATTTTTTGAAATTTAAAAACGAGAGGGTTGACGTTAGAGACTGGACCCTAAGAGCTTTTTTTACAGAATTTAATACTGAAGAAGGATCAGTCATGGTTTTTCCGAAAAATAATGTTCTACATAGTTTGCAGGAGAAATGAACGTTAAAAAATCATTTTTCCATGTTAAATCAATGGTAAATCTTCAAATTCGGTGATGGAGTTCTTCAAGTTGATATTAAGGGCTCAAATTTTTACAGAATTTTTTTTATAGCATATATAACAAGAATTTCACATGCAATCGAAAAAAAAAAATTATCGACTTTTTTTGGAACACCCTATTAACGACATTATTTCATTTTTCAATTTCAACTACTCCATCGTCCGGAATCATGGCCTCAGTGGAGGAGATTTTTTTTGGCGCCTCCGAAGACAGCGCATAAGTCGCTTAGATATCGATATTTTTACGTGAAAAAATTATGGAATTCACCTCTAATATAGCTAAATATATTCTCAATTTTTCAAAATATTTCATTGAGTATTTTTCTTCCAAAAAATTTCCGAAAATCACCTAAATTTCCAGCGTTCACACTGGTATAGCCCCTTAAATTAAAGTACTTTTACATTTTTTTTATCAGTTATTAATTAGTATTAAATAACATTTTGTTTTCTATAAGGGGGTGGAGATCCCTGAAAACATTATTCAAAAGGGGGTCTCTAGATCACATAAGTTTAAGAACCACTGATATAGAGTAACGTATAATAATATATTCGATAACTATCAGAATAAAGCATAAATGCCTAACGTTTTAGAGGTGAAAATAAATAAAATATTCCAGCAAGTATAAATGGTATAAACGACAGAGTTTCATTAAAACAAATGTTTGATATTATTAATGAAATGATAACAAATAAATATTATATTCAGTAACTTGGGAAATTAAAACACGAAAATATTAATTAAAATTCTGTATTTGTTACATTTATGTCTATTGACACAGTTTATAAGTTTTAATTATTTTTCAAACAACTATAACATGGAAATGTATAGACATTAAATTTAATATTTTTTTTTGTTTTCACTGAAAAAAAAGTTTGACCACTTTTTTTATTGGTTTAAAATTTTAATGATCCCTTAAAAAATCGAGAAAATGAGTCTTGATTTTGCGTACCTAGTTATAACGGCATCGTTTAATACAACATATCGGTTTTAACGACTCAAAATAAAAGTTCGACTGAATCCCATACACTCAGCGTTCTATAAGACGTCGGCATCGGTAATTCAAAAATTCCACAAGACGTCGGCTAGAGGAGCCCCCACCACCACGCCTAAAAGTTGACAGGTACATAATAATAATAAAAATGGCGCTGTTGGTGAACGAGATAGTGGTTTGTTGACTTTTTAGAATTGAACTCTAGACAATTGTTATTCGTTGCTTTAATACTGGATGAAAAATGTATAGATTTCTATACAATCATATGCCAATAATTTATTTTTGTTATTTCCTTTTTTAATCGTTTTCAAATTATCAAATTTTAAATAAAATGTACCTTACACATTTTTTTTATACTAATTATTATATTTCAATTGGAACGAAAATTTGTATTGAATTTCATTTTTTTTCCACATTGAGTCACACCAAAACACAAGTTTTGTGTGTAAAATCTACATAGAAGACTTTAACGTCAATTTGTTAATTAAAAATTTCGCGCTGAAATATAGCAGTCACAATGGTATTATGGTGAGGGTTGGGGAAAGACGTTCTATAAAACTGTTAGAACATTGTCTTACAGAACGGTCGTCTTGTGGATGGTCGTACTACAGAACGCTGAGTGTATACATGTTTAAATACAAAAGGTTTTTAATATTTTAATGAATAGTTTTTACTACTAATAAATTTTTCTTTGTTCTCACTTGTATTTGTTGTTAATACATATATGTATATAATTATATTATAATATAAATGTATTTAGTAACTTGTAATAAAATACGTGAAATAGCAATATTAATTTAATCATCATAAAAGCGCTGATGAACGTTTATTCTTTTAGGGCTATTTTACTATAGTTAGGTCGGGATTAATTAATAAAGAGAATTGTCTTTGTACTTTTGAATTAAAAATTTTATCAACGTAATAGAAATTTTAGTGCGCTTCTTTAAAAACGTTGATAATTGAATTCTTCAATACTACCTACAGTGTGTTCTAAAAGTCAGAGAAGGATTAAATACCGCAAAATGATTGAAGTTCTGCATGGTAAAAATATTTCGTGCCAAAGTTTCAGGCTTAATCAGATCAATTTTTACTTTTTACGTCTTTAAGGGGTTAGGTGTAGTCAGAATTTTCAAGAAATCGATTTTTGTTTTTTGCATTTTTGGAAGCTGCTACAACGGCTGAAAAACTATTTTATGGCCCAGGAATAGTTGACTCGGTGTAAGTAATTAAATAATACGTATATTACTTTACGTAAATTGAGTGTAAAACTTTAAATGCGTTTTTCTCAAAACTATGTTTTTTGAACTGGTGACCACTGTAGCTCGAAAACCGCTCGGTAGATTTTAATGAAATTTATACAGCTTTTTGAAAACATGAAAAACTAGTGCCTGAAAGAAGGATTTTGTTTTGTGTTTAAATTTCGATTTGTTATAAACAATTAACTGTTGGTTTTTTTCCCGAAAATCTTGAAAAAAATTTCCTGAGGCTGCCATTTTGTTAATTTAAGAAAGAAAAAAAAGCTTCGATCAGGCACTAGATTATCTATTAATAAAACTATTTTTTTTGTCCGATTGAATTTGGATGAATCTCCAAGGATAAGTGATGGTCACCGCAAGGAGCTTCGGTTGGAACTGGATCAACACAAACAGCCATTACTTTTAAAATTATTAATTTTTTTTTCTAAAATTTCTGTCAAGTCAAGTCGAAACCTTATTTAGCCCGGGCGCACATTGAGACGTAGGCGACGCAGCGCAGCGCAGGGCAGCACAGCACAGTTTTTGTGTAACCCATGTTTGTACTTACGCGCGCTAATTGAGATGCAGGGCAGAGCAGCGCAGTTCAGTGCCTGCGTGAACCTGCGTCGCGCAGTGTTTGTGACACAGTTTATTGCGAACGTGTCACGCAGTTTTTATTACTATTCATATTTTATTCTATATTTTATAATATAAGATATATTATATGTATATAATTGTTTATCTGAAAATTCCGATGTTAGAACGAATTTACCGTGACTTTTTCTTTTCTTCATGTACGCTTTTTTTTCCAAATAGACAAGAAACTGCGTTGCAATGTGCGGTCACTCAAGTCACGCAGCAAAAACTGTGCTGCGCTGCCCTGCGCTGCGCTGCGTCGCCTACGCCTCAATGTGCGCCCGGGCTTAATGATGCTATGTTTTTACTTATATAAAATAAAATAATTTACTGGCAAAAAAAAATTATTTAAAATTGTCATTTTTTCATGTCTCTGACTACACCTAACCACTTAATATAGTGAAGTCGATTTTTTTTTTCGAAATCTGGATTTTGATGTATTTATCAAATTTGACCTTCCCTGAATCTATTCTGACTATTTTCGCCATGATGTCTGTGTGTCAGTCTGTCTGTCTGTAAGCGTTGTAACTCAAATACGACAAATTGTAGAAGGGTGAAATTTTATATTTAAAATTAATTTTTGTCTGGGAAGAAAACCTTATATTTTTGAACACGATCTTTCAACCAGATACGGATGTTTACTGAGATCGATTTTTAAATTTTTCGAATTACATTAAAATAGTGCGAATCTGTTCTATTTTTTCACAGAAACGTATGTAAACTATTGAAATAATTTTTTTTTGGTGTGTATTAGAAAAAAATCAATTATTATCTATAATTTATGTTACATCAATTTTTTTCTATATTTTATCAGTTAGGCAGAAATATTTATTTTATATAAAATACATATGTATACACTTACACTATATATTACCAGAATTACGTATAAGAAAGTCCCATGAATGTGAGATTTTTTTTAGAATAATAATAATGCGTTTTGGATATAAATATTTTGAAATCAGGTCAATTGACAAAATCAAAAACACTTATATCAGTTAGGTTTGTGAAAACACCGGCACAATTTCGATCCAGTTAAATTAATTGCCTACTTCAGCACGCAATCAATTTACCAATAACTGAAGAGTCGAGCGCTTATCGTAGATGAGAGAGCGTTATTCTCTAGCACGACGGTATAGCAAAGGTATATAATATGATAAGCGCGACGGCGCACAGTGGGTTAAAATCATACATTTTTGCGCGAAATTTCGCTTCAAGCCAATTTTTAACCAACTTTAAAGTTATTACTCGCATTTGAAAGGTAAGTTGTTGTAGTTTCTGAAAATTACCCCAAGAATAGTCAACTCACCCTCTTAATTACCCTTTCATCCCCCTAAAATTGAAAAATCTAATAAACAAAAAAGGGAGATATCGAAGAGATACGTACTATCAACTCATCCTGTAATGATACACATTTTTCGGGGCCACATTATATATTGTAATATAGGTTTAGTTGTGTATTATTACTTATAATATCATTCCGAATTTGAATTTTTCTCTTAATATTAACAGAGGAGATATCAAAAAATGCGAATTTATGACTCAGCCTGTACATATATAGATTTATTCACACATATTTACACATACTATATAATAGTACTAATTATTTTTTATATTTGTGCAATGCATATTATCTTACTCTATTTATTAATTTGTAGATTTATCGTTCAATCGATTTTTTAGATTTAAGGGGATGAAAAGGTAATTAAGAGGGTGAATTGACTATTCTTGGGGTAATTTTCAGAAACTACAACTACTTACCTTTCAAATGAGAGTAGTTACATTAAAATTGGTTGAAAATTGGCTTGAAGCGAAATTTTGCGCAAAAATGTATGATTTTAACCCACTGTGCGGCGACACGGGCGAGCGTCGAGTGCGTCCGATGATTAATTTGCGACCACTCACACCAACTGACATAAATAATGTAAATAAATGATGTTACAACGAGCAGTAGATTGTTTTTGAACGGGCTGTGAAATAAATCATTTGGAGTTGTCTCTAGCTCCCAAACTAACCCAACCCAACTCGCCTGACCGACAGATAGACCCCTAACTACCCTCCCCCACCCCACCGTGCGTGTGTGTGCGAATTTCTAGTTGAAGAAGGGTGCGGTTTATGTAAGAACTAATAGGTTTATGGGGTTACAAAAAATGTTAGGCTTAAAAACTAAAATTATTTTTTTTGCGTACAAAGAAAAAAAAACTGTATTGAAACAAGAAAACTTTATTTTGTATTATAACGAAAACAATATTTTCTTAATATAAGAAACATAGTCTTAATCCAACTACGTTATTCCTTCGTTCAAGAATACTATAGTTGGTTTAAGAGATTATTGCTTATCTTAAGAAAATATTGTTTTCGTTACATACAAAACAAGGTTTACATGGTTTGAGAAATCCTTTCTACCAGTGTATATATAATGCATGATTTATTAACACAGTTTGAATTCTCAAGGTCGATACAGTGACGTTACAGCGCCGTCTTATTTGCCGAGGCTTAAAAATTAAAATTAAAACAAGTGTAACTTTTTTTACTCAACACCTACATATGAGGATATTTCTGAAAAGATGCATCTAACAAGGAAACCTTTTCAGGTCGAAAATTCGTATCGAGTTTAAACTTTGTATATAGTTAGAGGAGGTCAAAGTATAAGTAAGAAAAAAATTATCACAGCTGCGGTAAAACGGTTTAAGGGAGTGAAACACCCCTATGAAAATGTGCAAAATAATCATATTTTTTCAAATAATTCTGAAACTAATGAACATTTATAAAAATCCATAATACAAAATTTTCATGATTTTTTATGCTCTTTCGAATGGCGGTAGTCAAAATTCAAAAAAAATAAACCGTTAACCCCCACCTCCCACCCACTTAATTTTTTCGAATTTTGACTACCGCCATTCGAAAGAGCATAAAAAATCATGAAAATTTTGTATTATGGATTTTTTTAAATTTTCATTAGTTTCAGAGTTATTTGAAAAAATATGATTATTTTGCACATTTTCATGGGGGTGTTTCACCCCCTTAAACCGTTTTACCGCAGCTGTGATAATTTTTTTCTTACTTACTTTAACCTCCTCTAACTATATACAAAGTTTAAACTCGATACGAATTTTCGACCTGAAAAGGTTTCCTTGTAAGTACTGGGAACTAGTATAAATATCATTTCTCTTGGAATTAGAAGTTTATATGGAGCTGTGTTTTTATTTCCTGAGCTATATATCGTCGCTGATCTAACAACATCGCTCAAGTCGAAAAAAAAGCTGTTTTTACATTTTAATGTCATTGGATAGAGCTACTCATTGCGCGTTGATCTACCAATCACATTCTAGACGTTTCGAACAACAAGAGACCAGAATTAAAAAAAAAGTGACAGCACGCAAGCCGATAGCCTATATAAAACATACACGGTTTTTTCGCTCTCCTGTAAAATTGGTCAAAATGACTTGAGCGGTGTTGTTAGATAAGCGACGATATGTATATTTCATATACATGTGGTTATAAGAAAGTAAAAAAGTAAACGATATTAAACTACTGTTAATATGCATACCGAGAATCGCACAATGATCGTACATAAATATTTAAAAAGGTCCCGCCGCCGCTTTTAAACGATTGTAAATCACTGTTATAAGGTATGCCCCTGGACGCGCAATGACAGCGCAACTCTTTTTGTTGTTATTGCCTGTTGTTCTTCTTCACGAGATTTTTATACTGAGCGCTTTTGGACGGTGGTCATATAGTAGTGGTGATGCTGGTTACGTGACACCTGTGACCTTTTTTCTTTTAAAATGTCGTCGCACTTAACGTGTGCGGGTAATTTCAGATTTTGACCCTTTGAACTGTAGTGCTCTGAGTTCTTTTTGTCGATTTCTTACTGTCGCGATTATTGAAAAATTTATTTGTAAAGTCAACAGGTTTTTATTTATTTAAGTAGATTTTTATTTATTAAGAGTCCCTTAATCGACCGTTATCTCTATTATGTCTGTCTGTCTGTCCGTCTGCAAAGGCTCTATAAGTGTAGAGTTGCCAGAAACTGAAGGTGTGAAAAAAGGATTAGTTCATTAAAAAATTGAAGAAAAAAAAAATGTATGTTGAATTACATTTTTAGACATTGAATACCTTTTTTATAGTAATTTTGACGACCTTTTTTTACGTACGTAAAAACCCCGATACGTTTGAAAAATCCGCTTAAAAAGATATTCGGGGGAAAAAGGACTGATGGTAACCCTATATAAGTTTATGAATATTCTAATTATTTTTGAACAATTTTATTCAAAATATTTACATTGGTGCCACGGGACTTTCTTATACGTAATACTGAAGATAAACAGTGTACCTACGTATATTGTGTATTTATTTAAATAAAACAAAAATTGATATAAAATAATGTTACATTTTTTTCTGCTAACATAAATGTATACTTTACAATATCATTAATTTTCGAATCAATTTTACTGGTTTTTTAAAATTGATTTTTTTCATTTTTTACATCTTATAACATTTTATTTTCATTAATCGCTATAGACCACGTTGGGAAACTCTGTTTTACACACAAAAAAAACTGTATTGGACCAAGAAAATCTTGTTTTGTATATAACAAAAACAATATTTTCTTAATATAAGAAAAGTACTCTTAATCCAACTACATTATTTCTTCGTCCAAGAATACTATAGTTGGTTTAAGAATATATTTCTTATCTTAAGAAAATATTGTTTTCGTTATATACAAAACAAGGTTTACTTGACTTAAGTAAACCTTTCTACCTGTGCAAACAATTGTAAGAAATTTCAACTTATTCCTACTGGTTTGACATAACTACCCAACCTCCTTAAAGACATTTTATTTTTATCAAATAAATCAAATATAATATTTAAAAACCTTTCCTCTCATTGGATAGAATAACAACTTCATAAATTAATTCTATAAATACTTCAATCAATACACAAACTCTAAATGTATTGTTGTTTATTTTACACATCACCAGTTTCATTACTATTACTTCCATATGCATTTATGGGAAACGTTATAAAGTAAGTACAAGTGTAAATATTATTACCATAAATATTCGCGCAGCTATATTGCATTACTCGTGTCTTCAATGTTCGTGTTTGCCTACAGTTGAGTTTACATAACGATATTTCAGTCAATATATACAGGATGATCCTTGAAGAAAGCCAAACAAAGTTAAAACCGTTCTCGTATTTCAAAAAAGACAACACATTTGAAATTAAATACCATCAATATAAAATATAGTACATATAGTAGAAGTCGACTTCCTTATTCTCTAAAGTAGTTCAGAGATCATATCGATTTACTATAAAATTGATGAAATTAATTTTTATGTGTTTTGTGTTTATCCGTCCACCCGTCTGTCCGATTGTATGTTACAGGCGATTGTCTCTGAAACTATTCTAAGTAAAAATTTGAATTATAGACGTGATGTATAAAAATTCGAATTTTGATTCTGGGGGAAAATTGGAAAATGAAAAAAAAATCAAGGGTGTTAAATGAAATCTTATTAAAGCACGAATTCAACAATATATAATTATGATGTATTTTTTATGCATTTTTTTAGGGAAAATTGCTTAAAATTACTGTCCCCAACTTTATCATAAAAAAATCGTTCAGAAAAATCCGAAAAAATCTTAAACATTGAGAATTAGGTGTGGATTGAGCTAAAAATATCAGGATTGGAAAATTCTAGCGCGATTATTTGTTATAAACAATTTGACTTTTTATTTTATTATAACTACTGAATATTGATTTTAGGTTTCTTTGATAAGTTAATATCCGGCTATGTTAAATGTGATAAAATTTATTTGATTAAAGAAATATGACAGTGTAATAAGTCATCTTTTATAATATTCATATAATATTTCTCTGATGATAGATAATGACAGTTTCTTATATTTGATCAAATCTTTGTCAAAGATCTTTTTTATATTATATTTTATTTGATAGTGTAATAACCGCCTAAGAGAAAAACTTTTTCGATAAAAATATTGCTTACGAACTTTTTTCAAAATTATCAATACTTTAAGAGGGGGGCTGATAGCAAAGAACACTAACTGTGCAAGTATACTTGCACTTGTCTTATTTTTTCATATAGACAGTTCCTGTTTAAAATATAGTTTTAAAGATATTTATTTTTCTAATTTTTGTAAGAGCCCCTCCTTTTAAGTCGTATTTTTTTTCTTTACCCCAGAACCTGAAGCACTTGCTTAATTTTAAATGGCTGTTACATATATACATAAGATTGAAGAAGCGGTTAATTTGCATCCTTAATTATTTTGGCATACTAACAAAATTAAAAACATCTCCTAATACAAAAACCCCCTGACTCACAAACCCAATAATCTATTTCTCAAGTCACACCAAGTTTAAGGTCAATTCGAATAATGTAATATAATATAATATAATAATGCCTTTACTCACACGAAGTTTACCAAAATGAATGCATCATCTGGAGCAATAACAAAGCATTTTATATTTTATATCATGAACAATACAATATCTTATGAATAACACACAGACAAAAAACTTTACTCACGTCTGACAGATACATCTTCACACGGTACACATATGTCGCTGGGACAGACTCAGTTCGTTATATCACACCGTAAATACACAGTGGCGGTCCACAAATCATTTTTTTAGGGGTGCGATTTGAACTATTTCTCAAATTTATTCAGTTTACTCGAATTGAGCACAGAGAAAATATTTAAAAAAAAATTAAAACAGAAAATGCTGTGGACCTGAGGACAGAATCAACTTCTGAAAAAAATTAACAGAAAAGTCGCTAGAATTTAAAATAAAGTAAATGAAAAATTACAATGACATACTGGTAAATTTTAACATAGTACCTATTAAAATTTATTTACTCTGAAAAAGTAATATACGCTATTCTTTAATTTAATTTCTTGTATATGAAAATTTCATGTATACATTCTCTAGAATTTTACTATGTTTCTATATATTACTTTTCATTTCGCCGTCATAGAAACTGGTATACGATAATAAAGTATATTGAATTGTAGTAGACGTTCTTTTAAATTTTACCATGTCGGGTGTTAAAAATTTCTAGGATCAATTTCGTCCTCCCGTTAACATGTTTTTCATGTTAAAAATTAACATAACAGTGTTGGACACTTTCCGGGAAAAAACTGTAGATCTGCAGAGATCTAGGCAACTATTCTCGAGTTCGTTCGACTTTTTCACATTCGAGATTATTAAACTAAAACTGAAAGTCACTAAGTTATTTACTAGAATCTCGATTGTGTAAATTATACCGTTTTCTTGAATCTCAATGCGACTTTTTTTTACTAGAAATGTCGAATGAAAAATCTCGACTGCTCCTGGGTATTTGAGAGTTAAAATCTCGAACGAAAAACTCGAATCGACATATTCTCGAGTGAGTTCGAGAATAAGGTCCTTACTCAGATCTCGATAGATCTGCATTTTGAGACAACATATTATTTTTCACTGGTTTTTGATCTGTGTAGACTTGTTAAGATCTATAACGGTTAACAAAGATCTAAGATATCTGAAGACCATTGTAGCGTTGAAAATTCATGAATTTTGAGCGTTTTAATCTTTATCGCGACTTACAACGATCTTTAGAGATCTTTGTAGATCCTTTTAGGTCTTTGTAGGTCATTTTAGATCTTTACAAGTCTCCATAGATCAAAAAGCAGTGAAAAATAAATGGGTATCAAAATGGTGGACATTTAAACTAATTATTAGTTTAATCTATTTATTAATTATTATATTAATTAATTAGAAAAATGAAACCCATCAATCCCAAAAAAAAAACAACAGTATAACTTGATCTTACCAGTATGTATTTTACATAAAAAAAATCCCGTTTGTTTCTTGGTCTTATAGTTTTTTTAATCTAAAACTCATTCTGATGAATTGCAAAAAATATAAATTTTATATTAAAAAATTTGACAGAGCTCAAGTACACTTTTCACGTATATATTACAAAATATTCTACCGAATCCAATTGTAATTTGATTAGGACAAATTTAATACAAACAAATTTTTTTTTGTATTATAAAACGAAAAAGCAATTTTGACGTAATAAAAATTTAATGAAAATAAGCAATTCAAAGGTAGTCATGTTAACAATTTAACCAATGCATATCATCTTTGATTAATTGTATGTACATTCCTTTGATACAAAACATAAGCCAAATTAAATTTAAAATTTAATAATACAAATTGGATAATCATATTTGAACTTTATGATAAAATTGTAAATCGACGCGACATTTTTTTCCATATACAATGTATTGACACACTTCTTTATAAATATCAAAAAAATATGAACATTAAAAACTAGCTCGTGAAAACTACGTTTTTTTAACATTAAAAAAAAAAGATAAAAATCGACAAATTTTCAAAGGGTCGATTACATTAAGGGGTTAGGTGTAGTCAGAGACATGAAAAATGACAATTTTAAATATTTTTTTTTGCCAGTAAATTATTTTATTTTATAAAAGTAAAAACATAGCATCATTAAATAAGGTTTCGACTTGACTTGACAGAAATTTTAGAAAAAAAATTTAATAATTTTAAAAGTAATGGCTGTTTGTGTTGATCCAGTTCCAACCGAAGCTCCTTGCGGTGACCATCACTTATCCTTGGAGATTCATCCAAATTCAATCGGACAAAAAAATAGTTTTATTAATAGATAATCTAGTGCCTGATCGAAGCTTTTTTTTATTTCTTAAATTAACAAAATGGCAGTCTCAGGAAATATTTTTCAAGATTTTCGGGAAAAAAACCAACAGTTAATTGTTTATAACAAATCGAAATTTAAAAAAAATAAAAAATCCTTCGATCAGGCACTAGTTTTTCATGTTTTCAAAAAGCTGTATAAATTTCATTAAAATCTACCGAGCGGTTTTCGAGCTACAGTGGTCGTTCAAAAAACATAGTTTTGAGAAAAACGCATTTAAAGTTTTACACTTAATTTACGTAAAGTAATATACGTATTATTTAATTACTTACACCGAGTCAACTATTCCTGGGCCATAAAATAGTTCTTCAGCCGTTGTAGCAGCTTCCAAAAATGCAAAAAACAAAAATCGATTTCTTGAAAATTCTGAGTACACCTAACCCCTTAATATAATCGACGCTATAGTTGGCATAAAATTGCAATGTTTGATCCCTTAAATTAAAGCCCTAAACCTCCTCTTTAAAGATGTGAAGACTACCGATTTTCCAATTTAAAAATATTTATATAGTGTCCAAATTATATTGTAGATTTTAATTATTCTTAAATGACATATTTTATTATTTTCAAAGAGGTTCAGTGACAGTGGTATCATATCATTGAAACAAATATCGTACAGGTATTACCCCCCCCCCCTCTAAGCATTATGTACGCCACTGGTATATACATATAAAACATAACTGACACATTGTTTGTTTCGTGCCATCTCTCATATAGCAGCATCGTGCGATGAATAATGCACTCAGATTGAAAAAGCATGTAGTTTTTGATCGACTGGTCGTCAATTTAGTAACGATGCCTATTTATTACGACGTTCGTGATAAATTTCAGCGCGCATATAATCAATCCATGTGCATCAGTGACGGCCCCGGTCCGTTGTAACAAGTGTAATGTTATATTGTCTCATATATCAGTAAGTATTAGGGTGGCCATTAATTTTTTTATTTTCGAATTTCTTTAAGGCCACCCCCAAATTTCTTAAAGGTAAGAAAAAAATAAGGAATACAAAATTTTAAAATGATTGGATATTATTAACACGTGCCACCGAGCGATCGAATATTAAGGCTGTTCATGCCGATTTTTCCGAAACTAAATTCTACGAGATGTCGCCACCGTAGAAAACAAAAATTATTTGCACAAGTCTAGCCCTAAGGGAAAATGACAGATACAAGTAATTCAGTGACAACTGACGATCGAATGAAAAATGGGATATTCTCGAAACTAAACAGAGATGAAGCTACAAAGGATAGAACTAGTTTTTATGTTTTCAGGCTTACATTCAATATTTTCAAATGAAAATTGCAGAATTATTATAAAATAAGAAAGCTTAAACAAATATCTATGTCGTGGTATATTTTTTTCTCCGTATTTTTCAAGAATTTTTGTTATATATTGAGTTTTATCATATCAAGAAAGATGCACACATTTTCAGATTTTTTTTATTAATATATAAAAAAATTAAATTTAAAAATTAAGTATGTCATAACATAAAAAAATTAATCTAATTTATCACTGTATTTTTTCTTAAATGATTTATTAATACTGGTCAGAGCTGAACTTAAAATACAAAACCGTAATTTCTCTATAGTAATTCTTATGGCAATTCAAATAGCATGTTCAACCTTAACACGTAAAATAAATTTGAATTTAAAAAAAAAAATTTAAACAGCTGTATCTTTGTGAAAATTGAATGGATTTTGATATTCTAAAACGCATTTTATTTATTTTATTCGATTTTTTTATCGCTTCCCACTACTACTTGGGAGATTTCAGAATAGTGAAAGAAGCCAAAAATTTAATAATTCAAAATTGACGTGCCAAACTTCGACAGTAGGTTGAAGGAATTATTGTGAGTAAAAAACCTTATTTAAACATATATCCGAAAATTTTTCGTAACATAGTTACAGCCCCTCAAATCCTTTCAACCTACTGTTCAAGTTTGGCATGCCAATTTTGAATTATTGAAGTTTAGGCTTCTTTCACTTTTCTGAAATCTCTCAATAAGTACTGGAAAGTGATTTAAAAAATCGAATCAAAAATTAAAAAACTAGAAAATGTCAGCTTTAAAATGGGTTTTAGAACATCAAAATCCATTCAATTTTCACAAAGATACAGCTGTTTAAAGAAAAATTGATAAAAAAATTTTCTATCACTTAATATACTCAAAATATGAACTATCCGTTCGCCTATTTTGCGAGATCGGCTTGTGACAAGTTCATTTCAATGGCTAGATGCAATTAAATCATACATTACTCATCTTCAAGATTGCGTCATTTTTAAAGCACCCTCAGTTAGTTTTAAATACTGTCAGTTTGATAACTTGTACCAATTTACGTTGTTTTTCACTTCTTAAGGTAGTTGGTCCATCATAATGTGATCACATTAGGCCATGAGTACATACTTTTAATTTAGAGAAATGATCATGGCAACGCTGTACATTATCTACTATTAACTACTTGTCAAATGATTATATTTTATCATCTAAACTACCACAGAATATATTAATAATTAATGAAATCGATTATAATTCTCTTCAATACTCTTATCATATTTTGTAAAAATTTATTTCATTATTTCGTGTATTTTTTACTATAATCAAATGAATACGTTGTTGCCACATTGTCAACAATACTGTAATTTATGTGATGGTTTGGTAGGTAAATCTGGCTAAATCTTAACGGGATGGTCAATAGTTCCAATTTTTTGTATACTGTTTTTTTTTCACATAAATATACAACATGCCAGTTTTTTATGAAAAACTGACGCTACGTTTAAATTTTATCTAATAAAACGTTACGTTAGTGTACGGTTAGTCCATATAAGCTGTGTTAAAAATATAAACTTTGAGATCGTTTTTCATAACTTTGAGATAGTCAATTTCAATAAAAATGGGCTATTTTTCAGATGTTAATCTAGGGAATATTCCTGTGCAATTTAAACAAAATCTGACGAAAACATGTTTACGGACCAACTACCTTAACTAGCCTATCAGGAAAAAGAGGTTGGTAACACTGGTAGGTCTCAGAAATTATACATGGTTTAACTGTGCATGTTATGTTGATAAAATGAATTTTGATGGTGTACCTTACAGATACCACCAAACGAACTGGTAAAGTGGACAGAAGAAATCGAGCACTAATGTTTTTATAAGATACGCCACTGCTATAAACACATGTGCAAGTGTAAAGACTGAATACATCTTTTTGTAGACGTACATAATAGCAAATTTGAATCAATATTGTTCAAGACGATGAAATATTCCATATTCTATATACGATAAATAGATATAAAACTTATAATAATATTGGTATATAGGGTGATTCAGCACTGTCGTACCAAACTTAAACAGTAGATTAAGAAAAATATTTTAAGTAATAAACTTCTGATGAACATGTGTCCGAAAATTTTTCGTTAGGGAACTACAGGCCTCCAAAGATTTAGCTCAAAATGAGTATTTATTTAATATCTAGAGAACCATTTGTGATAAAATTATGAAAGATATTCTGTTTAGTAATAATAAGTGTTATCGATTTCTCGTATTAAACAATCATAATTTAGACCAGGGATGTATGGGACTAGTGGGCTCATGGATTTTTATTTAGTATTTCGTGTTCTTTAATTTTTTTATAGAGTTGGGCACTTATTTAAGGTTATATGACACAAAATACGCAAAAAATACTTTGCTTATTCGTCATAGGATAAATCGTTTTTGGGAAATATCAATGGAAAAGAAAGCACGACAGTAATGAACCACCCTGTATAGATATAAAACTGTAATAATATTGGTAGATACTGTACCATACAAATGATATGTTATTTATTTATTTATTTATTTTGAGTATATAAATATATTTTGCACTCTATAGAAAAGATAATATAAAGAAAATAATTTTCTGGTATATACACTCGACAAATTAATTAAGGGGACACCTAAAAAATAGCAAGTTTTCAAATGCTTGTAACTTGGTCAAAAATTAACTTTTTTCTAAACTTTTTTATTATTAAATTGAGCAAATTTACTCTACTTTATGATGGTCTAATTCGTTCCTCAACATCTTTTAATTTTTTAACTTTTTTATGTAATTATATAAATTTAAAAAAAAACTGCATATTTTGACACTTGATGTAGAGTGCATTTATGTAGAAAATGAAATTTTGAAATAACCTTTTTGTAGAGAATTTTAATACCTTCAAATTTATTATGGTGCGAAAAAAATGTGACAAAAATTCGCAAAAGTATTACAGTTTTAGTGAAAATCAGGAAAAAATAATTCAAATGAATATAGCCGGAGTAATTTTGGTGGTACAGAAAATAAATAAAAATAAAAATGAAGCTCAAAGTATCACCTTTCAGATTATGCAATGTAATGAAAGATTTTTTTATGAATTACAAAAAATATTCTAAACATAATAGAAAATATGAGTAATTAGACAGTAAAATTAAAACAAAGAATACATACCCTAAACATTACATTTTAGGTGGCCCGAGCTAGAGGTCTCATTAACAATACATGTTCTTTATAATTCATTTTTATTTTTTTAAATAGGGCCATATTACGCGAAGATATTCAACTTTGATGTCTCAACATCAGAAAACCCAAAAAAATTACAAATTGCAAAAATTTTAAATTTTTTTTGTAAAATAAAGCAGGTCATGGAATGTATACGAAGTCAAAAAATACTTATTTTTACTAAATATTTATTTTTACATGCACAAATGAATGTATACAGTAAGCACACATATTTAGGTACAATTTTAAAACCATATGGATCATTTTGGGTTATTATTTCAGTAAAATAATGCATTTTTTGACTTCTTAAAATTTTTCATAAGCTGCTTTATTTCGAGAAAAATTTCAATAAATTCCAATTTGTAATTTTTTTGGGTTTTCTGATGTTGAGACATCAAAGTTGAATATCTTCGCGTAATATGGTCCTATTTAAAAAAATAAAAATGAATTATAAAGAACATGTATTGTTAATGAGACCTCTAGCTCGGGCCACCTAAAATGTAATGTTTATGGTATGTATTCTTTGTTTTAATTTTACTGTCTAATTACTCATATTTTCTATTATGTTTAAAGTTTGAATATTTTTTGTAATTCATAAAAAAATCTTTCATTACATTGCATAATCTGAAAGGTGATACTTTGAGCTTCATTTTTATTTTTATTTATTTTCTGTACCACCAAAATTACTCCGGCTATATTCATTTGAATTATTTTTTCCTGATTTTCACTAAAACTGTAATACTTTTGCGAATTTTTGTCACATTTTTTTCGCACCATAATAAATTTGAAGGTATTAAAATTCTCTACAAAAAGGTTATTTCAAAATTTCATTTTCTACATAAATGCACTCTACATCAAGTGTCAAAATATGCAGTTTTTTTTTTTAATTTATATAATTACATAAAAAAGTTAAAAAATTAAAAGATGTTGAGGAACGAATTAGACCATCATAAAGTAGAGTAAATTTGCTCAATTTAATAATAAAAAAGTTTAGAAAAAAAATAATTTTTGACCAAGTTACAAGCATTTGAAAACATGCTATTTTTTAGGTGTCCCCTTAATTAATTTGTCGAGTGTAGATAGAATTCCAGAGACATATAAGTACCTCCACAGGATATTTTCATTTGAAGTATTTTCCATTGATATCTTATAATGATGATTCTGATATTTTTATATGGTATCATTATTTCCTTTCAAAGCATTCCGGAAACTAATTAGTATGATTATACTTATATAAAAAAAGTATTTATAAATCTATTAAAATTCTCAATTTGTATTGTTATTGTTATAATTTCTGTTGCTTATTAGAAAATTAATTTATTTTTAAGTAGTACAGTAGCATCTCGCAATTACGGCAGAATTAGACCCCCCCCCCCCCTTCAACGTTAAGTGAATTGATGCTTTTTTGTCTCGTTAATGCCTTTTAAGCAAAACTGTGTGCAATAACACTAACTATAAAAAAATGTTTACCTTTAAATTCAATTTTTTAATAAAAAATACAGTTGCCGATCAAAATTTCAATTTTGTATCAAAAAATACTACCAGTTTTAACAAACATGTACCTGCTGTCAATTGAGTTACTTTTACAATATATCCACTGCAATTATTTTATAATACGCTATTTTTACTATATTCATAAATATCATTTATATGATTTATTCAACTAATTATTCTTAAGTTAATAAAGTGCTATACAAATTATTTCATTTCAATTAAAATTCAATACAATAAATATTACGATTGTATAAAATTAATTATACAAATGTTACAAATTTAACTATGTGTACCAATAATATAGATTTAGATCCTGCACACAATTATTACTAATTCATATTGTAACTTTAGTAATAACACGTGGCCTACCCTAGCAAGAATTACAATATTTTGGAGCATTTCAAGATTACTACATCAAATAGTAATCTATATCTATAAAAGAATTTGTCCTTAACCACTCACTTACTCACTCACTCACTCACTCATATATCAACGTACAGCCCAAACCCCTGGACCTAGTAACGTGAAATTTCGTAGGTGCCTTCCTTTTATGAGGTAAGCACCCACTAAGAAAGGATTTTTCGAAATTCTACCCCTACGGGGTTAAAACGGGGTGTCAAAGTTTATATAAAAAAATATTTTTTTTGTTCGCATTTAATTGAAACTTATCGAACATACTCTACACTCTACAATATTAATAATGAAACAATTATTTCAGCATTTCCAAAAATTTAACTCTTAAGGTGTTAGGGGAGTGGAAAAATTTGTAGAATATTTTTTTTTGTATTAACCGAATGAAACATTGCACAAGTAGGTACTCTACAAGACAAATATCAGTTATGGGGGATAAATTTTGATATATTTATGTTCATAACTGTTCCTGATATTAAAGTAAATTAGGACAAATTAATATTCAATTTAAAAAAGTTCGATATTCAGGCCCTAATAGCGTGGGACGGGGACGAGGATGGATTTAGATATGTTTATCTGCATACCTGCCTTACTTATACAGGTAAATACGAGCAAAATAATCTGCAATAATAAAATTCGATATTCAACCCCTAACGGCGGGGGTAGACAGGGGGTTAGTTTTTACAATTTTTAACTAAGATCCGAAATATTTACGTTTTTTTATAGGTAATGCATAAAAATCAATATAAAAAAATGTAATATGTCATCCCCTACCACGTATGGAGGATTCTAATTAGTTTCGAAGTTTACGCGAGCGAAGCCGCGGGATTCCGCTAGTATTTATATACAAATACTATGGCTAGACCATAAAATGCACACCCTTTAAACTTAAAAAAAATGTATCAACATATATCAAATAAATACGGTACAATATATTTAGTGAAACTTAAAAGGATGTTTTAAAAAAATATTGGAGGTAATTAATATTATAAAAATATATAATATGAAGTTTATCACTCATTAAGATTTTTTAGAAAATCAACAATGAATCTTGATATCAATCGATTATTACCTTTTTTTATTTAAATTTAGGATGTATTGCAATAAAACAACAATCATTTTAATTTACAATTTTTATATAAAATATATTTTTTTTTGTAAAATGTATATAGTAAATAAATTAATTAATAATAATAATTAAACAGATAAATACATCCACATATTGCAGTGATAACAGCTGTGTTCACCTGATGTCTAGCATTTAAAATGAAATATACAAAAAAGTAACACGTTTATAGGTTATAATTAATTATATTATATATTTGTTTTAAAAATGCAAACTTACCAAATTTTATCTAAAATTTTAATTATTTTAAATAAAATAATTAAAATACAGCACGTATCGATGTATGTACATGTATTTATATATTAATTAACACAATGTAATTATTATAATACATGTAATTTGCAATGACATATAAGGAAATAGCGCCACTAGCGCCTAACGTATGTTTCTTGAACTTCTAGCTACATACTCTATTTGTAAAAATAATTCTTGTCAAAATATGAATTTTTGTTTCAATAAACTCCAAATTTCGTTACTTCTAGTTATCCAATTTTGTTGAGTTTTAATAGGGTTCTATTCTGATAATAGATGAAGTGAATTCAAAAGGATTGGTGCAAATTTATTTCGAATTGTAACCTGGAGTTCAGCGTTTCTATCAGAAAAGGGGGTTAAATCGACAAATTGAACTTTATTTATATTTTTATAACAGAAAATTAAAACCGATCGATATTAAACTAAGCAAAAATGGAGACTGTAATGTTTTCTATCAGAAAATGTAAAAATGTAAGTGAGATACTGAAGAAATTTAAGATATAATACTCATTTTATCAATTTATATACGAAAAACGATTTTAGGACGAGAGTAGAACACACTTCCAAGCAGTGCCTGCTTGGGGTGTGCAATTGAGTGATTGTTATGGCATATTTTTCTCCGTGTACGAATGATTTACAGCTGAAAAATATTAAATTTAAGAGGGCCGTTATTGCGAGGTGCTACTGTACAATAAAAAAGCTTTAATAATCAAAAATATCATTAAGAATTAAATTAATAATAATATTTTTAGATGACGCTATACTATTTATATAAACAATTTAATATATAGATAAAGATAAAATGAATTGAAAACATATTAATCTGGCCGGAAGAGTTGAGTAACATTATTATTAATCGAGTATATTAAAAAAAACATTCATACTGATTAAAGCATATGGCGTGATCATATTTTTTATAAATAAAAAAGATATATGTATTTATAGATTAATAGCTATATATACTTGTTTTTGTTTAGTATACTTATGACCGTATCATTTTTAGAAGAATTTTTGTTCTCTACACTGATAGAAAGGTTTACTTGAGCCAAGTTAACCTTGTTTTGTATAAAACTAAAACAATATTTTCTAAAGATAAGAAATATATTCTTAAACCATCTATTCTTGGACGAAGAAATACGGTAGTTGGATTAAGAGTACTTTCTTATATTAAGAAAATATTGTTTTCGTTATATACAAAACAAGATTTTCTTGGTCCAATACAGTTTTTTTGTGTATAAGTCAAATTTAGAATAAAGCTGGGTATGGGCTGTGAATTTTTCAGGTCACAATTATTTTTTACTATCTTTAAATTGTTATTTCAATGAAAAAAATTAATTTGATGTATGAAATTTTACTAAAAAATTTGGAATTTTAGATTTTGTTAAACATAGGTTTATTCTATAGCAAATGATATGAAAAGTTGAAATTTTCAAACCGCAGGTCTGTATCTCAAACCGTTCTCGAGATATGACCTCTCAAAGTTTTTGATTTATGAAAAATTTGGAGAAAAATGGCCGTAACTTTTGAACGTGATGTCGGATTTGATTTTTGTTGACAGATTTGAAATCAGCGTGTCAAAATCTATATAATGACGTGTATAATACATCAAAATTCGACAAAAATAATTTCGTCAAAAATCGACATTTTTTTAAGGTATACCCCTTTGAATTTTTTCAATTTTCAGCAAAAAATTATTTTTCGAATTTTTAAGTATTATACATCTAATTATATAAATTTTAACACGCTGATTTCAAATCTGTCAACAAAAATCAAATCCGACATCACGTTCAAAAGTTACAGCCATTTTTCTTCAAAATTTTGAAAAATCTAAAACTTTGAGAGACCATATCTCGAGAACGGTTTGAGATACAGACCTGCGGTTTGAAAATTTAAACTTTTCACATCATTTTCTATATAATAAACGTCATTTAAACGAAATCTAAAATTCAAATTTTTTAGTAAAATTTCATGCATTAAATACAATTTTTCAAGGAAATATACATTTTTAAATTTAATTTATATCAAATTGTACCACGAGCGTCATCTATTATGAGTAAAAAAAAACATTTAAAGGATTCTAAAATATAAATTTCAAGCATTATTTTCATCTTTACAAAAAATCATTGTGACCATATTCACCAAATGAACTAAAATACAAATTAATAGAATCATGCCTAGAGGTATAGCCCCACCCCAATTAGCCTCATACGAATACAAGCCCAATTACCCTCAAAGGTACATAAATAAGCACATGCAAAATTTTGATTTCATCAGAATATTTTGTGAAATAGTAAACACAGAAAATTGCATAATAATTTAAAACAAGCAACCATATTTACGTATACCTATATACCTACTTCAGATCTCAATTAATTATCATATTATATGAACACATGTTAGCATATCCCTTTATAAATATCGTACAAGTGTATTAAAGAGAATCGCTCGTTATTTTAACTCAACAGCACGAAACTTCTGTGTACCTACATACATACATTCTCCATATGAAGGTAATATTATGTATTTAGGTACATATGTACTGAACATATTATGTAGAAGTGCATACATATTCATTCAAATCTATTACAGCCATAGTGTTATCTTGGTTTATTTTTAGATTATTAGTATATTTACAATTTACATCATTGAATGTAATATTTAAATGCAGAAACAAGGAGTTATCTCCAGTTTTTATAGTTTGTGGGAAAATAGAAAAAACTGTTTAAAAAATGGAGAATGTATTTAAATCGCCTTTGTCTTCGTCCAATTATTATTTGTCACCGACCACATGTTTTGGCTAAATTCCATTGAGAAATTCGTCAAATTCGCAATTCTAGAGTCAATTTTATTCTGGAGATAACTCCTTTTTGCCCCAAATAGTTGAAAATTATTTTCTTTTTAAAGTAAGGAAGCATTGAATAAGAACAATTTTCAAGAAAATGTGTTTATTTCAAGAAAGAACACAGTAACGAGTGTACTAACACTACTAACTAAATTCTAAGCCCAAAAACAAAGAGTCAGCTCCTGGAGTTAACTCCATTTTGACCCAAGCGAATGAAGCAGCTAACTCATTCTAGCGGATACTTTGAGAACTATCAATGGTAGGTAACTCTTTGTTGAACCAAACGAAAGAATGATTTTTTTTCCCCCAGAAACGGTTGTTAACTCAGTTTGGCCTAAAAATGGAGTTAACTCGTAACCCCTCAATTTTTATTTTCTTCTAGTGTTTATATTATACTCAATTTAAAGTTATTTGATCATTAGAGCAATGTATAGATAAAAGTCTAAAATTTTAATATGTTATTTATGGATAACTCATATATTTTACTAATTTTTATTTAAAATATTGGACGTATGATTTTTGAGTAATTGGATATTAAAAATAGAGTTTTTAACACACGATAAATGAGAGAACTTGCCGAAAGTGCTCTATTTACTGAAATTCTACAAAATTGGCTATATAGAGACGTTTGGTGAAAAGTTTTTAGACAAAAATAAATGTCATACTCTCAAGAAAAATTTAAGGCGTGTATTAGGACTTATTTTTTTGTTTTTGTTATCACGTAGTTTTTAAAACACTTAAAATTAATATACATAAATAAGTTACCTTAAAAACTTACCAATAGAAAAGCAGAAAAAAACTCGACTTACCTAAAACAAAAAATGTGTATTAATAAAAATGTGTAATAATAAATTATAAACATTTACATTATTAAAGAATAAGTATAGTAGAATCTCGTTAAGAACTGGGTGAGGGGGGATACAATGTACCTATGCATGTAAATATGTATTTACTGACGTAGAAAGTATGTAATTTTACTAATCAACAATCAACATACGTAGGAGAGAGGTATTGCTTGTGCGTAGATATTGGAAAAATTACACTGCACATCGTTCTAACCGGACAATTTATTCAATTTATTGTCAAAATAGGTCACTATAAGAACCTAATATGAGTTTGCATTTTCGTCGCTAAAAACGGTTAGTCGTTATATCCGTATTCAATTGTATATAACTTAACATAGATTATGTAGTGGTAGCATCCCAATGTAATAAGTATTGATTAGACAACTTCATAATATATAGTTCTTGTAGAGAAAACCACAAAATGAAATTTGGGAGAAATCTCTGAAAACACCGTCTCTCTCAGTGTGTACATAAAAGCGAACTGTTTTGCAAATTAGAATGTTGAATATTTCGTTAATGAATTACAAGCGCGGTTGTGATTCTACGTCTCCGTCGTATACATAAACTGTCAAACAAAGCTGTGACAGAAATGTTAAATATTTTATAACGTCGTCGGTTATAACTGCTGTTGAATTTTGTTGGTAGGATACAAATTAAAAAGTGTGTTTCCTATTGTATATATGTATATTGTAAATTGTAATCATAGAAATAAATATTAATCAACAGTTAACTGAATTCCAAAAAGGAGGAGGTACTCAATTCAGTTGTAGGGTAAAACTAGGTAATACACCCCATTTGACAAAACTCCCAATGGTCCTAGCACTCACACAAGCTAAGCTATGTCTTGTCAATATGAACTTTAGCTCGGGCCACTTGAAATGTAATTTTTAAGGTACATATATTCTGTTTGGTATAGTTTTACTGTTTATTTACTTGACTTTTGCACTCTGTTTAATGCTAGAATTTTTTATGAAATTCATCAAAAGTCTTTCGTTACAATAGATAGTCTGAAAGACGTTAAGTTAAGCTTCATTTTACTATTTTGATATTAACTACACCACCAAAATTACTCCGGCTATATTCATTTGAATTATTTTTTCCTGATTTTCACTAAAACTGTAATACCTTTGCGAATTTTCGTCGCATTTTTTTCCCCCCAATATTAATTTCAAGGCATTAAAATTCTCTACAAAAAGGTTATTTTAAAATTTCATATTCTACATCAATGCACTCCACGTCAAGTGTCAAAATATGCAGACTTTTTCAAAATTTATATAATTACATAAAAAAGTTAAAAAATTAAAAGATGTTGAGGAACGAATTAGACCATCATAAAGTAGAGTAAATTTGCTCCATTGAAGAATAAAAAAGTTTTGAAAAAAATTAATTTTTGACCAAGTTACAAGCATTTGAAAACAGGCTATTTTTTAGGTGTCCCCTTAATTAATTTGTTGAGTATACATAACTAGCGGAATCCCGCGGCTTCGCTCGCGTAAACTTCGAAACTAATTAGAACCCTCCATACGTGATAGGGGATGACATATTACATTTGATTTTTATTCATTACCTATAAAAAAACGTAAATATCTCGGATCTTAGTTAAAAATTGTAAAAACTAACTCCCTGTCTACCCACGCCATTAGGGGTTGAAAATCGAATATTTTTATTGTAGACTCCACCATTATAACGTTAGCAGCTATGCAGATAAACATATCAAAAACACAAACCCTGTCTACCCCCGTTGAATAAAAAAAATATATTTTACAAATTTTTCCACCCCCCTTAGGGATTAAATTTTGGGAAATGCTGAAATTATTGTTCGATAAGTTTCAATTAAATGCGAACAAAATTTTTTTTTTTTTATATAAAATTTGACAACCTGTTTTAACCCCGTTTGAATTTCGAAAAATCCTTTCTTAGTGGGTGCTTACATCATAAAAGGAAGGCACCTACGAAATTTCACGTTTCCAGGTCCAGAGGTTTGGGCTGTACGTTGATATATGAGTGAGTGAATGAGTGAGTGAGTGGTTAAGGACAAACTCTTTTATAGATATAGATAAATAAATAACAGTTTTTGAAGTCAAGATTTCTTAATATTAATTTTTTTATATTTTCATCCGGTCAGAATTTACATACGGCTCACTGTATCACTGTCCGGTATATGTACATATTACATATATTTGACAACATGCATTCAGAACGCACTTCTGTTTGGTGGCCAGTGCGACCACCACGTCGCACCGCCGTAAACAATGGTGGTGACGTTATCGACATCACGCGCCAGTCACACGCTTCCTCAATCACTACGAGTGGAACTGATTGACAGCTAGCGATAACCCCCAGTGTTTGTTTTGCGTAAAATTTCTTCTTGATTATGTACTTATGTGTATTGAGAGTGATTACAGATTTTTTTGTTTGAGAAATAATAAATATCTTGGACGTTTTTATGCCGTCAAAGGAAATATTTCGTTTTTTTTATTCAATGTTTGTTTCGTATTATTATTTTTTTTTACTTTAATGGCCGATATTATAAAGATGCTATAGCAAATTTTGTGATAGTATTTATGAATTTTCTACGGAATTTAGTCTACCTCAACGTTAATTGGTGACTTTAAATTTCGCACAGAAATATAGCAGCCGGTGGTATTATGGTGGGGATAGGGGAAGGTCGCTAATTCGCTAGTTCAAGCGGTCGTTGATTCGAAGGTCGTTATTTCGAGAGGTAAGTGTATATAGTGGAGTTAGGTATATTAGCAAATAATTTCATGAAATGAAGGTATAATTTTTTGTATTATCTTTTATCAGGCATTTAAAAAAAATAACTATAAAGTATACAAAATTGAAATAGACAGAACGGTATATAATAGTAACATGTACTAATTTGTTGTAATGGCAGAGCTAGTTTTTCATTATTTTGAATAAATTACATGTGAATATATTTGTTTTATAATTTTTATAGTATTTAAAAGGGTTGAAATTTCGAATAATTAGTTTTTATAACGTCTCTATATAGCTAATTGTGTAGAATATCAATAAATCGAGCACTTTCAGCAAGTTCTCTCATTTATCGTATGTTAATTAATATTCAATTACTCAAAAACCATATATCCAATATTTAAAAAAAAATAGTAAAATAAATGAGTTATCCATAAATAACATATTAAAATTGTATACTTTTATCTATACATTGCTCTAATGATCGAATAACCTTAAGAAAACTAATTAGTTTATTTAACTAAGTAGGTATACGTGAAAAGTAAGATTCTATGTAAGAGGTAACTTCAAATTTCAAATCTTCAAAGAAATTCTATTTCACGTTCCACGGAGTTAAATTTAATTGAATTTCTAACCTTCTTTTGTTCTTATTTACAATTAAAAGACAAGAAACGACAGAAGATTTCTATTATTATCTAATAAAAATATCGTCTTATGTCATATACAGATAATTTACTTACAATCACAAACGAAATTAAAATTAATTAAATCATTTTCAACCCCTTTTACTTATACTGATATAAAAGATTGTTTAAGGAGTTTAATTGACACTATAGAAAAATAACCGAGATTTCGACGAAACTTTGAAAATAACTTGAAAATTTAAGAGATATATTAAACTAGCTGACCCGGCCACGCGTTGCTGTGGTTAACCTATACTTTAGCAACATGTGGTGATTATGCTATTAAATTGTAGGTTATATGAAACGTTTGGAAGTTTGACATAGCGCCATCTATTGAATACTTACTCAATCCAGTCAACAGCTGTCACCATCTGTTAGAATCGTTTGGAGCTAACAGATAAAGACAAATAATTTGCAATAAAATAATATTGCGATCATAAATTGAGATGTAAGCTATCCTATCATTCAAATTGGATCAAACTGCACACGGTATACAAATTTGATTAAAATCGGTTAAGTAGTTTAGGAGTCCATCGCGGACAAACATGTGACACGTAATTTATATATATTAAGATAAACAAATAACTTGCATTCATATAAGAACTGCATAATTTCAAAGACAAAGTGATGTGACAGAGAGAATTTGATGAAAATTTGAACATACATCCTTTATTTACTTACAAAGATATCTGTAAATTTTCAGAATGATTAGGAACCGTGTTTTTTTAATTAAGGGGAAAGGCTACCGTGACGGAAAATTTTTTTTTCTTACATTTATATTCATAAATATGTATACTTTAAAAAAATGGTTGAGTTTAAATTTTGAAAATTGGCGAAGTTACAGTCAATTTAGTGAGACGAGATAGTGCGGCCGGTTATGACATAACAAAAACATAAAACATTTTTTTCTCAAAATTACATTTTTCGACCTAGTTGACACGATTCCTCAAGGACTAATGAACCGATTTCATATTTTTTTTTTATAATTTTCGAAATTTAATTGTAATATCGTTGCACGTAGCCGATTTTCGCAATTTTGATGATTACTATTTTTAAAACCGCTTTAATAAAAAAGGTCTTAAAAATGAAAAAAAAAAAAAATTCAAACGATCGCCATTTAGTGAAAAAAAAAATGGCTACGTGCAACGATAGCTACATTCATATAGATATTGATAAAAAAATTTATTTATTTTTTTCATATAATCCTCCTCGTTTCGAGTGAACCATAGAAAAAAAATCATCACTTCGAGGCTCATAACTTTGTAAATATTTAATATTTTTCAATAAAAATTGATATTAAATAAGTTGAATATATACTAAATAAAACGTCCTTTACCTGGTTCAAAAATAATTAGTAATATCTGTGAAAAAAATTCCCAAAACAATATTTTGACAACCTTAAAAAATGATAAGTGTGTGAAAAAAAGATAGACGTTCTCCCCGCATTGCCAACCCCGCACCCTATAGTATCAACCTCTTTAAGGAGGTCAATACACATCTTTATTGGAAATTAAAAGTTAAATAATATCTTTGATTCAAAATGGGTCAACAATTATTACATTTATGATAAAACATGTAATCATTCATGTCCAAAAAAAAAAAAAAATAAGTCAAGAGATAAATAATTCATAAAACAAAACGTATCTAGTGTGTGTACATATAAAGACAAAAAGGAAAAATAGCAGAGACGTCATAAAGACAGCGATAAAATATATGTGATAAGATAATTTGTTACGGGACGTTATATACGCGGGACAAAAACAAGAACAGTAAAATCATCCGAGTTTTTGCGAAGTCCAAATGAATAATGCATATAATGGAATTAAAGCGACAGTAAGTAATAGATCTCTGTGTTCGCATCCATACATAGTCCAAGAGGTGAGCGCCAAAATTTGAAACTACTTTTTAAAAGCTGATTTTTTGATATTACATTTGTGGTGTAGATATACAGCCTGCCGTCAGTCAGCTAGTTTCGTTGGCGTTTGGCGCGGGGGTGGCTTTAACTTTGTAAAAAAAAACTATACACGTTGCAACTACCCATATAAGAAATTACAATTGGGCCAGGCTTGCGAAAAATGCTTGTCAACGCTGGGCCAAGCCTGGCAACCAAGACTGGTCGAACATACAAATGATAACTTCGTTCAAGGCTCGAGCAAAAGCCAGCCTCTGGCCCAAGCCTTGGCCAATACATATCGGCCAATATAACGCCAAGCAGCGGTGCACACAAAAGAGGGGGTTAGGTTTACCCCCCCCCTCCCGAATTTGTAGGTATGCATTGTTTAATTTAATAACTGTGATTCATATAAAATATAAATAATATATAATTTAAAAAATCTCCCCTCCCTCCCGATTTTTTTCTGGGTGCGTCACTGGAGCTGATTTTGACACAAGCATGGCATCCAGAGCTTTGGATATTATATCTGTATTTTATATTCATAAATCATATAATCGTGTAGTTTTATGTAATGTACATGTTCCAAAAATAAATTTCTGGGAAAATAAAAACGAAAATCAATAGGGAGCCCAAATTTTGTAAATAACTAAAAAAACCATTATAACAAGCTTCATAAAAAATCTTGTAATGATTAACCCTCTGTGTGCAAATATATTGTCAAAATAAAATCAATAAAATTAAAATCGTAAAATTTTATTAATTTTTTTTTGATGATATATTTGCTCATAGATAGTGAATTATTTCAGAATTTTCAATGCAGCTTCTAATTATATATTTTTTAGTTATTTACAAGATCTGGGCTTACTCTCTTCCTTCTAGAACTAATTAGATAAACAAATATTTCAGACAAATACATATTATACATAGGCACACAAAATCTGATGCAAAAAAAATATAGGGGACAAACCAAAAGCACATTATTAATTTAAGCTGTAAATTCTCCAACATGTTTAAATAATTAATGGAACGAAAATATTTCTTATTTAATATTCCACCGCGTGGTTTGTACTAAAACACTTTTGTTCATTATTAACCGACCCCAACGTGAGAAGCAAAATTTAATACAATTTATACAGAGGTAATTATTTACAAAAACATCTTAAAATTGCCTGTTTCTTTAATTCACTAACTCGATACCACTAATAAATATTATACATGGGTACCAGTAAGAAATAAAAAAAATAAACATTTAACCCTTTCCTTACGTAATCTTAATATATATAAATTACGTGTCACATGTTCCTCCGCGATGGACTCCTAAACTACTTAACCGATTTTAATCAAATTTGTACACCGTGTGCAGTTTGATCCGACTTGAAATATAGAGATACAATATTAATAAACATTAAGAGATACAGATGTGGTTAAATGAGATGAATTATTTGTAAGAAAGGGGTGAGTATTACTACATCAAAAAATATTAATCATTTTATGTCGTTTAGGCGGTAAACCCAAAAATCTGGAAATTACTTTAAATCGCTATAACTTTTTTGTCAAAGTAGATAGGTAATTTTTGTTTGCGGTTTCTCAAAGCACTTTTTTGTGTAGAATTGATTGGTGTATTCAGAATTTTGATATCACTTTTAGTTTTCAAGTTACAAGCCCTAACTTTAGTTTTTCTTATGGGCCACTAATTTGACTATAGCATATTTGAACGTGTTTTTTACTCTACTTTACAACGATATGTCACATGTCATATTTATTTTCGATATGTCAATTTTTCATACAAAATTTTTCATATAAGGCTTCATGTACTCCGTTAGACTCGTGATTGATTCACAAATCGATTGGCAAGGGTATTTTTTTTTAGTTGTGTCTAAGTGGGAATTGCGCGGCAACACCCACGTGTAGGTTTTGATAAAGAATATCATTTAAATCAAATTTACTTTAAAACAGGCATATTTAAGACACACTCTCGTGCTAAACAGTTAATTTCAATGCACTTGATTACCCGGATATACATAAACACATTTCTTCTATATTAATCTTTACATCTCGTGAATCGAAAAAATCTAATTTAAAATAATTACACTTCTATGTAATTAAATCACATATACATATTCACATCAGAGATTAAAAATAAAAACCAAATCATTTACAAACAAACGGTACATATATTATTTAATATCTTAATTAAATCCATTAATTACACTAATGATATAGAAGATATGTATCAACAAAACAAACATACAAATTATACAATATAACAACATTAATTTAAAAAATTACTTATATAATATGGGGCATGATGATGATCATTAGTTGAAAGAGATCGACCTTTGAAAAGGAACGATCGTATTATCTAGAAAATTATCGTATGTAATTGAGTTCTAAATAAAGGGTTAATTATGTCTACAAGTCTAGACCATGGTTATTAATTGTAATCACTTTAACGCACTCATTGTCAGTCATTAGTTATTGCACTGAAAAAATTTAATGTTAATTTTTAACATAAATATGTAACATGTTAACGGCAGGACGAAATTTCATGAAAAATTTTATGAAAAACTGTCACAAATCAAAGCCACTAAGGACTTTAAAAGATGGTAGGATGGTGAAACATAACACGCCACCCAAGCTTTCGCGGTCACCACCCTCGTGACTCCACTACACGACGCCCGTCGTCGCCATTTCGCTGAGGCTTCCACGGCCACCCGTTTCCTTGGACGCTGACACCATCATAGGTAAATTTTGTTCAAATGTTAGTACTATTAAGCGTGTAAAAGTTTGATTCACTAGCGCTTTTCTAAATCATCAAAATAAAGTAACATTCAATTATATACACATGTACACTGGTAGAAAGGATTTCTCAAACCAATTAAACCTTGTTTTGTATATAACGAAAACAATATTTTCTTAAGATAAGCAATAATCTCTTAAACCAACTATAGTATTCTTGAACGAAGGAATAACGTAGTTGGATTAAGAGTATGTTTCTTATATTAAGAAAATATTGTTTTAGTTATATACAAAACAAGGTTTTCTTGGTCCAATATAGTTTTTTTTCTGCGTGTATGTTTAAAAACGTGATTTCCCAAAACTTAAAATTTTTGAGTACGGCCCAGTCTATTAAGTTTCTCTCGCCCGGACCTGTCTACAGAATCTAAGTAATGAAATTGAAAAAAAAAAACATTTAAAATTAATTCCATTCTTTTACTTACTTATACAGTGTAATACCCTTTTCAATCGTCCCCATACCACACCTTCTGTGAACGAGTGCGCTGGATATATATACAATATACGTATTTAAGGTTTAGTATAGGATTTATCAGCTCGTAAGAAGAACAAATCCTTTTTAAACAATAAAAAGGAACTGAACCTCCACCAAGTTTGAAGGTGTTTCGCAGCCAGCGGCGGCAACAGCAGCAAGTCCTTAGTGATTTGTAGAGTAAATGGGTAACGCCTGAGGCTTTGGGAGGGGGAGGTGGGGTGCACAGAGTTGAGAAGATTCCGTCTCTAGTGGCCCACTCTCTACTATATCACTTTTCCAATATAACGGGTCTCTCTACGCGAGTGCCTTTTTCTTTGTATGCACGTGTGTGTGTCTGAGTATACTGTGTGTGTGTGTGTGTGAGTATACTGTGTGTGTGTGTGTGTGTGTGTGTGTGTGTGTGTGTTTGAACTGTTGTTTAAGTCGAACCAATCGCAGGAGTACCTAATTTATAAATTGTTTGTATAAAAAGGGCATTAATCTTAATCGAAATATTTCTGCTGATTTATAAAAGACAATTGAAATTTGATTATTTTTTTTATGGATGAGACTATTTGCACATACATGCAGTATGTGCAAGCAATTGGCTATTTGCACATACCATGTATGCATTTAATTGGCTATTTGCTATTTGCTCATGCCGTTTGTGATTGGTAGATCGACGCGCAATGAGTAGCTCTATCCAATGACATTAAAATGTAAAAACCGCTAATTTTCGACTTGAGCGGTTTTGTTAGATAAGTTAGATAAAGTGAAGAGTTGGCTATTTAAACTTACCACTAACCTAACGTACACTAACCTACCCTAACTTAACAACCTAACTTAATTTGATACATTTACAATATGTGCAAATAGCCAATTACTTGTACATACTGCATGTGTAAACAGCCATTTTCTTTTTTTATTTCTCTGGTTTAATATTGGAATCGAATATATTAAAAAAAAACTTGTCAAGTGCGAGATGAGATTCGCGTATTTATGTCCCGTACCGCAGGTAAGTATAGGTTTTCAAGTTATTCAATTATGTCAAAATAAAATTTTATTAAAGTTAGTTGGACTATTAGAAGGTAAATAGTTGTAAATGCATAATACGTCTATATTATTTATTTACAGTTTTGAACTATACCTACGGAAAAAAATATACTGTAAGAATTACAGTTTTTCCTGTCTATCTCGGATACTAAGCGAAAACATACGATATTTTACTCTCTCTGTAATAATTTTAGGCTGTGATGTTTGCAGTTTATCCATCAATTTATATTGAGTATCTCATGACATTTTCAAATTACAGTGCTATATGGCAAACGGCAATTTTATTTGATTAATTTGCTTCTTATAAAAATCACGTATCGTCGCTTATCTAACCACACCGCTCAAGTCGAAAATAAGCGGTTTTTACATTTTAATGTCATTGGATAGAGCTACTCATTGCGCGTCGATCTACCAATCACATTCTAGACGTTTCGGACAATAAGAGACCAGACTTCAAAAAATAGTGACAGCGCGCAAGCCGGTAGCCTATATAAAACATACACGGTTTTTTCGCGCTCCTGGAAAGTTGGTCAAAATGACTTGAGCGGTGTTGTTAGATAAGCGACGATATTATTTTTCGCAAACTATTTTTTTCGTGTTAAATTTTTTTTTGTAATCTTGGATTCGATCATTATATTCCCATATATTCCCATTTTTTCCATATTTTTCTCAAAAGTACTTTAAGAGATAAGCAGATAAAATATCTTTACGAATTTTTTGAACATTTTATTTGCAACAAAACCGTTAACATATTAAAATTATTTCAATTGCCAAAACATTCAAGTAATTTTGATGCATACATCAATTTAAAAATAGTAAAAAAAAGTTAAAGCGGCTTGAAAATGTATAAATACTCGAAAAAGTTATATAAATAAATAAAAATCTAACAGTCAGCATCTTTAAACAAAAGTTTTCAAAGTCAAAATACAATCAACTAAATTCAAAGTAATTATATCAATAACTAAACCATATAAATAAATCCCAATAACGCCCTAAACGCTTAACACACTGTTAATTACACAAGAGGCGCTATTTATTCATATACATATACACCATCTACAATTCAACAACACCGTCATAATTCCATGAACCAGAGGGGGGGGGGGGGGGTTAGTGGGTAGGTTAGGTATTATTCTGTGTAAACATAGTATCGCTTACATTAAGTATTGACACTGTAGTATATACACACGCAGTGAACTTAACACTAGCTCTAATCGTATTAAAGAAACCGCTTACTGACACTGTGACATTATGAGCTTGTGGAATACTTATATGTATAAGTGTGCGTGCTTGCGTGTGTGTATGTGTGTGTGTATGTGTGTATGTGCGGATAACCTAATTACAGTTTCATAGGTTACGGCGCTTCTTTTCGGTGTAGTTGGTATTAGAGCGAGGAAGATATAGGCCGAGATTATTTGGACTGTGTTTTGCAGTAATGTTTCAACCCACACAATTTCGTAATATCAAAGTTTTTGATAGACGCAAAGAATAATACATTTCGTCGCTTATCTAACAATACCGCTCAAGTCAAAAATTAGCGGTTTTTACATTTTAATGTCATTGGATAGAGCTACTCATTGCGCGTCGATCTACCAATCACATTCTAGACGTTTCGGACAATAAGAGACCAATAGTGACAGCGCTTAAGCCGGTAGCCTATATAAAACATACACGGTTTTTTCGCTCTCCTGTAAAGTTGGTCAAAATTACTTGAGCGGTGTTGTTAGATAAGCGACGATTTGTGCTTTTATTATTACATTTATTTTTTGGCAAAAATAAAACTGCCCGGGAAAAAATTGTAGATCTGCAGAGATCTACTCAGATCTTAATAGATCTGTATTTTGAGATAACATCATATTTTTCACAAGTTTTTGATCTGTGGAGACTTGCAAAGGTTTACAACGGTCTACAAAGATCAAAAATGATCTACAAAGATCTACATCGATGTACAAAGATTTCTGAAGATCATTGTAATGTTGAAAAATCATAAAAATTCATGAAAATTCATTAATTTTCAACGTTTTAATCTCTATCACGATCTACAACGATTTTTAGAGATCTTTGTAGATCCTTTTAGATCTTTGTATGTTATTGTAGATCTTTGCAAGTTTCCACAGATCAAAAACCAGTGAAATATATGATGTTATCTCAAAATGCAGATCTGCAATTTTTTCCTGGGTGGTTTGTTTTTTTATATCATCCTTTCTGAAAATCAAACCGCAGAAAGATTTATTATTTTTTTTTTTTAAATTAAATTACAATTTTAATATCCGTCACCTTATTTTGTTTATATTCTACTAATTTTTATATATTTTTTTAATGAATCTATATTTTAAAATACATATATCTTAGAGAATTCAAAAAAAAAGTTAATTGGACTTAAAAAAATACAAAAACATTTACTCCACAAACAAAAATGAAAAGCAAAGAAAATTTCAAAAAGAAAATACATTACCTACAAACAAACAATTCAAATTAGTGTGGGCGTATAAATGTTGAAGTAGTTTTATAATTTGTTTTATGTAATATAAAGGACAAAGTGCATGTAAACTGTAAACCATACCCACAAGCCCACATAACATTTATAAAAACTTAAAAAACTTAAAAATATGGAAAAATGAAATGAACTTTGTTATTTTATTTTCATTTTAATAAAATATCAAAAAGATGAACTTTATATTTTTTTATATTTTATATGATTTATACAGGATGTCCCATTTTAATCTATCACCCCCCTAATTTTTTTTATCTATCAATTAAATCAAAAAATGTTTCAAATAAAAGTTGTTCAGTTTTGAAGGGGACCCAAAATGGCGTTATTAATTTTTGATTTTTTGGACGTCTTCATGGTCAACTAGGGCCAACATTTTTTTTTTCAAATGGAAACCTATATTTTACTTCCATGTTCGAAGAAATGGAAGTATTGTAATACCGTCAAAAAATCATGTCCGAGATAAGAGCAGATTCTGATTGTACTAACTTCAAAACGCAAAAAAAAGTTAATTTCCGCATGGCGGCTGTGCGTGTGTCTGTGTGTCTGTCTGGATGTAGAATTTTCTTCCGTGTACGATAACTACTGTAGATATGCACCGATTTGAATTATTTTTGGGGAAAATGTTTGTCTCAGTGAGTACTCCAGACCTATTGATTTTGGTGCTAATCGGATTAGGGGTTTCCGAAATATTCGCAATTTTGTACCAATTATCGTCTGAAAAGTGATTAGTATCTCACCAATTTTGATAAGACTTGGTACACTTGTAGTTCAAATCAATCTTAGGGGCACTTAATTCATAAGCGTACCGAAATAGCTACTGAAGGGGTGAAAATCACCTTCAAAATTTTAATTTTAAATACTAATAAATTCATGTTGCCATGGATACAAACGCAGTAAATTTCAAATGTCAGATAATAATTATTCTACAAAAATGTGTATTATACAACTGACTATTAGAAAACTAATATTTATAATAGAAAGGTGAGTTTTATATTAACAATTATCTATTGTAAAAGATATTATAGAACATGGAACTCATGTATGGTTCTCCATACCGATATTTTCATTACGGTATCTTATTGTTTGGAAAAAAAACAGCTTTTGTTTTAAATAATTTTTTGTATGACTTCATTTTTTTAATATTTAACAAAATAATTTTAGATTTTCACTAATTTTTTACTCGAAACCCATTAACTTTAGAGGAAAAGTGTAAAAAACAAAAAATGTTTATTTTAATCTGATGTAACATATAAAACTTTGCATTTTTTTTTTATTTAATTTTTTTTTGTTTTAATACTTTGAAGAGCAAAATCCTGATATAATTTTCCTAGTTATATCAGATTAAAATAAACATTTTAGTTTTAATAAACTTTTATTTTTATTATTTATTAATTTTACTTTGTTTGTATTTACACGATATTTCTAACAAGATAAGATGAAATATTTGAAATACTGAATAATTAATTTCATTATAATATTTAATATGACCTAGTATATTTAGATCTTTGGAAAATACCACATAGCTGTTTGTATAAACAAACCGCATTATATTAATGTTTACTATGTTTCAGGGGCGTAACCAGGGGGGTCGGACGCAGAGAAACTCTTGATAAAATATCGAAAATGCAAAGTTGTAGACACCCAAAAAAACTGAGTATTATACTAAAATCATCGATAAAAATGAAAAGGAACATTTTTACAGATAATCAAATTTCAGCTCCATGTCTCTGGCACCCCCTTTTTTGCAATTCGAATTTTATTATATGCAGTTCGTTTGTGCTTCGTTTGTGCACGTTTGTGCAGGAAATCCTTTCGTTTGTGCTTTAACCCCTTAGGAGATATTCAAAAAAATCAAATGGGGGGCCGTAGACATGCGAGCCCCCCCTTTTTCGAAATTCGAAATTGATTATTTGTAGTTCGTTTGTGCAGGAAATCCTTTCGTTTGTGCTTTAACCCTTTAGGAGATATTTAAAAAATTCAAATGTGGTGCTGTAGACATGCGAGCCCCCCCTTTCTTGAAATTTAAAATTTATTATATTTCAAAAAAAAGGTGGGGGGGCTCGCATGTCTACAGCACCCCCTTTGATTTTTGTGAATACCATCTAAAGGGTTAAAGCACAAACGACGGGATTTCCTGCACAAACGTGCACAAACGAAGCACAAACGAACTGCATATAATAAAGTTCGAATTTCGAAAAAGGGGGGGCTCGCATGTCTACAGCACCCCCTTTGATTTTTGTGAATACCATCTAAAGGGTTAAAGCACAAACGACGGGATTTCCTGCATAAACGTGCACAAACGAAGCACAAACGAACTGCATATAATAAAATTCGAATTTCAAAAAAGGGGGTGCCAGAGACATGGAGCCTAAAATTTCCTAAAAGAAAGTCATTTACTGTATATATCTAAAACTGATAGTTCAGAAGTGACAGTCGTTCAAAATTACAAGAAAAAAATTTTGAAAAAAAAAAATACAGAAAAACATCGAGTATCGTTTAAATGCTAAAATTGTCGATGCAGCAAAGACGATGTAGCAAAAATGAAAAGGAACATTTTAACAGATAGTAAAATTTCCTATAAGAAAGTTAATTACTGTATTTATCTAAAACTGATAGTTCAGGAGTGAGAGTCGTTCGAAATTACAAGATGAAAATGTCGAAAAAAAATTACAGAAAATTTTTTCTATGCCATTTATGCTAAAATCTTCGATGTAGCGAAAACGATGTAAGATAGATCAAAAATGAACTGTAACAATTTTACAGATAATAAAATTTCCTATAAGAAAAGTATTTACAATATACATCTAAATAAGCCGTTCAAAATTTTAAGATCTTTTGAAAAAATCCAAGCACAATTTAAGCTAAAAAAAAACTACATCAAATAAAATTAAAAAATACTCATAAAGTAGACACGTATCTTGTCATTTTGGCCAGGCCTTATCAAACATCCATTATGTATGTACGTATACTAGTAGTAAACCTTCCCACGTAAAACGGTCATTAAAAAACATATGACCAAACTTTTAAAACAATCCAAATTTATATCTTCATTACAAGCTCGAAGAATTTAATAGTATTTAATACTACTACATCATCAGCTCGCTCTTGTTATTGAAACTTTTAAATCAATATCAGACATTTACGAGTGAAGGGATCGACACGTACAGGTTGTCCACAAAGTTCTTGCACATATCGGGCGAAATTGATCGATTTAAAAAATAAATAAATATACATTTTCATGTAGCTTTACCCACAAGTAATTCGCAGGTAAAATTCGTATACAGGATGATTCAGTACTTTCGTACCAAACTTTATCGGACGAATTAATCGATTAAAAAAAATGATGTAGCTTTTCCCGCCAGGATTTCGCAGGTAAAGTTCATATACAGAATGATTCAGTAGTTTCGTTCCTTTTACAGTAAATTGAAACAAATATTTTAAGCAAAAAAATGTGTCTGGAAATTTTTCGTGAGGGAGCTTCAGACCTCCTAAGATTTTATCCAAAAAAAAATTAATTTAAAATCTTGAGAGCTCATTTATACAGGGTTAAGTGTTATCGATTTTCAGTATCAACCAAAAAGAATTTAGACCAGGACTGCATGGGGCCAGTGGGCCTATCGATTTTGATACAGTATTTTTTGTTATTTATTTTTTTCCTGAATTGGGCACTTTTATAAGAAAATATGATAGAAATTTCACTAAAATATACATTATCCAAGTTTCCTTGCCCCCCCCCCCCTCAACCAACGCTGATAGCACCACTGTCTTAATCATTCTTTATCGAACTACGTTTTTTTTTTTTTTTTTATGCTAAAATTTCGAATATTTCCGAAACCCCTAATCTGATTAGCACCAAAATCAATATGTCTAGAGTACATAGTGAGGCAAACATTTTCCCCAAAAATAATTCAAATCGGTGCATATTTACAGTAGTTATCGTGAACGAAAGAAAATTCTACATCCAGACACACGCACAGCCGCCATGCGGAAATCAACTTTTCTTTACGTTTTGAAGTTAGTACAATCAGAATCTGCTCTTATCTCGGACAAGATTTTTCGACAGTATTACAATATTAACCATTCTTCAAACGTGGAAGTAAAAAAATCGAATTAAAATAATTGCTTAAATTTTTTTAAAAGATCAAAGATTTTATAACCACCTATAAGTATATTTAAATAAAAATGTAATGGATTTCATTTACAAAAAAAAAACTTTGAATCGCAAATATTCCATTAAGCAAACAAACGTTGAGTTAATGTCGTATTATAATGCCGATAACTGTAAAAAAATGTTTGAACTCTGATCCACGAATTCTTAAGTTCCTTTAATGAACTATACCGCGAACCATAGCTTTTTTTATATCTATATATTAATATAAAGACTCTATCTATTATACATCTTGATAACTAGAAGCATTTATATTATATGTTATAATAAAATCATAAAGTAAAATTAAATATGCCCGTCTACTAAATGGATAGAAAAATATTAAAAATGCAAATTTATCTTCATTTAAAAACAAGATTCAAAATAAATAGTATATGCTAAATAATCATCACATAAATAATATACAACATTGTATATTTACATGAAACTATATACAGAATGTTTTTTTAACCCATTAACGCCCGCCGTACACATTTGTGTACACCTCATTTTATAATTAGTGCTGCTGTCTATGGATATTAATTCACAATATTTCCTTAAAAATCAGTTGTTAGAAGTGCAACAAACAAAATCTGTTAACGTTATTAGTTTCATAAGTGTTTTAATTGTTCTGAATAATTTTTATATGAAAAGAGGTACGTGGTATGCTAATATATGTATTTTATCCAACAAGAGCATGTGATTTCGAATTTGAAATAACTTAAATATACGTATAACATGACTTTTATATGAAATTTATCTAAATAAAAATGATATCAGAAAAGCAGTCTCACACAAAATAGACTTCATATCTCCCCAATTTACTCGCTGGAGTACAAACTGTTTTTTTCTGAATATTAAAAAAAAAATTGTCTTGTATATTTAGTTAAATATCTTGAATATGTACTTAATTTCATTAAAAAATTTTTTTTGCATGTTTTTGTTTTCTTTTGGGAGTTAATGAGTTAATTTATAGAAAAAATGCTTCAGGCAAAAGTTTCATGGGTTCCAGGGTGCTTAATAAAAATATTATTAGTTTTAACAGGGTGGCCAGTATTTCTCTGGAACACATTTCCCTGACTTTTCCCGGTTTTCCAGGAGAATTTTTACCGTTTTCCCTGTTTTTTATAATTAAAATTTAGATAAAAAAAGCTAAAAAAAAAGGTATCATAGATAAAATTTTTATATTTTTGCAGAATTTGCATTTTTCCCTGACTTCCAACCAAATTCCCTGACTTTTCCCGGTTTTCCAGAAACTGGCCACCCTGTTTAACCTTTTAACCCTTAGCTGTTCCACCTCTTCATAAAATCATACTGGGGTCACCTCGTACCCCAGACACTAAAATGCTAACAACTCGTTGAGCTATTGAGTATTTTAATTCAATAAAAAAATTTTATCATCTTCGAAAGATACGGAATTCACTCCAATTGTTTATTAAAAAAAATATAATATTTATTATATTTAAAAAATTGAGAACCTTGTAAAATTTAAACAGCTTATATTAAAGATGAAACAATGTGGGGCGCCTGGTACCCTACAGTGGCAGTTAAAGGTTAAAAATAATTGTGAGAGGCGATCTTCTATATATATTTTTTTGTAATTCATATTCTTTCTTCAAAATTTCATATTTTTTTCTAATAAAAAAAAAAAAATAATAATAATAAATATGAAAAAAATTCTCCAAGAATTCTTGCTTAGTTCTAAATACTTTTTAATCTTACGATTTTTCTTAAAAGTTTTCAATAACATTTTTGCAGATATCACGTTATGATCTAAGATCAGCGATATGTATAACATATTTTATAGATACATAAACGCATACCTAGTTAATTAGTATCACATTATTTAAATAGAATATTAGCATATACTATACATTCGGAATTTAGATAGAGGTAACATATATATTTCACCGTGTACTATAGAACAATACTGCGGTACACTTTTCTTTTTTTTATAATTTTTCCCTATTAAACAAGTGAACAAACGCCTACACAAGTACATTGTACAAACAATAAATACGGCCCGCACAGTTCACACAGTCATATAGCACGATATTTGTACTGTATGCTTTATAATTTTATATAATAAAGAAACAGGTACGAATTTTTTTTAATTAACGTTTAAACAGGTACGTTAACAAAGGTAGGTATATATGGGATTAATTTAAAAATGTATATAAATAACATAAAACAATTTGCTCTTGATTCGTTCATTTTTATAATAATAAAACACCCAAGAGAAATATTTAGAGCACAATGCATAGATTATAATAGAAAATCGAGAAATAGGCATGCTGTCAGTAACAAAGTATCGCTTTAAAATTATGATTTTAAATAATGAAATAGGTTAAAAAGATTATAAAAAATGTATTAAAAGCGAGATTAATATAATTTTTATTAAAATAAAAATGTAAAATACAGCAATCCGCCATGTTAAATGGAACACCAATCAGAGCAAGTGACGTTACGTATCAGGAAACGTATTTTATTTTAGACAAATATCAATTCCTCTTACAAGATTATTAGGTACATACTTTATTTAAGAACTTATATACTTTGGAATTCATTTTTAACACACAGAATAATTAAATTATTGTCTAACTCTGAATGTTTGATTATTGTTGACAAGGAGTGTGAAGTCACAACTCTTAAATGTCACCTGCGAACGTTTTGGCGACAAATTTAAAATTAGTTTTAAAAGAGTCACTTTTTGCGATTAAATCTTTATTTTCTGCAGAAATAAGTTTTTTTTTTTGGAAATAGGAGACACGTAAGATCATCATAGAATAGTTTTTTTTTTAAATAAGTCATCATGCCTGTTTCATTATAGTTTGATGTTCGGGGTATTATAAAGGAGCTAGAAAAATTTGCTAGTTAGCAAGCACTCACAAATGAGGTATTAATTTTGTAGTATTTATTGATTAGCTATGGAATTTAGAGCAGTGATACTTCAACTCATTGTAACACAGTTTGTGCAGACTCTGACTGTATACAAAATAATTTTCATAATATCACCACTGTTTTAATACCGTTGTTGGCGTTTACAACACGTGTGTGAAACTTATCAAAGTGTTCACGAAACTCCAGAAGAACTGTCATATAAATTTGATACCTCATTTGACAGTGCTTGCTACAGGGTGGTCAGTATTTCTCGGGAACAAATTTCCCGGTTTCTCAGGAGAATTTTTACGTTTTTCCCTGTTTTTTATTTAAAATTTTGTGTGGTTTTTGCATTTTTATAAAAAAAATCCCTGACTTCCAACCAAATTCCCTAACTTTTCCCGGTTTTCCAGAAACTGGCCACACTGTTGCTATATAACAATTTTTTCTATTTATTTAAAAATTTTGAATTTTTGTTTTAATCACTTGCATCTCTTTTTCTATCATATAGCGAACCTCGTTGTTCATGCACCTTTGACTACATATACAAACACTTCAAGATTCCATAGGCGCTACTACCCCGACACACACAGACAGACAGACAGACAGACACACACATTCACGACAATCATTTAGATATACGGCTATACATCCTCGCAAAGCAAGTCCAGTGGTTGTAACCGGTGACTTATAACATAAACACCTGACATTGGCTATATGTGTGGTCCAGTATACTCTTGCTTGCCGCTGCTACAACACACACGCACGCACACACACACTCGCGAATACAAGACGTATGGGTGCGCGGACGTCTTAAATCCGTTCCACCACAATGGCGTCCACTGCGGTAACATCGACACACCATCGTGTTAACCCTTTATATATGTATATTGAATGCAGTGTGTATGTATACAGTGATACAAACAGATATAAAATCTTCAGACTGGCAGGTACAACATTGAAATGGTGATTCACCAAATCACAAAAATGTAAATAAATAGTTACTTTGAGTTTTGTTTGTTTGAGATATTTATCGTTGCCAAAAAATGCAGTATCTAGAGTCCAACGTTTATGTTGGTTCAGACCCCCCTTTCTTTGAACAATTATTTTTCGGGGTTTCCCTCCCCCTCCCTCTGACATAAATACAAAGGTCGTTAGATACTAATTAATCATTGGTAAGTGGAAATATAAAAGTATTTAATTTTTTTCCAAACCTGAGAACCTCCTCAAAGTTTAGCGGACCCTACTTTAAGAACCCCTGCTTAAGTCCCATCAAATTGAAAAATATAGATTATTTTAGCGCCACTCGGTGGCATATGATGCCCTTAGTAAAATATTAAAAAAGAAAGATTGTATAAGAAGTGTGAAAAATGCACACAAAAAATTAGTTGAGATATTTAACGTTGCAAAAAAAAAACAGTATCTATAGTCCAACGGTTCTTAAACTTATGTGGTCCAGACACCCCCCCACACCCGCACTCTTTGAACAGTTATTTTTCGGGGATCCCCCTCTCTCTGACAGAAAAACAAAGAAGGTCGTTAGATACTAATTAATCACCGGTAAATAGAAATATAATAGTACTTTAATTTTTGCCAAACCTGTTTTGCGGACCCTCGTTTGAGAACCACTGCTATAGTTTAATTAAATTGGAAAATTTAGATTATTTTAGGGCCAGTCGGTGGCATATGATGCCTTATTGTTAGTAAAATATCAAAAAAATGAAAGATTGTAGACCTGTGGAAAATACACGAAACAATTGAGTACCGTTTATGTTAAAATCGTCGATGCAGCGAAAATGATGTAAGGTAGAGCAAAAATGAATGGGACCAATTTTACAGGCAATAAAATTTCCTGTAAGAAAGACACTTCCGATATGAATCTAAAACTGATAGTTCAGGAGTGAGAGCCATTCAAAAATACAAGATGAAAATGTTTCTTTTTTTTAAAGCGAAATACTTTTTAACATTTCTGTAAAGTTGTACAACTAATATCATGTATCATATATATATGATACATGATATTAGTTGTCTATAGAAGCCAGCAAAATTTGCTAGCTAGCAAGCACTCACTAATGAGGTATTCATTTTATGATAGTATCTATGGATTTGCTATGGAATTTAGAGCAGTGATACTTCAACGTATTGTAACACAGTTGGTGCAGACTCTGACCGTACAAAAATTTTCATAATATCACCACTGTTTTAATACCGCTGTTGGTGTTAACATACATACAACACGTGCGCAAAACTTGTCAAAGTCTTCATGAAACTCCAAGACAACAATCATATAAGTTTGATACCTCATTGCTAATTAGCAAATTTGTTAACAGTTGGCGACTCCAACCGTACAAAATAATTTTCATAAAATCACCACTGTTTTAATACTGTTGTTGGTGTTAACATATATACAACACGTGCGCAAAACTTGTCAAAGTCTTCATGAAACTCCAAGAGAACTGACATATAAGTTTGATACCTCATTTGAGAGAGCTTGTTAACTGGCAAAGTTAGCTTTATGATACCGTTTGTTTTTATTTTTTCTTACTCGAATCACAAAGAGTCAATTATTTAAAACGATCTAGTTCTTGGATTAATAGGTGATTCATTTTCACCAAGAATATTTTATAGCGCTTTTATCTCAAAGTTATTACTTGCACTTTTTATTTATGGCGCTGAAACCGTTTTATTTTGTCGTTTCTATTGTAGTTTTTAACAATGTAGAATCCTTTTGTTCTTCGGTAGTTTTACCGACTGTAGTTGTTTTATTTAAATAAAATTATGGTTAGAAATAAAGTTTAATGTTCGACACGATTAAAATTGCATTAACATATATTTATAATTTTACAATAATATTATTCGCAATAATATATTATAAAACTTTGTACAAACATTTTGTAAAATTAAAGCCGAAAAGTTTCGTTAGAATTTTCATTGCAATTTAGATATAATGTAACCGAAAAGAACCCCGCACTTATATAATGAAAATTAGGTTTCAGCGAAATGGTCTGAATTTTTTATACGTTATAGCATAGCTCTGATCTAAAACCCAATGGGCACAACCTTCAATATTACGTATTTTTGCCGCTAGAGGGCACGGTACCTCCATAGTTCTATCACAAGTAACGTAGAGACAGATTGCAAAAAAATCCGTTTGAAAAATCACTCAAGATACATGTGTTTTTGGGTTATTTTCATATAATTAATGCATAGTGCAAAAAAATATATATAAAAAAATTATCTCAAAGATTTTAGTTTTAACACTGAAAAATCCTTGCACTGTAACAGTCAAATTCTATCAATTTTTTTTTACTGTTTTCTATCGTCATTAAATCCTAAAATAAAGATTCGCCGAACCCAAAAACACATGTGCACATTGTACGACATATAGTCGGTTTCATTTTAAGTTTGTAGCGGTTTCCTGGTGATTTGACGGTATACATCTTGTATCTCTCCGTCAAATCCCCTGACAACCACTGTATCCTTAAATGAAACAGACTATAGTATGCATATACTAATTTATTAATTAAGAAAACGTTTAAGACAATATTATGTTTATGATAATCACATCAAAGTTGGTTTATGCTAATATTCTAAATGGTAAGACAATATTTTGATTAGTTAACAGCTGTTAAAGTTAATTGATAATCTCAGTATTATATCTCATACATAATACATAGTGTTTGTTAAATATATAATAAATAAATAGAAATATTAGATAATAAAATAAAATACTATGGCTAGGCCATAAAATGCACACCCCTTAAACATAAAAAAATGTATTAACTTATAATATCAAATAAATACGGTACAGGTACAATATAATTGGTGAAACTTAAAAGGATGTTTGAAAAAAAGATTGGAGTTAATTAATATTATATAAATATATAATATGAAGTTTATCACTCATTAAGATTTTTTAGAAAATCAACAATGAATCTTGATATCAATCGATTATTACCTTTTTTTATTTAAATTTAGGATGTATTGTAATAAAACAACAATCATTTTAATTTACAATTTTTATATAACATATTTTTTTTGTAAAATGTATAAAGTAAATAAATTAATTAATATCTAATAATAATTAAAAAGATAAATACATCCACATATTGCAGCGATAACAGCTGTGTTCACCGGATGTCTAGCATTTAAAATGAAACAACAATGTAACGTTTATAGGTTATATGACGTATATAATATATTTGTTTTAAAAATGCAAACTTACCAGATTTTATCTTGATTAAAAAGATTGATTGGCTTTGAATAAAATAATTAAAATACAGCACGTATCGATGTACATTTGTACATGTATTTATATATTAATTAACACAATATAATAATTATGGAATTTGAAGTGACATATGACGAAATAGCGCCTACTACTATTAATAAATTATAAATAGCAACTACTCTATTTGTAAAAAAATTTCTTGTCAAAATATGAATTTTTGTTTAAATAAACTGCAAATTTCGTTACTTCTAGTTATCCAATTTTGTTGAGTTTTAATAGGGTTCTATTCTGATAATAGATGAAGTGAATTCAAAAGGATTGGTGCAAATTTATTTCGAATTGTGACCTGTAGTTCGGCGTTTCTATCAAAAAAGCGGGTTAAATCGACAAATTGAACTTTATTTATATTTTTATAACAGAAAATTAAAACCGATCGATATTAAACTAAGCAAAAATGGAGACTGTAATGTTTTCTATCAGAAAATGTAAAAATGTAAGTGAGATACTGAAGAAATTTAAGATATAATACTCATTTTATCAATTTATATACGAAAAAAATTTTTAGGACGAGAGTAGAACACACTAGGCTCTGCTTGGGGTGTGCAATAAAATGTCAAAGAGGATGTATTTTGAAAATAAAAGTGGACACACCCCTTACCTCTATTTGATTATAAAAAGTGAACAGATATGTATTTTTTAATTTTATTTATAAAATAAAATATTTTAAATGAGTCTTCCTTCAAAAATTTATCGTTACTGCGATTGAAAATATCAGTAGGTATACTTTATTTCGGCATCTCTCTGTCTGTCTTTCTCTTTCAATTAGGAACAAGACCCCTAAAGCAATTCTTGTAATTTATTTTCTGTCGCGTTTTTCTCGACATTCATTGTGATTGTGGGTGGTTTACATTGAAAGAAATTATATAGAACATACAAACGTGGAGTGCATTTCTTTGAACCAATATTTTTTTTAAAACAAATCATTTCGATTAAATTCACTTATTCTCTATCAATTGAATTTTAAATCGTTTTGTATACCGAAAAGATAATATTTTATTATACACTGCCGTGTCTTTGGTAGTCTTGGTAACTAATTTTTTTGCGTATTGTAAATATAAACTGTAAAAATGGTTGATAAAAAACTTTTGTAATAATCCTAGCATATCTAAAATACAGCATTTACAATTTTCCATGTTAAGGAAATTTTTTGAATTATATACCTACCTGAAAGGTCAGGTTTACTCAAGTTGTAAGTATTGACGCACAGTGTCTTTCAAGCTAACGAGAAATTGTTTTTTTTTTACTATTCTGACTGCGAGTAAACATATTCTTTTTGCTATTTTGTGTATTTTTATTGACTGAAATCTGAATATTTACATTCAAAATCACAGGTGTTCAAAGACTTTTGCATTTACATTACCGGTCAAAAGTTATGTGTATCAAAACTTTATTATCAGTGCGTTTGAAGAGACCGTTTTGAAGGTTATGTACCTAAAAAAACTCATAGGATCACTTTGTTGTCCGTAAAGGCTAAAGAATCTTTTTCTCAAGAACGGTTAAAGGTATTAAGTAAGTTGAAATTAATATCAAATACTAATATCTACAGCCTCATAGTCCTGTCAAAAATTCATGCTTCTAACTCAATACAATAAAAAGGTACGGCCTTTCAAAGTCTATTTTGATATGCTGACAATCTGACTTACTGACTGATCATCAAAAAAATGGTGCCTCTAGCCGTTCCTGAGAAAAAGAGTCTTTACGGACGGACAGACAGACAGATAACAAAGTGACCTCATAATGATAAAGAACTCTCAAAAAAGTATTTTCGAACGCACTGATAATGAATTTTTGATACACAGAAAAATATTTATTTTTAACCCTTAGCTGCTCCACTTCTCCAAAATAACATACCTGCCACACTGGGGTCACCTCGTACCCCAGACACTAAAATGCTAACTACTCGTAAGCTATTCAGTATTTTAATTCAATAAAATTCCTCAATCATCTTCGAACGATACGGAATCCTTTAACATTTAATATATTTAAAAAATCGAAAACCTTGTAAAATTCAAACAGCTTACATTGAAATTGAAACAATGGGGGCGCCTGGTACCCCACAGTGGCAGCTAAGGGTTAAATCGAATTAAAAACAATGAACATCATTTTATTGATTTTAAAAAATATCATAAATAAATTAAAAGAATAAATAGAGCAATCTAAAAATTGCAGAGTTTCAGAATACGACAAAATAAGGAAGTCGGAAGATAAATGATCGTTCAAAAAAAGATATCGGGTAAGATAAACTGTTGATGTGAAGTGAGTAACGAGTCGAAAAAATAATCAACTTATTCTCCTTTTGGACGCAAAAAAGAAACAAGATAATTCAACAAGATGTAGGTATAGATATATAAACAAATGTTTTATTTTTTTGTGTATGCAAGGCGGTCAGTTTTTGTCCCCAAAAATAACAATGAATGTTTTAATTTTTTTTCAAAATATTTTATACTCTAGATGTGCACCTCCTATTTTTAAAAACCATCACTAAACCGGAAACGGTTGTTTACTCGTGTCAATTTTTGAACTTTTCGAATTATTTTTGAAACGGTGCGCAGTAGAAAAAAATGTTTTGGCTCAAAGTTGTAGAAGGTATTTTTTTTTATAATTTATGTTCTGTTCATTCCCCCCCCCCCAAACTTGTTTTAGGAAATAACCGATTTTCTAAAAAAAATTATTTCATTTTGCATTTTCTGATTCAGGAATATTTTTAATAGTTTTACTAAAAAAATTTTTGAAACAATAATTAAATACATATTTTGTTCGCCGATTCGTTATGATGAATTTATATTTTTTGGAAAAATATTGCATGTTACAAATCTTTTGGTAATGGTAGTTCAAGGGTAGACGGGGGTTTGGTTTTTTTTTTAAATTATTTACAAAATTTTAACTACTGTTTTATTCTTCCAAAAAATTTCACGAATCGCGCAATACTTCTCTTTTTTTATTATACCTTATTCAGGCTCGGATTTAGAAATTTGCCGCCCCTAGGCAGTTGCGAAAATTGCCCCCCCCCCCCCCCCTAAATGGTGGAATAAGTTTGGTACGAAAAGTTTTTATATATTTTTTTAGGTTATTTTTTTATAGTTTATTAAAAATATAAAAATTACATTAAACTTTATTTAACAAGTTTCCGCCAAAATTTGCCGCCACTTAATTTTTGCCGCTCTACACTGACTGTCTGCATGGTAAATCCGGGCCTGACCTTATTGTTTATTGAGAAATACCTTAAAGACTCTAAAATCTAAAACATACAAATTTCTTGTAACCTTGACCATAACAAATAATTGCAAACATATACAGAGCGGTCATCACGACGAAAGTTCCCAAAAGCAAAGGTATATAACAACAAACAATAATAATCTATGTAGCAATAAAGCGAGACGCCCGAGGTCCGGTGGCGCAAAGACAATGGGACTCGCTGTACACACAATGGACACAAGACGGCGGCGGGCCTATGCTCCGGAACACGCTTATAATTAATCATTGAGAGCTGCATCCACGGTATCGCGGCCATCGGATCGCCGACGCCAGAAGCAACGAGCCCGCCATCCACATATATAGATATTCTATCGGCTATAAGAACTGTCGCGTTATAGAAACATTCCAAAATCACCCTTTAGATCCATAAACTTAAAAAAATACAGAAAAATATCGATAATTTGTGTACTGTATAGTATAATATTAGCCATTCATTAAAAATATTATTGGATGCCGCATAGATATTCTACTGAATAAAAGAACTGTCGCGTTATAGAAACATTACAAAATCACCCATTCAGAGTTATAAACTTAAAAAAAATTACACAAAATTTCCGGTGTATATTTTGTGTACAGCCTGTATAATATTAGCCATTTATTAAAAATATTCTCTAATGCCATATAGATATTCTACCGAATAAAAGAACTGTCGCGTTATAGAAACATTACAAAATCACCCATTCAGAGTTATAAACTTAAAAAAAATTACACAAAATTTCCGATGTATATTTTGTGTACAGCCTGTATAATATTAGCCATTTATTAAAAATATTCTCTAATGCCATATAGATATTCTACTGAATAAAAGAACTGTCGCATAATGGAAACATTCCAAAATCACCCATTCAGAGTCATAAACTTAAAAAAATAAATAAAAAACAAAACAAAAATTTCCGATGAGTTTTTGTACATCCTGTATAATATTAGCAATTTAAAAATACAGTAGAATCCGGATATAACGATTCTCAAGAGATCGGCGACACTAACCGGAGGACGCACTGAACGACCGGATTTTTTTTTTAATTTAACGTCCAAGTTATTGTCTTTTTTAAAAGACTTTCAGCAATTTACCAGATAATTTAAGCTTGTTTTTTTTATTATGTACATATTAATATTAGTGTAATTCTTATTATGAAATAATAATATACATTATATTATTCTATTTAAATAAAACAATTCTAAAAACTAACAAAAAGTAACTTTAATAATATTTATTTAAACATTACAATGTATTATAGTTTGATCAGAGATACAATATACCTACATTCTTGCATGTAAAAATGTATTTACTGACGTAGAAAGTCTGTAATTTTACTAATCAACAATCAACTTACGTAGGAGAGAGGAGAAAGCCGGAAGAGGTATTGCTTGTGCGTAGATATTGGAAACATTACACTACACGTCGTTCTAACCGGGCAATTTATTCAATTTATTGTCAAAATAGGTCGCTATAGTCGCTTAAACCGGAGTCGTACTATAAGGATATGTTTTCATAGTACGTCTATATGAAACCTAATTTGAGTTTGCATTTTCGTCGCTAAAAACGGTTAGTCGTTGTATCAGGATTCTACTGTATTCTCCAATATCTCCTATTATAAAGAAGTTACAAAAATTTGTTAACTTGCAAGCGTCCCCCCCCCCCACAGAAAACAATAAAATATAGTGATATTAATTTTATAAAATATACAAATTTAATAAATCTAGTTTTATACTGACCTCCCCCACTCCCAATAAAAAAGAAAATCATAAATAGATATATCTATGATTCCGCTGTACCTTCTACAAATTAATTTTTGTGCACTCTGTATAATATAAGCCATTTAAAAAATTAAAAGAACTAAAATGTCTGGTATTATAAAAAAGTAACTTGATGCAATTTCATTTACTGAAAGATTTTTCATTTTTCTTCAATAGAAAAATAATTACGAAATATAACATCTGGCAAATATAATGGTTGAATTTTCGCATCCCAGGTGACCCTCTTCCCAGCTACAAAGCCGGCTTTCGGTGAAAAAAAGCTTTCCGTAATTGAAATTCTATAGAATTCTAAGACACGAGAATTCATTGATAAAGTATTGGTTAATAGACGGAGATAAAGGAATTTATAGGTTTTTTTAATTTTCTTTTACAAAAACGAATAAAGGTGCTGTTAAATATACTTTTAGAGGAGTGGCTAGCAAATTTGCTAGCTAGCACGCAATGAAGTATCAAACTTATATGACAGTTCTCTTGGAGTTTCATGAAGATTTTGACAAGTTTCACGCTCGCGTTGTATGTATATAAACACCAACAATGGTATTAAGGGCTCAAGGACGAAAATCACTCAAAAATGACGTTTAATATTTTATTATTTATTGTGCAAGAAAAAGATGCAGTATAAGGTGTACAATAAACAGCTATTATAATGTTTGAAAGAAGTTTAAGCATTCTTTATGTTTAACAAAAAATACCTACTAATAGCAAAATTCATATCAGTATTGTTTTTTCTCTAGAACATACATACACCTTAAAAAAGTAACTTTCTTGATTTTTTCAACATGGCAGGCTTTTCATGATTCAAAAATATAAAGATACGTTGGATTGATGCCAAACGTGCTTTCCATCGACAAAAAACTCAAATTTCAAAGAATAAAAAATTTTAAACTGACGACTTTTCAGTGAAAAATCTCAAATGGAAAATTTTTCGAATTTCAGGAGTTCGGGAGGGGCCCGGACCCACCAGGCCCCTCCCCTGGATACGTGCCTGATTCTACATATTCCATCAAATATGAAATTTTTTGCGTGGGTACGATATCTCCTAAAATATTTTATTCGATAATTAGTTTCTTTGATAAATGTTCAACATTTAATAATACTAGAAAAACAGTTCAATTGTGCGTAACATTTCAAAGAAAACATTTTCCTTGTTTAAATTCATGGAAGCTAAATGAAGTACTATTTTTTCTCTATGGAAAGTGAAACTACATCGAGTGAAACTTAATTTAAATTTTAAAGCACAAGTTCATTAAAATTCATGACAGTTAGTTCAAATAAAATTGAGCTCTAAGTCTTCTTTAATTTTATGTAAAAATTTTCACTGCATGTAAATTATTAGTTTTCCTACTACAAATTACAATTTGATTTTTAATTTCATTTGTTACTAATATTAATTAGTTTTATTTTGTAATAAAGCATGTAATTACACCTATTATTATTCTTATTATAAATAACTTTGATAAGAAAAATTGTTTTAAATTTATTTATCAACTTTTTAATTTTGTATTTTTTTTTTAAATTCACAATACTGCCGTGCTAAGCACAAAAGCGGTATCTCAGTAAAGGCGAGTTTCGAGAAAATCAAAGTTTTGTTAAAATAGTTTTATTTTTACTTTACAGATTGTTTTTTTGATTTATTAAATGGAATTTATCATTATATTGGGAATTTTGGCGGTATCAAAATATACAGTTATTCGCCTACGTATTATTGATATACCTCTAATTCTCTTATTGTTAGTGATTTAAGGTAAACCTGAGATAGGGAAAACTTTTTTAAGTTTTTTTTTCATATGTTTTAAATACGATACCGCTGTTTGGCTTGGTTCATTGGATTCGTATTTTTTAAGCTATTCGATGCCATAAAAATTAACTTTACGATTTTTTTTGAGATACCGCTTTTGTGCTTAGCACGGCAGAATAGTCTCGTTCTCGGCCACGTGTACGACACGTGACTTCCCAATACTTCATTAATGTATAAATATATATTATAAAACGCAAGGTCCTTCTGTCTATCTGTCTGTCTGTGCGTTAGTGCGCTTTTTACTCGAGAACCACTTATCCGATTTACGTGTTTTTTTTTTAATTTAAATGTTCTTTACTCAGATTTTAGTATATATTTTGTTACGTTAGGTAACATAATGAATAAGCAGTGATGATAATAGTAAATCAACGCTGCCTAAACCGTTAAATATTGAACAATATAATGTAGTAAAGTATTGTGCAGAATATATTTTTTAACACTAGAAAGACGTGAGCAGCCATACGACGATAATTTCAATTTCAATTTTGAATAATTCAAATATTACGTCAAATGGTTTTTTAATTATTCAAAATTGAAATTACCGTAAAATAACTGCTCCCGTTTTTCTAGTATTAAAAATCCTAAACAATAATTCCGTACGGACAAAGGTAACAAGTGTACATAATAAAATTCTTAACATTTAAAATATTGAGCTAATTTATCTTGATCTGACATCAGATCTCTTGCTCTAGAGCAGTGGTTTCCAAATTTTATGTAACTGCGCCTCCCATAAAAAATGTAATCTTGCACCCCCCCCCCTCATTTTATTTCAAAAAATAACAGACACATTTTTAAAAGGTATAAAATGTTTTAATATACAAAAAAGTATTATATTATTTACTTCGATTCAACCAAAACTATGAAAAAAATTAAGAAAAAAAGTTAACATAAGTATACCACAAAAAAATGCATCCTTATCAACAAATAACCATTTTTAATTTCGTTTTTTAGTTAAGTTAGTAAAGTACGTGTAACAGTAATAGAACTGGCTATAGATCTAAGAGGATTCATATTATAGGAGGTTTCTTTATATGAACTTTTTTTTTACCTTTAAACATAGAACAAGAATATAAATTTATTATTTGTAATTTGAAGCATCCGTATTAAGTTAAATTCTGCATGCTTTCTTTACCATCAATATTTCTCGAAAACGGTTAATCCTATGACAAATTAGTAAAATATATTTTTGTGTATATTGTGTCATGTAATTTTATATAAGTCCCTTATTCAAGAAAAAGTTAAAGAATAAAAACTCACTGACCCTATACATCCCTGGTCTAAATTATAATTGGTTAATACGAGAAATCGATAACACTTATTATTACTAAATCGAATACCAAATTTCATAATTTTATCAGAAAGGATTCTCTAGATATTAAATAAAAACTCATTTTGGGCCAAATCTTTGGAGGGCTGTACTTCCCTCACGAAAAATTTCCGGACACATGTTTGTTACAATTTTTTTCTTATTTTGGTCCATACTATTACCGCTTTAAATATTTTACACTCTTTTTTTACACCCGGTATATCTTAATGTTAAGTTATGAAAATTACACTTCTGTTAAACTTTTCGCGCCTCCCCTTGCACTAGTCTGCGCCTCCCAGTTTGGAAATCGCTAACTCTTTATAATATTCGACACTATAGACACTTCTTACTTACTACATACATTTGATGATCTAATTTTCTAAGACGTTACGATCCACCCCGCCAGATCGCAGCACCGACACAGTCAAACCTCGGCGCGCCGCCGCCGGCCTATCAATGATCAATTCGGCGTGATCAAAGCGATTGGCTACTCCGAGCTAATTTATTATAACAATAAACAATAAATCAGTTCCCACAGATTCATCAGTCCCGGCAATTTTGAATTCATTAACGGTTTTTCACTTTTAATTGGACATTTTTTTTATTGAACATCTTAGAGACACAGAGACATTTCATGCCTCGTTTACGAAAATGCAATAAATTACTTGATCCAAAAGTTCAAGCAGATAAACACTATGTTCTACTTAAGTTGATGTAGTAAACCTGTTGCGCATGTCATGGGGTTCAGCTAATGAACTTAAATAATGACAACGTTTTTAGCTACACTTATATTACATATGCATACATAAAGTTTAATGATTCTTTATTAAACTACAAATGTTTTAATCATAAATGATAATTCTATAAAATATGTGGATAATGAAACTGATCAGGTTGGTATCTACACTGGTAGAAAGGATTTATCAAATCAAGTAAACCTTGTTTTGTATATAATGAAAACAATATTTTCTTAAGATAAGCAATAATCTCTTAAACCAACTATAGCAGTGGTTCTAAAACTTATGTGGTCTAGGGACCCCCTTTTTGAACAATTATTTTTCAGGGACCCCCATCCCTGATAGAAAAACAAAAAATGTCGTTAGATACTAATTAATCACTGATAAATCGAAATATAAAAGTACTTCAGTAAATTAATTTTTTGCCAAAAATGTTTCACGGACCCCCGTAAAAGTTTGGCGGCCCCCCGGGGGTCCGCGGACCCCAGTTTAAGAACCGCTGAACTATAGTATTCTTGACCGAAGGAATAACGTAGTTGGATTAAGAGTATGTTTCTTATATTAAGAAAATATTGTTTTCGTTAATATACAAAACAAGGTTTTCTTGGTCCAATACAGTTTTTTTCTGTGTATTTACTAGGAGTCAACAAACTTCAAATAAAACGGGCAAGTGCATGTTGGGCACGCATATGATAGGATTCCGTAGTCATTCTCACTACGATTTATAAAAAAAAGAGTTGTTTCGAAATTTTCGTGACTGAAGGGTTAAAATCAAAAAGTAATTTGACTTTTACTATTGCATTTTAGGAGACCTATCAAATAACACCCCTCACAATGGGGTATATGAAAAAAATGTGAGTTAATTTTTCAGTCTATGAAGGGGGCGGGGCAAAATATTTTTGACAATGTTCGCTATAATTTTCAGTGAAAATTCTAATTAAAAGCTATATTCTGGATTTTTTTTAGATTTTTTGAATCGATAGTTTAGAAAATAGAGGGGGGGGGGCGCTTTTATAATTACTTTGGAGAGCAAATACATCGTGATTAAAGGGTTAAAATCAAAATGTTCTGATACAATTTTTTTTGCATTTTAGGAGACCTTTCTAACGACACCCCACTCAATGGGGTAGGTGATTTTTTTAAATACTTCTCATTTTTTATAATATGATCGATTTTTCGTCTGTCTTCCAGCGCGAGATCTCGGCCCCCTGATCACTTATAGACCTCGGGTTTTCGCTAAATGATAGATTTGTGGTTCTAGTTTTCACCGTGATAAGAACATTGTTAGTAATAATATACATTTAACGTGGATATTTCCATATTGATAAAAAATTACCATATTAATAAACAACCTCTATCGGATCCAAATCGATCACGGATTTTTTACTACATTGATCACATTTTTAAACACATAGACACATTATTTTTTTCTGTGTACCATAGTAAACAATAAAAAACATTATACGTACGTATAAACAAACAATAAAAATGTTTATAGCATAAAACATAATTAAATTCAAGATTATAAATTATCAATAAGAAATCTAATAATTAGCATTAGTATAATTTATTGAGCCCGACATGTTTTGACTTAAGTATTATAAATTAGCATAGACGGACCCGTGTTTAACCAATCACGAACAAGTCATTTGTCTAATGTTGATATGTTGATTATAATTGGTCATTTATAGATTGACCATACTTGATTTTGTCTGCCTATCGTTGCTCGAAACTTACAACATCCATTCTATCGATCCATATACTAATACATCTGTTTGTTACCTTTTCACGACTTAACCGATGTACCGATCTTAATGAATTTTAGCAGGGAGATAGCTTGAACTTTGAGGAAGGACATAGGCTACGTTAATCCTAAAAATTGTAGCCCGAAAAAAATTTATTAGATAAAAAAATTGATATAAATAACGTTTGTACGAACGATTATTTCAGAAGAAATCTTTATTACCTATCAAACCTTTTTATTTTTCTCTATGGATGAAATTTCCTATCTAATCTAAATTCCACACAAACCATATACATGACATATATGTGGGTGCTGATTCTAAATAAGAAAAAAGTGCCCTTTAACATTAAATTTTTATCTTAAGGTTCTTTTTCTTCAATACGTTTTTTGTCAGCTTGTTCATTTTCTTTTTTGACAGTTTTTGCGTTCTATTTAAATAAATATGATTTAAATGAAAAATAATTAAACTCATTGTTTATAGTACAGTTAGTTATGATTTTATTTCTTATTTTCTTATATTTAACTTGATATTTCTATGCTAATTGAAATTTGAACCATGAATTTTAACTCAAAAATTTTGGGTTTTTGATTTCGTTAAAAGTATGTTTATTTTATAGAAAATGATGTGAAAAGTTGAATTTTTCAAACCGCAGGTCTGTACGTCTCATCGTTCTCGAGATATGGCCTTTCAAAGTTTTAGTTTTTCGAAATTTTTTGAGGAAAATGGTCGTAACTTTTGAACGTGTGGTCGGATTTGATTTTTGTTGACAGATTTGAAATCAGCGTGTCAAAATCTATATAATAACATGTATAAAACTTCAAAATTCGAGAAAAAAAATTTCGCGAAAAATCGAAAAAATTCAAAGGGGTATACCTTAAAAAAATGTCGATTTTTGAGAAAAAATTTTTTGTCGAATTTTCAAGTATTATACATGTAATTATATAGATTTTGACACGCTGATTTCAAATCTGCCAATAAAAATCAAATCCGACTACACGTTCAAAAGTTACGACCATTTTTCTTCAAAAATTTCTAAAAACTAAAACTTTGAGAGGCCATATCTCGAGAACGGTTTGAGATACAGACCTGCGGTTTGAAAAATTCAACTTTTCACATCATTTTCTATAAAATAAACATACTTTTAACGAAATCTATAACATAAAAAAAATTTTGTCAAATTTCATGGCTAAAATATCAAACATCAAATAAAATATAAGAAAATAAGACGAAAAATAACCATAACTAACTATATAAACAATAATTTTACTATTTAAATCGCATTTAAATAAATATTATAGTTTAAAAGATACATTCAAATGCACAAATCCAGTAGAAACACACCCAGAAGGGTAATTGCACCCCCCTCCCCACTTAATGATAACTAAATATACATAATACACACAACTTAAAAACCACCCTACAATCTTTTCAAAGACCCATAAAACATAACATTGAAAAAAAAATATAGACACGCAACAAAATCATTACAAAATTCGCTTCCTATATGTATATTGAATGAATACTTATAATAAAAAATAAACATTATACACAGACAAATAATAACTCATACACATAGCATCAACATGTGCATCATATATAATAAATCTGTATCGCTCTTAAAAAACAGGTGTTTGCAAAAATTCAACCCAACCTTGGATACAAACCGGATTCTATAAACAAATACTATACCGTAATTGGTATCAGTGCCGGATTAGCCACGTAGCAAGAGTAGCAAATGCTACGGGCCCCGCGTATTGGGGCGCCCTGCGCTCAAACGCCTGTCTGACCGTAAAAAAATATCAATTTAGATAGGAGCGTAAAAATATCCTAGTTCATCGTAGAGTAAATATATTCAAGAGTACTCAGTTCAAATTTCAAGTAAATCGAATAATTGCTCTTTGAGTTACAATGTTAGCAAATTTGAAAAATCTCATTTCGAGATAAACGCGTTTAACGTCAGCTCCTGGGCATTTCATATCTGCGAGCGGTCGCTCTTTAGAAGGCTGCTGTTTGGAGAGTATTGGAGATACGGCCTTGAAAATTTCACAGAATATTCTTGAAACTATAAACTCTCCAAAAAGGCAAAAAAATAATTGATTTTTTGAAAATTTCACACTGGTATGGCCCCGCTTAAAGTCAGCTCGTGGGCATTTCATATCTGCGAGCGGTCGCTCTTTAGAAGGCTGCTGTTTGGAGAGTATGAGAGATACGGCCTTGTAATTTTCACAGAATATTCTTGAAACTATAAACTCTCCAAAAAGATAATTGATTTTTTGAAAATGTCACACTGGTATGGCCCCTTAAGGAACACGATGGGCCAAGAACGTCTTAATCATCTCACTTTGATGAATATACCTGTAGAGCATGATTTGCTTAAAGAAGTCGATATTGAAAGTGTTATCTCTAAATTTGCCCATATTAAATCCAGAAAAGTTTTTTTTTTAATACCCTAAACTTGAGAACCTAAAGCAAACCAAGGGCCTCTTGACAGAATTTGCTACAGGCCCCTCGCTGGCTTAATCCGGCACTGATTGGTATACACTAGCTTCGTTCAAAACTCTGCGCTAGCTATAGCTGCGCTTATCTGTTGAAATATTTAATAATTGTAATTATAGTTCTCGTCCCAAAAAATGAGAAATAAATCTACAATATTCAGTGATTTATCAATCATATATCAGAGAGACTATAACAATTTCAACAAATAGCTTTAATGTTGTTTTTTTTCTTATACCTATTTATTAACTGTTTATTGAGTGCCCTATAGAAAAATATTCATAGTCTAGACAAATTATGCTACACTATGAATATATGTATGTATACATTATAGAATACATATGCAAAAAAAAATTGTACATAGATGAATGTAATCGTAAATATATCAAAATATTGCAGGGTCGGTTTAAAATTTTAAAACACGATTCTGACGATTTTATATTTACTAGTACATTGAACACGGTGTTACCCGGGTTAATATCCACAAAATTATATATATAAACCTTCCTAGTGAAACACTCTATCTATTAGTGAAAACCGAAATAAAATCAGTTCAGCAGTTACTGAGTCTAAAAGCCTAATACATTTCGGTATTCTTTGAAAAATATATTGTACAATTTTTTATGTACCCGGGAAAAAATTGAAGATCTGCAGAGATCTACTCAGATATCGACAAATCTGCATTTTGGGACAACATAATATTTTCACTGGTTTTTGATCTGTGGAGACTTACAAAGATCTACAATGACTCACAAAGATTTTAAAAGATCTACAAAGATCTCTAAAGATCGTTAGAGATTAAAACTTTGAAAATTCATGTTTTTTTTACAATGATCTTCAGAAATTATTGGAGATCATTTTAGATCTTTGCAAGTCTCCACAGATCAAAAAACTAGTGAAAAATCTAATGTTGTCTCAAAATGCAGATCTGTCGAGATCTCAGTAGATCACTGCAGATCTACAATTTTTTTCCAGGTAGTTCATAACTGTAATAAATTAGGGAGCGTCTATTAATTAATTTCTACCCCCCCTCCCCCTCTTCTACAATACGTAAGGATTCGTCAGACTTTTATATACCATCCCCAGATTTTTTTTTCCATTCAACAGCTATCATTGGTTACCGATTTTTATTTGTAAACATTTATTTTAGTTTTTTATTTTTAAAAGATCGCTGAGAATTTTTTCGACCGAGAACGAGACGAAAGTGCCTTAAATTCAGACGAGACGAGAGGTCAAATATATGAAATTCATTATACAGTGGTACCTCGACATACGAGTTTAATTCGTTCCGCAACCTTGCTCGTATCTTGAATTACTCGTATCTCGAAGCAAATTTCCCCATACAAAACAATTGCTCATGTTTTTCTATAATTTCACGTTTTAATTCCATACTCATCATCTTTTTCTTAGCACTTGACTTTTCACAAACTTTCTTCCGATCCACAGTTATAAAAATAAATGAACTACCGAACTCGTATCTCGAATTTCGCTCGTAACTCAAAGCAAAAAATCACTCGCTCGCCGACTCGTATCTCGAAAAACTCGTATGTTGGGGCACTCGTATGTCGAGGTACCACTGTATTTGTTTATCAAATATGAATTGTTGGAAAAATAAGTTTTTGTAAAAAAAAATTTTACTTATTTCACCCGCAGAAAGTGGGTCCGCAAAGATTGCCCTAATCAAAGATAGTTGTATTATTCCCATCGGTGTGTAAATACATTCATTTATAGTCTATGTTTATATTTTCGAAAGGATAATTAACAATCAAACTCGAGTAAATACCCTTTTTACATTTAAAGAATAAAATTATATTTTTTACAAGATTTTCAAATTTTTTAAAATTGTGTTCGTTTCTTTAAAAAAATAGTCAACGATAGAAAAAAAAATACAAAAGGCCTTAACAGGAAACGAAACACCCGTACTGCGTGCAACTAAACATACAAATAAAATTATCTAATTACAAAATAATACAGGCACGAATCTGTACTATATTTTATATATAAAAAAACCATACAGGTAAATTAGCGGTGAACAGTTATGAAACGCTTTGAAGATACTTTTTATCTATAAATAACTGTAATGAGGTCATCGACTGTTTGCAGATTATACCATGCAGGTATTCCGCATAAAAAGCCTCTTTAACAGCATTACTTTTTATTGTCTAACTAATATTAGTTCAAAAAATTTATATAAAGTAATGACATTGCAATTCATTTTTTGCCGTGTTGTTTCAACATTTTAATATAATGAATTCTTAAGTTATTTTTCCCCTTTCAGAAGCTAAATATCCCCCCCTCCCCGACTTTGTCTATAAAATATGCCGAACGTATATATAAAAAAGTAAAAATGGTAGAAAAAAACATGAGTTCTGAAAGTACCAATTACGCCGGCTGCTTGAAGCCCCTTGCAGGAACCATTTTTGAGTTAGAAAAAATATTAAAATACAGTCCTCATTTTGACACCCCACTAATTTTCAAGTATTATACATGTCATTATATAGATTTTGATACGCTGATTTCAAATCTGTCAGCAAAAATCAAATCCAAACACACGTTTAAAAGTAACGGCCATTTTACTGAAAAAAAAAAAAAAAATTTTGAGAGGCCATATTTCGAGAACGATTTTCTATAAAAAAAAACATACTTTTAACGCAATCTAAAACACAAAAAAATTTTCTTTAAATATTTTTTTTTACTTGTTTAAGAGCCCTTTGCAAGTAAAGTAACATTTTTGATTTAGAAAAAATAAAAAAATAGATTCAATTTGGAAATACATTTTGACATGACATAAGCCTTGGTATAATATTTATTAATTTGCCTAGCTTTAGCTCTATAACGCCCCCACCCCCCTCTATAATTTATCTAAAGTTCAGTAAAAATTTCAAGTTTCTTGCTTATTTAGTTAACGGGAAAGGACGGACGGACGGATAGACGACAAAGCGAAATAAATAAATATGGTTTCTTTGGAACCCTATATTATATCGTTTCTCTTAAAAAAAAACTATTGCCAAACGAAAACAAAAAATTATCTGTTTTTAAACAATATTTTCTTTTGTTTAAAAACAATATATTTTTGGCCATCTCTTTGTTAAAAATTGTTTGTAAAAAAATTATCGAATTACGCAGAAAAAAAAATTAAAACAATTCCAAATAATCTCAAAGTCAAAAAGTTAACCTCAACACTGATATTACTTTTTATTATAATAAATCATTTAAATCATAATATTATTTCATTTCCACATAACTTGATAACATAATATGAGGTTTAGCTAAATATAAGATATGCACGACATAAAAAAAAAATCATAACAATGAACTTTATAATAATTTCAACACTTCGCAATTAATTAAAGTTATAATAAATGGCATTCCACTTGGCACATAATACTTATATTATGTTAAATAAATAAATATTTATGGTAATGAAATATAAAACACAAAACCAACATTTGCAAGAAATTCCAGCTTGCTTGTAGGTGGACAATCTTGTATAGTACATAATACAGAAAACTCTCAACTTACGGTAAAGTATCTTTATAACAAACAAAGCGTGTTATTGCACCGAGTTAAAGGTCAAATAGGAAAATCATTTTATATTATAAAATTATAATATACCTGGTACTTATCGTTCAACGATTGAAAAAATGTAAAACCAATTTAACAATTTATAAATATAGTATAGCTTCGACTATGCGAACTGAACAAATTCATTAATTTATGAGATATTCGGCATATTTTCATTTTTTTTTATTGAATTTCAAAATGAAATTTTAAATTATAATAGAAAAAAGAGTGCCCTAAATAATGTTCTGCACCCAATATCGGAATCTCAAAAAATGTTTGCGCTATAAACACTAAAAGTTCTAGGTATTACAAAAATTTAAGGAAAATTATTCATGTTTTTCGACGACCCCAGAGAAGACCTTCTACACCGAATAAAATAAATTCCAGCTAGGAATCCATAGAAAATGTAATGCCCTAATTAATGATTTCTGTCCGACCATGATTACTTTAAAATTGTTCAAATAATGGGAAAATATGTAAAGTACATAATTTAAGTTGTAATAATCACATTTGTACAATTAAAAGTTTTTGTTATAAAAATTTGTCTTTAGATATTTACCTATAACTTGAATAATTTTAAAATAATCATGGTCAGGCAGAAACCATTATTTAGGGCATTAAATGTTCTTTAGATTCCTAGCTGGAATTTAATTTATTCGGTGTAGAAGGTCTTCTCTGGGGTCGTCGAAAAACATGAATAATTTTCCTTAAATTTTTGTAATATCTAGAACTTTGAGTGTTTATAGCGCAACATTTTTCGAGATTCCGACATTGGGTGCAGAGCATTATTTAGGGCACTCTTTTCTCTATTATAATTTAAAATTTCATTTGGAATTCAATTAAAGACATATTAAACACAGCGGTCGAACGTAACTGTACATTTCAGGCATAATCTCCAAACTCGACGTCGCTAAGTGATTTTTTCGCGGGCTCTATTTCAATAACTATTTACGATACATAATTTTTAAAAATACTATTTTATTCGTATTTTTATCAGCTTTAAGATTTATTAAACCTATTTTCTTCTAAAACTGATAGCCCCAAAGGTATACCCAAATAACTGATTTTAGTCAGCTTTGTAAGCCCCTAGAAAGTTATGCACCCCCCTGTGAAGGGGGGGAAAAGTTATCACCATGTTCTATACATTGAAATCTACCAATTTCGTGAAAAAAAAAACGTACTCCGTCATTTTTTTCTAGCTCAAATATTATATTGACTGGACTACTAATAATATAAAGATTTGTAAGTTTCATTCTAAAAATAAAATTTAGAAATACCGATGTTACACTATACGGCATTAAAATATCGGAACATCGTGAGAAAAAACACAATTTAAAAAAAAATATAACCACACAAAATGGAAATTTATTTGAAGCAGATATGAAAAAACTTCAATTTGAATAAAATATACAATACATGATTCAAGTTTACCCCAAAGTCCCAAAACAATAAACAAATACAATGTCCGTAGAACCAATCACAGTGTCTAAACCCGACATTGAAAAATGAGTCACCACCGCCGTCCCTGAATAATATACACGTCATATGTGCACAATACCAATTTCTAATCTATCTTCCATAAATATTGTGATTTCTGACAGCACGTACAACGCTTGAAAAATATTTGTTGAGTAATTTTTTTTTTCGATGATAACGATTAATAATAAAAACAAAATATATTTATTGGAAATAAGAAATATCGCATTTCTATTAGTAACATATCTGAACTTTCTTATACGTAATACTGCGACAGTGAACAGTGTACGTGATTTTTTTTTAAAGATATTTCTGATCTGACAAACTAATAAAAGATAGAATAAAATGAATGGGACATGAACTAAAGAAATATTATTTTATACATTATGTATCGAACGAATTTTGTTTAATGTAATTACTAAAACGGTAATTGATGTTTACCCTTTTTATTTTTGAAATAAGACAAAAATGTTTTAGACAAAAAATCTCGACTATGTTATTATATATAGCATCCAAAAATTAATAGAATATCTATTTATTTAGCTAATTTGTATAATAACGCAGAACCAAGAACATTGCCATTTTCTTTCGTAGAAAATTAACTTTTTTTTTTTTATTTTACTGTATTTCAGGGTTGAGAGATGGGGGGGGGGGTAACTTTATTTTATCATTAACTGGATTGTATAAGCTATTAATTGACATTTTATTTAATACTCTGCGATTATTTGTTTTGGAGATATAAGCTTTCAAAATTGAGACATTTATCTGTGAGAAGTTATCCCCCTTTTTTGAAATTCAAATTTTTGAAAGTTGTGCTGAATTGTGCTCATTTTTCTTAACATGGTTCCAAAACATCAATACACTAATATAATTTTTCGGCCTCCCGAACAAAAAATATAAAATATATTTTTTGTGAAAAATTCACCAGCCCCCCTTTTGTTGAAATTAAAAACTTTTGAAAATTGTGCTAGATGTTCTCAATATTGTTTCAGGCTAAAAGATCACATACAAATCGGTACTTAAAGTTATGTATGAAAAAATTGGTAAAATACGTAATCTATTATTTGGTAGCTATAATAACCTTGGTAACATCTCGACATCTATTCGATATAAGTATTAATATATACTCTACATTTAGATGTTATGTAAATTTGACAAAAATAAAGAAACATATTATTTCTATGTATCGTACATACATAAAAAAAACTGCAATAAAATTTTATAATTACTATGCTAGTTGACGTTTAAATTTAGAACCATTTTTATTTAAATAAATTACACTGCTTCCTTTCCGTTGGAAGTAATAAAAATTCCGTCTGGATATTAAATCTTCGATGTATGTAAATTCGTATATAATTTTAATCTAATTCTATAGATCAATATAAATACCAATACATAAATCGAACCGAATCAATATAAAATAATTTATAATTAATACCTGATATCAAATGTTATGCATCTAATTGTAAGATGATCTTTAAGAGAATGATTTTAATTTTCTACTTATACTAAAATAAATTTAGTTAAAGTTATTCGATTAATGTATAGATAAAAGTCTAAAATTTTAATATGTTATTTATGGATAACTCATATATTTTAACAATTTCTATCTAAAATATTGGACGTATGGTTTTGAGTAATTGGATATTAAAAATAGAGTTTTTAACACTCGATAAATGAGAGAACTTGCTGAAGTGCTTTATTTATTAAAATTCTACACAATTGGCTATATAGAGACGTTTTAAAAACTAATTATTCGAAACTTCAACCCTTTTAAATACTATAAAAATTATAAAACAAATATATTCACGTGTAATTTATTCAAAATAATGAAAAACTAGCTCTGCCATTACATTGTACAAATTAATACATGTTACTATTATATACCGTTCTGTTTATGTCAATTTTCAAATTAAAATAAACTTTTTTTTTTACTTTTAATAATTAACAAAGTAAAATATTCTATTAAATGTGTTCTGAATATAAATTAAAAACAATATTTTTCGAAACCAAATCTTTTTTTACAATGTGCTAGGCATATAACCTTAATATTATCGGTCATTTGCTACAAAATTGACATAACTTAAAAATTGTGGTTTTTCAGGAGATACATTTAAAGTTTTGAATTAGTATAACTTTTTTATATGATAATTTTCAAATATATGTATGCCCTCTCGTAATTATCGTTAAAGAAGCTAAGATATGTCGTTTTTGCTGTAAAAAATACATGTACGGACGGTTTTTACTATATAAACAACTCAAAAATACTGTCCCTGCTGTACGGGGCTCACCCTTATTCCAAAACTTCAAATAAAAAATAAAAATAAAAAACTCAAAAATAGTCATTGTAGCACATGAGCGATATGTAAAGTGTTTTTTAATATTAGAGGTCTGTTTTCGGGAGAGCGGGAGGGGGGGAAGTATATATTCCTCAAAATACAAACTATCATCCTGCCAAATTTCGTCAAGATCGATTCAGAAGTTTAAACGTTTAATCACGTATTTTTTTTTATTCAAATATCGACAAAAAAATTATTTTTCTAAATAATGGCTACCGTATTTGCTGACATTTTAAAAATTAAAAATCAATTTACGTTCGATAAACAACTATTAAAATTATTACGATAAAAAAAAACACACTTCTTAAAATTAGATTTAATCGATGAAATAGTAGCTAGGTACCTACATACTGATTCCTAATTTAACTTAATACGTGGTAACTATATAGTATAATATCGTAGTTTCTGTTAATAATTAATTTTAATAATATATAATTCACCCGGATATCTTATATAGTCTTGTACCTACTGCCAAATTATAACCACAGAAATTAGCTAGAGGTAAATGCATCAATTAAAATAAGTGTATGTATTAAAAGTGACTATTAATTTCAGTCAACACTTTAGTAATTTTTTAATTTTGTAGAAAAATGTACACAAAATTGTTTAATTGATGTCTTCAACCTCGATTTTTTTATTAAAAAAAATCAATAAAGATTTTTCTCATGGTGCAAAAAATTTAATTGATTTAAAAAAAATAGCTAAATTGAAATACTTTGCATTTTTTTCTAAAAGTTTAGTGAATAAAAATATGGAGCAAAAATCTATTTTTTTAATAAAAATTACACTTGCAGATTAAAAATTTCAATTTTGAATCAATCAGTTTTAACATGTACCTGCTGCAAATTGAGTAACTTCTACAATCTCTATTGTAATTTTTATAATAAGTACGCTATTTTTACTATATTCGTAAATATCATTTATTCTTAAGGGGTTTAGCAAGTCTAGCGTCCCTGAAAATACTCAATATTTGGGAATTTACTGTGGTCTTATGAAACAACGAATTAAAGCAAAATTAACACAGCTGTTTAATCACTGTTTTAAGTACATTTTAATTTATTTTTATGAATGAAAATTATTAATCTCTAGCCGATGCGATGGTAGGTTTTCATCAAAATTTGGAGTTGACATCTTCCGTACTTGCTTTTAGCCAAATGGTCAGATCTGGAACAATTTTACAAAGTGACTTTAGTTTTTGAAACTATCCTCTATGGAATGAACCGTTTTTACACCTCAGAGTTATATATTTCAATAATTATAGGTATGTTTATACTCTAAAATTTAAGCTTTATTTGAACTGTAATTTTCATTGGCCATAAAAATCTACAGGATTTTTTGTTTCCAACCAAAGTAGTTCATTTCATAGAGGATAGTTTCAAAAACTAATGTCACTTTGTAAAATTGTTCCAGATCTGACCATTTGGCTAAAAGCAAGTACGGAAGATGTCAACTCCAAATTTTGATCAAGACCTACCAACGACCAGAGATAAATAATTTTCATTCATAAAAATCTGGAAAATAATTTTAAATGTACTTTAAATAGTGATTAAACAGCTGTGTTAATTTAGCTTTAATTCGTTGTTTCATTTGACCACAGTAAATTCCCAAATATTGAGTATTTTCAGGGGCGCTAGACTTGCTAACCCCCTTAAGTTGAATTATTTGTTAATAAAGTGCTATACAAATTATTTCATTTCAATTAAAAGACAAAACAATAAAAATACTACGATTGAGTAAAATTAATTAGTATATTAATTTATTGGTATAACAAATTAAACTATACCAATAAAATAGATTTCGATCCTGCACTCAAAAATTACTAATTGATATTTTAACTTAAGTAACAAACACGTGACCTACCCTAGCAAGAATTACAATATTTTGGACCATTTCAAGATTACTACGTCAAATAGTAATATTTCATTAAAAATTGATCCAAGTTTTTTTTTTCTAAAAACAAAACATTTTCAGAATTTCATTAAAAATTAAATAGTTCACGTACCCTAACTTCAAATACTACATACTCAAAATAAACAATGAAAACTTACAAAAAGGTGGGGTAGATGAACTTTTCTGCGGCAAACATTACTTTCCTATAAAATTCAAATCCGTAAAATTGAAGAAACTTATGAACAAAGTTTTGACTGAAGTGTTCTTATACAGCAGAAAGCTAAACGGTTAACGGATTTATTCAGAAATGAAGTGGGGGATTAAGTAAAAGAGAGAGAGAGAGAGCTCTTTAATAAGTTTTCAAACAAACTTTGTTAGCGCTATTTAAAAAATCGCTATACCTAACTTCAAACATCATTCTCCGTACAATTTTTTTCATTTCAAATGAAACTTACATCTCAACTTAGCATAATATATAAAAATGTAGTTACAAAAGTACCCCACAGAGAAACTTTTTGCGTATAAAATAGTTTTTGCATGCAATACAGAAAAATATGTCTGAGTTTTATTTTATTAAATTTTCAAATCTGTCTGTCATATTATAATAAAGTACAGGCGCCATTTTTGGCTCCTTCACGAGCAAGGTATACAGTTTTTTTTTGGGATTGTCTGCAAGTATAGTTTGTTCTTGAATTTACAGCATTTTATTTTGTTTATGATTTTTCTCCAGTAATGGATAAAGTAAGACCAGTAATGCGTACCAACTTGCTAAACATTACAAAATGATAAGTAAATGATAAGGTACTAAAAACATTTTTTTGCCCCATTTCTTTACTTAACCAAATTCAATGATTTTTTTTAAATTAAAGCTCGTCGATTCATAACAGGGTGGTCAGTTTCCCATACTTTTCCCGGTTTTCCAGGAGAATTTTTACCGTTTTTCCCTGTTTTTTATTTAAAATTTAGATAAAAAACCTAAGAAAAAGAAAAAAAGGTCACATGTTTTCTTTTAAATTTTAATAGATAATTGTTTAAATATTTTCCCTAACTTCCAACCTAATTTCCTGACTTTTCTCTGACATTTCCCTGTATAGCAAAATTCCCTTACTTTTCCCGGTTTTCCAGAAACTGGTCACCCTGCATAAAATCACTATTTTTACGTAAAATTCTGTAAACTACGTCCAATTTAACTTCTTATTAATTACCTATTCTTTATACAAAATCGTAAATTTCTCACCTCCTATATACGATAGGATTTTCCCATCGGATCGACTTCACAGAATGTTAACACGACACACATTTTATGAACCACGTTTTAATGTATTAAATAAAATAACAGCTTACCAAACATCATATTATAGATTAGACCAAAAACTGACTGCAACTTACCTAAAAAAAAAAAAAAGTTTTATTAGAAATTGTTTGATATATTCTTCATAATATATAGACCTATACAGTAGCGCACCTAACGGGGGTAGAGGTTAACCCATCCCCTCTGAATTTTTCAATAAACATAATTAAATTTAACATATACAGGTATGTTCGATAAAAAATAAAAATTATATAAAATTGTGATTAGAAATTGTTTGATATATTCTTCATATATCGACTTATACAGTAGCGCACCTAACGGGGGTAGAGGTTAACCCATCCCCTCTGAATTTCTCAATAAACATTATTTAATTTAACATACATATATGTTAGATAAAAAATGAAAATTATATAAAATTAAAAAAAAAACTTTTTTTTTCTGGGTACGCCACTGTACTTACATATCTATTACGAATTACCTAAATTACACACAATGCATATATTCGACACGTGTTATACATACATAACATTCTTATCTCTGATGTAGGTAAACAATGGAATATATATTATCAAGATGTTTATAAATATAAACAATATCTAACTGAAATATTTATTTAAAAACGTGAATTTTTCATCACTGATAAATTTTTTAATTATGTTAATGATCTATACATAAAAAAATGCACCAGAATTTATTTTGTTACCATATAAAAAAATATAAAAAGTATGATTATAAAGTCAGTAGTGACTTTAATTTTTATTTTACCATAAAAAAAGTCACGTAGTTTTAGTAAATAAATGAATAGACTACCACCGACTCATGCGGGGGAGATACCCCCCCCCCCAAACATAAAAAATTAAAGCAAATTTTCCCGTTTCACTTACCATGACCCCCCCACCGCCACGAAATTGAAAGTTTAGATCCGCCCCTGCCACCGTTTATCATTAATAATTAAAAACAAACCAAAAAAATCTAACATCATTAGCACCGATAAAGTTTCAATAAAAAAAAAATAAAAAAACATATTTACACATATGAACATACACACGCACACAGCATCTTCAAGTGGTGAACATTATAAATAGCAAATATATTTATCCATTAATCAGATGTATACTTGACAACGTCAAATACTGTTTCTCACATCATATTTAAAATGTCTTGCCAAATTCCTCTCATTACATTCCGTGTACTCATAATGTCATATTTTAAAAATAAACTAATACCGGGTGTCCCAGATAACTTTTCCAGCATGGGGATCTCAGTATCTATAAGAGATACAGGTTTGGTTAAATGAGATGAATTATTTGTATGAAAGGGGTGAGTATTACTACACAAAAAAATATTCATAATTCTATGTGGTTTAGGCGGTATACCCAAAAAACTGAAAATTCGGAATTTCTTTAAATGGCTATAACTTTTTTGTCAAAGTAGATAGGTACTTTTTGTTTGCGGTTTCTTAAAGCACTTTTTTGTGTAGAATCGATTGGTGTACTTAGATTTTTTATATCACTTTTAGTTTCCGAGTTATGAGCCCTAACTTTAGTTTTTCTTATGGGCCAGTAAGTTGGCTGTAGAATATTTGAATGTGTTTTTTACTCTACTTTACAACGATATGTCACTTGCCATACTTATTGTCGAAAAAAAATTATAATGTATTTTTTTAAATAGTTAATTGTTTTCAAATAGTCATTTGTTATTTTGATTGTTGTTATTGTGATTTTTGTTTACAATTTTTGTTTTTCATGGCTCACTTAAATGTTTGCAATAAAATACTTAATAAATATCACTGGCATTTCAGTTTTTTGGGTATACCACCTAAACCACATAGAATTATTCATATTTTTTTGTGTAGTAATACTCACCCCTTTCATACAAATAATTCATCTCATTTAACCAAACCTGTATCTCTTATAGATACAGAGATCCCCATGCTGGGAAAGTTATTTGGGACACCCGGTATATGAGTCTTGAGGCTTCCGCGGTGAACTTGAAATGGATCTAGGTTTCTGGGTGTAAACCGCGTCGATTTGGTCGTGTTATCGGCCAACGTTTCGTCACACATTTATACACAAGTATTTCTATCGAAATGCTTTGACATCGATATGCCCCAAAAATATTTATTTCTAAATATCTGGATAGCTGGAATCTCAAGGAACCAGTTATTCTTTCCCATTTAAAGAGGTGTCCTATTTACCCAGTTATAAATCGGGTAGATATACAAATGTAGAAGTGATGGGACCTCAGTATAAATTCTAGTTATAGAAGTTTTCCATTTACTTATCCAAGTCTTACTTAATCAAGTTTCACTGTATATTGAGAGAAGTCTTAGTACCTGACTCATCAACGCACATCCCAAACTACGATATCTCAAAAAAATAATTTTAAGCAATCACAAAAAGGCATGTCAGTCCCCAATGAGCCCTGTAATTACAACACGATCAATTTTGTCGAAGCATCAGAACTGCAAGATCATTAAAAAAGTAAATATAAAGAGAAAAGTCTTACTGACTGACTCATCAACGCACAACCCAAACCACTGGACTTAAATACATTAAATTTAAGCACCCACTAAGAAAGCACTTTACCCCCCCCCCCCCCCCCCTCACATGAGCCCTGTAATTACCACACGATTAATTTGGTCGAAGTATCAGAACTGCAGGAAAATTAAAAAAAAAGTTTAAACACTTTTGTGGCAATTCACCGTGTTTAAAATAAAATAAAAAATACACACAAAGGTTTGTGATAAATGTGAAGATACTTATTAATGCGTTTGTATACAGGATGTTCGCGGGAACCGAGTGATCATTGCTAACTTTGTTATTATTGGAGCTAGAAGATCGATTAAATGGGCAAAGTATCAGTATTTTTTTCGAATTTCAGAGATATATTGAAATATAACATTTTTTTAAATGGAAACCCCTGTATATTATTATTGGATTTAATAGCTGAGAATGTTTTCTTTATAAAAGTGTAATACATGTATGATGGTAAAATTGATAGAAAACAAGTTATAACAAGTATAAAATTAATAGAAAATATCGAAAAATAGTGTGCTATGCAGATTTAATAAAATGCAAACAAATGATTAAATTATTTAAAACAATAGTTTCAGGTTTTTATGTCATTTGTTCGCAAATTTTCCATGTTTTTGAATTTAATTGACAAATAAAAAAAAATATTTATTATAATTTATTACTTTTCTTATGAATAATGATCAAAAATGTTAAAAATCTGTGAAATAAGGCACAAATACCTGAAATTTTTGTTTTAAATTTTTTTATCATTTGTTTGTATTTTATTAAATCTACATAGCACACAATTTTTCAATATTTTCTATTAATTTTATACTTGTTATAACTTGTTTTCTATCAATTTTACCATCATACATGTATTACACTTTTATAAAGAGAACATTCTCAGTTATAAAATCCAATAATAATATACAGGGGTTTCCATTTAAAAAAATGTTATATTTCAATATATCTCTGAAATTCGACATTCAATTGTTTTTTTGACACCGCCATTATTCATCCCGGAAAAAATACTGATACTTTGCCCATTTAACCGATCTTCCAGCTCCAATAATAACAAAGTTAGCAATGATCACTCGGTTCCCGCGAACACCCTCTATATGTATGTATGTATGTATGCATGTATATATGTACTTCATCAAATACCCTGTAACGCTGCTGATGTATTATAATGATGATAAATAAATGGTAGCTTTGTTTTTATGTAATTTATCACGGGCACTCGCGTTATTAATCAGTGTACAATTAGTGTACGCGCATGTTCTGCATGCGACCACTAATGATTTAATTGTTGCTTACAATGTATGTGTGATTTTATGTATGTGTACAATACTTGCAATAGGTATTACACACATAATATGCCTTATGATGTTAACTGAAAATTTTTGATTTTTCAACGTAGGGGAAAAAGTTTAAATTTACAGTACGGGACATCAATACGCAAAGATCGTTCTCGCATTTGACAATTTTTTAATTTTTGTAATGGTTTCCAAATTTGTACGATTCGCGGTGCCCTTATTGAACCTAATTTTTTTCCATAGCGCTCTTCCCTAAGTCAAAGCATGACAAATTAATTAATTTATTATTATTTATTCACTAAATAACTTTAGGAGAATAGTTTAAGAAATATTAACTAAACAAATTAATATACATTCTTACGAGAACTGCATAATTTCGACGAAACATGACAGGACTTTTCAAAGCACAGCATACAAAAAAAACTGTATTGGACCAAGAAAATCTTGTTTTGTATATAACGAAAACAATATTTTCTTAATATAAGAAAAGTACTCTTGATCTAACTACATTATTTCTTCGTCCAAGAATACTATAGTTGGTTTAAGAATTTTATATAAAAAACAAGGTTTACTTGGCTCAAGTAAACCTTTCTAGCTGTGTGGTACTTAAAAAAAATACCAACAAAACAGTAATATATGAATATTCTTAACACCATGACTATTTAGAACTATATCAAACGTAAACTTTAAAATAAATAAATGAATCAAAACATAATATGACCGCGCGAGCAATCGAGCGATCGACCTGCAACAGCAAACGACTAACAACCGATGGACATAGAAAAGAACACGCGGGGTCATCCGAAGACACATTAGTCCCGCTGTAACACTAAACGCTACCGTCATGCAGGCTTAGCTTATACAAAAATGATTAATTACACCAACTCTAAAAGACCACCTGGTTATTACAGATTTGTATCATTATCATACATAAGCACTGTCTCTCTATCTATAGTTTTGTTTTGTTTCGCGACCGCTGATGATAAATTATACACTTTTCAAGTCAAAACTATGTATCGTATATACATATGTATTATTATTTATGTACTTTTAAATGCTAAGGAGTTTTTATCAAAATTATAAGTGTATTTATTTGAATACATGATAATATGTTGTCGTTTTTTTTTAAAAAGGGGGGGGGAGTCTCTTATACATAATACATATATGCATTATTTATACATGTGAAAATGAATAAGATAACATTATTTATAAAAGACAGTAATAAATGTATACATACACAGAAAAAAAAAACTATATTGGACCAAGAAAACCTTATTTTGTATATAACGAAAACAATATTTTCTTAATATAAGAAACCTACTCTTAAGGGGTTAGGTGTAGTCAGAGACATGAAAAAATGACAATTTTAAATAATTTTTTTTTGCCAGTAAATTATTTTATTTTATAAAAGTAAAAACATAGCATCATTAAATAAGGGTTCGACTTGACTTGGCAGAAATTTTAGAAAAAAAAAATAATTTTAAAAGTAATGGCTGTTTGTGTTGATCCAGTTCCAACCGAAGCTCCTTGCGGTGACCATCACTTATCCTTGGAGATTCATCCAAATTCAATCGGATAAAAAAAATAGTTTTATTAATAGATAATCTAAATTAACAAAATGGCAGCCTCAGGAAATTTTTTTCAAGATTTTCGGGGAAAAAACCAACAGTTAATTGTTTATAACAAATCGAAATTTAAAAAAAATAAAAAATCCTTCGATCACGCACTAGTTTTTCATGTTTTCAAAAAGCTGTATAAATTTCATTAAAATCTACCAAGCGGTTTTCGAGCTACAGTGGCCACCAGTTCAAAAAAACATAGTTTTGAGAAAAACGCATTTAAAGTTTTACACTCAATTTACGTAAAGTAATATGCGTATTATTTAATTACTTACACCGAGTCAACTATTCCTGGGCCATAAAATAGTTCTTCAGCCGTTGTAGCAGCTTCCAAAAATGCAAAAAACAAAAATCGATTTCTTGAAAATTCTGAGTACACCTAACCCCTTAATCCAACTACGTTATTCCTTCGTTCAATAATACTTTAGTTGGTTTAAGAGATTATTGCTTATCTTAAGAAAATATTGTTTTCGTTATATACAAAACAAGGTTTACTTGGTTTGAGAAATCCTTTCTACCAGTGTAGATACAAAAAATTTAGAAGCTGATATTGCTTCTACTAGAAATTAAATAAAAATTAACTTGCCAGTATACTTTAAAAAGGGGTATTATATTTTTTAATATTTTTTTTTTTATATTCTTCAAGAAATGGAAGTACTGTCGAAATTGGATATAATGACATCGAAGGAACCAGTCATATTTGGTCGTAAAAGTCAATAGTTGAAAAAACATAAATATGCGATTCAGTCGGACTTTTTTTTGAGCCGTTAAATCCGATATATTGTATCAAACGATCGGTTGCGACTATATAGTAATACCAACTAAAAATAGAGTTTCGAGATAAGAGCAGATTGTGATTGTACTACCTTCAAAACGCAAAGAAAAGTTGTACGTTTGAGTGTGTGTGTCTGGATGTAAAATTTTCTTTCCTTCACGATAACTACTGTAAAAATGTATCGATTTGAATTAGTTTTAGGGAAAATGTTTGCCCCAGTGAGTACTCCAGAATTATTTATTTTGGTGCTAATCGGATTAGGGGTTTTGGTAATATTCGATAATAGGTATCGTCTAAAAAATTTTTTTCTATCGTTCACGATAAACAACTGTAAAAATGCACAGACTTGAATTGTTTTTAGGGAAAATGTTTCTCTCAGTGAGTACTCCAGAATTATTGATTTTGGTGCTAATCGGATTAGGGGTTTTGGTATTATTCGATAATAGGTATCGTCTAAAAAACAATTTCTATCGTTCACGATTACAACTGTAAAAATGCACCGATTTGAATTATTTTTAGGAGAAAATGTTTGTCTCAGTGAGTACTCCAGAATAATTGATTTTGGTGCTAATCGGATTAAGGGTTTTGGAAATATTCAAAATATTGTATCTGTTATCGTCTAAAAAGTATTACCTCACCAATTTTAATAAGACTTGGAACACTTGTAGTACAATCCAATCTAAAGGACATTTATTTTTTATACGTGCTTAAATAGTCATTGAAGGGGTAAAAACTACCCCGAAAATATTAATTTTAAACGGGTTAAGAAATCGATAATGTGGTAAACTATATAAATCAATAACTGCAATTCACGCTGCGATACGTTAAGATAATTTGAATGTCGTAATTGCAATACTTAGCTCTTTGAAGTGCAATTAAGCTCGTGTACTTTCAATTGGCATTTAACCGACGGACAGGGTTACATGAAACATATTCTAATGCTCTACTTTTATTAATTGAGTTACACTTCCAAGAAATCTATTAATTGTTTGGTTCAATCAAATATCTAGAATTTAATTGAATGTTAGATTACAACATAAAATTATAAACTATACGTGAATGAATACAGGTGTCCCGAAAGTCAGGGCACATAAGGATTTCTAAATTTTCTTGATTCACAACTTACAGGACACATCTACATTATATTTTAATTAAGTTCAGTAATACTATAAATATTAACATGAATAAATACATAGAATGTTAGATTACAACATAAAAATATAAACTATATATAAATTAATATAGGTGTCCCGTAAGTCAGGGCACATATAAATTTCTAAAAATTGTATGTCACAATTTACAGGACATTTCTACATTATATTTTAAATTCAGTAATACTATAAATATTATCATGAATAAATAATTACAACAAAAAATTACAAGCAATATATAAATTAATATAGGTGTCCCGAAAGTCAGAGCACATAAGGATTTCTAATATTTTCTTGATTCACAACATACAGGGCATTTTTACTATATATTTTAAGTTTAAAAATACTATAAATATTATCATGAATAAATAAAATATATACATAAAAAAATGCGAGATATCGAATCGTTATGAATTTTTCTAGATTTTAAGGTTATTCGATCATAGACGTTTTAATAACTAATTATTCAAAACTTCAACCCTTTTAAATACTATAAAAATTATAAAATAAATATATTCACGTGTAATTTATTCAAAATAATAAAAAAACTAGCTCTGCTATTACAGCAAATTAATACATGTTACTATTATATACCGTTCTGTCTATTTCAATTTTCAACTAAAATTAAACTTTTTTACTTTTAATAATTAACAAAGTAAAATATTCCATTAAAATGTAGGTACATGTGTTTTGAATATAAATTAAAAACAAAATTTTTCTAAACATAATCTTTTTTTTACAGTGTGCTAGATCTATAACCTTAAAGCAGTGGAAATAAATTTCTACATAGGTAAAAAAATACAACAATGACCACTGCTTTTAGACCTCTGATTGACGTGCTAAATCATATATTAATAAACATTTTTTTACGTGCTTCAAACATCTTGAAAAGTAAAATGAACCAAAGTGAAAAAAACGATGTTATCAAAAAAATAAAATGTATGCAGCTTTTAGTACATCTCTGTATATTTAATTGTATGCTTGGAAAATGTGCAGTTATAAAAAATATATACAGTTATGTACATATAATTTTTATCACACATAATTAGTAATTTCCTGTTATGGTTTTTCGAATAAAAAATTTTTAAATATATTTAGGTACAATATTTGATCGAATCTATCTTGTATCTATATTAAAACATTACTGGAATTAGAATATTATCTTATGTTAAATCTTAACAAAATGATCGCACATCTAAATTTATTTATTATATAAAAAATAATGGCTTCCTCGTATTGCGGAAATTAAAAAAAAACAGTGATTTCGAGTTTATATTAAGTCATTTTCCGATATATGGATTCGAAATACATAAACAAGTCTATTATAAATAAATAGTACAAAGTAATAAATTATGTATTGCTATAAAATTATTTTTTAGCGCAACCCATGATGTGGTAGCGTTTATATGCTCGATTTTCCGTCCGTCCGTCTGTCTGTCTTCCACCGCGAGATTTCGGCTCCCTGACCACCTAGAGACCTCGGATTTTCGTTAAATGGTAGGTCTGAGGTTTTAGTTGAACCCTTTTTAGATTTTTTTCTGGTCATGATACCCCCTTCTCAATTTTTTTCATATATGGCTTCATGTACCTCATTGGACTCGAGATTGATTCACGAATCGACCTTCCCCTGTCCCTACCATAACTACCGTGACTATTATATTTCGGCGCGAAATTTAAATTCACCAATTAATGTTAAAGTCGACACGGTGATAGTTGCCCTTCTAGCTGTCATTGTTAGGATCTTTTGAATTATTATCGATGCCGTCGCTGTTCGAAGTGCTGAGTGTAAAAGTACAAATTTTACATAGACTAACAAACACACATAACTGTACGTTCGCAAGTATAACCAATTAATTTATCTTGCATACATACATACTTCTAAAAATATTCCGATAGTAATATTATGCATACACAAAAACAAAAATACGAGGTGTGTTCAAAAAGAAAGGTGACTTTTCAAATTTCTCGGGCTACGTACATTCGATTCTCGATTTCTTTTAACAGATGTTTTTTACAAACATTTGTTGACATAATCAACCATTTTGCATTTTTCGTTTGTTTTTGACAGATATAAATGTTAGACGTGTTTTGGTGTGCTTGGCGATTTTTTTGCTATGGATCAAAGAATTTGTATTAAATTTTGTATGAAAAATAAAATTAAGAGCTCCAACGCACTTGAAATGGTCACTGTGGCATTTGGCGAGTCTATTTTGAGTAAAAAAATGTCTATAAGTGGTACATCTTTTCACAGAAGGCCGAGAAGATGTTAATGACGATGTCTGCCTTGGACTCCCCAGCACGTCAACAATTCCAATGAAAACGTTGAAGTAATGAAGAAAATTGTTATGGAAAATCGTCAAATCACTATTAGAAAAGATGCTGAGGATGTCGGCATATCGGTTGGCTCATGCCATGCATTTTTTTGAATGTTTTGGGCATGAAACGTGTGGAAGCGAAGTTTGTTTGAAAAGAACCGTCGCATGAGCAATAGTTTTTGGCCAAAAACAACACCGTAACTGACTCAGCTACTTTTTTCACCGAACATGGCCACCTCCGACTTTTTCCTGTTCCCACAACTGAAAAAAACCCATGAAAGGACGGCGTTTTGCCACGATTTAGGAGATAAAGACCGCATCGCTGGAAGAACTCAAGACCATAAGAAAAAGCGCATATCAGAAGTGCTTCGAGGATTGGAAAAAGCGCTGGCACAAGTGTATTATATCTGGGGGGATTACTTTGAAGGGCACAAAATAAATATTGATGAATAAATAAATATTTCTCGAAACTCGTATGTAGCAACAAAAAAAATGAACGTTTCATTGTTATAATATACATATACGAATTTCCTGCACATACATACATACATAGTCATAGTACCAAGGAATCTAGGAGGCACTATTGTGTTCACAGATGCCGTAGATGATTCACAATATCAACACCAGCTACACAAACATGTGCAGAACGTCTGGTATCCCTTAGAATTCATAGGCATTGTACACAAATTCTACAAAATATCTTTAGAGAGCCATTCTTGTTCGCATTTGTGTGTGTGTATCGACACGCAATATTTATCTTTGCATAGTTGGTATATATACCTATACCCATGACTTTATACAGATTGGTCCGGTTTAGGATACATATATTTTAGTAGCTGAATCTCTAACTCGGCGATTTTAAATTAGGATCCGTGAAACATGTTTAGTGTAAATGAAAGTACTTTTATATTTATATTTACGAGTAATTAATTAGTATCTAATTAGTATTTAGTAGCTGAATCTCTAACTCGGCGATTTTTAAATTAGGATTCGTGAAACATGTTTAGTGTAAATGAAAGTACTTTTATATTTATATTTACGAGTAATTAATTAGTATCTTAGGGGTCAATTGTTCAAAAGAAGGGGGTCCCTATACTACATAAGTTTAAGAACCACTGTTCTAGCTCATTATGAGTAAAAAATTGGGGGTCCATCTTTAACACTCTATAAACTACAGAATGTTTAAAAATACATCATTCAAAGTAGTACTTACAAATAAAGATTATTTCATAACTATATTTACTAGTGATTAATTAGTATCTAACGACCTTTATTGTTTTTAAGTCAGGGAGGGGGTTCCTAAAAAATAATTGTTCAAAAGAAGAGGGTCCCTATACTACATAAGTTTTCTGAGCTACGGAATTTTTAAAAAGACAACATTCAAAGTAGTTTTCGTACTTAAAAACAAAGATTATCTCATAACTTCCAAATTAACGTAACTATTATAGAACAACCAAAATTAGTCAGTTTCTTATAGGTAATTAATTAACATATTTTTCAGTATTACCGTTATTGCTAGTTGTATTTTCAATTCAGAGTAATTGGTCATCAAAGCAAAAAAAAATCAAACATTTTTTTGATTTTTTTTATGAAAATGACACATTTCTCCAAAAGTAACCATAATATCTATGTGATATTTTTTATCATTATTTTGGTACGTCATAATATTACCTACAAATTCACCCTTCAAAGTTTGGACTTAGGTCTTACAGTTTTCCAGTAAAAAAATTTATCTAGATTAAACACGGCTATAGCAATAACTGTAATACTGAAAAATATGCATGTTAAAAAATTGCCTATGAAACTGACTATAATCTGTTTCATTTAAGTTTACAGTGGTTGCAGAGGTATTTGACGGTACGATTAACGACTCGTACCGTCAAATCCCCGGCAAAACCTTTGCAAATTTAAATGAAACATACTATAAGTTATACGTTACTTTGGAAGTTATGAGATAATTTTTTTTTTTTTTGTAAATAGGTACTACTATGAAGGAACTTTTTAAACACCTTGCAGCTCAGAGGGTATTGAAAATACCCCCCCCCCTCCTCCCATACAAGTCATTATTCACAATGAGCCAGGGATTTAACTGACCATCCTGTATGTTATAATTCCTTGCGTTTTGTAAATAAATGCTTTAAATTGCAAAGGTTGTTTGTATACATTAAACATATATACATACGCACTTAAAATTATTATATAGTTGTATATAGCGGTCTTTAACATTGTTCAACAATTACCTATTGTATTAAATACAATACATAGATCTCAAATTCTAGCTATTACCCGCGATTTTATCCTTGTGGAATTTGTATTTTTTATTTATTTTGATTTAATAAGTATCTAACAGTCTTTTATTACAGCCTCTGAAAAAAATAAAACATACAAATGTAATCAGTCGGTCTGACAGACCAATGCGTGGGTATAGGAATGTTAAAATGGTGTTATGAATTTTGGATCATCCTGTACTTAGATAAAATTAATCAGATACTGATACTTCCAATATATATCGTTATCTGACATCTATACATCATCCTTATAAACATATACATTTACCTCATAACACGTATGAGTAGGTACATTTTACTTATATAGTATATACTGTAGTTATAATCAAAAGCGCGCGGCGGGTATAAAAATGAGTGAAGATTGTTATTTGTTAGACACATCCTGCGAGTATAACTGACGGCAATGAGTATGTGTAAAATTAAATACACCGGTTCTCGGTTTTGCAGCCGGGGCATGCGATCACAGATGTTTATGATCCTTTAACGGACAGCGGTTCTCAAAATTATCTTTGAGGTTCGTGAACGAAGAAAATAATCAATATTACACTTAACCTCTTAAGGTAGTTGGTCCATCATAATGTGATCACATTAGGCCATGAGTACATATTTTTAATTTAGAGAAATGATCATGGCAACGCTGTACATTATCTACTATTAACTACTTGTCAAATGATTATATTTTATCATCTAAACTACCACAGAATATATTAATAATTAATGAAATCGATTATAATTCCCTTCAATCCACTTATCATATTTTGTAAAAAATTATTTCATTATTTCGTGTATTTTTTACTATAATCAAATGAATACGTTGTTGCCACATTGTCAACAATACTGTAATTTATGTGATGGTTTGGTAGTTAAATCTGGTTAGATCTTAATAACGGGATGGTCAGTAATTCCAATTTTTTGTATATACTGTTTTCTTTCATATAAATATACAACATGTCAGTTTTTTATGAAAAACTGACGCTACGTTTAAATTTTATCTAATAAAACGTTACGTTAGTGTACGGTTAGTCCATATAAGCTGTGTTAAAAATATAAACTTTGAGATTGTTTTTCATGACTTTGAGATGGTCAATTTTAATAAAAATCGGCTATTTTTCAGATATTAATCTAGGGAATATTCTTGTGCAATTTAAACAAAATCTGACGAAAACATGTTTACGGACCAACTACCTTAAGGCTGGTTTACACGCAACGATAAATTGTAACAATTTATCGTAACGATCGAATCGTTACGATTTATAGTAGCGTGTAAACAGGACATTGTAGCGATTTACTAGAATTGGAATTGGATTGGATGATTGATGCCGGCCGGCATCAATTTCTGCAAATCTTAACGACAAGTTGGAACGTGTAAACAAGTACCAGCCATTCATTGCTACGATTTGACTCAGTTTGCATTAGCTGTTCACAGGAAAGGTTGTTAACAACTCAACATAAGTCTCTTCATACATTCTTAAATAATTCCGCCAGTTTTGCAATTTTTTCAATAATTTTATATGAGAAAATACCCTTTTCTTCAGTAACCACTGGCGGCTCCACTTTCTTCTAAGTCTTCGTGGCCTTTTCACTTTTCTTGCTAAACAAACGATCACAACAGTACTTCCTCCATGACAAAAACTGACTGAGTATACCGCGGTCGACAATGAATATTGGACAAGAAATCGTTGCATGTAAACAGTACACACTCTTTCGATTTATTGTAACAATGTATCGTAACGATCGAATTGTTACGATTTATCGTAGCGTGTAAACCAGCCTTTATTTATTAATCCTCTATAATAGAGCCACCCGAGAATGAATTTGAAGGGCGACAGAAATTTCCAGAATCTTCCAAATGGCTCAAGAAAAAATGGGAGTGCATTTCAAATATTTATTTTTAAATGTGTTCAGAAATTAACATGAAATTTTTATTTTGAAATGTTAAAAAAAATCGACTGCAAATACAATAATATCTATAACGTTGCTCTCAAATGGTAACTGTTTCAGAACCGCTGCGGCTGTTCTAGCACAGATAATTTTATTTATACCGACCGCGCAAGAATGCGCCAGCCAGTATGTTGCGATGCATCATTTCTGCTGGCCGGTACTTACATACTATTATAATGGGAGCGCGATGCACAACATAAAGTACTGCAATTTACGATTCACAAATATAGATAATTTCAATCTTCACCATCCATCAATGTGCGGGGATGGATAAGAAAAAGACAACGCGACGCGACGTGTAGGACGGTGGGCTATGTTGATGCATTACACGGTGTCATATAATAGGTTCTGTACACTTGTACGTCATATGGGTGCTTTTTGTAATAACTCAAATCATATGTTACAATCTTTATAAAATACAAAAATAAAAACAGTTATTTACTATATCATTAATTTTTTTAATTGCAACATATATTTTAAGACAATACACTTTATATTTCCCATTTTTTTTTAATTTGTTCTAAAATAATTTTAATCATACAATATTAAATCGATTTTGATGCTGTTTTCACCAATTTTTCAGAGCTGGTTCTTGGCTATTAATTTTTTATGAAACTTTACCAAGTCATGTCATTTATGAATATATTTTATGTAGTAATTAATGATTTTTCTTTTTATTTTATTATCTTCGAGTCGATATTTCTATGACAAATTGAAATTTAGTGAATGAAAATCACTATATTATTTTGAGTTATAGATTTCGTTCAAAGTATGTTTATTTTATAGAAAATGATGTGAAAAGTTGAAATTTTCAAACCGCAGGTCTGTATCTCAAACCGTTCTCGAGATATGGTCTTTTAAAGTTTTCGATTTTTGAAAATTTTGGAGAAAAATGGATGTAACTTTTGAACGTGTGATCGGATTTGATTTTTGTTGACAGTTTTGAAATTAGCGAGCCATAATCTATATAATGACATGTATAATACTTTAAAATTTGACAAAAAAAAATTTGCGAAAAATCGACATTTTTTTAAGGTATACCCCTTTGAATTTTTTAAATTTTTCGCAAAAAAATTTTTGTCGAATTTTAAAATATTATACATGTCAGTATATAGATTTATACACGCTGATTTCAAAATTATCAACAAAAATCAAATCCGACAACACCTTCAAAAGTTACGGCCATTTTTCTTAAAAATTTTGAAAAATCTCAAACTTTAAAAAGCCATATCTCGAGAACGGTTTGAGATACAGACCTGCGGTTTAAAAATTTCAACTTTTCACATCATTTTCTATAAAATAAACATAATTTCAACGAAATATAAAATTCAAAAATTTTATAGGTAGTTTTCATGCACCAAATATCAATTGAAAAAAACTTGAAAAAGGTTAAGAACCACTACCTATACCACAATCTGTCATACAGTATAGTATAACACATTATTGGTAGTTTTATACACATATTTAAAACAATTGTGCATATATACAAATTAACTATACAGCGTATAATTAAATGCAATAACAGTAGCCTAAATATGACGAAACCGAATATACAGCTATAGCTATACGTATATGTATATGTAATATAATAAATACCGTTGTCATACGGGCAAACAGACACACACACACTCACACACACACTTGTAAACACATGTCCATATACATTATACATACACTCGACAAATTAATTAAGGGGACACCTAAAAAATAGCAAGTTTTCAAATGCTTGTAACTTGGTCAAAAATTAACTTTTTTCTAAACTTTTTTATTATTAAATTGAGCAAATTTACTCTACTTTATGATGGTCTAATTCGTTCCTCAACATCTTTTAATTTTTTAACTTTTTTATGTAATTATATAAATTAAAAAAAAAACTGCATATTTTGACACTTGATGTAGAGTGCATCTATGTAGAAAATGAAATTTTGAAATAACCTTTTTGTAGAGAATTTTAATACCTTCAAATTTATTATGGTGCGAAAAAAATGTGACAAAAATTCGCAAAAGTATTACAGTTTTAGTGAAAATCAGGAAAAAATAATTCAAATGAATATAGCCGGAGTAATTTTGGTGGTACAGAAAATAAATAAAAATAAAAATGAAGCTCAAAGTATCACCTTTCAGATTATGCAATGTAATGAAAAATTTTTTTATGAATTACAAAAAATATTCAAACTTTAAACATAATAGAAAATATGAGTAATTAGACAGTAAAATTAAAACAAAGAATACATACCCTAAACATTACATTTTAGGTGGCCCGAGCTAGAGGTCTCATTAACAATACATGTTCTTTATAATTCATTTTTATTTTTTTAAATAGGACCATATTACGCGAAGATATTCAACTTTGATGTCTCAACATCAGAAAACCCAAAAAAATTACAAATTGGAATTTATTGAAATTTTTCTCGAAATAAAGCAGCTTATGAAAAATTTTAAGAAGTCAAAAAATGCATTATTTTACTGAAATAATAACCCAAAACGATCCATATGGTTTTAAAATTGTACCTAAATATGTGTGCTTACTGTATACATTCATTTGTGCATGTAAAAATAAATATTTAGTAAAAATAAGTATTTTTTGACTTCATAAACATTCCATGACCTGCTTTATTTTACAAAAAAAATTTTAAATTTTTGCAATTTGTAATTTTTTTGGGTTTTCTGATGTTGAGACATCAAAGTTGAATATCTTCGCGTAATATGGTCCTATTTAAAAAAATAAAAATGAATTATAAAGAACATGTATTGTTAATGAGACCTCTAGCTCGGGCCACCTAAAATGTAATGTTTAGGGTATGTATTCTTTGTTTTAATTTTACTGTCTAATTACTCATATTTTCTATTCTGTTTAAAGTTTGAATATTTTTTGTAATTCATAAAAAAATGTTTCATTACATTGCATAATCTTAAAGGTGATACTTTGAGCTTCATTTTTATTTTTATTTATTTTCTGTACCACCAAAATTACTCCGGCTATATTCATTTGAATTATTTTTTCCTGATTTTCACTAAAACTGTAATACTTTTGCGAATTTTTGTCACATTTTTTTCGCACCATAATAAATTTGAAGGTATTAAAATTCTCTACAAAAAGGTTATTTCAAAATTTCATTTTCTACATAAATGCACTCTACATCAAGTGTCAAAATATGCAGTTTTTTTTTTAATTTATATAATTACATAAAAAAGTTAAAAAATTAAAAGATGTTGAGGAACGAATTAGACCATCATAAAGTAGAGTAAATTTGCTCAATTTAATAATAAAAAAGTTTAGAAAAAAGTTAATTTTTGACCAAGTTACAAGCATTTGAAAACTTGCTATTTTTTAGGTGTCCCCTTAATTAATTTGTCGAGTGTATATACAAATGTACATATACTCCTACATAACAGTGGGCTATGTAATTAAGTAAATATGTAATTATTTGTTCGTTTTTTTTATCTTTTAGTTTTCGTTTCAAAATTTCAACACATTGAAATTTTTCATAATTCAAACCAAATCGTAAACTGTCGCATAAAAATCATTTATTTTTAGTTCAATTGTTATTTCTATAGGTTTTAAATAAGAATATTTATAATTTTTTAGAGTTTTTAACTTTAAAATGAAAAAAAAAACACTAATATGTCCGTCTGTCTGTCCGTTAAAACCTCTTTTCTCAGCAACGACTAGAGGGATCAAGTTTAAATCGAGATAACACTGTAATTTATATAAAAAAACTTAAAAAATAAAAACAAAACCGATTTAAAAAAACCTTAAAAACACTAAAAATGAATTAAATTTAACAGAAGTTTTCGAAATCGGTTTTCTTTTTTTTATTTCTTAAAATGTTTTTTTATTGGCTTGGCACTGACTTCAAAAACTGTTAAATTTAATTTTAATTAGGTAGGTAGTAGGTATTATAAATAATTTAATTTTTTTGTTTTTTTAAGTTTATTTTTTAATGTTACCCTTTTCAGTAGCGCACCTATATCTAAGAACTAACTCCATGGTCAGATTCTGATGAAAATATGTGACCACATCGAAAGTATACTCTTAGATGCATATTTGTCGGAGTTAAGCCCGAAAATACATAAAAAAAATTAAGCCCGGAAATACATAAAAAATACACACAGTAAAATTAAAAAAAAACCTTCCTTTATTTAAATCTGTGGTCAAATTTTGTAAAAAAAATTACATGGGAGTTAATTCGGGAGTATACTCTTTCAAACAAACAAACAAAAACGTCAAAATCGGTGTATATTTTTCGCAGTTACGCCCCAACATAATAAAAAATATATACAAACGAATTAAAAACCTCTTAATTTTGTTAAAAATTCAAGACCGTAACGAGACATACAGCGTCTCGTTTTCAGAGCCCTCTAAATAATATTGAGCTATAAGTTGTGTAAATAATAAATAAAAAGTTTTTAAAAAAATTACAAAATCCATACAGCAATCTTAACATATCATATATCGCGACCAACGTATCAACCAAACTTACAACACCGCCCGACCATATATACAGTAAACTAATTAACTGGTACACACACACACACACAGACACACATGTGCTTGGTAAAGCCAGACGCTTTATTAGCGAGATATACTCGAACCTATAATAAGGCGTACGTACATACATACATACTCGGCAGCAAGATCGGATCTCTGGACCGCGGGTGCATCGGCGACCCATCGCAAAAATTATAATGTAAATGTGCAGTGTAGGTAATGACGGACGACGATGGCAGGAAGTCAGGCCCGTATTTAGAGCGCATTTAAAACAGATCGTTTGTATTCGCATGGTTTGCTTATCGTCGCTTATCTAACAACACCGCTCAAGTCATTTTGACCAACTTTACAGGAGAGAGAAAAAACCGTGTATGTTTTATATAGGCTACCGACTTGCGCGCCGCTGTCACTATTTTTTTTAATTCTGGTCTCTTATTGTCCAAAACGTCTAGAATGTGATTGGTAGATCGACGCGCAATGAGTAGCTCTATCCAATGACATTAAAATGTAAAAACCGCTAATTTTCGACTTGAGCGTTATGTCCGATATTATAAGGGACCTAGTAAATTTGCTAGAACTCTCACATGAGGTATCAAACTTATATGGCAGTTCTCTTGGAGTTTTGTGATGACTTTCACAACTTTCGTGCAAGCGTTGTATGTAAACACCAACGGTATTAAGTGGTACTATTATGAAAAAAATATATATACGGTCAGAGTCACCAACTGTGTTACAATACGTTGAAGTATCACTGCTATAAATTCCATAGCAAATCCATAGATACTATAACAAAATTAATAACCTCATTTATGAGTGCTAGCGAGCTTGCAAATTTGCTAGGTCCTTTAAAATACCGGACATTACTCTGCAAAGAAACGATCTATTTTGAGATCTTATCAACATATTAAATATGCATCTAAATACCTACTGCACAATTTTACTAACAAAAGTGGTGTAAAACTAAACAGGGGGGGGGCAGGTCCACCTGCCCCCACCTCATCACCCACACCTCCTGGAGTAAATTGCATAGTATAGGAACCATATATAAAAAAGGTAAAGCGAAAAAAAAAGTCTATTCAAAAAGATTTTTTTTAAATTTTGATCCCTCAAAAAAATTCTAGTTACGTCAGTGTGAGCAATTAACGTCTGGGCCAGTTTAAATTGCTAATATCCGGTATCATACGGGAGCTAGCAAAATTTGCTAACTAGCAAGCAATGGGGTTTCAAACTTATATGACAGTTTTCATGAAGTTTTTGACAGATAGTTTCATGCATAGGAAGTAAAAAACAAAGGTATGTAAAGTATATTTACTAACCTTGAGTAAAAAAGGTAAAAACGTAACTAACAGTATATGTAAATTTCTGTTAAAAACTGCCATATAATTTTGATACCTCATTTGAGAGTGCGTGCTAAAAACATAACTGATTTCTGGATTAAAATGACGTTAGAAAAATCCCATTAAATATCTGGTTAGTTTTCAAGACAAGACAGGACAGACAGACAGACAGACAGACAGACAGACATTAAAAAAATTCAGTGGAATTGGTCGGTTTGACTTCTGGACAGGTTTTTTATTAAAAATTGATAACAGATTTTGAAATAACGAAATTTCAGGTATACAAAATTAATTATTTAATAAAAAAATTAATATTTCAACGAGCGCCGTTAAAATCCTTTAAAAATACGGGAATTTAAAAGGGTTTAAATTTTTAATAACGAACTTAAAAGGGTTATGTATAAACTAAATATTTCAATCGTTTCAATTATTCGTATATATATATATATATTTTAATAAATTGAATTTTAGATTTTTTCGTGTTTGCAATAATTACAAAGCAATTAAATGATATTACTATAAAATAAGGAATTTCTAACTTAAATGACTTAACTTATTAACTTCAATAATTGCAATAGAAAATAGAGTAATACATATATGATACAAGTAATAAAACTTCAAACGGCGGTATTTTAATTAGCAATTAAATAATTATTATAATAAGATTAAATTATGTAGCAAAAAAATTAAACTAACGTATTTGTCTGATGAAAATTACAAGAAATACAAATCGTGTTAAGTTTTTTTGACTGTTTTATTAAACATTAAAAACATTTTTTATACATGTAATAGACGTATAAGAAATTAACTGTTATAAAACTTGCCATAGCAAAAAAAAAAAACTTATTATAAAAAATATTTCAAAACAATCATTCAATTTTTAAATAAATATTACTAGTTGACGTATAGTAATTTTGAAACTACGGTTCAAAATATTGTTGATAATTCTTGCTAGGGTACGTGTTACAATATGAATTAGTAATTTTTGAGTGCAGGATCGAAATCTATATTATTGATATAGTTTAATTTGTTATTCTAATAAAAAATATACAAATTAATTTTACTTATTCGTAGATTTTTTTGTATTGTTTTTCAATTGAAATGAAATAATTTGTATAGCACTTTATTAACAAATAATTCAATTTAAGAATAATTAGTTAAATAAATGATATTTACGAATATAGTAAAAATTGCGTATTATTAAAATTATAATATAGATTATATAAATTACTCAATTGACAGTAGATGTTAAAACTGATAGTATTTTTTATACAATTTTTAATTAAAAAGTATATTTTTCTCTGAGTACACTGAAAAAATTTACTGTTAATTTTTAACATAAAAAACATGTTAACGGGAGGACGAAATTTCATTCTGTGAAAAATTAATCGGTAACGTAGTAGGTAATATTTCATACCAACAGTATCAAAAATTACTATACCGTATGTTAAAATAATTATAAAACTTAAATAATTATTTTAACAATTTTTATTTATTTACGATGAAAAAAAATTTTATCCTAGAAATTTTTAACACCCGACATGGTAAAATTTAAAAGAACGTCTACTACAATTCAATATACTGTATAGCAATTTCTATGACGGCGATAGGCCAGATAAGAAAAGTAATATAGAAACATAGTAAAATTATAGAGAATGTACGTAAAATTTTCATATGCAAAAAATTAAATTAAAGAATAGCGTATATTACTTTTTCAGAGTAAATAAATTTTAATAGGTACTATGTTAAAATTTACCAGTATTTCATTGTAATTTTTCATTTACTTTATTTTAAATTCTAGCGACTTTTCTGTTAATTTTTTTCAGAAGTTGATTCTGTCCTCAGGTTCACAGCATTTTCTGTTAATTTTTAAAATAATATTCTCTCCGTGTACATATACAATTATTTACAGTGTCTTCAGACCGACCTACCGACAGACACACAGAATCAAAAAAAGTCAAAATAGATATTCCCATTAAAATCTCAAATTCGAAAATAAATTAAAATATCCTTAATACATCCCTGGTCAATTAAACGTTACCTGACAATTTCATTTTATTTTAAAAACCATTTCAATCGCAACCCCAGCTCCACTTAATGACGTATTGAGATCAAGTTCATTGATTACTCCTATACATAATATCATATCTGTTAATTTTTACGAAACGAATTTTAATTGGACAAGAACAAAAAGCATATAGCAAAGAATGTTTGCATTAAACTACCATAGACTTATATAATGGACTGAGGATTTCCTATTCAATACTGGCGAAAAATTGTGACAGAGACAAAGCGAATATGTAGACAATACCTGTCTCTTTCTAGAATTCTAATTGGTCACATTATAAGTTTGCAGTCATTAAAGACCTACAGAAAAGAGACAGTTGAGTTTAAATTTTGAAAATTGACGGAGTTACAGTTAATTTAGTGAGACGAGGTGTAGCGCGGCCGGTTATGACAATAAAACATTAAACACGTTTATCTCGAAATGGCATTTTTCGACCTGGTCGACACGATTCCTCAAAGACTAATGAACCGATTTCATATTATTTTTTTAAATAATTTTCGTAGTTGTAGTAGCTATCGTTGCACGTAGTCGATTTTTGAAATTTTGATAATTACTATTTTTAAAACCGCTCTAATAAAAAAAATAGGTCTTACAAATGAAAAAAAAAATCAAACGATCGCCATTTTGTGAAAAAATAAAATACAACATAAACGGTTACGTGCAACGATAGCTACATTCATATAGATATTGATAAAGTTTTTATTTATTTTTTTCATATAACCCTTCTCGAAATCGAGTCAAAAGAGAAAAATATTTTTTTGGTCGTCACATCGAGGCTCATAACTTTGTAAATATTTAATATTTTTCAATAAAAATTGATATTAAATAAGTTGAATATATACTTAATAAAACGTCCTTTACCTGATTCAAAAATAATTAGTTATATCTGTGAAAAAAATTCCCAAACATTGACAATTTTTTGACCCGTCACAGTGGCCATCCCCCAGTGGTCAATTTTTTCTATAAGTCTATGGTTTAAATCATAGACTTATGGAATGAGCTGAGCAATCCCTATACAATTTTTAATAAATACTGGCGAGAAGTGTGACAGAGACAAAACGAATATGTATCCAACACCTGTCTCTTTCTAAAATTTTAATTGGTCACGTCACAAATTTGCTGTCATTACAGACCTACAGAAAAGAGACAGGTATTGGCTACATATTCGCTTTGTCTCTTTAAAGAGAGTGGTCTTTTTTATGAGGCTATTGTTCACAAGAGAACCTTTTCAAGTCGAAAATTCGTATCGAGTTTAAACTTTGTATACAGGGTGATGCAGCACTGTCGTGCCAAACTTGAACAGTAGATTGAGAAAAATATTTTAAGCAAAAAACTTCCAACAAACATGTGTCCGGAAATTTTTCCTTAGGGAACTACAGGCTTCCAAAGATTTTACTAAAAATGAGTTTTAATTTAATATCTAGAGAACCCTTTGTGATAGAATTATGAAATTTAGTATTTGGTTTAGTAATAATATGTGTTATCGATTTTTAATATTAACCAATTATATTTTAGGCCAGGGCTGTATGGGGCCAGTGGGCCCATCGATTTTGATCTAGTAATTGTTTGTTCCTTAAATTTATTCCTGAGTTGGTACTTTTATAAGATTATATGACACAAAATACACAAAAACATACTTTGCTTGTTTATAATAGGATAAACCGTTTTCGAGAAATATCGATGGAAAAGAAAGCATGCAGAATTAACCTTAATACGGATGCTTGAAATTATAAAAAATAAATTTATATTCTTATTTCATGATAAAAAATAAGACAAAAAGTTAATATAAATATACTTCCGAAAATGCATCCATATCAACAAATAGCCATTTTTAGTTTATTTTTTAGTCATGTTAATAAAGTACATGTAACAGTAATAGAACTGGGTATAGATCTTAGAGGATTCATATTAGGAGGTTTATTTATGTGAACTTTATTCTTACCTTTAATAATAGAAAAATAATATAAATTTATTTTTTATAATTTCAAGCATCCGTATTAAGGTTAATTCTGTATGCTTTCTTTTCCATCGATATTTCTCGAAAACAGTTTATCCTATTATAAACAAGCAAAGTATGTTTTTGTGTATTTTGTGTCATATAATCTTCTAAAAGTACCAACTCAGGAAAAAAATTAAGGAACAAACAATTACAAGATCAAAATCGATGGACCCACTGGCCCCATACAGCCCTGGCCTAAAATATAATTGGTTAATATTAGAAATCGATAACACATATTATTACTAAACCAAATACTAAATTTCATAATTCTATCACAAAGGGTTCTCTAGATATTAAATTAAAACTCATTTTTAGTAAAATTTTTGGAAGCCTGTAGTTCCTTAAGGAATAATTTCCGGACATATGTTTATTGGGAGTTTTTTGCTTAAAATATTTTTTTCAATCTAGTGTTCAAGTTTGGCACGACAGTGCTGAATCATCCTGTATAGTTAGAGGAGGTCAAAATAAGTAAGAAAAAAATTATCTTAGCTGCGGTAAAACGGTTTAAGGGGGTGTAACACCCCTATGAACATGTGCAAAATAATCTTATTTTTTCAAATAACTCAAACTAATGAAAATTTAAAAAAATCTATAATACAAAATTTTCAGTAAAACTTTCAGAAAAGAGACAGGTATTGGTTACATATTCGCTTTGTCTCTTTAAAGAGAGTGGTCAATTTTGTGAGGCTATTCCTCAATCTATCATATATGTAAGTCTATGTAAACTACTGATATACAGTATATGTTTTTATTTTCAGACCGATTTACAAAAACCAGTTTACATATTTTTTCTACTCATCCTTTATAATATCTCGATTGTTTAAACGTATTTAATAATCTCTAGTCTATTATTTTGAACACATTAAATTTAATGTTCTATTGAAATCAAACGTTTTTTTATGTGTTTTATTGTCATTCGCCGATGAATTATTTAGATCGCATAATTAATAGATAATAACGTTTATTACTCGCGGGAGAAAATAAAAACAACATGCTAGGATAATATCAAATGACAACTCTTTTATTTATGGTTATTTTGACTATATATATAGCCTAATGTCCGGTATCATAAATCGGCTAGCAAAATGAGGTATCAAACTTATATGACAGTTCTCTTGGAGTTTCATGAAGACTTTGACAAGTTTCACGCACGCGTTGTATGTAAACAGCGGTATTAAAACACTGGTGATATTATGATAATTATTTTATACGGTTAGAGTCGCCAAATGTGTTACAATAACTTGAAGTATGATCCAAAAATACAAGGTCTGTTTGACAGCTCATTTGTTCTTTACTGTGACGTCATCATCACTAAATTTTTCTAATAAGGAGTTAAATATACGATCAATACTGTTTATATCATGTTTTTTTTAATTATTTTTCTTTGATTTAATACGTACAATGTAGTTTTTTGAATCACAACACACATATGTAAATTTTTTTATTGACGTAATACTTTATCGACGCTAAAATATACCTGTCAAAATAATCATAGCAGACCATGTATTATTGGATCATGAACTTGAAGTATCACTGCTCTAAATACCAAAGCAAATCCATACAAAGTTAATACCTCATTTGATAGTGCTTGCAAGTCAGCAAATTTTGCTGTCCTTTTTTGTCGTTTAATTTTTTGATTCTTCGCAATTAATATAATAAATATTAGAAAATATATTCAACACAAACTTCAGCACCAATAAAAAAAAAAAAAACAAAAAAAAAAATTATCAAAAATCAAAAACATTTACTAACAAACAGAAGAACAAAGAATTCTAATACGCGACCGCGGGAAAATATTCATTACAATAAAATAATGGCATTCGCGAATTGTTTATGCAAGAGACACCGAATGTCATCTTGAATATTCATTGCGGGGGTTATAAAAACTGAGCCGAACAAATTCTCTCTACCCATCGCTCAAGTTAAATGCAGACACAACGAACGAATGCTTCAACACAAACATTGGCGTAACCGCGGACCGGCATCTGAGTATATATAGTATATAAGTTAAAATTACAATTATTCATAAATATCATAAATAGAGGAATATCATCAAAGTTGGTAATCCTTTTGACTTTCCGTATAGGTACGAATTTGGTCAATCTAAACATATTGCACCCCAGCAAAAAAAAAGTGTCACAACTCAAAAAATGTCATATTTGAGATAAATGCATATCGTCCCTTAGCTAACAACACCGCATAAGTCAAAAATTAGCAGTTCTTACATTTTAATGCCATTGGATAGAGCTACTCATTGCGCGTCGATCTACCAATCACATTCTAGACGTTTCGGACAATAAGAGACCAGAATAAAAAAAAAATAGTGACAGCGCGCAAGCCGGTAGTCTATATAAAACATACACGGTTTTTTCGCTCTCCTGTAAAGTTGGTCAAAACGACTTGAGCGGTGTTGTAAGCTAAGGGACGATATGTAGAATGATTCCAGATTACTATATATTTCTACTAAAAATTGTCATTATGTACTTCGTGTACCTACCGTCAAAACTAGTATATTCTCTAAAGAAATGTATTTTTTTTAAATACTAAGCGTTTTAATAGTTACTATTTTTCAAACATCACAGTAATACTGAAATATTTAAATTAAATACTGTGTATCAGTCCTTTTCCTATACTACCTTTAAAATTTTGATTTACCTAAATTGTTATAATTTAATTTTTTCCTATTTCTTCAAAACTACATTTTTTGAGTTGTAACACTTTTGTTGCGGAGGTGCGCTATATAGTTAAAATTATCATTATTCATAAAAATCATAAATAGAGGAATATCGTCAGAGTTGGACACCCATTTGACTTTTGCCCATAGTTTTAATTTAGGTACAAATTTGGTCAATCCAAGCATATCGTTGTCAAGGTTTGGGAAAAATGAACACTTGCTGAAAATCACAAATTGATTGGGTGAAAAATAAAAAGTTGTAGGCATTTAAAAACGCTTAAATCGTGATTCATTATTTATATTGTAGAGTACCTATCTAAGTCTTAAGTAAATCCGACCAAAAAAAATATTTTTTCCATACAAACTTTTACACCCCCATTCACCCCTTTAGTTGTTGAATTTTGGGAAATCCGTTCTTAGTGGGTGCTTACATCATAAAGACACCTATGAAATTTCACGTTTGAGTTGTACGTTGAAGAATGAGTGAGTGGTTAAGGACAAACTCTTCCTTAATATATATAAAGCTCAACGTCTCTCTGTCTGTCTGTCCGTTAGTCCGCTTATCACTCGAGAACCACTTATCCGATTTACGTGTTTTTTTTTTAATTCATAGGTACATTCTCTGACCAGGTTATGGGCTATATTTTGTTACATTAGGTAACATAACAATTAAGCAGTGACGATAATAGTAAATCAAGTCGGAAAAAAATTTACCGACGGCGCGCTGTTTTGCAATACGCTGCCTAAACCGTTGAATATAGAACAAAATAATGTATTAAAGAATTGTGTAGAATCAAAAGTGCTACAATAAAGTCCGCGACACCATATGTCTAACTTTTATATCTAAGCCACAATGACTGGTTTTATGTTACAAAGAAAACATAAAATATTTGGGTTCTGTGTACATGGACTTATGACCTGCAAAACTTTAATCCATATTGAAATAAATGATTTCATCGTCATAAGTACTTAATGTAGATATAATTTGCCTTTTACAGAATCAAATTTGGTCTTTTGGTTTAGGAAATAACGTGAAATAAGTATTGCAATAACATTATTCGTAACAATTCGCGCGAACCACGACTATGTAGCGCCGCTCTGGTCAGAGGGGACAGGCCGGTATTCTTTTGATTGTCAATTGTTTAATTTGTTTTTTATAATAATTAACTTTTAAATAATCAACTTTATATTTTTTAAATCCTAAACAATAATTCCGTAGTCCACGCGAGCGAAGCCGCGCGGGCCAAGCTAGTTTATATATAAAGAAGATTATACCTAGGTATTATTTTTTAACAATAAGTATTTTAATGTAAAATTAAATACATCACCCACTTTAAATTTTCCATGTGAAGAGTATATAATTAACACGCCTCGCACTGTCACAACCGCGACAATGTAAACAAACTAAAACTAATTAGCAAAGCTTTCTTCATACAAACACAAACTTTGCATGTACGTAGACTTCACATATAGATACCTTTTGTGTGGTTCACCTCAAAATGTAAGTTTTTAACTCTTGCAAACATCATTATAATATAAAACAAATACTGCCTGTAGTCTGTAGATATTTTACTGGGTAGAATTAAAATAATTTAATGTTAAATGTTTTGCAAGGATTATAAGTTTAAAGTTCAAGGTTTTTTATGATCTCGAAATCAAGAAAGTGTGGTTATGTAACATAAATAAAACAAAAACTTTTATAAGATCAACAAGTTAATAAAGTTAACCCTTTGTAGCTCAAGATCTTAAAAATTTAAATTATGTTGATAAAGAGACAAGTTTAGGCTTATAAAAAACACGTATTTTTCAGAAATTTAAAAATATTTATTTGACTTTTTTGGGAGTGACATTACTGTGAGTTAATTGTAAAAAAACACTTATGTGGTATGGCAGGATTTGAAGCAATTATTTTGTTTGTTGTAGCATAATGCTACACCGCATTTTTCGCAATTTGTTGTGAAACGCCAGTACACTGGGGAAACTTACAACGTATTCTTTTTTCTACCCAAATCGACCAGTAGCCGATCTGGTCCTGCCTTACTGCCAATAGTTACGTAATAATACGTAAGTCAATAGGTTATGCCATCTGTGAATTTTACTTGATACTAAGTTATTCACTGGTAGGTATGTTACAGTAGTGTTACACATATTTGAATGAACTAAATATATTTAGAACGTATATTAGCGGGATTATTGAGGTTTGTTACAGAAATGTCACATGAGGCTAAAAATTTTGATGTTATTTTTTGTTTGCATCATAAATAACGACGTAACTTTGGGGTAAATTGTACCTACTTGGTTTTTTGGTAAACTCAAAATAGTTTATTTTTTATTATAACCGAAAAAACATTAATAAATTTATATTTATTAATTAAATAGGTAAAACGGACAACTAGCTGTTACCTATAAATCCGTGAGGATTTTTTTTATTAACTAATCAAAATAGCCTATGTTCTTTCTCAGGATGTAAGCTATCTGCCTGCCAAATTTCATCAAGATCGGTTCAGCAGTTTAGCCGGTATAAGGTAACAAACAAACAAACAGAAAGATAGACTTTCGTATTATTTATAATATTATAGCATCAAAAATATATTCGACAAATGGCACGCCACTGTCTATTGCAATCAAAAATATATTTCACAATTTTTAATTAGTTACAGTTTAGTCGTGTCAATGGACTTGAAAATTTTATTAATTTATGCCGTTTTTTTCGTAGATTTCAATAGCTACACGAAATAAATAAATCTTACGGTCTAGACGAAATATTTTTTTATAACTATCTATACTGTATTATTTGATTGGAAAATAGTGTGTTGTAATAAATACTAATTAATTAATTACATACTTGAATTGTTGTTTTATATGTTATAAAAAAAATATATTTTAACCCTTAGCTGTTCAACCTCTTCAGAATAACATACCTGCCACACTGGGGTCACCTCGTACTCCAGACACTAAAATGCTAACTACTCGTAAGCTATGGAATATTTTAATTCAAAAAATTCCTCTACCTTCTTCGAACGATACAGAATACACTCCAATTGGTTATTTTAAAAAAATAATATTTAATAGATTTAAAAATTTAAAACCTTGTAAAATTTAAACAGCTTACATTGAAGTTGAAACAATGTGGGGCGTCTGGTACCCATAGTGGTAACTAAGGGTTAACTAGCTTAAATCTACGTTTAAATTGTGTATCGTATTATCAACAGAATCAAGCATAATACATTAAATTAAAGGGTTTTTAATTCTCTATTTTTATAACGCATATTATACCTATGTACATTTTTTATGTGAGTCTATCATTTAACTAAATTTAATATTACATAAATATATCAGAGTTAAATATTTTATTCATTGTCATTTATGGTGAGTATTGTTACCAAATATAACCTATAACCTGGCTAGATAACATATCTACGAAATAAAAAAATAAAAACACGTAATTCGGATAAGAGGTTCTTGAGTTATAAGCGTATGAATGGACAGACAGACAGACAGACAAATGTTGAGCTTTATTTTATATAATGTGACATTTAAATAAATTATTCTCTTATTTTCATTCGATTCTTTAAAATTAAAAAAATCTATTTAATGGGGTCTTAAAAACCACATGAAAGCATAATAAATTTGAAAGAGGTTGTGGTAGGAGGGGCGCAAACATCGTTTTTTTTTAAATATTCCCTTCTCAAAACAAATAAATAAATATAAAACTAATAAAAAAAAATCAACCAAAAATAATATTTCCATGATTATTTGTTTTCTCCTTTCACCACCCCAACAAACAATGTCTGTATGTCTGTCTGTCTGTATATAACAGTCCGGGGCACTGCAACAACAAATCGACATACGGCGGAAAAGTTCCGTGGTCCGGAAACACGAGATAAAACACAAAACTGGCATTTCCGTGTTTGGTAAATCAAAAACTGTACAAGGCACACACACACGCACGCACACACACGGTGGGATTATATATGGAAGAAGACACGAAGAGAACAGCATCGGCCTCTTTGCGCGCGACTAATTAATGTAATATAAAACGTTTGTATTAGATTTCGTGAATCGTGAGTGTGCGGAGTAGAAAAACAAAAAAAACTCTTTGCTTCGAGTGAATTTGGAAACTTGACGAACTGAAGATATTACGTATAAATACATGTCTTTAACGAGTAAGTAAAGTGCCGTTGTCGAATGTATAGTCTAGAAGAATGCTTCCATACAGCTCCGTGTAGATCAGTGGTTCCCAACCGGTGGTCCGCGGACCACTAGTGGTCCGTGAGGGGTAAAATATGGTCCCTGTTAAAGATTTCAAACTTTGAATGAACTTAGAATTTTCTAAAAGTGAAATGTGAAGATGTTTTTTTAGCTTTTTTAAACTATAAAAACCAATAAAATGAAATGTGAATACCTTTTTCAAATCTAGAAAAAATTTTTTTTTAACCTTGTGGTCCCTGCTAATAATAATGAAATCATAGTGGTCCCTGGTCATAAAAAGGTTGGGAACCACTGGTGTAGATAGATAAAATGATTAATTATAAATAAAACTGACTGATTTATTATAAAATGAAAGCCAAAATGCAAGAAGAAAGATATCGCCAAAAATAAAATCAATTTTCAGATTGCGTGTTTAATTCTACATACAAGCAACGTTAAATTTATTGATTTTATTTTGACGATATCTTCGTTTACAGATCATTTTAGGAATTCTAATGGACCTTCTTTTAATATTTCTTTAGTTATTTACAAATTTTGGAGTGTCCCATAAGTCAGGATCCATAAAAAAAATACTAAATTCAAATCTAAATATGGAAAATCTTTCACACAGTAAATTTTCAATGAGCATGAAATCACCGCACATAAATAAACTCGAAAATAAATCAGAACCTTATTATACATTTAATAATCTCGCATATTCAAACAAAATATATTAGCATATTACAGGAATTTAATAAAAAAAATAACTGATGCAGCACATACACACAGTCACAGACACACACAGACAGACACACGCATACACATGTCTTGTCAGCAGAATCTGATCATATACAGAGCACACCACAAATATCATAGCATGCGGCGACATATCAGAGAGCTTTTTGTTTAACGGAGGCGGCGGCGCGGGCGGCCGTCATCGTGTGCCGTCGCCGGTTCATCATCTGTCAAATAGATGTCAGCACTGTACTATACACACTACACACACTTTGGTGTAGAGAGAGAGAGAGAGAAATAGTGTCAAATAACACGAAGCTAGGGGTGCCAAATATCACACATTTAAATTTCTTAAATTTCCAGCTTTTATTCGATACCCCACTCGCTGATTTTGAATAAAAATATTTTTAGAAACCAATTTCCCGCCTTCAAAAAATATAAAATTTTCAATTTTGTAACTCGTGCCTAATATTTGTCCACCATCTTCTATATTCAAGCTAAATCTCAACTTCCTAGGTCAAACGGTAGAGTAGTTAGAAAGCTGTAACAGACAGACAGACAGACAGACAGACAGACAGACAGACAGACAGACAGACAGACAGACAGACACATTTCGGTATGAAAAACTAAAAACGGATGCAACTAATTTTTATTATGTTTTAGTTTTTTATATATTTTATATTTTTTAGTTTATTACAACTAGTTTTTATTACTTTTTATTTGAAGGTGAATCACAAAAAGGAGGGTTATGCAGTTAGCGTGTTTGTATCTTTGTTCTCTAATATACAGGATGTCTACATACCAAGGGACACTATTCACGATGGATAATTTCGGAGTAAAATGGTTTTTGGCTAATATTTAACAGGTTATACAAATTTTGTAGATTGTAAATGCATCATTGAACTGTCCCCTTTTAAAGGTAACTTTTTTCTCATTTAATCGAATCTCTATCTCTTATAGTTTCCGAGATCCCCATAGTGTCCCCTGGTATTTAGACCATCCTGTATATACCATATATAGAAAATTATGTAAACATAAAATTTAGCTTTGAGACGTGCTAATTACTAAGATTAACATGCAATAATTTAAATAACAATATGTACAAAAAATATTGAGGAATAAAAAAAAATTATTATCCATAACATTGTAGAAAATATCTATGTAAAATATTGCTTAAAAGTATACTATAATTCTGTAACCTCAAAACAATTAAAAGATAAATTAACTAGTTTTTTTCTGTTGACACTTAATTACTAATTAGTGGAGTATTTTTTATTTACTTATAGAGATCGGTTTTCTCTATTATTTGTTTCGCGTCACGTCACTGTGTTTAATATGATAACATTTCAATTTAAATTAGTCTTGAAGGGTAATTTTAATTCTCTAATTATGAACGAAAACTTAAGTGACTCAAGCGGCTATTACACTATCAAATATATATCATATTTCTTTGATCAAATACATTTTATCACATTACTTTGTTACTATGTTAAATGTGATAAAATTTCTTTGATCAAAGAAATATGACAGTGTAATAAGTCATCTTTTATAATATTTCTCTGATCATAGATAATGACAGACTCTTATATTTGATCAAATCTTTGTCAAAGATCTTTGACATATTTATTTGATAGTGTAATACCCGCCTCAGGGTAGTTTTAAGTGGTATACATTTTTGCTGTTTTTTTTCTGTTGTTAAACAGTTTTAAAATTTCGAATATTTTTTCAACCCACCTAATCCGATCAGCACTAAAATCAGCATGTCTGGAGTACTCACTGAGACAAACATTTTCCCAAAAAATAATTTAAATCAGTGCATATTTACAGTAGTTATCGTGAACAAAAGAAAATTTTACATCCGGACACACAGACACACGCACAGCAGCCACCAAACGGAAATCAACTTTTCTTTACATTTTAAAGGTAGTACAATTAATATCTGCTTTTATCTCGGACACAATTTTTTGACGGTATTACAATACTTCCATTTCTTTCAGATTAAAGACGAAAATAACGCAAGATGTTTTAAACAAATTGGATTACTGTATAGAAATTTGAAAAATGTTTCATTAATGACCTAAAACTACATTTTAGCAAAAATAATAAAACAATAAAATTATCCAGATCGATAAGAAAATAGTTTTTTGCTTAAGAACGCATAAAAAAATTCATAATCTACGAAAAAAATACATCGAATCGGACCTAACGATTTCGGGGACCTACCATTACATACTCAATGGCCTTTTGTTACCGTAAGTACTACAATAATGTTGAAATATTTAGCAACTCTATCACTTATAAACATAAAGTTCAACGTTTGCAGTTTATTATTATTTTTCAGCACAATTAATGGGTTAGGTGTAGTCAGAATTTTCAAGAAATCGATTTTTGTTTTTTGCATTTTTGGAAGCTGCTACAACGGCTGAAGAACTATTTTATGGCCCAATAGTTGACTCGGTGTAAGTAATTAAATAATACGTATATTACTTTACGTAAATTGAGTGTAAAACTTTAAATGCGTTTTTCTCAAAACTATGTTTTTTGAAATGGTGACCACTGTAGCTCGAAAACCGCTCGGTAGATTTTAATGAAATTTATACAGCTTTTTGAAAACATGAAAAACTAGTGCCTGGTCGAAGGATTTTTTATTTTTTTTTTAAATTTCGATTTGTTATAAACAATTAACTGTTGGTTTTTTTCCCCGAAAATCTTGAAAAAAAATTCCTGAGGCTGCCATTTTGTTAATTTAAGAAAGAAAAAAAAAGCTTCGATCAGGCACTAGATTATCTATTAATAAAACTAATTTTTTGTGTCCGATTGAATTTGGATGAAACTCCAAGGATAACAGATGGTCACCGCAAGGAGCTTCGGTTGGAACTGGATCAACACAAACAGCCATTACTTTTAAAATTATTTTTTTTTCTAAAATTTCTGCCAAGTCAAGTCGAAACCTTATTTAATGATGCTATGTTTTTACTTTTATAAAATAAAATAATTTACTGGCAAAAAAAAAATATTTAAAATTGTCATTTTTTCATGTCTCTGACTACACCTAACCCCTTAAAGACGAAAAATACGCAAGATATTTTAAAAAATTGGATTGCTGTATAGAAATTTGAAAAATGTTTCATTAATGACCTAAGAACTACATATTATCAAAAATAATAAAACAATAAAATTGTCCAGACCGATCAATAAATAGTTTTTTGTTTAAGATATTTGATAGCTCAAAGAAAACGTATCAAAAAAATCGTAATATACGTAAAAATTACATCGAATCGAACCTAACGATTTCGGGGACCTACCATTAGATACTCAATAATGTAGAAATATTTAGCAACCCTATCACTTATAAACATAAAGTTCAACGTTTGCAGTTTATTATTATGTCTTCCATGACCCCCTCTAGATCCGCGCTCGAGTAGGGGAGGGTATAAATAATATTTTTATTTAACCAACACTATTTTTTTCTTCTATACAAAATTAATTTGATTCTGGGCCCCTGTCGATTCGAGTTTTTGGTTCGAGATTTTAAATCTTGCATGCCCAGGAGCGTCGAGATTTTTCATTCGACATTTCTATAGAAAAAAAGTCGTATCGAGATTCGAGAATACGGTATAATTTACACACCGAGATTCTAGTAAATAATTTAGTGACTTTTAGTTTAGTAATCTCGAATGAGAAAAAGTCGAACGACCTCGAGAATAGGGGCTCAGAATACTTAGTTATGCGACCCCCTTTTACCGCTCGTCTCTTAAAGACTGTAACGAATCATTTTGGGCTTCTTTCTAATTAGATATAGTACTAGGCACAAAGTTCAATGTGGCTCCTTCAATAATAAAACACCTGTATTATGAAGAGGCAGAGAATATTTCACATACATATCGTATGGATGAGCTCCAGCCCATTCTTCAAGTCAGTGTGACAGAGACAGATGATTCAGACTGTATTCTACCGCTCACTTCATTAAAAATACGTTTGTCAATGTCTCTAGAATCCATTAAAGTTCATATATAAGAGATAGTACTAGTATATTATATAGTATAGTAAAGTAAAGCGGCAGTGCCGGGTTAACAGATATACAGTAGAAACCGGTTATAACGACGCAGAATAAAAGTCCCGGCTGAATCCCATATGATTGCCTGTTATAATATACCGTTTATAACGACATCGCTTATAACGAAATACCGGTTTTAACGACTATCTGTTTACAATATTTTCGGACAATTTTATCGGTTTGTACGACTTACCGACTTTTGTTTTATTTATTTTTTTAATTATATGTATGTAGTATTTTTATATAGGCAATACTCTTTGCACATGTATTATTTAACGTTAATTAATAAAAACAATTTTGTGTTTTTATGTCATTAATCTTAACGTAAGAATATTATGTTTATCCTTTAATAATCCGTGATGTTTTATTGTGTCTGACATAATTTGTGCATTTAATTTTTGTGTACAATAAAAAATATTGTTTGACATAATACATAATGTTTTGTAGGTTAAGTTTAATTCTAATAAACAGAAAACAGATGTAGATTTCAAATCGTATACGTACATGATTGGTGGAGAGTAACCAATCAGAACGCACCTCGTAATGTCAAACTATGATTCCGTAAAATAACGTTATTAAAGTGTCTCTATTCTAATCTATTCTGAATATCATAATATACATAGTATTCGGGTATTCCTAAATGTTTTATATTTATTTTATTTTATTTTGACGATATCTTCACTCACAGATGGTGAATTTTACAAAATTTCAGCATACTCATGAAATTTTTAATTTTTCCGATAAATTACCTTAAAAAATCGAATTATCGGATATTACGACAATCGGTTATAACGACCTAAAATTCCGGTCCCTTGGATGTCGTTATAACCGGTTTCTACTGTATATGCAAAATAAAAAACCCTAAGGTCTAAAATATCAGATTAGGAAAAACACCTATAGTCTGTTTCATTTAAGTTTTCAGTGGTTTCCGGGTGATTTTACGGTATTAATCACGATTCATACCGTCAAATCACCCGGCAACCACTGAAAACTTAAATGAAACAGACTATAGTACATTATATTAAATTATTGTCAAAAATTAGTGGCCATGCATTCAACCTCCTCCCTCACACACATAAAAAAGAAAATTTCAGTGAGCAAAAAAAGCATTTTATGTAAACTTATATCGGAAAGAACTTATTTATAATTTTTCAATGAATTTACAAAAAATACATTAATTTCAGAATTATTATAAAATATTATTATTATTATAATTATTAAAACGCTCGCAGGTGACATTTGAGAGTTGTGACGTCACACTCCTTGTCAACAATAATCAAACATTCAGAGTTAGACAGTAATTTAATTATTTTGTGTATTAAAAATGAATTTCAAAGTATAAATAAGTTCATAAATAAGGTATCTACCTAATAATCTTGTACGAGGAATTGATATTTGTCTAAATGAATTTAACATGGCGGATTGCTGTATTTTGCATTGTTATTTTAGCAAAAATTATATTAATATAAAAACAAATACATTTTTTAGAATTTTAACCTATTTTATTATTTAAAATTATAATTTCAATGATACTCATGCCTATTATATGAAATTCAGTCGGACGTTTATTTTGAGACGTTAAAACCGATATGTTGTACTAACCAATATCGTTATAACCGGTTTCGACTGTACACCAGTATTATTTCTACATAAATCAATCATTTTTTTAGTGCCTCCCCCCCCTCCATATCACATGCACGCGAACCCACCAAAACCCTGTCAAACATAAAATCTGTGCTTGCATGAAAAATTCCACCATCTAACAAGAATGACGTGGACGCGGGGACATAATGACACAGCGGAACTCAAGAACCAGTCATTGTTTTTTGGCTTCTGCAGATTTAAGATGACACATGTCGTTTACTGAATATATATACGCGATGTAATCATTACATTTTTTTATTTGTCTTTATTAGCAGACCTCGGTCCACCTGTCATGATTTTTATCTATTTATTTATTTTTTACATTCCGTAATGAGATTCTGATTATAATTCCATTTCCGGTATCGCGTACCGGATGTCGTGATACAGTTAAATGAGTAATGAAAATCTAAACAATTTTGATATAATAAAAGCGAACTATGTCATTCGCACGGTATTTATTTTTGTACAATATAATTAATTATAATGTACAATCAGGCCCTGAGAGAGCGTCAACGGGGCCCGGGCCAACCCACATTTTGGGGGGGGGGGCATACTCCCCCCCCCCCGAGCATAAGGATATCCCAAATAAATTTTGTACTGGTAAAATTCTAATAATTTTCTGATATTATTTTAGTATTAAAAATCAGGGGTTTTTTAAGAAAATTTTCCTTTTTTTGCTTTCTACTTGAACTTTTTACCACACATCTTTTTGCAGTATATTTATGTTTTTTAAATAACCTCTGTTAAAAATAGTATAAGTATCAAAAAATATGTAAAATACAAATAATTTTCAAGGCGCCGGGGCCCCTGAGACACAGGGGGCCCGGGCCATATGGCCCTCCTAGCCTCCACTCTATCTGGGCCTGTGTACAATATATCTTGTACTACACTGAAAAAATTTTATGTTAATTTTTAACATGAAAAATATGTTAACGAGAGGTCGAAATTGATCCTAGAAATTTTTAACACCCGACATGGTAAAATTTAAAAGAACGTCTACTACAATTCAATATACTGTATAGCAGTTTCTATGACGGTGATAGGCCAGATATGAAAAGTAATATAGAAACATAGTAAAATTATAGAGAATGTACGTGAAATTTTAATATGCAAAAATTAAATTAAAGAATAGCGTATTTTACTTTTTCAGAGTAAATAAATTTTAATAGGTACTATGTTAAAATTTACCATTATGTCATTGTAATATTTCATTTACTTTATTTTAAATTCTATCGATTTTTCTGTTAATTTTTTTTCAGAAGTTGATTCTGTCCTCAGGTTCACAGCATTTTCTGTTAATTTTTAAAAGAATATTCTCTCCATGTAGTTAAACATATAAAAAAATAATTTTAGATTCTATATTGTTTAAAACGATCTTACAACTACCAGAAACGAATTTTTCAATTTTTCCAATTTTTTTGAAACGATATGAATGACAAAAAAAAGTGTTTTTTTTAGTAAGATATAATTGATCGTAGTATTTTTCGTTAAAAATAATAATTTTTAAAATTATATTTCAAATGATTTTTTCGCTTTATTTATTGAAATTCTACACAATTGGCTATATAGAGACGTTTGAAAAACTAATTATTCGAAACTTCAACCTTTTAAAATACTATAAAAATTATAAAACAAATACATTCACGTGTAATTTATTCAAAATGATAAAAAAACTAGCTCTGCCATTACAGCAAATTAGTACATGTTACTATTATATACCGTTCTGCCTATTTCAATTTTCAAATTAAAATCAACTTCTTTTACTTACTTAGTAATATATTCCATTAAATGTAGGGACATGAGTTCTGAATATAAATTAACAACAAAATTTTTCGAAACCAAATCCTTTTTTACAGTGTCCTAGACGTAAAACCTTAATTGAAAATTATTTTATAAAAATAAAAAAATGTATTTTACTTTATAATACAACTTAAAACTTTTAATTCATCCTGTAGATATACAAACAAAAGCATGCCTGTATATACATCTATATGCATTAAAATAAACTATTTATTCATTTAAAGCTAGACTAATATCAATTAAGTATATTAACAAACATTCTAAATACAAATAAATATATGGTATCTATTTCATAACACACAGACAAACATTAATTGCATTTATATCTTATCATTTTCAAGTCCATACCACCTTACTGCAGATAATATAATTAATAGAACATTGCATGCTAATGTTGATTTTGTAAATTGTTTATTATGGTTATGAACTAACTCTCGTATGCAGAGTGTTTTGACTTTATGCACCTATAAGTAACAGCAATCGTCTTGATTAGATCGGTAGTCTGATGCTTCTCGGGCAAACGGAAATAAGGGGTGGACCGTCAATTCCATAACTTCCCCTCAAAAAAATACAATAAAAAAAACATACTAAACAGGAAATCATTCCACCAATACCGTAGAAGCGACTGTTGACTACCATTTTTTAGATATTTTATACAAAAAAAAAAAAAAAAATACAATTAAATTCTTATAATGTATTCAAAAATTAAAAATGTACCCAAAAAAATTGAATATTTAGAAGTATTTAGAACATATTAAGGTTACACGCCTAGCATACTGTAAAAAAATATTTGGTTTCGAAAAATATTGTTTTTAATTTATATTCAGAACACATGTATACCTACATTTAATGGAATATTTTACTTTGTTAATTATTAAAACTAAAAAGCTTAGTTTAATTTAAAAATTTAATTGTATATAATAGTAACATGTACAAATTTGCTGTAATGGCACAGCTAGTTTTTTATTATTTTGAATAAATTACACGTGAATATATTTGTTTTATAATTTTTATAGTATTTAAAAGAGTTGAAGTATCGAATAATTAGTTTTTAAAACGTCTTTACATAACCAATTGTATATAATTTCAATAAATAGAGCACTTTCGGCAAGTTCTCTCATTTATCGTCTGTTAAAAACTATTGTAATATCCAAATACTCAAAAACCATACGTCCTATATTTTAAATAAAAATTAGTAAAATATATGAGCTATCCATAAATAATATATTAAAAATTTATACTTTTATCTATAAATTGCTCTAATGATCCAATAACTTTAAGAACAAAATACTTCATATTTTTCTAATAAAAAATTTGATTTAATTATAGCAACAAGTATCATAGCACCGGTATACGCGGTCGAAACCGCGGAAAATTTTACAGCCAAATAAACAAAAGAATATCATTAAACAAATGTTATGAATATGAATAAAAGAGTTAAACAAAAAAAATCATTTATGTAAAAATAAATATCTAATTAACAAATCAACATTTTTTTCCTTCATAAAATTTTTCCTCTTGTAAGAAACAATACTCTTATTAATTTGAATACGAAAAACAACTTTCTTTTGTTTAATTTGAAAACAATTTCTCAACAAACAAAATCACAACTTTACTTCATATACAAAAATATATGGCAGGAAGTCAAATAAAAATCTTTTATAAAATTTATAAACACGGAAAACAACGAGCTAAAAATAAAGCATTCGCATTTCATAATATTTGAAATTAATACGCCTACTCTATTGTCAAATAACAAATGTATATTTACAAATTAAATAATGAAACATGAACATATAGCTATGCTAGTTAAAATACGATTTTATGAACTATATGTACTATACATTTGTACATTAGGTACATCAATTATATTATTATAAATTAACGTTAAAATATTATGCTGATTATTTTACATTATAATGACTGTAATGAACCGTTGTACATTATAAATGGTTAATAACTATTATTCAAAATCAATATTACCTATATTATACATGAAATAAAATTTAATTAAGGTGAGTTAATGTTTTTATTTAATAATAAACTATTTGAGTAATATGAGTTTCTATATATCTTTAAAAAAACATTTTTTTTCGTCCTATCAACCGTCAGGACTTGTGAAAAACAATAAATATTTTTAGCTCAAAAAGTTGCTCCTTAATTGCTCCTCATGTATCTGAAATTGCTCCAACTCTAAAAAAATCTAAACAAAAGTTATTAACTATACAAAAAAACAAAAAATCCTAAAATGACATTTTTCAAAAACTGATCGTTTTTCGTAATATTTCTTATGGTCAAACAATTGCTCCGAAACGCTCTCTACTTAGTTATTCAAAATTATCAATATTTTGAAGTCAAAATTTAAATTTAAATTTCTCACTTTAATTGTTGCAAAACAGCATTAATAAGTATGCAATATGGCGATGTTTTGTATAGGTCAAAAAATTGCTCCTCATGTATCTGAAATTGCTCCAACTCTAAAAACATCTAAACAAAAGTTATAAACTATATAAAAAAACAAAAAATCCAGAAATGAAATTTTTCAAAAACGAATCGTTTTCCGTAATATTTCTTATGGTCAATCTATTGCTCCCCAATTGCTCCAAAATGCTCTCTACTTTACTTAGTTTTTCAAAATTATTCATTATTTTAAATCAAATAACCATCTTTGAATGATTATACAACACGTGCGTGAAACTTGTCAAAGTCTTCATGAAACTCCATGAGAACTGCCATATAAATTTGATATCTTATTTGAATGTGTTTTAACCATCTACCTCTCAACCCTTTAATACAGTGGCATAAGAAAAGCTATGCACTGATTTTGTACATATAAACGACTTTATTATTATTATTACCTCAGAGTTCATAACTTAAGGACTAAAAACATTCGATTCACAGGGTTTGCGGTTAGCCATAAACCAAGAACATAAACTATGCATCTGATTCGAAAATCGAATCTTCACAAAAAAAGAGACAGAGCGTATTGTGGGTCTGTTCTTGTCTTTATTAAAACAGTGTAAAAAAAATGTCTATGGGTTATATACCTATCCTCTTCTATTTCGTGAACCAAATTTTATATATTACAAATTACAACGATAGCAATTTATGCCTAGTCAATATATTTTTTCGGAGTTAGGTACAGATAATACATATTTATGTTATGATAGTCGCTTTAAATCGGTTTTTAGTTTTGCATTTGCATGCTAGATGTCACTACGCCTATTTCTCTCATTGCGTATTGGAGTTAAATCACTTCAGTAATATAATATCTCTACACAGAAAAAAAACTGTATTGGACCAAGAAAACCTTGTTTTGTATATAACGAAAACAATATTTTCTTAATATAAGAAACATACTCTTAATCCAACTACGTTATTCCTTCGTTCAAGAATACTATAGTTGGTTTAAGAGATTATTGCTTATCTTAAGAAAATATTGTTTTCGTTATATACAAAACAAGGTTTACTTGGTTTGAGAAATACTTTCTACCAGTGTATGGATGCATTGCATCTATCTGTAAAATTTTGTATGTGTGTATTATTAATATAAATTAATATTGTATACTATATACTATGTATATATGTTTCTGTCGGATTTAGTTATCCAGTAATTGATGATAATGAATAGCTGACCTGTCAGACTGAATATGATTTATCATTTTTCGATAGTACTTCACTGATACAATACACTTTACTAATACATCATATCACACATGATAGTTCTTTAATTTCATATCGGTGTTAAGAGACTTCGTGTAAAAAATTAATAATCATTTTTATAATATGTACTTATTTATAAAATATATTCTAAGAAAAATACATAACATTATTGTTTATACAGTAAGTTATGATTTTACTTCTTATTTTCTTGTGGATAAGTCGATATTTATATGAGAAATTTCAATTTGATGCATGAAATTTTACTGAAAATTTTTGAATTTTAGATTTCGTTTAAATTATGTTTATTGTATAGAAAATGATGTGAAAAGTTGAAATTTTCAAGCCGCAGGTCTGTATCTCAAACCATTCTCGAGATATGGCCTGTTAAAGTTTTCGATTTTCCAAAATTTTGAAGAAAAATGGTCATAACTTTTGAACGTGTAGTCGGATTTGATTTTTGTTGATGAATTTGAAATCAGCGTGTTAAAATCTATATAACGACATGTATTATACTTGAAAATTAAACAAAAAATTTTTGGTCAGAAATCGACATTTTTTTAAGGTATACCCCTTTGAATTTTTTCGATTTTTCGCGAAAATTTTTTTTGTCGAATTTTAAAGAATTATACATGTCATTATATAGATTTTGACGCGCTGATTTCAAATCTGTCAACAAAAATCAAATCCGACCTCACGTTCAAAAGTTACGGCCGTTTTTCTACAAAATTTTCAAAAATCGAAAACTTTGAGAGGCCATATCTCGAGAACGGTTTGAGATACAGACCTGCGGTTTGAAAATTTTAACTTTTCATATCATTTTCTATACAATAAACATAATTTTAACAAAATATAAAATCCAAAAAATTTTAGTAAAATTTCAAGCATTTATTTATGTATAACATCATAATATATGTTTATATAAAATAAATTACATGAAAAATAATTAACACTGTTATTTATATAGTAAGTTATGATTTTACTTCTTCTTTTCTAATCTATAAGTTGATATTTCTATGACAAATTTTAATTTAATGCATACAATTTTACTTAACATTTTTGAATTTAAAAAAGTAATTTTTTATATAGAAAATTACGCGAAAAGTTTAAATTTTCAAACCGCAGGTCTGTATCTCAAATAGTTCTCGAAATATGGCCCATCAAAGTTTTATTTTTTTCAAAATTTTCGAAAAAAAAAATGGCGGTAACATCATAGAAACATCAACGTATAAATAAAATAAAAATAAGCAGGAATTCAAAGTCTATGGGCATAGCAATTAAGGTAGTAGACCGGTGTGACGGCCGAAATTTCGACTTTTTTTCGTGACCTTATTTTAACAAGTAAATAATATACTATCGTTTTGTAACTTTTACATATTTATTTTAGTACTTTAAATGATACAAAAAAATTTTTATTTACTTAATTTTCCATTTATTTATTTACTATATGTAATGTCAAAGTGGAGTCCTCTAAAGAATGATGAGCTGTTTCGGGGAAGCACACAGCCTTCCGTAGTCATTTGAAATGAAAAAATCAAAAATAGTATTATTGTGTAGACCTTATTTTAATGAACTAACCAATAATATACATAATAAAAAAAAAAAAAAATAGCGGACTTATGAAAAAAAAGTTCTCAAAATGTAATTTTTTTTTTGATAAAATGTTTAAAAAAATTAATTTATTATTAAAAAATTAAATGTTTTAAAGGTTAGGTATTTAGATATGTGTATGTAGAATAACTAGTTAAATTTTGAGCCAAATCGGTTGAATAGTTTTGAGTCAGTGCTTCCCCGAAATTTCAAAAACATGGTTTCGAGAAAAACGCTAAAACGTTTGTTTCCCATCTTATAGCAATGTACACTCGTCGAACGATAAATGCCTGTTACTTTGGAAATATTCTAAATTTTGGTCTGAAAATTTAAGAGCATATTTTTAAAATGTGGTTCTTCCGAAAAATGTAAAAAAAAAATCGATTTTTTTTGACCCATCACAGTGGTCTACTACCTTAATTCACAGACTAACCTTGGGTTGCATAAAGCAAAATATTCCTCGATTAGTTAATCGGTTGTTTTCAACCCATGATTAATGTTTATTCTAAACTTAATCTCAATTTGTAAATGAACAATTCACTAAATATGATAATTGTTTACCTTATAAAATGTATCATAACTGTGACTGATTTTTAGAATTGTCGAAATAATGGTTTTAAAACAACCAATTAACTAATATTGTATTATTTTGCTTAGTACAATCCAAGGTAAACATTAATATATATATTTATAAATTTATACCAACAGGGTTATTAAAACTTTTCCCCAGAACATCCCTTCCAAACACGACACCTATACCCCCTAAACAGCAGTTTTACTGATTGAATACAAATGTAACATTTATTACACGCCCTCCATTACGCACGCAGCCCCCCCCCCCCCCCAATAAATAGGTAAAAACAACTTTATCGACACCATTCAAACCAATAACAACGAGAATTATTACATCAATAATGCAAATGTTTTCCATTTCAACCTAAACGGTCATCTACAACAAATCGCTTTCCCACAAAACACGCAAACAGTGCAGAGAATTCGTGAACAGAACATACCTACCACGCACCGACAACAAAGCTGTTTATAAAATTCGTGACATCGTTTTTTTTTTTTTATTATCTACAGGCGACCGAAAAAAATCACTTAAATTATAATTGTTTTTTTTTTTTAGTATTTTTATAAATTTTTGTTTAAGTTTTTTTGAAGGTAACTCTTGGTTTCTGGGTGTATTCAAAGTTTTGACCAATTGTGTTGCATCCAAGAGTGAAGCTTCGTAAGAGCTTTCAAAAATTTATAATAGGAATATGAATTTTATTAGAATAATTTTTCTGAATAGTAGGATGATTAAAAATATACGTTTTTTATTACTCATTTTGGGAGACCTATATTCAATTTGTATATTCAATTTTCAAGAAACCCAAAAAATGAAGCATTTTTTATATTTGCTTTTTTTAAACATGAAAAAGTGGCAAAGATAAAAAATTCTTGAAAATCCAAAAAAATATCAAATTATTTTGTTAAAATATCTTTGAAAAATGAATTCATACAAAAAGTTATCTAAGAAACAAATAGTTTATCTTCTTCTCATAAAATAAGATAGCGTTATTAAAAAATATGTTTCCAAACACATACAACGCCATTTTGCCCTAAGAATGCATGTAAAGTTTTTTATTTAATATCTGTTAAAATATTCACTGCTATTTTTCAATAGTGTCAACCTCCTTAAGAGCACACGAATTTCAAAACTACATATTTTTTCTATACAACTTTATTTTACCATACTTCGACTACATATAAAGAAACTTTCAAATCACCCTGTACAATTTAAAGAACTCGTTTGCATATTCCCCGGACTTATGAACAAACACAGATCCATTGTTTACTTGTGAATAATACCACAAACAATTCAATCGTAAACATACACTGTATTTATACGCCATATTGTCTACACATACATATATTCAGTTTCAGCCAGCCAATTATGTGTTAATTGTTTTCAGCTAAGACATCGACTGATTTAAATTTTAAATTCACACAAATAACGTTATGGCCATGGGATTTTGTTGCTTTTTACGTCTAAAGAATAATTTATCGTACTGTAGCGTGGGGGGTTCGGACGTTTTAATCCATATGTATTTGTACACGATTACACGAAAAAAAAGATAAACCTGAAGAATTAGTGGGCTCTCACACCGGATCAATATAGCAATATAGCAACACAGCAATAAAGTAACTACCAATTAGCAACTAGCAATATAGCGATAACATATTGCTTTGGTGTGAGACAATATGACCGATTCAATGTATATTGACAGATAGTAATAATATCATCGCTAGTTATACACCCATACCTCACTTTGCGTCGTGGTTACGTTCCAAAAAAACACGACGCAAATTGAAACGACGCAAAGTGAATTATTTAAGTAACTCTCGTTTTAATTAAAAAAAAAAATTAAAGACTCGAACCCAAAACAACGCAACTTCGAAAATTTAACGACGCGCAGTGAAAATTAGTACTAATTCAGCAGCGACGCAACTTCGAAAAAAAACGCAAAACGAAACGACGCAAAGCGAGGTATTGGTGTAAATTGCTAGTTGCTATATTGCTCCGGTGTGAGAGCCCGGAGTTTTTTTCCTGTACATCCCGGATAGTAAGCGACAATCTATCATTATACTCTCTGATGTCCAGTATTATAAAGGACCTAGCAAATTTGCAAGCTAGCTAGCACTCATAAATGAAGTTATTAATTTTGTTATAGTATCTATGGATTAGCTACGGAATTTAAGCAGTGATACTTCAACGTATTGTAACACAGTTGGCGACTTTGACCGTATAAAAAAATGTTCATAATAACACCACTGTTTTAATACCGTTGTGTTTACATACAACGCTTGCGCGAAAGTTGTTAAAGTCATCACAAAACTCCAAGAGAACTGTCATATAAGTTTGATATCTCATGTGAGAGTGCAAATTTGCATTTGCTAGCCCCTTTATAATACCAGACAGGAAACTATAATTCTTTTTTTCCGTGTACACAGAAAAAAACTGTATTGGACCAAGAAAACCTTGTTTTGTACATATATAACGAAAACAATATTTTCTTAATATAAGAAACATACTCTTAATCCAACTACGGTTATTCCTTCGTTCAAGAATACTATAGTTGGCTTAAGAGATTATTGCTTATCTTAAGAAAATATTGTTTTTGTTATATACAAAACAAGGTTTGAGAAATCCTTTCTACCAGTGTAGGTGGTAAATCATTTCAGGATTTTGAAATTATCTTTTTATAATCATTTTTTTAGCTAACTCCAAAAATTGGGGATACTTTTGGATATTTTCCGATAAAATAGTTAACTTTTTCTTATCATATAGCGACCTTGTTACCCACCGAGAAATTCCTTTTAATATAAAATACGAACGGCAGATGATTTGTTTTTAAAATTAAAAAAAAACACGACCTTTCCTAAAAACATCAAACTTTCATATAAATATATCAGTTTCATTTTCAACAGAACCTCAACAAAAACATATGTAATATCTACGCAGACATTCAATATTTGACTTCAAGGAAGAAAAAAAAAACGGTGGGTGGGGGGGGGGGGGGGCACTTTATTCACATACTATTTCAATTTTTTGTAAAAAAAAAGTATATAATCATCTGGTCATATTTAGTACGATATTGCTTTTACCACCAAGACAGATCAAGAGGAGGGGGGGGGGGGGTAAATTGATGCTCCAGTTTTTATGACTACCTCCCCCCCATTGGCAGAAAAACAAAGAAGGTCATTAGATACTAATAATGATGGTAAATTGAAATATAACATATAAAAGTACGTTCATTTATGCCAAACAAGTTTCACGGACCCCATTGTTTCAGAATCGCTGGTATAGAGAGTTAGGCGGATGCTGAAATGCATACCAACGAGAAACTAAACTAATTTCATTATTCAATTACTGAATAATAATATATAAAGCATGCGACAACAATACTATAGTTGTAGTACAATGATTAGTTTACAGGCGCCGAACTTTACACGATATAGCGCGGGGTTGGGGGGGGGGGGGGGGGGGGGTGAACACCACTACCGTCTCATTTGCATCCTTAGTTTGAATTTGCATCCGTTCGAAGTTACCCGAAACTATAGTTTATATTATAAATACACAGGAAAAAAACTCGATCTTATTGAAAATTTTAGATGGAAAAATGCTTAATACAGGGTGGCCAGTATTTCTCTGGAACAAATGTCTCTGACTTATCCCGGTTTTCCAGGAGAATTTTTACCGTTTTTCCCTCTTTTTTTATACTTAAAATTTTGATAAAAAACCTAAAAAAGGTCACATAGAAAAATTTAAATATTTACGAGAATTTGTGTGGTTTTTGAAAAATTCCCTGACTTCCAACCATATTTCATGACTTTTCCCTGTATAGCAAAATTCCCTGACTTTTCCCGGTTTTCCAGAAACTGGCCACCCTGTTGATAAAATCTTGTTAATATAACAATATTTCTTCAATATAACAATAAAAAAATTCTTATTGAGGATATTTTATTCATTTGAAAAATATATCTTCATGTTTATCTAAAAATCTTTTCATTTGTCAAATTAATAAATAATTTATTATTACAAATAGATTAAACATAATGGTTGTATTAATAAATATTTATCAGTGTGAATATTTTTTACACCACCCAACTAGTGAAAGTGCAATTTTCGATACGGTAAATTCAGTGATGTCATTTATTAAGTATTTTTTTGTATTTAAAATATGCGTTTTCAATACGAAACAAAATGTTCACCGTGATAAGAACATTGTTAGTAATAATATACATTTATCAATAAGATAAACGTGGATATTTCTATATTGGTAAAAAAATTATCATATTAACAAACAACCTCTATCGGAGCAAAATCGATCAGGGATTTTTTACATTGATCACATTTTTTAACACATAGACAATTTTTTTTTCTGTGTACTGTTCTGTTTGTTAGTTAGTATTATTTTAAATTAAATAGCATTGTTTTTTAGATAAATAAGTATGTACATAGTGCATGAAGTACAGTGGTGCCTCGCACAACGAACCTCGCTTCCCACAACGAACTGCATCGTGTTTAATTTTGCCGCCCGAACGCTCCTACGTATAACGAAGTCGCCCGAACTTCCAAGGTCGCACGCAGTCGATGCTCAAACTTGCATGAACATGCATCAACGCGCGTCAGTCGTTCTTTTCTGTGCTTAACTCACACACCTGTTTGTTTTAATAAATGTAATTTTGTGTCTATATTATGAGTTCTAAAAAAAGCAGGAAGGTGATTTCTGTTGAAATGAAACAAGAAATAATTAGAAAGAGGATTTGACCCTGCAAACCTCGGTAGACTCTCCTAAATCCGATTCTGACTAAAAAATAAAAAAATAAAATGTTACAGTAGCATATTTTATGCTACAAAACGAATTAAAATTTTTAACATTGTTATGGGAAAACGCGTTACATATAGCGAACTTTTTGCATAACGAATGTGCTCCCGGAACGAATTAAGTTCGTTATGCGAGGCACCACTGTATATTATTATACCCCTAGCCCCTTTTACCCCGGGCCTGCATGTATGACATTTTTTTTAATTTATTTTTTTCATTGTGTATAAAAAATCTTTACTACGCCCCTGTACCCAAATACCGCGACAACAAGCCGACAATGAATCATGAAAAGAAAAAGCGCAACAACTATTGTGTATATAACAACACAACAGAGAATTTTTGTTAAAGTATTTTGTGCACGACACAGTACTGTTCATGTTCCCGACATAATCTACAAATCGATTTTTGATCCGCGACTATCGGCTCCGCCGTATCGGCTTGCATGATTTGGTACACACAGCGCAACTATCTCGTGTTGCGTTCGGCACGACCTTCACGCGATTGTTTATTTTTACACAATACAATGTCCTTTTATAAATATTATAAGGTACTGGCACCACGAGTGGATCGTGAATTTGTGGGGTCTACCTTACGATCGGATTTTTTTAAATTTTAGATTTTTTTTTCATTACAATATCGTCTATTGTTCTCAATGGAGGCTGGGGGCCTTTTGTATCCACGGGGCCCTGGGCTGCAGCCCAAAAAGTCCTTAAGTAAATCCGCCCCTGACTGGCACCAATCTTGGCCGCTTTAAGAAGAACAAGGTATACTATTTTTTTTGCAATTCATATGAACTCATGTTACTAATAAAACTCGTATCTATTTATTAAATCAAAGTACGCTAATATACTTTTTCTTATATAGCAATAGATAAAGTAAAACTAGAAATCAATACAATGTCCGTTTATAAATATTATAAGGTACTGTGGCACCAATCTTGGCCGCTTTAAGAAGAACAAGGTATAGTTTTTTTTCATAAACTCATGTTATTAATAAAACAATGTACGCTAAAATACTTTTATTTAGTTATTATAGCCATGGATGGATATAGTAAAACCAGTAAGGGGCACCTAGGACACAAAATGATAAGTACTACGACACAAAAATTATAAAAAAAAGAATCATAAAATTTAAAACAATGTAAAGCAGATGCTATGATAATATAATAATTAATAAATAGATTACTCTAATAATTAGTTTAAATGTCTACCATTTTAACATCCATTGGCCGATTGTGATCAAATTAAGCTGTTTTACAGTTAAGTGTCTATAGATTATGATTCAGTAATGGCAGAGCAATCAAATATCAACAAATATTTCTAATTTACTGCACAGAAAAAAAATTCGTTCTTATTGAAAATTTGATATGCAAAAAATGCTTAATAAATTTATCTTGTTAATATAACAATATTTCCTCAATATAACAATAAACGAATTCTTATTGAGGATTGAGGATATTTTATTAATTTGAAAAATATATCTTCATGTTTATCTAAAAATCTTTTCATTTGTCAAATTAATAAATAATTTATTACACCAACTAACGAAACTCTCAAATAGATTAAACATAATGGTTGTATTAATAAATATTTATCAGTGTGAATTTTTGTGCAATTTTCGATATGGTAAATTCAGTGATGTCATTTATTAAGTAGGTATTTTTTTGTATTTAAAATATATGTTTTCAAAACGAAACAAAATTTTCACCGTGATAAGAACATTGTTAGTAATAATATAAATTTATCAATAAGATAAACGTGGATATTTCGATATCGGTAAAAAAATTAACATATTAAGAAACAACCTCTATCGAAGCCAAATCGATCACGGATTTTTTACATTGATCACATTTTTTAACACAGACAAATTTTTTTTCTGCGAGCATTTAATTAAAAAGAGTCCAACACTGAAGTAAAGTACCAGTACCTATAAAATATACCTCTTTTAAGACTACTATAAAATATATTCCAAGCTATAACAATTATAATCTACACAAAAATAACCTTTTAAATGAAAACTATTTTAGAAAAAAAAATACCCCAATATTTTTTTCTGAGTACGCCCCTGAATATACATATAATCTATATAGATAACAAATACCATTAATTCCCATTTATGTAATTAACAACAAACAAACAAACCAACACAAATCTATAAAATACAATCAATACTTCAATACATAACTAATAACTACTGCACTCGATGAAGTGAATATAATATTTTGACATGCTGTGAGAGCTGCTGCAACCGACATAATGCTAACGGCTTTATTTCCTCAGAGACGTAGAACTGTGATATTTCTTGCGTAGGTTCTTACAGCTAGACAGACACTCGATAAAACATATGTATATATATGTATATTACGTCAATTTAGTGTCTCGTTTTCAATCGTTAAAGATAAGAACGACTTTGAATTTGGAATTATCTTATCTATTTTCTAATTAATTATATATGCATACATACTTTAGTGTAGTTTTAATGACCAAATTGCCGATAAATGTTACTGGATTTTTTTTTCATATATAGATAAATAATATGTACCTATGTCTTGCTATAGTCTGTTTCGTTTAAGTTTGCAGTGGTTGTCGGGGATTTGACGGTAGGAATCGTGATTCGTACCGTCAAATCCCTCGGACGATATCTTTGCTTACTGAAACAGACTATAGTTAAATGCTTCATTAGTTAACTGTGATTTAGCTTACAATTAGATATAAATTTAAATATTGTACCGTTTTATCAACGAGTTTAATTAAAGAGATTTAAAAATTTTCTACACTACGCTTTTAAATATACTATGTAAATACATCAAAAATATACTTTAAAGGGGCATTAATTTGGTTGATAATACTGATTGACTGTCTCATCAACGCACAGGTCCAAACTTTTGGACCTAGACATATGTGATTTTTGGAGTCTTCTTTTTATGAATTAATCACCCACTAAAAAGGTATTTTTCCGAAATTCAACCCCTAAGGGGAGAAGAGACAGTTAAATAAAATTAAGTCAAGATTTTATGAATTATTTTGCAATACAATTTTTGCAAGAATCTTTTCAACCCTCAGTGCTATGAGTACAACCCTTAAAATTTTCAATAGCATGATAGGAAAAGTGATACTTCATTTAAAAGGATTTTTCATTCTTAACAAGGTGCTTTTTTCAAATCTGTTTAGTTTTAGTAAAGTTAAAAAAAAACATTCACAATTAAAATTCAATGCAAAGTAGGCTTATTTTCTTATCAAATAATACACATTTTTGAAATTCAACCCCTAAAGGGGGAAAACAGAGTTAAATAAAATATATTCAAGATTTTATAAATTATAGAAATGTTTATAAAAATGCGGGTGAAGCCGCAATTTTTTAGAAAATATATCTACCATGTATAATTTTAAATTATATAATTCTGATACAATTTATTGGTCAATAATTCCTTACATAAAAATGTATTTGTTTTGATTTATATCACGAATTTTGATTATTCGTGACTATATAATATATAAGCGCACGATTTATCGAAGTTATACAATACATACATTGTTTGAGGTATTTATAGTTGAGCAAAAAGGTTCGCTATATAATAGAGAAAGACAAATATTGCGCGATTTATGAAATATCTCGGAAAAATAAAAGAAAAATTAAGAATAAGTCCAAATTTTTTAAATAACTAAAAAAAATTATACATAAGAAGCTAGATTCAAAATTTTGTAATGGTTCTCCACCAGTAAGCAAATATATCGTCAAATATTTGGGTTAGATCTTGAATTTTTCTAATTCCCAAAAAAAAAAAAAACCTTACAAAATATTAGAAAAATTAGATCATCTAAATTCACATATGAATAAAAAAAAGTATTATCAAACTTCTAAAGAATGATAAAAATATTATATAGCCTATCCTAAAAAATCCTCACTACAATAAAAAGTTTTACAAAACAGTAGTTTTCTCCTAACAACGACGTTATAATAAAAATAAAAACACTATTCAAATAACTTTAAAAAGCCTAAACAAACACACAAACAAACGTACAAAAAAACAACAATACACGTCAAACAGTAACCACAGAAAAGAACACTGAAATCGGCGCAACTTTTTTTTATATACAACACTTTGTAAAATAAAATAAAAAAACTAGATGGCACATTTTATTACAGAAAACAACCTGCGCAAAATATTTCAAACACCAAGCAAGCAATCTTCGTATTACATATAGCTCAACACAGCGATACTCAATATGTTATTACTTACGACCGAAAACACAAAAGGACCGTCCAGAATTTAATTAAATGGTTGCTTGTAGTTAAACCTCAATCTCAAAATTCATCGTACACAGAAAAAAAAACTGTATTGGACCAAGAAAACCTTGTTTTGTATATAACGAAAACAATATTTTCTTAATATAAGAAACATACTTTTAATCCAACTACGTTATTCCTTCGTTCAAGAATACTATATGGTTGGTTTAAGAGATTATTGCTTATCTTAAGAAAATATTGTTTTCGTTATATACAAAACAAGGTTTACTTGGGTCAAGTAAACCTTTCTACCAGTGTATATGTTACCATTATGTAGTACTATTATGAGTAGAAATTTCAGATTTTTATCTGGTCTCCCACCAGAGTTATTTAGCTTTGAAAAGTGCCGTTTTCTGAAATTTTCAAATTTGGTGATTTTTTTGAAAAAAAAAAAAGGGGAGAGCAGTCTCAGGGTTAAACTTTGGTATGTGAATACAACTAGTACCCATTTCTTTGTAAATTTTTTATGACTTGTTGATTCTACCCCTTCTTGCAAAAATATCCCCTTGAAAATGGGATTTTTTTAAAAAGAGAGCTAAGAATAGGCCGATTGGTCAACTTTTAGAATTGAATTTAGGTGAAAATGTGTAGAAAAAATCTTGTAGTCCGTTTTTCTCTAAATAAATTGCTTCTAGTCGCCGCGCGAAAACAAAAAACAAAAAAATTAAAATTATGGTCTTTTTAAACTACCAACATGTTAGGGTAATTGCACACAAAAAATCAATTTTTATTTATACTTTTTTTCTACGGGTCGTGATAATTTTTGTTTGCCAAAATTAATTAATGTCTTCAATTTGATTTTTTTGCATCCATTCCTGACGCACACAGTTTGAGAGCCACTGACATAAGAGATTACAATCGATGTGATGTATCTCAGACAAAAGGCATTCTTAAATCATTTGGGGAATAAAACATGCTCGGAGCACTGGTTATTGTCCATTAATGGACTCGAAAACTAGTACTTATAAATTCCAGCCGAATGCTAAATGATTGTTCTCCGACACCCATTGTCGGTACCACGTTTGTAGGGGTGTCAAATTTACCAAATTTAAAAAATTAACAATTTATTTTTAGTACATATTCAAAATTTACCCCTCAGTTGCTGTTATCATAATTTTTCCGGGGTAAAGGTGGGGGGGGGGGGGGTAAAAGATTTATTAACAAACGAGTCACACGAAATATTACCTTCCCTTACCCCCAAAACGTCATATTTTATTTCAATATGAAAATATAATAATTACTAAAGTATTATTTTTCAATAATAAATAATCTATGAATAAAAATCTACCATGGATGCCACAGGACTTTCTTATACGTATAACTGAGAACAAGATAAAATTCTTCACAACTTATTTTCTACTTTTCTTTAATCGACAAAAGCAAACATCCGTTTTCGGTTGAAATATCGTTTTAAAAAATATGAGGTTTTCTTCCGATACGAAAATTAATCTTACATATAAAATTTCACTCGTTTCTGTTTTTTTTTTTAATTATAGCGTCTACAGACAGATAGACCGACACACAAAAATAATCAGGATGGATTCAGGAAATGATAAATTGAATATTTCCATCAAAATCTAATACTGGGTCCAATGCGCTAGAATAGGAGTTCCCAACCTTTTTCCTACATCGACCCCTTTGAAAATAATTATTTTCTTTATATACCTCCTTACATTTTTAGATTTTACAAAACATAAATATACCTACTACAATCTTGTTGAAAAAGTACAAGTTTAGTAAAAAGTAAAAAAAAAAATGAAAATTTTAAAACAAAAAAATTATCATCGATCCCCAAAATAGATTCCATTGGGAACCCATTCGCTAGAAGGTAAAGAATATATAGTTATTTTAAAAAATATAACAGCAGGATAAAAAAATGTGCAATTCATATTAAAATTGACCAATTGGCATCCCTATACATACAATAAACAACTGTAGTACCCCCCGTTTAAAAGTAATTGGAACTGAAATGTTTATCGATATTTGCATACAACCGACCACCACACACTGATTTAATCTCCACAAAGTATGAAAATTTAATATACATACACTTGCTTGTGAAATATTACATATGTACACACACTTACACTCGTTTACTACATGCATTCATAAATTATATTACATTTTATTTGTGATGCTGTAATGTACCTACATATGCGTAATGTACATAAACAGTATATGTACACTGCCGTGCAAAAGTGTTTGGACGCTCATTTTTCTGCGTACACAGAAAAAAAAACTGTATTAGACCAAGAAAACCTTGTTTTGTATATAATAGGCTATTGATTATAGGTTTTTGAAAGGAACAATTGCGATAAAGGGTTTTTATTATTAAATATGTTTGTTTGACACCTACAGATGATAAAAACACAAAGTGCTACTAAATTCACCCTTGCGTTTTTTAAGGGGGGGTTAAACTAGTCACTTTTCAATGTTTTAAGTATAACTCGAAAATTAAGCAGAATTTGACAATTTTACAAGAATGATTTTTTATAGAAAATTAAATTTCCCATCAAAATAGATGATTTAAAAATTAAAAAAAAAATTGTATGCAAGAAATAATTTAAAAAACAAATCGAAAAAATATCAAAAAATCACAATTTTTTCAAATTTTTACTAAATTGCTTATACATTTTTTCTAAGTAAAGATAGGTATAGGACATGCTTTGGAGAAAAAAAAGTAGAGGTCACGCCCGTCAAAATGTTGAGTCGAAAAATTTTTTTTGAAGAAAATTGGTTGAGTTATAGTAATTCAAAATTTACCATTTTTTCTCAAATAGTAACTTAATATACATATAGGCAATTGATTAGAGGTTTTTGAAAGGAATAATTACGTTAAACGGTTTTCATTGTTTTATATGTTTGTTTGACACCTACAGATGATAAAACCACAAAGTGCTACCGAATTTACCCTTGCGTTTTTTAGGGGGGTTCAACTAATCACTTTTCAATGTTTTAAGTATAACTCGAAAACTAAGCAAATTTTGACAATTTTACAAGGATAATTTTTTATAGAAAATTAAATTTCCCATCAAAATAGATGATTTAAAAAATAAAAAAAAATTGTTTTTTTCTAAATATTTCTTGCATAAATGTTTTTATTTTAATTTTTTAAATCATTTATTTTGATGGGAAATTTAATTTTCTATAAAAAATTATCCTTGTAAAATTGTCAAAATCCGCTTAGTTTTCGAGTTATACTTAAAACATTGAAAAGTGATTAGTTGAACCCCTCTAAAAAACGCAAGGGTAAATTTAGTAGCACTTTCTATTTTTATCATCTGTAGGTGTCAAACAAACATATTTAACAATAAAAATCGTTTAACGTAATTATTCCTTTCAAAAACCTCTAATCAATTGCCTATATGTATATTAAGTTACTATTTGAGAAAAAATGGTAAATTTTGAATTACTATAACTCAACCAATTTTCATCAAAAAAAATTTTTCGACTCAACATTTTGACGGGCGTGACCTCTACTTTTTTTCTCCAAAGCATGTCCTATACCTATCTTTACTTAGAAAAAATTTATAAGCAATTTAGTAAAAATTTGAAAAAATTGTGATTTTTTATATTTTTTCGATTTGTTTTTTAAATATTTCTTGCATAAATATTTTTTTTTTAATTTTTAAATCATCTATTTTGATGGGAAATTTAATTTTCTATAAAAAATCATTCTTGTAAAATTGTCAAATTCTGCTTAATTTTCGAGTTATACTTAAATCATTGAAAAGTGACTAGTTTAACCCCCCCTTAAAAAACGCAAGGGTGAATTTAGTAGCACTTTGTGTTTTTATCATCTGTAGGTGTCAAACAAACATATTTAACAATAAAAACCCTTTATCGCAATTGTTCCTTTCTACCTATTATTTTCCGGTATAATCAATAGCCTATAACGAAAACAATATTTTCTTAATAGAAGAAACATACTCTTAATCCAACTACGTTATTCCTCCGTTCAAGAATACTATAATTGGTTTAAGAGATTATTGCTTATCTTAAGAAAATATTGTTTTCGTTATATACATCCTTTCTACCAGTGTATTGTAAAGTAAATATAAAACTGCAAAAATGGTTGATAAAAAATCTTAAATGTTGATTACAACTTTTGTAATAATCCTAGCATATCTAAAATACAGCATTTACAATTTTCCATGTTAAGGAAAATTTTTGAATTATATACCTGAAAGGTCAGGTTTACTCAAGTTGAAAGTATTGACGCACAGTGTCTTTCAAGCTAACGAAAAATTGTTTTTTTACTATTTTGACTGCGAGTAAACATATTCTTTTCGTTATTTTGGGGATTTTTATTGACTGAAATCTGTATATTTACATTCAAAATTACAGGTGTCCAAAGACATTTGCACGGCAGTGACAATTAAATGAAAAATAACTTCACAAGACAAAACAACAAAGATTTAAAGAAAAATGTTAATTTAAATATTTTAAGTTTTTTTTTAATTAGTTATCAACTTCGTTACAATGTTTTATTATTAAAAATACAGATATTAAAATTCGACCAATATTTTATTTGCCTTAACGGCAACATAGGTACACATGATTTTTTTAATGTGCACATCTATGAGACAGTACCTTTCGAATGGTATAATTTTCATTCCTCTTTTTTTATAATAATTACGAAAAAAAAGGTACGACAATTTTGGATGTTCACCTATTAATATATAGATTAAAAAATGTAAACTTCATGTGAAAATATAACATTTGGTATCGTAATATTTATAAAAATTGAAGCAAGATATTAATAACAGTAATATAAGAGATAAAAAGGACGAATTAATTAATTAGTTAAAAATCTATTGAAAAATCGTTGAAGTTTTATTTTTATAATTATATAAAAAATTTAGAAAAAAGTCGTTCTTATCTTTACCACTATCTTTTTCCATCTGTGTTTATATCCGGGCAGACATTCTTTTTTAGTGTTCTTCTGTTTTTACTATTATCACCTAAATGTCCTTTTTTGTTCGTGAGAGCAAAAAAATATACCAACACATAATACTGCAAAAAATATAAACACGAAAGGGACAGCATAGTAACTGTTCTGCATTTAAAAACGTAGAAAGGAGCAAGAAAATTTTGCTAATTAGCAAAGGTATTAATTTTGTGTTAGTATCTATGGATTTGCTATGAAATTTAGAGCAGTGATACTTCAACGTATTGTAACACAGTTGGTGCAGACTGACCGTATAAAATAACTTTCATATCAATATCACCACTGTTTTAATACCGTTATTGGTGTTTACATACAACGTATGCATGAAACTTGCCAAAGTCTTCATGAAACTCCAAGAGAACTGTCATATAAGTTTGATACCTCATTTAAAAGAGCTTACTAGCTAGAAAATTTGCTAGGTTCTTTATAAAACCGGACATAAGTCGATTTTTTCCACAATTTCTCCATTATCAAAAATTACCTAAAATACCCCCATGGATTTTTTTAAGCCAGATCAAATGATACCATAATTACAGCCCTTCATCTATGACAGGGGCAACATTTTGATATTTGTTCAATATCCTACAAAAAAATTAACGTTTTTATGCTATACCTACTTTATTTAAGGCTTGAGAGATAGAGGGTTAATCTCTACATAGAATCGTTTTGGCATCTGAAAGGTATATGTCAATCAATGCATTTTTAAAACCCACACACACACACACAATAATTGCCGTCAGATCATTACGTGACTTTATCACATTTCTTTCAAGCAAATCATTTATACAGGGTGTCCAAGATAAGCGTGCAATGCATGGGGATATCCTAAACGGTAAAAGATACAGATGTGGTTAAATGAGATGAATTATTTGTAAGAAAGGGGTGAGTATTACAACATCAAAAAATATTAATAATTTTATGTGGTTCAGGCGGTATACCCAAAAAACTGAAAATTCAGAATTTCTTTAAATGACTATAACTTTTTTGAAAAAGTAGATAGGTACTTTTTGTTTGAGGTTTCTTGAAGCACTTTTTTGAGTAGAATTGTTTGGTGTATTTAGAATTTTTATATCACTTTTAGTTTCCGAGTTACAAGCCCTAACTTTAGTTTTTCTTATGGGCCGCCAAGTTGGCTATATCATATTCGAACGTGTTTTTTACTCTAATTTACAATGATATGTCACATGTCATACTTATTATTAAAAAAAAAGTAAAAACCATTTTTTTGCAATAGTTTATTGTTTTTAAATATGCATTTGTTATTTTCATTGTTGTTATTGTGATTTTTGTTTACAATTTTTGTTTTTCATGACTCACTTAAATGCTTGTAGCAAAATACTTTATAAATATCACCAATATTTAGAACTTCGACTTATTTTCTATAATCAGTATGTCATGTGATATATCGTTGTAAAGTAGAGTAAAAAAACACGTTCAAATATGATATAGCCAACTTGGTGACCCATAAGAAAAACTAAAGTTAGGGCTTGTAACTCGGAAACTAAAAGTGATATAAAAATTCTAAATACACCAAACAATTCTACTCAAAAAAGTGCTTTAAGAAACCTCAAACAAAAAGTACCTATCTACTTTTCCAAAAAAGTTATAGTCATTTAAAGAAATTCTGAATTTTCAGTTTTTTGGGTATATCTCCTGAACCACGTTAAATTATTAATATTTTTTGAAGTTGTAATACTCACCCCTTTCTTACAAATAATTCATCTCATTTAACCACATCTGTATCTCTTACCGTTTAGGATATCCCCATGCATTGCACGCTTATCTTGGACAACCTGTATGTATACCGACTCGCAATAATAATAATATTTAACAAAAGTGTAACATATTACACACAAACGCACATGTAATAATATTAACTGGCGTACTGTTAAAAAGCTATTAACCGAACACATATTAAAAAAAATACAACTTTTATTTCACTCAGCGTCCATTGTTTTCATATACAATATACAACAATACATAAATAAAAACAAAATGTTTCCATGTACAAGTTACCATTGTTTTTCTCCTAATTTGTGTCTCTCCAAATCGTACACACAATATTACAGACTATTTTTTTTTTAATTGTTTACTGTGGCTTTGATTAAATGAAATATCGTCGATTAAATTAATGAAGACGTGCATCGAGATATCGGGATGTATTTTAACCCATTACTTCCCGACTTGTCTTGTTGAAAATATTACCAAAAAGATAAATTCAATACAAGACATAATAATTATCAGTCGCAGACTAAATTATTATCATGAAAATTAACCAAATGTCATATTTATAGGACAGCACTTTTTTAAACGACGATACCTGGATTTATTTTTGAAATTATTGATATTTTTATGCTTTATTTACACTCTCATAAGTAATATTATTTATAGTTTCGTCAATTTAAAAACGCTTTTAAAAGTGAAAATAATGTTTTCGGTGTATTTTTCGACGCTGAATCCAAATCTGATGTCACAAATACAGTAAACCCAAAAACAACCCCTATACTAGGGTACAAACTACCCCTTTGCCTCGCGTGAACGATTTTTATTTATTTGGAAGTGCAAATATACGTTAATATTTGAAAAATGAATACTTTAATCTAAAAACAAAAATTGAAGATTTTCTGGTGCGCCAAAATATTGGTTTTCCGCCCCTCTAGAGGTTAAACGAATAAAAAATATGGTGCCACGTTTACTCTGACCCCCCCCCCTCCCCCCTGCAAAAGAGCCCAATATAATGAATAACTTCATAAATATATATTAGGGTGATTCATTTCCGCAAAACATTTTTTTTTCAAGGTCCTCAAGCAAAATTTTAATCTACATATAGAAAAAAAAATTCTCACCAAGATTGAGCTCTTAATTCCTATTTTAAGTACTTGCAATTTAAATATGAAGTTTTCCCATTTAAAATGCATGTAAAAAAAATTATTTTTTTCAAATTTCTAATGCTTAGACACCTTTTATCATATTGGGAATCGGTTTGATGGACCTTACGGGAAATTTCACGCTCTTTAAAATTGCCTTAGTGTTTTTTTCTGTAACTCACACTGGTACGCCAGTAGGAGTCATCTAAATACTAACTAATAATACAGCATTATTAGTTAGTATTTATCAATTTCTTGCGTTTTAAGGCCTAAAAATGGCTGTAAATTCATTAAATATTGGTAAAAAAACTATTTTTTACGAGTCAGCTCTTTTTTTCTCCCTAATTTTTGCGGTTTGCTAAAAAAATGGAAAAAAAAATTATTCCAAAAACTGTATTTAGATGACTCCTACTGGCGAACCAGTGTGAGTTACAGAAAAAAACACTAAGGCAATTTTAAAGAGCGTGAAATTTCCCGTAAGGTCCATCAAACCGATTCCCAATATGATAAAAGGTGTCTAAGCATTAGAAATTTGAAAAAACAAAATATTTTTTTTACATGCATTTTAAATGGGAAAACTTATTTAAATTGCAAGTACTTAAAATAGGAATTAAGAGCTCAATCTTGGTGAGAATTTTTTTTTCTATATGTAGATTAAAATTTTGTTTGAAGACCTTGAAAAAAAAAATGTTTTGCGCAAATAAATCACCCTAATATACATACATAATTTAATCTACTAACTTTTCTACATTCTTAACAAAAGTTTTCGCACACGATCTAACTTATAATACAGGGTGATTCAGCACTGTCGTGCCAAACTTAAACCATAGATTGAGAAAAATATTTTAAGCAAAAAACTTCCAATAAACATGTGTCCGGAAATTATTCCTTAGGGAACCACAGCCCACCAAAGATTTTCATCAAAATGAGTTTTTATTTAATATCTAGATAACCCTTTGTGATAAAATTATGAAATTTGGTATTCTGTTTAGTAATAATAAGTGTTATCGATTTCTCATATTAAACAATTATAATTTAGACCGGGGATGTATGGGACCTGTGGGCCCATCAATTTTTATCTAGTATTTTTTGTTCTTTAATTTTTTTATAAAGTTGGGCACTTATTAAAGGTTATACGACACAAAATACGCAAAAATATACTTTGCTTATTTGTCATAGGATAAACCGTTTTCGAGTAATATCGATAGAAAAGAAAGCATGCAGAATTTAACTTGATACGGATGCTCCAAATTACAAAAAATGAATTTGTATTCTTGTTCTATGATTAAAGGTAGGAAAAAATGTTTATATAAAGAAACCTCCTAATATGAATCCTCTAAGATCTATAGCCAGTTGTAATACTGTATTATGTACTTTAATAATTTGACTAAAAAACGAAACTAAAAATGGCTATTTGTTGATAAGGATGCATTTTTTGAGGTATACTTATGTTAACTTTTTGTCTTAATTTTTATCATAGAACAAGAATATAATTTTATTATTTGTAATTTGAAGCATCCGTATTAAGTTAAATTCTGCATGCTTTCTTTTCCATCGATATTCTTCGAAAACGGTTTATTCTATGACAAATAAGTAAAGTATGTTTTTGTGTATTTTGTATCATATAACCTTAAATAAGTGCCCAACTTTATAAAAATATTAAAGAACAAAAAATACTGGATTAAAATCGATGGGCCCACTGACCCCATACATGTCTAGTCTAAATTATAACTAGTTAATATGAGTAATCTATAACACTTATTAATACTAAACAGAATACCAAATTTCATCATTTTATCACAAAGGGTTCTCTAGATATTAAATAAAAACTCATTTTTAGTAAAATCTTTGGAGGCCTGTAGTTCCCTCACGGAAAATTTCCGGACACATGTTCATTAGAAGTTTTTTGCTTAAAATATTTTTCTTAATCTACGGTTTAAGTTTGGCACGACAGTGCTGAATCACCCTGTATATAACATAATGTAAAATCGTGACCGTGTGACGTACCTACATACGTGGTTGCCATTTAGGTAGATCTCCATTCAACGGTGACACATTAGGTACCGTTGAGTTAGGGACGGATGCCGCTAATTTGTCAATGCAGACATAATGAGTACATTATAATTTTCTTTGAAATTGCAAACGGACTTGTAGCAAATTTTAAAGGAAATAAAACACATTCTATCAAATAAACAATTACTCTATTCAATTATATTACAGTTAGAATGTTACTTTATTTAAAACGACTTACCGATATAATATGAAGTAAAAATCATTGGCTTACCTAAAACAAGAAAAAAATATTTTATTAATACGATTAAATTAAAAATAAATATATAACAGAAAAAAATCATTTCTTTGTAAATCAATTAACGCTAATTTCAGAAAAAGCTGAACCGATTCGAATGAGATCTTTTTAATAACATAGGATATTAATTATAACATGCCAGAGGGTTAGCGGTAAAAAAAATGTGATACAACCCGGAAAAAAATCGCTCAGGGCCCCTATTCTCGAGCTTACTCGAGAATATGTCGATTCGAGTTTTTCGTTCGAAATTTTAAATCTTGCATTCGACATTTCTATAGAAAAAAAGTCGCATCGAGATTCGAGAATACGGTATAATTTACACAATCGAGATTCTAGTAAATAACTTAGTGACTTTTAGTTTAGTAATCTCGAATGAGAAAAAGTCGAACGAACTCGAGAATAGGGGCCCTGATTTTGATGAAACCTGCACCAACATATTCCTTGAAATCTCATAAGTACCATATGGCATGAATATCATCACGCTATCACTTAAAACAGCCGAGCAGTGAATATTTATATTTTTTTAATTCCTGCCGGTAACACTGGACTCCATCAGCTGGTTATAAATTATAAAGCATTCAAAAAAATTCCAACTAACTTAAACGTAAGACAAAAAAAGGTATAATTTTGAAAACTGATAAAAATTGCAACTAAACTAAAACGATATAGAAACCAGTTCTGCTCATCTCGTGTAACATAAAGGCAAAGCAAGTTAAATATAACATATTAATGGCTTCCACGGGGTTCGATCAATACAATTACATATAAGCATTCGAAATTTTATAAAAAAAAAAAACAAAAAAAATATCAAATCCAAATCAACAACCACTACAATTTTCAGATTAAATCAACTGGAAAAATCATTTCAACCCATACAGAGAACTGTATCCGGCCCGTTAAGCACCTGACAAGAGTACCTATGGCATATAATACATATTATTACAAACAACATATTTAATTGAATATTTTATACTTCGCTGAAATATGTTATAACAAACAGCTATATTCGCACCATGTATTATTGAAGTATAATGATATTTTAATGGCATGCATGCATAAATAATTATTTTAATGTAAAGCAAGTTAAATTTACAAGTATGTTAACACACTGTATTTTATCGTTTTACATATATAACATTATTAATAAAGTAACTTAATGTTTTATACGTGGAATTTCAGTGAAATAGATAATTAAAATCGAATAATAGTATATTGTGTAGTAAGGGTTGAAACAAGACGATTTCTGACTAGGGCGAGAGTTGACTGCCCGAGCGAAGCGAGGGCTGTCATCGCACTGGTCAGAAATCGTCTTTGTTTCATCCCGTGCCACACACGCTATTTTTCATATCACATGCATTGAAACAACGAGTTTTGATTTCTGTAGCCAGTCGAAGTAAGACTATTTCAGACAAATAGCGCAGTAATATCTTATACTATTTTAATAATAAAATAATTCAGAAATAAGATTGGCTTTTGTTTATTACAAATTCGATTCTGACAGATTTAAAATTAATGAATTTGCTAGTCAGGAATAACGTTGTTTCTGCCCTAGGGCAGAAACAACGTTGTTTATTTGTTTCTGCTCGGTACAATCGCATTGGTCTGAAATTGTCTTGTTTCGACTGTCAAAACTGGGTTCAAAACTAGTTGTTTCTATGCATGTGATATGAAATAGTATATTGTGTAGCAAGGGCTGAAACAAGACGATTTCTGACTAGTGCGAGAGTTGACTGCCAGAGCGAAGCGAGGGCTGTCATCGCACTGGTCAGAAATCGTCTTGTTTCAGCCCGTGCTACACACGCTATTTTTCATATCACATGCATTGAAACAACGAGTTTTGATTTCTGTAGCCAGTCGAAGTAAGACTATTTTAGACAAATAGCGCAGTAATATCTTATACTATTTTAATAATAAAATAATTCAGAAATAAGATTCGCTTTTGTTTATTACAAATTCGATTCTGACAGATTTAAAAATTAATTGTATTGATTGAATTTTTAAAATTATATACGGTTTGTTTTGATGTTACTGTATCTGTCGTTGATAAATTAGATTCTTCAGTTTTTGTAGAGAAGCTCACAATGTTGTCACTTCTAATTTTTTATAATTATTAATAAATAATAAATTAATGAATTTGCTAGTCAGGAATAACGTTGTTTCTGCCCTAGGGCAGAAACAACGTTGTTTATTTGTTTCTGCTCGGTACAATCGCATTGGTCTGAAATTGTCTTGTTTCTACTGTCAAAACAGGGTTCAAAACTAGTTGTTTCTATGCATGTGATATGAAAAATGAGATAATTTTTTTTTTTTTAATTTTTTTAAACATCAGTTACCTTACCTTAACCTTTGACACACTGGGTACAATCAACGTTTTTAATCAAATGTGTTTTGTTTTTTAGTTTCTTTGAGTATTCCAATTTTTTTAACATACTTACTTTTAAATGGGGTACAAAAAACCCCAGTGTGTCAAGTATGTTATTCTAGACTCTAGAGAAGTTTGTCAAACAAAGGTTAAGGTTATACGTCTAGCACACTGTAAAAAAAGATTTGGTTTCGAAAAATTTTGTTTTTAAATATATTCTGAACACATGTACCTTCATTTAATAGAATATTTTACTTTGTTAATTATTAAAAGTAAAAAAAGTTTTATTTAATTTGAAAATTGAAATAGACAGAACGGTATATAATAGTAACAACATGTACTAATTTTCTGTAATGGCAGAGCTAGTTTTTCATTATTTTGAATTAGTTTTTATAGTTTTTAAAGGGCTGAAATTTCGAATAATTAGTTTTTAAAATGTCTCTACATAGCCAATTGTGTAGAATTTTAATAAATAGAGCACTTTCGGCAAGTTCTCTCATTTATCGTGTGTTAAAAACTCTATTTTTAATATCCTATCACTCAAAAATCATACGTCCAATATTTTAAATAAAAATTAGTAAAATATATGAGTTATCCATAAATAACATATTAAAATTTTAGACTTTTATCGATACATTGCTCTAATGATCAAATAACCTTAATATAATTAATTAAAAACAATCTTAGTATTTATTGTATTGTCTTTTAACTAAAACGAAATCATTTGTAAAGCACTTTATTAACAAATAATTCATAGTAAAAATTAATTAGTTTAATAAATCATGTAATGATATTTACGAACATAGTAAAAATAGCGTATTATAAACAATTACAATGGATATTGTAAAAGTTACTAAATTGAAAGCAGATACATGTTAGTTAAAACTGATAGTATTTTCTGAAACAAAATTAAAATTTTTAATCGACAACTGTAATTTTTTAACTAAAAATTTTTTATCTTAAAAAATCAACAAAAAACGTACGTCCCTGTACCCCAATTCCAATCTACTACCATACGACATGCATTGCAGTAGGTACCTACATATAATATATTTAATATAGCAACTGCACGTCCGTCCGCACATAGCCAAGGTCGCTGACTGAAAAATGCTTGTCTTTTTTTAACAAACATCTTCAAGAGTGTCTTTGTTTTTGTATTTACTCGGTAGACGTTGATAACCTTTTATTTTTTAACATTTTTATTTTAACCAAAAAACGTTGAGAAGCGCATACATGTCCTCTTACACGAAACATAAAATTAAATTCTGCATCAATGATTTTGCTTTCTTTCTAAACCCATATTTAACTTTTTTTGCTTGACATTATTCTTATATCTCGAAGTACAGGATTAGTGTCCTATTAAGGACTAGCAAACACTCTCAAATAAGGTATAAAACTTATATGACAGTTCGTTTGTAGTTTCATGAAGATTTTGACAAGTTTCGCGCACGCGTTGTATGTAAACACCAACAAGGGTGTTAAAACAGTAGTGATATTATGATAATTATTTTGTACAGTCAAAGTCGCCAACTGTGTTACAATACGTTAAAATATCACTGCTCTAAATTCCATAGCAAATCTATAGATATTATCTCAAATAATTACCTAATTTGAGAGTGGTTGCTAACTAATAAATTTTGCTAGTCCTTTTATGGTACCAGACATAAATCGAGGTAAATGCTATGTTTTTACTCTTAAATTTTTGGTATTATTCCGAGAAAAAATCACAACTTGGAAACTGTTCACGAATAAGGAATGAAACTTGCCTATTAACTCCGGAAAAGATGAATTTATACGACAGTGAAAATCAGACACAAATCGGATCAGTCGTTTCGGATTTGTAAGAAAATAAATATACGTCTTATACAGGATGACCAGTATTTCTCTGGAACAAATTTCCCTGACTTCCCGGTTTTCCTGGAGAATTTTTTGATAAAAAACCTAAAAAAAAACTAAAAAAATAAATAAAAAAACGGCACTCTTTAAATATTTGCGAGAATTTGTGTGATTTTGCATTTTTATAAAAATTCCCTGACTTCCAACCAAATTCCCTGACTTTTCTCTGTATAGCAAAATTCCCTGACTTTTCCCAGAACTGGCCACCTTATTATATATAGTCTGATTTTAGTTAGCAGAAAGGTTATTTAGATCAAAAAAACATAGACAATCCAAAAATACACAAATAAATATACATTAAATTATTATCTACCATTATTTATTAAAAAAAAATATACTGTTTGCATTTTTGCTAGTCATTAAAAAAAAAGACTTTTGAAGGTTGGTAATAATAGGGACACCAACAATTTTACAATTACATTTATAGCATTGGCACCAATTGTCACAACTTGCTAAAAATATAACATTCATTAAAAAAACTGACACAATTTGTACAATAAGCAAATTAAAAAAAGCATATAATTTCTATACAAAAAAAAAAAAATCAAATTAAATTGCCAGCAAGTTAAAATCAAATTATTTTATTTTTATATTTTTTATCTTCAGCGTTACCAAATTAAATTTTTGCAAAGATATAAATTTATTTTTATGAATTTAAACAAAAACATCTTTAGATAAAAAACCGGAAACTTTAAAATATTAAATAAAAATCACAAAAATTTGTTTTTTTTATTGTTCTTGGTCATCTTGTTTATCAATACCTGCCATGATCGGCCCTTAAGTAATTTCCATATAATAATCCATATATGTAGATCAGCTATGTCTCCCTTTACCAATCCACCCCCCCCCCCCTCCAATAAAGACCATGATCTACAAATCTACACGAATGATCTATCAGAAAAGAATATACATAAAATATATTAGTTCTTTAAAAAATATATTTTTAATCACTACATATTTTATTATGTATGTGATTACAATTAAATAAATTACACATTTTATAATATGTATAATACGTAATATTTCAGGCAGATAAAGCATGAAATATTAAAAAAAAAGGCCTTGAAGTATGTCATAATAGTGATAGACATACATATGTTAATATCCGTGACAATTTTCGTGATAATATTTATCAAAGTATTTTTAATTCATACATTGAATGCGTGTTTGTGTTCAAAATATTACTCAATTAAATATACAGTGAAACTTGATTAAGTGGGACCTGGATAAGTGGGAAACATCTATAGTAGGGTGGCCCTTAATTTAATTATTTTCGAATTTCTTTAAGGTCATCCCCCAAACTTAAAGGTACGAAAAAAATAATGTATACACAATTTTAAAGTGATTAGATATTATTAACACGTGCCACCGATCGATCGAATATTAACACGTAAAATGCATTTCTTTAAACAGCTGTATCTTTGTGAAAATTAAATGGATTTTGATGTTTTGAAACGCATTTTAAAGCTGACACTTTCTAGTTTTTGTAGGGGAAGGTGGGGTAAGACGGGGACCTTAAGGTATTTCATAAATAAAACCCTTTATTTTTGATTGCACATTGTAGGAACTTTTATTAAGAAAATAATCAGCCTTTCTTCCTTAAATTCTAATCAGTGAAAACAAAAAAATATAATTCTTCTTATAGAAATATCAACTTGAAAAAAATAACTAATTTGCACCATCTTGCCCCACCTATAGGGCAAGATGGGGTACCCCCTTGGGTAAGATGGGGTACAGACTCATAATACAAGCCGAGGCAGTACAGACATTCTGTATCTTCGTCCTCAGAACTCATCAGCTTTCTTGGTTCTTTTAGATCTTTTATTTGTTTTTTTTTTCAATTTCTTTTTATTTGTTACCTTTGGTTTGGTTTCTTACTGTTTTGTCTTTCCTCTAACTCTGTTTTATACGGAGACGCAGTAATAATAGCTGTTTTTCCTCTTCTTCGAACTTGTCTTGGCCTTTTTTCGGAAATTCGTGGATACGGCATTAACTGTTTCGGGCTAACCAGATCGAATGTTGTGTTATCCAAAGAATCATACCTACCCCATCTTACCCGCAAGTAGGTACCCCATCTTTCCCAAACTGGATTCCCAAGTTGTATTTTTTTTTGGAGGTTATAAATCGAAGCAAACCGGAACGAGTTAATGTCATTATAATAGTAAAATAAACAAATATCAATTAAAAAATATGACATACATTTTGTACACCATACATTTTGAACAATCACGCACTTTATATACCTCAAAAATTAGATCTAATGAATCTAACAACTAAAATTTAAAAAAAATACTTACAAAATCACAACGTGCACACCTTCGACCAAACTATTTGTGACATTAATAACTTCTGCTAAATAACGTCAAATGGCCATAGAAGAACAATTCTAGCTACATTGTATCATCAGTTTTGTTACGGTCCCCATCTTACCTCGCTACCCCGTCTTACCCCACCTTCCCCTACATTCGATTTTTTTTATCGCTTACCACTACTTCTTGAGAGATTTCAGAAAAAGTGAAAGAAGCCTAAAATTTAATAATTCAGGATAATTCAAAATTGGCGTGTCAAACTTAATTATTTTGAGCAAGAACTTTATTTAAACATGTGTCCGAAAATTTTTCGTAAGAGAATTAACAGCCCCCTAAAAAAATTATTTGTTTAAACAAATATAATTGCGAAAGTGGAATACAAACGGTCCGTCTGTCTGTCTGTACGTATCATGCGTTGATCCTATAAAAAATTGCTACATGTCAATTATATCTGACTTCCGGTTTTAGCGGAAATAGACAAAAAATATTTTTACTAAAAATGAAATTATTTCAAAATATAAAAATTAAAAATTAATTTCTGCTTTTCATCATGGGGTCTATAACCTATAACCTGGTATTTTCTTGGTATAGCAAATTACAAACAAATTGTAACAAAGACAAATATATTAAATTGGTTGTATCTCTAAGAATTATACACTAACAATAAGAAATATTATCATCTTTAATATTCAATACCAAGAAACGTAAATTTTGTTTTATACCTGAGTTACATTATGACAAAAAATTATTTTATTAATTCAAGACAAGGAAGAATTTCCCATGCTATAAATAACAATAAAAAACTACAGTTATACATGCAATATTAATTATGTTCTTGCTAAATAAAAAAGTACGTATACACAGGTAATACCATATATTATATTATTATTAAATGTAAAAATAAGATCAGCAATATGAAGTCTTTATAATATTATAACAAACGTCCGGTTTATTATAAACAACATAGTAATAACCACAAAAATGTATGCATCAGTTATAAATAATGCCTTATAATCATATCAAGTTGATGAATATGAACTAAACATTATACATATGTTTTTATTATGTATACATATATAAATGAACATCGAAAATTGTAGTATTTATTATAAAATGATGGGAATGAAATAAATATCATTCGAAAGGTACTGTGTCATAGATGTGTACACAAAAAAATCATGTGTGTATTTTGCCGTAAAGGCAGGTAAAATATTGGTCGAATTTCGACCATAGGCGATACTATTAAAAAAAAAAAATAGGTACTTATTAGTAGATAGATTTTGTTCATTTGTTTTTGAAGTAATATATGATTTTACTTCTTATTTTCTTGTATTTCTGTTGATATTTCTTCGAGAAATTGAAATTTGATGCATGAAATTTTACTAAAAAATTTCGAATTTTAGATTTAGTTAAAAATAGGGTTATTTTATAGAAAATGATGTGAAAAGTTGAAATTTTCAAACCGCAGGTCTGTATCTCATCACGTTCTCGAGATATGGCCTCTCAAAGTTTTCGATTTTTGAAAATTTTGGAAAAAAATGGTCATAACTTTTGAACGTGTTGTCGGATTTAATTTTTGTTGAAAGATTTGAAATCAGCGTGTTAAAATCTATCTGATGACATGTATAATACTTTAAAACTCGACAAAAAAAAATTTGTCAAAAATCGACATTTTTTTAAGGTATACCCCTTGGAAAAATTTCAATTTTCAGCAAAAAATTTTTTTTTCTAATTTCCACTAATTATACATGTAATTATATAGATTTTGACACGCTGATTTCAAATCTGTCAACAAAAATCAAATCCGACAACACGTTCAAAAGTTATAGCCATTATTCTCCAAAAATTTGAAAAATCGAAATCTTTAAGAGGCCATATCTCGAGAACGTGATGAGATACAGACCTGCGGTTTGAAAATTTCAACTTTTCACATCATTTTCTATATAATAAACATACTTTTAACGAAATCTAAAATACAAAAAAAAATTCATAGAAACATAAACTTAAATAAATATAAAAATAAGACGGAAAATCAACAATTTTGATTACTTTTCTTGTAGTTCACATTAATTTAAACACAATACTTAAAAATATTCATTAAAACGAGCAAAAATCCTATCAGGAACGCTCACGATCCAAAATTTCGAATTCGCTGACTATAGTTACTGTAAAAATTAACATATCTATATTATATAAAGTATTGGCACCTATGTAGTTAAATTACCGGTATCAATGAAGTGTAAAGTCAGACACATTTGTCAAAAACACACACACACACACAAACACACACACACACACACACACACACACACACACACGCACTTATAAATAGCTTATCAGTTAACAACCAGCGCATAAGTATATTGCCCTTGATACTATTATAAAATACTTTCAAAGATAATATATGCACTATTTATTTTTGGATAAAAAGTGTAATATACTTGTTTGTTTAAATGTGCTTATACCTAATCTACGAATAGTCAAAAATGCATAATGCTTTAAATAAAGGCTGTGCCGTATGAAAACTGAACAGGAATTTCGATATGTATCTTGGTTTCTGTATACAAACCGCGTCTATTTGATCGATTGATGCTTTTCTTAAAACAATATAATTTGCGAAGAAACAGCCAAATTGTCGCGGCTTACACGCAGATGATTAATATTTTATTATTATGAAGTTACAGAAAATTGTTGGATTGTGAATTAATTTTTTTGAAAATATAATTTATGAGTACACTATTCGTTACACCGAAAAAATGATTAGAACATAAATTAAAGATAATAAAATTCTCTATAAGTTTTATCTAAAACGTTTTTCTCTATTACGAACTATTTTAAAAATAATATGATAAATTTGAATAAATTCATTAAAAAATTGTATTCTTGTAAGTCTCACTGTTTTGGTTAAAAAAACATTCACAGACAGACAAACTATTGAAATTTCGAATTCATTACGATCAAAAATATTAACAAAAAATAATTTTGCAATACGAACAAAAGATCAAATATTTGTATGCATCTGAAAAAAACACTGATTTCCCTATACACCGTAATTAAATTCCACCATTTCCTAAGAAACATTTAAAACCATCATCAAACCCAACTAACTCTGAGACCATTTTTTACATATCAAAAAAACCCACCACGTTATTTTTTACGAAAATTGAATCCATTATAATAAATACGTACAAAAAAAATTAACACCGCAAAATCAATTTAAACATAGCTCAAATCGGATCCAGACACTCATGGATAAATATTTGACGATCTAAAACTTTTATTACAAGTGTGTATATATAGTTGGCTGCGACACGCGCTCGTGTCCCACGGGTGCGAAGCAATCCCGGCAAAGTGTCGATGTACTACAAGAGCGCCCGCGCGTCCATTTACTTCACGCGCGGCGCGACACGGTCCCATAAGTCTGCTGCTCCGTCGAAACTTTATGCAAAAAACATAAATTGTCAACGCACACTCAGATCCCATTTGCATTGATTGGAAAAAAGTGAACAAGGTGGTACCTCAAAGCAGTTATTGTTATATGTATATTGTATTTTATGTTATGTTATATATGTGTATAAACTGTTCCACAGGAAATTATGTTCTTTAAATTTACTACTAGCGCATTGGACCCTCGGTCACCCGGAGATATAAATTTAATCTGCATAAACCTATTTCACTTACCTATAGTTAACTACTTACGTACCGCATACGAATATACGATGGTTTTTTTCAAGTTTTACACAAAATATCCTTCCTCGAGAAACACTCTATCAATTAGTGAAAACCAACATAAAATCTGTTCAGTAGTTACTGAAAAATTCGTACACAGACAGACAGACATATAACGTCTGGATACAATTACGCTTTACAATATAATATAATTTTTCTGAAATACTTTTTTCGGTTCAAATTTTTCGTACCATCGAAATATGAAAAATGGAACGCTGTCTGTCTGTCTGTTGCAGGCTTTTAGCAAATGAATCGTTTAACCTAATAAAAAGCTGAGATTGTTAAGAATTATAGAAAATTGCAGACCAATAATAGATTTTTAACGGAAAGTTATAAAAATTAAACTTCAAGTTTTTGGCGCATCTTCAGCGGGTAAATGAGTCCCCAAAAAAAGATCTATTCAATCCAGACGTGTGGGGTACTAAATGGAAACTGACAGATCAAGTTAAGTATACATTATAATTATTATTAGAAACTTAGTTTAACAAATTTTTAACAAATTTTCAGAAAATCGTTAAAAACATTTTGTACCATATCTCCGAAAGTATTGTGAGAAAAATCTAATGACCACAACCCTTAAAATTGTAAATAGCATGATAGAGCAAGTGATATATCATTTGAAAGGGTTTTTCATTCTAAACAAGGGGCTTTTTTCAAATCTGTTTAGTTTTAGTCAAGTTATTTACATTTTGAATTCCATGAATGCATTGATTTTCTGATCAACAAAACAAACATTTACAACTAAAATTCAAAACAAAGTATAGGCTTATTTTCTTGTCAAATAATTCAAAAAAATTTACCAACATCCAAAACATTAATGCCCGGTATTATAAAGAAATTGCATGCAAGCAATTTGTTTCCATGCAAATTTGCGATTTGCAAACGCTATCTACTAGGAGTCAAATTGTCTTGATATTTTAAAGCTACAATCTGTGATTGGTTGTCATTTACATTTGACTCCTAGTAGATAGCGTTTGCAAATCGCAAATTTGCATGGAAACAAATTTTCTTGCATGCAATTTCTTTATAATACCGGGCATAATTGTTAGTAATTTTTTTTGAATTATTTGATAAGAAAATAAGCCTACTATGTTTTGAATTTTAGCTGTAAATGTTTGTTTTATTGATCAGAAAATCATGGAATTAAAAATGTAAATAAATTGATTAAAACTAAACATTAAACTAAAAGAAAAACAAAAAGCCCCTTTTAGTGGAGCCACCATGTAAAGTACAGTCGCCGATAGTCATTCAAAAATTTAACAGTTTTAATTTTAAACATAAAAATATCACATAAACTACTGTACTGGGTTTCCTATAGGTCCTGACTTACGGGACACCTATAGTTAAATCACGAATTACTTTATATAAAAAAGCGTAGCCGATAATTATTCAATAGGTCCTGACTTACGGGACACCTGAAGTCAAATCACGAATTACTTTATATAAAAAAGCATAGCCGATAATTATTCAAAAATTTAACAAAAGTTTACGTAAAATCATTTTTACTCGGAAACAACACATCCATTTAATATATATTCCACACCAACAAAGTACATTAGTTTTTGAGAAACATGCATCCACAACACTAACTTCCATTATTGTACAAGGAAGAATAAATCTTATATAATATAAACAAGAGAATAATTGCCATAGTAAATCAAGTGAACGCACGGTTATAATATAATAGTAATATACAGCCGGCAATCACGTCGACAGCTTTTTAAGGAGCTTGATATCTTACATGCTTTAGGCTTTTATATAACGGTAATCAATTTTGAAATTTCTATTTTTTTATGTTCGGGTTTTACAAAGTTAGCATGAGTTTATTAACAACATTACGTTAAATGAAATATATAATAATAACGCATATAATTACGGTACATAGGGGGTTCATTGATATTTCAGATGCATATAAATATTATTTTCCTTCTTCCATTTTTGAAAATCTTTTTTTTTTTTTTTAATTATATTTCTTTATACATTTTGATGAATTTTAAGGTAAATTATTCGCCGATTTAAAAAAGGAGGATGTTCTTAATTCGTCTATATATATTTTTATGTATTTTCTGGAATAACTTCGACAAATATAAAAAATGTGATTAAATATATTTGATCAAAGAAATACGACTGTGTAATATGTCAATTTTTATAATATTTACGTAATATTTACCTTCATAATAATTATTTCATCATAGATAATGACAGTTTCTTATATTTAATCGAAGTTTTTTGACGGATAAATCGAAATGGCGACTGAAAAATGTTCGTTGACGGTTTCGGCTACGAAATTACTTATAATTTAATATATGATCAAATCTCTATCAAAGATCTTTGACATATATATTTGATAGTGTAATAGCTGCCTAAGAAAACAAAAGGAAACCGATTTCAAAAACTTTTTTTTTACGATTTTTTTTAAATTTTATTATTCAATCATCTCTTGTTAATTTTGCGATAATCTCTTAATGACCCCCCTCCCCCCCTCAATAGTTAAACTATTGTATTCTATAATTTACTTGTAAAATAAAATTCTCTACTAGCTTTACTGCCCTTCTCGCCCATGAAAAACTTTCTGCGCACGTCCCTGTTCAATACATTTGTATTGAAACACCAATTTAAAACGAATTTTACCCATGATTTCATTTTTCGTCGATGTTTCTGACAAAAAATTTATAAACGAAAACAAAAGACATGGAATAATTTCTTCGCGAAAACACGTCATTACGAAACCATTCAAATACTCGCCATATTATACAGAATTTTCTAAAAATAAATATCATAATGTACGACACAAAATAAATTATATGGTTTCAATAATTTTTATATTTATTGTACATACACTCGACAAATTAATTAAGGGGACACCTAAAAAATAGCATGTTTTCAGATGCTTGTAACTTGGTCAAAAATTAATTTTTTTCTAAACTTTTTTATTATTAAATTGAGCAAATTTACTCTACTTTATGATGGTCTAATTCGTTCCTCAACATCTTTTAATTTTTTAACTTTTTTATGTAATTATATAAATTAAAAAAAAAACTGCATATTTTGACACTTGATGTAGAGTGCATCTATGTAGAAAATGAAATTTTGAAATAACCTTTTTGTAGAGAATTTTAATACCTTCAAATTTATTATGGTGCGAAAAAAATGTGACAAAAATTCGCAAAAGTATTACAGTTTTAGTGAAAATCAGGAAAAAATAATTCAAATGAATATAGCCGGAGTAATTTTGGTGGTACAGAAAATAAATAAAAATAAAAATGAAGCTCAAAGTATCACCTTTCAGATTATGCAATGTAATGAAAGATTTTTTTATGAATTACAAAAAATATTCAAACTTTAAACAGAATAGAAAATATGAGTAATTAGACAGTAAAATTAAAACAAAGAATACATACCCTAAACATTACATTTTAGGTGGCCCGAGCTAGAGGTCTCATTAACAATACATGTTCTTTATAATTCATTTTTATTTTTTTAAATAGGACCATATTACGCGAAGACATTCAACTTTGATGTCTCAACATCAGAAAACCCAAAAAAATTACAAATTGGAATTTATTGAAATTTTTCTCGAAATAAAGCAGCTTATGAAAAATTTTAAGAAGTCAAAAAATGCATTATTTTACTGAAATAATAACCCAAAATGATCCATATAGTTTTAAAATTGTACCTTAATATGTGTGCTTACTGTATACATTCATTTGTGCATGTAAAAATAAATATTTAGTAAAAATAAGTATTTTTTGACTTCGTAAACATTCCATGACCTGCTTTATTTTACAAAAAAAATTTAAAATTTTTGCAATTTGTAATTTTTTTGGGTTTTCTGATGTTGAGACATCAAAGTTGAATATCTTCGCGTAATATGGTCCTATTTAAAAAAATAAAAATGAATTATAAAGAACATGTATTGTTAATGAGACCTCTAGCTCGGGCCACCTAAAATGTAATGTTTAGGGTATGTATTCTTTGTTTTAATTTTACTGTCTAATTACTCATATTTTCTATTCTGTTTAAAGTTTGAATATTTTTTGTAATTCATAAAAAAATCTTTCATTACATTGCATAATCTGAAAGGTGATACTTTGAGCTTCATTTTTATTTTTATTTATTTTCTGTACCACCAAAATTACTCCGGCTATATTCATTTGAATTATTTTTTCCTGATTTTCACTAAAACTGTAATACTTTTGCGAATTTTTGTCACATTTTTTTCGCACCATAATAAATTTGAAGGTATTAAAATTCTCTACAAAAAGGTTATTTCAAAATTTCATTTTCTACATAGATGCACTCTACATCAAGTGTCAAAATATGCAGTTTTTTTTTTAATTTATATAATTACATAAAAAAGTTAAAAAATTAAAAGATGTTGAGGAACGAATTAGACCATCATAAAGTAGAGTAAATTTGCTCAATTTAATAATAAAAAAGTTTAGAAAAAAATTAATTTTTGACCAAGTTACAAGCATTTGAAAACATGCTATTTTTTAGGTGTCCCCTTAATTAATTTGTCGAGTGTATATTCTCTTTCAGATATCCACACAAAAAACTACCTACATATGTTATTATAATTTTTTTACGTGTACCTACACATAAATCTTTTATTGTATTTATTATGTTTACAATTGAAGGGTTTGCAGCAACAAGGAGTTAACTCCAGTTTTTATAATTTGTGGGAAAATAGAAAAAACTGTTAAAAAAATGGAGAAAGTATTTAAATCGCCTTTGTCTTCGTTCAATTATTATTTGTTCATGTTTTGGCCAAATTCCATTGAGAAATTCGTCAAATTCGCAATTCTAGAGTCAATTTTATTCTGGAGCTAACTCCTTTTTGGCACAAATAGTTGAAAATTATTTTCATTTTAAAGTAAGGAAGCATTGAATAAGAACAATTTTCAAGAAAATTGGTTTATTTATTTCAAGAAAGAATACAATAACGAGTGTACTAAATTCTAAGCCCAAAAATACTCTTTTTAGTACCTACATGAAAAATGAAGCTCCAAAGAAAAAATAAGAATGCAAAACTACCAAAACTACGCATCTATCAACGGTAGGTGTAACTTTTTGTTGAAGCAAATGAAAGAATGATTTTTTTCCCCAAGAAACGGTTGTTAACTCTGTTTGGCCTAAAAATGGAGTTAACTCGTTGTTGCTGCAAACCTCTCAATTCTTTTCTTTAAAGAACTGAATTTGTATTAATATTTAATTAAAAAATAAAATAAAATGGTCTCTCACAGTTAACATTTTGAAATTTCCTAAAAAAATGTACCCTATGAGATTCAGACAATCAAGACGGATCCAACCATACCTCATTTGTTGAAATCGGTCAAGTAGTTTACGCTTTACATACAAACAAACAAACAAACATACATATATACACTGCCAAACGCATAACCCTTATTTTTTTTTATATGTTTATTTTCAAATCTTCTACTATAACTATACGATACATAAATATTCAAATTCAAATCATGTTGACATTAATTCGTGCTATCCATTTTAATCGATAATCATAAATGTAAACATAATATTGGAAACAGTATTTCATATAGAATATATAACATAATTTAATGAGGAAACTGAATATTCATCAGTGTACAATATACATATCATATTTCACTATTGTGTAGAACAGCGGTTCTTAACTGGTGTTACAAATGCTCCGCGAAATAATTAAAAAAAAGATAATAAAAAATTTAATAATCCTATTTAATCTTATTTCAGTCGTTTGTCAGAACAATAAATTATTAGATCATTGTTAGAAGAAAATATTGTACATTACTTTTCTTCTCTAAATACAGAAAATTGGATTTAGAAATCCATTTACGCAGTTAATATATACGAATTTTTTTTTCATGAAGAAAAATAGTTAGTCGACACAACATATTTTTTGTACTAACCGAGTACTCAATTATTTCCATAAAAAGAAGACAATTTTGTTTCAGTTTTCAACATCAACTTTGTGTGAACTGAGTTTTTCAACATTTACGAACATTAAAACTAAAAAACGAGAAAGATTTGGGAATATTGATAAAGAAATGAGGGAAGCATTAATATGTAATATAGACCTGACATTGTTAAAAAACAGTAAAAGCAAAAAAAAAAAAAAAAAAACAAATTATGTTGATTAGGCTTTTATGAAAGTATAGTTTTTGTTTATATTTAACTGGTTAATAATTCGTTAACAGTAGTTTTTAATAAAAAAAATATGTTCATGATTTCATGCATATTTTTATTGTTTGTATAATGACCTTAATGAGTCATTTCTCTGGACCAAATTTCCCTGACTTTTCCCAGTTTTACAGGAGAATTTTTAACGTTTTCCCAGTTTTTTATTTACAATTTGGATAAAAACCCTAAAAAAATGTTTAATAGATAACTGTTTGTGTGATTTTTGCATTTTTATAAAAAATTCCTGTCTTCCAACCAAATTCCCTGACATTTCCCTGTATAGCAAAATTCCCGATTACCGGTTTTCCAGAAACTGGCCACGCTGATTTAGTAAGATAGTGTTCCGCAACTTTTTTTAAATTAGAATTGTTCTGTGACTTCGAAAAGGTTAAGAACCACTGATATAGAGTGTAAGATAGATAGTCCACATTGCCAGCGTTTTCAATCTCTATACAAAATCAGGGGTAAAATATGATACGATTCAACGAAAATTGATTTATTACTTGAGAAATTATTTTAATTTATTAATTTTATTTCATATTAATTGGTACTATTTTTTGAATATTTTACTTAAAAGATAAGAAATATACACTTTGCACATTAATTTAGGGGACAAATGTTTTCAAATGCTTGTAATTTGGTCAAAAATTAACTTTTTTCAAAACAAATGAAGGAAATTTACTCTACTTTATGATGTTGTAATTTGTTCCTCATCATCTTTTCTTTTTTTAACCTTTTTATGCTATTTAAAAAAAATGAAAAAAAACTGCATATTTTGAAACGTGCATTTATGGAGAAAATGAAATTTTAAAATAACCTTTTTGTATAGAAAATTTAAATTTTGCAAGCAACTAAATTTAAATATATGTTACCCCATTAAAAACATACAATCGCAATAACTACCCTCTTGTTGATAAATCATAAGCATTATTTTCGTAATTAATAAACCATAGAAATAGAAAATACTACATACTTTAATAAACGAAATGTATCATATTTTTTACAGTATTATCCAAACAATAAGCTTTATTGTAAAATCTATTTTGCATAACGATAACACCGACCAGACAAATTCCAAGGTTTAAAATTCATATACATATATACATACATTACATACACATAAAAAGAAACATATGCAAGGGATGTCTAACTCAATTAAATTTTTATTCCATTACTCGATTTTTTTTCTAAAAATTTAATTTGGCTCTTGTCACATTATTTGTTTTTTAAACGCTAAAATAAAAAAAAACTTATAGAAAAAGGGTTAGATATCAATAATTAAAAAGAAATAAATAAACTAAGTATTAATTTTAAGAAAAATATAAAAATTAAAAAATATTAAATTTCATTAACTATTATTTATTTTTTCAGTGCTTTTTATGTTTATTTTTTGTGAAATCGGTTTTTATATTTTTTTCCCTTTTGAGTGACGTATCTTCGAAATTCATGGTCAGATTCTGATAAAATTTATATTGGATCACATCGAGAGTAATATCTTTCAAACAAACAAAAAATCATCCAAATCGGTGCATATATAGAGAACCTCTATCTTTCATTAAGTCGATTAAAAATAAATAATTTGTTAACTCGACGAAATACTTTTAGCATTAGTTATTTTAATAAAATTAACTATTAATATTTGAAAAAAAAAAAAACTTTTTTATATAAAGAAACAGCATATATATATCGTTCTAGAAAATATCAGAGAAAAATTATACAAATTAAAGAAAACTTTGGCATTAAAATATAGATTCAAAATGTGGAAACACCAACTTTTAGCAGTAAATTCGTGATATGATTAACATCAAGAAAAATTTATTTTTTTCTAAATAAATTCAGATTAAATTTCATATCAATTCATCGCTTTTTTTCTTACATAAAATCGACACCCCTAACTGACACACACATTCACACATACACACACACACCCGTCTAACCTACAAGGATACATATATAAATCGTATGTATACAATAATTTGCACCTTACGTCGATATTTCATTCACAGACCGGTGAGCAGCAGCGCCCAAGTTACCGGAAGCGACACGTAAACAAGTGTTGAGTGACGGTGGCAGGAGTGTGAGAGAGACAGAGACATACATCATACATACATATAGGATAGGTACTGATCCTTGTGATTAAAATACCTAAATTCGACCACAATCTGACCCAGATTTCCAAATCTTTAGAAACTGTCGCAAAATTAACATAAGAGAATATATTTGTATGGTAAAAATAAACTAACTCTTAAAAATAAAATTAACTTTAAAAAAATCCCTAAAAATATGTTCCGCATTATAAAGGAGCTAGCAAAATTTGCTAGCTAACTAGCTAGCAATGATATTAACTACATGGAATTTAAAGAGCAGTGATAAAGAACTACAAAACTCGAAAACTGCTGAACCGATTTTAATGCTGTTTTCACCAATAGTTTTTAGGTTTCGTAGAAAAACTAGGAACCCTTATAGTTTCTCCATATCCGTCCGTCCGTCTTCAAAAATTTTGAAATAATAAGATGAAATTTGGTATACGGTCGTAGATTAATGACCCAAAAACAGAAATGATAAGATTTATGAAAAAAAAATTTTTTTAGGCCCCCTTTTCATAAAATGAAAAGTGTTTAAAAAAAATTCACCTACCCCTTTGAGTGAGGTGTCATTAGAAAGGTCTCCTAAAATGCAACAAAAAATGTAACAGAACTTTTTGATTTTAACCCTTTGCTCTCCAAAGTCATTAAAAAAGCGTCCCCCCCCCCCTCTATTTTCTAAGCTATCAATTCAAAAAATCTGAAAAAATTCCAGAATGTAGCTTTTAATTAGTACTTTCATTGAAAATTATAACGAACATTCTCAAAAATATTTTGGACCCCCCTTCTACAGACTGAAAAGTAAACTCTCATTTTTTTTCCCACTTACCCCATTGAGTGGAGTTTCATTTGATAGGTCTCCCAGAATGCAATAAAAAATGTAAAATAACTTTTTGATTGCAACCCTTCAGTCACGAAAATTTTGAAATAACTCTTTTTTTATAAATCGTAGTGAGAATGACACTACGGAACCCTATCATGTGCGTGCCCAACATGCACTTGCCCGTTTTATTTGTTTTAAATTTAAGATTTAACATCAGAATACTTTGATCAAGTCGTGTTCTAATAATTTGTGGATTTTAACCCGGGTAACACCGGGTCCAATGCATAAGTGTTTAATGAATCAAACATATTCCGATAGCGATACGTGCTAGTATATTTATGGATTGCAGATCCCTACATTACCAACATAATAAATATATTTTATATACATATACACACCACTAGCCAACGTTATGTTCCGTGATTGTAACGCAGGTGTGCCAACCTAATTGAGGTAGCGAAGGATAATGATACGTTATTATAATGCACATATATACGTGTTGTAGATCACTGCAGAATAATATACACTGGAAGATGGAAAATAGTATCATTAGATGCGCAATATTACAATTTTATCAGCTGTGAAGATCGCTACTCTCTTCACAGACCAGAAATATGTATATGTATAGGTATAACGAATCGCCGTGGATGTATTTATAGCGCTTTGTTTCATAATTTTATACATGCAAAATATGCGAATTTTATCACAATGCAAAAATGTGTGAGTGTGTGTGTGTGTGAACTGATAACACCTATAGAAACATTGCAGCATTTTATAAATTGGTAGCAATAATTACAACGAAATAATACTTAAGGTTATAGTTTAGCACACTGTAAAAAAAGAATTGGTTTCGAAAAAATTTATTAACTTCCCAATAGGAAGTTATTGTAATTGGTCCGAAAATCGAAATCAAAAATTTTAACATATTTTCATGTTTCAAGGGCATTAGAGTATATTTACACTATTTTCAGAAAAATGTCTGTGTGTGTGTGTGTGTGTGTGTGTGTGTATGTACGTACGTATGTACGTACGTGTGTACGTACGTGTGTACGTACGTGTGTACGTACGTGTGTACGTACGTACGTGTCCTTTTTTTCCGGGACGAAATCTCGCGAACAAAAAATGCTATTGACTTCGTTGGGGTGCTAATCGAAGCGTCTTGAGGTGAATATGATCTGAAAGAAAGGATTTTTCGAAATTCAACCCCTACGGGGGTAAAAAAGTGTGTTTTTTATTTTTTATTTTTTTTTCTTGATCGGATTTAGTAGAAACTTAGAATAAATATTATACAATACAAATAATGAAACGTATATTTCAGTATTTATTTTTTATATGGGTCCAAACAGCCATTAAATGGATGAAAACCACCATCAAAATTTCAATTTCATACTAATAAATACGTCTAATAATTCATGTTGCCTTGGAAACAAACGCAATTCAAATTGTCAGATTAGTTATTCTAAAAATGTGCATTATATTATTGACATTATTAGAATATTAGAAAACTAATATTCATAATACAAAGGTGAGTTTTATTTCTGACAAATTCTATTAAAATTTTTCATATACATATTAAAAAAAATATTTACAAACTATAACATAGTAATATAAATTATGGAAACAATAAGTAATCAGTATTCAAGTATTGTAAGTCATACCATGTTGGGAAGTTGATTGTGTGGACCTAAAGGATCGCACCCCACAGCATTATACGTTATATAGTTTAATTTTATATCCCCGGGTAAAATTGGATCCGACAGCTAGTTTTTAATTTATATTCATTCAGAATACATGTAGGTATCTACATTTAATGGAATATTTTACTTTATTAATTATTAAAAGTAAAAAAAGGTTCAATTTAATTTAAAAATTGAAATAGACGGAACGGTATATAATAGTAACATGTACTAATTTGCTGTAATGGCAGAGCTAGTTTTTCATTATTTTGAATAAATTACAAGTGAATATATTTGTTTTATAATTTTTATAGTATTTAAAAGGGTTGAAGTTTCGAATAATTAGTTTTTAAAATGTTTCTATATAGCCAATTGTGTAAAATTTCAATAAATAGAGCACTTTCAGCAAGTACTGCGATTTATCGTGTGTTAAAAACTCTATTTTTAATATCCAATTACTCAAAAACCATACGTACAATATTATAAATAAAAACTAGTAAAATATATGAGTTATCCATAAATAACATATTAAAATTTTAGACTTTTATCTATACATTGCTCTAATGATCGAATAACCTTAAGTTATAAATAAAATAAAATTTTATTGTTGTAATTACATTTTACAAGCTTTGCCACTTCCCCCATTTTTTGAAAACTTTCTGCGTACACCCTTGTGCACAGTTTTTAACAATTAAATTATATTACAAATATTGTTAAATAATGCATTAACAATATTGAAATTACAAAAAGTCAATAATAACTGTACAGAACCCATAGAAGTATTAAATAAAGTATCTATGGTACTATACATAGACTAATAATAATAGTTCGATTATTTACAATCAATTATCTTCCAAAACGTGCATGCACCTCTAGGCTGTTCGACGAACAACAGCAAATAAATTCGTATGATGGAGACAGTTCAATACAACACAAGGTGTTGGTAAATCCACAATTAGAAATAATCGAAACGTGTGTTCGCGCAACGGTGCTTTCCTGTATATACAGGCTATTTATTTATTACCTTACCAAAAAATATATTCTAATTTTTTTAAATTTTGTAATTTTTCCTAATAGTTTTGCATTATAACCTACGGAGTTGCTGGTATGCCACATAAAAAAAAATTGGAGTGTAAAGGGTTAATAAAATACAAACAGATGATACAAAAATTAATATACAAATAGAGCAGGGCTTCTAAAAATGCCATATTCGTATTTATATAACAAACTAATATTTTATTATTAAAAAAAATTCCATTTAAATTAAAAAAAATATTGCAGGACCCCAGCTCCTCTACCTTCTCACACTTGTTACGCCACTGCGTGTACAACTCATAAGTGGCAAGTTTGAGAAACGCCAGACAAAGAATTCTCTGGCTGTTCTCAAACTTAATTGACGATAAAAATATATTAAACATTAAACTGTTATAAATATTACAACCAGATTAGTTTCATAAATTATATTCAAAGAACTGCAACATCTGGTTTCCGTTTTAATCCAAAGAACTGGGAGGGGGGAGGGGGTGAAGAGGCAGGGTCAAAATCACTTGTTCCAAGGACAATTATGTATTAAACTGAAGCCGATAGTATACTATCTATTAAAACATAAATACAAGCAGGTAATACCAAAAACTGCGATATACTTTCAAATATTTTTAACAGTAATTTTAATACTACCCCCCCCCCCCTTCCCACAAAAAAAAATTATAAATTTAAACCAAATAAAAAAATGTTTATTGTAATAATTGCTACCCCCCCCCCCACAGGTCTCTAAATTTAAAGCAAATCAAATAAAAAAAATATTTTGTACGAACTATAAAACTTTCCCTTTTACCCCAAATTTAATCGAGACTTATAATGCCGTGTTAACACCGAAGAAACAAAACAGCAATATCGTATCTTTTTTAAGATGCAAAAGCACAATAAACGCCATACATTTTGTGTTTTAAGACACCATGTTGCTGTTTGTCTTTTTCGGTATAAACACCGCATAAGTCCCTAACATATTTAAAAAATCCACCGTACATATTTATATATCAGCTTCCGCCCCCCTCTAATATTACTTTTGTTTATAAATACCTCCCTAAAAAATAAAATTAAAAACTAGATACGCCACTGCTTCTACCATAAATAAAAAAAATAGATACGCCAATGTTTTTTATATGACGATCTAGCGCGGAAACAAAAACAGAGCATAAGTTATTTTAATTAAAAAAATGATAACAATCTAATACATTATGATATATTACCACATAGCGCAAAACGACTAGATAATTATTAACTTTTTTTTAATATCTTTCTTGTAATATGTATAATAAGGTGTATTTTATTTAATTACTAGTTATCTGAAATTAATACTCAATCTGCAAACTTGCATCGTGAGAGTGAACAGAACTCAAAACTGTATACGAGAATTTTCATTATATGAAATATATCATTATATTTCATTATCATTATATGAACATGTTTAACTTAAATGTACTAAATTAGAAATATTTGTTGATATTTGATTACTGCAATTACTGGATATTAATCTATATACATTTAACTGTTTTACAGCGTGATTTGATGATAATTGATCATTTTGTTTAGAAAAAGTGGAAAAATAATTAAACTATGCAACAAAAAATACTTCCTTAATATATATAAAGCTCAACGTCTCTCTGTCTGTCTGTCTGTCTGTCCGTCCGTTAGTGCGCTTATCACTCGAGAACTACGTATCCGATTTACGTGATTTTTTTTTAATTCATAGGTACATTCTCTGGCCAGATTATAGGCTATATTTTGTTACATTAGGTAACATAACAACTAAGCAGTTGCCGACGGCGTTTTGCAATACACTGCCTAAACCGTTGAATATAGAACAAAATAATGTATTAAAGAATTGTGTAGAATCAAAAGTGCTACAATAAAGTCCGCGACACCATATGTCTAACTTTTATATTTAAGCCACAATGACTGCTTTTATGTTACAAAGAAAACATAAAATATTTGGGTTCGGTTTACATGGACTTTTGACCTGCAAAACTTCAATCCTTATCGAAATAAATGATTTCATCCTCATAAGTACTTAATGTAGATATAATTTGCCCTTTACAGCATCCAATTTGGTGGTATAGTTTAGGAAATAACATTAATTAAGTTTTATACGGTAAAATATTATTAATAACGCGCGAACTAAATACGCCGGTATTCGATCTCCCTCGGCTCGGCCGTTGTCATTTGACCGTCAGTTTTGTTTCAATAATTAAATTTAAATTTAAGTGTTGTTTTTATTATTACAATAATAACTAATCGTGTTTGTACTTAATTTGTACTGAATGCGAGCGAAGCCGCGTGGGTACATCTAGTTTGTAATATAACAGAGATCTGAATAGAATATTTAGGAGGCTTTTGGCATACCGAAGCCGGATTTGTTACCCAATTGGTTTCATCACGTCAGGGTTTTGAGATATTCTAACCTAAAAGTCCCAAAAATGACAATATTGGCAATGTTAAAGAATTTATTATCAAGTAGGTAATTTTTTTTCTAAAGTTTTCGGTCACGGTAACAGATAGTATTATCTTTGCTCTTTAAAATGAGTTTGAACTTTTTACTGTACGATTTTTTAGCCGAGATGTACTAGTTTGAAAAAAAGATATTTTTGTTAATAGAGTGTAGTATAGTAGATACAATGAACTTTACTACATATATCTTCAAAGTAGTATATTTCGGTAAAGAAAAATCGCATAGTAAAATGTTAAAAATCATTTTAAAGAGAAAATATAGTACTATTCGAAATCATGAAAGAAAAGTGAGTGCCCCTCTAGCCGTCGTGTAGTGGAATTTTTGAATTACCGATGCCGTCGTATAAAAGAATATTGAGTGTATATTCGAAGTCAATGGTCACATAAATCATCCTTGCTTATAAATTTTATATATGCCAAGAATAAAATATGTTTAATTTTCTAGCAAATATAAAATCAAAAAAAGCAATAAAATCGTTTATGACCTGTTTCATACAAGGCATATATATTTATTAGTCATATATATTGTTATAATAGTTCAAAATAATTATTTTAGCGTAAAATTTTTGTTGTATGCTAATAATAAAATAATTTTATATGAACATATATTTCTTGATGGCATTGCTTGTTATCTTATAAGTAATAAATAAATAAATAAAAACTCCCACTGAGTACGAAAATATTATTATTTATGCAATTTTAAATTGACTTGAAAAGTAAAATATCGATTCAGTTTAAATTGGTTAAATAAATACGTATTAAGAATGTTGCCTCTATTCTCGAGTTCATTAGACCTTTTCTCATTAGAGATTACTGAACTAAAAGTCACTAAGTTACCGTCAGGAAGTTAGCGCGGATTTGTGAAAAACAACAAAAAATTTGTTGCAAAACATGCTGTTTTACAACAATTAAAGTTAGAAATTTAAATTTAAATTTTGACTTAAAAATATTGATAATTTTGAAAAACTAAGTAGAGAGCAATTTGGAACAATTGTTTGACCATAAGAAATATTACGAAAAACGATTAGTTTTTGAAAAATGTCATTTTAGGATTTTTTTTTTTTTTTTGTATAGTTAATAACTTTTAGAGTTGGAGCAATTTTTTGACCTATATAAAACATTGCCATATTGCATACTTATTAATGCTGTTTTGCAACAATTAAAGTGAGAAATTTAAATTTAAATTTTGACTTCAAAATATTGATAATTTTGAAAAACTAAGTAGAAAGCATGCTGGAGCAATTAGGGAGCAATTGATTGACCATAAGAATTATTACAAAAAACGATTAGTTTTTGAAAAATACCATATAACAATTATTTTTTTTGTTTAGTTAATAACTTTTGTTTAAATGTTTTTAGAGTTGGAACAATTTCAGATTCATGAGGAGCAATTAAGGAGCAATTTTTTGAGCTAAAAATTTTTGTTGTTTTTCACATGTCCGCGCTAACTTCCTGACGGTCACTAAGTTATTTACTAGAATCTCGATTGTATAAATTATACCGTATTCTCGAATCTTAATGCGACTTTTTCTATAGAAATGTCGAATGAAAAATCTCGACTGCTCTTGGGCATGAGAAATTTAAAATTTCGAATGAAAAACTCGAATCGACATACTCTCGAGTGAGCTCGAGAATAGGGGCCCAGGGCTGGTTTTGCGGGTAAGCGCCTGTGGATAAACATTGAATGAAGACAAGTTGCGTCTCTCTTTGAAGCATGCGAAATCACATGTATTTTTTCACACACTTATCATTTTTTAATAAAAAAACGCGGTTTCTAATCATTCTGAAAATTTACAGATATCTTTGTAAATGAATAAAGAATATATGCTCAAATTTTCATCAAATTCTCTCTGTCACATCACTTTGAAAAGGCATATTCACAAAATTATTACCTACATAGAAAATATTCGAGATTTAAAAAAACTCATATTTTATAAACTATCAATCACCGCGACCCTACGTAAAAATATTATTCCATTCAAAGGACCAAATAAACATTAACTTCTCCCTCGAGACGCCACTGTATTCAACCTAACCACACTGTAATCTCATTTCATTCAGTGTAACGTACTGTTAATTGCTGACGTGTATGTATGTGTATAGATATCATAACAAACACACACACATATACGCACTCACAGACAGACATACACAGACACACAGAGAACATACCCAGACATTGTAACTGGGTATTCGACTCTGTCGTTTTAGCAACTGTGCAGAATTCCCGTTAAAATACTTTACTAGTAAATCACACCACAATACTAGAAACATCACGCAAGATGTGCGAAAACTCTGTATGAGGTATTGAGGCAACGAAAAAATTTTTATATATACACATTAGTTTTTGTCAATATTTTAAATAGAAAATCTAGATATCCATAAAAAAATATAAAACAATAAACTTTTTTAGAAAATAAATTGCCTTTGCTTCCTTGCCGTACTGTTTGTTTTTTCATGACCTGATAGGCACAGTGGCAAAAAAAATCTTAAATAATAATACAAATGAAATTAATAAATTAACACACAAGACAATCAAGATAAAGAATCTACTTGGAAGAAGAATAAATTGCCTTTTAAAACCAACTAAAAAGCAGAAAATAAAATTCGGTTAGATTTTTTTTCCACAGAACATTAAAAATCATTACAACTGTCAGCGGACTGTCATTTATACACAAATTTAACACATTACAGATAGCTTTAAACACAAAACAATCAAATAAAGCAAAAATATATTTTTTTTATAAAAAAAAATTGTGGCTTCACCGTCACCATAACCAGTATGCAAAAAAATGACAACTAGACCCCTTTCCCCACCATCGTACAATACCTCCGCTAATTAACATCACAATCCACGCACGCACGCACGCGGGGGCTACGATCGCGCGGGGTTGGGGGAGGGGTGATTGCGGGCCGCCCACAACCCGTGCATTGCTGGAAACGGTTCACTGCCGGGCCGCAATATACACGCGCCGCATTCGTTACGGTACATCTCGGCGAGGTTCGCACGCGGTCAACGCCCGCCTGATTTCTTCTCGATCTAATACGCGTATATATACGTACTGTTTATAAAATACAACAGCTCAAGGCTTGCTTGATCTTGTCAAATTATTCTCGTTTCTGTAAAATACTTTCTAGCATTTAGTTTTGCCCATATTTTGTTAGAGTGGCCGTCAACTTTATAAACAATTGAACGATTTATATCTATTATTACCTATAAAATATAATAATAAACATAATAAACTAGTTAGTAAGCACTGTCAAATGGGGTACCAAACTTATATATGACAGTTCTCTTGAAGTCATCAACTGTAATTTGAAATAACAATGATCAAAATCAAGTATCGCAGAATTAATATACTTCGTTGAATGTGCTTATTAGCTTCTTAACTAATCAATTTTTATTAGATTATTTGTAATATCTAACATTACATTACAGAAAAAAAACTCGATCTTATTAAAAATTTGAGATGGAAAAATGCTTAATAAATTTATATTGTTAATATAACATTATTTCCTCAATATAATAATAAAATAAAAATCTTATTGAGGATATTTTATTAATTTGATAAATATATCATTTGTCAAATGAATAAATAATGTATTACACCAACTAACGAAACTCTCAAATAGATTAAACATAATGGTTGTATTAATAAATATTTATCAGTGTGAATATTTTTTACACCACCCAACTAGTGAAAGTGCAATTTTCGATATGGTAAATTCAGTAATGTCATTTATTAAGTATTTTTTTGTATTTAAAATATATGTTTTCAATACGAAACAAAATTTTCACCCCGTGATAAGAACATTGTTAGTAATAATATATTATTTACTTATTTCCGTATTGGTAAAATACACATTTAGCCCAACCATTTCTACTAAAAATGTATAACGGAGTTAACTTAGACTCCAAAAAATCATATCAGCTTGTATTAGTGCCAACGTTATATTTTAACATTAAAAAGGGGGGATAAATAATCGGACATTAATTAATATGACGCTATACTTCAAAAATTAAAAAATCTCAAATAAGTGCACGTGGATATGAAATGATATAAAAAATAATGATCAAATTCCGCTTCATGATTAACAACAGAAACACAGGAAAACCCGTATTACAAATAAACATAAACTATAATAATCTCCATCAATAAATACTTGTTGTATTCACGGGATACGTTATTTATATATCTTCCATTTAAATATAGTTTATTTGTTATTATATGTACATATAGAAAAGCATGCGCGGCTATGCGTATATAGGGCTATTGATGCCCAATCGAGCGTGAAACTCCCGTTTCTTTTTATATTTCATAAAGGTGTCTACTGTCTACATATAAAATACATACATAAATGATAATTGCCACGTACACTCAGCGTTCTGTAAGACGACCATCCACAAGACGACCGTTCCGTAAAACAATGTTCTAATAGTTCTATATAGAACGTCTTTCCCCAACCTCGACCATAATACCATTGTGACTGCTATATTTCAGCGCGAAATTTAAATTAACAAATTGACGTTAAAGTCTTCTATGTAGATTTTACACACAAAACTTGTGTTTTGGTGTGACTCAATGTGGAAAAAAATGAAATTCAATACAAATTTTCGTTGAAATTGAAATATAATAATTAGTATAAAAAAAATGTGTAAGGTACATTTTATTTAAAATTTTATAATTTGAAAACGATTAAAAAAGGAAATAACAAAAATAAATTATTGGCATATGATTGTATAGAAATCTATACATTTTTCATCCAGTATTAAAGCAACGAATAACAATTGTCTAGAGTTAAATTCTAAAAAGTCAACAAACCAGGATCTCGTTCACTAACAGCGCCATTTTTATTATTTTATTATTATTATATGATGGTGGGAGCTCCTCTAGCCGTTGTCTTGTGGAATTTTTGAATTACCGATGCCGTCGTCTTATAGAACGCTGAGTGTACTAGGCCTACTTTACCTTACACCAGTGTGCCTCAAACATTTACGAATACATAAAACAGGATTTTCAAGAATACGAAAAAAATAATACAATTTTTATTAATTTGTTTAAGGCATCCATCACAAAAAATATATAACTAAAAAAATGTATTTTTTCAAAGATAAGATGTAGTTACCTCTAGAAATGTACACGGACCCCAAGTTTGAGAAACGCTGATTTACATATGCATATATAAATATACACACTCGCATTAATAATGTTACTGATTTTATCGTTTCGAATTATTACGCTGTTTATTAGATACATTAAACATTATTTAATAGTGGAATATACACGCAAACGTATTATACAGAAAATTGATCTAATAATATTTATTGTTATGAGATCTATAGTATATTAAATACATACGATTTGTGTAAATTACATATAACTGTAAACAGAAAAGAATTTGGTATTGATATATTAGCATACCACGTACGTCTTTTCATATAAAAATTATTCAGAACAATTAAAACACGTTTAAACACTTATAAAACTAATAACGTTAACAGATTCTGTTTGTTGCACTTCTGACAAATGATTTTTAAGGAAATATTGTGAATTAATATCCATAGACAGCAGCACCAGTGGCGTAGATAGCTTTTTGCGATGAGGGGGGGCGGAAATTTAGACTAGAGTCCTTTTTTTAAGACCTTTATTTTAGTCATTACCAATTACTATTTATTGTGATGACATTTTTTTAGCCATTCGCAACAGTGTCAGTCTCATGGGGGGGGGGGGGGGATATACAGTATTAAATCTCTATTTTTCATTATGAATATCATAAAAATTGGACTCATGGGGGGGGGGTGATCCTCTTAATCCCCCCCCCCCTATCTACGCCACTGAGCAGCACTAATTATAAAATGAGGTGTACATAAATGTGTGACGCCACTGATTGAAACTGAAAATTCAATTTTTCACAAAAGATGTATCTCTACACCTCGTTTACACCCACCAAGTTTTAAAAAAATATCTAATGTAGTTTTCAAAAAAATCTTGATCATATATAAAAAATAAAGCAAAAACGGGCCTAAATTTTTGCTTTATGAACTTTTGTCTTAAAATCATGATAACAAAAATAATAATAAAAATTTTAATAAAAGTATATACAGGGTGTTCGCGGGAACCGAGTGATCATTGCTAACTTTGTTATTATTGGAGCTAGAAGATCGGTTAAATGGACAAAGTATCGGTATTTTTTCCGGGATTAATAATGGCGGTGTCAAAAAAACAATTGAATGTCAAATTTCAGAGATATATTGAAATATAACATTTTTTTAAATGGAACACCCTGTATATTATTATTGAATTTTGTAGCTGAGGATGTTCTCTTTATAAAAGTGCAATACATGTATGATGGTAAAATTGATAGAAAATAAGTTATAACAAGTATACAATTAATAGAAAATATCGAAAAATAGTGTGCTATGAAGATTTAGTAAAATACAAACAAATGATAAAAAAATTTAAAACAATAATTTCAGATATTTGTGCCTTTTTTCGCAGATTTTTAACATTTTTGAGCATTATTCATAAAAAATATAATTAATTATAATAAATATTTTTTTTCGTTATTAGTTAAAATCAAAAACATTTAAAATTTGCGAACAAATGACATAAAAACCTTAAACTATTGTTTTAAATGTTTTAATCATTTGTTCTCAATTTATTAAAACTTCATAGCACACTATTTTTCGATATTTTCTATTAATTTTATACTTGTTATAACTTGTTTTCTATCAATTTTACCATCATACATGTATTACACTTTTATAAAGAGAACATCCTCAGCTACAAAATTCAATAATAATATACAGGGTGTTCCATTCAAAAAAATGTTATATTTCAATATATCTCTGAAATTTGACATTCAATTGTTTTTTTGACACCGCCATTATTAATCCCGGAAAAAATACCGATACTTTGTCCATTTAACCGATCTTCTAGCTCCAATAATAACAAAGTTAGCAATGATCACTCGGTTCCCGCGAACACCCTGTATATCTTTTTTTCTCTAGATACTTTAAAACACAAAATATAGTTAAAATGAACGGCAGAACCCGTTTCTATTACTGTATAACTGTATTTTATAATAAAAAAATACAGAAAATTACAAACATTCATAATATAAAGAATGTTTTAATCGCAAAACGTGAACTATGATATTATGTTACCAGTCGATGTGAAAAAAAATTAATTAAAATTTCTACCAGCTAATAATATTTCAAAATTAAATGTATAAAACAACGTATTTATATGTCCATTTTAGTGTACGTTATTTATTTTATACCATATCTGCATTAAAATCTGAAAAACCATATATAATATAAACGTTCTACACAAATTTACAACTTTAAATAAATTTATAACATTCACAAAAATACAGTGAAGCTTCGATACAACGCTCCCGTGTATAACGCGCTTTTACCACAATGGCAATTTATTTCCCACTTAATTTAGTTCGAAACCATCCCAGTGCTGAATATTTTTAACTTAAATGTACTGAATTAGAAATGTTTGTTGATATTTGACTACTGCAATTACTGGATATTAATCTATATACATTTAACTGTCTTACAGCGTGATTTGATGATCCTTGATCATTGTGTTTAAAAACAGTGGACAAATAATTATCGCAGTTCGGTCACACTATCAAGAAATATGTATTTTTTATGTAAATAAAAGCTTTACATTGTTTTAAATTTTACGACTCTTTATTTTTTAACGTTTGTGTACTAGTAGAGGAAAGTACCCAAATGTCGGATAGTGTCTTAATTTCAGATACGAAGATATAAGATTCAAACAACTGAACGATATATTGTGTTGCCAACACTACCGACGTGTATTTTTAGCCTCCATATATATTGTTGTTGTCTAACTTTGAACGAAGGAGGAACGTGTGTTAAAAATTTTGAAAAATTTTACTCGAACTTAAATATTTTACAATATCAACTTCTAACAAATTTTTTTTGGGTTATTATTATGGCTGATAAAATTATTGTATTTCAGGGAATTGTTCCATATGAAATTATGTATCAAATATGCAAATATCATACATTTCAGATCAATATTGACAAAACTACATCATGTTAAAGAAATTGTATCCGAAATATGGGTACTTTCCTCTACTTATCATTTTATAATCATTGGCAAGTGTTTTACTTTGTCCATTACTGGAGAAAAAAAAAACAAATACAAAATAAAAGGCTATAATTGAAAAAAAATCTATATTTGCGGATTTTGGTAATTAAATTGATTTAATAAAGAGATAGTTATTTTTTAAATAATATAAGTTTATGAGAATTTCAAAAAAGGAGCCCACTAATAAAAAAAAAACATATTGGGCGTTTAACGCGTTACAGTTTTACTATAAACATAAAATTTTATGTCAAAATCAAATTTTCTTTTTTTTGCTCTTCAATAATTTCTGTTATTTTACGTCAAGCTAATTAAATATAATTTTTTTTTTCAATATTTTTTTCTGGGGGAATTAAACCCCAAACTGTGACACATAATAGTCTACACATAGTTTTCAAAAACACCCTCTTTACCGATGTATAAATTAAAAAATGATTACACTTAAACAAACGCTATCAACACATATGACCTTAAAAATTACCATAAAAATCATTATAATCATAATGATGGACAACATCACAATCACCACTGACCGATACTCTCTGTCCACTTAAAGATCAATGAATATTCAAATGTGATCAGTACCATGGACACAGTTACGAAATTAATCATCTATTTTACCATTTATGATTCACCAACTAAATATGTATTATAGTGTCCAAGGTATGATTAACCAATAGTCTGTAGCCCAGTGGCACAGATAGGGGGGGGAAGAGTATCAATCCCCCCCCCCCTCCCATGAGTCTACAAAAAATACAAGATGATTATTTTTTCAATAATGAATACAACTAAGTATGAAGAAAATCAATTTTTGCACAAGATAAAATAAATATGATTTTCATAATGAAAAATATAACTTTGTGAGATTTAATAATGTCAGATCCCCCCCCCCCCCACCATCGCAAAAAGTTATCTACGCCACTGCTGTAGCTGTAGCCTAGGGCGCTAGAATTTTTAGGTCGGTTAGAGTAAAGAAAAACAATCATAACAATTACTCAATTTTAAAGAAATATTGTAGTATTTAATGTAGTAATCTCGAAAAGATCCAAAATATTGTAATTCTTGCTATGTCACGTGTTTGTTATTAAAGTTACAATATCAATTAGTAATTTTTGCGGCGTACAGGATCGAAATCTATATTATTCGTATAGTTTAATTTGTGATACCAATAAACAAATATACTATTAATATAATTAATACTTCACACAATCTTTGTATTTATTGTATTGTATTTTAATTGAAATGAAATAATTTGTACATCACTGTATTAACAAATAAATCAACTTAAGAATAATTTATTGAATAAACCATGTAAATGATATTTACTAATATAGTAAAAATTGACAGTACATGTTAAAACTTCTGATAAAAAATTGAAATTTTTGATCGACAACTGTAATTTTTATTAAATAAAAAAACGACTCAATTTTTCTCTGTGTATAATACAATTTCAATTAAACATAACCATTTGAAAAGAATTTTTAAGGCTTCCTTTATGTTCAAATTAAAAAGAAAACACACACACACAGACTTATTTACAAAATGGTCTACATTACGGAAATTAACAGCAACCAAGACAAAATATATATATATATATACATATATATAGCTTTATACAAGCTCGAACAAAATTAATTATGTTGTTAATTGCTTTCCTGAAACGGTGCAACATATTAATTAACCTAAGTTCTCATTAAAATATTGATTAAGTCTTATGTACATAATACATACTTAAGTATATAGGGTCTGTAAAAGCAGCTACTATTACATCTTACATAGTTAGTTGTGTGTGGGGCATTTTTAAAACAGGTACATATATTTATACATAATAATTACTCACTGATTTTATGTTTATTCCTGTAATTAGGTAGATCTTAGAAATAGGGTGTAATATACACAACTGTTTTATACAAAGTTAGTAAATCTAATATCAAGTATCAAGAACTGTCATATAAGTATCGAACTTATATGACAGTTCTCTTGAATTTACTCTTTTATTTTTTGTTTTCATTAATTGTTTGGACAGTAAAACTTTTTTTATAACGTTGGTATAAATAAATAAAAATATTCGACAAAAAATGGGGGTCTCGAATATTTATTCTGCCTGATCCACAGAAAATCAACTGACTGTAATGTGCAGTCATTATTTTTATACAAATTATGTTTAGAGTTAACAATAATCACGCATTAAACTGATTTAGAAGTTTAATTACTCAGAAAATATGGTAACACCATCAAAAACGTCATTTTGTCCTAATGTTTCGCTCCACTCAACGCGTCGGTATTTTTATTCTGAACCGCAAACATGCAAATTAATGAATCTAATAATAAAAAAAACCGTTTCGAACCATTAAAAATCTTTAACCGAACCGCGCATAAGTTCTGTGAACCGCAAACCGGAACCGAATCGATATTTTTAGCAATTCAACATCGCTTTTATATTATATATGCAATATGTATATAAATGCTCTCTGATAACTGCAAATATGTGATTTCTCGTGGGAGCAATTTGAAAGTAAGTGAATATGAAGAAAACACAAAAAAAATCGGAACAAGTGTTGATCAAAATTATTACTATAATTTTTTACATATTTAAAAAAAATGCAAGCTATACTTGTAGAGTTAAAATTCAGTGCTATCACCCCTTCCTCCCCCCACTTGATTAATTAATTTTTTTGGGAACCGTGTAAGGGCGTAAGTTGTTCCTTACATCGTGAAAAATATATTTTATCGTTAAACTTTTTCTCTAAAACCAATAATTCAGCAGTTATAAGAAAAAAAAACAGTTAAGTTGTTGTCGCACTAGAATTTTTCAATCCTGATAATTTTGGCTCAATCCACACCTAATTCTCAATGTTCGTGATTTTTTCAGATTTTTCTGAGCGTTCCTTTTGGTGATAAGGATGCAAGTCAGCAATTTTTAAACTTTTTTGTTTTTTTTTTTTTTTCGAAAAATGTTTTTAAAAAATACATAATTGTGCTTCAATAAACTTTGTTTTTTATTTCCCAGCTCACCCCCAAAATCAAAATTCATTGTTTTATACATCACGTCTATACTTGGGCCACCACATTCTATTTCTGTGCTAATTTTCAAATTTTTAATTTTTTACATCAAATACTTTCAGAGAAAACCACCTGTAACAGACGGACAGACAGACGGACACCATAAAAAAACAATCCAACAACACTTATAACAGGAAATCTTTTCAAATAAAATTAATGGCACATCACAAAAAATATTTAATAAAATTTATTGAGGTGAACCACCTAAATGTTAAAGTTTCTGTACGCGGCTCAAAATAATATTTTTCATGCATATTACCTCATAAAATATTAATTTATGTTTATATTATTCAAAGTTCATACATACAGGATGGCCCAAAAGTCACAACACCATTTAAAATTCAATTATTCTACAATTAATTATTTTTAACTTCCCAATAGGGAGTTATTGTAATTGGTCCGAAAATCGAAATCAAAAATTTTAACATATTTTCATGTTTCAAGGGCATTAGAGTATATTGACACTATTTTCAGAAAAATGTCTGTGTGTGTGTGTGTGTGTGTGTGTGTGTGTGTGTGTGTGTGTGTGTGTGTGTGTACGTACGTATGTACGTACGTGTGTACGTACGTATGTACGTACGTACGTGTCATTTTTTTCCGGGACGAAATCTCGTGAACAAAAAATGCTATTGACTTCGTTGGGGTGCTAATCGAAGCGTCTTGACGTGAATATGATCTGAAAGAAAGGATTTTTCGAAATTCAACCCCTACGGGGGTAAAAAGGGTGTTTTTTTCATTTTTATTTTTTTTTCTTGGTCGAATTTAGTCGGAACTTAGAATAAATACTATACAATACAAATAATGAAACGTGTATTTCAGTATTTATTTTTTATATGGGTCGAAACAGCCATTAAAGGGATGAAAACCACCATCAAAATTTGAATTTCATACTAATAAATACATCTAATAATTCATGTTGCCTTGGAAACAACACAATTCAAAATTCAAACTGTCAGATTAGTTTTTCTAAAAATGTGCATTATATTCATATATGTAATACTTCTATATTGCCAATCAGGGTAGGGAAAAAGGATAATTCTGTACGGCGTGGACATATATTGTTGTCTCGCTATTTTCAAGTCAAATGGTCAGTAGTGCGCATGTGCAATCAGTTTCAAACTGACATATTTCATTTAAACGATTTAAAATGTTTTAAACTGGCCAAAGCCTCCTTCTATTATAGCTTAAATATCATTCTGCGCCTGCGCAATAGAATCCATTTGACTTGAACCTCTCACTTTAACTTATCTCGGCCCACTTATAGCGATTGGCAATATAGGAGTATTACATATATGATTATATTATTGACATTATTAGGATATTAGAAAACTAATATTCATAATACAAAGGGTGAGTTTTATTTCTGATAAATTCCATTAAAGTTTTTCATATACATATTAAAAAAAATATTTACAAACTATAACATAGTAATATTAATTATGGAAACAATAAGTAATGATTACTTATTGTTTCCATAATTAATATTACTCAGTATTCAAGTATTGTAAATCATACCATGTTGGGAAGTTGATTGTGTGGACCTAAAGGATCGCACCCCACAGCATTATACGTTATATAGTTTAATTTTATATCTCCGGGTAAAATTGGATCCGACAGCTAGTTTTAATTTGATTTCAAATTATTAAAGTGTTATCCTAGGATATTCACGACTGAGCAATTAAAGAACCTACACTCGTAATTTTGGGGTCAGAAAACCACCACATAAACAAACTATACTTCATTTATTCCGGCGGTTTAAAATTAACTGCTTCAGACTTCTTTCTGTGGGGGTATTTGAAAGATAAATTATAATGTAACAATCCTCGAACCATTCAGCAATTGAAGGAATAAGCCAAGAAACATTAAAACAGGTGATGATTCACGCCTTAGAAAGAGCACGTCAGCCTTGTTTCACACATACGCGGTTCCATTCGGTTCGGTTTGTTTTCGGTTTCAGCCGAAAACGAATCAAACCATTTCACATATACACGGTTCTCATACGGTTCATATTAGGTTTTATTTTTTTCCGTAAACTCAGTAGTTATCATGGAGAGAAAGCAAGTTGTTGCCATGTTGTTTCTCTATAAAAAAATTTAAAAATGAAGAAGGAATACTAGAATTCATTGCGAGCACCCTCTCATCACTTTACAGCAGGAATTTGGAGCATTCTACACTATTTTCCCGAAGCTAAAGAGCATGAAGACGATCCACATCAACATCTAGAAAACCGCTCATTTTATTAGAAAATCCGCGACAAAACTTAAAAAAAATAACACTCGCTATCAGGTTAAAACCGAAACTAAACCGAGTATGTGTGAACGCGTTCATTGCTTTGTGTTCCCTGGACACGAATTGAAACCTGATGAAATCTGTCCGTGTGGAGGGAGTATTCAGTTCTGTACGGTTTCTATTAGGTACCGAATACAAACTGAATCATCGTTTCACACTTGTCGGCAGCGACCGAAAACGAACCGAACCGAATGAAACCGTATATGTGTGAAATAGGCCTCAGTGTGAAGCGAAAAATGTTGGTTATTTAAAAGATTTTCAAAACTAAATAAAATGTATTCCCAAAAAGTGTGTTTTCTGTTTATGAAAGAATAAAAGTGAATTATTACGAAATTTTAAAATGGTCTTGTGACTTTTGGAACAATCCTGTATCATATGTCGTTATTCATATAGGTGCTTGCTTAATGGAATTAATAACTTTTATTGAAATACAAGAATATAAAAACAGTTTGAATATTTTATTACACAAATAATAAATTAAACACTAAATCAAATGCCTGCAAAATATTTATGCATGGCTATGTAAATATTTTATTATGCCTATATAAAGGTTTATACATTTTTATAATGTATAAAATATTATTTCCAACTTACAAAAAAAAACACTTATTACTTTTATAGGTATTTAAAATTATCATTGATACCAACTGAATGATAATAAAGAAAATATAATACACTAGCTATCTTGGGTAGATGTCGTAATGTCACCTTACCTAACCTTACCATAGTTTTTATAATGTATAGCTGCCCCGGCAAACGTTGTTTTGCCAAAAGATAATTTCTTTCTTTCTTTCTCATTGTTATGGTGTTAAATTTGTTAAGGTTATTTTGTATATTTTGACTATTTTGAGTATTTCGACCGATGTTTAAACATGCATTTTTGTATTATTTCACTATATTTTAAGAATAAAAATAAACTTTATCGTAGGTAAGGTTAAAAACACGTGACCCACGTACCGAATGAATAAAATAAAATAATAAAATTACGTAGTATATCTGTTTAAATTGAACACAATTAAATTTAAGAAATACAACAAAACTTACCGATTTCAATGCGACTATCACCAATAGATATATAATTTTTCAGTACGTAGCTATTAATATTTGATAAAAACTTTTTAATTATATAAAAACATAGTAGCCATTGAACGGTTTTTCTCATTTTTGTAAATATCTCGACCCCACAGTCACCTACCGGGTTCAAAAAAATCTATAAACCTTCCCGAAGACCAAACAAATATATGGTGTGAATATGGCTTCGATACGTCCAGTGGTTTAGGCCTGATGATCCGTGGTACATACATACGCACCAAGAGTTTTATTATTTTCAACTTACAAAAAAAAAAACACACTTTAAATATGAATATTACTTTAGGTGTTTAAAATTATCATTGATCATTATTTATACTATCTGAATGATAATAAAAAAAATATAATACACTAGCTATCTTGGGTAGATGTCGTAATGTCACCTTACCTAACCTTACCATAGATATTATATAAGCGAATCATATTCCCTGTTTAATCCACTAGTATATTAAATACTTTCATCTTATTATTAAAATCGTGTTATCAAAAACAAAAATATATCCATATAAGTTCAAGGTAAGCAAGTATAAATTTTATATAGAAATTATTATTTTAAAATGGCGATAAAAATTCATAAACCCATATCAACAGGGTCAAATTTGAAGAGCAAAATTTATATTTTATAATCAGCCTTTGGTCTATACAGAGAAAAGTACAGAAATAATGTTAAATGCAATTAAACGTAATGCTAACGATAAAAAAGCATGTCTTATATTGCACAGCTGTTCTATATGAACATATTTTTATATACCTTCATATATATGTGATAGAATTATCTATAATGACATTTATTCATTTAATTATTTAGTTATCAATTGGCAATTACTTTAAAACTTTTATAAAACAACAAAGTTATCATATTTTACGTTATCATTTATTTAATTGAAAAAAAAAGATAGCTTAAAGATGTTTTCAAGTATTTAAAAGATAATAAACTATTTGTTACATGTTTTATGATATCAAAGTAAAAATATTTGGCATTTGGTCAAAAATATTATTAGTACGTCACGATAAATATATGAAAAATATTTCATTCACAGCATTAACACGTTCACTAGGTAAATGTAGGTATAAATTATAAATCTACTTTTATTTTATAAAAAAAAAAAAAATGAAACTAACCTCTTTTACTTTCGCACGACGTTCTTGCATTACAGGGTCCGGATCTTCGCCCTTATTAATATCTGGATAATGATCACTAGGTGCTGGAGGAACTGTTATAATAGAATTCACTTTAATTGCATTTTCACCAATATCTGGTTCAACCTCTTGTTGAGGCTCTCCAACATTTTCAACCATTTCAGAAGGCTTGGACAACGGTACCGAAGACGCCTGATGTACAACAGGTAATCTGACGTCAGGTCTTTCTAAAACTTTAGGATTCTTTAAATCAGGATCTTCAGCAATTTTAGCTAATAACTTAGCACGATCGTCTATAATATGTGGATCCTCGTTAATACCATCATCATGCCGCATTAATTTAAGTGCGTCACCTTGCTCGTTCATATGCGGTGGTGCTGGAATAAGTAATTCGGGGCCCGCATTTTGCATATGCTGATAAACTTTATAAACACTGTCCACTGCGGTGTTCGAACTACGAAACTCAGGTAAGAAAAAGAATGTTCCAATGCACACTAACGCAAATGTCAAAAACACTAATAGAATTAAATATTTTTCACGAGGTCTAAATGATCTACGAGAAAACGATGGAACCGGTACACCATTCACAAAACGTTGGTAAGTCGGCAAAATTCCCGTCGAAGTCATTTTAACGATTTATAAGCAAAACTAATCAGAACGTTTACATGCCACAGTCACCCATATTCGCCATTGAACATAGTGCTCAATGTTATGCGCGACCTGAATTACCGACAATAACAAACAACTTTACAGATGGCACCACCGTACATGACATTACAAATAACAGTGAACATTAAACTTTTCAAATTATAAATAAGAAACTTATTCAAAAACAATAATAATTAAAGGCATTATTAATATAATAAATATGTAATACTGTACTATCTATGTAAATACGTTTCTTTTAAAGTTATTTCATTTTTATGTATTAAAAAAATCATATAATTACGCAGGCAAAACTTTTCAGAATGCTTACATGCGCGACCTGAATTACCGACAATAATAAACAACTTTACAGATGGCACCACCGTACCTGACATTCCAAATCACAGCGAATATCAAACTTTTCAAATTATGTATCAATAAAAAACATATTCAAAAACAATAATAATTATGTTATACGTTTCTTTTAAAGTGATTTTGATTATTTATCGTTTTAGCGTCCCAAATTATTCAATGATGAATCTATGTTTTTTTTAAGTTTCATTGTTACAGTCAATGTCGAAAATTATAATACAAATGATCGAAAAGTCGTTATTTAAAATAAGACAATCAAATGGTATTATTTATTTTTAGTAGTTTTTCAATATTCTCTATTAAATAATGTTTAATTTGATATAGCTTATGTTTTAATTTTCGAAAAAACACCAATAGAATATTTCAAATAAATAATTATAACAATCTGATTTTTTCATTTTTGTACAGATATTTTGCGGTCGTATGTAATTGAGCATGTTTATTTGAATTTAAAATATTAGAAACCATAGATAAAAACGAATACAAATGTAAAAAATTCTATAAAATAATTTGGGACGCTTATAAAACGATAAATAACCGTTATTTATTTCTCTGGAACAAATTTCCCTGACCTTTCCCGGTTTTCCAGGAGAATTTTTACCGTTTTTACCTGTTTTTTATATTTAAAATTTAGAAAAAAAAACCTAAAAAAGATAAAATTTAAATATTTGTGAGAATTAGCATTTTTATAAAAAATTCCCTAACTTACAACCAAATTCCCCTACATTTCCCTGTACAGCAAAATTCCCTAACTTACAACCAAATTCCCCTACATTTCCCTGTACAGCAAAATTCCCTAACTTACAACCAAATTCCCCTACATTTCCCTGTACAGCAAAATTCCTTAACTTTCCCGGTTTTCCAGAAAGTGGCCACCCTGTAAGTATTTTAATAATAATAACCTACGAAGATACAAAAAAAAAATAGTTAAAAAATTCATTTAATCAAATATAAATTACATAAATAAAAACATGACATTAAAAAAACAAATCACTGTTCACATTGCTCATCTAAAAAGTGCTGTAACAAAACATTTTCAATCGGAATATACAAAAGTTCAACACCATCTAAACTACGCCGGGACTTAAGCAATTTATGATCTAAGAACTCCGTAAGTTGAGCTCGTAACGCTAAATCGGAACTAACCAAAAACGCTTCCCGACAACTCCAATATAAATCTTTAAACGAAATACCTAAAAGAAATTCAACAATTAAACAACCGCTGTATTTTTTTTCAACAATTAAAAAAAACCTACCTTGATAATGTGTGTTCCGTTTATTTGCAATCTGATCTTTGACGATTATATTGTATATACCACGTGAGTTTGTTGTAAGAGATTTAAATATGTTTCTCAAAGAGGATAACGTTAAGGCACCCGATCTTTGTACAAGTAAAGAACTTTCAAACGACGTTTCAATTGAATAAGGTAAAAACGTTGTAGCGTCCCACCAGGTGAAGTTAAAACGACTTAACTTTGAATGGTCCCAAACTGAAATAAATAGAATTTTATTATTTAAAACTAGGGGAAGTTTTTTTTATGTAACATTTCAAATTTAACAACAATTAAAAAATACGTATTTAAAATTTGACAACAATTAAAAAGTATACATATTTAAAATTTGTCAAAAATGTAAATAACAAGTCAAAATCATTGAAAATTTTTCAATTTTGAATATTTCTTTTGTTGATTATGTTTATAATTATTTTTTTCGAAGGTAATGAAATAAAATAAATAAAAATTGACATTGTTAGATGTCAATTTTGAAGAATAGGATAGAATTTATGGTTTTTTTATTTTATTTTCTTATTTAAAGTCGATATTTCTCTGACAAATTGAAATTGGGTGCGTGAAAATTACGAAAAAATTTTGAATTTTAGATTTCGTTAAATATAGGTTTATCATATAGAAAATGATGTGAAAAGTTGAAATTTTCAAACCGCAGGTCTGTATCTTTAACCGTTCTCGAGATATGGCCTTTCAAAGTTTTCATTTTTTGAAAATTTTGGAGAAAAATGACCGTAACTTTTGAACGTGAAGTCGGATTTGATTTTTGTCGACGAATTTGAAATCAGCGTATCAAAATCTATATAATAACATGTATAACACTTCAAAACTCGACAAAAAAAATTTTGTGAAAAATCGACATTTTTTTAAGGTATACCCCTTTGAATTTTTTCAATTTTTCGCAAAATTTTTTTTGTCGAATTTTGAAGTGTCATACATGTTATTATATAGATTTTGACACGCTGATTTCAAATCTGTCAACGAAAATCAAATCCGACTACACGTTCAAAAGTTACGGCCATTTTTCCCAAAAATTTTCATAAATCGAAAACTTTAAAAGGCCATATCTCGAGAACGGTTTGAGATACAGACCTGCGGTTTGAAAATTTCAACTTTTCACGGCATTTTCTATAGAATAAACATAATTTTAACGAAATCTAAAATTCAAAATTTTCTAGTAATTTTCATGCACCCAATTTCAATCTGTCATAAAAATATCAACTTTAAGATACGAAAATAAAAAAGAAAATCATTCTTTTTAAAACGAGTCTATGTAAGAAACATTTTGGGAACCCCTGGGTCAGATTTTTGCATAAATACTCACTTAAAGGTGTATTAATATGATCAACGGACGCAATCAAATGCACATTCTTAATCTGCGCAAATCTCGATAAAACATTCTGACACTTATTCGCCCGTAACATCTCACCGTCGATATTATTCACAATTAAAAACAAATGCGCACATTCCAAGCCTTCTAACTCATCTTCAACGGCATCTACAACATCAAAAACGTTCGTCGGTGCATCTTTTAAACTTAAGGCATCAACAAATGCATCTGTAATATCTTTAACCACTAAACTCGGGAAATAACCGTTAATAACTATAACCGAATATTCCGATAACATTTCTTGCTGAAATCGTTGTAAAATATTCCTCTTTGAACCAAGTCCGAACAACAAAACACTAAAGCCTTCAAATAGCACGCACATCCATTTTTTAAACATAACCGTATATTCTTGCGTTAAATCGTGAATTGATTTTTCGTGTTCTTTTGTATAAGTTGTCGTCGTTAACAGTTCTTGTAGTTTATCTTGAGGTAAACGTAACTTTTCTAAAGTATGGTCTGATGTAGTGTTCTTTTTGTTTCCATGCGAGATAAAGTATTCGTCGGGTTTTAATGTATAGGCTATGTCGTTTTTGTTCTTGCGAGGTCGTAGTGTACGCCCAGGTGTAGGTTGGGATGGTACGGGTATGATTTTTTTCTTTGGTTGAAATATCTCATCTTCGCTGGTATCTGCAGTGTTTTGTGATTCTTCTTTGTCAGATTCTGACGGTACAAAATCACTTTCGCTGTGTGAAAAGTCACTGAATGATGATTCACTTTCGGATTCGTCTTTTCTTGATATGTATTCCAGTTCTGTAAATATAATTAACGCCGAGTTCATTTATTTTAAGGATGTTCTTGCGGTACTCAAAAACATACAAAGGATATTAAAAATTTGACAGAATGTAATTTTAAGTATGATAAGATGAATTACGCAATTCAGATTTACTACACCGTTTAAAAGTTATAGCAGTTTAAAGTTTGCACGTTTTAACACGTCTGAAAAAATTCTAAGTCAAACCTTATTTAAACACAGAAAAAACGTAGCCAAAAATATATTTTTTTTTTCTATTTATAGTAAAAACTATCTGTTTTACTTCTGTAACAAAACTTATTAGTTTTTACTAACTCATTTCAGAAGAAAAAAATTATTGTCTAAGAAAACATTATAAAAAGTAAAAGTGATGAATTAGCAACAATGCACTCAATACAAAAATAATGACAGTTGGAATTGGACCAATCAGATTGCAATTAGGTTATACTTTTAATTGTCATATTTTTTTCATATATTTATGCGTGTAAAAAGGTCACTCTTTAAATATTTGCGAGAATTTGTGTGATTTTGCATTTCTATAAAAAAATTCCCTGACTTTTCCCTGTATAGCAAAATTCCCTGACTTTTCCCTGTATAGCAAAAATCCCTGACTTTTCCCTGTATAGCAAATTTCCCTGACTTTTCCCTGTATAGCAAAATTCCCTGACTTTCCCCTGTATAGCAAAATTCCCTGACTTTTCCCTGTATAGTAAAATTCCTTGACTTTCCCCTGTATAGCAAAATTCCCTGACTTTCCCCTGTATAGCAAAATTCCCTGATTTTTCCCTGTATAGCAAAACTTCCTTACTTCCCTTGTATAGCAAAATTCCCTGACTTTCCCCTGTATAGCAAAATTCCCTGACTTTTCCCTGTATAGTAAAATTCCCTGACTTTCCCCTGTATAGCAAAATTCCCTGACTTTCCCCTGTATAGCAAAATTCCCTGACCTTTCCCGGTTTTCCAGAAACTGGCCACCCTGTTAAATGACATTCACAAACAAAATTTTTCATATTATTAACAAATATATTCATATTTTTGGCTAAAATAACAGTTAAAATATGAAATAAGTACTAATATTGTTTATGTAGTTTAAAAACGGATTTAACTTTCCTACAAGTATTTAAAGTGGATAATTCATAATTTGATTTTGGTCTTTCTTTCAATTTAGATTTATATTATTTTTGTCTCAGATTGTACATCCTTAAAATACTTATGTGTTTTACTTACTTTTCTGTATTTTTTTTCGAACTGTTTGAGGTGTTTTCGTATACTTCAACACATGCTTTGTTTTTTGTTTTGGTGAATTTTTCAAATACAGCGGTGATTTTGACAAAAATCGAGAAAACGTTGGACTGTCAACTCCTTTCGAAACTCTATTTAAAATTCCATCCTTCTTCTTCGGTGTTCGAAAACCAAATATCTCTTGACCGGCGATGTCCTTTTCATTCACAAGCACTGTAAATTAAACAGACATAATCAATTCCGAAGTAAATTAAATTATCGAATTACTAACTTGTAGGTTTGTCGATTATTTCCCCACATGGTTCTTCTTCCGATTCACTTTCCGTATAATGGACGGTACTTTTGCGGTGTGATTTCTTCTCAGGTGTTGTGAACTGGCTTACTTGAAGTGCATCTAAAGCTCTTGCACTTAAAATCCTTTTACGGCCGCTTCTACGGACACCGCTGGGAGGTGTTTCGATTTGAACATTTTCTAAAATTTTGGCCTTTCTTTTTGGAGTACATAATACTGTAAAAAAATACTTATCAATCATAAAAATAAACTTGTCTATTATAACCTCTGCAGTTTGAAAAAACTAAAATCACTAGAAACATAACATAACCAGGTCTACAGATAGGCAAGTGTCATGTATTATTTGAGATAATCAGCGCTAGTGTGAGTAAAGTTTGTACTATTAAATTCAATATTCAAGTATTACATTTTTCATTATTTTTGAATGATAACTTCTAACTGTCCTTGGTTAGGGCAATCTATTGAGGCAACATCGAGTTTTGTTTAGGGTTGGTTAGTTTTCGTTAGGTATATATTAACAGAGTGGCCAGTTTCTGGAAAACCGGGAAATGTCAGGGAAAAGTAAGGGAATTTTGCTATTCAGGGAAATGTCAGGGTATTTTGCTATTCAGTGAAATGTTAGGGAAAAGTCAGGGAATTTTGCTATTCAGGGAAATGTCAGGGAATTTTGCTATTCAGGGAAATGTCAGGGAATTTTGCTATTCAGGGAAATGTCATGGAAAAGTCAGGGAATTTTGCTATTCAGGGAAATGTCAGGGAAAAGTCAGGGAATTTTGCTATTCAGGGAAATGTCAGGAAAAAGTCAGGGAATTTTGCTATTCAGGGAAATATCTGGGAAAAGTCAGGGAATTTTGCTATTCAGGGAAATGTCAGGGAATTTTGCTATTCAGGGAAATATCAGGGAATTTTGTTATTCAGGGAAATGTCAGGGAAAAGTCGGGAATTTTGCTATTCAGGGAAATGTCAGGGAAAAGTCAGGGAATTTTGCTATTCAGGGAAATGTCAGGGAACTTTGCTATTCAGGGAAATGTCAGGGAATTTTTCTATTCAGGGAAATATCAAGGAATTTTGCTATTCAGGGAAATGTCAGGGAATTTCGCTATTCAGGGAAATGTCAGGGAATTTTGCTATTCAGGGAAGTCAGGGAATTTTTCTATTCAGGGAAAAGTCAGGGAATCTTGTTATACAGGGAAATGTCAGGGAAAAGTCAGGGAATTTGGTTGTAAGTCAGGGATTTTTTTATAAAAATATAAAAAACAGGGAAAAACGTAAAAATTTCTCCTGGAAAACCTGGAAAAGTCAGGGAAATTTGTTCCAGAGAAATACTGGCCACCCTGTTTAACCGAACAAAGAAATTAACCTCCCTATTTCACCCCAATAGATTGCTCTTACCAAAACGATTAAACTTTCACCTCATAATGTAATTAGCAACAGAATACCTATATGTATAATAATTACCTTACAATAGTACAAACTTTACTCACATTGGCGCCTATTTCATCATGACACTTACCTATCTACAGACTAATTATTTCTTGTTCCTAGTGATTTTAACTTTTCAAACTGCGGAGGTTATAAGTAATAGACATGTTTAAAATAAGTTATATTTACACAATCTGTAGTTAATCATTTCGATAAATTTTTAAGATCATATAATAGAAAATTTTGTATTTCAAAAATAAAAAGTCGTGTTTAAAAAAATATTTTATTTACCTGGAAACAAAAAATAATAAATAAAAAAATCACCTACCTAATTCATTTTGAACTTGATCGACTAATTCATTAATATCTTCGGACGAATCACTATTATTTAGCATATCGGTAATATTATTTGTTTTCATTTTTTCTCTCCGACTTTTATTTAAATTCGACTTGCTTTTTTCAGGTGTATTTTTTATTTCACTATTTGCCATTGCTTTCTTCTGCATTTCTTGCAACTGAATCTTTTTTGTAGGTGTTTCATACTGAGTATTTTTTTTACTATTTTTCCTAGTAGATTTTGGTAAAAATATATTTTCTTCATCTTCAGAAGATTCATTATAATTAACCGTACTTTTTTTTCTATTGTTTTTTGGTGTAGAAGCTGAAATATATAAATAATTTAGTGTCAAAAATAAATTAACATAAAAAATAGGTACATACGTAAAGTTTTTGAAATTTTTTCTTCTTTAGACTTTTTGGGGGTAGTTGGTAATTTTTTCACTTTCTCTGAAAAGATATATACGCGTATGTAGTAAATTATATAGACGTTGTATCAAAATTACTCACTTTCTTTCTTTTTCTTTTTATCACTATCAGATTCTGAACTAACTAAAATATAAACATAGGTTAGATTAATATTTATAAACATCTACTAAGAATACATACTATTAAATATATCTGTCAACACTACTATAGGTTCTAGATCTACAAAATCATTCTTAATATGAACTAGTTTAGATTTTCTTCTACTATTTGTACTTTCCATTTTATGTACAAGTTTGACAATTATTAAAACTACCCGCGAAAACAATCCATTATATCCATTACAGCCAACATAACCAACAAAAAAATATATATAATAACCTTAGAGAATATACAACTGGAGCCAGCCCTCTAATATCACGCGGGAGCGAGAGAGAAAGGAGGTAGTCCTATGGGTCCTATGTCCATGTACATATATGTAATACATATATGCCATGGTAGTACTCTCCCGCTATCTCTCTAGCACACTTGTTCGCACAGCTGAGCGGCAAGGCTGGCTCCAGTAGTATATGCTCTAAGGTAATAACAAATAAATCTGTTTTTATATGGTTCATATCACAGAACATATTTCATTTAACGAAATCTGTATTATCTTATTAAAAGATATTTGAAACTAGGATTCTGTTTTAAATATATTACAGAGATTATAAAAAATCAATATATGAGCTACAATACGTAATTTATTAATTAATTATTATTAATTAACGTAACCAAAATGGTATTAAAGAAATCTGAATCATATGGTTCACTTTGCAGGATGGGTATCCAGTATACAAACCACATTTAATGGAATCTGTATTATCTTGTTAAATTGTTGGAAACTGGCGGTTTAATTGTGTATCCAGTATACAAACCACATTTAATGAGATCTGTATTATCTTGTTAAGTTGTTGGAAACTGGCGGTTTTTTTGTAAATTATTAATTGTTGTAAATCTTGTAAATAAATATTAAATAACGTAACCAAATTGGTATTAAAGAAATCTGAATCAAATGGTTTATGACATGTGTATCCAGTATACAAACCACATTTAATGGAAACTGTATTATCTTGTTAATTCGTTGGAAACTGGCGGTTTTTTCGTAAATTATTAATTGTTGTAAATAATTGTTAATTCAGGATAAATGAGTATGAATAAAACACATGATAAATCTGAGAAGATATATTTATTTAATTTCTCTGAATAAAATACATTACCAACGATAGACGGTTACATTTTAATCTCTTTACATTTTTTGAATCCATTGAAAATAATGAAGAGAGAATTTATACATCAAATACATCCTATGTGAGGCTATTGACTAAATCAATAGCAGAAATAATAGATAAGAGTAAATTTGGCAAGGTTATAAATGAAATACAAAACTATATTATCAAAATAATGTACATCCTTCTTTGGTTAGGCTAGCCTTCGATTATTGGTTTTCTTAAAAACTAACTTAAAAATATGTTTTGTAAAAGTAAAACGTATTACGCCGAGTTCTGTATATAAACATACAGAACTTATGCAGTAAAAGCTCAGTCAACATGAGTAAGTATTTTGCACAATAATAGTTTAAGAATCAATCAACTGACAACATTACATCCTATCACAAAATTATCAATTTTGTATTATATTCTACGAAATATGACTGAACATTAGCATGCATTAAACTTTTAAAATGGTTATTTATCGTTTCACCATCCCAAATTATTTTTAATTTACGAAAAAAATTTTACAGGTACTTTTCGGCTACATTTTTTGAATTTATTTAAAACAATATATGGGACGTTAAAACGATACATAACCTTAAAATTATACAAGAAATTCTTATGGATACACTATAATAATCTATATTAAAATTAATAATATCTTAGTAATGTATAAAATATTGTTTTCAAAAATTTAGACTCGTTTATGGTTCGTAACTCATATATATTTATATATATTATACTTATAGAATAGGTACTGTCTAATATTTAGACAATTATTTTTATATACATCTTGTACACATAATAAATTTGACATTTTAACATATTTTTGTTTTAATATTTATATAGGTATATATAATATAAATTTTATTACAGTTATATTCGAGCGATTTCTCACTCATATTTGAGACTATATAAATGCTATTCCGTTTTATATTTCGTTGGTTTTCATTATCTTTAGGGCTACTTATATAAAAATGTCTAATGTTATTGTCATTACCTTCATTAGCATTCACTTTAAAAAATTAGGTACTTAATTTGGAATGATTAGAATAAAAATAAACTACTTTAAATTAGTATTTTAATAATGTCACATTCACTGGCAGCTAATTAAAATATCACAGGGCTAAAATTCAACGCTGTTGAAACAGTGTGTGCCTATCAGATCTTTGATAAAATATTTAAACACAATTTAATGTAAAAATTTCATTAGCCCCTTACTGAAAAAAAAATAAACAATTTACGTACTGTTTGAATAAAATTTAAAAATCTTTATTGTTGGATTGCACAAACGTTTAACCTTACTTTTAATTTCATTTAACATCTTTAGCCGAAAAAGTATGCAAGTATTAGATGTGACCTTTAACCTAACAAATATTTTTTTTGCATGCTTACTCAGTTAAATTTGTTAAATATGGCGGATGTCGAACAGCTGTTTGTATTTTGACACATGCTAGTGAATTTAACACCTATCTCACTCTAACTACTGGTTATAAGAAAGAAATGGACGACCAAAATCCGTGTAAATTTGCTTGACTCATGAAGAATAGAAACAGGAGATTAAACTCAAGTGGAAGGGGTAGACCTGGAGTGGGCGGTCCGTATTTTTCGGATCTCTGCGCAGAAGTAAGAAATTTACTTTATGCGCAGTTACTCTGTACTTTGCAGTACGCACACAACAAAGTTTACACTCCTGTCTCTATTCTTAATGGTAGACACATTTGAATATTCAGTGTTGCCAAATTTTGCTTCTGTTTAATCCAACAATTAACTAAAAAAATCCTGCATTGTTTTTTTTTTATGCAATCCAGCATAAATGTGAGTAATAATAATCATTTATTCAACGTCATTCCTTATAAATAAATAACTTAAAATATAAATGCAGTTGGCACTCAATTTAATATTTTACTATATATCTTTAGATGGTTCGTTACATGCACCAATTAATTCATTGTTTTGTCGAGTTTATGAAACTACGTATTGTCAAAGAAACACCATGCTAGCAGTGTCTATCCTTTGGCTCTTCAGACTTACATTTAGGACGTTACCTCCACAAAAAAACAACAAAAAAAACATTCGCTTTCGATACGGAAATAGTTACTATTTTTAAAAAAGGCTCTCACGGTCAAACTATTGTTCCTATAAGAAAAAGTTAAATAACGATTTTGTAGAGAATTAAATCCTCTACACAATTGTTCTGAAAGTTAAACCCCTGAATTCAACGAGTCAAAAGTTACATCGACTCAAAGTTAAATTTAATAGTTACTATTTTTTAAAAAGGCTCTCACAGTTAAACTATTGTTTCTACAAGAAAAAGTTAAATAACGATTTTGTAGAAAATTAAATCATCTACACAATTGTTTTAAAAGTCAAGTCCCTGAATTCAACGGGTCAAAAGTTACAGTGACTCAAAGTTATTTCGTAACGAAATCGAATGTAATTTTTTTAGGACCCCCTAACTTACATACAGAATGAAAAATATACATCTACATATAATACGCCTACGTCTTTGGTAAAGCAAAAAATAAAAACATAACAAATAAAAACAATAATGGTAACTAGATAACGGGACAATTTGTCCACATTGCCAACATCCCACGTCGCGTGCATGCGCGTACACATTTATATATTGCACTGCTGCCGACCCGCTAACACTGCGTAGCTACGTGTGGCGGAAGACAGTTGATTCATATCTTGGCACTCGATGAATAATATAAGATTCAATGTATCGGAACTAGACTTACACTTAAATCAAATAACATGTATCTTGGTACATAATAAACTTACGAGTATTGTGCTACAGGTACCTGATAGGTTTATCTACACAAACAGTGGCTTCGCCGATGGCAGACATTGGCACACACAGAGAGCACTTTATTAATTATCCTGTCCAACATGCATCACAGCAGGGATGGTATTTTTCAGTGAGAATCTTTCATAAATAAAAAAAATATTACGGGGTGAAAAAGGGACAAAAAACTGTTATCGCCAATTAATCGCGTTTCTTTCAATTTTACAAGAAAAATAGCCATATATAAAAATAAAGATAATTAAATCTTCTACAAAAAAGGTTATATGTATATTTTTGTCAGATTTGTACTGCATCAAATAATTACGTATTTATTAATACTATAAATAATTTTAATAAATTCCAACGGTTATTTTTCGATGAATTACGAATCTGACAATAAATAAGTAGGGACCTTTTTTGTAGAGAATTTAATTTGCTTCTTTTTTATATGTAATTGTTTTTTTCGTAAAGTTGGTAGAAAGCCGAGAAATCGCTAAAAACTGATTTTTGTCCCTTTTTCACCCCAGATGGGGTAAACTTTTTTTGTGAAATATCCAAAATATTTGGCACGTATCCTAAAATTGGCGTAGTATAAGTTATAAAAATGTTTTTAAGTATATAAAAAAATAAATTATTTTATATAAATAAAATAAATAAAAATCAATTTGAAAAATACCATCTCGAACAAGCACACATCTCTCGTTATAGGAATAGCAAACAGTATATACAGAATATTATATATAATGCTTTTTCACATATTATATTTATTTTCCAAACTAATTTAAGATAACTCTGTTTAATAAAATAAAATATCGACTTTTTTCAACACTGTCATCTGTACATATATATTATGTATAAAATGAACTAATTAATTATATATATATATATTAGGCGCGCATATCATACCAATGTCTTGGTACGTACGGAAGGGCCTATTCTCTATACGGCTTGCAGTACGAGTAACGATGGTTCATGTGCTGGCTATACGAGCCTGAATGCGAGAATCGCTTCAAACACTTGCAGCACTGAAACGGCTTCTCCCCGCTATGCAACCGCTTATGCTCGGTCAGGTGATGTTTATGTTTAAACGCCTTTGGGCATTCGTCACACTTATGCGGCCTTTGACCTGTTAAAAAAAACATACAGTTTAATATACAATAATTCAATTGATATTGAAATTTAATATTTACCTGAATGTTCGTATTTATGCCTGGCTAATGAACTCTGCTTAGAAAACGCCTTATCGCATTGGTCACATACAAACTGACCCTCAGCTTCAGATTCCGGTGTTGAGCTAACCGGCATCGCAGCATTTCCTAAGTTCTTGATCGCCATTTGAGCCGCTTTCATTCTCTTTGCCGAATGATCATCTTCAGAATGATCCATTTCATGCGAGATATTATAATCGTCGTTTTCTTCCATCTTCCACGACCGTCGATCCGAACCAGGACTAGAACTCGCCGGAGTCATCAAAGGCGATTTAGCCATGTTAAGTTCCGGTGTCGTGTAGTGTAACAAACGTTCCACAGGCAGTATTCCCATCGGGCCACCCATTGCTGCAAGCCTATGTGCCGGTTGAGCTAATATACGTGCTAATCTACTACCGTTACCGCTTCCATTTTCCGAAGCACCAGGAGACGGTGAGCGGTGATAGTCGGAGGAACAATTTGAACTTTGGTAATGCATAGATTGGTACGGAACTTGTCTATAAGGTGTCGGACTACGTGATGATTTATGACTAAGATTCACAGCTTCTTCGCCGGATTCCGAGTGGGCTGTAGCAGATACAGGACGTCGTGGCGAACTAGCCGGTGATGATACTGTAGAGGAGTGCGATTTCTTTGTCGACAGATCCAGCGGTTGCTCGGCAATCAAATAATGAGGTGAACTAGGCTGATGGTACGGTAGAGGTATTGTAGTGCTCGAAGGTGCGACAGAATTAGGAAACTGCATCATAGATGCCGGGTGGATTGGAGCGTACGGTACATTAACTAACCGTCCTTCACGTCGGTCTCGAGCTCTTGTGTTTTGAAACCACACTTGGACCACTCTTACTGGGAAACCTATTTGATTAGCTATACGTACTAATTCTTCCCTTTTAGGCCGTGGGTTCATAAGGTAGTGCTCTTTTAAAACCGCGAGCTGTTCATCTCCGATCTGTGATCTCACGCGTACCTTCCGTCCGTCTTCCGACATGTGATCTCCGGTCGTCATGGATTCTGAATCAATATCATATTCGTTGTGTGGCCGAGATACCGATGTATTTTCTTCATCTTCGTCGGTACCGCTACATACACCGTTCAACGATGCATCTTCTGTTTTAACAGTTACCGCTTCTTCTAACTTTGCAGCTAAACCTTCACTTTTTACTTTAACTTGTTGTTCATTTCCACAACACTCATGTTCATCATAATCTCGAAGATTATCGAATGTTTTATTACAATCCGAACACATCTTTAACGAATCTTTCTGTTCCAATGGAGGTGAATCAGACATAGGTGGCGGTGTTGAAGTTAACTTCTGCATGCTTGCTTGCAACAATTGTTTATTAACTGTAGCCTGCACAGTTTCTAAAATCCTTTTTACCGCTTCTAAATCACCGCTATTACTACCATTACCAGGTGAACGTCTATCATCTAGATTATCTTGTTGTTTTTCATCAACATCCATCGTACTTTCGTCACATTTAGACGCATTTTGATCATCGTTATTAGAGTATGTTTTATTTTCAGACAGTTGCTTCAATTCGTCTTTAATCGAATCACTAAACGACGGAGGTCTGTGCGGCGAGTTTGAATGCAACTGTTCAAACAAATGTCCAAGAGATGGCATAGTATAAGGCGAGATCGCAGACCCGTTCAAATGAGGCATGTAGAACGGATGCAACGGCGTCGCGGAGTTAGGAGGCGTCTGGTAGTTTCTATCTAGCGGCGCCATCACTGAGAGAAAAGCTGCGGCCGCCGCTTCAGAATATTTAGGGAGTATTGGCAAGAAGGAATTATTATTAGGACTAGATGTGATGTTATTGTTTAAATTGGGACCTGAGGTAATTGGTCGTTTGGCTTTGGCCGTTTGTGACTTGTCCAATACGCTGTTGGAGCCGGGGGCGCGGGTACGTCCCCCCATCTTGAGGTTCATGACGAGGCATTTCTTGGACGTCATGTGACTCGAGTATGAACCGGAATGTGAGAAACGCTTCCCGCAATTTGCGCATTCGAACGGTTTTTCGCCGCTATGAATACGTATGTGTTCCTGGGAAACAAACGTAAACGTAAATGGCCGAGTCCATTAAACGGACGTTACAAGATTTTTTATAAATTATAAAATTATAATAAAAAACAACATCCGAAAAGGGATTAATTTTTTTTATCAACATTATAAATTTTGGAAGGCTATTTAAGGTATGTTATTAAGTCGGGTAAATCTGCAAAAACTCTTACTCCAGTTACTTAATAAATTATAAAATTTATTTTTATCTACATACATTATGAATTTTGGAAGGCTATTTAAGCTGTGTTATTAAGTAAGGTAAATCTGCGAAAACTCGTGTTTTTGTATACCGTATCTTTATTAATATGGTGTAAACATAAAAATGGAACTAGATTGTATGTTCATCTATTTTTAATGATAAATTTGGCTAGCACCAATTGTTACTACATGGTTTGGTGTTGTAAAATATGAATTCAAAAATAATTTGTAACATTTAGGCATGAATTTATAAAACAGTGAACGATTAACGTAAAAAATAAATAAAATAAAAAATTCTAAAAATATAGTTTTTAACTTACCTTTAAGTGATGCTTGAATTTGAAGGCTTTATCGCACTGTGTACATTTAAACTTTCTCAGTAAAGCGCTTTCATCGTGGCTGATCATGTGACGCTGTAATCTGTATACATTAGCAAAAGTCTTCTGGCAGATTTTACATGACTGCAACAAAAGAGAAAAAAAAACAATTAGGATATGATATTGTTTATAATAAACCCATAATATATTGCGCAAATCCTTATGTATCAACAATATTGCAAAATATCGACACTAAAATACCTTTAAACTATAAACATAGAGCATGGCCAACGAATCTGAACCCCTATTTTCGAGTTCATTTGACTTTCTCATTCGAGATTACTAAACGAAAATTAAAAGTCACTAACAAGGGAACCTTTTCAAGTCGAAAATTCGTATCGAGTTTAAACTTTGTACATAGTTAGAGGAAGTCAAGATAAGTAAGAAAAAAATTATCTTAGCTGCGGTAAAACGGTTTAAGGGGGTGAAACACCCCTATAAAAATGTACAAAATAATCATATAACCCTGAAACTAATGAAAATTAAAAAAAAATCTATAATACAAAATGTTCATGATTTTTCATGCTCTTTCGAATGGCAATAGTCAAAATTCGAAAAAATTAAACCTATGAAATGTGAGTGGGAGGTGGGGGTTAACGGTTTATAGTGGATACTATAAAATTTTAAGTACAAAAGTATTAAAATTTATGTTTGAAGTACAAAGTGAATAGTATCTAATATATACTGCAATTAACCGACTGTGGGGTACCAGGCGCCCCACATTTTTTCAAATTCAATGTAAGCTGTTTAAATTTTACAAGGTTTTCAATTTTTTAAATATTCTTTTAAATAAGCGATTGGAGTGCATTCCATATCGTTCAAAGATGATAGAAGAATTTTACTGAATTAAAATATTCAATAGCTTACAAGTAGTTAACATTTTAGTGTCTGGGGTACGAGGTGACCCCAATGTGGCAGGTATGTTATTCTGGAGAAGTGGAGCAGCTAAGGGTTAAATATAATCATTAATCAATTAATATTTTATTTAAAAAAATTCGCATTGAATTAAAAAAAAATTCCATAAGAATAATAAATATTCAACATTGTAATTAAAATATACAAAAGTGTATATGATATATAAATATACATGATTAGGTTCACACGATGACGGTAAAGGCGCACACATGTGGTGGCATCTGACTTTTTGTTCCTTCAAGTAGAATCACACATAGTACGTACATACATTTACAGTTTTTTACAGTTCATAGCGTATTAAGTTACATCAGTTACAGTTTATTTCTTTATACATACATATATACATTTATAAAGGTTGTTTTTAATGTGACTATTTCTCATAAAACTTTGTAATTAATATAATAATGTATATTTAAAAAAAAAGTTAAAGTGCATTTTTTATTTTATTTTAATGATTTGCTATTATAATTATATAACACTCATAATGCTATTATGTAATTTAATGTATGCTATAGAAGAGGGGGCACATTTGAAAATTTGTTTCTAAAACCATAGGTGGGCATTAACTCGTTAATCCGTTAATCGTTAATTAACGAAGTTAACAAAATGGTTAACGGATTAACCTTTAAGTTAACTCGAAAAAATGTTAACGCTTTTGTTAACTTCCGTTATCTTTAGTCCGTTACATTGGTTGTTTGATGAAAAGTACATAACAAAGTTGTCGAAATAGCTAAAAAAAGGTCTACAAACATTTTGGCTGGTTAACTTTTTAACGGATTAACTTTCGTTAAATTTTCGAATTTTCGGTTAACTTTAACTTCCGTTACATTTTAGGAATATTAACGCTTTAACGGTTAACGAAGTAAACTTTTTTATTAACAGATTAACGATTAACGAACTTAACTTTTCGATTAATTGTGCCCACCTTTGTCTAAAACCCTAAAATTGACTATGTTATAGTGATATGAAATAGGTATTTAAAAAATCTGATGAAGATCATTTTCAGGAAGAAAAATATGTTCTTTATAGTCCAGATGTAGCTAATTTACAGTTAAAATCAAAATTCGATTAAACTTTTAGCATAATATCTCAAAACCAACTATTTTTTTAATCTTTATATAATATGCCTTTAACGTCATTAGCAATTTTTTTTATTTTTCTTAATTTTTTAGCCCATAGCAGATTTTTTAAATGCCCTAATTCTTTCTATAATAATAAAGCTGTACGAAAAATAACTAGATGAAATACATAGCAAATTTTTCATATTAATTTCATACATCTTCAAAGTTTATTTACTTAAAAAAAAATTAATAACAATATGGAATTATAATTCATGTTTCAAAACTAACGTAAAAAAATAAACAAAAAACCTATTCACCCTATTACACTTCTTAAATGTAAAGGACTTTTTTAAATTAACTTTTTATCAGTGAGTAGTTTTTTTTTGTTCATGCAAGGGGTCAAATATATTTAAGAGGGACAAAAAATAACGAATTCCTTATAAGAAGTCAAGGGTCATTGAACTTCTTAGATATGTCTTAAATTACATTACCAGGAGAGATCTTAGGATATTATTCATCTCAAATAAGATATCAAATAACAAAATAACAATATATTAATTAATTTACTCCCCCCTCCCCATACACATGAATTAATTTTTAAAATAAATATTTTTATGCCATTTATGTAAACATTCGAAAAATCTTGATTAAAAATACATAGAGCCCTTGGGTAATCTAAAAGTGATGACATCTAAATAATAAAAAAATAAAATATAATTTTATTTAATACGTTCTGGCATGAAACAACAAAGTTGAAAATGATGAAGATGCCATATTTATAATATTTTATGGTTTGACGATTTGAAGTTTTGGATTATTAAGTTGGTCTGCTATAAATTTAAAACGTATACAATAAAAAGATTAACATAGCAGGTGGCGCTAAAAGCGTCACGTTGATATAAACAGACACATGTATTAAAGACAGTGCCGTACTTAAAGTATTAAATAAAAAATTCTTGATATAAAAAAACTTTAAACAAATATTCAATCGTGGCTTCTAGGTGAAAGCTATGTCGATTAAACTTAAAGATACAAAAACAAGTTATTTTTATATTTAATTTCCAACATTTTAAACGACCCCCCCCTGTTATTACAAAATATACGCAATTTTTCTAATCCATATTTACGACAACATTTGCTAGATTTTTGGCTGCGCGTTTATGCTTTAACAAATGTTTTAAACTTCAGTGGTTACATTTTTTTGTATACACAGTTAAGTAAAGTGTCGAAATGAGTCAATAAAAGTTTAAACAAACGCAAAAAATAATGAAAATGTCAAACAGAAAAATTTAAATTGTTATCATGTAACTATTTTTGATATGAAAACATCTTTTCTAACTCAAGCATTCAATACATCTTTGTAAATACAGCTGAAATCGATTAAAACGACATCGGTTAAACAGTGGTTCCCAAACTCTTTTGGCCCACGGACCCCTTTTCATAGTCAAAACTTGCCCACGGACTCTCTTTCATATAGTCAAAACTTTCCCACGGACCCTGGGTGAAAAACTACTAAATTTTGACACGCGCAGTTGATTTTAGTACCACTTCGCCAATTTTTATTCGATTACGTTGAAATTTTAACACAATGAAGAAGATGATAGATAAAGCTACTAACTTAGTGAATAACATTAAAATTGGACAAAAATTGTTTGTGTTAATGCTCTTTGAATTTTGAAAATTACCGAATTTTTGCTAAAAAATAGAGCTCTTTTCGTTTAAAAAATGATTTTCGAAGGGAATAACTTTATAAATGTATATAATTTAAGGCTTTTTAGTTCAATTAGGATCCATAGCTTCATTCTGAATGATCTTCGGTTGAAGTCATTGATTCAAAAAATATATATATACGAATTTGAATGTTTGCATATCGAAAAAAACATTTTTTTGCAATATTGCAAAAACAAGAGCTGATTGAGCAAAATGGTGGTAATTTTTGGATTCAGCGTGTCCAAATTACCCTGAAAAAGTTGTTGTATGCCCTGCAGCAAAATGGCTGTCGGCCAGTGTAATTTATTCGTTGTTATTTATTTTAACTTTCATATTAATAAAAATGTGCGCGGACCCCCTAACGTTGTTCAGGGACCTCCAAATCGATTTTAATTTTTAAAATGGAAATTTACAATTTTCCATGTTAAGGAAATTTTTTGAATTATATGCCTGAAAGGTCAGGTTCACTCAAATTGTAAGTATTGACGCACAGTGTCTTTCAAGCTAACGAGAATTTTTTTTTAATATTTTGACAGCGAGTACACATATTATTTTCACTATTTTTTTACTGAAATCTGTATATTAATACATTCAAAATCACAGGTGTCCAAATACTTTTGCACGGCAGTGAATATTTTATATTTGCAAAAGAACACTTGTTTTCATGAATCGAAGTTAACTGCATTATAAATCTTACAGACATATTATTTCCTTATTAAAATAAAAAAAAAAACGGTGGTGTATATTCATTACTATCATCTCACAGAGCACATCCTGTTAATAATCGAGCTCAATTAATCTTATTCCACGCCTGTAACACCCGTACAAGAAATAACCAAAGCAGGATTCTTCGCGCTATACTATCTTTGCGTGTGTATTTCCCACGACCAAGAGAAACTATCTCTGGTACGCGGAAGGGGGGGGGGGGGGCACTCACACACTCACACATACACACTTACACACACACACACACACACACACACACACAATCTGTAGAACTCATTACAACAAAGATGGTGTGGTTGAACATGATGACGTCATTTCATAACGATCCGAGAAGTTCAGGGGCCAATTGGTTGGCGGCGACGTTTGGACCAATATGGACAAGACATACCAATAAATGAAGACGCGGACTTGTAGAGCCGGATTTGGAGTGATTAATTAATAATTATTATTATTGAACAAAGAGCATTATTCGTTTTGTTTATTTTAGCGATTTTGAAATAAATTATTTTTTTAGCTTATTACTTCTTTATAAGTAACAAAACAATATCTGCATATGTTATTTATTTAATAACAATTTTGTTTACTGCATAAAAATTAGTTCGTTTGGAAAAAGAAAAATACATTACACTTTTCAAATTTCAATAAGATTCGAAAAGAAATCAGTTGGTTAGCTTTGATTTTAATGCATGATACTTTTTAAGAGGGAGATCTATTATTTAAAATTTAATATTATACACCGAAAAAAAACTGTATTGAACCAAGAAAACCTTGTTTTGTATATAATGAATACAATATTTTCTTAATATAAGAAACATACTCTTAATCCAACTACGTTATTCCTTCGTTCAAGAATACTATAGTTGGTTTAAGAGATTATTGCTTATCTTAAGAAAATATTGTTTTCGTTATATACAAAACAAGGTTTACTTGGTTTGAGAAATCCTTTCTACCAGTGTAGTTCAATGTCTTAAGGAAATATGTCCGAAATTCAGGAGTTCTGAGCCTTAAAACAAGCTGACGCGCACACGGAAGAAAAATATACCTGTTGTAATAATTACAGTTTTTACTGTCTGTTCTGGATAATACGCGAAAATCTATAATATTTTACTCTCTGAAACTGTAATAATAATATAATTTTAGGCTGTAATATTTGTAGTCTATCCAATTTTTAAATAACAAGACTATACGACAATTTTCTCACGCGTTATTTTTCACAAATTATTTTTTTCCGTGCAGATTATGAGATAATTTCGAAATAATTTTTTTACTGTTGGGCTGTACGATTTTAGTTAAACCACTGTACCGATTAGCACGAAATTTGGACTGTATATCAAGCAAAAGCATCAAAATTTTGATGTCATGTTTTTTTTTAATAAATCATATTTTTTATATAAATATTAACTTTTTTTTTAATTTTGATACATAAAAACTGGAAATCGATAACAGAAAGATTTTTAGACCTTAAAAAATCCCCCTTCCCCTGGTCTCTCTTAAAGGTCATGATAATCCCATAACATATTTATAAAAATTTGAATATATAAATCGACATTGACATTTTTTTTTGTAATTTTCCGGTCTTGCACTACATTTTATTTTACATTTTCAATGCCTATCAAGTTACATACATACATATATAGACAATTTGGCATTTGATAAATAAATTTGTAAGTAATTTCTTTATACACAGAAAAAAAATGTGTATATGTTAAAAAATGTGTCCAATGTAAAAAAATCCGTGATCGATTTGACTCCGATTGTTTGTTAATATGATAATTTTTTACCAATATGGAAATATCCACGTTTATCTTATTGATAAATTTATATTATTACTATAACAATATTCTTATCACGGTCGTATTGAAAACATATATTTTAAATACAAAAAAATACCTAATAAATGACATCACTGAATTTACCATATCGAAAATTGCACTTTCACTAGTTGGATGGTGTAAAAAATATTCACACTGATAAATATTTATTAATACAACCATTATGTTTAATCTATTTGAGAGTTTCGTTAGTTGGTGTAATAAATTGTTTATTAATTCGACAAATGAAAAGAATTTTAGATAAATTTTTCAAATGAATAAAATATTTTTTTTTATTATTATATTGAGGAAATATTGTTATATTAACAAGATAAATTCAATAAGCATTTTTCGATCGAGTTTTTTTTACTGTGTGTAATCATTTGAAGTTAAAAATCCGGCCCTGAACTGCGCTCTATCATGTGTCATGGTAAAGTCAAGGAGTCAATTGGTACGAGTCCGATTGTACCTCACAATAAGTTTGTTTTTTTAGTTATGACCTGACGAACTTTAGCAATTGAAAGGTGCGGTCATGTGTAAGGAATGCGACGTTGTTTTTAAACTAATATCTATCTCTGTGTTCTTTGTTTTAATGCGCTAGACCAGCAGTTATTAACATTTTGTTATTTACGTACTCATACGATGATTATAACGAAGACATTTTTACTTCCAGGCTAAATGTGCAGTGGCGTTAACAGGAATTATAATGAGGGGGGGGGGTGAACAAGATTTTAATATTGTTATTACTTAACTTACACTGGTAGAAAGGATTTCTCAAACCAAGTAAACCTTAATTTGTATATAACAAAAACAATATTTTCTTAAGATAAGCAATAATCTCTTAAACCAACTATAGTATTCTTGAACGAAGGAATAACGTAGTTGGATTAAGAGTATGTTTCTTATATTAAGAAAATATTGTTTTCGTTATATACAAAACAAGGTTTTCTTAGTTCAATACAGTTTTTTTTCCTGTGTATTATATATATATATATATATATATATATATATATATATATATATATATATATATATATATATATATATATGTATGTCCAGAGCATAGTTTGAAGACAGATTTTCGTTCCAACGCATTTTTTGAAGACATTTGTATAGTTTGGGGACAGGACTCAAACTATCTTTATATTAAACGCATTCTTTGAGGACAATTGACGTATATGTGTAACGATTAGTTTGAGTCCCTCTCTAGTACTAACATTGTACCAACAGATGTCGCTACTATGACGATTACAATTTCATGAAGGCGATGAGGTTTTTTGAGCACTTTTCAGTGGCGTACCAGATTTTTATTATATATATAGATTTATATATTTTTTATTTTTTTATGGTATATTATCAATTAGAAAAAATAGTCCTGATGCGTATTCAACCAAATAATTATTATAATGAATATTTAGGCCAGGACCGTACTAACTTTGAAAAATTATAAAAAAATATTTAATTTTTAAGACAACGAAAGAGAAGCGTCATAGTTTCATTAATAATTTCATAAATTAATTCAATAAAAAATAAGGACAGGGTCGTATTCTGAAAAAAAAATGTCTTTATTTTCTAATGGAAAAATTAAAATACCAAATGGATTTATGGTGTTAACAATTCAACCAAATAATTATTGTAATAAATATTTAGGCCAGGGCCGTACTAAGAAATAGAAAAATTATAAAAATCTTTAATTTTCAAGACAACGGAAGACAAGCGTTATGGTTTCCTAAATTATTTCTATAAATAATAATACAGGGGTGTATTCTGAAAAAATAAATTGTTAGTATATTCTAACAAAAAAGTGAAAAGCCAACAGGATTTGTAATAGTAACAAATAATACAAAAAAATATATGAATAGTTAGGCCAGGACCGTACTAAGAAATATTTGCAAAAATTATTGAAAAGTAAAAAATCTTTAATTTTTATGTCAACGGAAGGCAAGCACTATTGACACTTCCTGTATAAACGATGTCCCCAAAGTATAAATATAATATAAAAAAACTAAATTATAAATATTAAACCTACTATTTGACTTTTTTGTGTATAATTCAATAAATTAGCTACTTAACGTATACATCGGGGACATCATTAACGAAATGTATTTTTTGAGGACTTGTTCTTGAATTATACACTAGATAGATATTAGCGAATAACTAAACATAGTGTATAGATAATTTTAGTATGTTTACATCTTTTAATTTTGGTTTTTTGTGTATCAAAATACGGTCTAATTAAATACCATAACTGTATTTGTTGCATAATATGACAGGTGATTTATACGCGTGCGCATAAAATGTAGCGCGAAATTTAAAAATGTTATTTTTTATTTCTTTATTTTTCTTTTATATTTCATTTAAACTTGATATTGATCTGAAATTACTTAATTTGATATTAGTAAGTCTTAACAATAATAAATCAGCTGCTACTTGTTAAATATATATCATATATTTTTTGATATCTGCTTCTTGGAAAAATTACAACCTTGTCACTTGAAAATCTATGTAAGTTGTTCACCTTTACATACGGATAATATACATAAATATGGTTTTTTCCAAAAATTTGTATAATTGTACATTATGTTTTTGGAAATAATAATATTTGGAAACATGTATAAATATATTTTTGGCGTCTAGCTAACATCAATTATGATTAATATTTAAATAATGCTATAATGTTTTGATTGTTAAATTATTTTTTCTACTTAATGTATATATCGGGGACATCATTAACGAAATGTATTTTTTGAGGACTTGTTCTTGAATTATACACTAGATAGATATTAGTGTATAAATAATATTAGTATATTTAATTCTTTTAATTTAGGTTTTTTATGTATCAAAATACGGTCATATTAAGTACCATAACGGCATTTGTACCATAATATGACAGGCGATTTATACGCATGCGCATAAAATGTAGCGCGAAATTTAAAAATGTTATTCTTAAAATTCTTTATTTTTCTTTTATATTTCATTTGAACTTGATATTGATCTGAAATTACTTTATTTGATAATAGTAAGTCTTAACAATAATAAATCAACAGCTACCTTTTAAATATATCGTTTATTTTCTGATCTCTGTTTCTTGGAAAAATTACAACCTTGTCACTTGAAAATCCATGTAAGTTGTTTACCTTTACAAACGGATAACATACATAATAATGATTTTTCGCAAAAATTTTTATAAACGTACATTATGTTTTTGGAAATAATAATATTTGGAAACATGCATAAATATATTTTTTGGTGTCTAACTCACATCAATTATAATTAATATTTAAATAATGCTATTATATTTTGATTGTTAAATTATTTTTCTAATTAACGTATACTTCGGGGACATCATTAACGAAATGTATTTTTTGAGGACTTGTTCTTGACTTATACACTAGATAGATATTAGTGTATAACTAAACATATTGTATAGATAATTATTATTTTAGTATGTTTAATTCTTTTAATTTAGGTTTTTTATGTATCAAAATACGGTCATATTAAGTACCATAACGGCATTTGTACCATAATATGACAGGTGATTTATACGCATGCGCATAAAATGTAGCGCGAAATTTAAAAATGTTATTTTTTTAAATTCTTAATTTTTCTTTTATATTTCATTTAAACTTGATATTGATCTGAAATTACTTTATTTGATATTAGTAAGTCTTAACAATAATAAATCAACAGCTACTTGTTAAATATATCGTTTATTTTCTGATCTCTGTTTCTTGAAAAAATTACAACCTTGTCACTTGAAAATCCATGTAAGTTGTTTACCTTTACAAACGGATAACATACATAAAAATGATTTTTCCCAAAAATTTTTATAAATGTACATTATGTTTTTGGAAATAATAATATTTGGAAACATGCATAAATATATTTTTTGGTGTCTAACTCACATCAATTATGATTAATATTTAAATAATGCTATAATATTTTGATTGTTAAATTATTTTTCTACTTAACGTATACTTCGGGGACATCATCAACGAAATGTATTTTTTGAGGACTTGTTCTTGAATTATACACTATAGGACTAGATAGATATTAGTGTGTAACTCAACATAGTGTTTAGATAATTTTAGTATGTTTAATTCTTCTAATTTAGGCTTTTTATGTATCAAAATACGGTCACATTAAATACAATAACGTTATTTGTACCATAATACGACAGGTGATTTATACGCGTGCGCATAAAATGTAGCGCGGAATTTAAAAATGTTATTATTAAAATTCTTTATTTTTCTTTTATATTTCATTTAAACTTGATATTGATCTGAAATAACTTAATTAGATATTAGATATTAATAACAATATTAAATCAACAGCTACTTGTTAAATATATCGTTTATTTTCTGATCTCTATTTCTTGGAAAAATTACAACCTTGTCACTTGAAAATCCATGTAAGTTGTTGACTTTTACAAATGGATAACATACGTACATAAATATGATTTTTCCTAAAAAAAATTATAATCGTACATTATGTTTTTGGAAATAATAATATTTGAAAACATGCATAGATATATTATTTGGGTACATCCCACTCCGATTTTCGTTTAATATATTTTATGTATAGTTGGAGGACGTGTCCTTAAAAAATACGTTTCATTGATGAAATAAACGTTGGGTAGAAAAAAATAGTTCTAACACCTGCAAAATGGGTCCGAATAGCATAACCACGATTAAAAAGTGAGATGAGGAGTAAAAAAAAAGGAAACAGAGATTCAAAGAGAGGGCAAAATCGTATGTTGATGAAAAAAAAGTCATCAATTACAACGCTACGCCACTGTGTATGTCCTCAAAGAATACAAAAGTTATATTTTGTCGTATAATATATTTTATGTATACTTCGAGGACGTGTCCTTAAAAAATACGTTTCATTGATGAGTCCTCGTATTAAACGTTGGGTACAAAAAATGATTTTAACACCTGAAATTTGGATTTTGAAAAAAATAGGCAACTATTTCAGGTTCAGAAATTAATTTTACACGTTATACGTTTGAAAAAAGGGGGGGTCTCAAACTATGCTCTGGACATATATATATATATATATATATATATATATATATATATATATATATATATATATATATATATATATATATATATATATATATATTTAAATATTAACTGCCTTCGAAATAAAATGATATTAGAGTCGCATTTTAACGCGATTTTTCAGAATTTAATTAATTACATACTTAATTAATTTCATTTCTTTTTTCTTAAGGTTATACGTCTAGCACACTGTAAAATAAAATTTGGTTTCGAAAAATGTTGTTTTTAATTTATATTCAGAATACATGTAGGTACCTATATTTAATGGAATATTTTACTTTGTTAATTATTAAAAGTAAAAAAAAAAGTTTAATTCGAAAATTGAAATAGATAGAACGGTATATAATAGTAACATGTACTAATTTGTTGTAATGGCAGAGCTAGTTTTTCGTTATTTTGAATAAATAACACGTGAATATATTTGTTTTATAATTTTTATAGTATTTAAACCGGTTGACGTTTCGAATAATTAGTTTTTAAAACGTCTCTATATAGGTAATTGTGTAGAATTTAATAAATATAGCACTTTTGGTACGTTCTCTCATTTATCGTGTGTTAAAAACTCTATTTATAATATCCAATTACTCAAAAAACTTACGTCCAATATTTTAAATAAAAATTAGTAAAATATATGAGTTATCCATAAATAACATATTACTGAGAAACTTATTTTTTACTATGTACAGATATTTACAATTTTGAATTCTAATTTTTTTTTGTTTCAAAACTTTTCCTTATTATCAGTTTTAGTAATTAAAAACGAAAGCTAGATATTTCAATACAGGCCCTTATGGACAAAATTATTGTATTTAAAACTAATCGTAAGAATGCTTTAAAAAATACTATAGGTAATGGAAATTTTTTTCAAAATAAAAATGTGGCCGCTTGCCTCCTAAAAACTTTAACAAATTTCTTTAAGCTAGTTGTTAAGAACCTATAGTATACTAGATAGAAACGGGGGGAGGGGGGGGGCATCGTTTATGAAGCGCCGAATTATAAAGTAGTACATATTATTAAGAAATATGCGTGCATCTTAATAATGACGTCTTATTGAATTGCGTGAGACCCCCTTTTACCGCTTACCTCCTAAAAACTGTAACCAATTTCCTTAAGCTATGTAGTTGTTAAGAACCTATAGTATACTAGTTAGAAACATGGATGAGGGGTAAAGAGGGCATCGTTTATGAACTGCCGAATTATAAAGTAGTACATATTATTAAGAAATATGCGTGCATCTTAATAATGACGTCTTTTACAGGATTGCGCGAGGTCACATATGTTAATATTGAGACGAGTTTTTTTTTTAAATTAGAACCACACATTAAGTTTCTAGGATCCGTTTAATTAATAGATAATTGTTAATATACTTAAATAGATGACTTAAATGTTTATATTTTATGAATTAATTAAAAATAAATTATTATTTCAATTTGAAAATATTTTTCTTACAATCAATGAAATATCTGAACTAGTTAAAGAAAACATTGAACTTGCTTACAAGAAATTAGCACAAGGTTTTTTTATTACTTTTTTATCAGACATAGCAAAAAAAAAAAACATTTAAAAAATTATCTTTCTTTTCAAATACGACATTTACGGATTAATTGAAAAACATTTTAATTTTGATACAAAAAAGCGGTATAGGCATTTGACTAAGGCTCCAAAAAAAGTCTTCACATATATGGTAACAGTTTTTACATTTTTTTTTTAATATTTTGAATATTAAAAAAATTTATTTTGCCTGACTATAATAACATAAAACTGAGTAGAAAATAAAGTAAGAAACTATGTAACTGTTTCAGGTCATATTAACATGAAAACTTTAAAGATGTGCACCTTTTTTGAGATTTCTATAATTTGACTTTTATTTCGACATATTATATCAACGAAAAAAAAACACTATTTTTAACAGCAAACAACCAAAATATCAGTTATCATATCGCACCCCCAAAAAAGTGTCACAACTCAAAAAATGTAATTTTGAGGAAATTGGAATAATAAATGAAATTATAACAATTTAAGTAAATCAAAATTGTAAAGGTAGTATAGGAAAAAGACTGATACACAGTATTTAATTTAAATATTTCAGTATTACTGTGATGCTTGAAAAATATTAAAACGCGTAATGATTAAGTATTTAAAAAAAAGTTACTTTTTTTTAGAATATGCTAGTTTTGACGGTAAGTACTCGAAGTATACATTAATGACAATTTTTAGTAGAAATATATAGTAATTAGGAATCATTCTACATATTTATCTCAAATATGACATTTTTGAGTTGTGATAGGGGCTGGTATGACCCTTAACCCTTCTGTCAACCACCGTTCTAAAACCTTTCCGTCTACTATATAGGTAATTTTATATGAGAATGAAATAAAATAAATGGAAAAAATTAATAAAACTTTTTTTATAGATTAATTTGAATATAAAATGTATATTTTCTCTTATTTTAATACATTTTGAATTTTATTTAAATTTTTTTTTGTATTTTTATTTATCTTCTAGATTTACACATTCGTGACATTTTAAATATTGCCGGCTATGTTGCAAACATACCGGGTCTGCGCAAGCATTGCACGTGAATCTTGTTTTTCTTTGAAATTTATCATTTATTCGGCAAATCTTGCAGGATTTCTTCTGTTTTGCTGCTGTTTGGCTAGTGGTCGGTTGTGGAATTTTAAATTGTAACGGTGCCCCATTTTAAAGGTAATTAAAGGTATGAAGGTCTGGCCAGACCTATATGGTAGACAAGAGGTATACAAATAGAAATATCATTTTTTTTCGCACTCCCACACACCCTATTATTATTTTTTTGCACTGAATCATAGAAAAGAGGTAGATTAAGGAATTCAAGGAATTTGATAAAGATACATAAAATATTTCTATCAAAAAAACTTATGGAAACATCAAAAAGGTCTGGCCAGACCTAATGGTTGACAGAAGGGAACCTGGAGGCACTGCACATGAAGTATTTTGGTATTAAAATTAATTGAAAAAATAATAAAAACTCACCACTGGTGCATTTGGCGAATGCAATAACTCGTGCTTCTCCAGCTGGTCCCTAGTTGCGAACGTCGCCGAACACTGGGAGCACGCTAACGGACCCCCGGTAACTGCCGCAGGAGGCGGTGAAGCACCAGCCGCGGCTGCAGTACCGTCTTCACCGCCGTGCACAGTCTCCGTATGTTCCTTGAGCGCCTGGAAGCTCGCGCAACCTTTCTGGCACTGTGGACATTTGATGAAGTACTCGCCGCCGTTTGTGCTCGCGTCGCCGGAGTCCTCTTTTAACGCGGCTCCGTTCGCTAATGACGGAACTGGAATAAAATATTAACAATTAATATATTTTACTGGCTGTCACACGGAAAGAAAAGAAACCGTGTTTCATGTACATTTCGGATAATAAGCCACAATAACTTATTAAAATAAAATATTCTTTACTCGCTGAAACTGTAATAATATAATTTTATTAGACTGTAATGTTTGTAGTTTATCCAGCAATTTCAGACTGTAAAAAATATTTTATAATACAGTAGAAATCAATTATAACGGTTAATATGACGTATCGGTTTTAACTAGAGATGCCACGAATATTCGGCTACTATTCGGTATTCGGCCTATTCGGCTACTTTTTTTACTATTCGGTATTCGGCCGAATAGTTCTGAATATTCGGCCGAATACCGAATACCAAATCGTGAAATTTTTTTTACAAAAACTCAGCATATTTAATACTTAAAATCTATCAGTGGTCAGTTATGATGAATGAAATTTTTTTTAGCATTTGTTGTTACACAGATCTTGCTGTTATACACAAAAAACAAACTGCCAGTTTATTGTCTTCACTAAAAATTTCATTAAATTTTTATATTTAATTTAAAATTTAAATTTTTATTAAATGGTGCCATTTCGTAAAGCTTTTCACGAACAAACAGTACCTAATATTTTTTTTAAGATAAACAGTGTATTATATTAAGGTGACCATCTGTCCTCTTTTTTTATTTTCGAAACTTTTGTCCTCTTTTTTTTGTTATTTGGTAAAGATGTTATCCATAAAATTACAAAAAAATAAATATTTTATTTTTCTCAAAAATAATAATAATTATTGAAATTATCCAAAAATAATATGACCTTTTTCCGAGGAGTTTTCTGAATGGTAGGGAGGGTACTCCTATTTTATCCTCTTTTTTATTTTTATAATTCTAGTCACCTTAATTATATCTTAAACAAACAATCAATATATGTACCTTCACACTTTTCTTGTAACAATCAACAAATAAATAATGCGTGTTGTGACACGACCTACTCGCAAATGAAACAAATATGCCCACGAAATGCACTAAGTGTCACCGAATATTCGGCCGCCGAATATTCGGCGCTTCGGCCGAGAGCCTAGCCGAATATTCGGTATTTAGTATTCGGCCAAATCACTATTCGTGGCATCTCTAGTTTTAACGACTTAAAATAAAAGTCCAACCGAATCCCTAATTATTAAATTTTTACCGGTTATTACAACTATCGACTTTTACGACCTAATTTGACAGGTCCCTTCGAAATCGTTATAACCAGTTTCTACACAGGTAGAAAGGTTTACTTGAGCCAAGTAAACCTTGTTTTGTATATAACGAAAACAATATTTTCATAAGATAAGAAATATATTCTTAAACCAACTATAGTATTCTTGGACGATGAAATAATGTAGTTGGATTAAGAGTACTTTTCTTATATTAAGAAAATATTGTTTTCGTTATATACAAAACAAGATTTTCTTGGTCCAATACAGTTTTTTTTTCTGTGTACTGTACTATGTTATCGTTTACTATCCAGGATGTACAGGAAAAAAATCTTCAGGTTTCTTTTTTTCTGTGTGATTATAATTTTATTTTTTATTTTCTTGATATTTTTATGGTGCATACCTACTAACAAATTAATTAAATACAAATTATAAAAATAAATATAACATGCTGCCTTTATAAAATAATATACATATACGTAATCCTGATATCTTCTATGACCAATGTGGTTTTGTTATTAGTCATATTTGCTTTTTAATAAACAATATGTATTAAAAAATGTATTACGAAGATCGCACAGTATCCCAAATTGTTATCATAGTTTTTTAACCACAGTTTTAAATTATCTATTTGTTCGCGTTTTTTTTTAACATTTGAGAAATTGCGGTGGAAATTTCATATTTATATAGGGATTTACTTTTACATAATATAAATAAAAACCATCTTCTAAATAATTGAAAGTCATTGTTTTAAAAGTTATTATTAGATATGTTTATATTTTGTTTGTTTATTGATAGAAAAATTATGTAATTTAGTTTGAATTTATCTATTTTTGACGTAAAAAAAGAAACCTGAAGAATTATTAATAGAATTTTACATCCCGAATAGTAAGCGACAACCTATTATTATAAAATATTGTTTACATTCTGAAACTGTAATAATGTTTGAAGATACTCTATATAGTAAATTGATTGATAAATTACACAGCCTTATATTATTACAATTTCAGAGAGTAAAATAGGTATGTTTTATAATAATAGGTTGTTGTCCCTGTACATTACTATCCGGAATGTACAGGGACAAACTATAATTCTTTAGGTTTCTTTTTTTCGTGTAGTGGTACGTTATAGCTTTACAAAACCATAGACAAATTTGAATTTAGGTGCCCTTAAATTTTGACAAAAAATAAATAAAATAAATCTTTTTAACGGTTTGAGATACGGACCTGCGGATTGAAAATTACAACTTTCTACCTCATTTTTTATACAATAAACATACTTTTAACGAAATCCAAATATAAATTAGACAAAATTGAATTTGAATGTCCTAAAATTTTGACAAAAAAATAAAATAAAAAACTTTTAGATCCTATATCTCAAGAATGGTTTGAGATACACATCTGCGGATTGAAAATTTCAACTTTTTACCTCATTTTCTATACAATAAACATACTTTTAACGAAATCATAATACAAATGAGTCAGATTTCAAGGTTTTAATTTAAAATTTGAAAATATTCATATATTTTTCATATAAATCACATTTATTTAAACAAATCCTAAATCCAAAAATGTTTTACTCTCACGTTGGGTCATTTAAACATAAAGAAAAATCATTTTAAAATAAATATAATTTAACAAAAAAATTTACGAATCACCCACTGTATAAAGTTCTATTTAATTTAATAGACAGTCCTATACACCGGTAGCTAAAATCTAAATTACAACTTTAAAAATATTAATACATTTTTCATATAAATCACATTTATTTTAACAAATCAAAAATTAGTAAATCTTACGTTGAATGAGATAAAGAAAAATTATAAATTCAAAACAAATAAATAATTTGACAAAAAGACTTACAAATCACCCTCTGTATAAAGTTCTATTTAATTTAATAGATAGTCCTATACACCGGTAGCTAAAATCTGAATCATACACACAAAGAAAACAAAATGAATCATATTAAATAATGCATCTAACAGTCTCGTGAGTATGAATGTTCTACACGGGATAACCACAAAATGGTTTGATCATTAATAATTATAATCAATTCTATTTATTTTAATACTATTTATATACATTATCACTGTAATAGGTGAGTCGTCCGTACATAGGTACATACTTATTACCTACATAAACGGATTTTAATATAATTTTTAAACATCCGAACTAATTTTAATGGGTTGACAAATCTTTTTACAGGGTATCAAATTGCTAAAATTCATATAGATAAAATAATTAAAACAAGAAAATACCTATTAGAAATATATTTCTATTGTTAATTTTTGTTATTAATCAATTTCTTTTACTATATTATTTAAAATATATCTTATATAGATATTTATGATATTTTATACAAGTTCCCCATAAAAAATATTTAATTTACGTATTGCAATTGTCTTAAAAAGACCGTCGGTAATATTTTTTATGTACATTAACTCAAAAATACTTTATTAGGTATATTAGACCGGTTCTAGGAAAGAAGCCCACAGGAAAAAAGCTCATAGGAAAAATACCCACAGGAAAAAAGCCCACAGGAATAATACCCACAAAAAAAGCCCACACGGAAAAATGCTCACACGGAAAAATGCTCACACGGAAAAAAGCTCACACGGAAAAAAGCCCACATGGAAAAATGCTCACACAGAAAAATGCTCACACGGAAAAATGCTCACACGGAAAAAAGCTCACACGGAAAAAAGCCCACACGGAAAAATGCTCACACGGAAAAATGCTCACATTAAGAAATAAATAGGATACAGATGTTTAACATATTTCATGTATGTTAGCTACTGTATTGACCTTATATATTTACAATATAAATACCTGTTCAGCTTGTTACATTATCAATCAAATATTCAATCTAAAAATATATTTATTTAATAATTTCCCAGAAAGGATTCAATCTCCGGTTTGTTTATAATTAACAAAGGCGGAGATTGAATTTTCGTATTTTATACTAGATTAATCCCCTTTCGCCCCAATAGATTGCCCTAACCAAGGTGGAGATTGAATCCCCGTTTCTTATACTAGATTAATCTCCTTTCGCCACAATAGATTGCCCTAACCAAGGCGGAGATTGAATCCCGGTATTTTATACTAGATTAATCCCCTTTCGCCACAATAGATTGCCCTAACCAAGGCGGAGATTGAATCCCCGTATTTTATACTAGATTAATCCCCATTCGCCCGAATATTTTGTTAGCAAAATTAAATATTTGTGATTTTCTATATATTTTTTTTAACATATTTTTGATACCTACTCTATTTTTCAACATTTACCGTGTCTCTTGGTAAAACCTAGGTTTTACCTCAGTTCGGGCTTTTACAGTAACATATATATACATATCTAAAATAAGAATAAATAAAGTTGTGACAGTACAGAAGTTTGGCATATATGAAATCATAAAAAATGACATACAATACAAATAAATAACAATAATGTGCCGTCTTGAATTAGTACATCTGTATCCTATTTATTTATTAATGTGAGCATTTTTCCGTGTGAGCATTTTTCCGTGTGGGCTTTTTTCCGTGTGAGCTTTTTTCCGTGTGAGCATTTTCCCGTGTGAGCATTTTTCCGTGTGGGCTTTTTTCCGTGTGAGCATTTTTCCGTGTGAGCATTTTTCCGTGTGAGCATTTTTCCGCGTGAGCATTTTTCTGTGTGGGCTTTTTTCTGTGGGTATTTTTCCTGTGGGCTTTTTTCCTGTGGGTATTTTTCCTATGGGCTTTTTTCCTGTGGGCTTCTTTCCGGTCACCATTAGACCAGATGATCGAACGTTTTTAATTTCACTTTAAATACTTATATTTCTAGAACTAATAACTGTACAACAATAAATAAAACGTAAATAGATAGCTTGTATAGTCCTTTTTTCTAATAAAATGATTTAAAACACCGTGTTGCTGTTTTGTCTTTTTCGGTGTAAACACGGCATTATTTACCGCACGGTTGTTACTATTAAGTATCTGGTATTTCTTTTATTAATTTAAGATACATAATATGAGTAAATATACGAATAAATATTCAGTTTGTTCATTATTATTTTTCACATAATCCAAACTAACTCTCGCCTTGTAGAAAGGTTTACTTGAGCCAAGTAAACCTTGTTTTGTATATAACGAAAACAATATTTTCTTAAGATAAGAAATATATTCTTAAACCAACTATAGTATTCTTGCAATGTAGTTGGATTAAGAGTACTTTTCTTATATTAAGAAAATACAGTGGTACCTCGACATACGAGTGCCCCAACATACGAGTTTTTCGAGATACGAGCCGGCGAGCGAGTGATTTTTTGCTTTGAGTTACGAGCGAAATTCGAGATACGATTTCATTTATTTTTATAACCATGGATCGGAAGAAAGTTTGTGTATTGAATTAAAACGTGAAATTATAGAAAAACATGAGCAATTGTTTTGTATGGGGAAATTTGCTTTGAGATACGAGTAATTCAAGATACGAGCAAGGTTGCGGAACGAATTAAACTCGTATGTCGAGGTACCACTGTATTGTTTTCGTTATATACAAAACAATATTTTCTTGGTCCAATACAGTTTTTTTGTGTATGCACCATGCAGGTGGTCAGAGAGAAGCCCCTCCCTTCTCTACCCCCCCCCCCCCCATATAAACACATCATCATTCTCTCAATATATCACCAGGAGAGTATACACAACAACTAAAGTGAATCATATGACATTTGTCTATCTTACACAGGAAAATCCTGTGACTGATAAATATACACATATACATGGAAAAATGGTGTTCGAATCACAGCATCGCATATGAATGATATGTGACAAGTATATCTACCCCCCTTTACCCCAACCTATCGCTGTACACTGTACACCCACGTAAGCTCTTGGTTTAGACGGAAGAGGTATGAGATGTAATTTATGTATTTTTTATTTTATATTTTTATAATTTATTTTCTATGATAATGCAGTTATTTATTGCGTTTATATATTTAATCTAACTCGTGCGGATGGAATGAGAAATGATTTAGGTTTAATTTATATGTTTTTTTAACCCTAAAACGGTAAATCAATAATTATTAAAAAATTTGGCGGAAATATGCTAAAACATGGTTACACGAAAAAAAATAAACAATTTTTATTTTTTACTCTCTGAAACTGTAATAATATTATTTTATCAGGCTGTAATGTTTGCCGTTTATCAAAATATACCTACACTAAAAAAATGTAATGTTAATTTTGAACATAAAAAAACATGTTAACGGGAGGACGAAATTGATCCTAGAAATTTTGAACACCCGACATGGTAAAATTTAAAAGAACGTCTACTACAATTCAATATACTGTATAGCAGTTTCTATGACGGCGATAGGCCAGATATGAAAAGTAATATAGAAACATAGTAAAATTATAGAGAATGTACGTGAAATTTTCATATGCAAGAAATGAAATTAAAGAATAGTGTATATATTACTTTTTCAGAGTAAATAAATTTTAATATGTACTATGTTAAAATTTACCAGTATGTCATTGAAATTTTTCATTTACTTTATTTTAAATTCTAGCGACTTTTCTGTTAATTTTTTTCAGAAGTTGATTCTGTCCTCAGGTTCACAGCATTTTCTGTTAATTTTTAAAAGAATATTCTCTCCGTGTATGAATATTTTTAAATTTGAAATTAAAACCATGAAATTTGACTTAGTTTTCGTTAAAAGTATGTTTATTGTATAGAAAATTAGTTAGAAAATTAAAATTTTCAAACCGCAGGTCTGTATCTCAAACCGTTCTCGAGATACGGCCTATCAAAGTTTTTTTTTATTTTTTTGTCAAAATTTTAGGGCACCTAAATTCAAATTTGTCTAAAGTTTTGTGAAACTATAACGTACTACACAGAAAAAAAACTGTATTGGACCAAGAAAACCTTGTTTTGTGTAGCAAAAAACTATATTTTATAAATACCTAATTAAAACAATATTTTTCTATTTTTTCGACCAAAAATTATTTGCGATAATTTTTATACAAAGTATACATAAGTTAGTTAGTTATTTACCTAAAGAGAATATATACTTTTTTATAACAAAAAAACACATATCCGCTTAAATAAAATGTCGATAATTTCATGTCGCCCAAATATTTCAAAACATATTAATATGATATATTGAAATTTGTAGTAAACACAAATAAGAGGTTTCGCTTATAAGTATATAATAAATAAAAATAAACGACGGGAAAGACACAAAGCTGGGTATTATAGGTTATACCTATTTACAACGTTGCGCTATATGGTTTTTATTACTCTAATACTTATAACTGTTTCTTTCAATCAATTATATGTTATTTTTAGTACCTATACGAAAAAAAATTTGACACGTTTGAATTTTTATTTTAATAAAAATACATATCATAAAATAAGAATTATGACCCCCCAAATCCTGAATTTTCGACGGACCTCCCTTTAAAATTAGTATTAATTAAAAATATATAAATTCTATACAAAAAAAAAATGATATCATTTAAAACAACAGCTAGAACGAATAAAATAAAGAAATTATTATATTACTCTATATAATATATTTATAACTGTTACTTTAGTACCTATACGAAAAAAAATTTGACACGTTTGAATTTTTATTTTAATAAAAATATCATAAAATAAGAATTTTTACCTCCCAAATCCTGAATTTTCGACGGACCCCTTTTTTAAAATTAATATTAATTAATTAAAAACATATAAATTCTATACACGAAAAAATATGATCACATTTTAACATGAAAAAATAAAAAAAAACGTATGTTTTCAATAAATTCACACGATCAAAGAGGTGCTGCTACCGCGCGGCGTTTTGCCAAACTATACTTTACAACGGTTTGTGTCTCGGCTGTCCAATCTCCGTGTTTTTATTATAGAATACATAAATTTTGTTTCTATTTTTTGTTTATACTTTTTAACATGAACTTTTTCTACGAAAATAACTAGGTCAAATTTACAAAAATAACTTTCCGCACATGTATACGCAAAAATTGATTCATTAAAATTATTACACATTATTTTATACGTAAAAAAAATTGATATCAAAAAAAATATAATTAATAATTTTTTGACACTGACTGATAACAAAATATAAATATTAATAATACACTCATAAATTTTAGATAAGAAAAGTATACATATATATTCTATTGGTCGGAAACAAAAAACTAAGGTATAAGATTATACAGGTAACTCCACCTTCGTTGCGTACCTGTACTCGTTTCTGATTGGTTACCCTCAGGTAAAAGGAGGGCATAATATTCTCGCGCCAGTCAGGTGTTTTTATGTTTTTTATACACCAAATACGTCACATCTTGTAAAATTTCACAACATTATCAAACTAGGTCAATACGCGAATTATATTATTTTATCAAAAACTATTTTGACCCATTAAATGGGTGCTAAAGTACGCACAACTAACTCCTAATGAAATGTTACACGCAACTTTTGTTAAAACGCGACGTGAACTTATCATTTAACCTTTTAAATACGCATTTAATTTAAAGATATAACAATTTGAACACGTGCATGCACATATATACTACAATTTTCGTTTTGAGATCTATATAACCCTAAAGGTCCATAACTGACCCCGAGTAACTCAACAAAAACGTGAACTTTGTCTGCAATATATAGACAATTAAAATAGATGTACACACATTTATTATTACTGTTCCATTCTCTATGATTACAATAAATTACGAGTTAAATTAACTATTTTCGAGTCAACTAATTATGAATAACTTTAAGTACTAATTCAGATAAAATTAAGTACATACTGAAGTTCAATTTTTACTGTTCCATTCTCTATATTTACAATTAAATTACGAGTTAAATTAACTATTCTTAAATATTTTCGAGTCAACTAATTGTAGTGAATAACTTTAAGTACTAATTCAGATAAGATGTGTAATAAGTACGTACTGAAGTTCAATTTTATTATTTATACTATTTTTATCAAAAGGACTTTCTTAGAATTTATTTATTTATCAATACCTATACAAACATTAGTAAGCAATTTAATGATGTTTACTATTTACCTTAGTATATGAAAACAAATATAATTAAACGAAGATACGATACAAAAGTACAATATTTCAAAAATGTATATTTTAATAACTTTTCTTATCATATTTTAATTAATTACTTATTTAATTAAATAAAATTTAACCGGAATTATACCTGATAATGAATTTACAAGTCAGAACAATAAATAAATTAAATCAAACGCAATAAATAATTCTACAACGAAATAAATAATAATTCTAAATCCTACCTTTCATACACTCCGAAAAAAATTTCAATTTCATTTTTTATAAAAAATAAATAAATAAACCACACAGTTAATATGATAACATAAGCGCACAACACGTAAAATCAAAAATGGTGAGTTTTTTTTTTATAAATACTCACATTGGTAAGTACTCCAAACATTAGCAAGACTCCATAGTCGGTATGAATAACTGTCATAACACCCAAACATGCTCTCACTTCGTGCCACCATGGCCCGGAGGCAGTGTTAGCACTTGCAACGGAACGAAGTCAACTGATATACTGAAGCGCCCAACCTCGTGCGTTCGGGAACTGTTATGTTTTACATCGTCCCGCTTCACCGCCGCGGAGATCGTAGCTTTCACGTAGCGAAACGCACGCAAGTGCGCGCGGAAACACTCGAACGTGTACGACGCGTATTCCCCTCCACCCCACCCCTTCCTTCTCTAGGTGTAGGAGGTAAGACCAACGTTATAATTTTTTTTTCGGTGTAATAATAAAAATTATTATTTTTTTTGTATCGAAAGTGGTTTTAATTTTTTTATTTAATGAAAATTACGTGGTATTTGTTTTTTAATAAATTAAAGTGTTATTTACAATCTTTTATACGGTTTTATTGAATTTTTTAAAAAGGTATTTCATCCCCATTTAGGGGGTTAATTTTAATTTTATTTTTATTATTTAAATAACTAAATAAAAATCATATTACCTCACTCCACCCCACCCCTCTCTAGGTTTAGGAGGTAAGACTAACGTTTTTTTTTTTTTTTTCGGTGTAATAATAAAAATTATTATTTTTTTTGTATCGAAAGTGGTTTTAATTTTTTTATTTAATGAAAATTACGTGGTATTTGTTTTTTAATAAATTAAAGTTTTATTTACAATCTTTTATACGGTTTTATTGAATTTTTTAAAAAGGTATTTCATCCCCATTTAGGGGGTTAAGTTTAATTTTATTTTTATTATTTAAATAACTAAATAAAAATCATATTACCCCACTCCACCCCACCCCTCTCTAGGTGTAGGAGGTAAGACTAACGTTATAAATTTTTTTTTCGGTGTAATAATAATAATTATTATTTTTCTTTTATATCGAAAGTGGTTTGAATTTTTTTATCTAATGAAAATTAGTATTTGTTTTTTAATAAATTAAAGTGTTATTTACAATCTTTTATACGGTTTTATTGAATTTTTTTTAAAGATATTTCATCCCCATTCGGGGGGTTAAGTTCAATTTTATTTTTTATTATTTAAATAAATAAATAAAAATCATATTACCCCACTCCACCCCAATTCTCTCTAGGTGTAGGAGGTAAGACCAACGTTATAATTTTTTTTTCGGTGAAATAATAAAAATTATTATTTTTCTTGTATGGAAAGTGGTTTTAATTTTTTTATCTAATGAAAATTACGTGGTATTTGTTTTTTAATAAATTAAAGTTTTATTTACAATCTTTTATAGGGTTTTATCGAATTTTTTTAAAAGATATTTCATCCCCATTTGGAGGGGTTAAGTTTAATTTTATCTTTATTAAAAAATAACTAAATAAAAATCATTTGTTAGCTATTTTTTTTTTTCATTTAAGACTTTTCTGCGCCCTTTATTTTGTGTTTTGTATTCTACTCAATAGCTATGAAAATTTTATTTTTAAAATTTACTTATTTTAATACAGTCGAGACTGGTTATAACGACTCAAAATAACTTTTTACCTGTTATTACGACTATTAGCTTTACAGCCTAATGCGGTGTTTACACCGAAAAAACAAAACAGAAACATCGTGTCTTTAAAATACTTCGTATTTAAAAATGTATAGGGTTTATTGTTTTTTGCAAAAAAAAAAAAAAAACACTGTTTTTGTTTTATTTTTTCAGTGTAAACTCCGCAAAATATAAGTGGTTCCCTGGATGTCGTTTTAACCGATTTCAACTGTATATTACCCCCCCCCCCCCCCCTTCCTGAAAAATTTCAATTTCATCCCAGAATAAAAATAAAAACAAACGATATTTAAGCGTCTAAATTTCGCACACACATCATTTTTGTCGTAGGCCAACCCCTTCGAACAGGCGATTGCATTTGCAGCGGGTTGCATCTACCCCCCTTTTGCAACCTCCCCCCTTACACCCCATACACGTGCCAATCCGTGTGGCTATCGTTGAGTGCAGTCTATGATAAATTACACTACTGCTGTACCAAGGATAACTTTCGTATATGGTACACGAAAATGCATTAGCTGCACATATGTGTGTGTATGTGAGTTTGTGTGTGTGTGTGTCTGTGTGTCCGTACGTAGATTGTAATGCATATGGAGGCGCATTATAACATGTATGTATGCAATATATGTTTATTATTGAATTACAATTGCTTGGTAATAGAGAAACTTTGATAATTTGCAAGAACATTACCTATAGATACTAATTTACTTAATTTAATTCTATTTTTTTTCGCATAAAATTCTGATTACGTATAAATAAGACGAGATATGTCTCTGTTTCTTTAAAATTTAAACAAAATGTCTCGCATATAGAAGATTATAAAGAAAAATAAGTTTAATTTGTATTAAATAATAAAATAAAAAAATATTTTTACTTGAATTATTTTTTATACCAACTTATCTTAAATATTAATGAAAATAACTTAAAAAATTAAAAATTTAGTGAGTCATACACAGAAAAAAAACTGTATTGGATCAAGAAAACCTTGTTTTGTATATAACGAAAACAATATTTTCTTAATATAAGAAACATACTCTTAATATAAGAAACATACTCTTAATCCAACTACGTTATTCCTTCGTTCAAGAATACTATATTTGGTTTAAGAGATTATTGCTTATCTTAAGAAAATATTGTTTTCGTTATATACAAAACAAGGTTTGCTTGGTTTGAGAAATCCTTTCTACCAGTGTATATAGTAATACCTCAATTTACACAAAAATACTTTTACGCGTTTTAGAAAAGTTTAGAAAAAATACCTAGTGGAAATATTAAAAAAAATTTTTTTTTACGTACTCTTTTCATGGAACCAATTAATCGCGTAAATCGAAGGATTATTGTACTTATTAAAAAAAACATTTGCACCATTAAAATAAAAATAGGCCTTTAAAATTAAATAATCAATACCAATGAAATTATAAAAAAAACTATCTAGGTACAGTTTTCATATTTTTAGAAATAAATAAATAAATAAATAAATAAACTGCTTTAATTAAATTTATATTCGTTAATAAATTTCAAATTATAACATAATTTACAACTGTGCTTGGGTAGGTAAATATAGAATATTGGTTAGATTTCAAAATTTGAACATTGTTATTTAAGTGAACCAACTGGGTTAAAATGGGCGTGAATCCAAATAGGACAAGCATATGTACTATTTAATTGATTTATTTAGAAACGTCATTATAAACTTTAACCATAAAACAATTAACGTCATTTGAAAAACGACATATTCAACGCTGAAAACCTGTGTAGTACCAAAAGCGCACGCATAGATGTCGCTACTTGTTCAATTCGAAAGGTAGTTTCGCTGTCTCAAAGCTTCGGGCGCTTTAAATACATACTGCAAAAATATATTATTATACATTTTTAATTATATCTATATTTTTTTCAATTTTGTTGAATGTATTTTTTATAAATATTTTTTTTAGGTGCGTCTATTTTTTAAGTAAGTTTTAGGGAGGAATGGGGGGGGGGGCAGCTAAATCATATCACACCCCACAAAAAATGTTTTATTTGAGATAAATATGTAGAATAATTCCAAATTACTATATATTTCTACTAAAAATTGTCATTAATGTACTTCGTGTACCTACCATCTAAACTAGCATATTCTAAAAAAAAATGTCACATTTTTTTATTAATTTTTTAAATACTTAATCACTAAGCGTTTTAATAGTTACTATTTTTCAAACATCCCAATAATAGTGAAATATTTAAATTAAATACTGTGCATCAGTCCTTTTCCTATACTACCTTTAAAATTTTGATTTACCAAAATTTTTATAGATTCATTTATTCCTATTTCTTTCAAAACTACATTTTTTGAGTTGTGACACTTTTTTGCAGGGGTGCGATATGAATCTGAAGGGGGGACGAGGTACAAAGTGTTGCATATATTTTTTAAATTATTTAAATTAAAATAATAATATTATAATAATATAAATATTATTGAATTGGCTCTTGACAATTTTTGAAATGTGTGAATTAAAATAAGTAAAAAAACATTATGTAAAGAAGCGAGGAGGGGGGGGGGAATTAATAAATCATTACAAGGGGAGGGGTATGGGTCAAACCTCGTATTAAGTTATCAGTTTAAACATCTGAAAGATCGCATAAATAAGAACAATAACAATTCTGAGAACGTTTTTAAATGTTATCGCATTGAAAACAACAATATGTCCGTGAAATATTAAAAATAACAATTTGACTTGGGCACATGCCGGATGCGTATGTATGTATGTGCCCCCCCCCCTTGCACCCACACCTTGGTGGGTGGTGTGTCCAACGTTTCGGCATGTGTTCTCGGACACAATGCAAAGGTACGCGCTGCAGCAAATGGTTGCCATATGCAGCAGGTTTACGATCGATGGTGCATACTCAAAAACAATCTTATGTTTTCATGGGAACATTTTTAATAAAGAATTATGACAACTAGCAAGTACAAAAAGGCATATACCTACTGAATTAACTTAACACATGTTTAAATAAAAACAAGTATAGACTCACGGTCACAAAATCTCTTTTTAGTAAATACTCGATTTCTACGATATTCCTGATATTCCGACTTTATGAAATTTACATAAAACACCCATAAATTTATACAAAATATACTCAAATTATACATCTAAATCTTCCTCATGAAATACTCTATTCATTAGTGAAAACCAGAAAGAAATCCGTTCAAAAATTACTGAGAAAAACGTGCACAAACAGACAGACAGATTTTGTTTTAACTATACTATCTCTACTTCTATAGAAAGGAGTCATATTTTTTTACATACACTGGTAGAAAGGATTTCTCAAACCAAGTAAACCTTGTTTTGTATAAAACGAAAACAATATTTTATTAAGATAAGCAATCATCTCTTAAACCAACTATAGTATTCTTGAACGAAGGAATAACGTAGTTGGATTAAGAGTATGTTTCTTATATTAAGAAAATATTGTTTTCGTTATATACTAAACAAGGTTTTCTTGGTCCAATACAGTTTTTTTTTCTGTGTACATGTTACAAGTAAACTCGAAAACTACTGAACAGATTTGTATGCCGCTTTCACAAACAGTTAGATAATTTTTCAGAGCATGTTTCTAGCTATTAATATTATGTGAAAAATTATTAATTATCAACAAAAGACTAAAAAAAATCTTTATATGTAAACATTGAATACAGAATTCAATAATTTATTAATCCATTACATCCCAGTGTTCTATTTATTGGACATCATATTTTCTAATTTTTTTCTCTGACATAATAACGTTCTTAATTTGATTTACATTACTAATATGTTTTTTAAGTTTCTCTACTTACAATAATTTTTAAAATGAACTCTAGAATTCTTCAATGACAAATTATAAACACTTTTAAAGTAACCGTGTAATTATTTCAGCTAGCTTACATTTTTTTCACTTAATAAAGCTTTTTTAAATTGACGAAAATATACATAATATTACTTATGAGAGTGTAAATAAAGCATAAAAATATCAATAATTTCAAAAATAAATCCAGGTACAGACTATCGTCGTTGAAAAAAGTGCTGTCCTATAAATATGACATTGGGTTCTCGTGATAAGTCTGCGATTGATTTTTGTACTTTATTTATTTGTTTGGTAATATTTTCAACAAGAATTAAAAAATTGATCAAAAAATTCAAAGAAATAAAAAGTCGGGAAATAATGGGTTAACTTAGATGCATAATTTGTTGATATTAACCCGGGTAACGCCGGGTCCAATGAGCTATAAATAAAGGCGTTATTTTTTATGACCTAGGTACAGAGGCGGATTATCCATAAGGCAAACTAGGCACGTGCCTAGAGCGCGAGGTTACAAAGGGGCGTGTGCGCGAAATTTTAAAAAATAACAAAAAAATAATTGTGTAGTAAATTAAGTACCTATTTACACAATATAAAAAGATTCTTGTGTGCACAAAAAGATGATGTGATAATTTTTAACAAACAAAATATAGACGCAACAATAAAAAAATGTCAGAAAATTTGTATTTGTGTAGTCCATAATTTTTGTCATAATTTTTAATCTATGGCCGCTAGAGGGGCGCCGATGAGGTGCTTGCCTAGGGCGCTCTTGACATTTAATCCGCATCTGCCTAGGTATATACATACATATATGTATAAGAAATAGATAAAGAGAAAAAATAATTACTAAACTATATCATAAAAATATGTTTCAGATTTCATACAGAAGTAAACCGAGCCATTTATGAAAAAAAAATCTTTCTCTCAGTAATTATTATCTATAGTGAACTTTATGTGCGATTTTATGACCTCTTTAGTTACATAAGTATAAATATATAATTAACTGAACGTGACATTTTTTTCCGTTTTGAAGGTTTTGCATCCAGATGTGTGTTTTACACAGGAATTATTTTATAACTTAGGATTAGTTAGAGAGACATCATAATGTATAACATCTGAAAACCATGGGAGGTTCTGTTTCTTTGTGTGATTTTTTTCATGCTTTTCAAGTTAAATGTCGTAAGTGTCAATTTTTAACACTTTCCTGTTACTTTTTATGGAATGGGACACCCGGACACCTACTTATTAAACGCTGTAGGTCTTTTAAATGCATATGTTTTTATTAAAAACAAAAAACAAACTTGAAACGTTCTAGTTTTCGAATCATGACATGATAATAAAATAACCCTTGATAGAAAAAAAGAGATAGAGCATATTTTAAGTCGATACTTGTCTTTATTTAAATATGTATGTAAAAAATTAGATCTATCTTCACTTTTATGAACTAAAATGCGCAGTCCATGTTTCTATGTATATAGTTTATGTACATACATAACCTTATTTTAAGGGGGGGGGGGGGTATTAGTTAATAGTAATGAGTTTCAGGTTGGTATAAAATACACCCGCCGTCAGAACAAATATTTCTACAGGTAATTTGATTTCATAGAGCAGAACTTTCAAACAAAATTTATAGACGAAAACAATGGGAACAATCAGAGTCCACATAATGTTCAAACAAACGGTTAGAGATGTAAATGACCTATCGATATATAGTTCGTATGTATACACACGTGAGTATAGTGCGTAGGGTGCTGCGTGCAACCCCTGCACAGGTTGAAGCAATCCCCTATATCCTTACTTATAACAGTGATCGTCAAAATCTTACCAAATATATTTACCTGAGATGGGAAATTTTTTTGTATTATTGCATAAAAAGATATCGCAATCAAATTTGGACGCATCTGCGGTAATTCTGTCTAGGATAGATTATATAGATTTTTTTTTTATTACAACAGTGGTCAGCAAAATGTTTACCTGACTTGGTATTGTATAAAAAAATATATTCGATTAAATTAAGAATTAAAAAATATAAATATTCACTGATCAGGTGTTTTAAGTGATAGCGTGATGATATATACCCAATAGAAATTATGAGATTTCAAGGAACACGTTGATGTAAGTTTCACCAAAATCGGCCCAGTAGACTTCGGACATGAAATATATTTTTAAATAATTTTTATCTATTTTAAAACAAAAAAAATAACAGAAATTTGAATAGGTGACTTAGAAGGTATTTGTCATGCTGAAACCGAATTCGTTGCCCAAATGATTCCATCACGTCAGGTTTTTTAGATATCCGAACCTAAATGTCCCAAAAATGACGATTTTGGCAATGTTGGGGAATTTATTACTAAGTAGGTAATTTTTTTCTGAAGTTTTCTTTCATGATTTCGAATAGTACTATCTTTTCTCTTTAAAATGATTTTTTACGTTATACTATGCGATTTTTCTTTACCTATTCTTTTTTATACTACTTTGAATATATATGTAGTAAAGTTCATTGTATCTACTATACTACACTCTATTAACAAAAATATCATATCTTCAAACTAGTAGGTACATCTCGGCTAAAAAAAAATCGTACAGTAAAAACTTAAAACTCATTTTAAAGAGAAAAGATAATACTATTTGTTACCGTGACCAAAAACTTTAGAAAAAAATTACCTACTTGATAATAAATTCTTTAACATTGCCAATATAGTCATTTTTGGGACTTTTAGGTTAGAATATCTCAAAACCCTGACGTGATGAAACCAATTGGGCTACAAATCCATTTTCGGCATGCCAAAAGCCTCCTAAATTTTCTATTCAGATCTCTGTGATATTACAAAAGTATTTTTTTGTTGAATAGTGTTATTAATAAAAAAAACCTTCACTGGATAGTTGGTTGGTATAGCGATAGTTCGTAAAAAAGAAAAAATTATAAGAGTTAATTAAAAATACTTTTCGTTAAAAACTTTCTATAATTAAATAATAAATCTTCCTAATACAAAAAAAATCTTAATTAGTTCCATACTTTCAAGAGAATAAAAAAAAACAAGCAGTAGTTATATACATACATACACAGATTGAAAATCGATTAATTCTACGTGAAGTTTTAACATTTTGTAAGCCACTGTGTCACGGTGTATGTACCCAGACGGTCTCCCTCACGGTGTTCCCAAAGGTACGGGCGTCATAATCGTCCGTTCCCTTCATTCACACCATCTGCCGCCGGGATCTGGTTTCGGCTTACCTGATAAGGGGATATTGTGTAGCATGCAGCGCCCACTGGACCATACTCTACCGCGCGCACGGGTTGTTCAAGTAATTTAATTCTAGTTTTGTTTTTAATTCAATAGAACCACGTCCCGCCTGTTCGAATCGATATTACCGGATAAGGTACTGGCTCCAGTCTAGGACAATTTTTAATTAAATGTAATGAATTGGAAATATTTGTTAATATTTGATTGAATATTAATCTATATACATTTAACTGTCTTGCAACGTGATTTGATGATAATTGATCATTTTGTTTAAAAACAGTGGACAAATAATTATCGCGGTTCGGCCACACTATCAACAAAAGTGTATTTTCTTATGTTTATTACTAACAAGGGAACCTTTTCAAATCGAAAATTCGTATCGAGTTTAAAATTGGTATATAGTTAGAGGAGGTCAAGATAAGTAAGAAAAAAATTATCACAGCTGCGGTAAAACGGTTTAAAGGGGTGAAACACCCCTCTGAAAATGAGCAAAATAATAATATTTTTTTAAATAACTATGAAACTAATGAAAATTTAAAAAAATCTACAATACAAAATTTTAATGATTTTTTTTTGCTCTTTTGAATGGTGATAGTCAAAATTCGATAAAATTAAACCGTTAACCTCCACCTCCCACCCACATTCCATAGGTTTAATTTTATCGAATTTTGACTATCGCCATTCGAAAGAGCATGAAAAATCATGAAAATTTTGAATTGTAGATTTTTTAAAATTTTCATTAGTTTCAGAGTTATTTGAAAAAATATGATTATTTTGCATATTTTCATAGGGGTGTTTCACCCCCTTAAACCGTTTTACCGCAGCTGTGATAATTTTTTTGTTACTTATCTTGACTTCCTCTAACTATATACAAAGTTTCAACTTTATACGAATTTTCGACTTGAAAAGGTTCCCTTGTATGTGCCCATTGCAATGAATACATGCTACACTTTTAATATAGAGCTCTGAAGATGTCCACTGTAATATGCTACGAAACGTTGATCGATTAAATAACCAAACTGACAAGGCTTGTATCCAGAAACGTAGATCACCGTTGAAATCTACATATGTTTTTATTTGATGAGCTTCTATAAATTAAACAAATTTTGGTAACACCTCGAATCATGTGATTTTTACTCACGATCACTCACTAATTGTATTTTTTACTCACGTTTGGACGCTCGTGATATAATTTAATATATTATGATATAAATTAAAATTTAAAATGTATTTGAGTCGATATTTCTATGAAAAATTGTAATTTTACGAAACATCATGTCAATTACTTAAAAAAAAAATATCTAATTTAAGCAATCAATTATATAAAAATAACAATTTAATTTTAGATCCGTCAATACAAATAATGATATATTTTTTAAAAGAAACCACAATAGATAAAAACTTATACGTCCAACCTAAGAGGCTTGACGTGTGTATTTTGTCGATATAAATAAACTTGATTAAAACTATCACTTTAAAGGATAACAATTGACTGCATGCATCAAAACCACAGAAGAGTGGATGTGATTCATGTTAACGTTCTTTGTCTATGTTCATAACAATAACATATTAATAGCAACTAAATGAAAAATGATTCTGACTAAATGTAAACTTAACTAAATAATTTCTATAACTTTTAAGTTTTACTTTTAAATTTCTTACGTACACTGGTAGAAAGGATTTCTCAAACCAAATAAACCTTGTTTTGTATATAACGAAAACAATATTTTCTTAAGATAAGCAATAATCTCTTAAACCAAGTATAGTATTCTTGAACGAAGGAATAACGTAGTTGGATTAAGAGTATGTTTCTTATATTAAGAAAATATTGTTTTCGTTATATACAAAACAAGGTTTTCTTTGTCCAATACAGTTTTTTTCTGTGTATACATATGACTATTTTAGTCATACACAATATCGGTGTGTCTGTCTCTATATACTGTAACTCAAAAACAATAAGACGTATAGAAAAGAGTAAAAAAATATTTTTAATATCAATTTTCGTCGAGGAAGAAAACCTATGTTTGAATTTTTCGAATTATTATTGAAACGATTAGAATTATTATATACAAAAAGAAATGCTTCCCTTAACCCTTAGCTGCCACTGTGGGGTACCAGGCGCTCCACATTGTTTCAACTTCAATGTAAAGTGTTTACATTTTACAAAGTTTTCATTTTTTTAAATATATTAAATATTATATATTTTTTAAATAACCGATTGGAGTGCATTCCGTATCTTTTGAAGCATTTAGAGGAATTTTATTGAATTAAAATATTCAATAGCTTACACTGGTAGAAAGGATTTCTCAAACCAAGTAAACCTTGTTTTGTATAAAACAATATTTTCTTAAGATAAGCAATAATCTCTTAAACCAACTATAGTATTCTTGAACGAAGGAATAACGTAAATGGATTAAGAGTATGTTTCTTATATTAAGAAAATATAGTTTTCGTTATGAACAGTTATTAGTTTTTTTTTCTGTGTACGCGAAATTCCTTAAATTTCAGCTATTCGATATTGCGTCATGTTTTTAGCTTTCATTTTCCGGCAATTTGTCCAACTTTAAATGGCGACAAATCACTCGTTTTCCCATTCTGAAAATTATATCTTATGTTAGTCACAAATCACAATAATTTTTTAATATATACATCGAAAAATGTTAAGCTATAGACAAGGTGCAATTACAGGGTAGCCAGTTTCTGGAAAACCGGGAAAAGTCAGGGAATTTGGTTGGAAGTCTGGGATTTTTTTTATAAAAATGCAAATTCTCACAAATATTTAAATTTTATCTATGTGACTCTTTTTAGGTTTTTTATCTAAATTTTAAATATAAAAAACAGGGAAAAACGATAAAAATTCTCCTGGAACACCGGGAAAAGTCAGGGAAATTTGCTCCAGAGAAATACTGGTCGCAGCCTGAATTAGAATGCACTTTTTGTTTAACTCGTCAAACTATTTTTTGCATGATTGTCATGCAAAAAAATAGTCTGTTGCATCAGTGTTATAAAAACAATAAAAGTATCTATGAAATTGAAAACACAAATACAAACAACTTAAAATAAATTACAAAAAAAAAAAAAACAATAAAAAGTGAAAATTGTGTTTTTTTCAGCTTGGGACTAATAATATGGCAAGTTACTATACGTCTTGGGTATCAGCTATATTTTAATTTAATAAATAAAATATGGTTTTCAATTCATCGATAGATTATTATATGGATACAATATCATAAATACTTTCTGAATTATTATATTTTCAATATCCAAGCCATACATTATAACTAACAATCGTTTTAAGTACATACATATTGTCAAGAAATTGAAACCGTCGATTAATTCTTATATCAAGCAATTACAATATTTCTCTATAACATGTATCATATATTATTAAAAGCATTTCAAGAAAATCTTTTTTATTTTCCAGTCATAATAGTTTTTTGTTATATCGAGAAAAAATAAGACGCGCTCTGTTCTATTGATAATATCTATAACATACATACAATGCATACATTATTTACAAATAGGCTGAACAATAAAATACATTAAAAAACATATACTTCCACTAAAAGCTGGCTTCAAGTCAACAGGTCAGAAAAAATCCAAACTAACAAAACATAGATATTCATAACCCCCATTCTTCTGACAGAGATATAAAACCATCAGTCAACGCATCAATTTGAATCCTCCCCGCGCGTCAGAAGAGCAAGAAAAACATCGCCATTATAGAAGTGGAGGGGGGGGGGTATCACAATAAAAAGATGAAAAACAACCGAACAACTACACGAAAACGGAAGAATAGGTGTTTTTTATAGGTAACAACACGTCGTAAAAAGCCTTGGCGTGCGAGCTGAGAAATTTACACACTAGTGAAAATATATTTATGATAATAAGTGTTGTGGTCTCTTACGTAGGTATGTGCATAAGCGCCGACTGGGGGGGGGGGATTTTCATACATTTTTTGGGGGGGGAGGAGGAGGTAAAAATTTTCTTAAAAATGTGCAATATCCAACTTTCGTAATAACGACAAAATGAACACAATGAAATTTAGAGGAAATAAAGTTTAAAAGTTCACGTAACTTTAAAAAATTATTTTCATTTGTATTTTATAAAGTTACTTAAATTACATTTTTTTGCGCCAAAAGATTCAACTAATAGTGCATTTTTTTTTTCATTAAATTATTGAAGTTTGCTGTTAAAATCATCGTAAAACTGACCATGCAACATCCACTTGGATAATGCTAATGCCGACGATACAACATTCATTATTTGTAGTGTAGTTTCGGTAAAAAAAATTTTTTTCATTTGTACAATAGTTTTTTTAAAGGCTTACGAAGTGAAAACGATGATTATAACTGAAAACTTCAGTTACTTGGTGGAGAAAAAACGTAGATTTTTTTTAATGCTGACGGGTAAAGGATATAAAGATGTTTCAAGTATTAATTTCCTTTTTGAAGAAAATTTTAGTGATCATTTTTACTAAAGTGACAAGTATTTGAAACTGCACCTTTTTTAAAGAAAAAATCTTATTGACAAATGTATCTTTAATTTAAAAGAAACTAGCATGCAGCTTCACAGGGGGGGCGATCGCCCCCCTTGCCCCCCATAGTCGGCACCATTGGGTATGTGTTCGTGTGTGTGTGTGTGTACAAAATACACTTAATGTTATTGATGTACTCGTGCTACGGAACGTGACGTTGCCTCTAAACTCTTACTTCTGTATTTGGTATAAATGTGTTCATCACATATTATATGTATGTATTGTATACGTTTCTCCATTTTACAAATTATACGATTTAAATGTCAAGTGTGAGATGTATAACAGGTTATTTTAACGATACTAATTAAACATTTCGAATAGATACATTGTCTTGTGGTGAAATGTTAGGTATATGTTTTCTGTATTATTTGAAAACTATTTTTCACAAATATTTTTTTTTTGTTAAAAGGTCAGTAAAAAAATGGTCGTGTTACAATAAAAAAAATTAAAAAGAAAATTCTGATTTTTAACGTCGGGTTGCACAAAGCAAAATAATTCACGATTAGTTAATCAGTTGTTTTCAAAGCATTATTACGTCAATTTAAAAAAACAATCACGGTTATGATACATATTACATATAAGGTGAAAAAAATTGCCATATTTAATAAATTGAGAATATGTTTAGAATAAACACTAAGCATGGATTGAAAATAACTGATTAACTAATCGTCAATTATTTAGCTTTGTGCAACCTGAGGTAAAAGTAACTGTCGTATTATCAAATAAAGCATTATAAGTACATTTAATTAAAGGGATTTTTAATTTTCTGCACTATGTTTTTACAACTTTTAAACGTACATTTTTCATTGAGAGCCTAAATATTGATTTAAATCACATTTGTAATACACATTTACTTTATAGGAGCATTTAGCGCTAAATGAGTTTTAATTTTATCCTAAAACTGACAGCCCCAGTGTTATTCCTAAATAACTGGTTTTAGACAGCTTTGTAAGCCCCTAGAATGTTATAAACCCCCTTCAAAAAGGGAGGAAAGAGTTATCGCCCATGTTCTATACATTAAAATCTACCAATTTCTTGCAAAAATGTACTTCATTTTTTTAGCTCAAATCTTATAATATTAATTTGTTTTCGTTATTTATTTAAATGATTGTCGTGGTATAAGTCATTTTTTCATGTGCTTATTAAATGTGTATACATAATTATTGAATGATAAATTAAAATAAAAAATACAGAACAATAACTTTTAATGTTTAAACTAATTGATTTTCAAGTAAAATATAATAGATCTCAATAATCTTATTGTAATAGGATTCCCGATTGAGTGCATTCTATCGAGTAGCACTCCCCATAACAGTTAATGAGTTAATAAAGGATTACAGAATCTCCAAAACAGTCTTAAACAGCAAATACAGTTGATTGAGCAACAACGGCTTTATGTACACATAGAGGCAGGACTTTAAAGACATTCTGTATACAGGGTGTCTAAATACCAGGGGACACCATGGGGATCTCGGAAACTATAAGAGATAGAGATTCGGTTAAATGAGAGAAAAGTTACCTTTAAGAGGGAAGAGTTTAATGGTGCATTTACATTTTACAAAAATTTCATAGCTTACTAGATATTAACCAAAAACCATTTTACTCCGAAATCTTTCATCGTGAATATTTCTTAAGCGACTTGAAATTTAAAAAAATGTTTCAAATAAATGTTTTAGGATTTAGTATTGTCTATTTAAATATATTTTTTTAATTTACAGAAATGTCACTGTTTTTGAGATATGACACTAACTTATGTTTTCTTAAATGGAAGCAATATGAAATTTTGTAATTTTTGAACAGAAGATTTTATTACCTTTTCAATTATATGCAACTTGATATGCTTATTTTTCAAAATATATCATAAAATGATCAAAAAGTACTTTTTATTTATTTAATACACTATATCATCCTAAGATGGCTATGACAATTAACAATAAGATTAAAAAACAACTGAAAATTTATTTATAAGCTTACATAGCATAAATTAACTATTTTATTTATAGAAATAAAACATGTTTTTATTAATTTAACACAAAATACCAGCCAAAGATGGCTATGGTTATTAACAACAAAAAAACAATAAACTATTTTATTTTTAAAAAAATCTTTTTTTTATTTCCAGTCAAAAATGGCTATGGCTGTCAACTATGAGATTTTTAAATCAACTGAGAAATTGTTATTTTGCCTGTTTGTAACTTATAATTATTTGTGATACGTATTTGTTGATAATATTTTTTTACATTTTAAAAATGCAATATTATTCTGTTGTACCAAATAAATGGATGGGTGGAACTAACCAGCACCACGATCACCAGACATAACTTGGATTTTTTTTCATATGGGGTACCTATTGTTAAAGATAAAGTTTTTTTTTATAATTTTCCACAAAGACTGGTAAACTGTATTAAATAAAATAGCTTATTGTTTTTTTGTTGTTAATAACCATAGCCATCTTTGGCTGGTATTTTGTGTTAAATTAATAAAAATATGTTTTATTTCTATAAATAAAATAGTTAATTTATGTTATGTAAGCTTATAAATACATTTTCAGCTGTTTTTCAATCTTATTGTTAATTGTCATAGCCATCTTAGGATGATATAGTGTATTAAATAAATAAAATGTACTTTTTGATCATTTTTTGAGATATTTTGAAAAATAAGTATATCAAGTTGCATATCATTGAAAAGGTAATAAAATCTTCTGTTCAAAAATTACAAAATTTCATATTGCTTCCATTTAAGAAAACATATGTTAGTGTCATATCTCAAAAACAGTGACATTTCTGGAAATTAAAAAAATATATTTAAATAGACAATACTAAACCCTAAAACGTTTATTTGAAACTTTTTTTTAAATTTCAAGTCGCTTAAGAAATATTCACGATGAAAGATTTCGGAGTAAAATGGTTTTTGGTTAATATATAGTAAGCTATGAAATTTTTGTAAAATGTAAATGCACCATTAAACTGTTCCCTCTTAAAGGTAACTTTTCTCTCATTTAACTGAATCTCTATCTCTTATAGTTTCCGAGATCCCCATGGTGTCCCCTGGTATTTAGACACCCTGTATATAGAGTAATCCATACTACACAGAACTATTGTCGAGGTGGAGCGATTAATTAACAATAAACTAATCAGGTTGAGACGACAACTAGGGAGTTCAATGCAGTGGAGTAGCTTGTACACTGCCTTTCAAAAGTTCGGGGCCACCTAAATAACTTTTGAATGGTTTGAAATATAAGATTGAAATTTATAGTTATACTAGCTGTCGTGTCATCATTGAGTCAAAAAATTAAACTCTGTTTTTTTTTTTCATTTTCAAAACTTGCCGAGTGTTCTATTTATTGATATTCTACACAATTGGCTATAAAGAGACGTTTTAAAAACTAATTATTCTAAACTTTAACTCTTTTAAATACTATGAAAATTATAAAACAAATACATATATTCACGTGTAATTTATTCAAAATAATGAAAAAATAGCTCTGCCATTACATTGTACAAATTAGTACATGTTACTATTATATACCGTTCTGTCTATTTCAATTTTCAAATTAAATTAAACTTTATTTACTTTTAATAGTTAACAAAGGAAAATATTCCATAAAATGTAGGTGTACCTACGTGCGTTCTGAATTTAAATTAAAAACAAAATTTTTCGGAACCAATTTTTTTTACACTGTGCTAGACGTATAACTTTAATAAAAATGTAATGTAATTTATTAAATTCTGAAAAATCGCGTTAAAAATGGCGACTCTAATATCTTTTTATTTCGAAGACAGTTAATATTTAAATGTATATGTTACCGGCAATGTATGAAATCCGGCATTATATAGAATTCCTAGGTATTCTATAGAATGCCTAAAATCACCAAGTAATGTATGAAATGAACTTCCTAGGCATTGTATAAAATTCCTACAAACTATATAAAATGTCTGAATTACATTACCGGTAACATATATAATAAGTTACCTAAATAATAACAATATTAAAATCTTGTTCGAATCCCCCCTCATTTACAATTCCTGTAAACGCCACTGCACTGTACAGTAGCCTGGTTGATATCACGTCTCTACGACGGTTTGTTAATTGTTCTGCGCTCACTCTAATACGTAATGGCATCCCAGGTGATCCCCAGAAACGATCCCCGTTTAATTTACCTGGTTAATTAACTCAACTATAAATCCTCGCTATTGGAATAGACTTGACTATCTCTCCGCATGCATTCACCACTCTCTGTATAAGTGTATTGTTAAGTTATTAACGAGCCAACATGCATAATGTCTGCTGTGATATTACTGTTTCAATATGTTATTGTTATAGTATTTTGTTTCCAATTGGAATTGTAGTTATTATTTATTAACTCGTATTTTTAATTTGTCGTTTTTTATTATAGATGTATCCGCGGATTCGTTCGCGTGAACTACGGAATTATTGTTTAGTATTTAAAAAATATATAGTTTAGTAATACACTTGCGAGCAACCAAATCGACTCAGCCATCACTTGAGCGTTCTAACACACTTTTTACAAAAACGGCTCAAGCTATAAAAAAATTTATATATGGGTTAAAAGGTAATTTATTAACCTTTAAAATGACATGATAATCAATGCCATAAATCCAGTACTTTTCCAATAAAGCGATCCTATTGGAGGAACGGGAAAAAAATCTACGCTTAACGAATACGCGTTGCGGCACCTAATCGTGTATAATTACCGAAGCGTCGGGTAGATTCATACACAAGTTGATCAGTACACATCTCTATACTTCCCAATCGTTTTTACAGAGAAACAATGGATACTACGCAACAAAAAACCGCTCAAGTTGTAGCCCTACTGCAACAGGGCTTAAGTCAAAGAGCAGTCACCCACCAGCTCCACCTTAGCCAGTCAGCTGTGTCCCGGGTGTACAGAAGGTACCTGGAAACAGGTGCTTTTGAGCGAAGACCAAGAGCCAGTCAACATCGGTCTACTTCGGAGAGGGACGATCGTTTTATTGTAACGACCTCGTTGCGGAATCGCCATATGACTGGCGTTGCCGTCCAGCAGGAGCTCAGAAGGGTTCAAGGAGTAACTATCAGCAAGTGGACAGTCAGAAGAAGGTTGAAGGAGGCCAACCTGACTCAAAAAAGGCCCTCTACTGTACCCAAATTGAGTGTAAACCATCGACAAGCCCGTCTACGGTTTGCCCGAGAACATATTAATTGGACTGTCGACCAATGGTGATCGATTCCGTTCTCTGATGAGAGCAGAATGTGTCTCTATGGCAGCGATAGAAGAAGCCGAGTCTATAGGCGTCCTGGAGAACGATATGCGCAGTGCTGCTTTCAGGAAAAAGTTGCATATGGCGGCGGTTCCTGTATGATGTGGGCAGGGATTTCCTTAGCAGGGAAAACAGAGCTCATCCTTGTGCCTGGGGGAGGCCATGGAGGTGGCCTGAATGCTGATCGGTACATTACCGATGTCATTCAGGACCACGTCATTCCCTATGCCGACTTTGTGGGGGGAAACTTCGTGCTAATGCACGATAATGCCCGATACCACACTGCACGTGTCACTACGCAGTACCTCCACGACGTCGGTATAGAGACCATGGACTGGCCAACACTGAGCCAAGATCTAAACCCGATCGAGCACATGTGGAATGAGCTCAAAAGAAGAGTCCGGGCCAGAAATCCTGCTCCTTCAAACGTAGAGGAGTTGAAGACGGCGTTACTTGAGGAATGGGAAGACATTCCTCAATAAATAATTATAAAATTAATAAGATCAATAAAGAATCGTTTGGGGGCAGTAATTAGAGCAAGGGGGGGGGAATACTAAATATTAATTATCAATAAAAAATTGTTTGTTAAAGCTTTGTTTTATTTAAATCCATGATTAGAAACCCAAAAAAAATTCGATGAAATTAATTTTTTCTGAATTTTCATTCAGACAGGAATTTCAGGAAAATTTCAAACCTCATTTGTAGAGTTTGGATTTCATCTGAATCCTAAAAAGTCGGGCTTTCTAACGATGTATGGATAAAAAGTACCAAATTAGAACTTTAGGAGTAATCGACTTGAATGTAACACTTGGTTGACTGAGTCGATTTAGGTGCTCGCAAGTGTATATACAAAATACAATTTACTACACACAAAAAAAAACTGTATTGGATCAAGAAAATCTTGTTTTGTATATAACGAAAACAATATTTTCTTAATATAAGAAAAGTACTCTTAATCCAACTACATTATTTCTTCATCCAAGAATACTATAGTTGCTTTAAGAGATTATTGCTTATCTTAAGAAAATATTGTTTTCGTTATATACAAAACAAGGTTTACTTGGTTCAAGTAAACCTTTCTACCTGTGTACACACAAAAAACTCGATCTTATTGAAAATTTGAGATGGAAAAATGTTTAATAAATTTATCTTGTTAATATAACAATATTTCCTCAATATAGATAATAATAAAAATAATTCTTATTGAGGATATTTTATTCATTTGAAAAATATATCTTCATGTTTATCTAAAGATCTTTTCATTTGTCAAATTAATAAATAATTTATTACCCCAACTAACGAAACTCTCAAATAGATTAAACATAATGGTTCATGTATAAATAAATATTTATCAGTGTGAATATTGTTTACACCACTCAACTAGTGAAAGTGCAATTTTCGATATAGTAAATTCAGTGATGTCATTTATAAAGTTTTTTTTTTGTATTTAAAATATGTTTTCAATACGAAACAAAATTTTCACCGTGATAAGAACATTGTTAGTTGTAATAATATACATTTATCAATAAGATAAACGTGGATATTTCCATATTGGTAAAAAATCGGAGCCAAATCGATCACGGATTTTTTACATTGATCACATTTTTTTACACATAGACAAATTATTTTTTTCTGTGATACATTATATTTAACGGATTGCAAAAGAACGCGCTAGCGACTTGATTTACTATTATCTTTACAGCTTATTTCTTATGTTACCTAACGCAATAAAATATATACTAAAACCTGTCCAAAGAACATATCTATAAATGAAGCGCTCTAACAGACAGACACAGGGACGGTTTTTTGTATAATATGTATAATAAGGATATACAAGTCTTGAAGCTTCTGCGGTGATCTTGATATGGAACTTGGTTCCTGGGTGTAAACCACGTCTTTTAGAAGAGCCCTCATGATGTCCACTGTAATATGTGACGAAACGTTGGCCGATAACACGACCAAATCAACAGAAACCAAGATCCATGTAAGGATACATTTTAATCTATATAAAACAATCAACAAACGAAGATACATTTATTAATAATACCAAAAATTAATTAAAATATATCAGTACATACATTCAATATTTACATACACACACACAGACACACATACACACACTTGTGTAGAACAATGGTTTAAGAAACGTAGCCGTGAGCTCATTTATTAACCTGACAGTGTTTGTAGCAATTGTACTCCTTCCTTGTCGTGGTGCGCACCGTCAAAACCTGGGGCCATTTAAAACTTAATTTAAGATGTATAATAAGCAACAATAGAGTACAGAACGAGGTAGTTATCCCAAGCTATTATACCTATAATACGCGACATACATATTATAATGTCTTGCCAAGAAAACAACAGTTTTGACGATGTTCATCTACACTTCTATACTTACTTTACTTCCCAAATAATATAATATTGTTAAGATAATATATAATATGTTTATATTTACTTGAAATAAAAATGTAAAGGTATATAATATCTTACATAAACTAAGACAGGGTTGATAGAACAATCCGTTTGTTAGATACAGTACGTTTACAAAATCCTTGTAATGCCAAACTTTCGGCCCTTGTTTGGGGGGTGTTCTGGGGCAAACTTTGCTAGGGAGTTTTCAGGAAATATTCATATTGGTATGTTCTAATCACTGTTTAAATTTGGCACTTCATACATTTTTCTTAATTTTACACCAGTAAAAAATTCTACGTCAGTCAAAAGTTAACAGACAGATCGAGCTATATTTACTATGGTATCATTAAAATTTGAAAACAAAAATCAAGAATACAAAATTACATTCAATAAAAATAATTTTTACTGGTACAGAATCCTTAAAAAATAGTGTTTTATTATAAGGCGTTATCAGATGAGACATTTACATTAAAATTGTACGACAATATCTATCAGAAAACAGTTAATAATTTTGTCCAGATACCAATAGATTCCTTTATCAAAAATAATAATGCCGTTACAGAGATGAACAAACGACCAGATATATAAAATGTATGTATAGTATATAGATATTTGCCAATATCGTAAAATCAAATCCCATAAACGCAATAATAATATCTCCTAGTCATCATATTTATCATAAACGTTGTTCTAAGGACATGTCCGGGTGGACAATGGTACTCAAGAGCGGATATAAAGGGGGCTAGAATGGGGAGAATTATCACATTTATCATATATAAATTCTTACATATTTTTGGGCACTGAAATTTTTTTAACATAAAAAAAAGAAAATTTTGACCAAATCTAATGAATTCATTTTGTAGAGCAGACTTTTATCTTCAATTTACCTTTTTTTGCATCGCTAAGGGGGGGGGGGGTTGGTGTTAAATTTATATTTTTTTAATTTTGACAAAGGACCCCGCAGAATCCTTATGGGAAAGGGGTTTCGGATTATGATAGTCCTTGATGAGTAGATCAAAAGTGTCAATGGGCACTAAGTCCTAAAAACTCAAACTTTTATGATATAGCCCTCTGAAGTTGGGGATCATGATTGTCTATAATTTGCAATAAAAATTTTTGTAGAACCTTAATTTTCGCATATGTTTTTGTATGTATTCCCAAAGCCATCTATAATCGATTGCCACGATAAATAAGTCAACTTTTCAATTCATTGAGAAATGACAACACTTAAATCTTATTGTTACGTTTTTTTAATTATAAACAAATCCAATTGTTTTATAATAGAAAATTGGTTTATAATAAAAAAAAACGTAATAATAAGATTTAAGTACTGCCATTGGCTAAAGAATTTAAAAGTTTACTTTTTTATGGTGACAATCGATTATATAAATCTTTGGGAACATACAAATAATTGTGCGAAAATTAAGGTTCTACAAATTTTTTATTGCAAATTAAAGGCGAGCATGATCCCCAACTTTAGAGGGCTATATCTTAAAAGTTTGAGTTTTTAGGACTTAGTGCCCATTGGCACTTTTAATCTACTCATCAAGGACTATCAGAATCCAAAGTTTCAAACAGTTTGACCGAAACCCCTTTCCCATAAGGATTCTGCGGGGTCCTACATTTACATTAATAGTTTTTGATTTAAGTAGGTACCTAAAAATTCGTATTTTTGTGGGGATGTTTTGTTATGCCCTTCTACTTATTTTATAATTAAGTTTTACCCCCCCCCCTCCCTCCCGCTCTACAATTTATTACAAAAAATGAAATCTTCAAATGTTGGTTTGTTTAATAAAAAAGTGATTATTTATTTTCCCCCTCCTCATATCATTTATGTTGAATACGCGCTTGATGTTAGCACGTCTTTTGTCCCACTTACTAATTCCGCGTGGTCTTGTTTTCAATCAGAACCCCACAAAATTTTTATTGTCGCATTAATTTCGTAGAGGCAACAAAACCTAATAGGCGCTGTTTGCGTTGTGTTGGTATGGTAGAAAATGTTGTGACCGACATTGATACAATCAGTTGTATCTGAATTTTTGCAGGAAATGACTTTGCGTGGTTCATCTTGTAAACTATTAATTTAGGGGGTAGTGGAATTTACCCCCGTTTCGGGAATAGGGGTATGGGGAAAATTGTAACAGTGGCGGATGTTCTTGATGTAATTTGGATTCAGAATCTTTTAAATTGCTAAGATCTTTAAATTGCATCAGATCTTGAAGAATATGTGTATCTTCCTTAATATATATAAAGCTCAACGACTCTCTGTCTGTCTGTCTGTATGTCTGTCTGTCTGTCTGTCCGTTAGTACGCTTATCACTCGAGAACCACTTATCCGATTTACGTGATTTTTTTTTAATTCATAGGTACATTCTCTGGCCAGGTTATAGGCTATATTTTGTTACGTTAGGTAACATAACAACTAAGCAGTGACGATAATAGTAAATCAAGCCGGAAAAAATTTCGCCGACGGCGCGCTGTTTTGCAATACGCTGCCTAAACCGTTTAATATAGAACAAAATAATGTATTAAAGAATTGTGTACAATCAAAAGTGCTATAAAGTCCGCGACACCATATGTCTAACTTTTATATTTTATTTAAAATATATTTAAAATGATATGATATTTAAAATGACTGCTTTTATGTTACAAAGAAAACATAAAATATTTGGGTACAGTTTACATGGAGTTTTGACCTGCAAAACTTCAATCCTTATCGAAATAAATGATTTCATCGTCATAAGTACTTAATGTAGATATAATTTGCCTTTTACAGACTCCAATTTGGTCTTTTGGTTTAGGAAATAACGTGAAATAAGTATTGCAATAACATTATTCGTAACAATTCGCGCGAACCACAACTATGTAGCGCCGCTCTGGGCAGAGGGGACAGGCCGGTATTCTTTTGATTGTCAATTGTTTAATTTGTTTTCAATAATAATTAACTTTTAAATAATCAACTATATATTTTTTAAATTGTAAACAATAATTCCGTAGTCCACGCGAGCGAAGCCGCGCGGGCCAAGCTAGTACTTTTTATATAATTCCAAAAAATATAAGGTTTATCATCGGATACTTACAAAAAGATGTTCATGATGGATTTAGATAGATATTTCAGTCAGCTCATTATTAGTTAAAATATTTAATTTTAGGGTGAAAAACAACTCCCCATCTCGCATAGGAGCCGAGATATTTACGATTTTGTGTAATGAATAAAAAACAAAACAATAGAGAAATTTATTAATTCACCTCCTGTCATTATTTTCTAAATCTACGCGAGCGAAGCCGCGGGAATCAGCTAGTATTACATATGGGTCAGTCCGCGGTGACGGGTGTGACATTTCAACTCGGATTGGTATTCATAATTTCTAAATAATATTAGTTAATAACATGGTTTTACCATTTTTCTGTAGATCTTAATGTAATACATGTATATTGAAAGAATAAAAGGTCTACGGTTATTTTACAAAAAAATGCCAACGTTTAAAGCTCTGTGACGGGTGTGACGCCAACTATTGCAAGTCTTGCAACCTCTATTCAAAATCTGAAAAGTTTAGCGAAAATATTGAAGATATTTTATAATAATCATACTGTAATATGTTACGAATAAATTATTTTTTAGTAACACAAGAGCATCAGGTAAATACCTATTCCATTTTACTGGTTATTTTTCAACAAACAATGTGACGGGTGTGACACGTTGAATAAAAGGATACAATAAGAGTACTTTTTGTGTGTTTATTTGCTTTTTGATATTATTAAGTAATACTTATAACAATTATTAATCAAATACATCAATAAACTCATTAAATTTATAATAAATGCGGTCACTCTTAGTCATTATTGTTGGTGAAGGTAATTTTTTGTGAATTTGGTCAAACGTCACGTTTGATATGTAACTGTCAAAGACTTTTAATAGTTTGCCATGAATGTCACTTATTCTTAAGTAACTTATTGTGATTTCACCTTATTTGTTGTCTTTTTGGAAATTTTTTGTAAATTTTTGGAAATATTTTGAAAATTAACCAAAATTTTTCTAATTTTCTTTTGGTTTATGAAAATTGATGTTAAATAGCCTGTTAATTTTATATTTTAGTATTCATTTTCGTAAAATATTTTTTCGACTATCTGGTATCGATTACCGCGGACTGACCCTGTATTTAGTTAATTATATTTCATGTTATCTAAATTCTAAATCGAGACAAAAACCTTATTACCAGAAATTATTTCATACAAACAAATTTTCCAATTAATTAAATATGTATATATGTATGTTCATAATCAGAAAGCCATGCAGGAAAGACAATAATGTACACATATGTATTCAATTTAATATAAAAATCTCCAGATATTCCAGGAACAATAAAATTATATTGCTCTTACAAAACGTATACCGAAAATAATACCAACAAAATCAGGAACACGAATACACAAATATGTTTTGTGAATTTTTTATTCGATAGTTAGTATTTTGTTTTTTTTTTTTTTGTTTGCAATCATCCGCCACTGGGATCCTTGTATTGTTTTATTTCTATGACTCTATTTCTTAAGCCCCAACCTTTTCATTGGCGGCGGCACCAGCATACGAATGTCTTCAAGATTGTTGATATTCATGGCTTACGTGCAAGTGAGACGGTGAATTAATTTAATATTTAATTAAATCCAGTTGTCCTTGTTTATCTTGTAACTTTATATACCCCAATTTGTCCACTTGCACAAACTGAGATTTTGTTCTTTTTATTGCATGAGTGTCTTAAAAAAGAATGACTCGAAATCAGACCAACATCAATGTGTCTCGGCTGCCCGTGAATTCATTATGCCTGTTGTAAACCAACGAATAAATTGCCTTGTCTATTTCACAAGCAAATACTTTTTTTTTTTGTTAAATAATATCACTTTTGCGAGTTGTTTTCAGAAATTATTTTCACTGAAATGGAGGTCATTTGTTATTTCATTATTGTATTGCATCCATATACAATTATTGTACAAGTAATACAAACATTATTTTTTATAGGATATACTTACACCAATTTGTCTTATTTATGAAAATTGAATAAGACACAATTATTTCTGTATTCCTTATGTGATGTTTACACCGAAAAAACAAAACAGAAACATCGTGTCTTTAAAATACTTCGTATTTAAAAATGTATAGGGTTTATTGTTTTTTTGTCAAAAAAACACCGTGTTTCTGTTTTGTTTTCTCGGTGTAAACACCGCATTACAAGTTAAGTTCATTGTCAGTAATACAATTTAGGTTTTTATTCGATTTATCGCTAAATATAAATGTTTTTGTCAACAAAAAAATTAAATCAATAATTTTGAGTTAATATATCCATGAAAAAATAAATTTAATACATGAAATTTTACTATAATAAAAAAACTACATACTTTTTGACATTGTCAGATGTCATTTTTGAAGAATTTGTATAGTAATTTATGATTTTCCTTTTTATTTCCTTATTTTTAAAGCGATATTTCTATAACAAATTGAAATTTAGTGCATGAAAATTACGAAAATTTTTTGAATTTTAGATATCGTTAAAATTAGGTTTATTTTATAGAAAATGATGTGAAAAGTTGAAATTTTCAAACCGCAGGTCTGTATCTTTAACCGTTCTCGAGATATGGCCTTTCAAAGTTTTCGATTTTTGAAAATTTTGGAGAAAAATGGCCGTAACTTTTGAACGTGATGTCGGATTTGATTTTTGTTCACATATTTGAAATCAGCGCGTCAAAATCTATATAATGACATGTGTTATATTTCAAAATTCGACAAAAAATTTTTGTTCAAAAATCGGCATTTTTTTAAGGTATACCCCTTTGAATTTTTTCGATTTTTCACGAAAAATTTTTTTGTCGAATTTTCAAGTATTATACATGTAATTATATAGATTTTGACATGCTGATTTCAAATCTGTGAACAAAAATCAAATCCGACCACACGTTCAAAAGTTACGACCATTTTTCTTCAAAATTTTCAAAAATCGAAAACTTTGGAAGGCCATATCTCGAGAACGTGATGAGATACAGATCTGCGGTTTGAAAATTTCAAATTTTCACATCGTTTTCTATAGAATAAACCTATTTTTAACGAAATCTAAAACTAAAATTTTTTTAGTAAAATTTCACCCATCATGTCATAGAAATATCAATTTAAATATATGAAAAGAACAAGTTAGAAAGAATCTTATGTACCAAAATACAAGAAATAATAATTATAATTACAGCGACGATTTAAAATTCCAAAGCTACTAATTTCAAGAAGTAAGAATACGAATAAAAAGAAATATGTATACATGTATAATATACATTTTAAACAATTACAAAGTTTCAAACAAATAATCATATTAATTAATATGAAAAATGTATTTCTATTGTTCACGTAGACGCGACACTTTTGATACAAATAAAAAAAAACTTTCAAAAACAACATTACTTATATAGTTTTCATTGTAAGATGACATTAACAAAACAGTTATAAAATTAAAAACTTAAATAAAAATAAGACAATTGTTTTCGTCATATAATTATAGTAACTCTTCATTAATTAATTATAAAAATAACAAATTAGTTTCTTTTTCACGAGTTAGCATTAAGTAAAAGGGACACATTTTAAATTCATTCAGTGGCACCTACTCAGTACGTAAATATGGAATACAAAAAAAGCAACAAAAAAAAATTCAATTTTGAGAGCCTCTACAGACCCAAAAAAATTTTTTGAGTAAAATCTAATACTTGACTTTTGTAAACCAAACTTTTCTCTTCTTTTTGATATTTTTTGTATTGTAATACGACCATTTTTGGCCGAGTTATGAGGAAAATACTAAAAACCTTTCTAAAATGCCCTGGAATATTTTTACGCTCAAACTTAAAAAAAGTGATTTTTGCTTTAATCGCAAATAACTCAATCAAAAATGGTCGCAAAACGATATAAAAAAAGTATGATCTACAAAAGTATTATACACCTAATTCTATATTTTTATACGGTAGATACGTTCCAGAAAAAACCGTGTAAAAAAACATGAAGTACTTAGAAAAAATGGGATTAGTTCTGTATCCTTCAGCCCTATAAAAATAGGTAAAATGAAATGATTCATACAAAAAAAACTATAAATTAATTTTTTATGTGCAATCATACGCAGTTTATTTCATAAAAATAAAAGGCAATTCAATTGTTAAAGTAAAAGTAATATAAATATAAAATTATCGAAAGTTTAGGAACTGAAAACTCGTACAAGACTAAAATATATACTTAAGCTGCTATGAAAATAAATTAGAAAGGGGAATTCCCGAACTAAATATTTTATAAATAACAGATAGAAAAAAAATTACGGTTAATAAAAATATTTTTCTTTAAAATTTAAATCAAATAGCTTTTTTAATCGTGCTAAATCGAATGAAATCATGTAAAAACCGAATCAATTTTTTTTCTAGACCGTGTTAAATCAAAACCGTGTAAAAACAGAATTGAGTGTACTAGATATGTCTTTCCAAATCGATATAATTTTGTGTGTATGTAAGAAGATATTTTTATTTATTTTCTTTTATAAAACTAAATATGAAATTAAGCCTCCCTTATTTTTTGTGTTGATCCGTCACTGCGTTTTATAAGACCGCGCAAAGTAGACGTGGAGTAACAGAATTAGTCGCAAATAGCGTCTTATCTCCTGCCTCACAAAGGAGACAAATTAGTCTTTGCAATGATATAATACAATTCTTTTGTTATTTAAAATTTTGACGTGGCGACAATTAATTTATCTGCCCCGGTATATGCGTTAAACCCTTACTTCATACTCCATCTATCTTTTCTACTATACAAGAGCTTCTGCTGTCTTCTCCATTCTAGGTAACGTAAATAAAATAAGTAACTGTCGCACATACGGCAAAAGTGACGATTTAGGTGGACAAAAATATCTAACTAATGAAGTTGATTTTTTATGTAGGGATTTAACATAATATGATACTTAATGACTACTTAAGCAAAAATAACGACTTAAGCATTAGATACTAACATCCTTCGGGAAGGAAACAAAGGTTTGATTCACAACAATGAAATAAATCATAAAAACAAAAAAATGTTGTCATAAAAATGGATTTATTATGGATCTTTCAATTCAAATTTGAATCGTGGACGATTTTGTCATCAGTCTCACCATCATTATCATCAACATCACCATTCCTCATTGATGTATCTTGCAAGAATTCCGGGATATCAAGCATTGATATAACTTGTGGTGAAAAAGGTATACTTATTTATTATATACTTAAAGGTATTTCTGCACCTTTTTCAGTAACAGAAATGTTTTCAGGATAACACTTTTTTTCGTCTTAAAAATTACGGGGTAGGAAGGATAAATATTTGCGTTCCTAGCTTTTGCTCCGGTTTGAATATTTATGTAGTCATATTTAGTCTGAGTCTATTCTAAGTGATTATCGGAAATATCGATGGAGCTTCCTTCATTTTTTAAAAACTTTTTTGGCTAGATGATCCAGCTAAGTGCACAACATCGACAGTAATCCTTTAACCTTGATTCCTTAGTCCTTGCTCTGCAGCAAAAATTAATTTATTTGGACTAGCATTTCGTATAAGAGAATCAATTTTACGCTTTTTAGTACGATTGCTACTATCTGAAAAATCTTTTCTTGGCCTGCCTCGCACTTTAGATACAGTGGGTGTTTGAAGAATCAGCGATTGATGATGTGCTGGCGCAGTAATAGGCAGACGTAATTCCGCATTAAGTCATTGTGAATTCTTATTTACAAATTTATTATATATTTTTTTACTTGATTCTATTTTAAAATTAATTCTGATAAAAAAAGTTTTAATATAGTACTTAACCGTTCTTCATCATCTTTTGGACAATCATTAATGTTAAATTTTTCAAAAATATGACTTTTTAATCTTTCCTGACACTTTTTCTGACAAAATTTAAAAAACTTATCTTCTTTTAGAATTAAAAATAGTTCAAATTTGGTCGTCATCGCAATTTTGCAATTGATGTTTTAAATTGATTTTTTCGTATCTGTCAACAAAAACAACAATTACTCCTAAAGTGATAAAAAGTGATAGCTAAATTTTTGTATAGACTTTCTAAAAGACTTGAGTAACGTTATTATAACAATTAAATGAGGGTACTCTGGGGTACTTTTTTGTTATCGTCTATAGAATCACTGTTTTCGAGTAAATTTAATAGAATTTCTTTAAATAATTACAGTTCTAAAGTTATAACATGTACATTAGTCAAAAATTGAAAACTTACTTGTAAGGAGTCCTTCTTTAACACACAAAAAAATCAAAAAGATATTTGAATGCAAACTATAATTAGTAGAGGTTTAAAGCGCATGCCTAATTGAGGTGCGTACGCAACCGATTAGCATATGGCAAGTTTCGGGTACTCTAGTAAAAAAGTGTATAATGTTACAGCGTTACTATTACTATAATTGAGTAAGCCAAACACTCAAGAACGTTGACTCATATTATCATAAGTATTGAACAACATCGGTATTATCGATTTTTGTCCACCTAAATCGTCACTTTTGCCGTATGTGTGTCGCAAGAAAAATTATATAATAATTTTTGCATATCATTTCACTATTGTTGCAAGATAATAGATTATACATCACAAGATTAGATCATTCCAGAAAATGAAACGAACATTTACACATATACATTATTATGAGCAGGCCCTGAGAGAGCTTCAACGGGGCCCGGGCCAATCCACATTTTGGGGGGCCCATACCGAGTGTAAAGACATTCCAAACAAATTTCGTACTAGTAAAATTCTAATAATTTTCTGATATTATTTTAGTATTAAAAATCAGGGAGGTTTTTTAGAAAATTTTTCTTTTTTTGCTTTCTTCTTATACTTTTTTGTAGTATATTTATGTTTTTTAAATAACATCTGTTAAAAATAGTATAAGTATCAAAAATATGTCAAATATAAATAATTTTCAGGACGCCGGGGCCCCTGAGATACAGGGGGCCCGGGCCATATGGCCCTCCTAGCCCCCCCTCTATCTGGGCCTGATTATGAGTTAGAAATTTTGGAAATTATATTATAATTGAGCTAACAATTTTTTAGATAACATGTGCCAAAATGACGATTTTGATAATGTTTAAGAATTTATTACTAATTTTAAATAGTAGTACAGTCAAAGCGTCGTAAAAAATAAGGCAACCGTGCATTAAAAAAATTGCTGCCTACTCAAAATGCATGGTTAAATAACGCTTTGATTTTATAGGTAATTTTTTTCTAAAGATTTCATTAACTGCTTTCGTCATTAAAATGAATTTTAACTTTTTACTGTACGATTTTTTTCTAAAAATAGATACTATAAAATATATTTTTAACGCATAAGGCGAATTTTTAATCATTTTACAATATAGAAAATCACAAAAATCACATTAAAATTATCTAATCTATTTGAGCCAAAGAAAAGAGGTTAGTAAGTAGGTTAGGTAAAAAAATAGAAAATCACAATAAATACATCAAAAATATGTAATTTAAAGTTCCAAATTTATATCAAGTGCAAAATATTTTATTTTTAGTAGAAACTATATATTTCAAGTGGGATAATTTGTTTTAAGTTCAATATATTTGTTTAATGTTAAATAATTAATTTTCGTGCAGTATAGGGGGGGGGGGGGGGTACAGTGAAAAAATGGGGCAAAATGAAATTTAGCTCCTGTAAATTCATATTGATATTTTTATATACACCCCACTTACCCCTACAAATTTGAATATGTGATTTAGAAGGTATTTGGTATGCTGAAACCGAATTCATTGCCCAAATGGTTCCATCATGTCAGGATTTTGAGATAACCGAACCTAAAAGTCCCAAAAATGACGATTTTGGCAATGTAGGGGAATTTATTACTAAGTAGGTAATTTTTTCCTGAAATTATCTTTCATGATTTCAAATAGTACTATCTTTTCTCTTTAAAATGATTTTTTACATTTTACTGTGCGACTTTTCTTTACCGATATATACTTATACCCCTTGTCAAAATCGTTGAGGGGCGAGGGAGGGGTACAGTGAAAAATTAAGGTACAATGAAAAATAACACCCCAGTTACCTCTTGTTTCAACCGATGGGAAGCCCCTCTTCCACGTGCGATTTTTCTTTACCGAAATATACTTAAACCCCTTATCCCAACCGATGGGAAAAATAGGGTTGAAGGGGGGGGGGGTACAGTGAAAAATTGGAGCAAAATAGAATTTAACTCTTATAAATTCATATTGATATTTTTATATATATACATACACCCCAGTTACCCCTTGTTTCAACCGATGGGAACCCCCTCTTCCACGTGCGTTGTCCACTCGAGTAGGTACACTTTTTTTTAATTTCGCGATACTTCCATTATAAACACAACATTAATTATCAATTTGCAAACAACTAAAGTTGTAAGGCGCCTTGTAGGAAACTCGCGTTGTTGTACATCTCTCGCCTTCTCTCTCACTCATTCGTGGTGTAACTTTTTTTACGAATTGGCATTATATTCACAAAGCTTTCCTCGCCAAAATTATAACAATGTCCAGTGGCGTATTCAGTTTATATTTATGTGTCATGTTTTGCCCAATAAGTATTGATCTTCGGTTTCTATTTCTAAAGAAAACGCGGAAGTAATAGATTTAGAAAAAAAGTTTATTTTTTTACTGCGTGCATTTAAAAAAAAGTTTTTACAGAAAGTATAAACATATCACATGTATGTAATTAAATACAATAAAGACTAAATTACTATCTCTATTTATTTATGAAATGTACAGGAAGTCCCATAATTCCAGTACCATATAAAAAAAAACAATTAATTTTATCTATGAATACAGAGTTATGGGACACCTATATATGTACAGCGAGTTTGAAGGAAATATATTGGTGACTAAATTACTATCTATATTTATTTATTATATGTACAGGAAGTCCCATAATTCCAGTACCATATAAAAAAACTATTAATTTTGAGTACAGAGTTATGGGACACGTATATATGTACAGCGAGTTTGAAGAAAATATATTGATGACTAAATAATTATCTTTATTAATATGGACAGGCTGTCCCATAAGTCCAGTATCATATAAAAAACATATATTGCGAACTATTAATTTTCTCTATGAGTACAGACTTATAGGACACCTATATATGTACAGCAAGTTTGAAGGAAATATATTGGTGACTAAATAATTATTTATATGTACACGCTGTTTCATAAGTCCAGAATCATTACAGAAAAAAACATATATTGCTGACTATTAATAATAGTACAGACTTACGAGACACCTATATATGTACCTATAGTGATTTTGGAAGAAACATATTGGTGAATATATTCCTATCTTTTTTAATTATTATTTTATTTATGTACAGGCTGTTCCGTAAATCCAGAACCGTACTTTAAGAAAATATACTGCGGATTAATTTTCTCTATGGGTACAGACTTACAGGACACCTATATATACATTAATATCGATTTTGGAGGAAATATGTTGATAAATCAAATGCAATCTTTATTATTTATTATTTTATTTATGTACAGTCTGTTCCGTAAGTCCAGAACCGTATTTTGAGAAAATATATTGCGGACTATAATTTTATGTATGGGTAATTGGGTACAGACTTATAGAACACCTGTATATACATTAATAGCGATTTTGGAGGAAATATATAATCGTTGGTTTTCCTGTTATCCATAAAACTTTTAATTAAGTGAAGATAAATTTTATTCTATCAATAATTAAATAGTACGAGTGTATATGAAGATACTAAAATAGATAATAAAAACGGAAGTTTTGAAAAAAACCACAAATACAGAAATGATAATCACTTGTCATAGCATGTGTGTATACTATTATTATAATTAAATAAATATATATAGTACTTATTTAAATAATATATCATACTTTCATAAAATTGTTAATCATATTAAAATATTTAACATATGGGTCAGTCCGCAGTAATCGATACCAGATAGTTAAAAAAATATTTTACGACAATGAATACTAAAATATAAAATTAACAGGCCATTTAACATCAATTTTCATAAACCAAAAGAAAATTAAAAAATGTTAGTTAATTTTCAAAATATTTCAAAAAATTTCCAAAAAGACAACAAATAAGGTGAAATTACAATAACTTACTTAAGAATAAGTGACGATCATGGCAAACTATTAAAAATACATATCATTGATAAATTACATATCAAACGTGACGTTTGACCAAATTAAAAAATGTTTGATTGACGTATTTGATAAATAATTTTTATTAAATTTGTATTGAATTTCATTTTTTTTCCACATTGAGTCACACCAAAACACAAGTTTTATGTGTAAAATCTACATAAAAGACTTTAACGTCAATTTGTTAATTTAAATTTCGCGCTGAAATATAGCAGTTACAATGGTATTATGGTGGGGGTTGGGGAAAGACGTTCTATAGAACTGTTAGAACAATGTCTTACGGAACGGTCGTCTTATAGAACGCTGAGTGTACGTTAATTTTCTCTGATTATTTTGCTTCTTTAAAAAAAAAGGATTGTGTGGTTTTATGAAACCACGGTAAAAGTGAAACTTTTTTTCACATTATAGACATTTAACTAAAAATTTTCGGAATAATAAATTCAAGCACTCAAAATTGAAATAAATCCATAAACAACAACATGCACCAGCAAAATGTTCTAATAATTCTAATAAATTCTATATAAAAACCAAGATCTTTTTTCCTTTTTCTATAAGCACGTGCTCTGTCGGCGTTCTGTTTTTTACGGCGTAAAATTAATTCATCGTCATTCATTTTTGCACTATTCTTTCTCGTTGATCAGTTTTTTGGACTCACTAGCTGTGTCGTTGTTTACCAAAAGCAAATAAATAACAACATTTACATTAAACACTGACAAATTACAATACAAACTTACTAAATATGTATAATAGCACACAGTACATAAACTGTCATACAATGAATGGCTGCTTGTTCCAGCTTGTCAGCGACATGCAACACACAGACCAAAAAGTTTGAGACGATGTAATAAAAGTTTCACTTTAAAAATCACATGTTTTTTTTCTCAAATTATTTTACACCGTAATAATACAAAGGTTAAAAATCTCATCAATAATCGAATAAAAAAAATACATTTATTTAATTAATAAATCCCTACAATAAAACACGACCCCGTCTACAAAGACGTTACTGGCTGGCACACAACTGTAGATTACCACGCGTTATTCAAATTAAAGTATTGTCTAAAAGTTGCCGCCCCATTAATACATTAAAAGTGTGCATAATTAACATCTCTCACTTTTACAATTGTTTGCTTAAATTGGTAATTTGTGTGTCTCATTGTAGAGACCCAATGCGCACACAGTGTGGTGCAGCAAGTTTGGTTTATAGACAGTGTAGATGTAGAGGGCCTCTATTCGACGCGACAGAAGGCAACGGAAATGTTTTCAAATGCACCAGTGTCTGCATGTTGCGCTTATTAGATTTGTATTTAAAATATGTGTAAAACAATAAAATTCCCCTTGTCTCAGATATTGTTGTTTGTATTAAAACTGAAAATGTGGTGTGGTATGAATTATTTAATTGCAGTATATAGTGCCCCTCCTCCGGTGAAGTTAATAGCAAATTTGAAAGAGAATTTGTAAATACATAGGTATTAATATAAAACTTTACGTTTTTTTTTGTTTCGATTTGACACGAGTATTTCATTGTTCAGAATTACTCTCTCTCTCTTTTAAAAAATGGTCTCTCAATTTTTTTATGTATAGACGTTTGAAAATAACTTATATTCAAATTATAAAGGACCCCGCAGAATCCTTATGGGAAAGGGGTTTCGGTCAAACTTTTTGAAACTTTGGATTCTGATAGTCCTTGATGAGTAGATTAAAAGTGTCAATGGGCACTAAGTCCTAAAAACTCAAACTTTTAAGATATAACCCTCTAAAGTTGGGGATCATGCTCGCCTTTAATTTACAATAAAATTTTTGTAGAACATTAATTTTCGCACAACTATTTGTATGTGTTCCCAAAGACTTATATAATAATCGATTGTCACCATAAAAAAGTTAACTTTTAAATTCTTTAGCCAATGACAGTACTTAAATCTTATTATTACGTTTTTTTATTATAAACCAATTGGATTTGTTTATAATTAATAAAACGTAACAATAAGATTAAGTGTAATTTCTCAATGAATTGAAAAGTTGACTTTTTTATGGTGACAATCGATTATAGATGTCTTTAGGAACACATACAAAAAGTTGAGCGAAATTTAAGGTTCTACAAAAAAAAAATATTGTAAATTAAAGACAATCACGATCCCCAACTTCAGAGGGCTATGTATATCTTAAAATTTTGAGTTTTTAGGACTTAGTGCCCATTGACACTTTTGATCTAGTCATCAAGGATTATTATAATCCAAAGTTTCAAAGAGTTTGACCGAAATCCATTTCCCATAAGGATTCTGCGGGGACCTCTCTATTTTTTTAATGAAATTTAACAAAAAATAACAAACAATATTTTGGTTAAGGTATTATTAAAAAATACTACAATACAGGTATAACAATTAATGAAATTAATATTTTTTACTAGAAATTTGGTATCTTATGTATTGAAAAAATAGATTCAATTAATATTTTCTAATGAAAATATGTATATAAAAGTAAAAAGTACTTGATTTCTTAATTATGTAGGTACGTGTATTTTTTTTACAACAAATAGAAAATATAAACTTATCAATTACCTATACCGGAAAAAATAATCTTTAGAAATAACAAATAATCACATTTTGATACGTAGTAATTTTTTTTATCAGGGTGGTAGGCATAAAATACCGATAAAAACCTGATAAAAAATAAAATACTTGTACATTTAGGTACCTACATAATTTGCTAATCAACCACTACGTCGATATCAGTAGGTACCAATGTAATAACGTAAAAATTTCTCGTGGTTGAGATCTCTAAACCATATTTCCTGCTAATTTAATCAATGGCGTCTCTAAAATCAGCTTTGGGGATTACCATGAAATTCAATAAACTTTTATTGACTTTACTGCTTCTCAAAGTCAAAATTTTGGAACAACGCATTTTTATACCTGAAATTAACATTTTGACTATAATTAAAATTGACTGGGTTTGACCTGTTTTCCCTCTACCCCCCCCCCCCCCAATATATGGTTTATTTCTCGAGATAACATGAACTACAAATTACTAAAAATTCAGTAAAATGTGTGTTTAATTTTTTTATTCGTTGTCCCTCATTTGATAAATTTTTAATGACACCACTGTTTTCTGTACATACCTTTAATACCCGGTGTGCAATTATTATAACGTTCTAAGTTGCAAATTAATCTGTACCGTGGTAAAGCCATATCTATGTTTTTTTATCAGAACAGTTTCCGCCAGGTTATGCCAAGGAAACAAGACCTATATTTTGTCAAGGTGTATTAACCGCAGTTTATTTTATATAAAACGTAGTTTGAATGGCCATGTAACGAGGTGAGAAACCGGAAATGACAGGTACAAAGGTAATAATTAATGTTGTATTTGGAATTTCATATAAAAAAATATATTGTTTAAACATTTCAAATATTAATACGTATAGAAAAAAAACATCTGCTAAGTAAATCAAAGTGCTTCCTCGTGTACAAAATTCCTTAAAGGTAGTTAATTATTGAACAATTTTAATAAACTCCGAAAAAGTATTCAGATGAACTGCCTGCCATTGGTTAGCAAATTAATTTTTATAGAATTAATATAGGTATTAAAAAAATATTTATTCAAAGTTACGCTAAAAATAAATTTTTAATTTTTTAACAATTTCATTTTAAATCTGAATTTTTCTGCTATAAAAACGTCAAAATGACATTTTGTATGTCAAAATAATGAAAAATTTTTAAAGCAAATTAAGATAAATCTTTGTAAGGGAATATTTTACAATAAACGTTACTCTACAAAAAAAGATTTTATAAGATTTTCACATAACATGTAACGTTCTTGAGACATCTTAAAAAATAACTAATTTTGGATGTCACCCCATTATACACGAATTTTGATAATTTGTTTCATGTAACATGTATTGTTCTTGAGACATCTTAAAAAATAACTAATTTTGGATGTCACCCCATTATACACAAATTTTGATAATTTTTAAATAGAACCGTCCTCTAACCAGACCCTACCAACCAACCAAATTTCATTAATATCGGTTCAGTGGTTCATGAGTTATGCATGTGACAAGGATTGGGGGACAGACACACACACACACACATCAGACAGACAGACAGACATACAGACATGGAAAAAAATGTAGGAAAGATCAAGTAAATAATTTGAAATCGAAGAATAATTTTTTCTTCATAGAAAAACGATTACAAAGCTTCTCGTATATTTATTGCGAGGGAGCAAAATTAGTATGATTTTTTATCTTATCTTATCTTAATATATATAAATTGCGTGTCACATTGTTTTCTCCGCGATGGACTCCTAAACTATTTAACCGATTTTAATCAAATTTGTACACCGTGTGCAGTTTGATCCAACTTGAAAGATAGGATAGCTTACATCTCAATTTATGATCGCAATATTATTTTATTGCAAATTATTTGTCTTTATCTGTTAGCTCCAAACGATTCTAACAGATGGTGACATCTGTTGACTGGATTGAGTAAGTATTCAATAGATGGCGCTATGTCAAACTTCCAAACGTTTCATATAACCTAGAATTTAATAGCATAACCACTACATGTTGCTAATGTATAGGTTAACCACAGCAACGCGTGGCCGGGTCAGCTAGTAAAAGTATATATGTTATTATAACCTAAACAAATCATAATTACTTATAATAGGTACACTGCCGTGCAAAAGTCTTTGGATACCTGTGATTTTGAATGTAAATATACAGATTTCAGTCAATAAAAATCCCCAAAATAGCGAAAAGAATATGTTTACTCGCAGTCAAAATAGTAAAAAAAACAATTTCTCGTTAGCTTGAAAGACACTTTGCGTCAATACTTTCAACTTGAGTAAACCTGACCTTTCAGGCATATAATTCAAAAAAATTCCGTAACATGAAAAATTATAAATGCTGTATTTTAGATATGCTAGGATTATTACAAAAGTTGTAATTAAGTAACATTTAAGATTTTTTATCAACCATTTTAGCAGTTTTATATTTATATATACAATACGCAATAAAATGAGTTTCCAAAGATTTTTCTTTTGCACGGTAATGTAGGTACACAGAAAAAAAACTGTATTGGATCAAGAAAACCTTGTTTTGTATACAGGGTGATTCAGCACTGTCGTGCCAAACTTGAACAGTAGATTGAGAAAAATATTTTAAGCAAAAAACTTCCAATAAACATGTGTCCGGAAATTTTTCCTTAGGGAACTACAGGACTCCAAAGTTTTTACTAAAAATTAGTTTAAATTTAATATCTAGAGAACCCTTTGTGATAGAATTATGAAATTTAGTATTTGGTTTAGTAATAATATGTGTTATCGATTTTTAATATTAACCAATTATATTTTAGACCTGGGTTGTATGGGACCAATGGGCCCATCGATTTTTATCTAGTATTTGTTTGTTCCTTAATTTTTTTCCTGAGTTGGTGCTTTTATAAAATTATATGACACAAAATACACAAAAACATATTTTGCTTGTTTATCATAGGATTAACCGATTTCGAGAAATATCGATGGAAAAGAAAGCATGTAGAATTTAACTTAATACGGATGCTTGAAATTACAAAAAATAAAATTATATTCTTTTTCAATGATTAAAGGTAAGAATAAAGTTCATATAAATAAACCTCCTAATATGAATCCTGTAAGATCTACAGCCAGTTCTATTACTGTTACTGACTGTTACATGTACTTTATTAACATGACTAAAAAACAAACTAAAAATGGCTATTGGTTAATATGGATGCATTTTCGGAGGTATATTTAATATTTATAAAAACTTTTTGTTTTATTTTTTATCATGGAACAAAAATATAAATTTATTATATGTAATTTCAAGCATCCGTATTATGTTAAATTCTGCATGCTTTCTTTTCCATCGATATTTCTCAAAAACGGTTAATCCTATAATAAACAAGCAAAGTATGTTTTTGTGTATTTTGTGTCATATAATCTTATAAAAGTACCAACTCAGGAAAAAAATTAAGGAACAAACAATTACAAGATCAAAATCGATGGGCCCACTGGCCCCATACAGCCCTGGCCAAAAATATAATTGGTTAATATTAGAAATCGATAACACATATTATTACTAAACCAAATACTAAATTTCATAATTCTACCACAAAGGGTTCTCTAGATATTAAATAAAAACTTATTTTTAGTCAAATCTTTGGAGTCCTGTAGTTCCCTAAGAAAAAATTTCCGGACACATGTTTATTGGAAGTTTTTTGCTTAAAATATTTTTCTCAATCTACTGTTCAAGTTTGGCACGACAGTGCTGAATCACCCTGTATAACGAAAACAATATTTTCTTAATATAAGAAACATACTCTTAATCCAACTACGTTATTCCTTCGTTCAAATATACTATAGTTGGTTTAAGAGATTAATGCTTATCTTAAGAAAATATTGTTTTCATTATATACAAAACAAGGTTTACTTGGTTTGAGAAATCCTTTCTACCAGTGTAGTTCAATGTCTTAAGGAAATATGTACGAAATTCAGGAGTTCTGAGCCTTAAAACAAGCTGACGCGCACACGGAAGAAAAATATACCTGTTGTAATAATTACAGTTTTTTCTGTCTGTTCTGGATAATACGCGAAAATCTATAATATTTTACTCTCTGAAACTGTAATAATAATATAATTTTAGGCTGTAATATTTGCAGTCTATCCAATTTTTAAATAACAAGACTATACGACAATTTTCTCACGCGTTATTTTTCACAAATTATTTTTTTCCGTGCAAATTATGAGATAATTTCGAAATAATTTGTGTATAGTGTAGGTATCTTAAATATACGTTTTATAAAAATACAAAATCTCGACCTATAGGAAGAATAAATTTAAATATTCCTTCCATTCAAAATCCCTGCCACAGTCAAACTGAAGACAGCGAGATTTCTTTAGATCCTTGTATTAGTTAATGTGCTTGTATTTTCTACGTGTGTCGAATTTTTGAAACAGATAGAAAAAGCAGCGAGGACTCGTTATCAACGATATGATAATCAGCTGTGTGCAGCGATGTGAGAAATCACCGGGATTCGAACCGAGGACTGCGCGCCACGCACGTTGCAAATTGAATTGGCTGATCTTACTTACCGCCCCCGCACCGTTGGGGTGTACGTTACATTGAGGGGTGCGGCTTTTTATCGTTTTCATGTAATTTGTATTGTCAACAATTACTCGACCTGAATTAATGTTTTCTCTCTGATGTTTATGATAGAAAATTAATTTGTCACATGGAATAATATTTTGTATATGACTTATCAGGGGGGGGGGTAAATAGAATTTTGATACATGTTTCACTGAAGTTATAGAATCTAGAATACAAACACAGTGACGCTCTGAGGGGCAGGGAAAATAATAATTTTGTAAATTCATTAACGTTAGAAAAAATATCGAAATTTAAATTTGATGTATTTATAGTCCAGTGCGATGAAATTTGGTACCAATGTAGTATACATTATAAGGCACGCCTCCGTATCTTTATTTGTCTTGAAGTTATTCAAGAATAACAAAATTAAACTTCAAACGGCTCTAAAAAATTTTTCACAAGGCACATAGATTTTTGTGTACATACGTATATACTTTAATGTATATTACATTGTTACCATTTCATCGCACTCCTAATTTGTTCCAAGAACAGGGCAATTTTTCCATTCATTGCCTCTACTTTTAGTGATTTTTTGCATTTTTTTTATTTGATGAAATAATCCATAGGTGTCCAACCTTTTGACCTTCTTGGGTTGCATAGCGCCAGTTTGTCAAGGGCCGCAGGTATAATTTTTGTGTATTGTATTCAATATAAAAAAAATCTGAATACCTTTTTTTTTCGTTGTTACCTAATTTCATTGATTATTTTCATATTTTTTATTTTATTTTTTTAAATCTGATGCGGGCCGCACGAAGAGTACTCGCGGGCCGCGGGTTGGAAAGGTCTGAAATAATCAATTTTTGATTTTCTCTAAATAAATTCTAACTATTTTCACTATGATGTCTGTCTGTGTGTCGGTCTGTACACGCTGTAAAAGATAAATCGTAGAAGGTTGAAATTTTCTATCGAAAGATAGAAATAGTTTTATAATACCGGAAATAGCCCCTTTCTTTCATCTAGTTCTAGGGACTCTTCAGTTAAAGATTAAAGTCATTTCTAAAGGTTTTTCAAAATTTAGTGAAGTTAATATAGAAACAAAAAGAAAAATATAGTTTTTTAATACTAAAAAGTAATAATTTTATATTATATTTGAAGAGTACACATTTTTAGTTGAATTAAGATGACAGTGCCATTTAGTGGCAAATCTAGGTACTTTTCGAGCCACATATGTACTAAAGGGAAAAACATGCTTAAATTCCGTAAAATAAAATTTGAAAGATATCATTTTTAGAAAAAAAAAAACTATCCAAGATACCAACCTTAAAAAAGCGATAACTCAAAACTAGAAATTTTGACTTGGCCTATTTTTCCCATGTACCCTTTATTTGATCATATAGGTCTAACTTTAGTATTTATTTTCATCAATACGTAAAAAACTAACCTTCGAATTTCCGAGTAAATTTTTTATTCAGAATTTCATCTAAAAATAAGTATGTTATGTTTAGGTGAAAAGCGAGACGTGAAAATTAAGTTATGTTGTTGTACATATATATACGACAAATGTCAATTATCATCAGTGTGTGGCATTAACAAACACACACACATAGGCGCCGACGTTTCATTTCACCTGAGGGGGCGAGATTTTCATTAGTTTTTTTTTGGGGTGGGGGGGATAAAACATTTTCTTAAAAAATGTGCAATATCCAGCTTTCGTAATAACGACCAAATGATCACAATGAAATGAAGCTTAAAATCTACCTTAAGATTCTTTAAAAAATTATTTTCATTTACATTTTAAAAAGATAATTAACTTTAAATTTTTTTGCGCCAAAAAATTTCAGAAATACAACTAATTGTGCGTGTAGTGAAAAAAAAATATTTTTTTTTCATCAGATTATTTAAGTTTGCTGCTAAAATCATCGTAAAATTGACCATGCAACATCCACTTGGATAACGCTAATGCCGACGATACAACATTCATTATTTGTAGTGTAGTTTCGGTAAAAACCGATCAAATTTTAATTATTTCAAATAATTGAAAAGCGGATATTTGTATCTTTGAATTTTATTTTTCACTTGTACAGTAGTTTTTTTTTAATTTACAGAGGCTCACGAATGAAGCGAAAATGACGATTTTAACTGAAAACTTGATGGTCTAACTAAGCTTTGTAAAGGAAACAAAAAATATGTTTCAAGTATTATTTTCTTTTTTGAAGAAATTTTTAGTGGTCATTTTTACTCAAGTGATAAGTATTTGAATATTGTACCTTTTTTTAAGAAAAAATCTTATTGAAAAATGTATTTTTAATTTAAAAGAAACTAGCGTGCAGCTTCACAGGGGGGGGGGCGAAGCCCCCCTGGTATAACATCTAGGGGGGCTTCGTCCCCCTTGCCCCCCCATAGTCGGCGCCAATGTGTACACACACACACACGTAACACATTGAATTGAAAATTACTTGAAGTGTGAACGCACAATATAATATGCCCTGACAAAACTAATCAATTTTACACAGCCAACAACAGAAGTCTCGTCAACTAAATACATGTATGTGTGTGCGTGCGTGTGTGTATGTGTGTGTGTGGTTTCAATTCAATTGTTCGGATGCGCTTTTACAATGTGATATGCATAAATGTTTGACAAGTGTATGCATTTAAATGTGTCCGCGCATTTTTCATATCGTAATTGTAGAGGATATCGCCAATATGTATATATGGCGTTTAATAAATTTACTGTTTTATATATTCTTCTACAGTTAGGAGTTTAGGACGGAGGGGGGGGGGGTCCGTTAAATCTTACATGGAGGGGGGATAATGGGTGTCCTATTAAATATATTAATTTAACCCATTAATGCCCAAAATAAAACAAAAACATGCAAAAGAAAATGAAATTAAGTACATATTCAATGTACATATTTAACTAAATATATAACTAACTATCGCTTCCAGTTAGAGAACCACTGAACCGATTGAGATGAGTTTTTTAAATTATATTCATTATCTTTCTTTGAAAATTTTGAACTATATACCATCTTCAGGAGCAATTACATTTATTTAAGATAATAATAAAAAATATAATGTTCTATATTTTATTAATGAAACAAAAAACATAATTTTAAATTGAGACAAGCAAAGAATTCGTTAACAAGGGACTGGGGACTGTATATAAAAAAATGTTTAAAATAATTAATCAAGGGGGGAATAGGATTTTTATTTTTTTGTTTATACAACACAAACTTTTTTTAATATTAAAAAAAAAAATAACAGTGAGTACTCAAATGAATAAATTGGTCAGATATGAAGTCTATTTTGTGTGAGACTGCTTTTCAGATATCATTTTTATTTAGATAAATTTCATTTAAAAGTCAAGTTATATGCATATTTTTAAGTTATTTCATATGATTTGAACAAAATTCGAAATCACATGTAGTCCAGAGCATTTAGACGAAAAATAGCTGTATCTAGGAAAAAATTCGCATAGAGCTGAATTTTTGTATACACTTTCTTTTTGTCTTTATACATAATATGCCAAAAGTCCCCATCGATCCCTTGTGAGCATACTTTTTTATAGCCCTCAAAAGGTGCTAATAATTAGTTTTATGTAGATATCTCTGTATTTATAGATTTTACGATAGTGAAAGTTATATAACAATGGGAAGACTAGAAAATTCTCTACAAAAAAGGTTATTCATAGTTTTTCATACAAACTATAATTTTCACGGAAACTGGATGCAAAGGTTACGACTTAAGCAAATTCTACTAACACAAGAAATGTAGAATTTTTGACTAATGTAAATATTATGCCGAATGTGCGAGGTTCCAAATTTTATCAATAGTTAGAGTATACCGACATGTGTATTTCCTGAAAACTCCCTAGCAAAGTAGGCCCCGGAACATCCCCATCGAAGGCCCCAAATTTTCATTATATACGGATTTTGTGAACAGCTGTATCTAGTGAACGGAATGTCTGATCAACATCTTTTTTCACATTTTAGACAGATAATTTAATCTTCTACAACCTTTTTATTAATATTTTATCCAAATTAAATTGTATGCCTTTCAAAATTGCGGTGAAACTAAAAAAAATATTTTATTTTAAGAAAAATTTTAAGTTTGGCCGCCATTTTGAAAACAATTCGTTAATTTTTAGTTAAAATACTATCAAAATGTTTGTAAAAAATTATTAACTGTCTTATATGTGAAAGACGATATTGATCGGACATTCCGTTTATTAGATACAATCTGTTTATAAAATCCTCATACAACGATATTTTGGGTTATTCGTTGAGGGTGTTCCGGGGCCTACTTTACTAGGGAGTTTGTAGAAAATATACATCTTTGTATGTTCTAACTACTGACAAAATTTGGCACCTTACACAATTATCATAATTTTTACAATAGCCAAAAAGTATATGTTATATTAATATAATATAGGAATGAATTTTTATTAAGATTTTTTTGGGAATTTTTTGACAAAAAAGTATAAAACTTTTTACTATAGATTTTTTGTATTTACTTTTATATAAGTTTAGAGAAGCTATACAAATTAAAAAAAATAATAATAATAAGTAATTATTACGCTTGTACAGGAACCACGTACAACGTGAAAAAAACGTCTCCAAATGATTTCCATGATTATAGCTTTTCTGCTCATCCGAAAAAACAAAACCAATAAATTTCTTTATCTATATAAGTGTGGCTATAGCGGGTGGCAAAAAATTAAAAAAAAAATTGAAAATTAAAAAATGGCGGTGTTTAGAAAAGTGTCTATAGAATTTTCGTTACTATTTTTTCAATCTTTCATTGGCCGTAAAACAAAAATATTTGATTTACTCAATTCTGTTACAGATAGTAATAGCTTGTGTACACAGAAAATTTGAAGTCAATCGGTTTAGTAGATCTTGAGTTATTATGGCAGCCAATTTCAGTTTTTAGTTTCGAGAAAAACGCGTTCAAAGTTTACGTATAGTTGGCTATTCAATGTTACATATTTCTTTCAATCCACTATAACTTCGTCAATTTTGGGAATTTGGGTATAGGGTTTTGTACATATCTTTTTTGAACTCCTATTTATTAAAAAAATGCAAAAAAATAAAATCGATATTTTACATTTTTAGACTAGAATACCCCCATACTATATGTGAAAACAATTACTTGTATGAAAAAACGTATTAGATCTTTGTTGTAGATAATTTTCTAATCTTTCTATTTGATAATAACTATTTTAGTCATAGAGACAATATATACAGAGATATCTAGCTAAAACTAATTGTTAGCACCTTGTGTGGGCTGTAAAAAAGTATGCTCACAGGGGATCGATGGGGACTTTTGGTATCTTATTTATAAAGGCAAAACGAAGGTGTATACAAAAATTCAGCTCTATGCGAATTTATTCCTAGTGAAAACCTAAAGTTACTGGACTAATGCTCTAGTTGGATAAAATATATTAGCATACCACGTACCTTTTCATATAAAAATTATTCAGAACAATTAAAACACGTTTAAACACTTATGAAACTAATAACATATTTGTTGCATTTTTACCAATTGATTTTTAAATAAATATTGTGAATTAATATCCATAGACAGCAGCACTAATTATAAAATGAGGTGTACACATATGTGTACTGCAGGTGTTAATGAGTTAAACGTAATCAGTTTCGGTTGTATTAACCCATTTAGACCTATCGTACCACATATGGTACACCAGACAAACAAATATTTTTTATTAATTTTCAAGTACCCACTAAATCACATCAAAACACGAAAAAATGCAAAAATTTGAAAAAAATAGTTTCAGGTCTAAATGGGTTAAGCCAGTTAATTTTTTTAACCAATTTTTATAAGGGTGAGCGGGTGGGGGGGGGAGGGGTCAAAAATTTCGAAAATCATCCTATAAAATAAATAAATCCATTCAGAAAAATATATTTTATTTTTTGATATCAACAAAAAAACAAGTTTGATATAATAAGATATTATCTATCATTTTTATTACTTTTACTTCCTGGGACAGGTTTTGTGTAACAAATATTACGTTTTTAGTATCAATTTATACGTTTATTTTTATATACCACTTTTATAACAATTTTAATGTCACAAAAAGTTGTTTTTTTATATCAATAAATTGTTATGATTTTCATAGGTGTTTTTTATAATCAATAAATATACATTTCTAAATTATATAACATTGAAATAAATGTCTATTTAACACATCTAACGTTTCATCAGATATTACTGTAGATACCTTCAGGATTTTTGAAAAAAAAATATAGTAACTTTAACACAACTAATATCGTAGAAGTATTGTTTTAATTTTCTATATTTAAGGGTTGAAGGATGGAGGGTTAAAACGTGTTTTATTAAAAAGAGGACTATATATGCGTTCTTTTGGTTTTTTATTTATTGCTCTATGATTGTTACTTCTGGAGATATACCTCGGGTTGCACAAAGCAAAATAAATTTTCAAAGCATTATTACGTCAATTCTAAAAAAAAAAACAATCACGGCTATATGATACATATTATAAGGTAAAAAATTGTCATATTTAGTGAATCGTTCATTTACAAATTGAGAATAAGTTCAGAATAAACATTAATCATGGATAGAAAACAACTGATTAACTAATCGTTAGTTATTTTGCTTTGTGCAACCCGAGGTAGTCCAGTCGCTAGACAATTTCGTATAGGGGTGGCGTTAGAAAAAAATGTCGAAGTACGTTTTTTCAAGAAATTCGTAAATTTCAATGTATATAATATGGTGATAACTTAAATTTCACGGTCTTTAAAATTGCCTTAGTGTTTTTTTCTGTAACTCACACTGGTTTGCCAGTAGGAGTCATCTAAATACTAACTAATAATGCAGCATTATTATAGTTAGTATTTATCAATTTCTTGCGTTTTAAGGCCTAAAAATGGCTGTAAATTCATTAAATATTTGTAAAAAAACTATTTTTTACTAGTCAGCTCTTTTTTTCTCCCTAATTTTTGCGGTTTGCTAAAAAAAATAGAAAAAAAAATTTATTCCAAAAACTGTATTTAGATGACTCCTACTGGCGAACCAGTGTGTTACAGAAAAAAAACACTAAGGCAATTTTAAAGAGCGTGAAATTTCCCGTAAGGTCCATCAAACCGATTCCCAATATGATAAAAGGTGTCTAAGCATTAGAAATTTGAAAAAAAAAAATTTTTACATGCATTTTAAATGGGAAAACATCATATTTAAATTGCAAGTACTTAAAATAGGAATTAAGAGCTCAATCTTGGTGAGAATTTTTTTTTCTATATGTAGATTAAAATTTTGCTTGAGGACCTTGAAAAAAAAATGTTTTGCGGAAATGAATCACCCTAATAGATACGTTCGACCACTGTATTTAATATGTATTTAATTGAATATAAAAGTTTGACATATTGGGGAAAATTATACGTTTTAAAAAATGCCCCAAGGATTGAAATAATGACGTGACTTGTACCCAGAAACCTTTCAGTTTAATAATAATAACATTAATAAAATAGTGTATAGAATTGTAACGTAATAAGCGAATATCCATGACCAAAAGTCAGACAAAGACTTGAGAGGGATGGGAGGAGGGGTTGGAGGTATAAACCACCCCCGATATAATAAAAACAAGTTATTGCACATTAGAGTCTCGGCCGGGAATGATTTAGAGGCGGTCACTCAACGATGAGATATGATTAGGCAACTCAACGGATCGGAACTAGTCCTCAATCTTTGATATTGTCATAAAGTGAAAGATATGACCGACTGGACGGGGGTCTCTCTGGCGATACACGAGCTGTCGTAAAACACAAGGTAAAGAGACTATAGTGATGCATGACGCCATATGTGTGTGTACCCAGCGGTAACAAAAATGTACATCCATTTAAATCATTTATTAAATATATTTATACTTACAAGGTTCAAAAACCAATGGATTTTGAGACTATAGTTTTGGAAGACATGATGAATGTTTAAAGTCTAAAGTCTAGAGTCTAGAGGTTACCCCCCCCTCCGATTTTGTGAATGTACATTATTTAATTCAGTTTATTATTATAAATAAAAAAAAATGACTTTTTTTTCCTAGGTGTAATAATATAGACTGTGCATAGTCAAAAAAGAGTTCATAAACTGTCAGAAAAGGAGACGATCCTACTGGCAATAAACACATAGAAAAAGAAGAAGAACTTCATGTAATGAAATATATTAACGAAAACAAAATGTTATGTTATAAAAATAAATAATTATTTATTAGTGTAACTCCTATAGTAACATTTAAAATTGAAAAATAATTTTGACTTCGTGACTAGCTTCGCAATAGTGTCTATAGTTAAACCATGCTTTTTGGGAAATCTTTACTTCGAAGAAATGGAAGTATTGTAATACCGTTAAAAAATCATGTCCGAGATAAAAGCATATTCTGATTGTACTAACTTCAAAACGTAAAGAAAAGTTAATTTCCGCGTGGCGGCTGTGCGCGTGTCTGTGTGTTTGTGTGTCTGTGTGTCTGGATGTAGAATTTTCTTCTGTTCACGATAACTACTGTAAATATGCACCGATTTGAATTATTTTTGGGGAAAATGTTTGTTTCAGTGAGTACTCCAGACCTATTGATTTTGGTGCTAATTGGATTAAAGGTTTCGGAAATATTATCGTCTAAAAAGTGAGTATTATCTCACCAATTTTGATAAGACTTGGTACACTTGTAGTTCAATCGAATCTAAGGGGCTCTTATTTCATAAACGTGTCGAAATAGCCACTGAAGGCGTGGAAACCAATCTCAAAATTTTAATTTTAAATACTAATAACAAGCACAGTTTAATTCAAATGTCAGATAATTATTATTCTACAAAAATGTCTATTATACAACTGACATTAGAATATTAGAAAACTAATATTTATAAAACAAATGTGAGTTTTGTATTAAAAATTATTATAAAAGATATTATAAAACATGGAAGTCATGTATAGTTCTCCATACCGTTTTTATGTATGTATTTCTCGGAAACCAACCTTTCATTTTTGATATTTTACTTTTCATTTACCCTCGATTGGTGCTCTAAAACAATTGACAGTTTAGATTGATCCTATTATATTCCGCATCAATAACATTTTAAATACCACTGCTTTGTATACTCTATGTACAATATTATCTGAAGATAAAAACACACGACGCATTATTATATTTTTGTGGTCATGATTAAATAGACGCGTGCCCAATTTTCGCCAACACGTATGAACCGTGGAAGGAAAAGAGCTAGATCAACATATTAAATTTGTCTCATTGATTGGATTGGTGCTTTATGGATCAGTCTTAAGTATTCATAAAATAAATGTTATTACTTTGTATACCAATTTACTAAACACTTGCATCGTTAATAATCGTTAAATAATGAATATCATCTCACAAGCGTGGAGCCAGCAGGCTCAAAGGGACATGACCCCCTCTAAACCGAAAAATTAAAGCAAATAAATAAATAAATAATAACTAATTTACTACAGTAACTTTTTTTTGAGAAATTCAGAAACCATGAAGGGATTAATAACTTGTTAAAATAATTATTTAAGTTTTATAATTATTTTAACATACGGTATAGTAGTTTTTGATACTGTTGGTATGAAATATTACTACGTTACCGATTAATTTTTCACAGAATGAAATTTCGTCCTCCCGTTAACATGTTTTTATGTTAAAAATTAACAGTAAATTTTTTCAGTGTATAACAATACCTAAACTATTATATACCTACAAGCTGCCCCTCACCTGAGAGGGGGGGAGCACCCCCCTCTCACTAATATCGACATTTTCTTAACCGCTAATAAACAACTGACATCTGTCACATATACGCAAATATTCAAAAAATAAAAAATAAAATAAAAATAACCTCCATCTGCTTCGACAAGCAAATGCGCATTAAAAATAGAACAACAAATCGACTACATCAAACACACAACAACACCTGTGCCATAAAACGGATAAATTCAAATCCTCACGTTCTCTGTGTATAGAAAAAGACTCGTTCGTTGTGTGAGGTGGGAACGGTTGGGTGGAGTGTGTGTTTGCGATTCGACTCACGCGCGGTGATTCTCACAAATATACCGCGGCCTTATCAAATATAAATGCACCCTTCAAAATATGTGTGTAGGTACAATAAATAACATAAACCGTAAAAAAGTGCGTCAACGTGGTACCCCCCAATTTTCCTGGATTTGTTTTGTATATAAATAGGGTTGTTGATTGTGGATTTTTTTAAATTATCAATTTTTTAATTTTGTACAAATAAAAAAATTAAGAAAATATGACTTAATTTAATTTTCGTCGAATTTCTTTATTTTTATATACACTGAAACTTGATTAAGTGGGACTATGATAAGTGGGAAACTTCTATAATTAGAATGTGCGTAACGTAGTAAATAAAAAAAATAATCAAAAATGATTTAATTTAATTTTCGTCGAATTTCTTTATTTTTATATACACTGAAACTTGATTAAGTGGGACTATGATAAGTGGGAAACTTCTATAATTAGAATGTGCGTAACGTGGTAAATAAAAAAAATAATCAAAAATGATTTAATTTAATTTTCGTCGAATTTCTTTATTTTTATATACACTGAAACTTGATTAAGTGGGACTATGATAAGTGGGAAACTTCTATAATTAGAATGTGCGTAACGTGGTAAATAAAAAAAATAATCAAAAATGATTTAATTTAATTTTCGTCGAATTTCTTTATTTTTTATATACAAATTTGAATATTACACATAGTAAAAAGCACCCTAGGTGTCATGAGACTTTCTTATACGTAGTATTGAGTGTACAGTATTCGTGTTTTTAATTATACTAAACAAATATTTCTGGTTAACTTTAAAAAAAAATTACATCTACAATTTTTATCCAAAATATTTTTTTTTCTATTTCACAACGGTAATAAGGAAAAAAAACAATTGTTAAGAGTAAACATCCGTTTCCGGTTGTAAAGTCGTTTTCAACAATATTATATTTCTGTATAGTAAGTTATGGTTTTTCTTATCTTTCTTTTCTTTTTTATCTCGCGAATAACTTGAGATAAATATGTGGTTTGGAAATTTTAACTTTTCACGTCATTTTCTATACAATAAACATACTTTTTAACAAAATTTTGGGTTACTTTTTCATCTATTAACTATCAATTAGTTATTAAAAAACAAATACCAACTTAAAGATATTTAAATAAGAAAGAACATTTTACGGAATTAATTCCTATGGGCATAACAATTAACTTTTAGAGGGTCAGGATTTTAGGGGGCATTTCACCCTCAGAAAACAGGTATAAAAGGTATCTTATATCATTGATTTATCATAGGCAAAGTGTCGATCACGAGGTGAGCCAGTATATTGGCTTTCCATCCCGTTTATTATTTTAAATAGTAGGTACATAACATTTATTCATTATACAAATATACGTTTTCGATGTATTTTTCAACGCTGAATCCAAATCGACAAAAATACAGTAAATGCAAAAACAACCCTATAATAGAGTAAAAACTACCCCTTTGCCTCACGTGAACGATTTTTATTTATTTGGAAGTGCAGATATACGTTTTCGATGTATTTTAATCTAAAAACAAAAATAGAAGATTTTATGGTGCACCAAAATATTGGTTTTCCGACCCTCTGGAAGTTACACAACTTTGGAGTTAGTATACGGCCCTGACTGTCTATATTTCATAAGAAAATAAAAATAACTAGCTGTATTTTTTTATCTAATTAATTTTCGGGATACAAAATAACCTAGGAAGCAAGCTATCTCCCTGAAAAATTTCATCAAGATCGGTTCAGCAGTTTCTAAGTGAAAAGATAACAAACAAATAGACAGTTACTTTCGTATTTCTAATATTAAGTATGACTTAAACAATTAAATAACTATAACATTTCCAAAGGAGGAGCCAACCGAACACATCTTCCGTCCAGCACCATCCATAGGTAGAACTCTATATATATGCGTCCCCCCACCCCCCATACCCCCTCCCACCAGACCGACCTGGACACAATCAGTATTCACATTGCGCGCGAACATTTGATTTGATCGTGTATCTCTGAGGAATACGCGACTGGCCCGTACCTGGGCCTCTTGTTTTTTATCTGTATCCACCTAGCGCCCCTCCTGCGCCTCACCCCCTCCCCCACTACCTACTCCCACGAGTACGCGGCCAGATTTATGAGAAAATATAACAGTAAATACTGCACAGAATAGATATATCATTTTATATTGTGTTGTGGTAGTGGTATGATTTTGTTTTAACTGCTTTTGTTTGCGCGTGGAAGAAAAACTTTTATCACTTTAGGTAGTTCTTAATTGTATTATATTATGTACATTATTATACATACATATGATTTATTGAATATTATTATTATTATTTATATTATAAATGCGGAAGTAACTCAGTCTGTCTGTCTGTCTGTCTATTTGTTATCTTTTCACGGCTAAACCGCTGAACTTTTAGACAAGAAATATATAGGGTTGTTACTTGTTACGAGTCATTAGGATTTTAAAATGAATATCGATTTTTTAAATTACAAAATTAATCTAAATATATAAAAGAGTTTGTCCTTAAGGTAGTTGGTCCGTAAACATGTTTTCGTCAGATTTTGTTTAATTTGCACAGGAATATTCCCTAGATTAATATCTGAAAAATAGCCCATTTTTATTAAAATTGACCATCTCAAAGTCATGAAAAACGATCTCAAAGTTTATATTTTTAACACAGCTTACATGGACTAACCTTACACTAACGTAACGTTTTATTAGATAAAATATAAACGTAGCGTCAGATTTTCATAAAAAACTGACATGTTGTATATTTATATGAAAGAAAACAGTATACAAAAAATTGGAATTATTGACCATCCCGTTATTAAGATTTAACCAGATTTAACTACCAAACCATCACATAAATTACAGTATTGTTGGCAATGTGGCAACAAAATATTCATTTGATTATTGTAAAAACATGGACATAGGAATATAATAAAAAATATAGTAAAAAATACACGAAATAATGAAATATTTTTTTACAAAATATGATAAGTGGATTGAAGGGAATTATAATCGATTTAATTAATTATTAATATATTCTGTGGTAGTTTAGATGATAAAATATAATCATTTGACAAGTAGTTAATAGTAGATAATATACAGCGTTGCCATGATCATTTCTCTAAATTAAAAATATGTACTCATGGCCAGAGCTGTCAAAAGTACTTAGTCAAGGTACTTCAAGTACAAGTACCAAGTATTTAGTGACAGTACTTCAAGTTTCAAGTACATTGCGCAATATTTAAAAGTACTTGAAGTAAAGTACTTCAAGTACCGAAAAGTACTTGAAAATTCAAGTAACTTATTTCAAGTACATTTTAAATTTTAATTGTTAGAACCATTAAAATACAAAAAAAAGGTAATTTTAAATATTTATATACATATTATCTTCATTACCTAACAAGGGTAGTGTCAAGTATTCGGATAAAAAAAATACTTAAAAACACGTGAAAATCAGCTGAGCTTTTGTTTGCGGGCCGCGGCCACATATTATTAATAAATTATGTTTTTATTATGTGTTTTTTAAGTATTGGATATTTCAGAATGTATGAAACTGATTTTAATTTCTTATTGTTTCTTAAAAATAAATTTTAAAATATTGTTTTATTTATATTAAAAATTTTAATTGTTAAAACTATTTTTTATAATAGAAAATAACATATGTGGCCTATTAGAACCCATCTATAGATTTATGTTGTGTATTTTGAATTATCCGTATTAGAAATTAGAGGGCTAGGGGGGCGCTTGAATAACGACTTTGAAAGCAAATATCTCGTGACTGAAGTGTTAAAATCAAAAGGTTCCAAAAATGTTTTGTTGCATTTTAGGAAACCTATCTAATAACATTCTGGTCAATGCAATGGGGTAACTAAAAAAATTTGAACACTTCGTCTATCAAATTTTTTTTTTAAATCTCATAATTTCTGTTTTTGGACCATCAATCTACGTCATTTATCCCAATTTTCATCTTAAAAGGTATATAAATGAGAGAATAACAAAAAAAAGTTTTAAGGGCGAGGGTGTATACCGAGTCACGATTCCTACCGTCAAATCCCCGGCAACCGCTGCAAACTTAAATAAAACAGACTAGGCATTAAGTAGATATATCGTAAATAATCAACGAATATACCTCTTTGACATCTTTAAAATATTTTTAAAGGCTTTATAAATTTCTTTCCATGTTTTTATAAGTGATAAAATTAATTATTTTGTTTAAAAAAACTTTTCTTATGGAAAATCAGTTTAATAAAGTAAGTACTTGAAAAACGACATGGTGTATTTAAAAATATACTTGAAGTAAAATACTTGAAGTATTTTACTTGCAAAATCAAGTACTAAATTCAAGTATTTTTAAAAAATTACTTGAAGTATCAAGTACATTGCGCAATTTTCAAAAGTACTTGAAGTAAAGTACTTCAAGTACTTTTTGGTACTTGAAGTACTTTTTCAAGTATTTTACTTGAAGTATTGACAGCTCTGCTCATGGCCTAATGTGATCACATTATGATGGACCAACTACCTTAACCACACACTGGTTAATTTCTACAAATTATACATCCGATTTAACCCATTACTTTCCGACATTTTATTTCTTCGAATTTTTTGATCAAGTTCTCAATTCTTGTTGAAAATATTACCTAAAAGATAAATTCAATACAAGACAATAATTATCAATCGCATACTAGATTATTACCATGAGAACCCAATGTCATATTTATAGCACAGTACTTTTTTCAACGACGATAGTCTGTACCTGGATTTATTTTTGAAATGATTGATATTTTTATGCTTTATCTACACGTCCATAAGTAATATTATATATAGTTTCGTCAAATTAAAAACGCTTTACTTAGTAAAAAAAAATATAAATGTCAGTTTGCTGGAATAATTACACTGTTATTTTTAAAAGTGTTATAATTTGTGATTGAATGACCCTTAAAGTTCATTTTAAAAATTATTGTAACTAGAGAGACTTAAAAAACATACCTATTAGTAATGTAAATCAAATTAAGAAAGCAATAATGTCAGAGAAAAAAATTAGAAAATATGATGTCCTATAAATAGGACACTAGGAAGTAATGGGTTAACAGAGAAACGTATATTTGGAATTATCATCTCTCTTACATACTAAATTCAATTGTAATTTAAAACATATAAATTTTTAACTGACACCTCTGGGATAATATGCATAGAAATGACGAAAGTGACGTTTAATTAAAGATGGTCACCATCACGTTTTAGTTAGGTTAAGTATCCATAAGCTTTTCTAATGTAAGGTTGAACCGATCTTGATGAAATTTGGCATGGAGATAGCTTATATCCTGAGGAAGAACATAGAAGAACTTTGTATCCCGAAAAAGTGATTTGTTAAAACATAAAAATTTAACAAGTATAACAAATTTTTATATTTAATCGATTCTTACGGAGACAGAATTTAAAGCCTTCTTTAAAAATTTGCCAGCTACCAGAAAATGTGATAATATTCAAGAAAAAACTGGAAATATTGAGAGAAAAGAAGTATTTTTAGAAAAAACGTGAAAATTGTTAATAAAATAGCATAAATATTAATTATCAACGCTAAATTTGCGGCTACCTTTTTTTTGTCACAAAGAACATACTGAGGGGGCTTTCTGTAAATATTTAATAAATACGGACACCCTAATGTACATCATACATATATATTTATTTTTATTATACATATTCAATTTATTTATAATACACATACAAATACAATCAATACGAGAAAACTCTGAAATAGGTAGCATTCAAGAAAATCATATCACAGAGAAAAATATAAATTTAATATTAGATATCTGTAAAATCCTCAAAGACGGCTTACGGTCAAATCTGTTTCCTATTTCTCTACCTTCAGAAGACATTATCAAAGTTAAATCCTATAATATGATTATGTATATTTCAAAAACATCACATAAAAATGTCAAATTTATAGCCTCTTTAAATGGATTTTTATACAAGCACCTTCAAAATTGCTTATTGATAAAAAATATCCATTATGCATTTAAAAAATATGCATATCATCCTATAGAGGAAAGTACCCAAATGTCGGATAGTGTCTTAATTTCGGTCAGGTCAAATATGCAAATATCATAAATTTCAGATCAATATTAATTTTTTTTCTATCTGTTATTTATAAAATATGTAGTTCGGGAATTCCCCTTTCTAATTTATTTTCATAGTAGCTTAAGGGGAGGTTCTCATCAAGCACGACCAAAAAATCGATTTTTTTTGCTTAAAAAGTTGGAAAATGTCTCGTAGAATACGCTCGTGAAATCCGTTTTGCCGAATTCAATTTTTTTTTAAAGTTATAGTCAAAAAACCGATGTCGTCTTTTTACGCGAAATTGAATTTTTGCGGTAGCGCGTTTTTTCGGTATTAATTTTTAATTTCCCACACTTTTGTGACGATAGCATGGTATTTATATGTATTTCTAGCTACCTCGAATGCCGCTAGATGTCTATACATATATATACACACACATATATACATGTTGTATTCTAAAATCGAATACTACTAAAACTTTAAAGGCGTATTTTTCGAAACCATGTTTTCTGAGACGGGCGGCAAAAGCTACTATAGATATCGATATGAATTTTTTTTATTTTAAAGATAATTAAATTTGCTGGATCTTGAACTAAAATCATAATTTTACAATCATTATTTTTATTGTTACAGCACTTTTTAGAGCCAAAAAAAGTGCGAATTTTTTTATTTTTTTTTGCAAGTCCGCCATTTTGTTAATTTTTAACTTTTCTTAGTGATTTTAGTTCAGGATCCAGCAAATGTCTTCTATTTTATAAAAAACTTTGATTTTTTGATTTCAGACAAAAATTGGATGCGTTACCTTGCCGCCCGTGGAGGTGTCTTTTTTTTCGATGACTATCTTTGAATGCATATAACTAATAAACTATTCGGTATTTTTGTTCATAAAAATTTGTAAAAGTAGTTAATAACATACTTAATAAGTACCAAAAACTTGACTACTTTATTTACTTCCTTCCATAAGAAAAAAAATCGCGAAAATCACGTAATTTTTGGGTCGCTAGATGAGAACCTCTCCTTAAGTATATATATACTAATATATAGGTATATTTTAGTATTTAGTACGAGTTTTCAGTTCCTAAACTTGCGATAATTTTATATTTATGTTACTTTTACTTTAAGAATTGAATTGCCTTTTATTTTTATGAAATAAACTATGTGCACGAATGCACATAAAAATTTAATATATAGTTTTTTTGTATATGAATCATTTTATTTTTTCTATGTACTTCATGTCTTTTTTTACACGGTTTTTTCTGCAACGTATCTACCCTTTAAAAACAGAATTAGGTGTATTTTTATCTACATATATAAGAAAATTAAATGTGCTATAACTTTATAAAGAAATTACCTCATAGAAAAGCATTACAGTATATGTAAAATTTATACCCCCGTATAAAAGAATACGGTATCGTGTTCATTTACCATTTAAAATAATTAAACCACATCTCAGATGCCAAACATTGTAATTGAAACAATTCAATGATGTGTTTTTTTTTTAAAGTCGGTCCAATTGCAACACATTTTAATGTAATTTTATCCCTCGGTGGCCGATTTTCGCAAATCTTCATTTTAAAATGGAAACCTCCTGATCCACCTTCACCGTATTTGCATTTTTATATTTCACTCAAATCCCCAAAATTCCATGAAAACGGATAACCACTTTAATCAGTTTGAAATATAAACACACCGGTTTCATTTTTTTAAACTTCTAATGGATATTTTTATTGTCTTTTTATTTTCTTGATATAATTAATAATTTACATACCAAAATTGAAACTCAAGTTCATCTGCAGTCAAATTTAAAATCTTAAGTTAATTTATTAATGATTCTATTTATAATTATATATACAGGATGTTTGCGGGAACCTAGTGATCATTGCTAACTTTGTTATTATTGTAGCTAAAAGATCGGTTAAATGGGCAAAATATCAGTATTTATTCCGGGATGTATAATGGCGGTGTAAAAAAAAACAATTGAATGTCATATTTCAGAGATATATTGAAATATAAATGGAATACCCTGTATATTATTATTGGATTTTATAGCTGAGAATGTTCTCTTTATTAAATTGTGATACATGGTAAAATTGGTAGAAAACAAGTTATAATAAATATAAAATTAATAGAAAATATCGAAAAATAATGTGCTATGCAGTTTTAATAAAATGACTAAAACATTTAAAACAATAGTTTCAGATTTTTATGTAATTTGTTCGCAAATTTTTAATGTTTTTTAATTAAATTGATAAAGATATTATTTATTGTATGTATAATTGATTTATGTTACATTTTCAATACACAAAATTGCTTAAAATTGAATTTTTATGGTGTTTTATTATATGTTTTTTGAAATTGATAATTTACCCAATTACACAGGTTGACTTAGGTCAAAAAATTATTGTTTTTAAATATTTATTCTTAGCACAAATAAATTTTTCCCTGTGTAAAAATACATTGAATTTCATAGCTAGTATACAACACACCCACATGGGGTACGAACGATTTTATAAACTAACAAACATAGAAAATTAATCGTCATTTCATGACTAATGCGTATGTATAAAAATGTACCTCGTATGGGCGCGTGTCTTAATTTAAATTTAAGACAAATCTCTAAAGAAACATAAAAAATAAATACCATTTTTCCCTGTACATCCCGGATAGTAAGCGACAATTTATTACTAAAAATTTATTTAACTCTCTGAAACTGTAATAATATAATTTTTTACACTGTAATATTTGCAAATTTATCAATCAATTTTAACTGAGTATCTGCAAACATTATTACAGTTTCAGATGTACAGGAAAAAAACTGTAGATTTCTTTTTTTCCGTGTATCACTTGTTAAAATTTGTGAGCCAATATACTAAAAAAAGCAAAATTTACAGCCAAAAAGACGCATCAAACTTCTCCGTACAATTTATAATAACATGGATGTACAGGAAAAAAAACTGTAGGTATATTTTTTTCCGTGTATCACTTGCAAAAATTTGTGAGCCAATATACTAAAAAAAAGCAAAATTTACAGCCAAAAAGAATCACCACACTTCCCCGTACAAATGATATACGATCGCTGAAACTACATCCATTAAAAAAAACAGTACAAAATGACTTTCGGACACTCGCAAACCTTTGATCTTCCACACTATATAAAATCTGACGACACGGTGGCGATCCGACTATACTCAACCTCCCTCCGGCCTCAAACCTCCACCAGCGAGTGAGCCAACCCCATCCCCACGACAACTAACTGCTCTGCTCTCCTATACACCATCCGTCATCACAATCACAACACTTAAGTCTCCACGGAGACTAGGTGGTGGGGCCAAGTAAAAGTTTTTCCGAAACAAAACACCGCCGCAAGAACATGGTTAACAATCGGGATTAAAAGTTATACCGCGACGTCATCTATCATGTAATGTTGTCAAATAAACTACAAACATGTGTAATGTTATTTGTTAGGTTTATGTATTAATGCACCCCATCCCCCCTCCCGCTAGATTCTTTTGTTAACACTTTTGTCTGGAAGACAAAAACATGGAGTTTTATTCATTATATATTTACCTCGGGTTGCACAAAGCGAACTAATCCACGATTAGTTAATCAGTTGTTTTCAATCCATGATTAATGTTTATTCTAAACTTATTCTCAATTTGTAAATGAACAATTCACTAAATATGACAATTTTTTACCTTATAATATGTATCATAACCGTGATTGTTTTTTAGAATTTTTTAGAATAATGCTTTGAAAACAAATTATTATGTTTTGTGCAAACCGAAGTTAGACAATAAAAGATATAGGACTAATAATATATTACCTAGCGTTGTTAGTTGTTACCATATCGCTCGACGAATCATTTAAATATCAATTGTTTTGAATTATAAAATTAATTAATATTAATGTTTTATATTGTCTTTAAAAGTATTTCAGTGATAATTATTTAATAGAGAAACGTTTATTTGGAATTACCATATCTCATACATAATTCAATTGTAATTTAAAGCATATTTGTATCTTATAAATTTTCAATTGACGCCTCTGGGATATATTCATATAAATGACATTAAATTAAAGATGGTCGTCATAAATTTTTGGTAGCAGTTTCATATAAGGACTAGCATTGGTTGTTATGTATCCATAGTCTTTCATAATCTAAGATTCTATACATCGTAGGGGTTACGGAACTTTTTTATATGATCCTCTTCCCCCCCCCCCCCACCGCCAAAAAAACTTAACAATGAATACAAACTAAATTTAAAAATGTTTATTAATTATGCTTTGTTACGAACTTTAAATCTTTTTGTCCATTTCCTAATTAGGTCACATATTTTTTAATATTTATAAAACACGTCTGTCTGTCTGTCTGTTATAAAGTTTATCACTCGAGAACCCCTTATCCGATTTACGTGTTTTTTTTTGTTCATAGATATGTTATTTTCCCAGGTTTTTAGTATACATTTTGTTACGTTAGGTAACATAAGAAATAAGTAGTGAAGATATTAGTAAATCAAGTCGGAAAAATTCGTAAATATTCGAAAGCTTTCTCAATTATAATAATCTTTTGGTTTTAAGATTGACTCTTAAAGTCAATATATTAATATTGTTTTGTGACGCTCAAAAGGTTTAGAACCACTGTACTAATACAAAATAAAAAAAAATCGTAATTTTGAAAAAAAAATTCCCTCACTACTGAATTTGTAAGCACTAACGATTCCGGTAGATTATTCCAACGGTGTCGGTTATCTGCGGTGGACGCTGATGACTCACTACTCCCTCTACCCTCTTACTAACGTCTTGCAGGCCGAACGAGAGAGATGTTATCTAGCGTGCGTCTCCGGAAGTCCATCAGGACCCACAGGGACATTGCCGGTTGCCGAAGGTGATTTCAGGCCAAGACAATGGACGCAGTATCTACGATGGCTCTGCCTCTACGGACCGGTTTACGATCACCGTTCGCGAACCGCATTATGCCGTCTGTGTGTTGTCCCGGTTATCTTTCACACGATGTGTTTGTTTCCTTCACATGTGTAACCAGGCGTGGGCTTCAGTAAATTTCAACCGAACATATGAAATAGTTTAAAATATTCCAGAAAAACAAGTTAATAAAAATTATTTAAGGGGTTAGGTGTAGTCAGAATTTTCAAGAAATCGATTTTTGTTTTTTGCATTTTTGGAAGCTGCTACAACGGCAGAAGAAATATTTTATGGCCCAAGAATAGTTGACTCAGTGTAAGTAATTAAATAATACATATATTACTTTACGTAAATTGAGTGTAAAACTTTCAATGTGTTTTTCTCAAAACTATGTTTTTTGAACTGGTGACCACTGTAGCTCGAAAACCGCTCGGTAGATTTTAATGAAATTTATACAGCTTTTTAAAAACATGAAAAACTAGTGCCTGATCGAAGGATTTTTGTTTTTCTTTAAATTTCGATTTGTTATAAACAATTAACTGTTAGATTTTTCCCGAAAATCTTGAAAAAAATTTCCTGAGGCTGCCATTTTGTTAATTTAAGAAAGAAAAAAAAAAGCTTCGATCAGGCACTAGATTATCTATTAATAAAACTATTTTTTTTCGTCCGATTGAATTTGGATGAATCTCCAAGAATAAGTGATGGTCACCGCAAGGAGCTTCGGTTGGAACTGGATCAACACAAACAGCCATTACTTTTAAAATTATTAATTTTTTTTCTAAAAAAGCCACTGTGACGGAAAAAAAATTTGTTTTTCTTACATTTTTTAAAGTATACATATTCATAAATATGTATACAAAAAATTGAGTTTAAATTCCGAAAATTGACGGAGTTACAGTCAATTTAGTGAGACGAGGTAGCACGACCGGTTATGATATAACAAAAACATTAAAGACGTTTATCTCGAAATGACATTTTTCGACATGGTTGACACGATTCCTCAAAGACTAATGAACCGATTTCAATAATTTTTTTAAAATAATTTTCGTAATTGTAGTAGCTATCGTTGCACGTAGCCGATTTTTGAAATTTTGATAATTACTATTTTTAAAACCGTTCTAATAAAAAAAAATTTCTAACGATCGCCATTTTGTGAAAAAAATAAAATAAAATAAAACGGCTACGTGCAACGATAGCTACATTCATTTAGATAATGATAATTTTTTTTTATATATAACCCTTCTCGAAATTTCGAGTCAACCATATATAAAGAAAAATATTTTTTTTGGTCGTCACATCGAGGCTCATAACTTTGTAAATATTTAATATTTTTCAATAAAAATTTATATTAAACAAGTTAAATATATACTTAATAAAATGTTCTTTACCTGATTCAAAAATAATTAGTTATATCTGTAAAAAAAATTCCCAAACATTGACAGTGGCTATCCCCCATAAATTAACAAAAAACCATCAAAATCCGATGTTATACATAAAAAATATATACAGCCGAATAGAGAATTTTTTAAATTTTTTAGAAGAAAGAAAATAATCTTACTTTTTTTAGGTCCATTTTTTTTTGATAAAGCCCACCCCTGCGTGTGTCCAGCTCCCTGCGGAAGGACGTTATTGTTATCGCACTAATCTTATAGAACGAAGGTGCATCATAAACTTGTGCGATGCCAATTTATCCTTTCGTCGGACGATGCCTCGAGGTGACTTGACGAGATCCCGTATGTCGTATTCTTATTCCTTTTGTTGCACCTATCATTCTGATAACGGTGGTATACATATATACATACAATACATACATACATACAATCACACACACACACAAAGAGAAACTCTGGAGTATTCAAGACGGATTTCATTTACGTTGTATCAGAAATGTGATTGTTTTCTTTTTTATTTTATTTATTTTTGTACCTTCGTAAAATTGCATTATTTAAATTTTATTATTCGATAAGTTACATGATGTATACAAGTGTATTTACCTTTAGATACTATCCCGGATAGTAAGAGAGACAACCTATTATTATAAAATATATTTTACTCTCTGAAACTGTAATAATATCTTAAGCTGTAACGTTTATATAATTTATATTGAGCATCTGCAAACATTATTACAGATTCAGACTGTAAAAAACTATTTTATTATTTATATTTATTTATAGTCGCTTACTATCCAGGATGTACAGGAAAAAAATGTAATTCTTCAGGATTCTTTATTTCCGTGTAGGATATAAATTAAAAATAGGTCGGTGACTATCTATTAAACAAAATATTAACATCTAAGTTGTAAAATTAGCCAATAATTTCAGCTACCTACATATATAACAAGGTTATTTTTTTTCAAATCTGTTTAGTTTTAGTCAAGTTATTTACATTTTTAAGGTAGTTGGTCCATCATAATGTGATCACATTAGGCCATGAGTACATATTTTTAATTTAGAGAAATGATCATGGCAACGCTGTACATTATCTACTATTAACTACTTGTCAAATGATTATATTTTATCATCTAAACTACCACAGAATATATTAATAATTAATGAAATCGATTATAATTCCCTTCAATCCACTTATCATATATTGTAAAAATTATTTCATTATTTCGTGTATTTTTTACTATAATCAAATGAATACGTTGTTGCCACATTGTCAACAATACTGTAATTTATGTGATGGTTTAGTAGTTAAATCTGGTTAAATCTTAATAACGGGATGGTCAATAATTCCAATTTTTTGTATACTGTTTTCTTTCATATAAATATACAACATGTCAGTTTTTTATAAAAATTTGACGCTACGTTTAAATTTTATCTAATAAAACGTTACGTTAGTGTACGGTTAGTACATATAAGCTGTGTTTAAAATATAAACTTTGAGATCGTTTTTCATGACTTTGAGATGGTCAATTTTAATAAAAATGAGCTATTTTTCAGATATTAATCTAGGGAATATTCCTGTGCAATTTAAACAAAATCTGACGAAAACATGTTTACGGACCAACTACCTTAATTCCATGAATGCATTGATTTTCTGATCAACAATAAAACTTTTTTTCTTATCAAATAATTAAAAAAAAATTTACCAACATCTAATTTGACTATTTATTGAATTAATTAAAGTTTTGGATGCTGCATGGTAATTTTTTTTAATTATTTGATAAAAAAAAATAAGCCTACTTTGTTTTGAATTTTAGTCTTAAATTTTTGTTTTGTCAATCAGAAAATCATTGCATTCATGGAATAAAAAATGTAAATAACTTGACTAAAACTAAACAGATTTTTAAAAAAGTACCGTATTTAGAATGAAAAGAAACCTTTCAAATGAGATATCACTCGCCCTATCATGCTATTTAAAATTTTAAGGGTTGAACTCAGCGCTGAGAGTTGAAAAGATTCTTGCAAAAATTTTATAGCAAAAGATGTCTCCCTTGAAAGCAAAATCGACGTATTAGAGCGTTTTTTTCAAAATCTTATTTTAAATAAACAAAAGCGGTAATTGAAAAAAAATAACTATGTTTTGTTTACATTATAATTAATAAATGGTTATAATAGTGGAGTCGGGCAAAATAATCAATAAAAAAATTCGATATTCAACACTAGCGAGGTTAGTTTTTACAATTTTTAACTAATATCCTAGATATTAACGTTTTTTTATAGGTAATGAATAAAAATCAATATAAAAAAATGTAATATGTCATCCCCTATCACGTATGGAGGGTTCTAATTAGTTTCGAAGTTTACGCAAGCGAAGTCGCGAGATTCCGCTAGTAATTATATAAAAAAAAAATTCAAAATCTTATTTTAAATGACCAAAAGTGCGGTAATTGAAAAAAAAATTAAGAACCATCTTTCATTTTCATTATAATTAATAAATTAATTAACAAGATAAAAAAACTTCGCTGTATATAATAAATACACATTTCTTATATTATAACAAAAACATTCCTTTAGACATAGAAATAGCAGAACAACTCTTAGAGATAATCAATGAGTATCAGAACGTAATGTATTTGTTGAAGTTGAAATCCCCGTCGTTTGAAGAACAGAATGCCGCAGAGTCTCCCTGGGGAAGTCTTATCATTTTCTATCAACACGCATGTGAACGGGCCACACAAGATTTTAGCGTGCGTTCTTATCAAAGAATCAACAATCCGAAATTGAACCAATTTGTGCCGAGCCAAAGACACTCTGGAGGACAGTAGAGCTGTTGCGTTGTCGTTGACTACTTCATATACAATTTCATGTATAAAGATTGACATAAACTCCACGGTTATATATGTTCCCGATCTAACTGATAGCGCGAAATTGGTATAAGACATGTTGTGTGTTTATTTATACCATTTCGCGTTCGTTATCGTGAAATATTGCTATAGAGTTAGAGCCATTGGGGATGAGGATTGTATTTCGTCACTGAGGTGACTGAAAATGTACGGTTTATACTTGTTTTATTGGTTGAACGTTGCAGACGTTTCGCTAACTCAATTTTGTGTCCACCACCGCTAGCAGTGGGTTCGTATCTCGCACGGCTGCTGTTTCTGCGATGTTGGACCGTTTTGCAGTCGAGAATTCAACTATGACTCACTGGAATATGTTTTATTTACAATTCTATATTTTATACAGGTTATAAAAAATGTAGGTACATATTTAAATATAATATTTTGCCGTGCTAAGCACAAAAGCGAGTTTCGAGAAAATCAAAGTTTTGTTGAAATAGTTTTATTTTTACTTTACAGATTGTTTTTTTTTATTAATTGAATGGAATTTATACATTATATTGGGAATTTTGGCGGTATCAAAATATACGGTTATTCGGCTACGTATTATTGATATACCTCTAATTTTTTTAGTGATTTAAGGTAAATCTGAGATAGGGAAAACTTTTTTAAGGGTTTTTTCATATGTTTTAAATAAGATACCGCTATTTGGCTTAGTTCATTGGATTCGTATTTTTTTAAGCTATTCGATGCCATAAAAATCAACTTTACGATTTTTTTGACATACTGCTTTTGTGCTTAGCACGGCAGTATTGCTACCCCGCAAAAAGTGTCACAAATCAAAAAATGTCATATTTGTGATAAATATGTAGAATAATTCCAAATTATTATATATTTCTACTAAAAATTGTCATTAATGTACTTCGTGTATCTACCGTCAAAACTTTTTCTTAAAAAAAATATCACATTTTTATTTTTTTAATACTTAAACACTAAGCGTTTTAATAGTTACTATTTTTGAAACATCACAGGAATACTGAAATATTTAAATTAAAAACTGTGTATCAATCCTTTTCCTATAGAACCAATACAATTTTGATTTACCTAAATTGTTGTAATTTCATGTATTCCTATTTCCTCAAAACTACATTTTTGAGTTGTGGCACTTTTGTTGCGGGAGTGCGATATAGTACATGAATTAAATGTAATATTAATTTTTTCTACAAAGTGTGACGTGATGTGACAAAGGGAGGGAAAGTCACAAGCTTTAAGACGTCACATCTAAAAAAGTCAAAACAATGAATTTTATATGATCTAAGAGCAAAAATGCGAGGAAAAATGAATATTTAAAAATTAATGAAATTAACTCGAGATGGGTGAAAAGTTTTTGGTAAAATTTCACATAAATAAAAATAATAAGGACAATGAAAGAATATTGTGTTTACTACAATCATGACAACGCTTATCTCCCGAAGCCAAGAACACCTAAAGTTATATGTAATGTTTTCCTCTGAATCGCAGTTCTCTATAGCAAGATAAGGTTGTTGAAACATACCTTGCACTCCGCGCGGTGAAATGGAATTCCTTGGCCCGGTCAGCAACGACGGTCAACACTGTCACAATATTGCATACGAATCGTCAAGTTATAAATTACATTATAGTGCTATGACTATACTACACCGCCGCACATCTGGTGCACGCGGGGTTGCTCGTACAACCCCGCGTTACACAAAGTGCTCTTTTAGTTTATTTTTTAAATTAAAAACTTCAACAGATATACATGTTGTGGTACCACCCTTTCTATGATATTTGTCTTCATTTGTATATATTTTTTTAACTAATTAATTGGTTGCTAATATTCTGGAGTTGAATTTTAGAAAATACCTTCTTAGTGGGTGCTTATGCCATAAAATAATGGGGGTTGGGCTGAGCGTTGATGAGCCAGACACTCAGAATTATTCTCTTAACGTTTTTCTGTCTGTCTGTCTGTCCGTTAGTGCGCTTATCACTCGATAACCACTTATCCGATTTAGGTGTTTTTTTTTTAATTCATAAATATGTTCTTTTCCAGGTTTTAGTATGTATTTAGTTACGGTAGGTAACATAAGAAATAAGCAGTGAAGATAATTTATTGAACAATATAATGTATTTATCTCTCATTTGCTGCAACTACGTCATAACTGAAAAAAATGTGATTTTTTAAATACGAATAAAATTTTTAATTGATAAAACAATTTTCAAATACGCTCTCTCATAGTTAGTTAAAGAGGCTCAGATATGTATTTCTGGCTGTATAAGATACATGTAAGAACGGGTTTTCCTGTATAAACAACTCGACCTTTTTGGCGTATGTGTAGCAGAAAAAAATAGATTTGTTTTATTGAAATTATAAAAATAAGTTTTTTTTTAAATATACTAAAAAAATATCTTGTCGATGACGTATTACATCGATAAGAAATTTATGTGTGTTTTGCTTCAAATAATTGATCTATAATTAAATCAAAGAAAAAAAATAAAAAATAACTATTATGTAAACAGTATTGGTCCTTTATTTATTTACATTTCATTTATCACAAATTTCTTGTCAATGACGTCACAGTATAAAACAAATGAACAGTCGAGCAAACCTTGTATTATCAGATCATGCATATAATTATAATAATCAAGTAAAGAATGTGCGTTGAATTTATAAAAGGAACGACGTAGTAATTAGAATAAAAATAAATCTATAAATTGCTTTAAAGACTAATCAAAGAAAAGTAAAGATTTGTGAAAGACCTGTCGCCAATCCCCCCCAAGATTCCGCAACCTCGACTACATTTACTTCCACCAAAAGGCAATTAATTTGTCCAAAGATTAGCCATGCATCCTTCGCCTCGTACTCGGGACTTCTTTTAATTAAGTTTAATTAACGTTACCAAAGTCCGACACGACTCGTTCCGTAGTAGGCATCTCTCTCCCCCACTCCCTGTCGGTTGACTACTACACTTTACAGTTAGGGGTAAGGGGTACATGGGGGTGGCGGCGCTGATCTATGATGATCTTATTACTTGGCAGCAAAGGGTAAATGGAGGGTTTAAAATGAACATAGCGGATCTCTAAAAAGTTTGGTTTGATGGAATTAAATTGTCATTTTCTCAAGATTTAAATTAGGCGATATTAGACGCACTAGGTGCGGCGACGAAATTAAGAATGGATTATTTTAATTAAGGAAAACACATTTTGAAAAAGAACTTTGTTTGTTTTTAGTTTGTAATTATGTGCAATCAAGGAGACGGTGTTTTACTAATGGCTTTTGAATATTATTTTTCTCTGATGGTTTTCTTATCTTTTAATTAATTGTTTTTAAACAACAAATATTTTATAAAGACATTTTCAACAAAATTTTCAAAAATTAACTACCGTCAATAACTTTTGTTTTAATTTCTTTAGAGTTGGAGCAATTTCAGATACATGAGCAATTTTTTGACCTATACAAAACATGGTGACCGGAAAGAAGCCCACAGGAAAAAAGCCCATAGGAAAAATACCCACAGGAAAAAAGCCCACAGGAAAAATACCCACAGAAAAAAGCCCACATGGAAAAATGCTCACATGGAAAAATGCTCACACGGAAAAATGCTCACACGGAAAAATGCTCACTCGGAAAAAAGCCCTCACGGAAAAATGCTCACATGGAAAAATGCTCACACGGAAAAAAGCTCACACGGAAAAAAGCCCACACGGAAAAATGCTCACACGGAAAAATGCTCACATTAAGAAATAAATAGGATACAGAATATGTTAAAAAAATATATAGAAAATCACAAACATTTAATTTTGCTAATAAAATATTGGGGCGAATGGGGATAAATCTAGTATAAAATACGGGAATTCAATCTCCGCCTTGGTTAGGGCAATCTATTGTGGCGAAAGGGGATTAATCTAGTATAAGAAACGGGGATTCAATCTCCGCCTTGGTTAGGGCAATCTATTGGGGCGAAAGGGGATTAATCTAGTATAAAATACGAAAATTCAATCTCCGCCTTTGTTAGATTATAACCAAACCGGAGATTGAATCCTTTCTGGGAAATTATTAAGTAAATATATTTTTAGATTGAATATTTGATTGATAATGTAACAAGCTGAACAGGTATTTATATTGTAAATATATAAGGTCAATACAGTAGCTAACATACATGAAATATGTTAAACATCTGTATCCTATTTATTTCTTAATGTGAGCATTTTTCCGTGTGAGCATTTTTCCGTGTGGGCTTTTTTCCCTGTGAGCTTTTTTCCGTGTGAGCATTTTTCCGTGTGAGCATTTTTCCATGTGAGCATTTTTCCATGTGGGCTTTTTTCCGTGTGAGCATTTTTCCGTGTGAGCATTTTTCCGTGTGAGCATTTTTCCGTGTGGGCTTTTTTTTGTGGGTATTATTCCTGTGGGCTTTTTTCCTGTGGGTATTTTTCCTATGGGCTTTTTTCCTGTGGGCTTCTTTCCTAGAACCACAAAACATTACCATATTGCATACTTATTAATGCAGTTTTATAACAATTAAAATGAGAAATGTAAATTTGAATTTTGACTTAAAAATATTAATAATTTTGAAAAACTAAGTAGAGAGCAATTTGGAGCAATTAGGGAGCAATTGATTGACCATAAGAATTATTACGAAAAACGATTAATTTTTGAAAAATGTCTTTTTAGGATTTTTTATTTTTTTTTGTATAGTTAATAACTTTTGTTTAAATTTTTTTAGAGTTGGAGCAATTTCAGATACATAAGGAGCAATTTTTTGAGCTAAAAATTTTTGTTGTTTTTCACTAGTCCGCGCTAACTTTATTTTGTTGTACAGGTATGTATTAAATTTGAAACTACGCAATAGGTGAATTAAATAGGTATTTATTAACATATTTTGCATTCATTGAAAGTATATTACATATTCATATACCATATATAATTTATATAACAATCAATTTTTAAAGAAATATTTGACGCAGTAATTTTGGAATGGTCTAATCTATTTTAATTCTGGCTAGGCCACGTGTTTGTTACTAAAGTTATAATATCAATTACTAATTTTATCAATAATAAATATCTTCATTGAAAGGACCCCGCAGAATCCTTATGGGAAAGGGGTTTCGGTCAAACTCTTTGAAACTTTGGATTTTGATAGTCCTTGATGAGTAGATTAAAAGTGTCAATGGACACTAAGTCCTAAAAACTCAAACTTTTAAGATATAGCCCTCTAAAGTTGGGGATCATGCTCGCCTTTAATTTGCAATAAAAAAATTTGTAGAACCTTAATTTTCGCACAACTATTTGTATGTGTTCCCAAAGACATCTATAATCGATAGCCACCATAAAAAAGTCAACTTTTCAATTCATTGAGAAATGACAACACTTAAATCTTATTGTTGCGTTTTTTTAATTATAAACAAATCCAATTGTTTTATAATAAAAAATTGGTTTATAATAAAAAAAAACCGTAATAATCAGATTTAAGTACTGCTATTGGCTAAAGAATTTAAAAGTACTTTTTTATGGTGACAATCTATTATATAAGTCTTTGGGAACACATACAAATAGTTGTGCGAAAATTAAGGTTCTACAATTTTTTTTATTGCAAATTAAAGGCGAGCATGCTTCCCAACTTCAGAGGGCTATATCTTAAAAGTTTGAGTTTTAGGACTTAGTGCCCATTGACACTTTTAATCTACTCATCAAGGACTATCAGAATCCAAAGTTTCAAAGAGTTTGATCGAAACCCCTTTCCCATAAGGATTCTGCGGGGTCCTTTAAATCAAAAACCACACCTTCAACAGTTATTAAACCAGCATCAATTAAAGATGCAAACTAGATCAATAGAGAGTCGTGCGGATAAAACGAAGCCACAAACTGCATTTTAGCCAGGGGATAATATACATGCTTAGGTAATTAATACGGCGACCTCAAGTATTTGCATGCTCTCTGATTATTTATGCAAATAAATCCCTAACCAAAGGTCGTCTTGTAATGCCACAACACCGGTCTGTGGGAACAGACATCGACGGAGAGGGCGCACCTCACAAAGGGAAATTGCTAATTTTCTATCTATACACAACTTGCTCCTTGAGGCACCATGGTCAGTCAGTACCTACCTACAGGAACGGCCTTACATATAATCACAAAAATTAACTAATTTTGATTTTATATTTGAACTAGCGAAATCCCCAAAAAATGTAAATATCTCAAATCTTAGTTAAAATTGTAAAAACTAATAACATACCTGTCTACCCTCAGAATTAGGGGTTGAATGTCGAAATTTTTATTTTAATAGGTGACTATTTTGCCCGAATTTACCTTTATAAGTATAGCAGGTATGCAGATAAACATATCTAAATTCATTTTCGTCCCCAGTCCCATGCTATTAGGGCTTGAATATCGAACTTTCATTTTTAATTGAATATGAATTTGTACGAATTTACGGGGTTGAATATTCGTAACTAATATTTGTCTTGTAGAGTACCTACTTGTGCAATGTTTCATTCGGTAAATACAAAAAAATATATTTTACAAATTAATCATACATTTTCTATAAAATGAAATCAGCCTGAGTTATGTGAACGAATAGGCAAAAAATTCCTTAAGGTGTCAACTACTGGTGACTTTACCTTATAGCGTATAACTTTGTGTACGCGAGCCCTCACAAATTGTATAAGATGTTAACCCTTTGTAGCGCAAGATCTTAAAAATTTAAATTCTGTTGATAAAGAGACAAGTTTAGGCATATAAAGAACACGTATTTTTCAGAAATTTAAAAATATTTATTTTTAATTATTTATTTGACTTTTTTGGGATTGACATACTGTGAGATAATCGTAAAAAAGCACTTATGTCGTAATGCAGGATTTAAAAAACAATTATTTAGTTTGTTGTAGCATAATGCTACATCGCATTTTTCGCAAATTGTTTGTGAAACGCCATACACTGGGGAAACTTACAACGTATTCTTTTTTCTACCTAAATCGGCCAATAACCGGATCTGGTCCTGCCTTACTGCCAATAGTTACGTAATAATACGTAAGTCAATAGGTAATGCCATCTGTGAATTTTACTTGATACTAAGTTATTGAGTGGTAGGTATGTTACAGTAGTGATACACATATTTGAATGAACTAAATATATTTAATACGTATATTAGCGGGTTTATTGAGGTTTGTTACAGAAATGTCACATGGGGCTACAAAGGGTTAACTGAGTAACTTCCTGGTGATCGTGGCAGTGGCTCTGGTGGAAATAGGAGACACGTAAGATCATCATAGAATAGTTAATTAGTCATCATGCCTATTTAAGGGGTTAGGTGTAGTCAGAATTTTCAAGATTTTGCATTTTCGGAAGCTGCTACAACGGCTGAAGAACTATTTTATGGCCCAGGAATATTTGACTCGGTGTAAGTAATTAAATAATACGTATATTACTTTACGTAAATTGAGTGTAAAACTTTAAAAACGTTTTTCTCAAAACTATGTTTTTTGAACTGGTGACCACTGTAGCTCGAAAACCGCTCGGTAGATTTTAATGAAATTTATACAGCTTTTTGAAAACATGAAAAACTAGTGCCTGATTGAAGGATTTTTTTTTGTTAATTTCGATTTGTTATAAACAATTAACTGTTGGTTTTTTTCCCGAAAATCTTGAAAAAAAAATTTCTGAGGCTGCCATTTTGTTAATTTAAGAAAGAAAAAAAAAAGCTTCGATCAGGCACTAGATTATCTATTAATAAAACTATTTTTTTTGTCCGATTTAATTTGGATGTATCTCCAAGGATAAGTGATGGTCACCGCAAAGAGCTTCGGTTGGAACTGGATCAACACAAACAGCCATTACTTTTAAAATTATCAATTTTTTTTCTAAAATTTCTGTCAAGTCAAGTCGAACCCATATTTAATGATGCTATGTTTTTACTTTTATAAAATAAAATAATTTACTGGCAAAAAAAAAAAATTATTTAAAATTGTCATTTTTTCATGTCACACCTAACCCGTTAAAGTACGAGCCCTTTTTGTATAAGATGTTAACTGAGTAACCTCCTGGTGATCGTGGCAATAGCTCTGGTGGTGGTTGGCAATTACCTCCCCGCTACAAGGACAACAAATCCTAGAGTCAGGTTTGCACTAGGCCGCGCGTGAGTAAATATATCTATTAGATTCGTCCGGCCTGATTGCTGCTTATCGCGTATGCAAATAAGATGAGGTTTGAATTTATGTGGACAAATATTGAAACTGTGATTTATTATACGTATAGCCAGTATCCGTTTACTCCGTTTGGATTTTATATTTTACATAAGTACCTACGTAATATTAAATTTGTTTATAAATACATTTAATTATTTCTACACAGAAAAAAAACTAGATCTTATTAAAAATTTGAGATGTAAAAATGTTTAAGGCAGTTATTACACTATCAAATAAATATATTTTTTGATCAAAGAAATTTATTCAGATTTCTTTGATAGTGTATATGTTAAATATGATAAAATTTCCTTGATCAAAGAAATATGACAGTGTAATAAGTAGTCATATTTTATAATATTCATAATATTTCTCTGATCATAGAAAACGACAGTCTTTATATTTGATCAAATCTTAGTCAAAGATCTTTGACATACATATGTATTTGATAGTGTAATAGTCGCCTAATAAATTTATCTTGTTAATATAATAATATTTCCTCAATATAATAATAAAAAAATATCTTATTGAGGATATTTTTTTAATTTGAAAAATATATTTTCATGTTTATCTAAAAATATTTTCATTTGACAAATTAATAAATAATTTATTACACCAACTAACGAAACTCTCAAATAGATTAAACATAATGGTTGTATTAATAAATATTTATCAGTGTGAATATTTTTTACACCACGCCAACTAGTGAAAGTGCAATTTACGATATGGTAAATTCAGTGATGTCATTTATTAAGTATTTTTTTATATTTTTTCAATACGAAACAAAATTTTCAATGTGATAAGAACATTGTTAGAAATAATATATACATTTATGGATCTTTCCATATAGGTAAAAAATGATCAAATTAACAAACAACCTCTATCGGAGCCACATCGATCACGGATTTTTTTTATATTGATCACATTTTTTAACACATTAACAAATAATTTTTCTCTGTGTATAATATCACAATAAATAATTTTATTAATTAAACTAGCTTGCTTGGGGTTCGAAACTAATTACAACTCTCCAAATGTGACAAAGGATTAAATATTAATTTTTTATTTTGTATTGCTTTTTATTCATTATACAAAATCGCAAATATCTCGGTTCCTATGAAACCACCCAATTAACTCTATTTTAAATCACAAACTACCTAGAAAATAATTAAAATTATTGATTGTATAGAAATTTAGATTCCATTTCTTATTTTTGTGTGTGTTGAGTTAATATTTCTATGACAAATCGAAGATTGATGCATGAAATTTGACTGAAATTTTTTGAATTTTAGATCTCAATGAAAGTATGTTTATTTTATAGAAAATGACGTGAAAAGTTTAATTTTTCAAGCCGCAGGTCTGTATCTTAAACCGTTCTCGAGATATGGCCTCTCAAAGTTTTCGATTTTTGAAAATTTTGGAAAAAAATTACCGTAACTTTTGAACGTGTGGTCAGATTTGATTTTTGTTGACAGATTTGAAATCAGCGTGTCAAAATCTATATAATAACATGTATAATACTTAAAAATTATAAAAAAAATTTTTTTGCCGAAAATTGAAATTTTTCCAAGGGGTATACCTTCAAAAAATGTCGATTTTTGACCAAAATTTTTTTGTCGAATTTTTAAATATTATACATGTTATTATATAGATTTTGACACGCTGATTTCAAATCTGTCAACAAAAATCAAATACGACCACACGTTCAAAAGTTACAGCCATTTTTCTCCAAAATTTTTAAAAATCGAAAACTTTGAAAGGCCATATTTCGAGAACGGTTTGAGATACAGACCTGCGGTTTGAAAATTTAAACTTTTCACGTCATTTTCTATAAAATAAACATATTTTCATTCAGATCTAAAATTCAAAAATTTTCAGTCATATTTCATGCATCAAACTTTCAATATTTTATAAATCCGAGCAAAAAAAATATTTTTCATATAAATTATGACACCCCCTTTTACCCCCGTGAACATAGCATCTCAAGAGTATTTAAAAAAAAAACTGTTTTGGGGGAATAAATACACAAAAATGTTTTTTTTTTAATACAACTCCATTACTATCCTATCTTTTTTTTTATATATACAATTTTTTTTTAATATTCAAAACTTCACACAAGTTGATTCTATTAAATAAAAAAATACTTTAAAATAAAATCGTAATACATATTTTTAATATTTTTTTTAATAATAATATTTCAGGGCAAGGTAGATATTTACCACGTAACATTTTCAACTCAGATAAACTTTTGCACGGTGAGTGGCCGCGCTGCCGCCGCTAACGGCCTTGCGGCAGCCCGGCCATCGCCAGAAGCTTCGCCTTTAATTAGTTCTAATTAAATTTTCCGTAATTACGTTATACATTTTTCTCACCGCCATTTGATGTAATTCTAGCTCGATTTACCCGGCTTCCAATTTCACTCGGTTTATTTTTTTTGTAGTCTAGATTCTGCAGCTGCTAAGGAAAACTTAAACTCATTACATATATTTTTTTACTTCCTTTACGTGTATAGGTACTACACCTTATGTATAAACTTAATTATAACTTTTTATTATGTAGAATATTGGAAATTGAAAATACAATAGAAAGTGGTTTTAACGACATCGAACGGATCAGTCAATTTAGGTTGTGAAAACCAATTATCGTAATAAGCGATAATTCGTTTTTTAAGGAATTTATCGGAAAAACTAAAAATTTCATGAGTATGCTGAAATTTTGTAAAATTCATCGTCTGTGAGCGAAGATATTGTCAAAATAAAAACAAAATTTTAAGCCCAGAATAATAAATATGTACATTCATGTACGATATACAGAAGCGACACTCAACGTTATTTTACTGGAAATTTAGTTTGACATTATGAGGTGCGACGGTTCTGATTGGTTGAGTATTAATAACTCCACCAATCATGTACCAGTATACGAATATTTGAAATCCATATCTGTTTATTAGAATTAAACCTAACCTTTACAATCCATGATGTATATTAAGTCAAACAATATTTTTTATATTACAAAACTATATACAATGATGCCTCGCACAACGTACGTAATTCGTTCCAGAAGAAAGTTCGTTATGTGAAACGCGTCAAGTTCGGTCGACTTCGTGATACGCAGGAGCGTTCGGACGGCAAGATGAAATACGATGCAGTCCGTTGTGTGAAGCGAGGTTCGTTGAGTGAGTCGCGTAATGGACAAACAGAAAGTTCGTTGTACGCAGCGTTCGTTATGCGAGGCGTTTGTTGTGCGAAGCATCACTGTATTAAAAAAAATGAAAACAAAAGACGGTCCGTCGTTAAACCGATAAAAAACTTCGAAAATATTGTAAACAGAAAGACGTTCAAAGCTGTATTTCGTTGTAAGCAATATAAACGTATATTATAAAAGGCAAATATCGTCCCTTAGCTAACAACACAGTTTTTACATTTTAATGCCATTGGATGGAGCTACTCATTGCGCTTCGATCTACCAATCACATTCTAGACGTTTCGGACAATAAGAGACCAGAATTCCAAAAATAGTGAGAGCGCACAAGCCGGTAGCCTATATAAAGCATACAGGTTTTTTCGCTCTCCTGTAAAGTTGGTCAAAACGAGTTGTGCGGTGTTGTAAGCTAAGGGACGATATGGGATTTTAATTTTGAGTCAATCTAACCGATACGTCGTATTAACCGAATATACTGTATGTATATTCTTTTGTGTTTTATTTAATTCTTGCTACCGCACCCCGTATTATTTTTTTATAATTTAAAATGCGAATAAAAACTTTTATTTTGGTACGAAAAAAAAATCCAAAAATTAAATTATTTATTTATAAAAGAATCGCAAGTAATTTAGAACAAAACATTAGTGCGTGAAACGGCTATGCTATATATATAAAAGCTATCCGCGAAAGGTGTGTAGAAAGTATAAGTACTTGCGAATGACACCGAGATGGATGGAGGCCCCGCGGAAAGAGGTGCCGCCTTTTCTCTGTAGCACAGTCCGCCGCAGCACCTTACGGGGCTAAGCGATTGCATGCATATTAATGAACTTGGAACAACCACCTATATCTCTATATATTCTATATAGTATATACTTAACCCTCATCATAACGTTAGGCGCTTGTCTTTGCTATTGCTCTATGATCGAACGATGTTTATTAACGTATCGTTAAAACGATACAGTGTTCAATACGTCTAATATATACACATTTACACATATATTTATAATCGAAAATTGTTGTAACATTTTTGTGTATTTATTATAAAAGGAGGGGAATGAATTTTACATCATTCGAAAGGTACTGTACCTTAGATGTGTACACTGGTAGAAAGGTTTACTTGAGCCAAGAAAACCTTGTTTTGTATACAGGGTGTTTGGTTCGGCGATACGAATATTTTGAAGGAAGGTAGAATGAGTCATTTGGAAGTGATTTAAGTAAATATACCTATATAAAAAGTGATACAGTTTTTTTATATCGGCCTTTTAGTAAATTTTTAAGAAAACCCAGATTAATACATGTTAACGGTATAATAGTTCAAATGTTAGAGTGCCCATCTTTTTCAAACACGATTTTTATATTACTTTAATGTCTATGCTACATGTATTAATCTGGGTTTTCTTAAAAATTTACTAAAAAGGCCGATATAAAAAAACTGTAGCACTTTTTATATAGGTATATTTGCTTAAATCACTTCCAAATGACTCATTCTACCTTCCTTCAAAATATTCGTATCGCCGAACCAAACACCCTGTATAACGAAAACAATATTTTCTTAAGATAAGAAATGTATTCTTAAACCAACTATAGTATTCTTGGACGAAGAACTAATGTAGTTGGATTAAGAGTACTTTCCTTATATTAAGAAAATATTGTTTTCGTTATATACAAAACAAGATTTTCTTGGTCCAATAGAGTTTTTTTTATGTGTACACACATGGTTTATTTAAAAAAATATACATTTTTTTCAAATCATGATATCTAAAAATTCACCGTAATTTTTTTTCTACCCTTTTGTAAAGTAAAAGACTCACATTTGGTCTTTCATCATCGGTAAAATTAAAACAATCTACTTTCGAAAACGTCTACGAACGATTAATAATATATTGTGTAGCAAGGGTTGAAACAAGACGATTTCTGACTAGGGCGAGAGTTGACTGCCCGAGCGAAGCGAGGGCTGTCATCGCACTAGTCAGAAATCGTCTTTGTTTCATCCCGTGCCACACACGCTATTTTTCATATCACATGTAATGAAACAACGAGTTTTGATTTCTGTAGCCAGTCGAAGTAAGACTATTTCAGACAAATAGCGCAGTAATATCTTATACTATTTTAATAATAAAATAATTCAGAAATAAGATTGGCTTTTGTTTATTACAAATTCGATTCTGACAGACTGGGTTCAAAACTAGTTGTTTCTATGCATGTGATATGAAAATTAATTTTATCCAAACTTGTAAATAACTACTAAATTGTCTATAAATATTCTATATATTTTCAATACAAATTGACATAAAAATGATTTTAATTTTAAGATAAATGTTTTTTTAGGACTGTTCCTGATAAAAGTGCATATTTTTTAAATTAAGTGTAGGTAAATCTATAGGGGTGAGTTTTGGTGTAAAAAATTTTCACAAAAATCGTTAAATAACCACTGTCGTTGATTATTTATAAAATAACACTTGAATTAAAACTTTTACTTTACTATGGGGGGTGATTTAGTATTTAAGAGTTGGTGCCTACCTTTATAACTTATGTGTATTTTTTAACACACAAAATTATACTATACAAAGTATATTAACCATTTTGTAAATTTCATAAATGTGTCTTTACCTATATCGTTCGAATTAAATATAATATAATGGGGTTGAAAAAATATTAAAAATAATAACTGGATTTTATTGAAATTATGAATTTATATTAACTGTGATTGTTTTTAACAAGTTAATGAAGTTTAATTATTCTTGCTATGACAATTTCACATGATCTTTAGAATTTACTATTGAAATTTCTTATTGGATTTAATCTGAAGTTAGCCCCCCTTTTATAATTGAATTTTAATTTTTTTAAGATTGTGCTAAAATGTGCTCGTTTTTTCCTACATTGTTCAAAAACATCAATACTCTGAGAACTGATAAAAATGTATTTTTTGGGACAATATTAGAAACAACTAGCACATTTTGGCACAGCTTTCAAAAATTTGAATTTCATTCAATTATGAATAATGGAACTTTAAATAAAATTAATTATACCCTATATTTAATATATTTGTCAAATATACTACCTATTGATTAAAATTAAATAAATTAATTTCGTTTTTTTATTTTAATTCACTTGAGATTAAGTTATACATCTTATTTGTATTTTAGATCAACGTTTTGTTACATATTGCAGTGAATATTTATTATAAAGTATTATATAAAATTCGTACATATAAATCGAAACGTAAATACAATTTTGTTAAGAATAATATTAATAACAATTCTACGAAGAAAGAAATGAAAAATATCTCATAATGAGTAGAATATAAAACGCCTCTTTTACAAATTTATCTTCCCTTTCATCGTGAGATGAAATCAGAAGCTTAAAAACGATAATATGACATCTAAAAATTCAAATGAATAAAAGGTTAAAAATTACTGTACGTAAAAGGTATGAAAAATTTATAATCTCTGGCGCGATAAAAAGTGGTATAAAATATATCCCCATCTCATACTGTTACATTGGATTCATATACCATTTATCTCTTTTCAACACGCTAGTATGAATTCCACGATCCGTGTTTCTAATGGAGATGGGGTCGCGCAGCAAGGTTGATGTTGACATTAAAGTGGGCTAAGGTGGGGTTGGATACAGATTATTTTAAGAACTCTTCAAAACGAAGGATTTACCACTTACTCGTTAAGAAACAGTTGAAAATAAACGGAAAGATTTTAGAATTGGGGTAAGGAGTAATTGTGAAATAATTGGATGTCTTAAAAATATATTAATTTCACTGAGAAAACGTTTTTACTTTCCTTAATTGAAAAGGTAATTTCAAGTTAAATATTTAGAAAAATAATTTCATGTTTGAAGTGATTAAATGTTAAAGAGGTACATTATTTTAAAAGGTTTACTTTAAATTAAATTAATTTGTTATTTTTATATATATAAAAGTGATTATAAATACTCTTTATTAAAACGCGGCTTCGTTTAGAATTTTTGAAAAATATAGTTCACAAAAAAATCGTTCTTTTTATTCTACACATGCAATTCTTTACTACATTATATTATTTTTGATATACAAAAAAAACTGTTTTGGACCAAGAAAATCTTGTTTTGTATATAACGAAAACAATATTTTCTTAATATAAGAAAAGTACTCTTAATCCAACTACATTATTTCTTCGTCCAAGAATACTATAGTTGGTTTAAGAATATATTTCTTATCTTAAGATAATATTGTTTTCGTTATATACAAAATAAGGTTTACTTGGCTCAAGTAAACCTTTCTACCTGATAAAACAGAAACACGATGTTTTTTTTAACCAAAATAATACTATTTTGTTAATTTGTTTATTTAATATCTGTTAAGGGGCCATACCAGTGTGAAATTTTCAAAAAATCAATATTTTTTTTGCCTTTTTGGAGAGTTTATACTATAGTATATATTTACTCTACGATAAACTAGGATATTTTTGATGAAAATTGACGATTTGGCATTAAAACTACGACCATTTTATAGGTAATAAAACAAACTTTTTTTTTTCAAAACTACGCCATTTTGTTAGATTTTGATTTTTTTCGAAAATCGCAGGTCATCGTACAGAAAATACCTTTCAGTTTAACGACATTTTTTCTTTTTTCTATTTCAGCTACACCATCGTCCGGAATCATGGCCGCAGTGGAGATTTTTTTTTGGCGCCTCCGAAGTCGCTTAGATATCGATATTTTTAAGTGAAAAAATTATGGAATATACCTCTAATATAACTAAATATATTCTAAATTTTTCAAAATATTTCATTAGCTATTATTTTTTCTTCCAAAAAAATTCCGAAAATCACCCAAATTTCCAGCGTTCATACTGGTATAACTCCTTAAACTATTCTCCTAATGACTTAAAATTTTGTCAGGTTTTTAAAAATATTAATATCTTGTTATTTTTAAAGTTTCTTAAAAATCTATCTTGGTATATCAGTTTCCTTAAAAGATAATAAATAAACACAAAAAACCACCCAAAATTATTACTTACACCATAAATTTTATGATTTTTAATACACAACACTCTAATAAAAAAAACGTGAATTTTATAAAGCGTTCATGACGAAATATTTAGGTAAGCGAAGGTGAAATCGATCTAGCAGGCTCTGACAGGCAATGAAAACAATAGGCCGATAAAAAATGAGCTTGAGATTACTTTGCATCCCGTTCACCGACAGCCGATTCATTAATTTTATACCTAAGCCCCCCGTCCCCCCCACCCTTCACGGTATGTGGGCGGGGAAGAGACGCCCGACGGTGATTCCACGGAAAATTAATATCAGGTTCAATCTTGCAAAAGGAAATACTTTAAGTATACCTTCAGGAAATTTGTTACAAATGAAATTTCGTCTGTTTTTTGTATTTACTATTGTATTAAATGGTTTAGGTGATTTGAGGGCGTCCATTTATTATTATTTTTGATTCTCCTATAACTTTAGTAAGGATTTATATGTTTTGCTCCCCCCCCCCTCTATTAAGGTATCCTACGACATTTTTTTTATAAAAATGTACTAGCACCAGTCATGGGTACTTTAAGAGTAAGGTATACTGTTTTATTAAGGAATTATAGGGTTCATTTTTGTTATTTTCATAAACTCATATTATAGCCCAGGCAATAGACTCAAAAAAACGGTCAAACTAAGAAAAAATTCCGACCAAGCTGGATTTTGGTGGAGACTTTTATTTTGATGTCCTAAATATACCCTAAAAAGTCCCCTTAATTTGGATGGCGGGTTTTTATTTTTTAGGGGGTAAAGAGGGGCTGATTCTAGTTTTTTGCAAATATCTCAAAAATTATTAATTTTTCGAGAAAAATTGTAATGAAGAAAATTGTAGCTGATAAAATTCTACACAAAAAAAGTATTTATACTTTTTTCGTATAATCAATACTTTTTAAGTAAACTGTTAACCCAGTCAATGGTGTAGTGAAGAGTGCCAAAATCTGAACTTTTAGGGGCAAGCAATTTTATGGTTGATTATTATAGATTTTGGGGCGTAAAATTCGAAAAAAATAACCCGAACTAGCGAAAAGTAGTGCAATACCCTTAAAAAAGGAGTTGAAGGGTGAAAACCTCGTTTTAAAGATTTTTTTCAATTTTTCTCAAAATCTAAATCGATAACGGGGTGTTTTTAAGGTTGATATTTGTTGGGGACACTTAGACGAATCGATCGGGACCACAAATATTGAATTTGACAGAAAAATACTCTTTCTAGAGGGTTTAAAAAAACGTAAAAATGTTTATTTCGAGGAAAAAATTTTAAAATTAATATTTTTTGTTCAAATCAAAATTGGTCTCAAATTGTTCCTGAAGTTCTAAAGAATACTAATCAACCATAATTTTTAAAAATATTAATATTTAATTAATGAAAATTGATAAAAAAAAATTACGTTACCTACCCTTAAACATACACACGTTCTTCCTTCGTTCAAAGTTAGACAACAACAATATATATGGAGGCTAAAAGTACACGTCGGTAGTGTTGGCAACACAATATATCGTTCAGTTGTCAAAATATCTTCGTATCCGAAATTAAGACACTATCCGACATTTGGGTACTTTCCTCTACTAGTACACAAACGTTAAAAAATAAAGATTTGTAAAATTGATAAATTTGATATTTGTTGGGGACACTTAGACGAATCGATCGGGACCACAAATATTGAATTTGACAGAAAAATACTCTTTCTAGAGGGTTTAAAAAAACGTAAAAATGTTTATTTCGAGGAAAAAATTTTAAAATTAATAATTTTTGTTCAAATCAAAATTGGTCTCAAATTGTTCCTGAAGTTCTAAAGAATACTGACCAACCATAATTTTAAAAAATATTAATATTTTAACCAATGAAAATCGCTAATGTTTAAGAGTACGTAACGTAATTTTTTTTTCTCAATCTAAATCAGGGTTTACATGGTCTGAAATTTGGTCACCTTTATCAAAACGCAATACAATCAAATATGTTATTTCATTTAATTTCATTTGATTTAAAACAGAATTTTCTTTCTGTACGTACGTGTATGTATATTATATAATAATACCTACCCTTTTTTATTTTCAAGTTCAAACTGTCTACACGTTTGTAGACAAAGCTATAAAAGACAATGTCATAAAACAGATCGGCAACAACAACTAAAGTTGACGGTATAATAGTACGTTTGTATAAATTTCTGTATATAACAATTTTTCTCCGGCATTTGGTCGGTTGTGCTTCATTTGCATGCATAGAGCTCCACCTCCAGCGACACGAAAAAGGTGTTACTGTGTGCGTCAGGCGTCTGGAGACGACGCGCGGCCTCTCAGGAGTGTCTCGCGGGGAAATCATGCCCCCACCCATCCCTGTACCTGGCATTCACTACCCCTCGATACCTTGAAAAACGTCCACGCGTTCGAGAAAAAGTAAGCGACAGTAAAAAATAATAATAGATTTTTTTTCGCGTAAGATATTACGAGGGGGAGGGGGACAATGTAAAAATACGTTTTTGACAGTTTTATATAATTTTTGCGTAAAATTTTACGTACACAGTAAAAAAATTTTCGTAAAATTTAACACTTAAATGAGTGTTACTGATTTTTTTACACGCAGTGAGTGTTACTTTGGCTCGACTTTTTATTTTTGAAGAAATAACACACTTGCATGTTAAAAGTAACATACGAGAGTGTTAGAATTAGTCCGGATGAGCTCGTCAATTTTAACACATTAAAATGTTGTTTGTAACACTTGTAGAGTGTAAAAAATTTAAGGTTATATTAAGACTATCAAATTGTCACAGATGAAATTTCATAGTACTACTTACGTTTTTTTTTATAAATAACAACACCAATTTTATATTAAATAATAAATTAATTAATATAAATATTAACAATATTTTCAAGGTCAAAAGAAGATTTAATATTACACAATCACATCACTGTACATCACTGGGTTGTAGAATAGGTTATATTCCCGCGCATTGTTCCGAACGACGCCGAACTTGACACGCGCCATGTGTTAATTCAACACTTTTTATGTGTTATTTATGAACGTACTAACACATTCGCTGTGTTACATTAACATTTAAAAATGTTATTGATACTTGCCACTGTTTGGAAAAGATTTTTAACACAAATTGTGTGTTGATTTTAGAGTAACATTCATAAAGTGTTATTTGAATCTCTAATAACATTTTAATGTGTTAACAATTGAGTCGATGAAAGTACACTTGCCTCGTGTGTTGATTCAACACACAAAAATGTGAAATATTTGACACGCAAATTTTAACACTCATTTAAGTGTTAAATTTTACGAAATTTTTTTTACTGTGTAAGGGGAGGAATGGGGACAAAGAGTGGTATGTGATTTATGAAATTTTTTTGACTTTTTTTTAATTCAATTACTATTCAAATTATGAGCAATCGAAGGAGCTTGCACTTCTTTTTGTAATAGGTACCACCAATATTTTTTTCACAGATATCCAAAATCTCTTCTTATACATCAGTGCAGTACATATTCGTAGGTATAAAGTGGCCATTTAAATAATATTCACCATAACATTGGACTTAAAGTATAAAGTATAGTATACCCCGCGAACGAAAGTGATATGATGATGATTCTGTTAGAATAAGAACCAATGTCAGCAGTTTCTCTGTTTATGTGGTGCCGGCGGGGGCGGCTGCCGCGCTTCACGAGTGTAAATGTGTGGTTTTATGATTCTGCAATGTCGTATAAACATTATAGATACATTCTCTCGCATTGCCATTTCTCCAGGCGATTGGGAACAATTTTCACAACTGTTGTATTGACGTGGTGGTGATGGTGATAGCGCGGTAAGGCGAACTAGGGTTGCCAAGAATTAAATCGTATAACCTAAGGAAACAGAAGCCAAATGGTTTTAAAACATCTTTATTTTAGTGGATGATAGAATATACAATTTTTTCTTATGTCGACGTTAAGTCCGGTATCAAGCTAGCAAGCACTTTCAAATTAGGTATCAAACTTATATAACAGTTTTCTTGGAGTTTCATGAAGACTTTGACAAGTTTCACGCACGCGTTGTATGTAAACACTAACAATGGTGATATTATGATAATTATTTTGTACAGTCAGAGTCTGCACCAACTGTGTTACAATACGTTGAAGTATCACTGCTCTAAATTCCATAGCAAATCCATAGATACTATAACAAAATTAATACCTCATTTGAGTGTGCTTGCTCCTTTATGAAATCGGACATAAGAATGTGTTACCAATAGATCTGATTGTGTCGTTTAAAAGGATTTTGTTTAAAACGTGAGGTTTTTCAGATAATCTAACCTTAATACAAGTCTTCAGGCTTCCGCGGTGATCTTGAAATGGATCTTGGCTTCTGGGTGTAAGCCGCGTCGATTTGGTCATTTTACTGGCCAACGTTTCGTCACACATTGCAGTGGACATCTTCAGGGCTCTTGTTACAAGAGCCCTGAAGATGTCCACTGCAATGTGTGACGAAACGTTGGCCAGTAAAATGACCAAATCGACGCGGCTTACACCCAGAAGCCAAGATCCATCTAACCTTAATGTCCAATTGGTAATGTTTAAAATATGTATTACCAAGTGGGTGATTTTTTTCTAAAGTTTTCGTTCCCGGAATCAAATAGTACTATATTTCCTCTTTACAATGAATTTTTACTTTTCATTGTACGATTTTTTTTCGCTTAGATTATTTGTTTGAAGGTATATATTTTTTATAATAGAGTGCAGGCTAGACTTTCTTGAAACTAGTAAATCTCAGCGATAAAAAATCGTAGGTACAGTGAAATGAAAAAATTAACCCATTAACGCCCGCCGAATAAATTTGTGTACACCTCATTTTATAATAAATGCTGCTGTCTATGGATATTAATTCACAATATTTCCTTAAAAATCAGTTGGTAGAAGTGCAACAAACAAAATATCTTAGCGTTATTAGTTTCATAAGTGTTTAAACGTGTTTTAATTGTCCTGAATAATTTTTATATGAAAAGAGGTACGTGGTATGCTAATATATTTTATCCAACTAGAGCATTTGATTTCAAATTTTGTTCAAATCATATGAAATAACTTAAATATACATATAACATACATTTAAATGAAATTTATCTAAATAAAAATGATATCAGAAAAGCAGTCACATACTCTCTTAAACTGAATCAGTGAGAATTCCACTGATTCCCTCAGTGAAGGCAGAACTCACTGGAAAATCAGTGGTTCTCACTGGTAACCAGTGACTTTTGCGCATGCGTCGTATGTCAGCTGTCATCCATTTTACGTTAAGAACGATTACAATGTGTTATAGTGGTAATTGCTTTTATCGTGATTAATAAGGTAAGTTTACATTTGTTTTTCTAATTATTAATATCATGATATGGTTTATATAATATACAATAATCCCAATAAAATAAAGATATAACATACTTATGATTTAAACGCGAAAATAAATTCTAACCTCATTTGTGTATTTCAAGATTTTCCATATACATACATGACAATAGTATCTATGTTTATGGAAATTATATTAGAATTATTATTAAAAATTATGTTAAAGTATTAAAATTTCTGCCTGCTCTTCAATGTAAATAAACTTTTAGAATCTTAAGAAGAATTGGCAATTTATGTGGGCTAATAAACAACCTAACCTCACTTTTATTCTAATTGTAAGTAATAACTATGCATTACTTACAACTTACAATGATTCTCAGTAAGCTTATATCTTTTTACCATACTTTTCTATTTTGTTATAGTTTATATGTTGTTTTTAGATAAATAAATATTAATAATTTTTTTTAGTTATCCATCTGTCAGCAAAAACAGCGTTAGCCAAAGCAATTGTGGCAGAATTTCCACATCTACGAAATGATTATTCATCTGAAGGATATGTTAGTACTATTGAACATGTACATATGTATATATAAAGTTTTGCACATTATTTTTTTATTTTTTTAGATTTATTAGGAACACTATTACGATGAAAAAACAAAAAAAGGTTTTATTGAATTTAGATTATGGACGACTTAGCCCTTCAAAAACAAAATATCAACTAAAAAAAACCTTTGGATTCTGGAACTATTAGTTTGGATATTGAAAATCTGAAAACTGAGGAAATGAATGAAAAAGTATAAAACATTTTCATCATTATTTGATAAAATCAATTTGTTCGGTTTATCGATATTATTATTTTTATTCGCAGTTTTTTTTTACAGATCTCGATGATGAAATTTAAAAATCCAACAGAAGAAAATAAAAATACAATAATTCAAGGATTACATGATACTTATATATTTAAACGATATTGGATACTGACAGAACAACCAACAATTACACAAATTTTCCAAATGTATCCGCGCTTGCAAGATTATCATGGTGAAATGGTATAAAAATATTTTTATTATATTATATGATCAACGTACAATTAATATAATGAATATGATATGATGTAAAAAAATACTTTCAGATTGATATAGAATTTCAAAAGATGTTTCCAAAATTAAATGATAATTTTATATCTATAAATTTCCAACATACTATACACCACGTATTCTATCTTATGCGAAAAAATTTCGCCCTGCCATTTTTATAATGTCCAGAACGATTGAGAATGGTGAATATCATATATATACAAAATAAATTTTGATTTTAATTATTATTAATACCTGTGATATTTTTTTATAGTTAAACATTGAAAAAAGCAAAGAAGAAGACGTAATGATAAGGAAGATTAGAAGATTTGGAAAAAACGCTGCGAAGAGAAAGCTCAGAAAATATTCAACCCTATATTATTATTGTAAAAAGACAAGGAGAATGTTCAGTTTTTATCCAAGGAGATGGATGCCTGTCAAAAGTACCTGAAAGTTCAAGTCCTTTGAAAGCTTTCGATATTTTATATAAATTTTTTTATGTTTTTAATGTGGAATATCCACGAAATTTAGTCAATTTCTACAATTTTATTGATAAGTTTATTTATAAGATGTCTGTGCAATCGTGCATAGGGATGAAATGATACCGCTGAGGTATCGATACTTTTACTCGATACAGTATCGGTCGTAAAGTATCAATACTTACTCGGTATCGATTGAAAAGTATCGATACATACTCGTATCGATCGATTTTTTTTGTAAAATTTGCCAATCGCATAAAAATAATTTTGTAACCTTTAAAATAAGTTGTTAGTGACTAATAATTTATTTAAAAAAAATTATTTTCACCCTTATATATGCATGCAGTTCATCCAATACTTCTAATAAAAAATCTAATGGTAAAAGAATTAATTTTTTATTTGAACTTGAAACGTGTTAAATGTAGCAATAGCGCACTCAGCTCAATTGAATATAAAGTCCATTAAAATGAGTACAACGTATACTTGATGACATGTAAAAAATGGGATAGATGCTTATATAGCGTAGATTTTAATTCATATATTTGACGGTTGTTTGTTTTTGTACATGACGGTGCATTCAAAAATTTCAATATTCAATTCACAAAAAATCATTTTCATCAGTATACCGATACCTACTCGATACTTAGTTTCAAAGTATCGATACAAAAAGTACTTGGTATCGGAAGAAAAGTATCGAGTAAGTACTCGTATTTACTCGTATCGTTTCATCCCTAATCGCGCAGTGTTGTGTGTTCTCTCTACATCAATATTTCTAATATAGAACTTGGAGGAGAATGACAACTGTGATTTATAATACTATACAGGGTGTCCCATTTTAATCTATCACCCCCATATTTTTTAATATCTATCAATTAAATAAATAAATGTTTCAAATAAAAGTTGTTTGATTTTGAGGGGGACCCAAAATGGCGTTATTAATTTTTGATTTTTTGGATGTCTTCATGGTCAAATAGGCCCGACATTTTTTTTTAAATGGAAACCTATATTTTATATTACGGTATCTTATTTTTTGGAAAAAAACAAGTAGCTTTTGTTTCAAAAAAATTTTTCTATGACCTTTTTTTTAATATTCAACAAAATAATTTTAGATTTTTACTAATTTTTTACTCGAAACCCATTAACTTTAAAGGAAAAATGTAAAAAACGAAAAATGTTTATTTTAATCTGATATATGTAACTAGGGAAATTATATCAGGATTTTTTGTTAACTTTTGCTCTTCAAAATATTAAAGCAAAAAAATAAAAATAAATAAATAAATCTGAAATCATTTTCCTAGTCATACAAAATTTTTTTTGAAACAAAAGCTACTTGTTTTTTTTTCCAAACAATAAGATACCGTAATAAAAAATATAGGTTTCCATTTGAAAAAAAAAATGTTGGGCCTATTTGACCATGAAGATGTCCAAAAAATCAAAAATTAATAACGCCATTTTGGCTCCCCCTCAAAACCAAACAACGTTTATTTGAAGCATTTATTTATTTAATTGATAGATATAAAAAAATATGGGGGTGATAGATTAAAATGGGACATCCTGTATAGTTATCCAATTGTTATAACAAAAAAAAATGTTTTACATAAACAAAAACGCAAAAGTATTAAAAAAATTATAGCCTGTTAAAATGTAAATTAAACAAATTATCATTATACTGTATTATGTATTAAGTTGTGCAATAAAAACCATCTTAAAAAATAACAATAAATTTTTATTATTTATGAAATTCTCTGTAATGAAATTTCACTGATAAATCAGTATATATAACTGAACTAATCAGTGAATAGTCACTGATTACCAGTGGAAGACTTAGCACTGATAAATCAGTGAATATAACTGAACTAATCAGTAAATAGTCACTGATTACCAGTGGAAGACTCTGCACTATTTCAATCAGTGAATAGTCACTGATTATCAGTGACTATTCACTGATTCAGTTCAAGAGAGTATATCTGCCGAATTTACTCTCTTAATTATACCCTGTTTTTTTTCTAAATATTAAAAAAAAACTTTGTGTTGTATATTTAGTTAAATATATTGAATATGTACTTAATTTCATTAAAAAAATATTTTGCATGTTTTGTTTTCATTTGGGCATAAATGGGTTAAAGGGGAAAGAAAGTACTATTTGTTTGTTATGTAAAAAAATATTTTTAACGACAAAATGTACTTTTCTCGAACGTAAAACAGTGAAATATGATATTTTCGATAAAAATTGTCAACCCTATTTATATGAGGAAATACTATTTGTCGTTTACAAATTTCTAGCGTTGATTATTTACTCCGACACTATGTGTGTGTGTGTGTGTCTGTGTGTGTGGGTGTGTGTTTGCAAGGTGTATTCTTCTTCTACCCATTCACTGTTAAATTTAATGTGATGTAATGATAATAATAACAACGTTTTATAGAGGTTCCTATTCACACGCGATTGTTGTAGTTATGGTTTGGTAAAATCGTCTATTACTTGCTGGAAAATTTGTCATTTCCTTTTGGTATAAATGTTAATTGTTCTTGTAATTGTTATATAAAGTTACACTTGATTTTAATTGATTTTTAGGATAGATTTATACCAAAATTAAACCAAAAAGTTCATTTGAAATATTCTAATTTGAGAAAATGCAAAAAAATAGATTTTTTCAAAATTTCTAACTGGGTCTGCCCCCTTAAATCAAACCATTATTATGGTACTTTTAAATAATTATGACATTCATGAAAACGCTATCTAAAAGCACTGGTGGTTGGTGTGCAATATAACGGCTTATGATACAGTTTAAATAAAGCAATTGTCACAAAATTGTTCGTATATAACGAAAACAATATTTTCATAATATAAGAATAGTACTTTTAATCCAACTACATTATTTCTTTCCAAGAATACTATAGTTGGTTTAAGAATATATTTCTTATCTTTAGAAAATATTCTTTTCGTTATATACAAAACAAGGTTTATTTGGTTCAAGTAAACCTTTCTACCTGTGTATGTACCAATTTTCGTTGATGAAGAAATTATTGTGTTTTGTTTGTATATTTTTTACTATTTTTACTGTACTACACTAGAATTTTTCAATCCTGGTAATTTAAAAGCGATCCTTTTTAATTTTTAAACGTTTTTTTAAATGCGTTAAAAATACACCATATAAAATATATTGTTAAATTCGTGCTTCAATAAGATTTAATTTGACACATTTTTGATACTCTTAAGGTAGCTGGTCCGTAAACATGTTTTCGTCAGATTTTGTTTAAATTGCACAGGAATATTCCCTAGATTAATATCTGAAAAATAGCCCAATTTTATTATAATTGATCATCTCAGTCATGAAAAACGATCTCAAAGTTTATATTTTTAACACAGCTTATATGGACTAACCGTACCCTAACGTAACGTTTTATTAGATAAAATTTAAACGTAGCGTCAGATTTTCATAAAAAACTGAAATGTTGTATATTTATATCAAAGAAAACAGTATACAAAAAATTGGAATTATTGACCATCCCGTTATTAAGATTTAACCAGATTTAACTACCAAACCATCACATAAATTACAGTATTGTTGACAATGTGGCAACAACGTATTCATTTCATTATAGTAAATAATACACGAAATAATTTTTACAAAATATGATAAGTGGATTGAAGGGAATTATAATCGATTTCATTAATTATTAATATATTCTTTGTTAGTTAAGATGATAAAATATAATCATTTGACAAGTAGTTAATAGTAGATAATGTACATCGTTGTCATGATCATTTCTCTAAATTAAAAATATGTACTCATGGCCTAATGTGATCACATTATGATGAACAAAGTACCTTAAGACACCTTTGATTTTTTTTCTATCTCCCAATAAACTTTTTTATTTAATATTTTTATTTCAAATAGTTTCAAATAAAAAAATCACCTGTAACAGACAGACGGACGGACACCCAAGTGTCTTAACACTAAAAAGGAATAACAAACAAGACAAATCATTCCAAACATTAAAATCAATCATACTATTCCACATTAAATCAAATCGATCCATTATAGCTATTGCATTCGAATCACGAAGAAAGAGTAAATCATACAACCATTATTTTAATACGCACCCTACACGACATACATCCACAAATAATGTTAAATAATGATAAGTGTTGACACTACAAACTCTCCATACACACACTCTGTAGACACAGCAATGATATCTGGTGAATAAACATTATACGTGATGACGTAACTGTTTCATAACCGCATTCATCAATTAAATAATAATACATATATGCACACGCATCTTTGAAAATATTAAAACATCATATTCGAACGGCCTCCCACATATTATTACTTCCTGTTACATTTATTATCCATATATGAACATTAGCGTCTGTGGAAATTGATTCGAGAGGGGAAGCCAAATAATAGTTTTAGATATATCGTTGACACAACTCAAAAAATATCGAATTTGTACTTAACTCATTAGAATGTAAGAAGGTATAGATTTTTTTGCAAGAGTTTCACAACTGTTAATTCCAGGGAGCAAAATTTGATCAAATTTTTTTATGAAAAACTGTCACAAGTCAAAGCCTTTAAGGACTTTAAAGGGTGGTAGGATGGTGAAACATATAGGTAAAATTTGTTCAAATGGTAGTATTATTAAGCGTGTAAAAGTTGAATTCACTAGCGTTTTTCTAAATCATTAAAATAAAGTAGCATTCAATTATATACCTACATTTGTATGTTTAAAAACGTGATTTCCCAAAACTCGCGACGATATGTACTATTTAAAAAAAATGTAAGAATAATAATTAGATAAATCTGAGGTTTATTTAAAAAATATTTTATTTGGTATATTTTTTTATAAAAAATAAAAAAATGTTTTTATTTTTTTATTTTACTGTAACAATATGAATAAAATTGTAACGGGAGTAGTTATTTGGCGGTAAATAATTTATAAACTATTTGATTTACTGTACTGAGGGTAACGCGCCCAGTATTATCAACTTTAACTAAATGCTCCTTTAACTAACTGTCAAATTATCAACAGATCAAAGCATAATACATTTAATTAAAAAGATTTTAAATTATCTGCAGTATTTCCTTACAACGTATATTATGTCTATTTTTCATTGAGAGCTTAAATATTGATTTAAATCACGTTTGTAATACACCAAATTTACTTTAAAGGAGCATTTAGCGCTAAAGGAGCTTTAAATTAGTTGATAATACCGGGCATAAGTCGAATAGTTTTTGACTTATTCAATATTGAAATTAAAATTAGCGTTGTATGATTGCTATGATGAGTGTTAAAATGCTATCAGGTATTTGATTTTTTTAAAACATTTTTTTCTTTTATTTAATCAGTTTTTCGAAAAATCGATTGAATTTAGCATAGCAAAAAAAACTAATGAAAAAAGTAGATATTAGAAGTTACATGTTTTTTTGAACTAACATTTAAAAATATTAAAAAAATTATAATTTTACTTGCGAATATACGAGTATATATGTAGATTTTAAATTATAGAAAAAAGAAAACTAATTTGTTAAAAACTCTTTAAATATATCCAATAAAATAGGTATTTCAAGCTTAACGAACAAAAAACCTTTTGAAAATCGAGTCCGCAAAAAATTCCAATCTGGGAGCCATTGAAATGTGGGGGTCATGATAAACTCATAAAAAAATTAGAAAAAATATTTTTTTATCAAAAATTGTACAATAGTCAAACAGATAAAAAACTCAATGAAAAAAAAAATCGTAGAAAAAAAAAACATTTTGAAGCTGAGAAACCAAGGTTTCAAATTTAGTTGCAATTTGATTTACACCCGACACATGCTACCAAAATTACAATAAAAATTAACAAAAAAATGAGGTCATCCTTTATTGTCCTATTACTTTTTGCATTGATAATAAAAATAATTTCATTGACGAATTGAGGTACATAGGTACATAGGTACCCATTCACCCTTCAACCGACGCACATGTCTATATACCCCCCCCCCCCCAAACAACATACAGGGTACATTCCTACAAGCACCGCAATGACAACAGAAAACCCATTCAGAAGATATAGTAAAGTTCTAAAGTAAATATGAGCGTAACAATCTACAATCATGCCATTTCAGATATATACACATTTGTTGCCGTGCCGAATGTATAAAAGATAAACATTCGATTTGAAATTGAATACGTTGCGAATCGTGGTGATATATTAACAATTATTGTTGTAACATTGCCGCGCCCGTTGATGCAACACCCTCCCCCTTCGCCCCTAAACCCCACAATATACACGCACGTGCATTTAATTTGGGAGATTTACTGTGTGTGCCAAGATGTGGAGAACAGTGGCGTCATATATAACATTTGCCGACTGTAAATAACTTTAATTTAAAATATACAAACATTTAGCCCGGGCGCACATTGAGACGTAGGCGACACAGGGCAGCGCAGCACAGTTTTTGCTACGTGACTTGAGTGACCGCACATTGCAACGCAGTTTCTTGTCTATTTGTAAAAAAGCGTACATGAAGAAAAGAAAAAGTCACGGTAAATTCGTTCTAACATCGGAATTTTCAGATAAACGATTGTATACATATAATATAATTTATATTATAAAATATAGAATAAAATATGAATAATAAAAATGAATAGTAATAAAAACTGCGTGACACGTTCGCAATAAACTGTGTCACAAACACTGCGCGACGCAGGTTCACGCAGGCACTGAACTGCGCTGCCCTGCCCTGCCTCTCAATTAGCGCGCATAAGTACAAACATGGGTTACACAAAAACTGTGCTGTGCTGCCCTGCGCTGCGCTGCGACGTCTACGTCTCAATGTGCGCCCGGGCTTATGATCACAATAGGCATGATGCAATGCAGTAATAAAGTATCATTGAAATTAAAAAAAATGTAGTTATTTTTATATTAAAGGCGAGATTAATATAATTTTTGTTAAAATAAAAATGCGAAAATACAGTAATCCGCCATGTTAAATGGAATACCAATCAGAGCCAATGACGTCACACATCAGTAAACGTTTTTTTTTATTTTAGATAAATATCAATTCTTCTTACAAGATTATAAGGTACCTACATATACCTTATTGAAGAACTTGTATATTTTGGAATTCATTTTTAACACACAAAATAATTAAATTATTGTCTAACTCTGAATGTTTGATTATTGTTGACAAGGAGTGTGACGTCACAACTCTGAAATGTCACCTGCGAGCGTTTTGACGTCAAATTCAAAATTAGTTTTAAAAGAGTCAAATTTTGCAATTAAACCTTTATTTTCTGCAAAAATGGAAATAGGAAACACGTAAGATCAACCTAGAATAGTTTTTTTTTAATTAGTCATCATGCCTTTATTAATGATAAATTTTGTATTTTCTCGAGAAAATATAATAGTTTTTCAGAAATGTGTACGTAAATTATATTTAACTAGTGCTTTGGACCCGCTGTTACCCGGGGATATAAATTTAATCTGCAATAAACCTACTAAATACTTATCGCTTACTATTTATAAGTATGTCTCCACTGAATTTTTTTTCGCTGTAATAATTATGAAAAATAAAAAATAATAATTAATTCTACTTGTGCGTAATATAAAAAGTTACAATAAAAATATTGCCACTTATTTAATATTAGTTTGAAATAATAAAACACAGTCCTCTGATCGGTCACCAACCCAGAATAACTTAATTTTAGAAACAAGAAATTGGAAATATTAAATTCACTTTCATATTTACAGAGATTAATAAATTATTATCATATGCAAATAACATACTTTTATTTTGTGAAATAAATATTTATTAGTGTAAAAATGAGTGAAATTTTGAGCACAGTCCCCTGTGCGGTTGTTTTCCTTTTAAATACTGATGAGCTGTATTCCGTATTTGTATAATTTTTATCGTCAATCTAAAGCACTAAATTGCACCAATCAAGCAAAAAATATCGTGATTTTTTTATTTTGTACATAAATCAAAACTATATTTTAAACTATTGTTTATACAGTAACGCCACTGAAGAAGGGGTAAAGATTGAGTAGAAGACATTCACATACTTGTGTGCGTATCAATCAACTTAATACCAAGTGACCAGAGCTTATTTTTGTGCGAAGTATATCATCGTCTTAAGAAATCATATTGACTGTTCATCTTGTGGTGAAAATTTATTAGTTAGTATTAGATATATGCCTGTGTGTGTGTGTGTGTGTGTGCAAACATAGATATGAGGGGATGGGGCATGTAAAACAATGTTCGACAAGACAAATACATATGTACATACACAAACTAATAAATATGATTAAATTTATGAGATAGGCTTCCTATAAAATTGATATAAATATTTGGATAGCGTTTAAAATCTTATGCTTCCATTGTTTGTGTAATTTATGGCTTTATTCGTTAAGTTTAATAATTATGCAGTAGGTAGTATATAAGTTTACAAATTAAGATATCATTTAAAATTTTAAAGTGACTTTTGGTCGATCCATTTAAATTTTTGTTGGGTTTCTGCGCTATGAATTGAAGTCGATTAAAAATATCAATTGTGAAAATTATGTGTAGGAAAATGTATTAAAAAAGTTATACCTATATAAAAAAAATCAATAAAGAGTGATTGATTGTGATAATTTTTTAACCCTTTATAAACCCATTTCTTTGTGCAAAAAAAAATACAAATCGAAACATTAAAAAAGAAACATTTTCAAATTACGTAAACAAATTTTACCTTAAATCTTTTATCAACCCCATATTCCCTTTCAAAATTTAATGTTTGTTTATTTTACAATTCTGTGAAAAGCATTGAAAGTTACAGATCTTAAAATGTTTTACATCAATTTTTACCTTAACTATACAGAGTAGTAAATAATTTTTTTTTAACAAACTTTAAAAAATTCTCAATTCGGCTGTATATTTAGACATAACTTCGACAAACATGCACCCATTCAGACAAATTTTGGTTTATTTTATTTGAAAGAATATACTCCCGAAGTGATCCTATGTAAATTTTATCAGAATTTGACCATAGACACCAAAGGTACATCACTCAAAAGGAAAAAATTAAAAAAATTATATTTTTGAAATCGGAGCCAGGCTAATAAAAAAACATTTCAATCGATTTTAAAAACTATTAAATTTAATTAAGTACTATATATATATATTATACTTTTTTTAAGTCGATTTTATTTTTTCTTATTTTTAACACAACCCACGAAGTCCGTCTGTCTTCCGCAGCGAAATTTCGCCTCCCTGACCAACAAGTGACCTCGGGTTTTCGCTAAATGGTAGATCTGTGGTTCTAGTTTAGCCAGAGGCGGATTTTGAAATTTGCCGCCCCTAGGCAGTTGCGAAAATTGCCGCCCTTTTTGATTGAATAAAAATAAAAAAGTAAAGGTTTTTCATATCAATGATCTTTTTTAGGTTTTCATGTAAAAAGTTTATCAATTATTAAAAAGAAAACGTGAAGACCTCTTTTTTTCGCTAAAATTTGCCACCCCTAAATTTTTGCCGCTCTAGGCACGTGCCTACACTGCCTGCATGGTAAATCCGGGCCTGAGTTTAGCTTACTGTAGGAATTTTTCCGGTTATGACCCTTCATCCGGCAACGGACATGCATAATGTACATTTTTCATATATTATGGCTTCATCATAGGTGGGCACAGTTAATCGAAAAGTTAACTTCGTTAATCGTTAATCCGTTAATAAAAAAGTTAACTTCGTTAATCGTTAATCCGTTAATAAAAAAGTTAACTTCGTTAACCGTTAAAGCGTTAAAATTCCGAAAATGTAATGGAAGTTAAAGTTAATCCGTTAAAAAGTTAACCATCCAAAATGTTTGTAGATCTTTTTTTAGCTATTTCGACAACTTTGTTATGTACTTTTCATCAAACAACCAATGTAACGGACTTAAGTTAACGGAAGTTGAATTTAACGGAAGTTAACAAAAGCGTTAACATTTTTTTGAGTTAACTTACAAGTTAATCCGTTAACCATTTTATTAACTTCGTTAATTAACGATTAACGGATTAACGAGTTAATCCCCACCTATAGGCTTCATTTATCTCGTTGAACTCGGAATTGATTCACGAATCGATTGGTAAGGATATTTTTTGAGTTGTGTCCAATCCACGTTTGGGTTTTGATAAATTTTTTATTTATTTATCCATACATATTAAATAATTCCTTCATAAATAATCAAAACCGAAAGAAAAAAACATATTGACTTAACAAAAAAATAATGCACAACCCTTAATCAACAGTACCAAAAAAAACACGTTAAATAATAAAATATACATAAAATCATTGAAAAATACACAAAAACTGTAGATTAATCTAGCTAATAAAAATATACCAACATACCCGTACACAACCATACAATCAATCACTTGGCCTAAAGAACTATGTTACTGTGCGAATATTCATCATCAAATTTGAAAAATCAAACAAACCGCCGTTAAAAACATAATATAAAACGACTTATCATCATCTATTATTTTGTGATTAAAATTAGTATGAACTGTATGTATCTACGCAGTCAATCTAAAGCAAGACGGTTATTGAATTATATTATCTGGTTAGCATCGTGTGCCATCATAAATTCAAGTGGAGAGGAGGAAGCATCATCGTCAATCATAATATTGACAACATATATTGGTTCATTGTTTAAAATTCACCGAGTGGTGGTATGGTAGAATTAAGTGAAACTCGAATTAACCCTTGCTTTATGCGGTGTTTCCAAAACAGGTGTTCCAAAAACGTATATTTTACTTTAAAAAAATGGAATTGAGAACCATACATGACTTTCATGTTCTATAATATCTTTTAATACAATAATTTTTAATATAAAACTCACCTTTGTATTATAAAAATTAATTTTCTAATATTCTAATGTCAGTTGTATAATACACATTTGTAGAATAACTAATCTGACATTTGAATTTAACTATTCTGCCGTGCTAAGCACAAAAGCGGTATCTCAGTAAAGGCGAGTTTCGAGAAAATCAAAGTTTTGTTAAAATAGTTTTATTTTTACTTTACAGATTGTTTTTTTTTATTTATTAAATGGAATTTATTCATTATATTGGGAATTTTGGTGGTATCAAAATATAAAGTTATTCACCTACGTATTATTGATATACCTCTAATTCTCTTAGTGATTTAAGGTAAACCTGAGATAGAGAAAACTTTTTTAAGGGTTTTTTCATGTTTTAAATACGATACCGCTATTTGGCTTGGTTCATTGGATTCGTATTTTTTTAAGCTATTCGATGCCATAAAAATCAACTTTACGATTTTTTTTTGAGATACCGCTTTTGTATTAGCAACACGAATTCATTAATATTTAAAATTAAAATTTTGAGGGCGGTTTCCACCCCTTCAGTGGCTATTTAGGCACGTTTATGAAATAAGTTCCTCTTAGATTAGATTGAACTACAAGTGTACCAAGTCTTATCAAAATTGGTGAGATAATACTCACTTTTTAGACGATAATTGGTACAAAATTTCGAATATTTCTGAGACCCCTAATTTGATTAACACCAAAATCAACAGGTCTGGAGTACTAATTAAGACAAACATTTTCTCAAAAAATAATTTAAATCAATGCATATTTACAGTAGGTATCGTGAACGAAAAGAAAATCTACATCCAGACACACGCACGCACAGCCGCCATGCGGAAATTAACTTTTCTTTACTTTTTTAAAGTTAGTACAATCAGAATCTGCTTTTATCACGGACACGATTTTTAGATGCTATTACAATACTTCAATGAATACTAAAAATCCCTATAGGTCATTACTTACGGTACACCTGTACATTATTTAAAAAAAAACTTATTCAAAAATATAGTTAAATATGTATTTAAAATTCATCGATGACTGGTAGATCGCGGTCGACTTGTAGTAAGTTTGATTGTTTATATTTGATGATCTCGAAAATTCTTGGATCGATTTTAATGTATCTTTTACTGGAGTTAAAGTTAAGTTAGTACAATCAGAATCTACTCTTATCTCGGACACGATTTTTGGACGGTATTACAATACTTCCATTTCTTCAAACATGGAAGTAAAAAATGGTATTGACGGACAGACATAGATAAGTAAATAAAAATCAAAAAGTTTAAACTTTTAGCTTTTAAGAGTCAAAAAGTGTAACGAGATTAACAAAAGTTTTGGGACCGCTGTATGACTGTATGACGGTTAATCAACGTCCGCAAAGGGCGTTCTGTCAACAACCCTATGTTGTGGCTAACATTGAAGGTCCCGGCAGCCATTAACAGGCCTGTATCGGATTCACCTTGCCTCTCAATCATTAATTATTTCATTAAACAGACCTTGTTTTAAATATTGGAATTATGTGTATATGTTGTATTTATAATGTACTAACAATGTTGAAGTTTAATCAATTTAAGTAATGATATATGTATGTACTTATTGTATCAACTGATTTTGACTTTCTTATACACATGTATATGAAATATACATATAGTATCTGTATAAGCAAGTATTGTAGAGCTGATTTATTTCAAATCCGGATTTGATGGAATTATTTATTTTGCTCTTCCTTGAATCTATTCTGACTATTTTTGCTATGATATCTGTCTATCTGTCGGTCTGTCTGTCTGTAGACGCTGTAACTCAAATACAACAAATCGTAGAAGGGTGAAATTTCATACGTAAGATTAATTTTTGCCTGGGAAGAAAACCTCCTATTCTTGAAAATTAATATTCAATTAAAAATGAAAGTTCGACATTCAAGCCCTAATAGTATGGGACGGGGACGAGTGTAGATTTTAAATATGTTTATCTGGATACCTGCATGACTTATAAAGATAAATTCGAACAAAATAGTCATCTATTAAAATAAAAATTTCGATATTCAATCCATAATAGCGGGAGTGTCTGTGTTTTTGATATGTTCATCTACATGAGTAAAATAATCTGCAATAAAAAAATCGATCTTCCACTTCTGATGGTGGGGGTAGACAAGGGGTGAATTTTTGCAATTTTTAACAAAGATCCGAGATATTTATGATTTTTTAGGTAATGAATAAAAATCAATTTAAAAAAATGTAATATGTCATCCCCTATCACGTATGGAGGGTTGCAATTAGTTTCGAAATTTACGCAAGCGAAACCGCGAGAATCCGCTAGTATCTTATGCGGTGTTTACACCGAGAAAACAAAACAGAAACACGGTGTTTTTTTTGACAAAAAAGCAATAAATCATATACATTTTTAAATACGAAGTATTTTAAGGTAGTTGATCCGTAAACATGTTTTCGTCAGATTTTGTTTAAATTGCACAGGAATATTCCCTAGATTAATATCTGAAAAATAGCCAATTTTTATTAAAATTGACCATCTCAAAGTTTATATTTTTAATACAGCTTATATGGACTAACCGTATACTAACGTAACGTTTTATTAGATAAAATTTAAACGTAGCGTCAGATTTTCATAAAAAACTGACATGTTGTATATTTATATGAAAGAAAACAGTATACAAAAAATTGGAATTATTGACCATCCCGTTATTAAGATTTAACCAGATTTAACTACCAAACCATCACATAAATTACAGTATTGTTGACAATGTGGCAACAACGTATTCATTTGATTATAGTAAAAAATACACGAAATAATGAAATAATTTTTTACAAAATATGATAAGTGGATTGAAGGGAATTATAATCGATTTCATTAATTATTAATATATTCTGTGGTAGTTTAGATGATAAAATATAATCATTTGACAAGTAGTTAATAGTAGATAATGTACAGCGTTGCCATGATCATTTCTCTAAATTAAAAATATGTACTCATGGCCTAATGTGATCACATTATGATGGACCAACTACCTTAAAGTCACGATGTTTCTGTTTTGTTTTTTCGGTGTAAACACCGTATTATATAACTAATCCTAATGCAGGCCTGCATTGTATTAGATCAAGCATTAGCGCGGGCGCGGGCGACGCATTATCAGAAAGCTACACACACTAGTTTGTAGTAGGTGCCTCCTTGAGTGCAGTAATGCTGGTATGTTAGATACTTCCTACGACGTGGACGTCCGCCACAACAAGTGGTTGTGTCTACAGTAAATAACACATCCGGGTCAACAGTTAGGGACACATATAGCCGCATAAGGGTACCTATTAATGCATCGGGCCGGTGGACAAATGATTTAAAGTTTATTTGTACAATACTCTAGTTTGAGGGTTCTTGAGGGCAGATTTGTTGTGTGATGTGGAGCCTCTGTAGAAAATGTTTTAATATAAATAAAAATATTTGTAATCCTTACTAATACTGTAAATGTGAAACTACTGGACCGATCTTGATGAAATTTGGCAGGGAGATAGCTTACATCCTAAAGAATAACATAGGGTTTTTTGGTATCAGTACATTTCCCGAAATCAAAAATGACGAGACTAATTTACAAAGGAAAAAATATTTTGGCTCATCTCAAAAAATTTTTGATCTAATTTTTTTCACTCAATTTTTTGTAAAAATTAAAATGACAATTGGGATCCGTCAGATGGGAGGAGCCCAAAAAAACATGGCGCAGCTAAGGGTGAATAAAAAAAAATTACAAGACAGCGTCAATAATTAAAATATAAGTATTATAATGTACACATATTTTAAATTCATTCGTTATAATTACAGATAATATCACGCAATAGCATCAAATACAATACGCATACGTTATTTATTTTTGATTGTTTACAATTTTTCAACAAACAAATCTTTTAAATACATATTTATATTATAATAAATCAATTATATATAGGAAAAATTGTAAAATTCTTTCTTGGTACTTGCTGTCCTTTCATTCATTTTATTTTTGGATGATTTAAAACATAAAATTGTGATTTAATCGTAAGTTTTACTATAAACCGTAGGTTTATCTGTCAGTTTTATGCTTGAGATTATTTATTTTTTCATTATTAAATTCTATTACCATAGAAACTGAACCCCCAGTCTAGTTACAAGTTTTGCCACCAGATGGTGTACGCTCATTTGACGGATCCCAATACTTTTTTTAAAATAATATTTTTGCACATAAGTCAAAAAAATTTATACTATTTTTATTCCTTAGTTTTTTTTTCTAAATCGAAAAATGGGGGGGGGGGGTAGTTGTACAGACATATCTTCATTATTATTAAATAAATTAACTAATAAAGTAAACCTGTATTTGAATTGTTAGAGATTAAAATCAGTATTCAACAAAAATACGAAATTTATGTATATCTTTGTAAAAGTTAGTAAAAACAGTACAGCCTAAATTTTCCGAATAAAAAGGCAAGTTCTTTGTTATTCAAAGAATGCGCAATTCATTATTCACTCATAGCGCAGACAGTATTATAACTTGAATTTTCAATACCACATAAAAAGTCGATTAAAATTCGAAAAGAAAAACAAGCCGTAATCATAAAATAGCAGAAGAATTTTGATATTTCTATCTACTTCCTGTTCTTTATTGCCGTAAGACGGGACCCCGTTCCCATAAAGATTCTACACACAGGACAATTAGCCCGTGACACATAAAAATTATTTAAAATAGGTACATGATAAATTATATCCATTGTACGGTTGCTTAAGGTGACCAGAAAGTTTTCATACAATCATTTCATTAATACATAAGTAAAACAGCATACGACCCTTTACAATACAATGTATCCCCCCCCCTCAAGAATTCGATTATATGTGCCTATTTTGCTGTCCTTTTTTGTAAATTAATTTTGGAAGAATTCAAGAGAAGTGCTGATTAAAATTAATTTCTAGTTAGCGTTGAATTAATGTGAAAAATTGACCAAAAAACTGTCCAAATCAAAAAATTTACTTAAGGACGTTAACACTATAAGGTACGGGGCTGACTATGCGGGGAACGGTGCGGGTGAGTGCTTCTGGATAAGCATAAAGTGAAGGCAAGGCATAGCTCTCTCTTTTTCACACATTTATCATTTTTTAATTAAAAAATGCGGGTTCTAATCGTTCTGAAAATTTACAGATATCTTTGTAAATGAATAAAGAATGTATGTTCAAATTTTCATCAAATTCTCTCTGTGACATCACTGTGAAAAGTCCTGTCATGTCTCGAAATTATGCAGTTCTCGTAAGAATGCATGTTCATTTGTTTATTTAATACATCTTAAACTATTCTCCTAATGATCTTAAAATTTTGCAAAGATTTTTTAAATACATATACCTAAATGTCTTGTTATTTTCAAAGTTTCATCGATCGAAATCTTTCTGTTTTTTTTTATGGTTAAAAGAAATTGTCTTAAGAAGTTAAGACAATTTCTTTTAACTTTTAATAAATGATTATTTCGTTCATATATTTTAAATATTATTTTTTTATTAAAAGATTTAATTAAAAACGTAAAGTCAAATGTAATAAAATATTGATATAGCTGCACAGAAAACAGTTGTTCTTTTTATGTAAGTAAACTATAACACTATGGAAAAACTAACATGAAAGAAAATAAAATAATAAAATTCACATTTCCATTGTAAAACTATTGTATGTTTTGTACTCGCATGGTAGAGAGACTTGTTGAACATTCTGTAACAATTGCGAATGAATTAATATTATTCCCGATCCGTATGAACGCGGTGCTTAGTGGAGCAAAAGCAAATCTTAGAGAAGAAGAAGAAACAGAAGAAACCGGACTACTTTTACATAATTTAAAAATGCTTGATCGCTATGTTCAAAGTAGCTATATTTACATTTTCATTTGGTACGTTCTATGAAAAGCAAAACTACGTTCAAAAGAACAAAGAAATTTCATATTTATCATATATACATATATGTAGATACATACCTCATTTATCATTTATTCTGCATTGTTCCGAAAGAATTTTTAAAGGTAAATTAGAAAACAATTTATTAATACACGGAGAAAGATAGAGTCGACTTTTTTTAATAAAAATTAAAAATTTCAATATTGTATCAAAAAATACTATCAGTTTTAACATGTACATAATACAATTGAGTAACTTCTACAATCTCCATTATAATTTTTATAATACGCAATATTTACTATATTCGTAAATATAATTTATATTATTTATTCAACTAATTATTCTAAAGTTGAATTATTTGTTAATAAAGTGCTCTACAAATTGTTTCATTTCAATTAAAATACAATACAATAAATACTACTATTGTGTAAACTTTAGTAACAAACACGTGACCTACCCTAAGAAAAATTAGAATATTTTGGACCGTTTCAAGATTACTACATCAAAATAGTAATATTTCATTAAAAATTAAAGTTATACTTTTAGCACACTGTAAAAAAAGATTTGGTTTCGAAAAATTTTGTTTTTAATTTATATTCAGAACACATGTACCTACATTTAATGAAATATTTTATTTTGTTAATTATTAAATGTAAAAATAGTTTAATTTGAAAATTGAAATAGACAGAACGGTATATAATAGTAACATGTACTAATTTGCTGTAATGACAGAGCTAGTTTTTCATTATATTGAATAAATTACACGTGAATAGTTTTATAATTTTTATAGTATTTAAAAGGGTTGAAGTTTCGAATAATCAGTTTTTAAAACGTCTCTATATAGCCAATTGTGTAGAATGTCAATAAATAGAGCACTTTCGGCAAGTTCTCTCATTTATCGTGTGTTAAAAACTCTATTTTTGATATTCAATTTCTCAAAAACCATACGTCCAATATTTTAAGTAAAATATATGAGCTATCCATAAATAACATATTAAAATTTTAAATTTTTATCCATACATTGCTCTAATGATCGGATCACCTTAAGTGATTGCTATGAGTTTTTTCTACGTGTATCCTTAGGTGCTTTGTATCCCCCCCCCCAAGAAAGTTACAACTATCACTTATAAAATTCGACACACGAGACTCGTCTTGTTTCATGTAAAACTCTATTCAACAACCCCATAAGAAAAAAACACCGACCCAATTAGACATATAACCTTAAAAAAAGAAAAACCCTAATACACGATTCGACATTTGACACAATAATATCCCCCCCCCCACGCTGGCCATGCATCATCACGAAGCGTTCGACACATCTATCCACGTGTCACCAGATTACTGCTACAAGTAATAAGGGCACGTGGCATTGATGAGAAGATAATTTGCCGTTACTCGAGTGTGCATTAAGTTATACGTGTCACGACACACTCACGAGACATCCTTTTAGACAGGTCGCAATAACGTGCCGCGCCATTTTGATGGCTTCCCGAAATAGAATTGATTATTATCGTTGTTTTTTTTTCTTCTCTCTCACTCACTCACTCACTTTCTCTCTCTATGGGGATTAATTTAATTGTTAATCGAAGATATAGGTGCGTATGTGTCTGTCTGTGTGTGTGTTTCAGAGAAACGTTTATTTTCGTTTAATTAAAATCGTATCGATTTAATTGTGACCTTGAGTTATTTATTGTTTCGACAATTTGAGTTTTATTTTGCGTAATGAAAGTAATTTGTTCTAATGTTCGCCTTTTTTTAAATATTTTAACCCTTCATTTGATTGTAATTGTAATAGGTACTCATAGGTGGGCACAGTTAATCGAAAAGTTAACTTCGTTAATCGTTAATCCGTTAATAAAAAAGTTAACTTCGTTAACCGTTGAACCATTAAAATTCCGAAAATGTAACGGAAATTAAAGTTAACCGAAAATTTGAAAATTTAACGATAGTTAAAGTTAATCGTTAAAAAGTTAACCATCCAAAATGTTTGAAGACCTTTTTTTTATTATTTCGACAACTTTCTTATGTACTTTTTATCAAACAATCAATGTAACGGACTAAAGTTAACGGAAGTTAAATTTAACGGAAGTTAATAAAAGCGTTTTTTTGAATTAACAAAAAAGTTAATCCGTTAACCATTTTGTTTACTTCGTTAATTAACGATTGACGGATAAACGTGTTAATGCCCACCTATGTAGGTACTAACTATCAAATTTAAAACAAAATATAAGAAACCCCGTCCCCCTCTAGAGATACTCAAAATAAGAGTTCCGACAGTTCTTCCTGACAAAAAAAAAAAAAGAAAAAGTAATTTGTTCTAATATTCGCATTTTTTAAATATTTTAACCCTTCATTTGTAATGTAACTGTAATAGGTATTAACTACCAAACTTAAAACAAAATATAAGAGACCCCCTTCCCCCTCTAGAGATACTCAAAATAAGCTTTCCGGCAACCCTTCCTGACAAAAAAAAAAAACAAAGAAAAAGTAATTTGTTCTAATATTCGCCTTTTTTAATATTTTAATCCTTTATTTGTTATGTAATTGTAATTGGTACTAACTACCACAACAAAATATATGAGACCCCCCCCTCTAGAGATACTCAAAATAAGTTCATCCAAAATAAAGGTCGTTAATTACTAGATCAGTCCGCGATGACGGGTGTGACATTTCAACTCTGTTTTAGAGACCGACAGGAAGTTAGCGCGGACTTGTGAAAACAACAAGTATTTTTAGCTAAAAAAATTGCTCCTCATGTATCTTAAATTGCTCCAACTCTAAAAAAATTTAAACAAAAGTTATTAACTAAACAAAAAAAAAATTGTTATATGGTAGGTATTTTTGAAAAACTAATCGTTTTTTGTAATAATTCTTATGGTCAATCAATTGCTCCCTAATTGCTCTCTACTTAGTTTTTCAAAATTATCAATATTTAGGTCTGATATGTAATTATCAAAGACTTTTAATAGTTTGCCACGATCGTCACTTATTCTTAAGTAAGTTATTGTGATTTCACCTTCTTTGTTGTCTATTTTAGAATATTTTGAAAATTAACTAAATTTCTTCTAATTTTCTTTTGATTTATGAATATTGGTGGTAAATAGTCTATTAGTTTTATATTTTACTTTAATATTAATTATCGTAAAATATTTTTTTAACCATCTAGCATCGATTACCGCGAAACATGTTTCAGATACCCCCAGTAAAAATACAGTGAACCCTAGTTTAAAAACCGCTGATATATTCTATCGATCGAACTAAAATTAAAATTTTACAACGTGCAAATATAAATCAAATAAAAATTTTATGTGGTACAAAAAAAAATCACGAAGGCCTCGAAAATGTAACAATTAATAAAACAAAAAACAATCAACAATAAAACAAATTTATCTACAATGTATTCAAACAATTGTGTTCGCGATGGGAGAGCGTGAGGAAGTCATAAAAGAAAGAACTGCCCGATACTACAGGGCTTGTGGAGGGGGAAGGAACAGGCACCGTAAGACGGCGCCATCGGTGGCGAGAGGGTGAGATATATGGGGTTTACAGTGGGGGAGAAGGGGGAGTAAGTGAACTGATCTCGTTATGCAATACGATTGAGACATCACAGACAATGAGATGCCGCAATAATATTCTTTTTGTAATGTTTTGCGCGAAAGGACCCTTCGTCGACCAAACAGACTGGAAAATTATCTACAATGGCATAACGTCAAGTGGGTTTGGTTCTTGTTCGTGCATTAATTAAAAATGTTTTCTATAATCTTAAGTTATTTTAATAATTGTATTACTACCTGGCTGTTCTAAAATGTCAGTCACACAGAAAAAAACTGTATTGGACCAAGAAAACCTTGTTTTGTGTATAACGAAAACAATATTTTCTTAATATAAGAAACATACTCTTAATCTAACTACGTTATTCCTTCGTTCAAGAATACTATAGTTGGTTTAAGAGATTATTGCTTATCTTAAGAAAATATTGTTTTCGTTATATACAAAACAAGGTTTACTTGGTTCGAGAAATCCTTTCTACCAGTGCAGGTTACAAAGAGGATCACGACGAGACGATTTCTCTTAGTCTCGTCTCGTTCTCGCATGCATGATCATTAATAATTGCACATCACTATCTCGATTTTGTAGATCAGACTTTTATCTTCAATTTGCTATTTTTTATATCGCTCTACGACCATTTTTGATCAAGTTATAAAGAAAATACTTTCCGGTTTCTTAACCAACTCTTAGAATTTTTTTACGGTCATTTATTTTCTATATAAAATTTCAGTAATTCAGAGGTTGTTTGTTAATATAATAATTTTTTTCCAATATGGAAATATCCACGTTTATCTTATTGATAAATGTATATTATTACTAGCAAAGTTCTTATTTTGTTTCGTATTGAAAACATATATTTTAAATACAAAAAAATACTTAATAAATGACAGTACTGAATTTACTATATCGAAAATTGCACTTTCACTAGTTGGGTGGTGTAAAAAATATTCACACTGATACATATTTATTAATACAACCATTATGTTTGATCTATTTGAGAGTTTCGTTAGTTGGTGTAATAAATTATTTATTAATTTGACAAATGAAAAGATTTTTAGATAAACATCAAATGAAAAAAATATTTTTTTTATTATTATATTGAGGAAATATTGTTATATTAACAAGTTAAATTTCTTAAGCATTTTACCGTCTCAAATTTTCAATAAGATCGAGTTTTTTTTCTGTGCAATGTTAATAATAAAATAAGTACAATTCAAGTTGATTAAAGAAATCTACTTTAGAACAAATACTGTTGGTTTAACACCAAGACGTATTAGATCAGAAGAAACTCTTCAGTTGTCGACCACCATTCATGCTTCACTCGTTTAACACAATTCTATTGTATTTGTGTTGCGAAGTGGACGCCGTATAACGGAGGTGCACAAGAAACGCATCGGCTAACCAACAGAAAGTCAAAGTATACAGGGACGTCTCAATAGTGCATACAAAAAACATTATAAAATAAAAATAAATAATAATTTAAAAACTTTTAGAAATGTATATATTTTTTTGAATTTTATTGACCCATCAGTCCCCCTCCCCCGCCGCCCAAAAAAATAAAGAAAAAGTTTGGATGTCTTAGTAGAGCGAGTACGCTATTTATAAAAAAAATTAAAAAGTTTTTTTAATTTTTACTTTTAAGTGACGTAATATTAAAGTCCATGGTCAGATTTTGATAAAATTTATACGGGATCACCTCGAGACTATATACTCTTTCAAACAAACAAAAAACCATCCAAATTGGTGCATATTTGTCAAAGATATGCCCGAATATGCATAAAAAATATTTTTTTTTTCAATTTTGATAAAAAATGCTTTATTTTTTTTCAAAATACAAATATGACATATTGGATTTTGTAAGATCATAATTGATTTAATAGAGAATTAATTTTAACATTTTTTAGAAGTCAAAACAATTATTAGAACTTTCTGTTCTGTTTCTTCATTTAAAAAAAATTCGTTATGTTTTTAGGGGTTGTATATTTAAAACATTAAGACGGTCCTGAAGGAAAGAACAAAACGTGTAAAGCGATTCATTCCCCACAAAAAGTCACAAAAACTGTTCAAGATAACAACACTGGAAACTGTTTTAATTTCCAACTGCGTATTGTTTGCTAATTTGTATGTTTCAATTATTTTTATTGTCGTTCACTTAAAACAAAACATTTATATAGTGAAAATACTTTGTTGTAATGTGTATCAATGTATAGTAACCTCCATAAGTGGTCGTACGTTTTTATTGAAATTCGCTTATTACAAACTTAGTATAGGCCATAGGTGTCCAACCTTTAGAGCTTTGTGGGCCGCAGAGTGCAAAAAAATAGCGAAACAATTTGTTAAGGGCCGCAAATACCTTTTTTTTTCTTTCGTTATTGAGTTAATTAATAATTACTAATGTCTCTGTATCTATAATTTATATTTTATAGATTTATTAGAAATATTATATTTCTACTTTGACAAAAAATCTGATTTTCATATTTCACTTTTTTTTAAATCTTATGTGGGCCGCACAAAGAGTACTCAGGGGCCGCATGCGGCACGCGGGCCGCGGGTTGGACAAGCCTGGTATAGGCTCTTCCTATTTGATTATTAAAATATTTAAATCATTTCTCCATGTATCAAACAAAGATAGTAAAATGTAAAATTTGTGGCAATAAATATTTAATATTCTGAATTTTAGCATTTAAATAAATAGATATGTCGATTATTAGAGCAATGTATATGTGGGGATAAAAGTCTAAAATTTATTATTTATGGATAACTCATATATTTTACTAATTTTTATTAAAAAATATTGGACGTATGGTTTTTGAGTAATTGGATACTAAAAATAGAATCTGTAACACACGATAAATGAGAGAACTTGCCGAAAATGCTTTATTTATTGTAATTCTACACAATTGGCTATATAGAGACGTTTTAAAAAGTAATGATTCGAAACTACAACTCTTTTAAATACTATAAAAATTATAAAACAAATATATATTCACGTGTAATTTATAACCTTAAAATTTAAACGTAATAGAAAAAGATAACCGATGATGCTTGTCTTAATATTTTCAAATTTGTAGTAAGCGCTTCTCACCTTTAGGGTGTCAGGCGACTTATGATACCAATTGTACGTTGCGTTAAATTGATCTTCTATACTTTATATTGATGTTTATGAGATAATAAGATTTTATCAAGATTTAAATAATTTATATTTTATTTATTTTGGACTTAAATATTGATTTAAAATTTTGGATATATGTATCTAAGTTTACCACCTCTAAAGGCTGCATTTTCATACAATTCATTTTATTTTGAAGAGAATATTTACATGAATTTCAAGTTGAATTTCAAATTCTAATGTAATTTACATAAATTTTCATATTCTGTATTGACATCACGGATAGTTTTATCGAAATGAGGCAATAACATTTGGGGGGTTAATAAAAAATAATGTTAACAATCACGAAATAGGATATATCAATAAATATATATGTGTAAATACTAGAGAAACAACTAATGTGTATTTTGAAAATAAAATTTTATTTACTAGAAATGTTTAGGACTTGAAAATATCGGCTGTTGTAAGTAAGTAAGTAAGAGATTTCACTTTAGTACTGTTTTATTTATTTTTTATATTATTTAATAAAAATACATTACTGCTATTAAAAATATAACAAAAACAAGTATTTAAATACTGATTTTTTTTTATATTATTTAATAAAAAAATACATTACTGCTATTGAAAATATAACAAAAACAAGTGTTTAAATACTGTTTTATTTATTTTTTATATTATTTAATAAAAAAATACATTACTGCTATTGAAAATATAACAAAAACAAGTGTTTAAATACTGTTTTATTTATTTTTTATATTATTTAATAAAAAAATACATTACTGCTATTGAAAATATAACAAAAACAAGTGTTTAAATACTGTTTTATTTATTTTTTATATTATTTAATAAAAAAATACATTACTGCTATTGAAAATATAACAAAAACAAGTGTTTAAATACTGTTTTATTTATTTTTTATATTATTTAATAAAAAAATACATTACTGCTATTGAAAATATAACAAAAACAAGTGTTTAAATACTGTTTTATTTATTTTTTATATTATTTAATAAAAAAATACATTACTGCTATTGAAAATATAACAAAAACAAGTGTTTAAATACTGTTTTATTTATTTTTTATATTATTTAATAAAAAAATACATTACTGCTATTGAAAATATAACAAAAACAAGTGTTTAAATACTGTTTTATTTATTTTTTATATTATTTAATAAAAAAATACATTACTGCTATTGAAAATATAACAAAAACAAGTGTTTAAATACTGTTTTATTTATTTTTTATATTATTTAATAAAAAAATACATTACTGCTATTGAAAATATAACAAAAACAAGTGTTTAAATACTGTTTTATTTATTTTTTATATTATTTAATAAAAAAATACATTACTGCTATTGAAAATATAACAAAAACAAGTGTTTAAATACTGTTTTATTTATTTTTTATATTATTTAATAAAAAAATACATTACTGCTATTGAAAATATAACAAAAACAAGTGTTTAAATACTGTTTTATTTATTTTTTATATTATTTAATAAAAAAATACATTACTGCTATTGAAAATATAACAAAAACAAGTGTTTAAATACTGTTTTATTTATTTTTTATATTATTTAATAAAAAAATACATTACTGCTATTGAAAATATAACAAAAACAAGTGTTTAAATACTGTTTTATTTATTTTTTATATTATTTAATAAAAAAATACATTACTGCTATTGAAAATATAACAAAAACAAGTGTTTAAATACTGTTTTATTTATTTTTTATATTATTTAATAAAAAAATACATTACTGCTATTGAAAATATAACAAAAACAAGTGTTTAAATACTGTTTTATTTATTTTTTATATTATTTAATAAAAAAATACATTACTGCTATTGAAAATATAACAAAAACAAGTGTTTAAATACTGTTTTATTTATTTTTTATATTATTTAATAAAAAAATACATTACTGCTATTGAAAATATAACAAAAACAAGTGTTTAAATACTGTTTTATTTATTTTTTATATTATTTAATAAAAAAATACATTACTGCTATTGAAAATATAACAAAAACAAGTATTTAAATACTGATTTTTTTTTATATTATTTAATAAAAAAATACATTACTGCTATTGAAAATATAACAAAAACAAGTGTTTAAATACTGTTTTATTTATTTTTTATATTATTTAATAAAAAAATACATTACTGCTATTGAAAATATAACAAAAACAAGTATTTAAATACTGATTTTTTTTTATATTATTTAATAAAAAAATACATTACTGCTATTGAAAATATAACAAAAACAAGTGTTTAAATACTGTTTTATTTATTTTTTATATTATTTAATAAAAAAATACATTACTGCTATTGAAAATATAACAAAAACAAGTGTTTAAATACTGTTTTATTTATTTTTTATATTATTTAATAAAAATACATTACTGTTATTCAAAATTTATAACAAAAACAAGTGTTTAAATGAATTGAGGCTTATTAAAGAACGCCTACAGAAACAGAAGAAGAAGCAGAGGATGTTTATTTATCTTATTTCCGGTAACAAAAGACATGTAGCAATTTTTCATCGAACCAACGCATAGTGGAGATTTGGAATTTTGAAAAAGAACTGTCATGTTCGATTTTACAAAAAAATGTTACCAAAAAGTTTTAATGTTTGAAGTTGAATAAAAAAAATTACAATTTTTGATAGTTAACAGTTAATAGCTGTCAATTTTAAAAAGAGTATGTATTTTTCTATATTATTTTTCTCTATTAAGATCTTAAAGATTTCTGAATCAAATCTGATGTCAGAATAAAAATTTGAGTGTTGACAGCTGTCTATTTGACAGTCAACTGAAAAAGTTAGTATTTTTCTATACGAAAAAGTGATTATTAAGATTTTAAAGGTTTTTGAATACGAATTCGACCACATAATAAAAATCTGACAGTTGACAGCTGTCAATTTCACAGTCAACTCAAAAAAAAAAATTAAATAAAATTTTAATGTCGCTAAATATGACAGATGTCAACAACGCATTTAACTTATAAGTTTACATGTCATGATTCAAAATTATAATTTTTTATTTATCTTACCAATCACTAAATTATTGACATTAAAAAAAATTTCTACAAAATCTGGCTCGACAGTTCTTTTACCTATTATTAAAAAAAAATCTTAAGTTTGTAACTTTCTTTGAACACCTACATTATTACAATAACTATAGTATTTGTGTCAACCATTTGTATATATGTATGTTTGTACGTTTGTTAGCATGTAGTTTACTTGTACTCGTATAAATAGAAAATGGGAGTTGAAAATTCTCATGAGATCAAACTAACTTTGTGCAATTAAAGCACCGATAAGCTCCCTGTATACAACGAGAGCCATTTTCGTCAAAGATCGCTCAACACACATACACCTACACATACCCATACACACTCGCAATCTCGCGTTCTAATGAACAAACAACACTGTATGTATGTGTGTCTGTAACGTCACCTCACAGCACCGATGTGGACATCACGAATTTGTGGGAAAATCGTGAACTGAAGAAATTCATATTTTCTAAATAAATACCTATGTACGTAAATTATTTTTCAGGTTTTCAACACTAATTTATTTGTTTTTGTTATTCCCGAATTAGAAAAACTGCAAATCTAAATTGTTTACTGTAGAATAGATGTGGGGTTTTTTTTTTAGACATGGGGAAAAATTTTCATAGTTAGATAGATCTGGGCAAATTTTTCGGGTCACGATTGTGACCCGATTGGAGTGTAAGTGATTTTAAACGAAAAATTAAATGATATATAAGGAAAATTATTGTTTATATAGTTGTTTATGTTTTTTTGTCTTGTTTTCTTAGAAATATCGTCTTATTTATATGAAAAATTAAAATTTGATGCCTGAAATTTTACTATAAAATTTTGAATTTTGAATGCCGTTAAAATTATGTTTATTTTATAGAAAATGATGTGAAAAGTTGAAATTTTCAAACCGCAGTTCCGTATCTCTAACCGTTCTCGAGATATGGCCTCTCAAAGTTTTGATTTTTTCAAAATTTTGGAGAAAAATGGTTGTAACATTTGAACGTGAGGTCGGATTTGATTTTTGTTGACAGATTTGGAATCAGCGTGTCAAAATCTATATATTTACATGTATAATACTTAGAAATTCGACAAAAAATTTTTGGTCAAAAATCTACAATTTTTTAAGGTATACCCCTTGGAAAAATTTCAATTTTCAGCAAAAAAATTTTTTTCGAATTTTCAAGTATTATACATGTTATTATATAGATTTTTAAACGCTGATTTCAAATATGTCAACAAAACTCAAATCGGATCACACGTTCAAAAGTTACGGCCATTTTTCTCTAAAATTTTGAAAAATCGAAAACTTTGAGAGGCCATATCTCGAGAACTTGATGAGATACAGACCTGCGGTTTGAAAATTTCAACTTTTCACATCATTTTCTATAAAATAAACATAATTTTAACGAAATTAAAAAAAAAAAATTATAGTAAAATTTTATGCAAAAAAAATCAATTTATCATAGAAATATCACCTCAAAAACAGGGAAAAAGAATTAAAATCAGTTTTCAGATAGATTTAGACACGCTGATTTCAAATTCATGTACAAAAATCAATTCCGAAACCTTATTCAAAAGTTACAGCCATTCTATACAAAATTAGAAGAAATCATTTTTTAAATTTTCTGTAATAATAATTTTTAAAATTTCCTACATCTCCCCATATCACAAGTTCGTGAGATGCTTCCACCGAATAGTCGAAGGAACTTTCTGGCAATGTCGCCGCCAAAGTTTTAGTGGTTGTAGAATTTTGAGTTGTCATTGAGTCGAGGTGGGATATCTGCTCACTTCACACGAAGCTGCTGGTAATTCCGCCCACCACACTTGAGGTTTTGAAAACCTCGCGCGCCCTCTACCAAACTACCCCCTCCCACCCCCACTCCTCCCCAAACGTAGGACACGTGTAGATGTGCGGAATTCACTAAACTTTACATATAACAATAAATTATATCCATATATTCGGTATGTCTTACTGCAAGCAGTATGAAGTAAGCAGCAAATGGTTATTATTTTCTGTGTCGTACAATCGACGCTCTACTATAACTGAATAGGCATGATGACCAATTAAAAAAAAACTATACTATGATGATCTTACATTCCAAAAAAAAACACTTATTTCTGCAGAAAATAAAGGTTGAATCGCAAAAATTGTCAAAAAATTTTTACAAAGAATAAAGTACCTATTAGTTGATAATTTGTTTAAATTTTAATGATTAATTCTACTGAGTTTCTTTGACAGGCATAGTGGCAACTTCCATTCTTGAATTATGTCCCAATTATAAGTAAAATACCACAATAACTAATTTAAAAAAAAACTATTTTATGATGATCTTACGTGTCTCCTATTTCTATTTCTACAGAAAATAAAGTTTTAATCGCAAAAATTGAATCTTTTAAAACTAATTTTGGAATTTGACGCCAAAATGCTCGCAGGAGACATTTCAGAGTTGTGACGTCACACTCTTTGTCAACAATAATCAAACATTCAAAGTTAGACAATAATTTAATTATTTTGTGTATTAAAAATGAGTTCCAAAGCATAGGTGGGCTTTAACTCGTTAATCCGTTAATCGTTAATTAACGAAGTTAACAAAATGGTTAACGGATTAACTTTTAAGTTAACTCAAAAAAATGTTAACGCTTTTGTTAACTTCCGTTAAATTCAACTTCCGTTAACTTTAGTCCGTTACATTGGTTGTTTGATGAAAAGTACATAACAAAGTTGTCGAAATAGCTAAAAAAGTTTTGGATGGTTAACTTTTTAACGGATTAACTTTAACTTTCGTTAAATTTTTGAATTTTCGGTTAACTTTAACTTCCGTTACATTTTCGGAATTTTAACGCTTTAACGGTTAACGAAGTTAACTTTTTTATTAACGGATTAACGATTAACGAAGTTAACTTTTCGATTAACTGTGCCCATCTATGTTCCAAAGTATATAAGTTCTTAAATAAGGTACGTACCTAATAATCTTGTAAGAGGAATTGATATTTGTCAAAAATAAAAGACGTTTACTGATGCGTGGCGTCATTCGCTCTGATTGGTGTTCCATTTAACATGACGGAGTGCTGTATTTTTTTGCATTTTTATTTTAACAAAAACTTTATTAATTTCGCTTTTAATATATGATTATTTCAAATCATAATTTCAATGATCCTGGCATCGTACCTATTATATAAATTATCACAATTTTATTTTTATTAAGAATCCTGATAATTTTATATTTATATAAGACGCGGCGGCGCTGTTCAAAACACATTACTGATGCAAATTCCGTGTGATTATCATTACGGCCACAATCTCCGACGGGATCTGAACCCCGGACACTCAAGCGGTGCATATTATCATGTAAATACGTCTTTGTGAACAACGTTCACCTACCAAGCTTTGATACATCACTTGTTATGGCTTGTTTACCATCGCGGGAAATTACCTATTACGTACAAATTTCTTTATAATTATATATAGAGTGCATTTACTATACACCTCTTTAGGGGGGAAGACAAATTTACAAGCAACACTACCGAAATGCCACTCGCCGATTTTCATTAAATACGTTTTTTTTTATTTAACTTCCGTTAACTTTAGTCCGTTACATTGGTTGTTTGATGAAAAGTACATATGAAAGTTGTCGGAAAAAAAGGTCTTAAAACATTTTGGATGGTTAACTTTTAACTTTTACCGGTTAACTTTCGTTAAAGGACCCCGCAGAATCCTTATGGGAAAGGGGTTTCGGTCAAACTCTTTGAAACTTTGGATTCTGATAGTCCTTGATGAGTAGATTAAAAGTGTCAATGGGCACTAAGTCCTAAAAACTCAAACTTTTAAGATATGGCCCTCTAAAGTTGGGGATCATGCTCGCCTTTAATTTACCATAAAAAATTTTGTAGAACCTGTCGATTTGTATAATCGATAGTCACCATAAAAAAGTAAACTTTTTAATTCTTTAGCCAATGACTACTTAAATCTTATTATTACGTTTTTTTATTATAAAAAAATTGAATTTGTTTTTATAATTAAAAAAATGTAACAATAAGATTTAAGTGTTGTCATTTCTCAATGAATTGAAAAGTTGACTTTTCTATGGTGGCAATTATTTATATGTAGATGTAATTGGGAACACATACAAAAAGTTGAGCGAAATTTAAGTTTCTCCAAAAAAACATTGTAAATTAAAGACAATCATGATCCCCAACTTCAGAGGGATATATCTTAAAAGTTTGAGTTTTTAGGAGTTAGTGCCTATTGACACTTTTGATCTACCCATCAAGGACTATTATAATCCAAAGTTTCAAAGAGTTTGACCTAAACCCCTTTCCCATAAGGATTCTGTGGGGTCCTTTTCAGTTAATTCAGTTAACATTAAATTTTCAGAATTTTAACGCTTTAACGATTAACGAAGTTAACTTTTTATTAACGAATTAACAATTAACGAAGTTAACTTGTCGATTAACTGTGCCCACCTATAATAATAACCTAAAATATCACAAGATATTTACTAAAATTATGTTATCTATAGACCAATTGTTATACAGAAGAAAACACCCAAATAAATGCTAATTAAACAAACCAATTACAGAAAGAGAAGCCCCTGAAACGAGTGGAGCAATTTCCTCACCTTCTTATCCACACTTACAGTTAATTCAAATACAACACCTACACGCCAGAGGTTCGACAAAATCAATCAAAGCAAAAGCATCGGAACAATGCCCGGAGTACACCGCCATCTAATAACTATCAACAGAAGAATAGGTTGTCAACCAGAGGCGGTCCTCATTCGCTATCACTGGGAGAGTGAATACACCTTATTCTGTTTGTACACGGTAGATACGTTCCAGAAAAAACCGTGTAAAAAAAGATATGAAGTATGTACATAGAAAAAAGACCGAAGATTACGGTTAATAAAAATATTCTGCTTTATGAGGCGAAAACAAAGCGTTTTTTGGACAATTTTTTTATGACAAAAAAAAATAAGCAAGTGTAGCGAACTTTTCAGATAATTTTATTGCATATTTGAACGTTAAAATTTTTTTTTTAACGCAGCCAATTTATATGTAGATTTGTGCAACGCCTTACAATCGCAGTCTCCAATTGGCGGGAAAGATGAAGTTTTTTTGTTTGAGACAAAAAAAAAAATAAAGTAAATTTTTATTTTTATATATTGTTCTTCTATGTGAACTAAGAAAAACTCAAAAAAATGTAAAATTAAAAAAAAAATCAGGTTTGAAAAGAAAATATTTGCTTTTTGCAAGAAAAAAATCATTTCAACTTGCTAAAAAAGTTGTTTAGAAAAATTTTTCATGAATTTTTTTAGTTCAAATAGATGAAAATTAAAACTGAAGACAACAAGCTTTGGTTCATTTTGATTGGTCGTTTAGTTTTCTTGCAATTACGCCCGCCAATTTAAAAAAAAAATAAAAATTAAAACTCGAGAAAACGTGCTTCAAAGTTTACGGTCTATCTATACGGTATACCTGCTTGACACCACACTGCGTTTAGTGCTATATCTTTGAAAATATTTCGAATTTGCCTATAAAACTTTACAGACATATTCTTAGATATATTAGGAAGAGATTTAAGCAATAAAAAAATGGATTTTTTGAGACTCATAAAGCAGGATACCCCCTTAAAATTTAAATTTTTATAGACCGTGTTAAATCAAAACCGTGTAAAAACAGATTTGATAGTACTTTAATTTATAAAACATAACGTCGCTCTGTCTGTCTGTCTGTATGTCCGTTAGGCGGCTATTACACTATCAAATAAATATGTAAAATATCTTTGACAAAGATTTGATCATATATTAAATTATAAGTAATTTCGTAGCCGAATTTTGATTTATCCGTCAAAAAACTTTGATCAAATATAAGAGACTGTCATTATCTATGATAAAAAAAATACTATGAAGGTAAATATTACGTAAATATTATAAAAGTTGACGTATTACACTGGTATATTTCTTAGATCAAAGAAATTTTATCACATTTCTTTGATAATGTAATAACCGCCTTAGTGCGCTACCGCAGGTAGAAAGAAAGACAATATTTCTTTCTGGTGTCCCCTCAAAACAACATTTGACATGAACGCCACTGCATTAGCACACCTTATATTCTTCTTCTCCTTATTGCTCTTAATTCAAACTGCGTGTTTTCAGGTTCGTTTGAGTGGTGGAGGAGCCAAGTGGATGCTTTTAGCCAGAATCAATACGCAAGATGTCCCCGCGCTAGGCAATATATCTTATTGTTCCGCTACGTCGTCTATACATTGTATTGCTTGCTTGCTATACTACTGTGTTTTGTTTTGCAAGAACTGCTGCAGCTTTTAGTTAAAGACAAGGCCCGTTTTAAGGACTACATCAATTTAACGCTACATTTGTTATTATTATTCGGTCATTACTGTCCGTTCACTTGTTTTGATTTTAAGTGGAATCGTTTTTTTTTGTGTTGTAATAATATTAAAATAATATATAGATTAAGGTGTTTTTTTTTTCATTTATAGATGTATTTGGGAACTCATACAAAAAGTTGAGCGAAATTTAAGGTTCTACAAAAAAAATATTGTAAATTAAAGACAATCATGATCATGATCCCCAACATTAGAGGGCTATATCTTAAAAGTTTGAGTTTTTAGGACTTAGTGCCCATTGACACTTTTAATCTACTCATCAAGGACTATCAGAATCTAAAGTTTCAAAGAGTTTGACCGAAACCCCTTTTCCATAAGGATTCTGCGGGTTTCTTTGTCATAGTTAAGATTAAATTTGTTGCAAATAAGAATTGATAATTGTATACAGGATTTAACCCCGGGTAACACAGGGAATTTGCGCTATACATTTATCAAAATCTTTATAAATTTCATCAAAATAGTCAAAAAGGAGGGAAATTTAGCTACATATAAATCAACGACTCTAACAATAATTTGTGACATTTATAACTTCTATAAAAAATCTAAAGCACTGATATTAATGAATTTTAAAATTTAGCTACTTCTGTCACCGTTTGTCTTTCAAGTTATTCCTAAAACCTAGAAAATATTATTTTCCAATATTGAAATAATTTAACTTAAAAAATATTGTAGCATGATTGTATGTTAAATATAGTTTAAATTAATATCCCCGGGTAAAACCGGGTCCAATGACTAATTCATTTATAAAGATATCTGTAAATTTTCAAAATGATTAGAAACTTCGTATTTTAATTAAAAAAATGAAAAGTGTGTGAATAAAACAGAGACATAGCTTGCCTTCACTCTATCCTTATCCACAGGCGTTTATAGTGTTAACCTCCTTACTTCACTTTATTAATTAATGTGTTATATCTATAGTCTGTTTCATTTAAGTTTGCAGTGGTTGCCAGGTGATTTGACGGTATGAATCGTGAGTCGTACGGTCAAATTTCCCGGCAACTACCTGCAAACTTAAATGAAACAGACTATTCGCAGCGTGCGCGATGACAGCGCCAACTAACGGGTGGACTTTAGTTGCAACTTGGGTGGACTTTGACGTACTAACAAACAAATAATTTCAATAAAATATCGTAATATATACATTTTAGACGATTATTTATGACTATTAGTTATGTGCACGAAGTCTATTAGCGCCACTAGCGGATAATAGAGAAGGATTGAATGGATTTAACTCTATTTTTATCATTGTTTAGCATGTATAATACCGTGAAATTTTTTATTAAACAAATATCATTTAATTTAGCTGTTTGCATATAATATAAATAGTATAGCATAAAAGGTACGTGAAAATTATTTATTTTGGGTATCTTTTTCTCTTTAATTATGACGTATAATAGAGAAATAATTAATTCGTTTACATTGACAGCATAACCTCAAATTTTAGCGCCGATAATTTTACAATATTGCTCGTTACGAACACTCGCATCGACATTATTTGTAACTCCACCCCCTTGCACATAGTCTATAGTGGGATTAACCATGTTGACCTTTCTATTTTCAGTTAAAAACGAGCCTATTAAAAATGACAGTTAGTCCACCCAAAGTGTTATTTTTTGCCACGTTGTGCGCTGTGATCAATTTCGTTTCCCCACTACCTACTTTGCACCCAGCGAATAGTTGGTTGATTTTACTTTTTTAGAAATACGTTCAAAGCCGTACCTGTGGTTGTAAGGGAAAAACAGAGATGTTGCGATGTTCTAAAGATAAATAACGCGGAACAAAACAGCAGGTCGAGATACTGGCCCTCAAATAAATAAAAGAAATATTATAGTCAAGGTGGGTGATTTACTACAGGGAGGTTTTAATTTCTGTTGGTGTGTCCAGAGCAAGCAAGATATATTGTCTCCAGTTCCTCTACGTTTCACAAACAATTTAAGTTTTGTATCGTGAAATTTGTTTGGTTTAAACTTTTCTTTCTGTATGTTTTATTGGTTCATGAACTGTGAACTTTGATACGAACTTGCAAACTTGAAAATATTTCTTCCAATTGGTCTTATGTTTACTTCAAAATTGTGGAGGTGTTGAATTGTTCAATGTATATTAATTAATATTTGTTCGGAATGTATTACGAAACTTATTAATTAACAAGAAGATGTATATATTCTACAACAGTAGACGTGAAGCTCAAGTTTTATTTTAAAATTAATATGTTTAATTAGTGCCAAATTTCTTATTACTTTGTAAATTTCAATATTCACAAATTTTGGAATTTTTTTTATATTTTATATTATACTAGCTCTACCCGTAGCTTCCCTTGCGTGGACTAAGAAAATATTTCTTACGCGGCTATTACACTATCAAATAAATATATTTCTTTGATCAAAGAAATTTTATCACATTTCTTTGATAGTGTAATATCCGCCTATGTCATCTTTTATAATATTCATAATATTTCTCTGATCATAGATAATGACAGTCTCTTATATTTGATCAAATCTATGTCAAAGATCTTTGACATATTTATTTGTAGTGTAGTAATAACCGCCTTAGGATATTTGAAAAATATAACTGAATTATTTTAGATGTTTTTCTACACAGTTCTTTACTACGTTACATTGTTCAATATTTAACAGTTTAGGCAGTGTTTTGGGTATTATCATCACTGCTTATTCCTTATCTTTCCTAATTTAACAAAATATATACTAAAACCTTAGCAGAAAACATATCTATTAATTAAAAAAATTTAAAAAAAAAACACACGTAAATCGAATAAGTGGTTCATGAGAAAAAGTACACTAATGAACCAACAGACAGACAGACAGACGGACGTTGCGTTTTATGTATATATTATAGATTATAATATATTTATTATTGATAGATATAGATAATTTTGATAGATATATTAACACTAATAATATAATTTTTGGTATTACTTTGCATTTTAATATTATTTAGCTCAATATATTTATTACATATGTATTTGTATTTCTAAAATTTTCCATAAACTATTGTATTTCTTATAATTTTTACTGAAAGTACTAATTTAAAGCTACATTATGAATTTTTTTCAGAACTTTAACTTCGATAGTTTAGAAATTAGAGGGGAGACATGCTATAGTAACGACTTTAAAAGCAAATATATCGTGACTGAAGTTTTAAACCATTTCTGTTGGATTTAAAAAAAATACTTATCTAAAGACACCCCACTTAACGAGGTAATAAAAAAAAAATAAAAAAAAAATAAAAAAAAAATTTCACTCTAAAGATGAAAAAATGTATGTCCCTATAAGTACTGAATTTCATTTTAATAATTACATATACACAATATACAGGGTGTTCGCGGGAATCGAGTGATCATTGCTAACTTTATTAGTATTGGAGCTAGAAGATCGGTTAAATAATAACAAAGTTAGCAATGATCACTCGGTTCCCGCGAACACCCTGTATACATATACATACATACAGACAGATGGATAGACCGACACAATTTTCTACAAAATCCTAAAAACAATTTACCCATACAAAAAAATCAAAACCAATAAAATAATCAACATCTTAAAGCAACTGAATTAATTACCCATAGTAATTCCTTCTTACCTTTTAACACAACAATCGATGGCTTGTACCATCAATGTCTGATCATCGCATTATTATTGGTCTTGTTAACGCCCCCCTACCCCCTTAACCCCCCCATCTCTCAACCCGCATCAGGCCAGCCGCAATTATCTGCGTGCCACGACGACGACGACGACGGGATCTTAGGATTCCTTAAGGACGCCTTATTCTCTCAGGTTTACACGTTAATCCGTGTCACACCCTCTGACTTCTTGAACCTCTGTCTGTTATTTCCACACCCACCTGTGCCACACTATCTGCCTCTCTGTCTATCTTTCTCATAAGTAAGTGCATTCCAATCAGTGGTGGGAATTCCTCGCGATAATTTTGATTGTTTTGTTAACGTGGTATGAGTTAATTAGAACATAAGGGGAACAAAAGGTAACGCTTTTCGGGGGGAGGGGGGTTCACCTGTTTTGTTACATGGCGTTACATGGGAGATTAACCGATATTTATTATAATGTCTAAGGTGGCTATTACACTATAAAATAAATATGTCAAAGATCTTTGACAAAGATTTGATCATATATTAAATTATAAGTAATTTCATAACCCAAACCGTCCACGAACACTTTTCAGTCTCCATTTTGATTTATTCATCAAAAAACTTTGATTAAATATAATAAACTGTCATTATCTATGATAAAAGAAATATTATAAAGGTAAATATTACGTAAATATTATAAAAGTTGACGTATTACACTGTCATATTTCATAGATCAAAGAAATTTTATCACATTTCTTTGATAGTGTAATAGCCGCCTAATTCAAGCTGAAATAGTTTAAAAAACATATTGTTTATATAATAATATACAGGGTGTTCGCGGGAACCGATTGATCATTGCTAACTTTGTTATTATTAAAGCTAAAAGATCGGTTAAATGGGCAAAGTAGCAGTATTTTTTCCGGGATGAATAATGGCGATGTCAAAAAAACAACTGAATGTCGAATTTCAGAGATATATTGAAATACAACTTTTTTTAAATCTTGCATGCCCAGGAACAGTCGAGATTTTTCATTCGACATTTCTATAAAAAAAGTCGTATCAACTAACTTAATGACATTTAGTTTTAGTTTAGTAATCTCGAATGAGAAAAAGTCAAATAAACTCGAGAATATAGGGCCGAATCTAAACACGCGGCATTACATACATGAAAAGTTTCGTAAAAATCTCGCACTGTTTCCCTAGTTTAAAATAACTTAAATAATTATGGTAATATCAAAATTCTAAACAAAAAAATTACACAAAAAATTGTTTAGCGTTATAAAACCTACACGAATTTCATTAACAAACAAATTGAACTAGATAGTAAGCCACTTTTTACAGCGAGTAATTTAAAATTCCAAACCAAGTCCATTACACAATGCAAGTAGCAGAGTATAGGTTGTTGCAAACATTTTAGTGCAAAAGTACCGGTCATTGTAATGCAAATACTTCAATACACAAAAAGTAAATACGGTATTTTTTTTTGGGAGGGGGGGACATATTCATAAAACAGAGTTATGGGGACGGAGACAGTGTGGTAGTGGTTTACATTAACGTTTTAATACTCTGTACACTTGGTGCATGCAATTGTGGTGTTCTGAACTAGAAAATAATACATATGGAATTTTATAAATACAGTAGAATCCAGATATAACGACCCTAAAGGGGCCGGTGATACTTTGTCGTACTAACCGGATGACGCGACGCACTAAACGACTGGATGATTTTTTATTTTTTTATTAAACGTTTTTTTTTAAGACATTCAGCAATTTACCGGATAATTTAAGCTTGTTTTTTATTATGTACATTTGTACATATTAATATTACTGTAATTCTTATAATGAAATAATAATATACATAGTTAGATTAATTTCTTTTTAAATTAAACAAATGTTAAAATTACCAAAAAGTAACTTTAATGGTATTTACTTAAACATTGCACATTACATACATACATAATGTATTACAATTTGATCAAAGATACAATGTACCTACATTCTATGCATGAAAATATGTATTTACGTACAAAGTTTGCAATTTTACTAATCAACAATCAACATACGTAAGAGTGAGGAGAAATCCGAGACGCGCTTATATCTATATCTATAAAAGTTTGTCCTTAACCACTCACTCACTCACTCACTCACTCATATATCAACGTACAGCCCAAACCTCTGGGCCTAGAAACGTGAAATTTCGTAGGTGCCTTCCTTTTATGATGTAAGCACCCACTAAGAAATGATTTTTCGAAATTCAACCCTCACGGGGTTAAAACAGGGTGTCAAAGTTTATATATATTTTTTTTTCGCATTTAATTGAAACTTATCGAACATACTCTAAAATTTATATAATGTGAAATGATTATTTCAGCATTCCCCAAAATTTAACCTCTAAGGTGCTAGGGGGGTGGAAAAATTTGTAAAATATTTTTTTTTGTATTCACCAAATGAAACATGGCACAAGTAGGTACTCTACAGGAGAAATATCAGTTACGAAAATTCAACCCCTATGGGAATAATAATAATAACTGTTCATGATATTAAAATAAATTCGGACAAATTAATATTCAATTAAAAATGAAAGTTCGACGGGGACAAGGATGGATTTAATCTGCAATAAAAGAATTTGATATTCAACCCCTAATGGCGAGAGTAGACGGGGATTAGTTTTAAAAAAAAATTTAACTAAGGTCCGGGATATTTACGTTTTTTTATAAGTAATGAATAAAAATCAATAAAAAAAAATGTAATATGTCATCCCCAATTACTTATAGAGGGTTCTAATTAGTTTCGAAGTTTACGCGAGCAAAGCCGCGGGATTCCGCTAGTATCTTATATATACCCGGGAAAAAATTGTAGATCTGGAGAGATTTACTAAGATCTCGACATATCTCCATTTTGAGACAGCATATTTTTTACTCGCTTTTGATCTGTGAAGACTTGCAAAGATTTGCAATGACCTATAAAGATCTAAAAGAATCTACAAAGATCTCTAAAGATCTACGTTGAAAAATCATTAATTTTCAACATTACAATGATCTTCACAAATCTTTGTAGATCGTTGTAGATAACATCATATTATTCACCGGTTTTTGATCTGTGGAGACTTGCAAAGATCTACAATGACCTACAAAGATCTAAAAGGTTCTAGAAAGATCTCTAAATATCGTTTTAGATCATGATAGAGATGAAAAATGAATTTTCAACGTTACAATGACCTTCAGAAATTTTTGTAGATCGTTGTAGATCTTTGTAGACCGTTGTAGATCTTTGCAAGTCTCCACAGATTAAAAACCAGTGAAAAAATGTTGTCTCAAAATCAGGGACTTGAACCGGAATTTATTTATGGTTCGGGTTCGGGTTCGGATTCAACAATAAATTTCGGTTCAGGTTCAGCACGTTGCAAATTTTTTGGGTTCAAAAACCGTTATTTTTTTAGGTTCAGGTTCGGGTTCGGGTTCAAATAAAAAAAAATATTTACTAAATAAATGCACAGTGCTTCCTCGTGCTACATTCATCAAAAGTAGTTAATTATCACGATCAGACATGATCCAATAATACTAGGTCTATTTGACAGTTCGCAGTTCATTTGTTCTATACTGTGACGTCATCACCATGAAATTTTTATAGTAAGGAATTTGTAACAAATGGAATATAAGTAAATAAACTACCAATACTGTTGTCCCTCCCTCCCTCTTGCACTAGATTTTAATAATTTTGAAATGGGATCGTTTTCAAGTTAGATCCAACCAAGTTTCATTAATATCGGTTCAGTGGTTCATGAGTTATGTGTGACAAGGATTCAGGAGACAAACACGAAACAAAAACGGACCTGAAACGGAAAGATCAAGTTAAAATTTTTAAATCGGGGAACATTTTTTTTAATCTATTTCATTCTTGTATCTTCGATATTGTGGTTAACCATTGAATTTTCATACAATTTTAATAAAAAATATTAATTCGACAATTTTCTGAGTACCTAATTTGTCACGATTAACATTTGCAAGATTGAAAGGGGCAAAGGGAGTATCCTTGAGCTACGGTGGTTAAACTGTGCCTGTTAGTAGTAACTTTTATTATCATTGTAGTGACGATAGTGACCTTGGTGCATAAGTCGCATCACATTATACCGCGAAATTCAAAGGTATTACCAGTTTAGACATTTTAAAATCAATGAAGAAAAATTAGTAAAATACTAAAAAAAATTTCTTGAACCTTTAAAAAATATATGGTTACCGGATATTCATTTAAAGGTTCGGGTTCAGAATCAGGTTCATTGACATTGAAATATAACGGTTCGGTTCGGGTTCGGGTTCGTGAAAAATACGGGTTTTTTCGGGTTTCGGGTTCGGGTTCGGGTTCAGGTTCAGGTCCCTGCTCAAAATGCAGATCTATCGAGATATGAGTAGATCTATGCAAATTTACAATTTTTACCGAGATACGATGTAAAATTCTGATTTTATATTTTATCTGATATATTTATACTCCAGTAGAAATAATCATAGCTCCACTTGGTACAGAACATGAAAAGTAGGTGTAGTTTTGGAGAATTGGCGGACTTCCAGTACAAATTGTTATGAATCCAATATAGTGGACGTACAATGGCCAATACAAAGTGTACAATAAAGTTTCGTTGTAGCCTATTTAATTTCTATTTGAAGAACACCAGCAAATAATATTGTTGTATGAATTTAAATTCGTTCAAAAAATCCATACGTATTATACTTTAACACAGATTGCATTATTTTAATTAGTAATTGAATTTCTAATACGAAACATAGATGTTAATGTATCTTCTAGTTTAACCCTTTCTGTCCTAATGGTGGCATTTGCTACCGGATATTTGAAGAGCTCTTATCTTAAATAAATTGGTCTGTATTTTTTTAATAATAAAATTTGACATTTCAAATAAATGAAAAATATATTTGTTTATTTATTTTTCATCTTAAAGACCTATTTTCCACAATACACCTAAAAAACTAGTCTAGTTACTCTTAAGAATAATCAATGCAAACAAATATTTTATTTTGCTAAATAAAAATTTAGGACTGAAAGGGTTAAGACAGAGTATACGGATTATGTGTGCTTATTTATTCACTGCTGAGCTGATTTTTATGTATCCTATAGGACAGTGCTTCTTAAATTTTTTGACGTCAAGACCCCTTGCAGCTCATATTGATAACTCACGGCCCTCTTTTTTTTGTGAAACCCAGATGGGTTAAAAAATTAGATAATTAGATAATTTAAGCAAGTGCATATATTATGAACATCTTAAGTTATTTAACGATGGTAAATTTATTAATTATATTTACGGTTCTTCACGGCCCCCTTGTGGGATGGCCAGGATTCCCAATGGAGCCGCGGCCCACCACTTTTAGAAACACTTTGGTATAAGTTTCATCAAAATCGATCCACAAGTTTTTAAGTTAATATTTATTTTATATATTAAAATAGATTCAACAAATTTTATTTATTGATGCCCCCCATCCCTCTTCACACCTTAATTATAAGCTAATTGGTATATTATTTGAAAAAAAAAATACTAAACAAAAAATGTTGCCAGATATCTCTCATTTTGTCCACTCTATTGTGGCGAAAAATTGGCCGATCCACCAAATTGACGCGGTTTACACCCAGAAGCCATGATTTATATTAAGATCATCGCACAAACCTGAAAATTTGTTTAAAAAATTATCTTTTCCCTGAAAAATATCCAATCACACTTTCGGGAACGTCCATAAACCACTTAATGCCTTTTTCCAGAATTTTTTGACCCTCCTCCTCCTATGTAACGTCATATAACATAATCACCCCCCCCCCACTCACGCCTTATGTTACGTAACACAGTATCATATACAGGTTGTTCGCGGGAACCGAGTGATCATTGCTATAACTTTACTATTATTGGAGCTAGAAAATCGGTTAAATGGGCAAAGTATCAGTATTTTTTCCGGGATGAATAATGGCGGTTATTAATTTTACACTAATTATAACTTGTTTTCTATCAAGTTTACTATCATACATGTTTACCATTAAATAAAAATCAAAATAAAATTCAATAATTACTTGAAAACGGAGAAACTGTGGTTTCTTAGTCACTTAAACTAAAAATGCACCTTAACCACAAAAAGAAAAAGGTTAGGTGCATTTTTAGTTTATGTGAAATTCAATAATAATATACAGAGTATTCCATTTAATAGTATCTATTGATGAAAAGTATTTTACTATTTAAGTACAAGTATCGATAAGAAATGTACTCAAGCGTATCAGCAGCTAAAGCCTCAAGCAAAAAAAAAAACAAGCAGTTTCCTCCCAAAACTAAATACATCGACATCAATGTACGTATTACATTAAACAAAAAAATAACTAGCAAGAAAAATTACATAGAGAAAAACGTAACGTCACGATAAGAGAAGATCGCAAATCGAAATTTCAATTCAACAATTCCGTACACGTCCATGATGCGTATGCAGACGGACGCACAATGTAAAGGCCGGCGCCGAACAGTCGACGCGGGCGGGCGGCAGCTCCACGCCGCAGTCCTCTCTCAGCGAATATGGGCTAAGCTGTATATTTATATTCTGTGAGTATATTTTATATAAGTGCCTCCAATTCGTACAGCAGTCACTTTGTTTAGAAATACAAGCAAGAGTTATATCACACGCATACTGTCCGGAGTATGGGAACACGGTTTCTTCTATACAATATATATACGCAGTGCCGATTCAGGGAGCTTTGCAGACCCTATCTTCTCCTGTGACCACCATAAGACTTTTTAATACATACATATAATATTGGAAACTTTTATTTGTGATATACTAATTCATATCTTAATATATATAAATTACGTGTCACATTGTTTGTCCGCGATGGACTCCTAAACTACTTAACCGATTTTAATCAAATTTGTACACCGTGTGCAGTTTGATCCAACTTGAAAGATAGGATAGCTTACATCTCAATTTATGATCGCAATATTATTTTATTGCAAATTATTTGTCTTTATCTGTTAGCTCCAAACGATTCTAACAGATGGTGACATCTGTTGACTGGATTGAGTAAGTATTCTATAGATGGCGCTATGTCAAACTTCCAAACGTTTCATATAACCTACAATTTAATAGCATAACCACCACATGTTGCTAAAGTATAGGTTAACCACAGCAACGCGTGGTCGGGTCAGCTAGTTAATTATAGATTCAAATAAAATATGGGACAACACTGGGAAGTTTGAATTTTTTTTAGTATATTTAGTATATTTTATCAGCTTTAAAATACTTTTATAAAAATGGTTTAATAGTTAAGAAAATAGAGAGGGGGGGGGGGCTCTTATAATGACTCTGGAGAGCAAATACATCGTGATTGAAAGGTTAAAATCAAAAGATTCTGATACATTTTTTGTTGCATTTTAGGAGACCTTTCTGTCATTAGAGACCTTTCTAATGACACCCCACTCAATGGAGTAGGTGAATTATTTTTTAACACTTCTCATTTTATAGAAGAGGGGTCTAGAAAGTAAATTTAGTAAATTTTCTCAGCTTTAAAATGCTTTTAATTATAAAAATGATTGTGACATTTTTCGATGCTGAAATATTCCAGTTGATGGAAAAAGTACCCTATTAAAAATAAACTTGATCCCACAATATTGATACAAAACAGTTGTTATAAAAAATACGGTCAAGTTCTAAACGAATGCAAAAAAATTCAAAAAACATTTTCTCAGCCAAATTAAAAGATTTTTACTGGAATCTTCTAACTTTCACGTTCTTTGATAGAATTTAATTTCTGGATATATTCTTAACATAAGAACTAACATAAAATGTCATTTTTACAGGATTATTTAAACTCGAGTATTGTTTTGTTTCTCGTATTGGAAGGGTTAAGTTAAAATGAAGCATTTTTTAAATGCTACTAGACAATAAGTGTTTATGATTTAATTTTTTTTAAGACCCAAAATAACCCTCTATGGTCGTTTAAAACATTTCGGTACTTTTTTCATTCAATTATTATCAAATTAAGCTGTAAACATCAACAAATATTTCTATTTTAGTACATTAAAGTGTCCAACATTGGGATATTATCAAAGACAGGTGCCAATACCTTAGATGCCTATTATAGAAATAGAATAATTTTTTTTTTTTTCGAAAAATAACATTTAAACTTTTCAACCAATAAAACTAGTAATTTTGAATTTTCATCACTGAAACTAGCACTATTTATTTTTTACCACGTAAACTAGTTTTTATGATAACTCACCCCTTTAAAACTTATTAATTTTCGTTAAAATATGTTAAACTTATTTTTAATAATATTTCAAATGTGCTAAATTTAGTAAAAAAAAATTAAAAAAACAATTTCCCGGTAAAAATATGCGTTTTTTTTTTTAAATTCAGAGAAATCAGGAATATGGGTTTCTTTCAAAGCCCAAACAGTACCAACTTTTAGCATTCATCTATACAGGGTGTGCAGCCTTTATAAGAGTAGTTACGTAGTAAAAAATGGAAACTGCAATTTCAATTATTAAAAAAAACTTACTAAAAAAAATAATATATGGGCCGCAGCCAATTGTATCTTGCGGCCCTGTTGCTCGCAATATGTATGGAACAAGAAGAGGGGGGGGGAGTATAGTGGCCAGCGGCGCGATCTTTGTGGGTGGTTACCGAGATGGGGCTATAACTTGTCGATGTTTAAGTAAAATTCCGCTTAATGGTATAGTTTTTTTTTCCAACATAATGACTATTTATAGTTCTTTTATAAGATGTTAGGTGAACGCGTTCTAGTAAATGTTTTCTATTATTATGTCCTATTTTTTCATGTTTGTTTCTTTGTACATTAATAAATGGGATTTATCTCGCCAATTTTTCATTCAATTTTGCTACTTTATATATTTTTTTCAGCGCCGTTTTGTTTAACATAAACCATAAAGAAAACAGTTGATAAATGCCCGTTGCTGATATAAAAAATTTTATGTTAGTTCATATTTTTTTTATAAATTATGAAAAATATGAAAAATGAGCCAGTACTCAATTTAATACAACAATATATGATATTTTTTTTGGTGAAATAAAGTAAAAAATTATTCTGCATAAGAGAATTGATAAATTATTAAATATTAACTAAATGTTTTTTAATTGCTTACAATTAGATACAATATATAATAAATACCTGCAAATCTGAAGAGCCAAATATCATTTGTAACAAGAAAACTTACCTGAAAAATAAAAAGAAACAATATATTAGTAAAAATAAATGTGTCAATAAATAAATAAGAATTTTTAAATTAGTTAAAAAGAGTAACTCATCAATACATTTTTTTTTAATAAATAAATTTATTAATCTAAATCAGGGTTTCCCAACCTAGTCTATGTGGACCCCCTAGGGGTCTATGAAAGTTTGAAAGGGGTCTATAGTACACCAGGTGTGTATGGAGGTATATGAGAAAATTTGTATGTTTTGAAATTCGATGTTTTTTTATGCAATGTAAGAGTTTAAAAACAGTTCAAAGAGTAAAAAAGGTCATTTACAATTACAGACGGGGTCTATGAATTTTGTCATTATATCAAAAGGGGTCTACATGCAAGAAAGGTTGGGAACCCTTGATCTAAATATATGAAAATGACCTTGTGCGGTCAATGTTATCAATTATGCTAAAGTAAGTTCAAATATCACTTAAGTAAATTCTAAAATAAAATCCATAGATAAACTGAAAGTACACAAAATTATGTTAGCTTCTTTTTAACCCATTTGGACCTGAAACTATTTTTTCTTGTGATTTAGTGGGTACTTGAAAATTAATAAAAAATATTTGTTTGTCTGGTGTACCATATGTGGTACGGTAGGTCTAAATGGGTTAATACCGGATATAAGAATGTAAATTTTATAATCAACAAGCGCATTAGACCTGAGGAAGTAAATTTAATTTGCAATAAACCTATTAAAAATTGTTTTAACTTATTACTAACAATGCACACTCTATTTTTCCATTTATTTTTACACAAAATACCCACAAACTATACACCTAAATCTTCCTCATGAAACACTCTATCGATTAGTGAAAACCGCAATAAAATCAGTTTAGCAGTTACTGAGAAAATCATTCACAAACAAATGGACTTTCTTATATACTATGTATAGATAGTTAGTTAATTTAAATACATTTTCTCTGTATACATTTCTACAAATCATAATATCTGCAGATGAAACAATAAATGTGTATGCACAGTGTACATACATAGGGTGACATTATGGGTAAATTCGACCCCGCAACATTATACATTGCACCCACCAGTAAAAAATCTCTGTATTGCAGTAGTATAGTGAGTAAGCTGTAATGCCATCAACGCACTTCGATGATTTTCAAGTTTGTAACTGTACTTGAGGGTTACAATTAAATTACTAGCATAAAGCAGTTATTTCTTTTTATTATTATCATCAACCACTACGTTTTATGGCTGTACACAGCAAATGGATACACGTGGTTTTTCTGGAGTTGAAATAATTGTGTTACAGAATATATATAGAAGTACAATTATATCTAATTGTAAATAAAATAAGTATTACATTTTATAAATATACATATACTGAAAAAAATTACTGTTAATTTTTAACATAAAAAACATGTTAACGGGAGGACGAAATTTCATTCTGTGAAAAATTAATCGGTAACGTAGTAATATTTCATACCAACAGTATCAAAAATTACTATACCGTTTGTTTAAATAATTATAAAACTTAAATAATTATTAATAGTCAGATGAAAAAATTTCATTAACATTTTTATTTATTTACGATACGTAGGAATGGGAAAAAAATAAAAAATTGCATAGATTGATGAAAAAATTTTTGATCCTAGAAATTTTTAACACCCGACATGGTAAAATTTAAAAGAACGTCTACTACAATTCAATATACTGTATAGCAAGCAGTTTCTATAACGGCGATAGGCCAGATATGAAAAGTAATATAGAAACATAGTAAAATTATAGAGAATGTACGTGGAATTTTCAAATGCAAGAAATTAAATTAAAGAATAGCGTATATTACTTTTTCAGAGTAAATAAATTTTAATAGGTACTATGTTAAAATTTACCAGTATGTCATTGTAATTTTTCATTTACTTTATTTTAAACTCTACCGACTTTTCTGTTAATTTTTTTCAGAAGTTGATTCTGTCCTCAGGTTCACAGCATTTTCTGTTAATTTTTAAAAGAATATTCTCTCCGTGTACATACATATATAAAAATATATTACAACTTAATATTTTTTTATTATGATTCATAAAATGTTACAAGAAAAAAAAGAAGAATATCAAAAAACCAATATCATTGGAATTTCTAAGTAAAGTTTTATTTATTTTTTAAAATGAATATTATTTTAACAAGTTCTATTATTTCCGAAATCTTAAATCATTTCTATAAATACATTTTCACACGTAAGTCTTTTAATTATACTAAAAACAAAACATCCGTTTTCAGGATATGAGTAACTTAAAATAAATAATCTACGTTAAAAATAAAACACGACTTTTACCTAAACCAATTGTTATGACGTAATTATTGCATTAATCAAATATTTTTAATCAGTTATACGATATAAAAAACTGATAGTAATTATTACGTAAATTAGTGACTAACAAGTAAACAAAAAACAAAAATATTCGTCAGATTTAAAAATATTTATTACAATATAAAAATTTTCTTCAAACTATTTTTTTAGATTTGAATATTTTTTCTATATCAAAATTCGTTACCTTTTGCTTATTTAATTAACTCATTAACGCCCAAAAAAACATGCACAAGATTGTTTTCAGTGAAATTAAGTACATATTCAATATATTTAACTAAATATACAACACAAACTTGTTTTTAATATTTAGAAAAAAAAAATAACAGTGTGTACTCAAGCGAGTAAATTGGGCAGATATGAAGTCTATTTTGTGTGAGTCTACTTTTTCTGATATTTTTATTTAGATAAATTTCATTTAAAAGTCATGTTATATGTATATTTAAGTTATTTCATATGATTTGAACAAAATTCGAAATCACATGCTCTAGTTGGATAAAATATATTAGCATACCACGTACCTCTTTTCATATAAAAATTATTCAGAACAATTAAAACACTTATGAAACTAATAACGTTAACAGATTTTGTTTGTGGCACTTCTACCAACTGATTTTTAAGGAAATACTGTGAATTAATAAGATTATAAGTTCATATAACCCTTCTCGAAATTTCGAGTGAACCATATTTTTTTTAGTCGTCACATCGAGGCTCATAATTTTGTAAACATTTAATATTTTTCAATAAAAATTGATATTAAATAAGTTAAATATATACTGAAGGTAGTTGGTCCGTAAACATGTTTTCGTCAGATTTTGTTTAAATTGCACAGGAATATTCCCTAGATTAATATCTGAAAAATAGCCCATTTTTATTAAAATTGACCATCTCAAAGTCATGAAAAACGATCTCAAAGTTTATATTTTTAACACAGCTTATATGGACTAACCGTACACTAACGTAACGTTTTATTAGATAAAATTTAAACGTAGCGTCAGTTTTTCATAAAAAAACTGACATTTATATTTATATGAAAGAAAACAGTATACAAAAAATTGGAATTATTGACCATCCCGTTATTAAGATTTAACCAAATTTAACTACCAAACCATCACATAAATTACAGTATTGTTGACAATGTGGCAACAACGTATTCATTTGATTATAGTAAAAAATACACGAAATAATGAAATATTTTTTTACAAAATATGATAAGTGGATTGAAGGGAATTATAATCGATTTCATTAATTATAAATATATTCTGTGGTAGTTCAGATGATAAAATATAATCATTTGACAAGTAGTTAATAGTAGATAATGTACAGCGTTGCCATGATCATTTCTCTAAATTAAAAATATGTACTCATGGTCTAATGTGATCACATTATGATGGACCAACTACCTTAATAAAACGTCATTTACTTGATTCAAAAATAATTAGTTATATCTGTGAAAAAAATTCCCAAACATCGACAATTTTTTTGACCCGCCACAGTGGCTATCCCTCTTAAACAAAACAAAAATGGCTTCTTCGTGTCTTAATACAAGATTGAAAGAAAAACAGTTTCACAAAATTTACAACAACCATATCTATTTTTTAAGAGTTGTCTTTTTTATTGCACATTTATATACATCACGGTAGCCTTGGAAGAAATTGTCGAGTGATCCAATCTTTTATCAAATGCCTAGGAAAATAAGAGGACATCTTCGCTCCAGTATCAGGCGATGGTCGAGATAAAAATAACGTGTTTTATACAAGCGAAACTTACTGTCAGAAAGCCAAAAATTGTAGTTTTTTTATTCTAATCCTATAAACTTCTTGACATAATAAGAGCTATTTTTTTATTCTCTTATAAGATAAAATAAATTAAACAAATCCTGCGGTCACAAGATTTAATTTTCTGCATATACGCATTTTATAAAGATTTCTTTATTTTTTTATTACTTTGGGTAATAGAGTAATATGTCATGTAACATATGAATTAATTTGAATTTTTTCAACATATATAGATGTAAGATAAAAAAAACTATTTTTTTTGTGTGTGTAATACGTATGCAAATTTTTATTTAAAATGAAAAATAATATAACATTTCTGGTTTTGGTATTGTAATTTCATTATCATAGCTTACTAAAATTTTATATGTTATAAAAGACGTTGACAGATAGTATCATTTAAAACAGAGGTCATCAACTTTTTTCAGTAGAATGTCACACAAAATATTTAAAAGTTTCTAAGTTATAATTTAAAATCTCTTTAATATAGGGTCATTCTTAGTCAACTCTATCAGAGAAAAACGCTACTTTTACGGATTTTCATAATTTTCACATATGTTGTTAAACTTGCTCAAATAATATAACTTTCATTCATCATTTCGCAAAATTTTAAGTTTTTTGAAAATGACGCGTATTTTAAGTTTTGCAGAAATGACGCATATGCATTTAAACAATAATTTTTATCTCCGGATCTACTTATCGTAGCGAATTGATTTTTTTTAGTTTTGTTCACAAAAGAACGATCTTTTTGGACATTTTGTCTGTTTTTAAGTAAAAAAATATTTTGATTATTTTTTGTACAATTAAATTTTTTTTTTGAAAATTGAAGCTGAGGTCAGCTTTTTAAAAATCTGAAAAAAATCATAAATATTGCTTAGAGTATTCTCTATCATCCATGCAAATTTTATGCTGGACATATTTATAACGGCTTCAAAAATTTTTTTTTAAGGTTGTTGTATATAGGTTACGCGCACTATACGTTCACTTGTCGTAATGAATTCGGGTGAAAATGTTTAAATTAATGTTGTTTGTGTGTAATCTATGGAATTAATAAATTGATTTCGAAATAAAGTGATCATACAGGGTGTTTAAAACTGTTTATTTTATGTACTCATGAAGATATATATGTTTAGTATAAATGTGCATTTCTACTTATTTTTTAATAAGAAAATTAATAATTCTTGTGTAATTTCTCAATAATATAGTCGTTATAATCTCATATATTACCTCTAGTATTATATATACCTATATTAATTATATTAAATGTGGTCACTTGAAAAGCTGCTTTAATTGTAGTTAACTAAAAAATAGAATCCTTAATTTTAATAAAAATTATTTCACCATGAAATATTGAGGAATGGTACAAAAAACTATCATTTAATCATCCACCAATACCTTTTGATATTATTATTTTAGTATTAATAATTTCTATATTCTAACTACCTGTCTAAAATATTTTTTATAATTGATTTTAATGTGACCAATATATAATATTGAGTGTTAATATAAAACCTTAAAGTTGTTTTTCTTGGATTTTGAAAACTTCGTCCAAAATATAATTAAAAATTAGGGTATTCATATTTTTTAATTAAAATAATTATAAAAGTCGTTTTTATAGTAACCATCTTGCAGTATTATATGTAATAAACTATACTAAAGGTAATATATGAGATTATAACGACTATATTATTGAGAAATTACACAAGAATTATTAATTTTCTTATTAAAAAATAAGTAGAAATGCACATTTATACTAAACATATATATCTTCATTAGTACATAAAACAAACAGTTTTAAACACCCTGTATGATCACTTTATTTCGAAATCAATTTATTAATTCCATAGATTACACACAAACAACATTGATTTAAACATTTTCACCCGAATTCATTACGACAAGTGAACGTATAGTGCGCGTAACCTATATACAACAACCTTAAAAAAAAATTTTGAAGCCGTTATAAATATGTCCAGCATAAAATTTGCATGGATGATAGAGAATACTCTAAGCAATATTTATGATTTTTTTCAGATTTTTAAAAAGCTGACCTCAGCTTCAATTTTCAAAAAAAAAATTTAATTGTACAAAAAATAATCAAAATATTTTTTTTACTTAAAAACAGACAAAATGTCCAAAAAGATCGTTCTTTTGTGAACAAAACTAAAAAAAAATCAATTCGCTACGATAAGTAGATCCGGAGATAAAAATTATTGTTTAAATGCATATGCGTCATTTCTGCAAAACTTAAAATACGCGTCATTTTCAAAAAACTTAAAATTTTGCGAAATGATGAATGAAAGTTATATTATTTGAGCAAGTTTAACAACATATGTGAAAATTATGAAAATCCGTAAAAGTAGCGTTTTTCTCTGATAGAGTTGACTAAGAATGACCCTATAATAAAACGAGTAATACTACAAAGTGCCTGACTCATCAACACCCAGCCCAAACCACTGGACTTAAAAAATGTATTATTTTATGGGGGGGTTCTTCCTTTTACGACGTTATCATCTACGAAAAAATGATTTTTCGAAATTCAAACAATTTTTATTTTAATAGTGTAATATTTAATTGCACTTTTAATTTTATAGTTTGCACTTTATACACGTGAACATAAATTATAATACTTTTTTTTAATGCGCATAAGGCGAGTATTTAATCGTTTTAAAATATAGAAAATTACAAAAATATAACAAAAATATCAAATCTATTGGGGCGAAAGGAGTTTGGTTAGTTTTTACGTTAGGTAAAAATATAGAAAATCACAATAAACACATCAAAAATATGAAATTTTTAAATCTGATAGGTCGAAATTTAGGTCAAGTGCAAAGTATTTATTTTTAATAGAAACTATTTATTTAAAGTGATTTTTATTTAATTTGTTTTAATTAAGTCCAATACATTTTTTAATAATTAATTAATTTTTCGTGTAGTATATTTGTTATAAATGAAAACAATTAAATAAAAAGTATTTAAATTAAAAAAAGTGCATTTAAATAAAAGCCTTAATTTTTTTAATTCCTATAATATTTTTTCTCCGAGCGGATGAAAAATGGGAAAAACTGGAACAAAATCCACTCCGAGGGTAGTTTTTCACGTGAAAGGGGATGTTTCATCTACGATTCAGATGATAACTTTTCGGACTCTTATTCCGAACCCTTCTGGAAGTTCGTGGACAAAATACCAAAACTTTATGATTTTTTTCTTCTAAAATATCTAATTTACTTGTACACCCCGATTTACACAGCACTTGTTTTACACGATTTATAAATTGACAATTAAAAAAAAAACTAAAAAAATGTTTATTCCGCGCCATATACGCCTATACAAAGATTTAGTAGCATTTTTGAATTTTTTTCTTCGGTAACCTGATGAAAAGAATAGGGGATTCCCGGGCTTGCAGAATATACATTTAGGGGAATCCCAGTAATCTGTGCGTATTCAATAAATGTAAAATAAATTAATAATTAAATATCTACTGAATCATGCACATTTCGTTTTGTTTTCGTTTTACACGATTTTACTTAGAAAAATCCAAGATTTCAGTTTACACGGTTTTGTGCAGAACGTATCTACCGTGTAAATCGGAGGATAGATGTACTATATTTGTTATAAGTGAAAACGATTAAATAAAAAGTGTTTAAGTTTAAAAAAAATGTACAAGCCTTATATTTAGCGAAAAACAATTGAAATCATACATCTAAAATAAAAGAAAGCATCGTTTTTTCCGAGTATAACAGCGCGGGTAAAGGGGAGTACATACATACATACATATTATACAGAATTGGGTGTGAATAGTGGGTGGTGTGTACACGGGTAGGTAGAGCGCAAATAAAACGGCAAATGATTGACCACAATGGACCCGTCAGCGGCCAGGCAATAAACACGAGTTTTAATCACAATAAAGCCCATTATCACACTATTAAATATACCTTTCTGCCGCCGCGCAGTGTCATCCACAAAACTGCCAGACGCGGATTTTATGTCAAGGAAATATATTGTTTTACCATACCGTTGTTATATTAAACACACCGTTCTTCGTTTATACATATTTATATGTCGTATATGTATGTACGCTCTTCGATATTTTCAATTTTTGAATGCGTTTATATACATAAAATAATTGGAATATTTTATTCAAGTGGATGCAAAATTTCATGTATATGTAGTATTATTATATTTAATAAAAAAATCTTTTGTAATAATACATATATGTAAATAATCTTCGTTGTTGTGTTAATGAAATATGTATATACGTATTATAATTAAGGCCATTTGTAAAATATCAAAATAAAATAGGTCAGATGAGGTCGACTTAAATTTTTACTGACTTAAAAGTACGAAATTTAGAAGCGTATAACCGTTCGGTAACAAAAAATTATGGTAGTCTTGTTTGAGTCTCGTTTGAAGCCCTACAAGACGAGATAAAAATATTTGTAATATCTATATATATATCTATAAAAGAGTTTGTCCTTAACCACTCATTCACTCACTCATTCACTCATATATCAACGTACAGCCCAAATCCCTGGACCTAGAAAAGTGAAATTTCGTAGGTGCCTTCCTTTTATGATGTAAGCACCCACTAAGAAAGGATTTTTCGAAATTCAACCCCTAAGGGGTTAAAACAGGGTGTGAAAGTTTATATAAAAATATATTTTTTTTGTTCGCATTTAATTGAAAGTTATCGAACATACTCTACAATATAAATAATGAAACACTTATTTCAGCATTTACCAAAATTTAACCCCTAAGGTGTTAAGGGGGTGGAAAAATTTGTAAAATATATTTTTTTGTATTCCCCGGGGGTAGAAATGGTCTGTGTTTTTGATATGTTTATCTGCATAGCTGCTTACGTTAGTTTTTACAATTTTTAACTAAATCCGAGATATAAAAAATGTAATATGTTATCCCCTATCACGTATGGAGGGTTATAATTAGTTTCGAAGTTTACGCGAGCGAAGCCGCGGGATTTCGCTAGTGTATTAATAAAATATGATTTTATAAGAAATTGTAGAAAAACATTTTCTTAATAATCCGTTTTTTTGTTTTTTTTTGTTGAGGGGCATCTTTTATCTACTTCAGGTTTTTTTAAGAATGGGGAGGAGTCACGTAAGTTTTTTTCTAATTAATTATTTCAAATAAATAAATCAAAATCAGTTTCAGTTGTCGAAAGCACTTTTCTTAACTTAATCTATTACTTACGAATCTTTACAAGGAGGTAAGAGGGTCGAAAATTTCGAAAACATCCATGAAAATGTGCACTCCCCCCACTCAAAAAAAGTACCAAAAAATAATTTAATTTTTAATGAATAACTGATTTTTTTATTTACTTTCAATCAAATTGTACAGTTCTAAAAAAGTCCGTAAAATAACCTCTATATCCCTATATTTAATAGTAAAAATAAACCCAATCATCCTCGACAATTGTTATGTACACCCCCCCTACCCAAAAAAATGACGAAGAGACAAAAAAATAATTCAAATTTTATTGAAAACTCGATTTTTTTTATTTGCTTTCAACCAAAATGTACAGTTCTAAAATTATCTTAAAATAACCTCTAGTTCTGCGTAGAATTTGTATTTTTTTTATCTAATAATTAAATTACACAATTCAAAATCTATAAAAATATATTTGCAGTACCTAAAATATACTTTTTTGAAGAAATCATAAATAAATAGCACCTTATCAAATTTTTGGGATCAAAGTAACCTATGTGATTCCTCAAGATGCGAGCTATCTCCCTGCCAAATTTCATCAAGATTGGTTCAGTGGTTTATCCTTGAAAAGGTAACAAACATTTATAACATTAGTATAAATTAAATATTGTCTACTTTTACAGATTTTAATACCAAAACCATATAAAAATAACCGCAAATCAAAAAATAGTACACACAGTAACAATAGCCTGACCATTAAAACTGTCCATATTAACAACCGATAATTACAATGATCGATGCATAATGAATACGACAGCCAAACACAAACTATAACATATATAAACAATCTAAGCAATTAACAAAACAAAAATCGAAAATTTCCATACATGTTCGGCCATGTACTGTTATGACAATAAACGCGTAAAAACTAACAGCTAAAAACCTATATATCGATGGGCACAGCGTGACGTGATTTGAAATCTATTGGCATTCACCAATAATGCTGACGAGTAAAATAATACCTTTATTGTAGGTGGGTGGATGCATCATTGACGTTTGCACAGATTTCATTTCATTCCAATGAAAGGGGCGTCCTGTTCATGGGATATTTCATATACATACATATGTTCTCATATTGTAATCAGTTCAATGTTTATTCTATTTGATATAGGTATGTCAGATTATATATAAACGGTCAGATTTAGTTAAGGTAATAATATATTGTTTTAACCATTTAAGGCAGCGATTCTCAACCTGTGGGGCGTGATAAAACTGAATGGAAAACGCAAGCATATCAAGAAAAAATGAGAAAAATATTTAATTTACTGAAAGAAAAGCAATAAAATACATTCTGACACAATAAAAAATAAAATACACGTTTACATTGTAATACACTTATAAATAGGATTGTATGAGTACTGCACAATGTATTTAATAATTAACTTATCAATATTAATTTAAAAACAAGATTTATAATTATTAGTGACTCTCCTGGGCCTGTCTTGCAGAGCAAAATTTTTCGAAACAAGGATTAATATTAGAAATTGACACTCTAGACATGTTTTTTATACCTGTGTGAAGTTAGCACCGCAAGTTTCGAAAAATTAAAAAAAAATTAGAGTTCTGGATAGCACTCCAAGAGTTCTGGAGTTCTTTTATATTTTGAAAAAGAGTTCTGTCAATTTAACCCCCCAAAACTGGTTTTTCAAAATAGGGTGCTAACTTCACGCAGCACCGCAAACTAAAAAATAAACATTTTTTTAGAGTTACGGGAACTTCCTAACACATGCAATGTCATCCAAAAGTCTCAAAAAATGTGTTTTGTTCACGATAGCTGCTCTGTGTTATTTTAAAACTGTATTTTCAAAATCCGTTTTAGGGGGGTTAAATTGACAGAACTCTTTTTTTAAATATAAGAGAACTCCAGAACTCTTTGAATGCTCTCCAGAACTCTAATTTTTTTTTAATTTTTCGAAACTTGCGGTGCTAACTTCACACAGGTGTTTTTTATATTTAGCTGAGATCTATTTTCCAGTGAAAATTATTGTATGAGTTTGGGGGGGGGGGGGGGGGGAGAATTGTGATTGAAAATTAGGTCGCATATATTGAAAGGTTGAGAAACGCTGATTTAGGGTTATTCGATCATTAGAGCAATGTATAGATAGTTATAGATAACTCGTATATTTTACTAATTTTTATTTAAAATATTGGATGTATGGTTTTTGAGTAATTTGATATTATTAATTATAAATAAGAGTTTTTAACACACGATAAATGAGAGAACTTGCCGAAAGTGCTCTATTTATTGAAATTCTACACAATTGGCTATATAGAAGGGTGGCCCATAATTTACTTATTTTCGAATTTCTTTAAGTTCACCTCCCAAATTTCTTAAAGGTACGAAAAAAATAATGTATACAAAATTTTAAATTTTAAAGATATTATTAACCCGTGCCACCGAGTGATCGAATATTAACACGTAAAATACATTTGATTTTTTTTAAACAACTATATCTTTGTGAAAATTGAATGGATTTTGATGTTCTAAAACGTATTTTAAAGCTGACAATCTCTAGTTTTTGAACCTTTGATCGCTTCCCACTACTCCTCGAAAGATTTCAGAAAGAAGCCAAAGAAGCCAATTTTGATATTAGTTTTACGAGAATAGCAAATTCAAAATGGTGGATAAAATCACAGAAGTTTTAAAAATTTTATTTAACAACACTTGCGAAGTTTATTAAATACATAATTACGATTTTGATAACAGTTATATCAATTTAGAAGTGGTGGATAAAACATTTAAAATGACGCAACCAAATAGCAGAATCTAGGCAAATATCAGTGGCCAAACTTTATAGTTGGAAACATTAAAAAGATCTAATAATCCTGTCTTCATTTCCGTCATTTGAAAGAACGGTGTTAAGAAGTGTGCGATCTCAAATGAAATTATGATAAAAAAAATTCGTAAAAACTGTATGATCACATACCTTCCCATATCTTTCAGATATGGCAACAATATTAAACAGCATAAAAAAATCGACTTAAACTGACTTATCCATCTTTCTCTTATACATATCATCATCCCTCTCTCACTTACATGCACACTCTCTTAAACATTTCATTTTAAAAACCTGTCATATTTTAAAACGTATCGAATTAATTCCAATCTTGCTAAATAAATTTCACTTCAAAAATTCATGTTCTCAACTTTCACATATGAAAATCGCATCATATTGTTTTCAACCCCGGAATCAGAACGCCCCTCAATACTCGCGGTTCACTCGATGTGCTATTAATTGCATCAGAGTAATGCACCTTCCTCCATATACACCTACCCTTGTAATTGCGATAAAATTATCGTGTATATATGGTGCATACTGCCTAGTTATTATATTGGATTTATTGTCGAAGGTTGAGAGTGTTTGTTCCCATGTTGTTATATGACTTTGTTTACGCTGAAATAGTAATTTTTAATTACTATTGTTTATTTAATACCTATATACACGTATGTTGTAAAATATGATATTGTATACAGGGTGATTCATTATCTATGCATGATTTTAAGACAAATGTTCATATAAACATATACATATCAGGTAGGGCCCGATTTTGAAATTTGCCGCCCCTAGGCAGTTGCGAAAATTGCCGCCCTTTTCGATTGAATAAAAATAAAAAAAGTAAAGGGTTTTCATATCAATGATTTTTTTAGGTTTTCATGAAGAAAGTTTATCAATTATTAAAAATAAAATGTGAAGACCATTTTTTTTAGGTTTTCATGTTTAAATTTTATCAATTATTAAAAAGAAAGTGTGAAAAGACCGTTTCACACTTTGCCTACACTGCCTGCATGGTAAATCCGGGCCTGTATATAGGTCCGTTTTCACTTTATTTTTCATATACAGGATGATCAAGTTTAACCTCATTTAATATTCTCATTCATTTATGAAACAACTTGTATACGGGGTCATTCAGAACTGTCGTACGAAAATTGGGAAAAATATTATAAACAAAAAAATGTGATCAATGTAATAAATCCGTGATCGATTTGGCTCCAATAGAGGTTGTTTGTTAATATGATAAGTTTTTACCAATATGGAAATATCCACGTTTATCTTATTGATAAATGTATATTATTACTAACAATGTTTTTAACACGGTGAAAATTTTGTTTCGTGTTGAAAACATATATTTTAAATACAAAAAAAGATTTTATAAATGACATCACTGAATTTACCATATTGAAAATTTCTCTTCACTAGTTGGGTGGTGTAAAAAATATTCACACTGATAAATATTTGTTAATACAACCATTATGTTTAATCTATTTGAGAGTTTCGTTAGTTGGTGTAGTAAATTATTTATTAATTTGACAAATAATAAAATAATAAAAATATAAAAAGATTTTTAGATATATTTTTCAAATGAATAAAATATCCTCAATAAGATTTTTAGGGTTCCGTAGAAAACTAGGAACCCTTATAGTTTCTCCATGTCCGTCCGTCCGTCTTCAAAAATTTTGAGATAATAACATGAAATTTGGTATACGGTCGTAGATTGATGACCCAAAAACAGAAATGATAAGATTTTTGAAAATAAAAATTTTTTAGACCCCCCTTTCATAAAATGAAAAGTGTTTTCAAAAAAAATTTTTCACCTACACCATTGAGTGTGGTGTCGTTAGAAAGGTCTCCTAAAATGCAATAAAAAATGTATTAGAACTTTTTGATTTTAACCCTTTAATCACGATGTATTTGCTCTCCAAAGTCGTTAAAAAAGCGTCCCCCCCCCCACTATTTTCTAAACTATCAATTTAAAAAATCTGAAAAAATTCCAGAATGTAGCTTTTAATTAGTACTTTCACTGAAAATTATAACGAACATTGTCAAAAATATTTTGCACCCCCCTTTCATAGACTGAAAATTGAACTTACATTTTTTCCCCACTTACCCTATTGAGTTGGGTGTCATTTAATAGGTCTCGTAAAATGCAATAAAAAACGTCAAATAACTTTTTGATTTTAACCCTTCAGTCGCGATATATTTGCTTTTTAATGTCGCTGTCAGAGCGTCCCCCCCCCCTCTATTTTCTAAACTATCGATTCAAAAAATCTGAAAAAAAATCAGAATGTAGCTTTTAATTAGTACTTTCACTGAAAATTATAACGAACATTGTCAAAAATATTTTGGACCCCCTTTTCATAGATTGAAAAGTGAACTCACATTTTTTTCATTTACCCCATTGAGTGGGGTGTCATTTGATAGGTCTCCTAAAATGCAATAATAAAAGTCAAATGACTTTTTGATTTTAACCCTTCGGTCACGAAAATTTTGAAAAAACTATTTTTTTATAAATCGTAGTGAGAATGACTACGGAACCCTATCATGTGCGTGCCCAACAAGCACTTGCCCGTTTTATTTATTATCATATTAAGGAAATATTGTTATATTAACAAGATAAATTTATTAAGCATTTTTCCATCTCCAATTTTCATTAAGATCTAGTTTTTTTTTCTGTGCAAAAATGAATACATCTAAGTGATGTTTTTTTGCACCACAAAAAAAATGATTTTCATAATTAAAAATGTAACTATGAGATTTAATACTAATTGTAAGTCATACCCCCCCCCCCCTCCCCAATCGCAAAAAGCTATCTACACCACTGTGACAAATAACTGCATTATATAAATCAAAACAAACCATATTCATAATAATTATTTAAAACATTCAAAAAAATAAAATAATAAATAATTCATCAATATAAATAGCACCGTAGTTCAATATTAATAAACAGTTATAAAAGCTAGTATTTAATGGATTAAAATTGAAAATAGTGTAGATAAAATTAGTATTAACGTTTTGTTTGCTATTTGAATGCAACAGAATGTAATGAACGTTAAAATTTTATGTGCTGTATGAATTTATTAAGGTAAATATGCACTGACAATATTTCGAATAAATATTTGTAAATGATTAACAGTGTCAAACGTTGTTGGAATGATTGGGCTATATGGTATATTTTATCTTTTTGGAGTAGTTAATATTCTATTTAATATTATCCGTTTTTAATGGTATTATGTTTTATGTACATACATACATATTTATATAAATAGAAAATAAATGTAAATGTTCACTATAGCTTTTACCCACGACTTTGAATACAACGGTTATATTATACAGATTTCTGTTATGATGGTCGAAAAAACCAGGTTATTAGTTTCACATTTGTACGCTACACGAAAAAGAAACTAAAGAAATATTCTTTTAAAAATTAACAGAAATGTCGCTAGAATTTAAAATAAAGTAAATGAAAAATGACATACTGGTAAATTTTAACATAGTACCTATTAAAATTTATTTACTCTGAAAAAAGTATTATACGCTATTATTTAATTTAAATTCTTGCATATGAAAATATCTATATTACTTTTCATATCTGGCCTATCGCCGTCATAGAAACTGCTATACAGTATATTGAATTGTAGTAGACGTTCTTTTAAATTTTACCATGTCGGGTTTTAAAAATTTCTAGGATCAAAAAAAATTTTCATCAATCTATGCAATTTTTAATTTTTTCCCATTCCTACACATCGTAAATAAATAAAAATGTTAATGAAATTTTTTCATCTGACTGTTAATAACTTGTAAAAATAATTATTTAAGTTTTATAATTATTTTAACACACGGTATAGTAATTTTTGATACTGTCGGTATGAAATATTACTACGTTACCGATTAATTTTTCACAGAATGAAATTTCTTCCTACCGTTGACATATTTTTTATGTTATAAATTAACAGTAAATTTTTTCAGTGTATTAATATTATAAAATATTTTTTACTCTCTGAAACTGGAATAATATAATTTTATTAGGGTGTAATGTTTAGGTACAGTTTATCCATCAATTCATATTGAGTATCTATCTGCAAACATTATTAAAGTTTTTTAAAAAGTGTAAAACATATTTTATAATGATAGGTTCTCGTTTACTACATAATAAATTTTTCGTGATTTAATGTAGCCTATGTTCTTCTTAAGGATGTAAGCTATCTCCCTGCCAAATTTCATCAAGATCGGTTTAGCAGTTTAGCCGTGAAAAGCTAACAAACAAACATTATTTTTTATTTTAATTATATTTTTTAATTAATTACGTAAGTTTTCTTTTTTGGCTTGGAGAGGAAGGGTGTCTTTAAAAATCGTACAAATCCTTACGTAAGAAAGTGGGAGGGGTGTCACAAAAACAGTTATAAGAACCCTGACATGAATTTTAATCTGTTCATATTTTAAACTTGCTAATATACATTTTTATAATGGATATTAAAAAATAAAAAGTATTAATACAGCATATATTATACTTTAAATCTATTCGAATCAAATAAATTGAGTTATATACAGGATGAACAACAATAATAATTACTGAAATGATAAATGATAAAAATTATTGAGAACAGGAAAAAACTGGACCCATTAATTAATGCAAAAAAAAACTAACGCCCATACATTCATCATGCAGACGTGTGTGTGTTTGTGTGTGTGTGTGTAAGTGGACTTATAACGAGTATATAAAAACATGAGAGCTCAATTCGTAACGTGAAAATATTATATACTAACGACCATCGTTATTTTCAATTTTACGATAAAATGTATTTTTTTTTTTATTATCAATTACTTGATTTCGGTATTTTTTCCCCAGTTTTTTTGTCAAATTAAAATAAAAGACATGATAGAAATTTTACTAAATTGAAAATAGTCCAGTCGCTAGACAATTTCGTATAGGGGTGGCGCTAGAAAAAAATGACGGAGTACATTTTTTTCAAGTAATGTAGTATAGAACATGGTGATAACTTTTCTCCCCATTTCAAAGGGGGGTGCATAACTTTCTAGTGACTTACAAAACTATCTAAAATCAGTTATTTGATAATAACACTGGGGCTGTCAAAATTAGGATAAAATAGGTCAGATAAATCTTAAAGCTGATAAAATTTCAAATAAAATGGTGTTTTTTAAAATTATGTACCATAAATAGTTATTGAAATAGAACCCGCGAAAAAATCATTTAGCGACGTCGAGTTTGGTAATCACGCTTGAAATGTTCCGTTTCGACCGCTCTGTTTAATATGTCCTTTATTGAATTTTAAAATGAAATTTTATGTTCTAATTATAATAGAGAAAAAGAGTGCCCTAAATAGTGGTTTGTACCCAATGTTGAAATGTACTTCTTCATTTTTTTCAAACTCAATTTTATAATGACTAATAGACTAAAATACGAAAACTAGACTAAATATTTGCATGCATCTAAATTAATATTGATTTCCCTATGTACCATATCCTCGATACATGTTACATATCCTTTAAAAACTGTATTAAAAGGGTTTTACGATAAAATGTATTCTTTTTTTATCAATTACTACAGATTTTCTGTCAAATAAAAAAAAGTCACGATAGAAATTTTACTCAATTGAAAATACGAAAATTTGCATGCATCTAAATTAACATTGATTTCCCTATGTACCATGTACTGTATATATGTAACATATCCTTTAAAAACCTGTATTAAAAGGGTTGTTCCCTTACCGACCATTAAATACAAGGAAGTGTTTAAAGTTTTAAAAGAAAAAACCGCAATAATGTTTAAAAGTTGGTAAAGTGATTGTCCGACTTCGATACCCGTCTCTCGCGGTGGGAACCGCGTTCAACAGCAGGTTGTTCAATTAATGGTCCCCAGTGATTCTAGACCCCAGACACTCCCGTATAGTAATAAATTTTGTTCAAAAAGAAATTATGTCCTTAAATAAAAGATCTAAATTGCTTTTTGATTTTATTTTTATTTCAACTTTCAATTTAATGATCTAAAAGTTTTTTAATATATTGACTTGAAATGTCAATAGTTTTGTAATAAATGCCGATTTTAGATTTTTATGGTTTTATAATTAATATTATACCGTTCAGATGACAAAGAGAGTAATGCTCAAGTTTGAATGTTTTTAAATTTGATAAATAAGCATAGGTGGGCATTAACTCGTTAATCCGTTAATCGTTAATTAACGAAGTTAACAAAATGGTTAACGGATTAACTTTTAAGTTAACTCAAAAAAAGTTAACGCTTTTGTTAACTTCCGTTAACTTTAGTCCATTACATTGGTTGTTTGATGAAAAATACATAAGAAAGTTGACGAAATAGCAAAAAAAAGGTCGTCAAACATTTTGGATGGTTAACTTTTTAACGATTAACTTTAACTTTCGTTAAAAAACGGAATTTTAACGGTTTAACGATTAAGTTAACTTTTTTATTAACGGATTAACGATTAACGAAGTTAACTTTTCGGTTATCTGTGCCCACCTATGTAAATAAGATGTTTTACACTCGGAGAAAAATTGAATCGATTTTTAATAAAAATTACAGTTGCCGATTAAAAATTCAATTTTGTATCAAAAAATATTATCAGTTTATTGTAATTGTTATAATACACTATTTTTACTATATTCGTAAATATCATTTACATGATTTATTCAACTAATTATTCTTAAGTTGAATTATTTGTTAATAAATTGCTATACAAATTATTTCATTTCAATTAAAAGACAATACAATAAATACCTACAAATACTGTGTAAAATTAATTATATTTATTTATTGGTATAAAAAATTAAACAAAACCAATAATATAGATTTCAACCTTGCACACAAAAATTAATAATTAATATTGTAACTTTAGTAAAACGTGGCTTAGGCGGTTATTACACTATCAAAGAAATGTGATAAAATTTCTTTGATCAAAGAAATATTACCTACAGTGTAATATGTCAACTTTTATAATATTTACGTAATATTTGCCTTCATAATATTTCTTTTATCATAGCTAATGACAGTTTCTTATATTCAATCAAAGTTTTTTGACGGATAAATCAAAATGGCGACTGAAAAGTGTTCGTGGACGGTTTCGGCTACGAAATTACTTATAATTTAATATATGATCAAATCTTTGTCAAAGATCTTTGACAAATTTATTTGATAGTGTAATAGCCGCCTTAGCAAGAATTATATTTTGGACCGTTTCAAGTTTACTAAGTCAAATAGTAAATTTCTTCAACAAAATTGTTATGAAATATTTTTCTCCGTATGTTTTTCCAATTTGATGTCATATAAAGATTTATTTTGTACATATTAGAAACATTTAATCATAGCTGATTACGTAATACATTATTTTTCCAAACTAGGAAACCACAATGTTCAATTCCAATTTATAATATAAATTTTTTCGGGAAAATTTTAATGTGCAACTATTTTATTAAAAACAACTGATGCAATCGAAACCGTTTATAACGGCATCGTTTAATACAACATATCGGTTTTAACGACTCAAAATAAAAGTCCGACTGAATCCTTTTTTCGACATAATATGACTGCCCCCCCCCCCCCAAGTCCAATAACATAAAAAAATATGAAAATTAAAAAATTCATTTTTTTTTCTTCAGAAAGTTGGCTATAGATTTAATAATCATACTCTATATTTTTTAGCATATTGATTGGGGTATATTATTCTTAAGTGTATATATTATATATGTATGTAAATTTAAATAATAATAATTCGTTATAAAATTCCTATCTAGAGAATAAAACAATAGAAAATGAATATTAAAACATCTTTAAAACATTAATTCTATTTTTTGCCATTAAAAGAACTCATCAGATGACTAAACAAAATCATTAATGTACATCTGAATTATTAATATCTATCTTTTGAAATCAACACAAATAAAAATTAAGATAAATTTCACAAAACACACAAACACACACACACACATCATCTTACACACAAACAATACACTCAAGTTTTACCCCCCCCCTTCCTCCCTACCCCCCCCCCCTCCCGCCTTGATTGCAGAATAATAAACATCCCACACTCAGACACCTTCTTTTGTTTTCGGCTCATCGTCTGTGTACTTCTCGCATCAGAGTATAAAAAAAAATAGCGACAGATTTTCACGCATATACCTCGACTGTATAATCAAACAGCTCCTTTCTCTACAGGGCTGTACTAGTAATAATGTCAAAATATTATGAGTTTAAATAAAATAGTTAAAAAAATCATGCATTCGCAGCAGGTTAGGTTAGGATAATATAGATTTTTGTTATGATAGTCGGTAGAATAGGTTTTTAGTTTTTCATTTTGCACGCTAGATGACACTACGCCTTCCCCCATAGGGCCGTACTAGTAATAATGTCAATATATTATGAGTTTAAAAAAATAAAACAAAAATCATGCGTTCGCAGCAGGTTAGGGTAATATTGATTTTTGTTATGATAGTCGGTAGAATAGATTTTTAGTTTTACATTTGCACGTTAGATGTCACTACGCTTAATAAGTATAACTTCAAACGAGCGTATATAAGCATACACACTTTTTTTAAAATTGAGTTTGTTATTTTTTAATCAATCTTTATTTGTACACAGAAAAAAATAAATTTTTACTATTTTGACTGCGAGTAAACATATTCTTTTCGTTATTTTGGGGATTTTTATTGACTGAAATCTGTATATTTACATTCAAAATCACAGGTGTCTAAAGACATTTGTACGGCAGTGTAGATATGAAATGTTACGATTTAATCTGAATTTACTCAGGAAAAATTTATATTACGAAATTACTGCTAAAAGTTGTGTTTTTGCATTTGAGTTAGATAATGATTTTAAATTTATATTTTTTAATGCAAACATTTTCCCTAATTTGTATAATTTTTCTATGATATTTTGTAAAACGATAGGTACGACTTTTTTTATAAAAAGTCGTTTTTTTTTTAAATCTCAAACATTTGCAGTTAATTTTATGTCAAAAAAATGATTTTCAAAGTATTTCGTCGAGTTGACAAATTATTTATTTTTAATCGACTTCAAGAAAGATTGCGGTTTTTATATGCACCGATTTTGACATTTTTTTGTTTGTTTGAAAGATAATACTATCGATGTGGTTATATATTTTACAATATACGCACAGATTACCGGGATTCTCCTAAATGTATATTTTACAAGCCCGGGAATCCCCTGTTCTTTTCATCAAGTTACCGAATGAAAAAAATTCAAAAATGCCATCAAATCTTTGTATAGGCGTATATGGAGCGGAAAAAACATTTTTATTAGTTTTTTTTTAAATTGTCAATTTATAAATCGTGTAAAACAAGTGCCGTCTAAATCGGGGGATACACTGGTAGAAAGGATTTCTCAAACCAAGTAAACCTTGTTTTGTATATAACGAAAACAATATTTTCTTAAGATAAGCAATAATCTCTTAAACCAACTATAGTATTCTTGAACGAAGGAATAACGTAGTTGGATTAATTAAGAGTATGTTTCTTATATTAAAGTAGTTGATCCATCATAATGTGATCACATTAGGCCATGAGTATATATTTTTAATTTAGAGAAATGATCATGGTAACGCTGTACATTATCTACTATTAACTACTTGTCAAATGATTATATTTTATCATCTAAGCTACCACAGAATATATTAATAATTAATGAAATCGATTATAATTCCCTTCAATCCACTTATCATATTTTGTAAAAAATTATTTCATTATTTCGTATATTTTTTACTATAATCAAATGAATACGTTGTTGCCACATTGTCAACAATACTGTAATTTATGTGATGGTTTGGTAGTTAAATCTGGTTAAATCTTAATAACGGGATGGTCAATAATTCCAATTTTTTGTATACTGTTTTCTTTCATATAAATATACAACATGTCAGTTTTTTATGAAAAACTGACGCTACGTTTAAATTTTATTTAATATAACGTTACGTTAGTGTACGATTAGTCCATATAAGCTGTGTTAAAAATATAAACTTTGAGATCGTTTTTCATGACTTTGAGATGGTCAATATTAATAAAAATGGGCTATTTTTCAGATATTAATCTAGGGAATATTCCTGTGCAATTTAAACAAAATCTGACGAAAACAATGTTTACGGACCAACTACCTTAAGAAAATATTGTTTTCGTAATATACAAAACAAGGTTTTCTTGGTCCAATACAGTTTTTTTTTCTGTGTAGGTGTATTAACATTCAAAATCACAGGTGTCTAAATATACGGCAGTGTATATTTTACAAATATGCAATCCATCCCTGGAGTGTATATCGCCTGCACTAGTACACACAACCACCGTTCATTTGTTTTTGGTTGATTTGTCAGTTTGACATGTGTTGGCACCTCCGTCTAGTGACATCCAATTTCCACACAGAGCTACCACCTTCTTGCGATGACAAAAGAGTGCCGCGGGGCGATGGATTCATCACCGCGCGCGCGACAACACAACCACACTTTGCACACCGGGCTCTCTGATGGCTCTCTCCTACTACTACAGTCTACTGTCTTTCTGTACACACCAATTTGTTTGCAGGACGTTTGATTTGTGCTCTTGATTGTTGTGTTTGATGTACACACACACACACACACACACTAGCATGTTTTGAATAAAGTCATCGTTCATTTCTTTGAATTGATATGGTTATTTATTTTTTGTTAGGTTTGTTCATTTTATGGATGTGATTTAAACAAAAATATTACCAGGTTTTTTCAATTGTTTTTTTTACATACTAATAAAACCAAGACAGCCCCCCACCCCTAAAAAAATAAGTTTCTTATGTCCGGACCATAAAGAGGGGTTAGCAAAATTTATTATGAGGTGCTATTATTTATGAATTTGTTATTAATTTACAGCAAGTATCATGAAATTATGATTTATTTTAACCCTTAGCTGCCACTGTGGGGTACCAGGCGCCCCACATTTTTCAACTTCAATGTAAGCTGTTTAAATTTTACAAGGTTTTCAATTTTTTAAATATATTAAATATTATATATTCTTTTAAATAACCGATTGAAGTGCATTCAGTATCGTTCAAAGATGATAGAGAAATTTTATTGAATAAAAATATTGAATAGCTTACGAGTAGTGTCTGGGGTACGAGGTGACCCCAGTGTGGCAGGTATGTTATTCTGGAGAAGTGAAGCAGCTAAGGGTTAAATAATAAAATTCTAAAACATGTATTTATTTTTATATTTAAAGTGAGATTAATATATTTTTTGTTAAAATAAAAATGCAAAATACAGTCATCCACGATGTTAAAAGGAACACCAATCAGAGCGAATGACGTCACGCATCATATTTACACAAATATCAATTCCTCTTACAAGATTATTAAGTACATACCTTATTTAAGAACTTATATACTTTGGAATTCATTTTTAACACACACAATAATTAAATTATTGTCTAACTCTGAATGTTTGATTATTGTTGACAAGGAGTGTGACGTCACAACTCTTAAATGTCACCTGCGAGCGTTTTAGCGTCAAATTTAAAATTTGTTTTAAAAGAGTCAATTTTTGCGATTAAACCTTTATTTTCTGCAGAAATAAGTATTTTTTTGGAAATAGGAGACACGTAAAATCATCATAGAATTTTTTTTTTTTTAATTAATCATCATGCCTATTCAACATATTGTAACATAGTTGGTGCAAATTCTGACAGTACAAAATAATTATCATAATATCACCACTGTTTTTAATACCGTTTGTGTTTACATACAACGCGTGCGTGAAACTTGTCAAAGTCTTCATGAAACTCCAAGAGAACTGTCATATAAGTTTAATACCTCATTTGAGAGAGCTTGCTAGTAGTAACTATAGCAAATTTGCTAGCTCCTTTATGATAACAGACATAAGTCTTTTTTAAGACGATATTAAGGTTGTTGTTCACTGAAAGTCGTGGCATCTAGCGAAATTTAGCATGAACTACAGGGATTTGATATGTCGGTAAAAAAGAACAAATAGATCTGGCAACAATTTACAATATTATACAAGAATAGAAGATTTTTTTTTAACAATATTATAATTATTACTGTTGCTGATAATAGTAATAATTATAATAACAATAGTAAGTATTATTATTATATAATTATAAATAAAAACATTAAATGTAATCAATAATCACTTGATATTTACAACGCGCGTCAGTTGTCAATACCACGTTTTTATATTTCAAAGATCGCGCCGAATGCGCTGTTGCCATATCGTATATTTATGTCATGTGTTCGGGAATTTATCAAAGTTAAAAATTAATAATTATTTAAGGAGATGGTAAATCATTCTAAAATTTTATATACACATTCCTTAATTACCAATCTATAACATATCCGTTTTTGGTTAAAATCTGACGTTTAGTTTTAATACACGAATTAAACGAATATCGAATTCCAAGTGGATCCCTATGCTTGCAATGTATAAGAGGCCAACTTTGCACGTTTATAATTAATAAACGAAATGGTAAACTGACCTGAAATTTTTTTTACAAATGCGAACTAGCTTACTTAACACAATATTAAAATTTTAACAAATTCTGTAGTGATTGATTTTAGTGAACAACAACCTTAAGCACTCATTAAAAAATGCCCTAAAAGGGTATAGACTTTTTTGAAGTCTACACTGATTCGAGTAAAAAACTTATCTGAATTTGCGCTTAAATTAATAATAAAGATGAATTTAGACAAACTATTTTTTTTTAATTTCAGCCATAGCAGATGAAAAAATTGTTTCAAAATATTAACAATCACATTTATTAAAAAAAAAGCCATAAAATCCACAGCACACTACATTTGAATTTATTTTTATTAAACGCATTTAGCAGTTCCAATTAAAAATCGAGGCAAAGGGGAGCACTGAAATCTGCACCATCCCTTATATACGCGACTGCAATTTAGTCCTGATGTCGTTTAACAAAGTGAGTGCATAAGGACTTGTGTCTATTAGCGCATCACACAATTTAAACACGTACTGTCCGATTGACGCTGCTGTACTTATAATTTTAATGGCTCCCAAGCGAGGTATTTCGGGTGGATACGTTGGAATTATTAATACCATGTCTCTGAGATTATGGTATGCTCGTAGTTAAGAGTTAAGTGTTGAATTTGGTAGTTTATGTTTTATTTTTAATGGATAATGGGTTTATTATCTTATGTCGAAATTTATGATTTCTAACGGGGTTATTTTGTATTTTCTATTTGAATTGAAGCTGCTAGTATTATTATATATAAGTTATCTTATTGTTGATTTGATAACTTTAGTATAGCTCGATTAGAGCGGTGCCAACTTACAAAAATAAAAGGAAATAATTATTTTTATGTTTATAGGTAGGCGCGCGATATTATGGGGGTTGTTCTCCCCCTTAGACGCACTTCTACTGAGATTTTCGTGAGGGTTATGCTCGTGATATGATTTAATATAATATGTTGTAAATAAAATTGTATTTTACTTGATTATTCTATGGCAAAAAAAATTTTGAAACATGAAATTTTACTAAAAAACTTTGAATTTCAGATTTTCTTAAAAGTATGATTTTTATATAGAAAAAGACGTGGAAAGTTGAATTTTTCAAACCGCAGGTCTGTATCTCTAACCGTTCTCGAGATATGACCTCTTAAAGTTTCCGTTTTTTCAAAAGTTTGGAGAAAAATGGCTGTAACTTCTGAACGTGTGGTCGGATTTGATTTTTGTTGACAGATTTGAAATCAGCGTGTCAAAATCTATATAATTACATGTATAACACTTGAAAATTCGACAAAATTTTTTTTTTCAAAAATCGACATTTTTTTAAGGTATACCCCTTTGAATTTTTTCGATTTTTCGCGAAAATTTTTTTGTCGAATTTTTAAGTATTATACATGTCTTTATATAGATTTTGATACGCTGATTCCAAATCTCTCAACAAAAATCAAATCCGACCTCACGTTCAAAAGTTACAAACATTTTTCTCCAAAATTTTGAAAAAATCAAAACTTTGAGAGGCCATATCTCGAGAACGGTTTGACGTACAGACCTGCGGTTTAAAAATTTCAACTTTTCACGTCATTTTCTATTAAATAAACATACTTTCAACGAAATCTAAATTTCAAAGTTTTTTAGTAAAATTTTACTTATCAATTTTCAATTTATCATAGAAATATCGACTAAAAGATTAAAAAATAATAAAAAAAATCATAACTTACTAAATAAACAACACCTTTTTAAATTAATTTTCAATTAAAACATATTTATTTGAATAAAACGCATTCAATACGTGAAAAATCAAATATAGTAGAAATCAACAATTTTTTAGAAAAAACCTTAGCTTAAAAATTCTGAATTAATATAAATTATAAACCGATTTTTTTCGTTCATTTAAGTCGTTAAATATGAATCATTTTCACAATTATTTAACTTCAAAAACATAAAAATTACAAAAAATGTTTTAGAGAAAACCTTAGGTTAAAAATTCTTTTTTATTAACTTAATTTAAAAAATTAAGTTAATATAAATTATGAACTGTCGTTAAATATGAATTATTTTTTCAATTATTTATTTCAAAAACATAAAAATTGAAGAAAAAAAAATGTTAGTAATAATAAATAAAATGTATACACATACATGATAAAAAATCTTTTCTTCGTATATCATAAAAACAATTTAACTTCTGTTAACAAAATTTTCCAATAAAAAGTATATACGCTGAAAAATGTCTACAATTTTAATATACTGGCAATAACAAGTAAAATCAACTCTTCCTATACATAAGGCAGGAATTCGAGCCAGGCATCCACCTTTAGCTCTCTACAACAACGTAAGACAACGACGGCAGCTGCTGCTATATAGTAGCTTCGGGCTGTTACATTAGAATGTTAATATTAAGAAATCTGAACGTACATTTCTCTTTTAATATTATCAAATAATGTAGACAATGTCGATGCTTTAATAAAGACCGATATCAACCCTGAAGAATTTCAATTTGAATTCAAGCGTGTTTTAATATTATGTAATAATATCGTTAAATATCTATCATATCAATCTTTAATAAAGCTCATAAGAAACGTACCTATTCAATATATTATACCATTGTCATTATATCAAGATAAAATTTATATATGAAAAAATATAAAAAAAAAAATTATTTTCTATTGGATTAAGGTTATGCATACGTCTAGCACACTGTAAAACAAAATTTAGTTTCGAAATTAAAGCTGGTCATGCCGATTTTTCCGAAACTAAATTCTACGAGATGTCGCCACCGTAGAAAACAAAAATTATTTGCACAAGTCTAGCCCTGAGGAGAAATGACAGATACAAGTAATTCAGTGACAATTGACGATCGAATGAAAAATGGAATATTCTCGAAATTAAACAGAGATGAAGCTACAAAGAATAGTTCTTATGTTTTTAGGCTTACATTCAATATTTTCAAAAGAAAATTGCAGAATTATTATAAAATTAGAAAGCTTAAACAAATATCTATGTCGTGGTATATTTTTTCTCCGTATTTTTCAAGAATTTTTGTTATATATTGAGTTTTATTATATCAAGAAAAATACACTTTTTCAGATTTTTTTTATTAATAGATAAAAAAAATAAATTGAAAAATTAAGTATGTCATAACATATAAAACTTAATCTAGTTTATCAGTGTATTTTTTTCTAAATGATTTATTAATACTGGTCAGAGCTGAACTTAAAATACAAAACCGTAATTTCTCTGTAGTAATCCTTATGGCAATTCAAATAGCATGTTCAGCCTTTAATTTGAAAATTGAAATAGACAGAACGGTATATAATAGTAACATGTACTAATTTGCTGTAATGGCAGAGCTAGTTTTTCATTGTTTTGAATAAATTACACGTGAATATATTTGTTTTATAATTTTTATAGTATTTAAAAGGGTTGAAATAGTTTTTATAACGTCTCTATATAGTCAATTGTGTAGAATTTCAATAAATAGAGAACTTTCGGTAAGTTCTCTAAATTTACCGTGTGTTAAAAACTCTATTTTTAATATCAAATTACTCAAAAACCATACGTCCAATATTTTGAATAAAAATTAGTAAAATATATGAGCTACCCATAAATAACATATTAAAATTTTAGACTTTTATTTATACATTGCTCTAATGATCGAATAACCTTAATATAAGTTTAATTGGAATAAATCTAAACATTTTTATTAATATTCTATAAGGCAGCGGTTCTTAAACTTATGTGGCCTAGAGACCCCCTTTTTGAACAATTATTTTTCAGGGACCTCCATCCCTGATAGAAAAACAAAAAAAGTCGTTAGATACTAATTAATCGCTGATAAATTAAAATATAAAAGTACTTTATGTAAATTTATTTTTTGCCAAAAATGTATCACGGACCCCCGTAAAAATTTGGAGGCCCCATGGGGGTCCACGGACCCTAGTTTAAGAACCGCTGCTATAAGGTACTGGCACCCCTTTGGAATTGACGAGAATTTTTTTGTAATTTTCATGAATTCATGTTGCTACTAAAATGAGTATCTCTTTATTGAATCAATTTTTTTCAATATAAAATAAAGAATCATATTTGAAACAATATAAAGCAGATGCTATGATAATATAATAATTAATTAATAAATTACACTAATAATGTCCACCATTTTAACACCCATTGGCCGAATGTCATCAAATTAAGCTGTTTTACAGTTAAGTATCTATAGATCATGATTCAGGAATGGCAGAGTAATCAAATATCAACAAATATTTCTAATTTAATACATTCTTAGAATCCACTATGAAGAAATACTTAATTCCTTCTATTACATAGAAAAAAATATACCCTTATTGCATCTTCCCCACTTAAATTCAAAAAAATTATCCAAACTTAATAAATACAAGATGAAAGACAAATAAGACCTATCCAATAATATATTTTATAAATAAATAAATATTTTATTTCCCGTTTAATCTTCACCTACAAAAATACACACCCTTCTTTAATACCCTTGTATCATCTTACCCTGACCAATACATAAGTATTACTACTCGTGGGGGTGCATCGTTACTGAGTGGGGTTACGTTCCACGGCATGGCGTATTAGATACAGGGGTTTGAGAGGGGGGGGGGATGGGCCCACACCCCCGGACAGTTCAACCTGTGATGGATTACTGCATCGATTAGAGCTGACTGCCAGAGCTCTCTCCGTCGCGACCCCAGTGTTCGGTTGCCCCCCCCCCCCAACTCCCAAACCCTGACAGCTCTGTAGCACCGTGTTAGACTGCAGACGTACACCTTGGTGCCGCTGCCGGCTGCCCCCCGGCGGTGTTTGTGTTGATACGCCAATGAGATATTGAACTCAGATTACTTGTACGTTGTTATTATAGATTAGTGTGCTTTGGGAGAAATAGGGTATGTTGTAAGAGATTATTAGAATTTTGATTAAATTTCGATCATAATTATTTATTAATTTCTATATATACGTATTTTACTTCCATGTTTGAAGAATTGGAAGTATTGTAATACCGTCGAAAGATCGTATCCGAGATAACTGCATATTCTGATTGTACTAACTTCAAAACGTAAAGAAAAGTTAATTTCCGTATGGCAGCTGTGCGTGTGTATGTGTCTGCATATAAAATTTTCTTCCATTCACGATAACTACTGTAAATATGCATCGGTTTGAATTATTTTTGGGGAAAATGTTTGTCTCAGTGAGTACTCCAGACCTATTGATTTTGGTACTAATTGGTTTAGGGGTTTATGAAATATTCGAAATTTTGTACCAATTATCGTCTAAAAAAAATCACAGATCAATTTATTTATGATAAGAAATCTGCAAATATCCGATGACAAATATCACCGCCAGGGTCGAAAGGGTTAATTAATTATGATTTTTTACTTTATTATATTCCTAAGTCGATTTTTTTGACTTTCCATTTTCACCATGATGTCTATCTGTCTGTAGATACAGTAACTCAAATATGACAAATAGTAGAGAAGGATGAAATTATATATATTTTTTTTATTAATTTTCGTCTGAGAAGAAAAACTCATTTTTTTTAAGATTTTACAACCAAAAACGAATATTTACTATATCGTAATTTTTAAAAATGTTCGTATTATTTTTATGTTACCTATTTATTGGCCTTTTATACATACATATAATATTTTTATTTATACAAAGTAAAGCCTGCAAAAATAAATATGAAATATTTTTATTTTTATCTTATTTAAGAATTGGTAAGTTAAAATCTAGTCCTTATAAAAAAAATGTTCGTATTGCTCTCATAATATGTCAGAACAGTATCTTCGAACTAAAAACTTTACACGCTGACTAGAAGTGATTTATGACATACTTTTTTGATCTTTGCTTACATTTTCAAATATATATAGACCGTAGTAGAAATAAAATATCTACAATCTACACGATCTAAATTTCATTGCATATATTCATGATGAAAGGAACAAATTCGTTAAAAATTCAGGGAATTATTTTGTGGAAAAACGCTCGGACCCGTCGATTAGTATTTTTAGTTGCGGATTTTTTGACATAAGAAAATTGTATACAAGGTGTCCCAAGAAGAATCTATGCAGTAACCATTGATTTTTTTAAATGGAACACCCTATATATTATGCCATTTTTGAATTGTACGATAAATTCTGAACACTTTTTGTGCGCATAGCATAGCTCTAAAATTAGCGGTTTTTGGAATAATGACGTTTGAAATGTGTTTCAAGAAGAACATATTTAGTCATCATTGATTTTTTTTTTAATGGAAAATCCTGTATATTATGCCATTTTTCAATTTTACGATACATTCTGTACACTTTCTGTACAACATAGTATAGGTCTAAAATCATCAGTTTTTGAAATAATGACGTTTGAAAAGTTATAAATAAATAAAAAATTAATTAACTTTAATAATAAAACATACAAAAGAAATAAAATTATTTCAAAAACCACTGATTTTAGAGCTATGGTATGCTGTAATGAAAGTATTCAGAATTTACCGTACAATTCAAAAATGACATAATATACAGGTTGTTCCATTTAAAAAAATCAATGATGCCTGCGTATCTTCTTCTTGAGATACCCTGTATACAATTTTCTTATGTCAAAAAATCCGCAACTAAAAATACTAATCGACGTGTCCGAGCGTTTTTCCACAAAATGATTACCTGAATTTTAAACGAATTTGTTCCTTTCATCATGAATTGTATATTTGTTTGGACGAAAATTAACGATTTTTTATATTTATCACTTAAACTAAAAAAGTGTTTTCAAATTTTAGTGAAGCGTGATTATACAGACTGTCCCGTAAGTCAGTACCTATAGAAATTTATATTATATGAAACTAGAAAACTGTCTTCATATCGCATCCCCGCAAAAAAAGTGTCACTACTCAAAAAATGTCATATTTGAGATAAATATGTAGAATGATCTCAAATTACAATATATTTCTACTAAAAATTGTCATTAATGTACTTTGTGTACCTACCGTCAAAACTAGCATATTCTAAAAAAAGTCATATTTTTATTTTTATTTTTAAATACTTAATCACTAAGCGTTTTAATAGTTACTATTTTTCAAACATCACAGGAATACTGAAATATTTAAATTAAATACTGTGTATCAGTCCTTTTCCTATACTACCTTTACAATTTCGATTTACCTATAAATTGTTATAATTTCATTTATTCCTATTTCCTCAAAACTACATTTTTTTAGTTGTGATACTTTTTTGCAGGGTTGCGATATTTTCAGTGAAATGTGATATACAGGTTGTCCCGTAAGTCAATACCTATAGGAATTTATAATTTTTTTTATTAAGTTGATTCGTAAAAAAGATGGCAACCTCTGATAGTTTTTGCGTATATTTGGCCCCAACGTATTTTTGAGAGCATTTTCCACAATTTTCAAGTTTTTAAACCTAAAAAAAACAAGGATGTTTCTGCAGGTATACTCCAATGAATAATTAATGCAAAAAAAAATATTTTGATTTGTTTATTAAAAAACTAGAGCTAAAAGGGTAAAAATTTTTATCATTTAATTTTATAAATGTAAACCATTTTCTAAATTCATCAATCATATTTATAACTAGGTATACAAAATAGGCCATTATTAAATGTGTATAAAATAAAACAAGAAAAGCTCGGAATTAAAACGGAAATTATATATAAATGAAGAAAGTTTGAAGAAGCGAACGGTAACTAGAGAGTAAATTAGAACGACGTTGTGAAAGGGTAAGAAACACGCTATGATATTACAACACCTTTTAACAAGCTGTAGAACAGCAACAGAGAGAATTTAGGGAATTATGAAATTAAAACGGCATGTCTACCTCATGCATATCAAACAGGTACTAATTTAGTCATTTGTAGTTGTCAAAAAGCCATGATTTTCATCACGACGCGGCGCGGCAGCGTGTTAAAGTTTCAGTTGAAATATGTTTGCAGTGAGGGAAATTATACGCCCTGCAAGCAGTATATTATTTTACACAAGTGCGGTAAAAAGTTTGCAAATTATGTTATAATCAACGAATCGAACCGAAAAAAATTATAGAAAAAAATCTTTTTGGTTTTGCATTTTCTTTAAAAAAAATGGTATGGAGAACCATACATGACTTCCATGTTCTATAATATCTTTTACAATAATAATTTATATTAGTTTTCTAATATTCTAATGTCAGTTGTATAATACACATTTTTGTAGAATAATAATTATCAGACATTTGAATATAGCTGCGCTTGTTTCCATTGCAACATGAATTTATTAGTATTTAAAATTAAAATTTTGAGGGTGATTTTCATCCCTTCAGTGACTATTTCGGCACGTTTATGAAATAAGTACCCCTTAGATTGGATTCAACTACAAGTGTACCAAGTCTTATCAAAATTGGTGAGATAGTACTCACTTTTTAGACGATAATAGGTACTACAAAATTTCGAATATCTAATCCGATTAACACCAAAATCAATAGGTCTGAAGTACTCATTAAAACAAATATATTCCCCAAAAATAATTCAAATCGGTGCATATTTACAATAGTTATCGTGAACAGAAGAAAATTCTACATCCAGACACACACACGCACAGCCACTATGCGGAAATTAATTTTCTTTACGTTTTGAAAGTAGTACAATCAGAATCTGCTCTTATCTCGGACACGATTTTTCGACGGTATTACAATACTTCCATTTCTTCGAACATGAAAGTAAAATAACATTTTTTACTTTCTTATACTCATGTATATGAAATATACATATAGTATAAGTATAGTAAACGCGATTTTTTTCGAAATCCGGATTTTTTGTATTATTTAGCTGATTTTAAAAAACTTTTTTAAGTGAAGATTATTTAACCAGATTAGTGGATTGAAATTACATCGATACGTTTTAAAATACGATAGGTTTTAAACATGAAACGGCTAATTGAGTATGCATATGAATGAGAGAGTGACGAATATTTGTATAAGAGAAAGATGGATTAATATTCAATGTGTACAAGTCAGTTTACATCGGTTATGCGCGAGAGAGCGATGAGTAGATGCATAAGAGAAAGAAGTCAGTTTAAGTCAGTATTTTGTACACGGTTTTTGCGTCAAAATAATACGTATGATTATTAATTTAATAAGTTTAATGAAAACAAAAGTTTTTTTTACAGCTGATCTTTTAGGAGTTAAAAATAAAAATATTTCGGCGTCCCTTTGAGTGGAAAATATAGATTTTCATAAATTGCGCCCATTGTCATTTTTTTATCAATTCATTTTAAACATGGCACTGTTAGATAACACGGCCAAATCGACGCGGCTTACACTCAGAAGCCAAGATCCATATAAAGATTACCGCGGAAGCCTGAAGACTAGTCATTTTAAACACTTGACAAAAAATTCTAATTTTATGACTTTCCAACTCAAAGTTAAATTAAAACAAAAAAAAAAAAAATTATACAGAAACTATAGTTTAATTAAGTCGTGAAAATAAATTCACGCGGCAAAAACACACGGTTCTTATTGTTTTAATAACTTTAAAGTCATTTTAAATGTGACCGTGCATTCCGGTGAGTAGAAAAGCCATCAGCACCGTGCAGAGGTGCACTGGGTGTCTGTAACAGCGACGGCAGTTACCGCGTAAATACACGTACCGAAGACGGGGAATTCTTCTCACTAGACTGGCGCCTAATGTAATGTCACACATGAGCGGGGCAAACAATTTTTTTTACTTAAAGAGAATATCATTTTACACCAAAATATAATTTATAATAAATCTAACTTTGCTACTATTTCACGGCTAAACGGCTGAACCGATCTTGATGAAATTTGGCAGGGAAATAGCTTATACCCTGAGGAAAGACTACTTTGTATCCCGAAAAATTTATTAGGTAAAAAATAAATATAAATTCCACGCGGATTAGTTTTTTTTATTAGGAAATAATAGTAAAATTTCATGTTTTATGTTGTAATTTTTACAATACATCGATTTTCAATATTATACAATGCTAAATATAGTAATTTTTCCAGAAAAACTCTAAAAAAATATATAAAAAAATCATTTTTTTTTGTTTGGATGTAACTCGAATTATAGTTATCTATTTTTTTTTAAATAATATGTAAGAAAAAATCGTCTAGTTTGTGTTAATAATTAGACCTTCAGTTTATCATAAAACGCATGAAGTCAGCAGTATAAAAGTGATTATAAAAAAAATTAAAATTCTAACCATTTTAATCTATCACCCCCCTATTTTTTAATTTATCAATTAAAAAAGTTGTTTGGTTTTGGGGAGGCGTCATTAATTTTTTATTTTTTTGGACGTCTTCAAAGTCAAATAGGGCTAACATTTTTCTTTCAAATGGAAACCTATATTTTTTATTATGGTATCTTAATGTTTGGAAAAAACAAGCAGCTTTTGTTTTAAATAATTTTTTGTATGAAAAAAAAATTTGATTTTAGAATTTCACTAATTTTTTACTCAAAACTCATTAACTTCAGAGAAAAGTGTAAGAAACAAAAAATATTTATTTTAATCTGATATAACTAGGAAATTGATTTCAGATTTTTTTTAATTTAATTTTTTTTTGCTTTAATATTGTAGAGCAAAATTTTCCTACACAAAAAAAACTGTATTGGACCAAGAAAATCTTGTTTTGTATATAACGAAAACAATATTTTCTTAATATAAGAAACATACCCTTAATCCAACTACGTTATTCCTTAGTTCAAGAATACTATAGTTGGTTTAAGAATATATTTCTTATCTTAAGAAAATATTGTTATGTACAAAACAAGGTTTACTTGGCTCAAGTAAACCTTTCTACCTGTGCAAGAGTTAGAAAAAAATCCTGATATAATTTTCTCACCTATGGGGCAAAATTCCTATTTAAAAATAAACGATAGGGTTAAAAAAATACAAGATGTAAATGTTCACCTTCCGGACAAATTTCCTCCGACCGTGGTACACAGAAACCCATACGGGGAAGTGTCTGTCATCAAGACATCGACGGCGTCACACGTCAGCCAACGACCAACTACCATCACCACGGCATGCAGATATTAACAACACGATTACGGAGACACGCGCGTGTGCTCCGTGCATGCAAATGGACCACTTTCTAACAGCTAAGGTACTTTTAATGAACCATTAACAGCCACTGCTAGAATATTATAATACTCGAAGATTTTATTGCCAGAATATAATGTCGTCAATTTGTCGTGTAATTAAAAAAAGAAGAGTTAAAATTATGGGTGGGTTTTAATTGATTAATAAAAAATATTATATTTACAACACTTCAAATAACATCTCTTTGTCTCGTTCTCGTTTACATGTACGAGACGAGAGTTACAAAAAGCTGCCATGGGTGCCACGGGACTTTCTTATACGTAATACTGACAGTGAACAGTGTACGTGATTTTTATTTTATTGAAAGATATTTCTGACAAACTAATAAAAGATAGAATAAAATGAATGGGACATAAACTATAGAAATATAATTTAATACAAAATGTATCGAACGAATTTTGTCTAACGTAATTATTAAGACGAAAACGGATGTTTACTCTTTTTTTAAATTTTTTTAAATTTTCGATTTTTTTTTTAAATAAGACAAAAATGTTTTAGATAAAAAATGTCGAGTATGTTATTGTCTATAATTTATTCTCAACACATTTTTTTTCTACACTTATGATTTAGCCAGAAAGAATTTTTTAAATAATTATTTAGAGTAATCCACACTGTTTATTCTCAGTATTATGTATAAGAAAGTCCAATGGTACCTAATGCAAACACGTACACACATACACAATCTCTGTAATACGTATAAGAAAGTCCCATGATACTCATGGCAGATTTCTTCTCATTAATTCATTTTGAAATGTACTTAAAAACGAATACTTGTTAAAAAATATTTTTTTTTTCGAAAAAATGATTAGATCATAAATTATAAACAATAATGTTAGCTACAATTTTTAACTTGACCATTTTTCTCTAATTCGCACTGTTTCAATGTAATTCGAAAAATTCAAAAATCGATCTAGATAAACATCCATACCCGATTGAAAGATCGTTTTCAAAAATAGGAGGTTTTCTTCCCAGACAAAAAATAATCTTAAGTATAAATTTTCACCCTTCTACGATTTGTCGTATTTGAGTTACAACGTCTACAGACAGACAGACATCATAGCGAAAATAGTCAGAATGGATTCAGGGAAGGTCAAAATGAATAGTTCTATCAAAATCCGAAAAAAATCGGCTTTACAATCCTTATACGTATACTCGAAGTATATTTCATATACATGAGTATAAGAAAGTAAAAATTATAGGGTAAAGAAATACATCGCATAGAATAAAACAATAAAATATGGTTATCATTAATAATGAGTCAAAGGCATTTTTCTCAAATCCATAAAAAATAAAAATAACGACCCATTTGAAGTCGTTAAAATGCAGTTATGTACTTCACTTTCGTTTTCACTCGATGAGACATCGAACAGTCATTTTCCATTTGAAGGTGGGGGAATTGTTACCTTAAAGAAATCTCTTTTTCTTCTGTGAGTGTTTTTTTATTAAAAAATATAAATTTCTCTGACTATTAAGTGTTTATTACTTTCTTAGCACTACTACATATATATCAATATTTCAACAATATAAAAATGTGTAAATAAGATTTATTTTTGTATTGTTTTATTTACAAAATGATGTTGCTTTCAATTTCTGGGTAAAAGTTGCGTCTTTTTGGTACTATAATACTTCGTTTTGTTACTCATTACAGTGATTGAACTAATTTCACTTTTTATGCATTTTAAATTTTATAGTTTAAACGCCAATTTTTTTTATATAGATATCATAACGTATTTTATTATAAGTTTTATAACTTTTATGCCCTTGAATATTAAATATTTTTCAGGAGGGGGCTATGGGGAGAGATGGGTAATTTAAAAGATACTGGAGGACCAAGAGTGAATATAACTTATAAAAAATCATACAAAAAAGGGCAAAATTAAAAATTCTCTAACTATAGAAAAAAATGATTTACAATTTACTTTACTTCTTTTCAATATTTTTTACAGATTAAAATTGTATTTATTTTTCGTGGAGTTATGAAGTTATAAATCCATTTAAAAAAATGTAAAAAACATGCAATTTTTAGTTTGTTTTAAAATTCCAGAACTCCGCAAAAAATTAATAAATATTTGATCAGTTAAATGAAGACATTTCAAGCTTTAAAATATTTATTTCTTTACGTGTTTTTTTTTTACAATAATTACAAAGCTTTTATTTTTCTATAAGAATTATTCGAAAAAAGCTACATGTCTCTGGCACCCCATTTTTTGAAATTCGAATTTTATTATATGCAGTTCGTTTGTGCTTCGTTTGTGCACGTTTGTGCAGGAAATTCTTTCGTTTGTGCTTTAACCCTTTAGGAGATTCAAAAAAATCAAATGGGGGGGCCGTAGACATGCGAGCCCCCTCTTTTTCGAAAATTGAAATTTATTATAAGTAGTTCGTTTGTGCTTCGTTTGTGCACGTTTGTGTATGAAATCCTTTTGTTTGTGCTTTAACCCTTTAGGAGATATTTAAAAAAATAAAATGGGGTGCTGTAGACATGCGAGTCCCCCCTTTCTTGAAATTTAAAATTTATTGTATGCAGTTCGTTTGTGCTTCGTTTGTGCACGTTTGTGCTGAAATTATATTCGTTTATGCTTTAACCCTTTAGGAGCTAATCGTAAAAAACTGTTAATGCGTTATAAACATGATTACATTCTCAATATTAGTTTTCGAAAAAAATTATACCTCTTGTGTTTCTTATTTATCTAACTAGAAGCTCTGTTAACGCTTTAACCCTTTAGGTGTCACTTCGATAGTGTTGATTTTTATTTTATTTTAATTAAAAATAGATAAATATAATATACTAATAATAATTATGATGCAATCGTGTCTATAAAAGTACTATTGTGATACCTAAAGGGTTAAAGCATAAACAGAGCTTCTAGTTAGATAAATAAGAAACACAAGACGAATAATTTTTTTCGAAAACTAATATTAATATAATATGTAATCATGTTAATAACGCATTAACAGTTTTTTTACGAATAGCTCCTAAAGGGTTAAACCATAAACAAATATAATTTCAGCACAAACGTGCACAAACGAAGCAAAAACGAACTGCACATTCAAAAACTTAAATTTCAAAAAAGGGGGTGCCAGAGACATATTTTCGGTATTTTTAAATATAAATAACATGTAAAGGGTTAAAGCACAAACGATGAAAATTTTTGCACAAACGTGCACAAACGTGCACAAACGAAGCACAAACGAACTGCATATAATAAAGTTCGAATTTCGAAAAAGGGGGGGTTCGCATGTCTACAGCCCCCCATTTGATTTTTGTGAATACCACCTAAAGGGTTAAAGCACAAACGATGAAAATTTCTGCACAAACGTGCACAAACGAAGCACAAACAAACTGCATATAATAAAATTCGAATTTCAACAAAGGGGTGCCAGAGACATGGAGCCTTCGAAAAAGGATTTTTTATATTTTTCACTAATAAATATATTTACTTCCATCGCGCTATAAAATTCAATAGCTTCATTGAACCAAACATCACAAACAAATGAATAAAGTGTATGTAGAATGAAATCAAATATAATATTCTACTTGACTATATCTTTAAAATGAAATAATAAAATATGTATTTACGAGATAAAATATATAAGTTCTACTGTGACCGATTTCCTGTTAATTCATCTGTAAGATTCACAGACGATATATTAATGTGATATACTTTTTAATACTATGCGTGTTGATCCGTGCGCGTATTTGAACCGTGTGAAAGACGTCATCACGACGTGTTTAAACGAAAATATGTAAATTGCGTGTCTATAAATGATATATAGGTGTATTTTTATCAGATTCACTTTGGTGTGTAAAAATGGAGACGGCTCCAAAAACTCAAATATACGTTCAATCGAGGAAGAAGAATTTTATTTATTGTAAGTCGTACTTCATTATTTTTTCATACATAGAACACCCCCATTCGAGAATTATGTAATATCTGTCTGTTTTATTTACTGAGTATATTAAAATTTAATTTATTGTCTATGATTTTTTGAAACAAAAAAAATCTGTATTATAATTCTTTCTATCAATACGGTTATGAATTAATCCTTAGCTGCCACTGTGGGGGTACCAGGCGACCAGGCGCCTCACATTTTTTTCAACTTTAATGTAAGCTGTTTAAATTTTACAAGGTTTTTAATTTTTTTAATACACTGCTTGTCACAATTAGTGGGACACTTTTTCAATGTAACACAGTTTTGTTAAAAAATGTCATATTAATATGAAAATTCAGATAAATCATTAATGTGGTGTTGTTTCAAAGCCCAAATAGTTACAACTTTATTTCTTCATCAACAGGGGGTGTGCAACCCTTACAGTGGTGAAAAATGAAAAACTGCATTTTCAAGTATTGAAAAAAAAGTTTAAAAAATGATTATTCCAAAATAAAACTAAAATTTACAATTAATATTGTTTCTATAACTTACTTGCATCCTTAAGGTACTATCTTATTAATTTCAATAATATTTTATTCTATTTACTTTTTGGTAGCATCCCCTAAGTTTAGGTTAACAAAAATATAGGAAGATCTTAAGCAAATTAAAAAAACTTCATATTTTGTTAAAAATAATCACAGTTAATATAAATTTTCAATTTCAATAAAATCCAGTTATTTTAAGCATTTTTTCTACCCTTAATTATTTCAACCCCATTATTGTATATTAAATATTATATATTCTTTTAAATAACCGATCGGAGTGCATTCTGTATCGTTCGAAGATGATAAAGGAATTTTATTGAATTATAATACTCAATAGCATACAAGTAATTAGCACTTTAGTGTCTGGGGTACAAGGTGACCCCAATGTGGCAGGTATGTTATTCTGGAGAAGTAAAGCAGCTAAGGGTTTAGTCCAGCCAATCTTATTTTTCGCTAATTTCCCTGAATAAACACGATGACTAATTTTATAAAAACTATTCTATGATGATCTTACGTGTCTCCTATTTCCAAAAAAATACTTATTTTTGCAGAAAATAAAGGTTTAATCATAAAAATTGACTTATTTTGAATTTGACGCCAAACCGCTCGCAGATGACATTTCAGAATTGTGACGCCTTACTCCTTGTCAACAATAATCAAACATTCAGAGTTAGAAAATAATTTAATTATTTTGTGTGTTAAAAATGAATTCCAATAAGTTCTTATAATAAGGTATGTACAATAATCTTGTAAGAGGAATTGATATTTGTCTAAAATAAAAGTCATTTGACTTTTACTGATGCGTGACGTTATTCACTCTGATTGGTGTTTCATTTAACATTGCGGATTGCTATATTTTGTATATTTATTTTAACAAAAATTATATTAATCTTGCTTTTAATATAAAAATAAATACATTTTTTAGAATCTTTGTAACCTATTTCATTATTTAAAATCAAAATTTCAATGATATTTTCTTACTTACATCATGCCAATATCTCTATTAACCGATTTTTATTAAATATTTTGCATTTGTTTTGATGGATAAGTCGGCCTCAATCGTTATTGAAACTAATTTGTTTTGCTAATTATCAATAACTACACAAAAATACTTGCCAATAATAATTTATCTATACAAACATACATTAACGAAATAAACCTTACACACACACACACACACACAGACGTACGAACGCACGCCTTCCGGTGCGGCGGTGGAGCCGATACAGAAATTATTCGTATAGACATATTCCGTATACTAGCACAGTAATCTTATGTATCGTTTTTCTTGCGATTTCTCGTTGTTGTTGTCTACATGTCCATGTGTATAAAGCAAGGCACAGTAAATATCTCTGGTCGAGTTCCGCTCTCTCAATACAAAGAGCTATCGTGTATAAAAGAGGCTCTCATATAGAGTCCACACGTCACCGCTATGTTTATCGTGAGTTACGAGATACACGAAGCTGGATTTACGAACGGGTTAAGATGTTTTGCTAATCAATGAGGTATATAAAAACCAAAGCACGTCCGAAACGAGTGAGGCGCCAGACACAAGACGCCATCCTAATCCTACGTCCGAAATTGAAAGTCACATATCCAAGACGCTGTTGTGTGGATGCTGCGCCACGTTACTGCTACTAACTCTCGTGAGAGCTAGATCTCCTCAGTATACATCCATCCACTTCTTTATTGGCCGTGAACGAATAAAAACATGATGCCGAGGACGCGGTAATAGAGCGGTTAATGTTATTGTGAAATATACCTACTACAAACTTAATTTCTTAATTTAGAATATGTTGTAATACAACTTTAAAAAAATACATATAGGTGTCCTGTAAGACTCGATCCATTGGCGGAAACATTATCAAAAAATTTAGTTGTATGGAGATGGGTGGTAAAATTTTTAGATTAGAGAAATTTTGTGTACCTACTACAAACTTAATTTCTTAATTTAGAATATATTGCAATACAACTTAAAAAAATATATATAGGTGTCTAGTAAGTCGTGATCCATTGGCGGAAACATTATCAAAAAATTTAGTTTTATGGAGATGGGTGGTAAAATTTTTAGATTAGAGAAATTTTGCGTACCTACTACAAACTTAATTTCTGAATTTAGAATATATTGTTATATAACTTTAATAAATACATATATGTGTCCTGTAAGTCTTGATCCATTGACGGAAAAATAATCAAAAAATTAGTTGTTGTAGACTGTAGAGAGATGGGTGGTAAAGTTTTTATATTGAGTAATGTTGTGTTTAGTTAAAAATATTAGTATATAAAATATCGATTCAGAGTATGTTAATAAAGAAAAACGAATTTAAGTAGGCATACTAAATAGTATTTTAAAATAAAATCAAAACATCCTTTATAAGAAAATAAATTTTAGTCCAGTAAATGAAGGTAAAATATTAATAAAACCTCAACCAATTTACATACTAGATTATTTGGGATGTATTAGTTAATGTATTTATACTACATATATACATTATCTAATTATCTGAAAAGTTGATATTCTACATATTATTATAAACTTAAAATGAACACCTCATTGATCAATGCTGGCTGATATCGATTAACTATATTAACAATTAATTATAATTTTGCATAAACCCTATATACAAACATACGTATGTATACCTTATTGGCCTCAGGAGTAATAACGTCTAGACATTGTTCTATATATCTTACATATGTACCCCCCCCCCCCTCCTACGATTACCTAGTTTCATTGCTCTAATTAAATTTGAAATCAGTTTGTGTGTAGTGAAATAAAATTTGAAAAATTATAAATATCTAACATTTTCACACGATTTCAAAGTGGGGTAACGGGGTGAAAATACAAAAAAATATTTTTAAATGTAATTTTTCTTTCTCTATCGATCGGTATATTTAAAATTTCGTGTTTTACGATTTTTTTATATAAAAAATCGTAAAACACGAAAACATTTTCTTAGATTAGAGAAATTGTGTGTTTTGTTAAAAATATTAGTATATAAAATATCGGTTCAAAGATTCATTTAGGGGACAGACAGACAGACAGATAGACAAAGAACGAAAAATGTTTTTCTTGATTTAAAACATACAGATCAAGTTAAAATTTTGAAATCGGAAAACAATTTTTCCATCTCATTTTAAAACGATCACAAAGCTTCTCGTATCTTTAATACGGTGTAAAAGCAAAAAATAAATAAATTAAAAATAATTTGACATCAAAAACTATCTACAGGACGTTCCAAAATTCATGACTCATATTATTTCAATTTCTTAAAAAATTATTTAACTTTAATTAGATCATTTTTTTGATTATTATTTTCCTCTGATTTATAGAACATCCTATATGATACATATAAGACAACAGCTCACTTGTAAGACACACACATATGCACATACATACATACACAGTACACACAGATACAAATAAAATTTTAAAAAATTAACATAATTTATTCTGAAAAGCGATCACAAAGCTTCTCGTATCTTCAATATGGTGTAAAAGCAAAAATAAATAAATTAAAAATAGTTTGGTATCAAAAACTATCTACATGACGTTCCAAAAGTCATGACCCATATTATTTCAATTTCTTAAAAATTTATTTAACTTCAACTAGATTAATTTTTTGATTACTATGTTCCTCTGATTTATAGAACATCCTATATGATACAAATAAGACAACAGCACACCAAAAATCTTGTATGACACATACACATATGCACACATGCACGTACATACACAGAAACAAATAAAATAAAGAAAAATTAACATAATTTATTCTGAACCAACGGTCCCTGAAACTGAAATGCAGTGTAGTAGCGATTCGTCGCCGAATTTTATGTTGTATTTACAGGATTGACGTACTGTACAGTAATTCCAGAACGTCGCGTCTTTCGTCGTTGTTGTTGTGTGTATATATTATACACCCCTCTCTCTTTCTCATCATATGGACTTTATACATGTCAGACGGTGTAACACATGAGGTATGTTGCATATAACTACGTTTAATACACAACCGTAAGAAATATGAACATGTTAAATAAATAATGCATCGTATGACCAGGGACGGTTTATGTAAAAAAATGTAGACCAGCAGTCGGTTATCTTTTTCCACTGCACGGAGAGAATATTCTTTTAAAAATTAACAGAAAATGCCGTGAACCTGAGGACAGAATCAACTTATAAAAAAAAATAACAGAAAAGTCGGTAGAATTTAAAATAAAGTAAATGAAAAATTACAATGACATACTGGTAAATTTTAACATAGTACCTATTAAAATTTATTTACTCTGAAAAAGTAGTATACGCTATTCTTTAATTTAATTTCTTGCATATGAAAATTTCACGTACATTCTCTATAATTTTACTATGTTTCTATATTACTTTTCATGTCTGGTCTATCGCCGTCATAGAAACTGCTATACCTACAGTATATTGAATTGTAATAGTTCTTATAAATTTTACCATTTGCACCAACTAGATCAAATTGATAATTTTACCACATACATAGGTACAAATAAGAAGTATTCTCTTAAAATTTAGTGATTGACACTCTATGGGAACATATTTAAATATGGCGCCAAAAAATATTCAATTTTTTGTAAAACAACGGTTGGTTGAAAATATTTTTTCGTGTGTTTAATCGATGTCTTCTCAAAAAAAATTTCATAAAAAAAATTAAGTGTAACAGTCACAATAAAATAAAAACCGAAAAAACACGCTTTTTCATATTATACCATAAATCTTTAGGTTGGCAAGCTCTAATTTTTAGGAAATTTTTCTTTTTCAACTAGAAATCGATCAGCCATATAGATTTAAAAAAATCGCTGGGGGCAGTTTTTTCATGTTTATTCAACTATACCCTTTAAATAACATTTTTAATAAATAAAAGAATATAAGAACCAAACAAACAAAAAATGTATTATTATTTTGTTTAGAAAAATTATACAAAAAATTTAAAGCCAACCCTGCGTCTAACTACCGCTGCCTTTTTTGCTTATGTTTCGTTGATATTGTTACGTATTCACGTAAAACAAAATGCATGGAAATGGTCTAGCAATTTTTGCTTGTTTGTCAAAACTACATACACAAATAGAGATCTGTTAGTCGTAACAATGTTATTGTCGAAATATTGTATATTACACTATAAACGTATTCTATTATACTATACATATGGAATAACATATCAATTCATTGTTTACACTGAATATGTCTCTAATATAAAATAAATATACAGTAGAATCTAGATATAACGACCTTCAAAGGACCGATGAGACTTGGTCGTACTTACCGGACGACGCATTAAACGACCAGATAAATTTTTTTTATTTAACGTCTTTTTTTAAAGACATTTAGTAAATTGCCGAATAATTTAAGCTTGTTTTTTATTATGTACATATTAATAGTACTGTAATTCTTATTATGAAATAATAATATACATAGTTAGATTAATTTCTATTTAAAATTTAAATAAAACAATTATTAAAATTAAGGGGGATGGCCACTGTGACGGAAAAAATATATAATTTTTTTTCTTAGATTTTTTTAAAGTTTACATATTCATAAATATGTATACAAAAAATTGAGTTTAAATTTTGAAAATTGGCGGAGTTACAGTCAATTTAGTGAGACGATGTAGCACGGCCGGTTATGACATAACAAAAACATTAAACACTAATGAACCGATTTCATATATATTTTTTTAATAATTTTCGTAATTGCAGTAGCTATCGTTGCAAGTAGCCGATTTTTGAAATTTTGATAATTACTATTTTTAAAACCGCTCTAATAAAAAAATACGTTTTAAGAATGAAAAAAAATTTCAAACGATCGCCATTTCGTGAAAAAATAAAATAAAATAAAACGGCTACGTGCAACGATAGCTACATTCATATAGATATTGATAAAATTTTTATTTACTTTTTCATATAACCCTTCTCGAAATTTCGAGTCGACCATAGAGAAAAATATTTTTTTTTGGTCGTCACATCGAGGCTCATAAGTTTGTAAATATTTAATATTTTTCAATAAAATTTTATATTAAATAAGTTGAATATATACCTAATAAAACGTCCTTTACCTGATTCAAAAATAATTAGTTATATCTGTGAAAAAAATTCCCAAACATTGACAATTTTTTCACAGTGGTTATCCCCCTTAATTTTAATATTTTTTTTTAATTTGTAATAATTTTTGAGAAAAGTAACCGCGTATAAAGGCGCTTAAATATATGATATAAAACTTTCGCAATTCATAAATATAGAGAGTAAAAGCATTCTTCTCTACTACTTTATAATTCAATTACATTGTAAATCATTTTATATCTAAAACTGTATCTATTTGTATATAGAGGCTCTGTATATTATATGAAAAATAATGGAAAATTCTGCAGTATCAAGAACTACATCAACACATAAAAACCTTGTCCAGTGAATAGAACAAAAAGGGTAGGTATGATATTTGCCTTTTGAACCAACTACTTTTGGCCACTTTTTTGTCTGAATATTTATAGTTTTACTAAGCAATAAAATCTCGACCGTCTTTTCTTTTATTCTGCGTTTTGTTTAAGCATGTCCGCACCAAAACATTGTAACTAAAAGAAAGGGGAGATGCAGTGGCGTCACATAAAAAAACAACAACATATTTTTGACCTTTTTTATAAGAGATTTTTTTTAATTATAATATTTTAAATAATAAATAATTTAAGTAATTTGTAACATTGTAACTAAAAGAAAGGGGGGATGCAGTGGCGTCACATAAAAAAACGACAACATATTTTTGACCTTTTTTATAAGAGATATGTTTTTAATTATAATATTTTAAATAATAAATAATTTAAGTAATTTGTAACATTGTAACTAAAAGAAAGGGGGGATGCAGTGGCGTCACATAAAAAAACGACAACATATTTTTGACCTTTTTTATAAGAGATATGTTTTTAATTATAATATTTTAAATAATAAATAATTTAAGTAATTTGTAACATTGTAACTAAAAGAAAGGGGGGATGCAGTGGCGTGACAATATATTTTTTTCCATAAAAAAAAAACAACAACTTATTTTAACCTTTTTTTATAAAAGAATTTTTTTTTTTTAAATTATAATAGGTATTTTAAATAATAAATAATTTAAGTAATTTAAAAAAAAAATTCTACTCTTTACTACCTTAATTTGGTTGTTAATTCAAAATAAGAATACAGTAAATACTCTTTTCCAGAACATTTAATTTTGCCATACAATAAGATACTAGTATTAAAATCACCCCCTAACTTAAGTGAGACAGGGTGGCCAGTATTTCTCTGGAACAAATTTCCCTGATTTTTCCCGGTTTTCCAGGAGAATTTTTATCGTTTTTCCCTGTTTTTTATAATTAACATTTAGATAAAAAAGCCAAAAAAGGTCACATAGATAGAATTTACATTTTTCCCTGACTTTTCCCTGATTTTTCCCGGTATAGCAAAACTCCCTGACTTTTCCCGGTTTTCCAGAAACTGGCCAGCCTGTGAGACCTAAAAGTACTAAAAACAATTTTTATATTTTACTTTTTACTGCTTTTTACCTAAACACTACATGTTTTTTTTTAAATACAATCTGACTAAAATATCATAATTATTTTTATCTAATAAAAAAAATTGTATGTATAATACAATATAGATAAAATTAATCAAAAAACCATTAGGTTTCCGGTAATAATTAAAACTAATTGAAGAAAATAATACACAAAAAGATAACATATACACATCACATGTCAGAAAAACCACAGTTTTAATTATATTAATACAAATATTAGTTTAAGGATAGGTTATCAATTTTAATTTGTTTCCATAAAAAACATTACTTCATCGAAATTATCTTTCCTGATAAAAAAAAAAAACAACAGAATTCATAGCATAGGGCGCGTAAAATTAAATAAACTAATATCCGGTCGATCTTAAAGGAGCTAAGCAAGCACTCTCAAATGAGGTATCAAACTTATATGACAGTTCTCTTGGAGTTTCATGAAGACTTTGACTTCAAAAAAGTCTATACCTACTTAGAGAATGTTTATATATTTTCTTAAAAAATACTTATGTCCGGTATCATAAAAGAGCTAGCAAGCACTCTCAAAAGAGGTATCAAACTTATATGACAGTTCTCTTGGAGTTTCAAGAAGACTTTGAAAAGTTTCACACACGTGTTGTATGTAAACACAAACAAGGGTGTTAAAATAGTGGTGATATTATGATAATTATACCACGTACAGTCAGAGTCTGCACCAACTGTGTTACAATACGTTGAAGTATCACTGCTTTAAATTCTATAGCAAATCCATAGATAATATCATAAAATTAATACCTCATTTGAGAGTACTTACTAGCTAGCAAATGATACTGGACATAAAAAAATATAGTAAAAAAAATAGGTAAAAATCAAAATTAAAAAGCAGGTAATGCTTTCTGTATTATCATAATATGAAAGATTTGGTTCACATAATATTACCCTATATTTTTTTCACGTTTAAATAAAGACAAGCATATTGACCCATCTCTTTTTGTTTAAAACTCGATCAAATGCACACAGTCCATGTTTTATGTCTATACTACATATGTATATAGTTTCAGTATTTTAAAGTTATAAATGTTTATGCATATCAATATTTCAGAATACAATAAATCTAAGATATAAGAAACCATATATACACAAAATACATTTGATAATAACAAAAACGATTAATTTATTACAAGAAACACGAAATTCAACGGTGCATATATCCAAAATGTAACTTCGCAAATTCGTAACTGTACGTATGTACATAATATATCTAAATAATTCTTAAAATGTAAAACAATGGAAGGACATATATGCTAGCTGAGCAAAAACATTTTATAATAATACTAGCAAATATGTATTCGTGCTATTAAATATACTTATGTATGTGGGAAAACATATTAACATATTTAAATTTTAATTGGTATTCAGAATTTAAAGGATTTCGGATAAAATTAAAAAATAATTTTTATTGAAATATAATTTATTGATATCTAAGCTGTCAGTAATGGCTTAAGCCGACTGATAAATAATTAAAGAAGAAAAAGAAAAAGAATTATTAGTGTTAAAATAAACCTTATTGAAGTAGAAAAAAAATATATAATAAATGTTTAAGGGGGAAAGCCACTATGACGGAAAAAAATATAATTTTTTTTCTTACTTTTTTTCAAAGTAAATAATATAATAATAATATAATAATATAATAATAATATAATAATAATAATAAATATGTATACAAAAAAAATGAGTTTAAATTTCGAAAATTGACGGAGTTACAGTCAATTTCGTGAGATGATGTAGTACGGCCGGTTATGGCATAACAAAAACATTAAACACGTTTATCTCGAATTGACATTTTTCGACCTATGTAGTTGACACGATTCCTCGAAGACTAATGAACCGATTTCAAATTTTTTAAAATAATTTTCGTAATTGTAGTAACTATCGTTGCACGTAGCCGATTTTTTAAACTACTCTAATAAAAAAATAGGCATTAAAAATGAAAAAAAAATTCAAACGATCGCCATTTTGTGAAAAAATAAAAATAAATAAATGGGTACGTGCAACGATAGCTACATTCATATAGATATTGATAAAATTTTTATTTATTTTTTTCATTCAACTCTTCTCGAAATTTCGAGTCAACCATAGAGGAAAAAAATTTTTTTGGTTGTCACATCGAGGCTCATAACTTTGTAAATATTTAATATTTTTCAATAAAAATTTATATTAAACAAGTTGAATATATACTTAATAAAACGTCCTTTACCTGATTAAAAAATAATTAGTTAAATCTGTGAAAAAAAATTCCCAAACATTGACAATTTTTTGACCCGTTACAGTGGCTATACCCTGGCAATTACCTGCCATTAGGGGGTGAATATAAAAAAAACCCATCTTAGTGAATATCCACGTCATAATAGGAAATACCCCTAAAATTTTACGTTTCTAGGTTTGGGCTGGGTGTTGATGAGTCAGTCACAATACGAAAACGTAAACTTTTGCTATATAAGGTAGTAGACCGGTGTGACGGCCGAAATTTCGACTTTTTTTCGTGACCTTATTTTAACAAGTAAATAATATACGATCGTTTTGTAACTTTTACATATTTATTTTATAGTACTTTAAATGATACAAAAAAAAAAATTTTATTTAATTTTCCATTTATTTATTTACAATATGTAATGTCAAAGTGGAGTCCTCTAAAGAATGATGAGCTGTTTCGGGGAAGCACACAGCCTTCCGTAGTCATTTGAAATGAAAAAATCAAAAATATTATTATTGTGTAGACCTTATTTTAATGAACTAACCAATAATATACATAATAAAAAATAAAAAAAATAGCGGACTTATGAAAAAAAAGTTCTCAAAATGTAATTTTTTTTGTTGATAAAATATTTAAAAAAATTAATTTATTATTAAAAAATTAAATGTTTTAAAGGTTAGGTATTTAGATATGTGTATGTAGAATAACTAGTTAAATTTTGAGCCAAATCGGTTGAATAGTTTTGAGTCAGTGCTTCCCCGAAATTTCAAAAACATGGTTTCGAGAAAAACGCTAAAACGTTTGTTTCCCATCTTATAGCAATGTGCACTCGTCGAACGATAAATGCCTGTAACTTTGGAAATATTCTAAATTTTGGTCTGAAAATTTAAGAGCATATTTTTAAAATGTGGTTCTTCCGAAAAATCGATTTTTTTGACCCATCACACCGGTCTACTACCATAAGTAAATATTATTTTATAATAATTACAAGCACGTCATCACACATATGATAGCTTATTTAAATAGCTCCTTGGCGCCGCCACTGCGTCAGTAGGCCGTCGGATTGGTGGGTGGAGCTAAGATGAACCCCGGTATAAGGTCTACTGCATAAAAACAGTAAATATGAGTTATGTTGACATTATCACATGCTCCATTTAATTTGAAATCTATTCTAATCGTTTTATTCGAGTAAGAGGCACACAAACACCCTTGTCCTTACATCGCGTTTGACGGGGGGGGGGGGGGGGGGGTAACGCGCTAGCCCGATGAAGCCAGCAGCGGGACGAAAGGTTAGGTCAGGACAGAAAGGGTGACACAGAGTGGCGCGTCTCAGGGGGTATGTATGGTATCATTGCGTCATACGTAATTTTAACGGGGATTTTTTATGAACGTATTCATACTTTATTATTTTTAATATTTGTACTGTTTTTCACGTTTTTTCTCCGCAGAAATACAATTTGTTTTCGTATCATATGTGCTGGCAAGGATTATTGTCATTTTTATAATATTAAAAACATTTTTTTTTCGTTTTATTAGAAAATATTTATAGTTCTCTGTAAGTTACAACATATTTCATATTACACTAGCTGTACCCGTGGCTTCGATCGCGTAGACTAGGAAGAGTTTTTGAAAAATATAGATCTTTTTATTCTACACAGTTTTCTACTACATTAATGCCCGGTATTATAAAGAAATTGCATGCAAGAAAATTTGTTTCCATACAAATTTGCGATTTGCAAACGCTATCTACTAGGAGTCAAATGTAAATGACAACCAATCACAGATTGTAGCTTTAAAATATCAAGACAATTTGACTCCTAGTAGATAGCGTTTGCAAATCGCAAATTTGCATGGAAACAAATTGCTTGCATGCAATTTCTTTATAATACCGGGCATAAATTGTTCAATATTTAACGGTTAAGACAGCGTATTGCAAAAGAGCGCTTAATTTCTACAATATTATCATCACTGCTTATTCCTTATGCTACCTAACACAACAAAATATATACGAAAACCTGAGGAAATTAAAAAAAAAACACACGTAAATCAGATAAGTGGTTCTCGAGTGATAAGAGCACTAACGGACAGACAGATAGACGTTACGTTTTATAATATGTAAGGATTAGTTCCAAAAAAATTCTTGTTCTTTTATCTATCAGAAAATTAATTCTACAGGTGTCCCGTAAGTCAGTACTCATAGGTAAAAATATTAGTAAAAAAATGTACCTGCAACGTAATAACAAATCATAAGGGACATCCTATACGAATAATTCATATCTTTGAATTAAAAAAAAAACACGTAAATCGAAAAAATGGGTTTCGACGGACAGAAGGCGTTGCGTTTTATATTATGTAAGGATGAATTTCGCCTTTATTTAAGTAGAAACTGGTTACAACGACATGAGTTAATACGATGTATCGGTTTTAACGAAACAAAATAAAACTCCAACTGAATCCCGCATATAATTACATTTTTACCATTTATTACGACTAGCCGCTTTTTACGACCAATATGCCCGGTTTCTACTGTATATGATACAATCCAATTATGAAAAAATATGCTCTTTTATAAATAATAATTAATTTAGAGTAATAATATAATATAATACCCGATTAAAGAATAAATTTTCTCCGCAAATTAAAAAATTACATAAATTCATTGGTACGTAAAGGCCAATTGCAAAGTCTTCAATAGTACAAAGAACTGTTCTCCTTCTAAGAAAGGTACGCGGGTGGCGGGTGGCAGAGGGGTGAGGTCGAACGAGGGCGTATAAATTTAATTATCCACGGCAATTTAGAAAACGGTATTAAGAGAGCAAGTTATATGTATATACGTTAATCTAATTATTCTTCTGTATTTACTATAATCTGTATACGTCCAGTGAATTTAATTTGAAAGCAGCTTTTCATAACTTCAATCGTCTTTCGCTTTAATGTTTTATAAAAGTGAATTTATCAAGCGGCGCACACCGGCCGTGGAAGCAATAACAGAACTCGGAATACGAGAAAAGGTTTGAATCGGAATTTATAAGTTGAATTAATTAGTCTAAAAAACCACGGCTGCTTTGCCTCCGCCGCCGCGGCGCTCTCTGCTGTTTTAATTTACAAAAGCTAAACTTAATTCTTGTTCCTTACACTAAACGAATAAAGAGAAATGGAAAGGAAAATTAAAAGCGATTCTGCCGCTTTGATTCGGTCTTAGCTCGGACCGGATTTTAAATCCTTATTCTTCAGCTACACTCCTCCGTCTTGCGGTTCTTTGTGCATATATATATCGCGGATAAAACTCTTACTATACAGTAATGCTTGTAGCGCTAGTGGCTCCGTGCGGCGGCGGCGTGCCTTCTGGCAACTACCTTTGATTAAAATATGTTTGTTCTTATACTCTTCACAGTACTCTATACTGATATATATCCCAGACGAAGGTTTTGCTTTTTTATTTATATATGTAAATACCATTTTAATTAAAGAAACAGAAAAATTCAATCTATCTATATAATAATTAATTAATAAAAGTGGGGTCATATAAGCGATTTTTTATTAATTTGTTTTATACATCACAGGGAGTACATAACCCCCGTAAAAAAACTGTCACAACTCAAAAAATGTCATATTTGAAATAAATATGTAGAATGATTCCAAAGAGCATGGCAGGGTAAGCATGGGCGATCTGCCTCTGGGGAAAGTTGGGTCGATATTTTTTTTATAAGAAGATATAACTAATAGGGACTCTTCTACAAACTATTGGGCCTCTGCTCCCAATAATTTTCTGGAAAATTTGAAAAATGTAATTTCAAAAAAATAGAAATAAGGGTCAGTAAACACATCGAATTTTACCCCCCGTCCACCCAATGTAGAAATTTGAAAAAAATATATGTGTTTGTGCATAAGAAGGGGTATTAATGACAAAAATTTCGTAAGTGTACCAGGCCATTTAAGCAAAAAAAAATTTTTTTTAAAATTTTGAATTTCAAAATTTTTATTTTTTTTTAATGGGAGATTTTTCAAAAAAATTGATATGATACTACTAAGGTATAGCTACAACATATATTACAGAGATAGACATTTATAACGCCGTTATAGCAAAAAAAATGTTTTTTTCGAAATTACATTTTTAAAATTTTCCGGAAAATTAGTGGGGGCAGAGGTCCAATAGTTTGTAGAAGAGTACCTTTTAGTCATACCTTCTTATAAAAAAAATATCGACCCAACTTTCCTCAGGGGCAGATCGCCCATGCTTACCCTGCCATGCTCTTACTATATATTTCTATCAAAAATTGTCACTAATGTACATCGTGTATCTACCGTCAAAACTAGCATATTCTAAAAAAATGTCACATTTTTTATTTTATTTTTAAATACTTAACGTACTAAGTATTTTAATAGTTACTATTTTTCATACATCATAGGAATATTGAAATATTTAAATTAAATACTGTGTATCAGTACCTTTAAAAAACTGTTTATTTTGTATTTTTTTAAAATATCTTAAATTCTCAGATTGGAAAAAATTGAAAAGCCGATTTTTTCATTATATACTTAAATTTCCCTACAAAACCGAATAGTTTTTTTATTGGCCTTCCATCGTGGATTTAGCCAGGACTATAAAAAAACGAATTCTTAAAAACCATATAACCTAAAAAAATAAATTCCAAGTTAAATTTTTATTTCAAAAACATATTTCAAAATTGACTCGTTGATAACCTGTGAGGCACATAATATGTTACAGATATATTCTTTTTTTGGTACGATGGTACTAGAAATTCTATAAAAGTTTTAAAAAACCTTATTTTTGTTTTTGAAATTTTTACTCAATTAATTTTAGCCTTCAATATATTTTAAATGTTTTTTTTTCTACATACTTTCAAAAATATACACACGAAAAGACAATTGAAAAGGAACGGGCGTTTTTTTCGACTTATAGATGTTCTACTGTACTTTTACAAATAAAAAAAATCATGGTTAAAAATCATTTAGAAAAACTTTAAAAAATCATCCTGTATAAACATATAAGCCACGCAATTTCAGCAATTGGAGAAAAAAAGAACAACAACATATTATAAATCTTGTTAATAATATTAACACGTCCACTGCGTGTGACACATACCATCTATCACATCTACACGCTATACGCAATAGAAGAATAACCCAACAGCAGTGAAAGTGTTAATCAGCAGTATAAACCTAAATCTCAAAGTAAAACATATACAAATAACCATACAAATTCTAGCATTATGTATATATTTACCATAAGTCTAAGATCTATTGATTAATTGTTCAACATAAAATACAAACAAAACTGGTTATTTGCGCTTACAAAACTTTAAGAAACTCACACAACTTCACCAAGGACTCTGTTTATGCCATAAATTTAAGGATAAACTATGCTTAATTCGTTAGAGTCTTTAACTTAACTGAACAAATTGTACGATAAATACAAAGGCAACTTCAGTTCTTAGTATCTTGTATATATAAAAGAGCGCGCTCTCTTACAGTATTTGCTCAAACGATCCGTAAGACGGGGGCTTGGGAGTTAAGGGGGGGGGGGCTATATGGCGCATGCACGTTTAACCTATTAAACGCCAATCACAGAAAGCGTAATTATTTTCAAGAAATCCTTTGTATTTTACATTTTATTACTGATGCTAGCAGTTTAACGAAAAATTAAGATTAAAAAAATATATCGTCGCCTCGGAGCAAGAGGTGCACAACTCAAAAATTCTAAGTTTTGGGAAATCACATTTTTAAACTTCTATACAGCGTGGCTCAAGTAAAACGAAACAGGATCATTTTTGGTACTTTTAAAATAAGATTTTGAGAAAAAGCTCGAACACGTCGATTTTCAAGGGGGACATCTTTTGCTACAAATTTTTTTCAAGAATCTTTTCAACCCTCAGCGCTATGAGCGCAACTCTTAAAATTTTAAATAGCATGTTAGGGCAAGTGATATCTCACTTGAAAAGTTTTTTCATTCTGAATACGGTGCTTTTTGATTTTTTCAAATCTGTTTAGTTTTAATCAAGTTATTGACATTTTGAATTCTATAAATGCAATGATTTTCTGATCAAAAAACAAATATTTTCAACTAAAATTCGAAGCAAAGTAGGTTTATTTTCTTATCAAATAATTCAAAAACATCCAATTTGTACATTTATTGAATTATTTAAAAAAATTTAAAAAATTTAATTAAAAAAATTTTTCCAACATCCAAAACTTTAATTAATTCAATAAATGTCCAAATTGGATAATTTTGAATTATTTGATAAGAAAATAAAACTACTTTGTTTTGAATTTTTGTTGTAAATATTTGTTTTTTGATCAGAAAATCATTGCATTTATGGAATTCAAAATGTCAATAACTTGACTAAAACTAAACAGATTTGAAAAAATCAAAAAGCACCGTATTTAGAATGAAAAAACCTTTCAAATGAGGTATCACTTGCCCTATCATGCTATTTAAAATTTTAAGGGTTGCGCTCATAACGCTGAGGGTTGAAAATATTCTTGCAACAATTTTATACCAAAAGATGTCCCCCTTGAAAGCAAAATCGACGTGTTCGAGCTTCTTATTTTAAATGACCAAAAGCGCGCCCGTTTCGTTTTACTTGGGCCACCCTGTATATAATTGAATGTTACTTTATTTTGATTTAGAAAAGCGCTAGTGAATCAAACTTTTACACGCTTAATAATACTAACGTTTGAGCAAATTTTACCTATGTTTCACCATTCTATCAATCTTATGATGGAATTATCAATTTTGACCTTCCCTGAATCCATTGTGACTATTTTCGCCATGATGTCTGTCTGTCTGTAGAAGCTGTAACTCAAATACGACAAATCGTAGAAGGGTGAAATTTTCTACTTAAAATTAATTTTCGTCTGGGAAGAAAACCTCGTATTTAAAAAAAACGATCTTTCAACTGGAAACGGATGTTTACCTACATCAGTTTTTAGAAATTTTCGAATTATATTGAAACTGTGTGAATTAGAGAAAAATGGTCAAGTTGACCATAGGTAATATTATTATCTATAATTTATGAGTTTTAGAAAAAACAAATTTTTTCATAGTAAATTTCGTTGTGAACAGAAACACCAACATAAAGTACATAGATACTCTTAAGAAGAATCTAACATGTAATTAAGTTAGCACAAGAGCTAATCGGCTCGAAACACGGACTGTGACAACGGCTTTTAACTTATAGGTAAGATCCTGAAAGACAAACAGATTAAGTAAGAGTTACAACACTAAACTGACGACCAAATGACCACCTGAGAGCTAGTGTAATCCTGTTTGGCCATCGGTCAGCTAAGTCCGGCACCGCAGCGCGTGGTCATTTAACACATACAAACCGGAAAACTTCACCAATAACTTTACAAGACACGCACGATTCGAACATATACAGGATGAATATTATTCACTATTTTTTAAACAGAAAAAAATATATATTTTTTGGTCTACTATATTATTTCATTACTCCATGAAAAATTGATCAAAATTAAATATGTAAAATGTATTTCAAAGTAGAGGTTTTATGTCCGGTATCATAAAGGGGCTGGTAAAAATTTGCAAGCTAGCAAGCACTCTCAAATGAGGTATTCATTTTGTAATAGTATCTATGAAATTGTTGTAGAATTTAGAGCAGTGATACTTGACTACAGTATTGTAACACAGTTGGTGCAGACTCTGACGGTATAATAAAATAATTATCATAATATCACCACTGTTTTAACACCCTTGTTGATGTTTACATACAACACGTGCACGAAACTTATCAAAGTCTTCATGAAACTCCAAGAGGACTGTTATATAAGTTTGATATCAAAAATCGAAGATTCAATTTTAAAAAAGCATTTTAAAGCTAAAACTCTATGCATTCCAAATATATTAGTAAATTTTAACTAACAATTTTTTTAACTTTATTAGTATTTAAAATTAAAACTTTGAAGGTGGTTATCACCCCTTTAGTGGCTATTTCTGCACGTTTATGATATAAGTGCTCCTTACATTGGATTGAACTACAAGTGTATCAAGTCTTATCAAAATTGGTGATATAGTACTCACTTTTTAGACGACAATAGGTTGTCGAATATTTTCTAAACCCCTAATCCAACTACCACCAAAATCAAAAGGTCTGGATTACTCACTGAGAGAAACATTTTCCCCAAAAATAATTCAAACCGATGCATATTTTTAGTAGTTATCGTGAACGAAAGAAAATTCTACATCCAGACACACAGCCATGCGGAAATCAACTTTTCTTTATGTTTTGATGTACAATCAGAATCTGCTCTTATCTCGGACACGATTTTTCGACGGTATTACAATACTTCCATTTCTTCGAACATGGAAGTAAAACTACAGTCTGGAATTTTTATTATTAAATTAGGGGGAAGGGGGCTTTGATAACGACTTTGCAAGAAAATATCTCGTAACCTTTAAAAATTGTTGTTGCATTTTAAGACACCTATCCTTACAATACTTCCATTTCTTCGAACATGGAAATAAAATAAAACGGGAAAGTGCGTGTTGGGCACGCACATGATAGGGTTCCGTAGTCATTCTCACTACGATTTATAAAAAAAGAGTTTTTTCAAAATTTTCGTGACCGAAAGTCAAAAAGTCATTTGACTTTTATTATTGCATTTTAGGAGACCTATCAAATGACACCCCATTCAATGGGGTAAGTGGGGAAAAAATGAGAGTTCACTTTTTAGTCTATAGAAGGGGGGTTCAAAATATTTTTGACAATGTTCGTTATAATTTTCAGTGAAAGTACTAATTAAAAGCTACATTCTGAAAATTTTTCAGATTTTTAAATTGATAGTTTAGAAAATAGAGGGGGGGGGGGGCGCTTTTTTAACGACTTTGGAGAAATAATACATCGTGATTAAAGGAGACCTTTTCTAACGACACCCCATTCAATGGTGGAGGTGAATTATTTTTTTTTGAAAACACTTTTCATTTTATGAAAGGGGGGTCTAAAAAATTTTTATTTTCAAAAATCTTATCATTTCTGTTTTTGGGTCATCAATCTACGACCGTATACCAAATTTCATCTTATTATCTCAAAATTTTTGAAGACGGACGGACATGGAGAAACTATAAGGGTTCCTACTTTTCTACGGAACCCTAAAAACTGTCTTTTTAAAAATTTAGAAATAGGTTCCCCTTCATTAATTTAAAAATTCATCGATTAAATATTTTGATAAAAAAATCATCCTGTATACTTTAATTACAGTCTGACTTAAACCGTGATGATAACACACTGTTACCATTAGTTACAGTTTGGTTAAAACATCAACGGAACAAAGTTCACGGTAACATGTCGTCCTAATCTGATTGTCTGGCCCTGCATTTATACACTGCAACTTGATAAAGATTAACGGTAAAGTAAATTGATTGCCCCACGGGAAACGGTCGGCCCGTGCACACTTTGGTTGGTTTAGGTTTCTTGTTATTACGTATCCGTTGCTACTTGACCGTGTGTACATATCGAATTTGCGGGGGTTAAATTGTGTACAGTCGAACCGGTCATCTTTCATATTATAAACTATATACGTGGATTAAAATCTTTTAGAACTGCTTGTGAAAAATATTATACAATATGAATCTTGCCCCCCCCCCCCACCCCCAGGCGATGAGAATTGTGATTGAAAATTGGGTCGCAAGTACTAAAAGGTTAAGAATCGCTGCTAATCTAAAGAATTACAGTGTTTTCCTGTATATCACACAGAAAAAAATAATTTGTCTATGTGTTAAAAAATGTGATCAATGTAAAAAATCCGTGATCGATTTGGCTCCGATAGAGGTTGTTTGTTTATATGATAATTTTTTACCAATATGGAAATATCCACGTTTATCTTATTGATAAATGTATATTATTACTAACAATGTTCTTATTTTGTTTCGTATTGAAAACATACATTTAAAATACAAAAAAATATTTTATAAAAATGATATCACTGAATTTACCATATCGAAAATTGCACTTTCACTAGTTGAGTGGTGTAAGAAATATTCACACTGATAAATATTTATTAATACAACCATTAATTTAATCTATTTAAGAGTTCCGTTAGTTGGTGTATTAAATTATTTATTAATTTGATAAATGAAAAGATTTTTAGATAAACATGAAAAAATATTTTTCAAATTAATAAAATATCCTCAATAACATTTTTTTTTATTATTATATTGAGCAAATATTGTTTTATTAACAAGATAAATTTATTAAGCATTTTTTCATCTCAAATTTTCAATAAGATCGAGTTTTTTTCTGTGGATGGTACACTGGTAGAAAGAATTTCTCAAACCAAGTAAACCTTGTTTTGTATATAACGAAAACAATATTTTCTTAAGATAAGCAATAATCTCTTAAAACCAACTATAGTATTCTTGAACGAAGGAATAACGTAGTTGGATTAAGAAATATGTTTCTTATATTAAGAAAATATTGTTTTCGTTATATACAAAACAAGGTTTTCTTGGTCCAATACAGTTTTTTTTTCTGTGTAAGCGACAATTTGAAACTGTAATAATGTTTGCATATACTCAATATAAATATATAGATAAACTTAATAAAATTATATAATTACAGTTTCTGAGAGTAAAAAATATTTGATAATAGGGAAAATTTGTAATTCTTTAGTTTTTTTTTGGGTTGCTTTGCATATATACAATAAAATCAAAACAGAATTTTGAAATATTACTCCATACAACAATCCAACCAATAATGAACTTTCCTTCCTGCCTGAAATCACTATCAAACACTACCCTAAAGTAAACTTGGTAGATTATTGCATAAATGCGAGAATACTCTTGGAGAGTAGTTGCGTGTCTGGAGCACCTTGCACGTGCAGGCACGCGACAAATAACGGGTGTGGGCCGCACAAATAGGTATGGCACGAATTAACCTAAAGTAGGATGCAGTGATTGCTGGACGGTCGCGCAGGAAGCTGGCTATCATACACGACCACGCGTCTTTTGGACCACCAAACACACACACACACACGCACACACAATCTCCGCACAAGTCGTGAGATTAACATCCTCAGGATATGATCGAAATAATTATATAAATAGAATAATTGATAATCGAAATATCTGTTAGGGTTTTATAATATTATTTGTATGTTTTGTTTTTTTGTATATGGACCGAAAATAAGAGAAATCATTCGTTTATTTATCTAGAATCAACCCCCCCCCCCACTGAACAAAAAATGGTTATATTCATTTTTAGAGTTCCGTAGAAAACTTTCGGTCTGTCTGTCCGTCTGTCTTTGACACCGTCTGTGTTGTTATGTTTGACCAAAAAAACGATATTTGGAAAGACCGAAAAGTTGTGATATTTTTTGTTAATTTATCTAGAATCACCCCCCCCCCTCCCAGCCAACGAAAAATTATATTTTTACAGGATAATTAAAACTAAAATATGTTTTTGTTTTGCGTATTTAAAGGGTTAAGTAAAAATGCATCATTAAAAATGTTCTCAAATTATAGAAGATTGTTTAGGCTTAAATTTTCATTTTTTAGGGTTCCGTAGAAAACTAGGAACCCTAATAGTTTTGATCTGTCAATCCGTCCGTCCGTCTGTCTTTATTTCAGGTATGACCAAAAATGGTTAAAGGTTTTTGGTACTTTTTTTCATTCAAAATCGAAAATCGCAGTATTAAAAAGCGCTGTAAATAAAAAAAGGTATTTTAAAATCAAGAAAAATTGAAAATTGTAAGCAAAAATCAAACATTCCCGTACAAAATTTTCAAAAACTTTTTCAGTCGTAAAAATCATTCATAATAAAATTTTCCTAGATTAAAAAAATGTAGTAGAAGGTGGAATTACTATTAAAAATAATTTACCTACCCAAAATTCTTATTTAAATTAAAAAAAATTACATCTTACGGTCAAAGACTTTCGGGACATCCTGTATAATCTCGTACAATTAATTCGGTACATTCATCCCATTCTTACATACACCTACTACCTACACAATCATTTTTGCACCCACCAGTAAAAAAAAGAATCATCACGAATGATTCATCAAAACCATTAATATTAATGTCAATCCAATTGATTTTTTTTTAATTTTTTCTATGAATGGACGCAAGTGACTTACCTCACACGATCAGGGCAACGGCACGCGCGCTACTGATTACCAGTATCCGTATCCTGTTCACGTCATAGCCACCAATCACACTAGTGATTATTTAAAAACACTTATACTGTTTTAAATACATTAAAACATCACTTAAAACATTATATAATATCTGTTAGAGCAGGGGTTTCAAACATATGGTCATTAGGAGTTATAAAATACAGTGAAACCTGGATAACTGGAATTTTATCCCACTTAAAGAGGTATCCCATTTACCCAGTTTCCTAGATATTTAAGTTCATCTAAGTGCTTGTCTCATATACAGAGGGCCCCATTAATAGAAGATTTGTTTCCTACATGTTTTTCAATTTTGTCTCAGTTATAGTGGTAATCAATCTTCGCTGTTTCAGGTAATTATCGAAAAAAATAAAAAAATGAAATTCCATGTAGCGAAGTTTTATAAGTCTCACTAATAGAGGTTTTTTGGTGCCGGTGACGTAACCTCAGTATGAATTCTAGTTATAAAAGTTTCCCACTTATACAAGTTCCACTTAACCATGTTTCACTGTACGTTATAGAAAATATCACTGATGTGGGAGTTTAAGGAGTGAAAAACAACCCCCTATCTCGCATAGGAGCCGCGATATTTACGAATTTTTCCGACTTGATTTACTATTATCATCACTGCTTATTTCTTATGTTCCCTAACGTAAAAAAATATATACTTAAACCTGACCAAAGAACATATTTATGAATAGTACAAAAAAGTCAGATAAGTGGTTCTCGAGTGATAAGACCACTAACGAACAGACAGACAGACGTTGTGTTTTATAATATGTAAGACGTAGTTCCAAAATTTACCTTATTCATTTATCAATCAGAAAATTAATTCTACAGGTGTCCCGTAAGTCAGGACTCATGAGTAAAAATATTTGTCGAAAAATGTATTATACCTGCAAAATAATACCAAGTCATAGGGAACTTCCTGTATGCTAGGAGACGTTGCATTTTATAATATGTAAGGATTTGTTCCAAAATTTACCTTCTTCTCTAATCAGTCACAAAATTAATTCTAGAGGTGTCCCGTAAGTCAGGACTCATGGGTAAAAATATTTGTCGAAAAATGTATTATACCTGCAAAATAATATCATATGGAGACATCCTGTATGCAAGGAGACGTAGCATTTTATAATATTTTAAGAACAATAACCTGCGAGAATGATACGAAAAATAAGTAAGATATCTTGTTTCACCTTTGAACTAAAGAACAGTTAGTATAAATTTATATAGTGGCATATTTACCGGTGAAATCAAATGGAAGAATGAATGTACCGGGACATAAAGCAAGAAAGGGGGGAGTTACGCCCACTGTAGAGGTCCTCTGCGCTGATTCGAAACCATAACTCTTCATTTACAATTCTCTTCTATCTAGCGACAACATTGTGAAGCAGTCTCTAGCGCGCCAGATCAGGACTACGGCGAAAAATCTTTATTTCTCAACGATGATATTTATTATTACGTCGTTGTTGTTCAATTCTTGTGTGTCGATACAACCCCCCCGGCTTACCATCAAATTTATTGTCTTTTTTTGTGTAATTTTATTTTATTGTTATTATAAAATTTATAGAGATGTATAGGTCAAGTGATTTTATATATAATGTAGAAATATGGGTCTATATAACTTGAATTAGCTAAATAATTGCTGTATACTTGATTTAAGATTTTCTATTTTCAAGTTTAAGAATATTAAATAAATAATAAATATTTATTTTTTTATACTTTTATGATCTATAAAACCTTTTCTTTAACCTTTAGAGGCCCGCGATTTTAGGGGGCATTTCGCCCTCAGAAAACTGGTATAAAAGGTATCTTATATCATTGATTGATCATAGTGCCGATCACGGGGTGAGCCAATATATTGGCTTTCCGACCCGGAAAAGAACAGCCCGTGCTAACAATTTCAAATTCGAAAAAATATTATTTTAAATAGTACATAACCTCTTTTCATTAAACAATTATACGTTTTCGATGTATTTTTCAACGCTGAATCCAAATCTGACGTCAAAAAGACAGTAAATTCAAAAACAACCCCTATAATAGAGTAAAACTACCCATTTGCCACACGTGAACGGTTTTTTTTTATTTGGAAGTATAAATATACGTAAATATTGGAAAAATAATAATTCAATCTAAAAACAAAAATTGAAGATTTTCTGGTACGTCAAGATATTGGTTTTCTGGCCCTCTAGAAATTAAAGATCAATTATTGATTTTTTAAATAAGATATAGGCACCAGTCTTAACCGATTTAAGAGCAAATTATACTGTTTTTTAAGGTTGGTGGGATTCTTTACTAATAAAATAAGTACCTCTTTATTAAATAAATGTAAATGCCAAAGTTCCCAATTTTTTTTTCTTTTTTAATTATAACCTTTCATTTTGTTTTTGTTTTTTCTCTCTAGTAAAATCAGTAATGTGCACCTAATGGTAGACACTTACTAATGATTAAAAAAATGAAAGTTTGTTGTTTAAAAATGTAAAGCAGATGCTATGATAGTATAATAATTAATAAATAAATTATACAAATAATTAATTTAAATGTCTACCATTTTAATACCAATTGCACTGGTAGAAAGGATTTCTCAAACCAAGTAAACCTTGTTTTGTATATAACGAAAACCATATTTTCTTAAGATAAGCAATAATCTCTTAAACCAACTATAGCATTCTTGAACGAAGGAATAACGTAGTTGGATTAAGAGTATGTTTCTTATATTAAGAAAATATTGTTTTCGTTATATACAAAACAAGGTTTTCTTGGTCCAAATACAGTTTTTTTTTTCTGTGTATACGCTAGGAAACCATCTGTCAAAATTATTTATTTTTGCCACTTGGCGGCGCCAGGATCGATGGTTTCCTAGCGTATACTATAAATTAATTTAAATATCCACCATTTTGACATTCATTGGCCGATTATTATCAAATGAAGCTGTTTTACAGTTAAGTGTCTATATGTATATTATGATTCAGTAATGACATAGTAATCAAATATCTAATTTAGTACATTTAATTAAACAAGTGTCCAACACTGGGGCATTTGTATTACCCAAGACCGGTGCCAATACCTTAATTAATCTATTAATAATAAATTTTACAAAATACCGTTTGAAAAAATTCAAAAAATTCTCGTATATTATTAGACACATTAAAAACGGGCAATAAAATAAACAAACAAAAAATAAAAAAACATCTTGCATAAGTCGCCGAACACACGCACACACTTCAATTATCGTCCATCTCTGGAAGAAGAAGACGAAGAAAAAAAAACTTTCTTATGTTGAGAGACCCCATCTCCCAATGATAAAGTAAAACGAGATGTAGAGTAATGGCTGCAATTCCGGAAGCTGACAGTGTTTTACCTGCAGCATCCGTCCGTTTCTTTCCGTCGAGCGGTCATTTCTCAGCGCCGCCGAGCTGTGACACTGTACCATCGTCCCCTCACCCCCCGCCAAACTGCTTTGTCCCGCCACCGCGACACTGCTATATGAGTGCCTGAGTCTTCAGGGAATGTTGGCTCACTTCTTTTTCTTCTTTTCTAGTTAGAATCTGCTATTGTTATTATTAAGGTTGACAATTTTCTTATCAAAAATTGTATTTAGACTTAAGTTTCGTAGGTTTCTTCTAAGCAAATAGCCAATATTTTGTTTCAGAGGGCGCTTGTTACTAGATTTATTTCCAACTATGATGCTACCATCAAAATTATTTATACAGGGTGTTCCAGACCACCCATCCACTATGTTTTACGCTCAAACTATTAAATATAGGACCTAGCAAATTTGCTAGCTAGCAAGCACTCTCAAATGAGATATCAAACTTATATGACAGTTCTCAGTAAGTTGGTTTTTACCGTTTTTCACGCAAGATTAGTAAATATACTTTACATACCTTTTTTTTAACTTCCTATGTATGAAACTATCTATCTAAAACTTTAAAAGAACTGTCATATAAGTTTGATATCTCATTTGAGAGTGCTTGCAAACTTGCAAATTTGCTAGGTCGTTTATAATACCGGACAATAGAGTTTTATGAAAAAAAAATGTACTATATGCATATATCGACCCTAAAAAATTTAAGGTAAATATTTTCAACCCCCTAAAACCACCCCTTAGGGGGTAGTTTTAGTGGTACATGCCTAATTCTCAGAAAAATCAAATAGAACGGTGTATCCAAAAGTACATAATTGTAAAGATCATAAAAAAGTAAGAAACTTTTGTAAAACAAAAATTTTCATACTTTCAATTGTTTAAAAAATAAGGCGACTTTTTAGGGTTTTACTAAAAGTGCTCTAATTTCGTTAAATATTAATGGAATTTTCTTAATTTTTTGAATTTAGAAAGTAGAAATAATGAACTTTCGAAAGATGTATGATTATTTAAAATTTGGATATTTTAAAGTGTCATACGTGACATATCAAAAATGTAAAAATTCAATTAGGGATAATTCGAAAATTTTAAATACAATGATATATCAATTAGTAGTGTCTCTTAAAAATATATGTAAATAAACCACTTTTGTTAAGAAAATTTAAAATTATAATTATCAATTTTCCATTTTAGCAAGAAATCCACTTTGCTTGATATTTTTAATAATTTCATTTGCCGGAACACAGTTTTCTCCGGTATATTCCGAAATTTCATTAAGTACTGGTGATTTGTATAATAAAAAAAACTTTGATTCACGTAAAAAAATATTTTTTCCATCCCTGACACTGTTATATGAGCGGCGAGGCCTTCAGGGATCGCCGAATTCCTGCTGTGTTGCGCGATAGACTTAACGGTGTGTCATTTTCTTTCGACAGTGGTTCACGTGTCCGTTGAAAAAATGACAACGTATTGCCAACATCCGGGAAAATGTCATACAAGATTTACTGTTGCTCTTATTTGATTTTTACTCTAAAATAACCTAAAATTTATTAATAACTCATCTATTGCACTTTTAGAAGAGCTCTGATGATATCCACTGCAATGTGTGACGAAACGTTGGCCAATAACACGACAAAATCGACGCGGTTTATACTCAGAAGCCAAGATACATATCAAGATCACCACGGAAGCCTCAATACTTGTATAATTCATCTGACTATCGATTTAAAATTAAACTAATAATACCTACATTTTTTGAAAAATATTTAAATAAAAGCATTTAACCCCTTTTAATGTGCATTAAATTTGGCTAGTATATAGTCCAATATATAATTTTATTATATTCTCTTTATTTCGCTGTAATTATGAAAGATGAAAATTAATAATGAATTCTATTTGTGCGTAATATATAAAGTTACAATAAAAATATTGTCACTCATTTAATATTATTTTTAAATCGTAAAACACAGTCACCTGGTCGGTCAACAACCCAGAATAACTCAAGTCAAAGTACTTAATTTCAGAAACACGTAATTGGAAATATTAAATTCACTATCATATTTCCAGACATTAATAACACTATTAAACAAAAAAATACTTTTGTAAAACAACAGAGATGTGAATAGAAAATTGAGAAGGCTTTTGGCATGCCGAAACCGAATTTGTTGCCCAATTGGTTTCATCACGTCAGGGTTTTGAGATATTCTTACCTAAAAGTCCCAAAAATGACTATATTGGCAATGTTAAAAAATTTATTATTAAGTAAGTAATTTTTTTCTAAAGTTTTCGGTCACGGTAACAAATAGTATTATCTTTCCTCTTTAAAATGAGTTTTAACTTTTTACTATACAATTTATTTAACCGAGATGTACCAGTTTGACGATATGATATTTTTGTTAATAGTGTAGTATAGTAGATACCATGAACTTTACTACATATATCTTCAAAGTAGTATATTTTGGTAAAGAAAAATCGCATAGTAAAATGTAAAAAAATCATTTTAAAGAGAAGATATTACTATTCGAAATGATGAAGGAAAACTTCAGAAAAAAATTACCTACTTAGTAATAAATTCCCCAATATTGGCAAAACCGTCATTTTTGGGACTTTTAGGTTCGGATATCTATAAAAAACCTGACGTGACGGAATCATTTGGGCAACGAATTCGGTTTCGGCATGACAAATACCTTCTAAATCACCTATTCAAATTTCTGTTCATTTTTTTTGTTGCATAGTGTAATTATCATATGCAAATACCATACTTTTCTTTTATGAAATTGATGTTTATTAATGTAAAAATGAGTTACACTTTTGTCGTGTAATGTTGAGCACAGTTTTTTTTAAATCTGCAAATTGTTTTGAATTCCACGATGGATTGTATTTGTATAATATTTATCTTCAATCTAAAGCATTAACCCATTAGTGCATAATGTGTCTTATAATGGACGTCTAGATTTTATTTTTTTTAATCGTCACGTTTGCAAGTCTGGACTTGTTTGTATGTAATTGTTGTTCCTATATTGACAACAAACAAACCCTTTACAGTAGTTAAGTACATTTTGATTTTTGAAGTGTTCTAGTGCCAATTAAATGGATCCAAATTTATACTCTATGCGAAACGGGGGGTTAGTATTTTTTTTTAATATAATACAATTAAATATTGTGATTTTTGTAAATGCTATTAGTTTTATATGATTATCTAGAATATTTTTTAACAATGAAATATATATTTTTCTTTTTATTTTATTACAAAAAATACGTTATTTAGTTGCATCCCTTATAATGGACACTATGCATAGCGACTATAAAAACTTTTTTCAGATTATCTCTTCATCAGAAGAATATTACAACGTCCGAAATAATTACTTTATCTATATGCAGGAAAATCTAAAAAAAAATATAGGGGTGGGGGGGTGATGACTTGATGACCTAGACCTTATCAGATTGACCAAAAAAGTAAGGGCACTAGGTATTTTTTGTCACTTTTAGCTATTTTATCTGTAAATTTTCAATCAATTAGGTCTCCCCCCCCCAAATATAAAATATATTTTTTCACAAGTACATTATAGAATCGGATATTACATCTATTTTCTCGATGTCAGGGGGGTAAGTATCCCAATAGCCCCCCCCCCCCCTCCCTGTAGATGCTCATGCCTATAATGGTGTGGGGTTCTGTAATTATGAAAATCTCGTACACTCGGTATTATTCTAAACTCTTTGTGGAGCTTTAAGTACACCCCTGCAAGGTTTTTTTTTGTCAAACATGTCTATATTTCCGAAAATAGTAAAATATAATTCACGCCCATAAAGTAAAACTACTATTTCTTACAAAAATGATGAAAATAAAAAATCGAAACAACAAAAATTGTTACACCGTTAGGGAACGTCCATAAACCACGTAACGTTTTTAGGGGGGAGGGTGGTCCAGTTAATTGAAGGATTTTGTTACATGGGGGGAGGGGAGCCAAAAAATTCTAGAAAAAGGCGTTACGTGGTTTATGGATGTTCCCATAGGCGCGCGACATACATGCATAGACCAGCCGTTTTTGATTCGTTATAACTGAAAACACCGGACTAAAAAATTGCAACTAAGTAACTGATAATATGTAAGAATTCATAATCGACAGTTACTCAAAAGGGCACGTGCTCAGATACAACGTGATTTTTATTATTACAGTTTTTATAGTAGTGGTCTACGCATGTATGCCGCGCGCCTAACGGAGGGTTAAGTACCCACAATGCATAGAGTCCATTTAAAAGGACATGCGATATTGGCTAATCTAACAATAATTAATTTTTTTTTTATCTAGAAAACATTTTTTTAACATTAAAATAAAACGTTTTATAAAATCAAAACATTTAATTTTGAAAAAATAAACTTCATGCACTAATGGGTTAAACTGCATCAATCAAGCAAACGTATCTTTAGGAAACTACCCGTGAAAGTGACCCTGTTAGTAGAGAAATACACATGTATTTATAGCGACCAATAAGCGACAGTATAGGTAATCAAAAAACTGAATACTTAGTTCCTCACTAAAGATGTATAATAAACAGTACAAACAACTGAACAAAACCTTTTCTATTCAACATATAATATGAACACATATTCAAATGTATAAATACACATGTAACGGTGGTGCATTCAACACACATAATTTACGACCTGAAGAAATAACATAAAATCTACGAAAACCACTCACAACTGTTACGGGACACACGTTTAGACATAAGTACACATGCACATACACACACACCTACGGATGGGTAAAGGAGAGGAGGTTTATTTGCAGGAGAGAATATTGAATAATTCATTAGAAACGTGTACGTATCATTACTCCAGTTATGTTAGGTGAGACGTTCACAAGCTAAAACGACTAACTTAAGGTTATTCGATCATTAGAGCAATGTATAGTCTAAAATTTTAATATGTTATTTATGCATAACTCATATATTTTACTTAAAGTATTGAACGTATGGTTTTTGAGTAATTGGATATTAAAAATAGAGTTTTTAACACACGATAAATGAGAGAAATTGCCGAAAGTGCTCTATTTATTGAAATTCTACACAATTGGATACATAGAGACGTTTTAAAAACTATTTCAACCCTTTTAAATACTATAAAAATTATAAAACAAATATATTCACGTGTAATTTATTCAAAATAATGAAAAACTAGCTCTGCCATTACAGCAAATTAAAGCGTTATGTCTATTTCAATTTTCAAATTAAACTTTTTTTATTATTATTCTATTAAATGTAAGTACATGTGTTCTGAATATAAATTTAACACCAATTTCTTCTTCCCCTCTAATTCCTAAAGGGTTGAATTTTCGAAAATGCTATTTGTCTTGTAGAGTATTTGTGTTAAGTATCATTCGAGCAAATCCGACTAAAAAATATTTTTACCCATTACACCCCCTTTAACTCCTCGTAGGGGTTGAATTTCAAAAAATCCTTCCTTAGTGGGTGCTCACATCATAACTAGAAGACATAAATGAAATTTCACCTTTCTTAGACGCGACGATGATGAATCAGTTAGTCAGCCAGTTATTATATGTATGTATATAGATTAAAAAAATAAAAGTTTGTAAAAATCACTTCACAAATCAAGTTCTTGCGTATCCAAATTACAAAACTGAACAAATATAAGTGAACAGTGAGCACACAGACGGACACATATACACACACCTAGCGAAAGAGAGCATAGAGAAGGTTTATTTGCAACAGGAATATTGAATAATTCATTAGGAGAGTGTGTACGAATCATTACGCAAGTCATGTTAGTTGTTGTTGGTACGGTGAACACTTTGTGTGCGATTTAGGCGAATCCTTCAGTCTTTTTACAAAACACCCCCAACCCCAACTGCCCCCCCCCCCCCTTCGCGCACTGCCGAGATGCGGAAGTTACGCTCATTTGTCTCGTCGTGGTGACAGTTTTCTTTAAACGCAGCTTCCTTTTGCGTACCATGAACGGTAAAACTTTCAAAATCTAAATTAGTCTATCGAAAGAACAGCGAATGTATGTGTAAAGTAAACTTATATTGTTGCCTACTTAACGGTTGATGAAGCAACAGAAACATAGGCGCTACGAGAAGTTATCGAAAGAGGTAAATATTAATCTATTTTTGTAACCCGAATAAATTTTATTTAATAAATATTTTTATTAGGATTTCAGGCTAAAACGACACGGTTGATACCCAGAAGCCTAGATTCTTAATATTGTCTTTCTTCTGATAGATACATGTCAAAAATATGGAAAACTTGTTTCCAAAAATTTAATAAATAATACAATTTGGTAACTTGTAATAAAAATTACAGTTGCCGATTAAAAATTTCAATTTTGTATCAAAAATACTATCAGTTTTAACATGAACCTGCTGTCAATTGACATGAAATCGATCAAAGTCATGAAAAACGATCTCAAAGTTTATATTTTTAACACAGCTTATATGAACTAATCGTACACCAATGTAACGTTTTATTAGATAAAATTTAAACGAAACGTCAGTTTTCCATAAAAAAAAACTGACATGTTGTATATTTATATGAAAGAAAACATTATACAAAAAATTAAAAATATTGACCATCCCGTTATTAATATTTAACCAGATTTAACTACCAAACAATCACATAAATTACAATATTGTTGACAATGTGGCAACAACGTATTCATTTGATTAAGTCTTGGCATCTTAGGACGCCGCGCCGTCCGCACCGGCCGCACCGTCCGCCAGACACGCAATACTGATGTGTGTATATTATTTTCAAGGTTAAAATTATTGCGTGTCTGGCGGCCGGAGCGGCCAGCGCGGTCGGCGCGGCGTCCTAAGATGCCAAGACTTTATAGTAAAAAATACACGAAATAATGAAATAATTTTTTACAAAATATGATAAGTGGATTGAAGGAAATTATAATCAATTTCAATATAAGTATTACCTAATATATTCTGTGGTAGCTTAGATGATAAAATATAATCATTTGACAAGTAGTTAATAGTAGATAATGTACAGCGTTGCCATGATCATTTATCTAAATTATAAAAATGTATTCATGGCCTAATGTGATCACATTATGTTGGACCAACTACCTTAATAGTATATTTGTTTATTGATATAACAAATTAAGCTATACCAATAATATAGATTTCGATCCTGGACCCCTATTATCGAGCTCACTCGAGAATATGTAGATTCGAGTTTTTCGTTCGTGATTTTAAATCTCGCATGTCCAAGAGCAGTCGAGATTTTTCGTTCGATATTTCTAGAAAAAAGTCGCATCGAGATTCAAGAATAGGGTATATAATTTACACAATCGAGATTCTAGTAAATAACTTAGTGACTTTAAGTTTTAGTTTAGAATCTCGAATGACAAAAAGTCGTACGAACTCGAGAATAGGGGCCCTGTACGCAAAAATTACTAATTGATATTGTAACTTTAATAACAAACACGTGACCTACCCTAGCAAGAATTGCAATATTTTGGACCGTTTCAGGATAACTACGTCAAATAGTAATATTTCTTTAAAAAATTGAGTGAATGTTATGAAATATATGGTGGTTTTTAAATCACTGGACTTCTGATGAATACTTATCCTATTAAGGGGTTAGGTGTAGTCAGAGACATGAAAAAATGACAATTTTAAATAATTTTTTTTTGCCAGTAAATTATTTTATTTTATAAAAGTAAAAACATAGCATCATTAAATAAGGTTTCGACTTGACTTGACAGAAATTTTAGAAAAAAAAAATTAATAATTTTAAAAGTAATGGCTGTTTGTGTTGATCCAGTTCCAACCGAAGCTCCTTGCGGCGACCATCACTTATCCTTGGAGATTCATCCAAATTCAATCGGACAAAAAAAATAGTTTTATTAATAGATAATCTAGTGCCTGATCGAAGCTTTTTTTTTCTTTCTTAAATTGACAAAATGGCAGCCTCAGGAAATTTTTTTCACGATTTTCGGGAAAAAAACCAACAGTTAATTGTTTATATCAAATCGAAATTAAAAAAAAAAAATAAATCCTTCGTTCAGGCACTAGTTTTTCATGTTTTCAAAAAGCTGTAAAATTTCATTAAAATCTACCGAGCGGTTTTCGAGCTACTGTGGTCACCAGTTCAAAAAACATAGTTTTGAGAAAAACGCATTTAAAATTTTACACTCAATTTACGAAAAGTAATATACGTATTATTTAATTACTTACACCGAGTCAACTATTCCTGGACCATAAAATAGTTCTTCAGCCGTTGTAGCAGCTTCCAAAAATGCAAAAAACAAAAATCGATTTCTTGAAAATTATGACTACACCTAACCCCTTAACTCCCGTTGCGTAAACGAAAAATAAAAAAAATTGTTTTTTTTTAAATATCTCATTGATGAAATGATTTTTTTTTTTGCTGCTAACATCCTTACGCAAACTATTTTAAACTATTCCACTCTAAATAATAACTTTTGTTTTTCCAATGTTTCGTAAACGCAACATTTTGTTAAAAAAACATGTATTTTTTTAATTTCAAAGACAGTTATTTGAGTATATATTTAGTAATAAAATGCAATTAAAACATAAAATTAATTTTATTTTCTACCCTTTTAATGGGTTAATATGAAGTCGAAACATGTATCAATTAACATTGTTTCATTGTACAATAATTAAGGAGTATATTTTTAATTTACGTAATCCATAAAAAAAATCTTATGTAACGCCTATGGTTAAAACCCGCGCCTCTTTAAGCAGCGTAAACATCCGCCCTGCAACCTTTTATATGTAAAGCGAAACTTATATGTTTATGGAGATTATAAAACTCCATGACTTGTAAAAATCTCTTGAGTGACAGCGGCAGGAAGGCGAGGGGAAATGGAAACAGGAACCTGGATGGCACGAGACAGGAGGAAGAGTGAAATAAATGAAGCCTAAAGAGTAAATGATGATGATGGTATAGTAGAAGTGGGGGCTCACTCTCTGCGCTACCACTGTGTGTGTGTGTGTGTGTGTGTTTGTATGTGTATACGGAATTACTGAAAAACATAGATTTATGATGGGTTCCAATGCGTGTGATTCTAGTGCCCCCCTATCCCGCCCCTCTGACCCCGGGGGGTGACTCGATGTGGGGCGATACCGCGCAAGAGTTTCAAATTTAATTGTCAAAGTATAACTATAGGAAAACTATTGACAGTTATTTTGACGGATATATTATGTGTTGATTTGTTTTTAATCTATGACTGCAATATGTACTTTTATATATGTATGATTTCATAAAAAAATAGTTTATTTTTCATGATTTTTTGTACTTTACAAAGATATTGAAATCTATTTAAAATAGGTAAATTAAATTTCTTATAAATTTGTTGAAATATTATTATAGTGCCCTTTTCCCCCTGTCCCCGGGGGGGGGGTGATTCGACCTCGCAGGAGAGGAGATACCGCGCAAGAGTTTCAAATTTAATTGTCAAAGTAAATAGGAAAACTATTGACAGTTTTTATTTAGACGGATATATATGTATTGATTTGTTTTTAATCTATGACTGCAATATGTAGTTTTATCTATACTTATATGATTTCATAAAAAAAGTTAAAGAGAAATTGAAATCTATCTAAAAAGTGGTAAATTAAATTTTTTTTAAGGCATGTTTTCTTTATATACTTTATATAATATATTTATATATTTAGATAAATATTGGTTTCTGGGTGTAAGTCGCGTCGATTTGGTCGTATTATCGGCTAAAGTTTTTTCACACATTACTTGAAATCTTCAAGGCTCTTATGAAACAAGAAAAAAGTCATGAAGATGTCCACAACAAAGCGTGATGAAAAGTTGACTGGTAATAAGACTAAATCTACGCGGCTTATATCTAGAAACGAAGATTTATATTAAGATCACCGCGGAGGCCTCAAAACTTGTGTAATATTATACTTTTACAAAAAAAAATACTCAAAAATGGGGAAATTTGTTTCAGATTTAATTAATTTTCCTACTACACATTTTTTTGATACCTTCTATTATAATAAAACATATTTATACTGATTCAATACCAACACTATATTATCGTATATAAACTGCCCTGATCACCCCCGGGCATACCCTGTATATCACTTTACATATGAACTATTTCATGTATAGATATGTTTTTTTTTATTTTTTATCATTCCGTTATTAAAATAAACATATTTTTGTCCGCACGATATTTCGATAAAAATATTGTTTTTCTTTGTACTATAATTTGTATGCGGGACTCGTTTATTTAAATATTTTCATACAATACAGTTGTATAGAACAACAATAGGATATTTCCATATTAAAATCTGTATCAATCAAATGCGATGGTCAGTTGTAATCATACATCAATTTATATATTCTATTCAAGAGAAAAACATATTTTTAAAGACGATAGCGAAATAGATATATAAATATATAATATCGACTTCATTTTATGTATCTCTAGATATGTAAGACAAAAAAAAATACTTCATAATTTGTATTTATAATTTTTCCGACATGCCAAACGGAACACATATGAAATCACTTCGGTGTCTGTCCGTCCGTCTGTCTGTCACCATGTTCTTTGAAATTATTCGATGTAAAATTTTTTTACGTAAAAGTGTGGTGGCCCAATTATAGACGTGAAATATAAAAAGTTGAATATTAATTCTGAGGGTAGATTGGGAAAAAATCAAGGGTGTTAAATTAACGCTTGTATTAAACAAAATATATTTTTTTTACATTTTTCAGAAAAAACGCTAGAAAATTACTGCATCCCACTAAAAAATATTGCTCAGAAAAATTTGAAAAAAAATTATAAACATTGAGAATTAGGATTGAAAAATTCCAGTGCGATCAATTTTTTATTGTATTAGTTTGTATTAGTATTCCTTTTTAGGGTTCCGTAGAAAACTAGGAACCCTTATAGTTTCTCCATGTCCGTCCGTCCGTCCGTCCGTCCTGAAAAAATTTTTCATAATAAGATGAAATTTGGTATACGGTCGTAGTTTGATGACCCAAAAACAGAAATGATAAGGTTTTTGAAAATAAAAATTTTTTAGACCCCCTTTTCATAAAATGAAAAGTGTTTTAAAAAAAAAAAATTCACCTACACCATTGAGTGGGGTGTCGTTAGAAAGGTCTCCTAAAATGCAACAAAAAATGTAACAGAAATTTTTAATTTTAACCCTTCGATCACGATGTATTTTCTCTCCAAAGTCATTAAAAAAGCGTCCCCCCCTCTATTTTCTAAACTATCAATTAAAAAAATCTGAAAAAATTCCAGAACGTAGATTTTAATTAGTACTTTCACTGAAAATTATAACGAATATTGTCAAAAATATTTTGGACCCCCCTTTCATAGCCTGAAAATTGAACTTACATTTTTTTCCCCACTTACCCTATTGAGTGGGGTGTCATTTAATAGGTCTCCTAAAATGCAATAAAAAAACGTCAAATAACTTTTTGTTTTTAACCCTTCAGTCGCGATATATTTGCTTTTTAATGTCGCTCTCAGAGCGTACCCCCCCTCTATTTTCTAAACTATCGATTCAAAAAATCTGAAAAAAATTCAGAATGTAGCTTTTAATTAGTACTTTCACTGAAAATTATAACGAACATTGTCAAAAATATTTTGGACCCCCTTTTCATAGATTGAAAAGTGAACTCACATTTTTTTCATTTACCCCATTGAGTAAAATGCAATAATAAAAGTCAAGTGACTTTTTGATTTTAACCCTTCAGTCACGAAAATTTTGAAAAATACTTTTTATAAATCGTAGTGAGAATGACTACGGAACCCTATCATGTGCGTGCCCAACACGCACTTGCCCGTTTTATTTCATTTTGTTATAATAAATAATATTTCTCATTATAATCTCGACTTTCATTGTATCCTATTAAGTTAAAAGTGGCCCACCAAAAAGTCATTTTGGGACCTATATGTCCCAGGGCCCAAAAGTTATTGTAAAATGTATTGTTTATTATAAGTCAAACATATAGTCTTTTATATGCTCCTCTGATTATATTAAACCAATAAAAATGTGTCATCATCCTACAAAAGTGGGCTCAAAAGGGTTAAGTATTTATCGAATTCGAGAAATATTTACATTTAAATTACTGCAATTTCACAGGCGCAAAAGGGGCCTAAATAAAAATAGTCAAAAGCACCAAGTTTTTGCCTGTACATCCCGGATAATAAGCAACAACCTATTATTATAAAATATGTTTTACTCTCTTAAACTGTATTAAGTATTTATATAATTTTAAACTGTAATATTTGTAGTTTAGCCATCAATTTTTTATGATTATCTGCAAACAGGTTGTCTCGCTGACTAACCGGGAGGTGGGTAAAGCTATACCCCCATTAGGTCTAAATCGAAAAAAAATTACACGTGTTTTACGTGTTTTTTATGTGCTAATTATGTAGTCTATTAAAAAAATTTGTGCTCCTTAATAATTTTTCTAAAAAAAAAATTTCCTACAAAAGCTACGTATTTATCCCCGCATTTGAAAAAAAAATTACCCCATAAATTATAAAAAACAATATCATTATTTAATGTCTTCCTCGAAATGCTACAACTTTTGCCAAAAGCTTTTTTTCAACCATCTTTCTTAGTTTTCGAAATATTGACCCGATTTTTAAAATTTTAAAAAGTCACCTTAATAAGGAGCACAAAATTTTTAAATAGAGTACATAATAAGCACATAAAAACACGTAAATCACGTGTAATTTTTTTCGATTTACCCACCTCTATCCGGGATGTAAGGATAAAACTGTATTTCTTCAGGTTTCTTTTGATGAGAAAACTTATATGGTTCCAGAAATATTAAAGAGTGCCTGAATGAAATATGTGTTGTATATAATATATACCTACATATACAATATTCATAGAAATTACAAACGATCCGCGAGAGAACTAAGAGAAACATCTTAAGACCGCAGCAGCAGAGTCGACGGCGCGGGCGACCACTTTCACAGTTTTGCACAACGGAAATAAACTTACGTGCCACGAACATTACATGTGTTTTACTGTCGCCTGCGCATCCTGTTGGTTAAACTTACACTACCAACGAACTACTTTGCGATATTCTGTATTTCGCGTCTACTACTATATACATACATATAGTTTTGTTTATGGGTGACAGAATTTTTAGTGGTTGTGTAATGCTACGTACAACGATGCATGCAGAATAAAACTTAATTCGTAATTAAGATAGTCGTGTTACGTCAAGTAAATAAAGACCAAAGAGCGGCGGCGCGCCGCGTGTGTTTTAATTGTACTTTTATTTAATGGCTCGTATTTGTATATGGTAGTTGTAAATCTGTTATTATGATCGATGGATTTATTTACTTGTATTATTTCTATTATATTTAAGGGTAGCCAGTATTTCCTTGACTTTTCCCGGTTTTCCAGTAGAATTTTTACTGATTTTTCATGTTTTTTATTTAAAATTTAGATTAAAAAAACCTAAAAAAAGGTCACATGTGTTTTTAAATTTAAATTTTAATAGAAAACAAAACAGAAACACGGTATTTTTTTGACAAAAAAACAATAAACTCTAAACATTTTTAAATACGAAGTATTTTAAAGAAACGATGTCGCTGTTTTGTTTTTTCGGTGTAAACACCGCATAAGTAACATTTTCCCATTCTTCCTTCGAGGTTGAACATCGAAATTTTTTTTGTGTTTTAGATTTCTTAAACATCTAATTATATGAAAAAGAATTAAAATTAGTTTGTTTATAATAAGTTATGATTTTCTTTCTCATTTTCTTATTTTTAAGTATGGAAAATATAAATTTAAACGATAAAATTGTACTAAAATTTTTTGATTTTTAGATTTCGTTAAAAGTATGTTTACTGTATAGAAAATGGTGTGAAAAGTTTAAATTTTCAAACCGCAGGTCTGTACGTCAAACCGTTCTCGAGATATGGCCCCTCAAAGTTTTCGATTTTTCAAAATTTTGGAGAAATATGGCTGTAACTTTTGAACGTGTGGTCGGATTTGATTTTTGTTGACATATTTGAAATCAGCATGTCAAAATCTATATGATGACATATAAAATACTACAAAATTCGACAATTTTTTTTTGTCAAAAATCGGCATTTTTTTAAGGTATACCCCTTGGAAAAATTTCAATTTTCAGCAAAAAAATTTTTTTCGAATTTTAAAGTATGATACATGTAGTTATATAGATTTCGACACGCTGATTTCAAATCTGTTAACAAAAATCAAATCCGACCACACGTTCAAAAGTTACAGCCATTTTTCTTCAAAATTTTCAAAAATTGAAAACTTTGAGAGGCCATATCTCGAGAACGGTTTGACGTACAGACCTGCGGTTTGAAAATTTCAAGTTTTCACATCATTTTCTATATAGAAAACATACTTTTACCCAAATCAAAAATTCAAAAATTTTTAGTACAATTTCATCGTTCAAATTTACATTTCCATAAAAAAAAAACACTTTAAAATAAGAAAATAAGAATGAAAACCATAACTTACTACACACAAAACAATTTTAATTATTTTTCATGTAATTAGATACATTAAACGCGACCCAAAAGTTATTTACTAGAATTTCGATTGTGTAAATTATATGTATCGTATTCTCGAATCTGGATGCGACTTTTCTTTCTATAGAAATGTCAAATGAAAAGTCTCGACTGCTCCTAGGCATGCAAGATTTAAAATCTCGAACGAAAAACTCGAATCAACATATTCTCGAGCTCACTCGAGAATTAGGGCCCAGCGCCCATATCTACCATATCAAAATCTCACCCCAATGGGCCAAATGTATAGAATACAATAATTACCTTCTTATTTTTAAATTTTCGGTTCTGCTATTGAAAAACTAATTAATATTATTCACACATAAAATAAAATATCTGCCAAATAAATGGTGCTTCCTCATTTATTATTGTTAAGTATTGAACAATTTAAATAAAAAACGATATTCAGTATTCAGATTAACTGTAACCATTTAATTTTCATACATTTTATTAAAATAATCTGCCGTATGCCACAGGACTTTCTTATACATAATAATGATAGTAAACAGTGTACGTGATAAAATTATAGATAATAATATTACCTACAATTTTCAACTTTGTCATTTTTCTCTAATTCGCACTGTTTCAGTGTAATTCGAAAAATTCAAAAATCGATGTAGGTAAACATCCGTTTCCGGTTGAATGATCGTTTTCAAAAATAGGAGGTTTTCTTTCCAGGCAAAAATCAATCTTAAGTATAAAATTCCACCTTTCTACGATTTGTCGTATTTGAGTTACAGCGTCTACAGACAGACTGACAGACAGACAGACCGACAGACAGACAGACAGACAGACACACAGACATCATGGCGAAAATAGTCAGAATGGATTCAGGGAAGGTCAAAATTGATAATTCCATCAAAAACCGGATTTAGAAAAAAATCGCGTTTACTATACTTACTTATACTATATGTATATTTCATATACATTGGTATAAGAAAGTAAAAATATTAATTCGACACTTTTATTAATACGCACCTGGTTATTTTGTCGTATATTTTTAATAACTCCAATACATACAAATGTATATAATATAAACTTTGTTAACACATATCGTTTATTATTTCTACGTATGTGAATTCACGTATATACAATTCTCACATGCATTATCGGGTGTCTCGTTGTATTTACGTCGTGTAGGTGTCTGTGTGTGTGTATGTGTGTGTATGTAATGCGCATTGCCTGTCTCTTAGGTTATGAGTTATCGCCACGCGGGGAACATTTAATTTACAATATTCACAGAGATGTTTGGTTTACTAGTTACTCGTATAATGAGGTCGGTGATATGGATATGTTTATGAGACATATTATGTTATAAACTTTGCAACACTATTTCAACATTCATATGATGATAAAAATCTAGTACGCTAATCATTTACTTTAAATATATTCGTGTAAATATACAGGATGTTTTTTTAATTGAATGTTATAATACTGAAGAGGGTTAATATTTGCATAGTTTTAAAAAGTTTATATGAATTTAGGTCCTTTTTTGCTTTATTTTTGATATACAGGATGATTTCTAGACTTTTTTCGTATCTTGGACTGTTTTTCAATAAAAAAATAAAAAAAACAACAATTATCTGTATACAGGGTGAGTCGGGAGGAATCTGTAATACTCCAGGAATGTATTGTACACGTGAAAATAAAAACAAAAAACCAAAATTTTGTTATCTGATTTTAATTTGTTTTTAAGTTATAGCGTAATTAAAAATTAACCAAATTTCATACATAACTATACTAAAAATTAATAATTTTCATAATAAATGTTTAAAGATACCGCCATTTACATCTAAACTTTATGTTTATACTTTATCCATTATTAGTACTTCAATAATTACTGACATTTCTTATTATTTTCACGTGTACAATACATTCCTGGAGTATTACCGATTCCTCCCGACTCATCCTGTATACGTAAAAATAAAATATTTTTACACTTAAAGTACCTATACTCTTTAGTTCAGACTTATGCGTGTGACAAGGTTTCAGGGGACTCACAGACACAGAACAAAAAGTGTTTGTCTTGACCTGAAACTGAAAGATTATGTTAAAATTTTAAAATCGGAGAACGTTTTTTTTCCTCGTTTTAAAACGATCAAAAAGCTCTCGTATCTTTGATATTGCGAGTGGAAGCAAAATTAAAAAATGTATTTGTCAAAAAACATACCTGTATTTTTTCAGCTTGAGTTATGTGCTAAGAAATATAACATCTCCAATAAGTTTAATTAGATCTCCTTCATATACTCGTAAGAAACGATTCTTTTCAAATATAACTTTCATATAATAATTAAAATGTTTTAAAAATATATATATAGTCGTTCATAAATCCAAGTGACTATAGTACAGTAAAAATAGTCAAAAATTTCCAAAATAAACACAAAAATTCATTCATCAACGAAATTTGGTACATACGTAGTTTTATACATAAACTTAATTTAATTTAAATACGAAAAATATAAATATCCTTTAAAATTGATGAATCAGTGCAATAGAAGCGCGAATTATAAACGGGAACCGTGACAAAAATTGAGTTATCACGCTTCGCACATAAACAGGAGAGATTGTAACGGCCGTATCTCGGTCAATTTTTATTGTATTGGAATAAAATAATAAACAAATTAAAGGTCTAACGCAGAACTACAAAAAATATCTGAAATTTTTTTCAATAAAATAAACCATCTTGATGTTATTTATGAAAAACCACATTTCCACCCATTTCACCCCTACTAAACTACCCCTGCACCCCTTAGTCGACTAGGCTCAACGGTTTCTTAAAGTTTATGTATAAAACTACGTACACTGGTAGAAAGGATTTCTCAAACCAAGTAAACCTTGTTTTGTATATAACGAAGACAATATTTTCTTAAGATAAGCAATAATCTCTTAAACCAACTATATTATTCTTGAACGAAGGAATAACGTATTTGGATTAAGAGTATGTTTCTTATATTAAGAAAATATTGTTTTCGTTATACAGGGTGATTCAGCACTGTCGTGCCAAACTTGAACACTAGATTGAAAAAAATATTTTAAGCAAAAAACTCCCAATAAACATGTGTCCGGAAATTATTCCTTAAGGAACTACAGGCTTCCAAAGATTTTACTAAAAATGAGTTTTAATTTAATATCTAGAGAACCCTTTGTGATATAATTATGAAATTTAGTATTTAGTTTAGTAATAATATGTGTTATCGATTTCTAATATTAACCAACTATATTTTAGGCCAGGGCTGTATGGGGCCAGTGGGCCCATAGATTTTGATCTAGTAATTGTTTGTTCATTAACTTTTTTCCTGAGTTGGTACTTTTATAAGATTATATGACACAAAATACACAAAAACATACTTTGCTTGTTTATCATAGGATGAACCGTTTTCGAGATATATCGATGGAAAAGAAAGCATGCAGAATTAACCTTAATACGGATGCTTGAAATTATAAAAAATAAATTTATATTCTTTTTCTATGATTAAAGGTAAGAATAAAGTTTATATAAATAAACCTCCTAATATGAATCCTCTAAGATCTATAGCCAGTTCTATTACTGTTACATGTACTTTATTAACATGACTAAAAAACAAACTAAAAATGGCTATTTGTTGATATGGATGCATTTTCGGAAGTATATTTATATTAACTTTTTGTCTTATTTTTTATCATGAAATAAGAATGTAAATTTATTTTTTATAATTTCAAGCATCCGTATTAAGGTTAATTCTGCATGCTTTCTTTTCCATTGATATTTCTCGAAAACGGTTCATCCTATGATAAACAAGCAAAGTATGTTTTTGTGTATTTTGTGTCATATAATCTTATAAAAGTACCAACTCAGGAAAAAAATTAAGGAACAAACAATTACTAGATCAAAATCGATGGGCCCACTGGCCCCATACAGCCCTGGCCTAAAATATAATTGGTTAATATTAGAAATCGATAACACATATTATTACTAAACTTAATACTAAATTTCATAATTCTATCACAAAGGGTTCTCTAGATATTAAATTAAAACTTATTTTTAGTAAAATCTTTGGATGCCTGTAGTTCCTTAAGGAATAATTTCCGGACACATATTTATTGGGAGTTTTTTGCTTAAAATAATTTTTTCAATCTAGTGTTCAAGTTTGGCACGACAGTGCTGAATCACTATACAAAACAAGGTTTTCTTGGTCCAATACAGTTTTTTTTTCTGTGTATGTACCAAATTTAGTTGATGAATGAATTTTTGTGTTCAAATGATCTATTTTTACTGTACTACTAGAAAAACGATCAAATTTTAATAATACTTTCTTAAGAGCTCAATTAAGCATAGTAAGTAATATGTTATACAGACCAGTTTAAAGGACTTCTTTAAAGGAGAAACGTCTTGAATGAATTGCAATCACTATAAATATACTGCTTTGTACATTACAATATCTTCAATAGATCAATACATATGGTTTGGGGAAGTATAACTTATAGGTACTTGTATTAAACTAATGAAACCGATACAGAGAGTCTTGTGTGTGTGTGTGTGTGTGTTCATATGTGTGAACGTCTTGGAGAAACGGTTGAATAGGCCGAAGAAGTTGGTCGCGCGGAGAGTTCATAGCGGCGAATGCCTGCCAAGATCCGCGCGCCGCTTTCAAAGTTTATGCGGTTGACCCTCGCTACAAGTTGCTACATGCAAAACTGCTTTCATCGTTTCACATGCTTTGAATCGCAATGTAATGTTAGTAGTAGTAGCCGGCGTCTGCAGACCATCCCTATATATGCCACCCTACATCACCGCCACCCCTAAATTAAACGCCTTAGGAATGCAACAACTCCGTACAGGAAGACATCGAAACAATCAAGAGTATACATATTCTGTATTACCATATAAAATAATTAAATTAAAAAAAAATATCAAAACCTACATGGCACAACTAAAAAAATACCCTTGCCAATCGATTCGTGAATCAATCCAGCGAGGTACATGAAGCCATATATGAAAATTTTTGAAAGAGGAGGGTCATGACCGGAAAATTCTTAAAATGGGCTAAATTATAACCAAAAAAATTACAATTTAGCGAAAACCCGATGCCTTAAGGGGCAGATATCTCGTGATGGAAGACAGACGGACGCACGGACGGAAAATCGAGTATTTATGTTCATTCTTGGCTCAAAAATGTCAAGTAAATACCTCTGAATTCAAGAAACCAATTCATTTTGATTTTTATCTTCCTGTCAAGAGGTACACAGATATCTATCGTTAATGAAACCGGGCATAAATGATAAGAAAAGTATCATTAGTATTGATTTTAGTAAAAAATAACCCTGCTTGATTTTCATAAATTTCTACATTTCAAAATCCCTGCAATCTGAAATCTGTTTTTTTTTTAATTCGGAAATTAAGATATTTAACTCAATTATTTATTTTATAAGTAGGTACCTATGCTAAAATCCATAAAGAAGAAGAAGAATAGGGTTAAGTTATACAGATTTATATTATGATATTCGATAAAATAAAAAAATAAAAATATTAAACGGATTCATTGGAAAATATTATAGATTTTTTAATAAGTATCAAAATCAATAGTAGTCAAAATGGGTCATTATGGTTCACGTTATTTTAATTTCTATATTTATAATTTTTTCTCCGTTATTTTTGATAAATATTAAAATTAAAAAATATATATAAGTAAGAATCTTTATTAAAATAGTATTTTACATAAAAATAAATATAAACAGTTCAATTCTGCAGGGATACCAAATTTGCAATTACATGAAAAACAATGAACAATTTAAAAACAATACATATTATAACAAAAACAATAACATAAGAGATCTCACAATATCTAAGTTTGACTATATATAAAGTCGCATCTAATTTCATCGCTGGACCTTAGAAGACGTTACGAATTCCTCGTTGGAGGTATACGTCTTATAAATTAATGTGCGTTCTTAGGATACGCAAATGGGTGCGGCATGTAATTGTGCTAAGAAGATGCGCCACTACGTATTTCGCAATTTAGCAGAAATTTAATTAGAGTTCTCACTGACCTCTAGGTATTATTGAAACTATGTAGCAAAGTCTTTAGACTCTCTGCTCCTCTTTCTCTATTTGCGAGTATGTGTGTGTGTATGTATGTGTGTGTACTTGTGGTCTTGTTAAACTGGCCAAGCGTAACTACGAATCGCTAAACTAACATTTAAACTTTGATAAGTCGGATTCGCCACCGCCGATTGCTCTCTTTGACCGACCTCTTCCATTGATAATCGCTATTGCGATTATAATCATTCGCAAGATAACCCTCTACAACCCATTTTACCCCCCCCCCCCAATGTCCAATTACATTGATAGGATATGAATTAAACTTATACATATAAGATTTATTTTTAAGTTTCTTTTATGTTAAAATGAGCGAAAAATAATTTTTAATTTGATTATGAACAATTTTTATTAAAAATATGCCTTATATTATTTTCTTATTATACAGTAGTCAACTCATTTTACCCCCCCCCCCCGCCCTTCCTGTCAAATTACATTGATAGGATACGAATTAAACTTACATATAAGATTTATTTTAATGTTAAAATAAACGAAAAATCAGTTTTATTGTGAATATGGAATTTTTTTTTTGTATTAAAAATATGCAATATTTTCATATACAGTAAGTATATAGTGCCTCGTTTAACGGCGCACACGGCGCGGCGTTTCGCAATAACGGCGCTTTAATTTTTTTTCTTTTTCAGTTGTAAGTTATGTAGGTACATACTGTAAAATAAGTCGAAGTTAAATTTATTATCTATTTACTTATCTAAAAAATAATCAGTTTATTTTATATTTCAGCATCTATGTATTTCTATTAACGTCTATATATAGGGTGTTTCATAATATTGAAGGGGGTTAATCTGAACCGATATTGATGAAACTTGGTTGTTTGGTTGGGTCTGGCTTGAGGATTGTCTCATTTCAAAACCATTAAAATTAGGCGAGATCTAAAAATAGTTATTTTTCAATACGTATACCTATCTCAAGAACGACACATGTTACGTGAAAAATTTATAGAATCTTTTTTGTAGAGTATTAAATTTTCTTTAAAATAAGTCACATTAACTTTTGTAGTTTGCACAGCAGATATATTTAGATTTTAATTCAAATAGTTAAAAAAGTAAAAACATACGAAAATGTATTTAAAAAAATCTGATTAAGTTTTTTTAAATTTTCAACATTGAAATCCTAAAAAAAAAATAAAAAAAAATATAATAAAATAAAAAACATACCATTTACTGCTCCAAATCTAGTTGCTATTTCTATTTCTTTCGATAAATGACGTTACAAACACATACACACGCGCACTGACTTTTACGTAAGCCATTAAATTTAAATATTACAGTGATAAATCAATAAAAGTTATACAATAACGTTAATTAAAAACTTTGTTCATATTAATTTAGAAAATTAATTCACTACACGAATAAATAAGTCTAAAACAACTAAATGTACACATGCATATTTAACTTATTTGAGTCAACCGATTAAACAAACAAATCAATTTCAATAAAATTAATTCAGATTTTATCAGGTATAAAATATAAACTTATGCAAAAGCTTACCACATGTCACCTATACATCTTTATTTTTATAAATAATTCACAAATAAAACAGTTCACAGGTCGTAATGTATATTAATAATATTAAAAACACCATTATAGTTTGTAAATGTAACGTTTAAATCACTAATTAAACCCGAAAATGTCAATAAAACTTAAAAATAATTGGATAATTATTATAAATCGCCATTAATGCACTAAGTGCACGGAGACAACTTACTGCTCAAACTCTCTAACGCAGCCGGTAAAATAATTGAAGCGCGAAGTTCAAATATTTATTTTCAAATATTTTATTTGTTTTTTTTTGTATTTAATTTAATTTTATATGAAGTATAGACTCCGTAATGATCTGATAATTATTTATTGTATATATTAATCCTAATTGCACTGTACCTATTGTTTTTTTTCAATTAATATAACAATTTATCAATTTAACATTTTTTTTCATATTATACTTTTGATTCACAACATAATTAATTATTTATTGTTAAATTAACTGTAAAATATGCTGATATTGATGTATTTAAAGCAATAACAATTATTAATATTATGCATTATAAAACAAAAACTAATTTGAGTTACATATCTCAAAAACGACACATGTTACGTGAAAATATTATATAATCTTTTTTGTAAAGCATTCAATTTTCTATAATATCGGTTACCACAATGTTTGTTGTAAAATATTCCCTTACAAAGATTTATCTCAATTTGCTTTAAAAAAAAATTAATTGCTATTTACTCACAACAGACATATTAAAAATCATTTTGATGTTTTAAATGTCATTTTGACGTTTGCATAGATTAATAATTAAATTCAAATTGTCAAAAATACAAAAAAATAATAAGGTACATGGGTACATCTTAAGAAAAATTTCGAAATAATTTTTTTTAGTAAAATTGTATAATAATTAAATGGTTAGTCAATCTCATTGTCAGACAATTTTCGGTTTTTATTTAAGATATTATTATCTGCTAAATTCATGCATAGAATGTTAGGTACACTGAAAAATGTTATATTAATTTTTAACATGAAAAACATGTTAACGGGAGGACGAAATTGATCCTAGAAATTTTTAACACCCGACATGGTAAAATTTAAAAGAACGTCTACTACAATTCAATATACTGTATAGCAGTTTCTATGACGGCGATAGACCAGATATGAAAAGTAATATAGAAACATAGTAAAATTATAGAGAATATACGTGAAATTTTCATATGCAAGAAATTAAATTAAAGAATAGCGTATAATTATTATTATTACTTTTTCAGAGTATATAAATTTTAATACGTACTATGTTAAAATTTACCAGTATGTCATTGTAATTTTTCATTTACTCTACCGATTTTTCTGTTAATTTTTTTCCGAAGTTGATTCTGTCCTCAAGTTCACAGCATTTTCTGTTAATTTTAAAAAGAATATTCTCTCCGTGTTGCTACATTTTTTATTAATTTTAATATTTATTTCATTTAAATAGAAATTAATCTAACTATGTATATTATTATTTCATAATAAGAATTACAGTAATGTTAATATGTGCATATGTATCATATATAATAAAAAACAATCTTAAATTATATATCCGGTAGATTGCTGAATGTCTTTTAAAAAAAGACAGAATAACTTGGACGTTAAATAAAAAAATAAAAATAAAATTATATGCTCGTTTAGTGCGTTGTCCGGTTAGTACGACCAAGTTTCGCCGGTCCCTTGAAGGTCGTTATATCGGCATTATACTGTACTTTTTACAACTGTAAGTATGCATCCACCTTCTTAGAGCAATAGATTATAGAAAGCATTATGACGTGTATGAGAGAGAGAGAGGGGAGGTAGTAGTAGTACCGCGACATAAATAGAGCAACGTACATCTGACCGCAAACACAAAAGTTTCATCCAACTCACATATAATCTTCTGGTTTGGTCAAAGAGCAAATTCGAGTTCGCAAAGCGCCAGGGGCCACGTACTGCTTACAACGTGCAAACTTTGCACAAGAAAAATTATATATTTTCTTGCAGGCGATTTGACAGACGGAACATAATGCCACAGAATCGGCCTCGGGCATTGTAAGAAAGGATTTCGCCACTCACTTCACATAAGGTCTAATACTCGTTGCCGGAATCTCTACCTTCCTCCTACTCTATGACGCGATGTCTTTGTCCCTTGTATCAGTGACTCTCAACCGGTGCTGATTACACTCCCGAGTTATATAAAAAAACAAAGCCAAAACAGAATTTTAATAAGATTTCAAAAAAAAATTCGAAATTTTCTTCTATTCCATTTCTAAACATTTTTGAACTATCACGCAAAAAACTAAAATTTTAATTACAGTGAAAACCTGGATAACTGGAATCTCAAGGGTCCGGTTATTTTATCCCAGTTATAGAGGTGCACATGTATAGAAGTGACGGGACCTCAGTAGAATTCTAGTTATAGAAGATTCCCATTTATCCCAGTCCCACTTATTCAAGTTTCACTGTATATTTAATGAACAAACAGTATATTACAGTGAAACCTGGATAACTGGAATCTCAAGGGACCGGTTATTTTATCCCAGTTATACAGGTGCATATGTATAGAAGTGACGGGACCTCAGTATGAATTCTAAATAGTTATAGAACATTCCCAATACTCCAAGTCCCAGTTATTCAAGTCTCACTGTATATTTAATGAACACAGTATATTACAGTGAAATCTGGATAACTGGAATCTCAAGGAACCAGTTATTTTTATCCCGGTTATAGAGGTGCACATGATAATATAGAAGTGACGGGACCTCAGTATGAATTCTAGTAATAGAAATTTCCCACTTATCCAAGTCCCATTTAAACAGGTTTTATAATAAACATTAGAAACCAGTGGTTTTAGAAATGTATGCATACACAAGTCAATAAATCTGGCAACGTTGTAAATCTTCCATACATAAGATATACATATCGTTAAGTTTTTACTAACTTATACTATTTTTTCCAATACAATTTTTTTGATGATAACTGAATTGCAAGCGATCCCCTCTTACCGCTCACCTCTCAAGGACTATAACCTACCTATTTTAAATGTAAAACAAACCACAACTGCAGAATTTTGTACATTAAATTCGAAGTTATATTTTGTAAGAAATAAAATTAATATTTTACCAAAAATGTATTTATTTAACTATCAAAACTAAAAAAAAATTGTGATAAAATATGAAGTACCTCTGCTTTCTACTCTTTGTCTCAATGTTTGTCTTTCCCCAAGCGCTACCCCCCCCCCTTACAGCGACGAGCTTTGCTGACGTGTCATATTTACGTATATCACATAAAATTGTATGATTATTCGTTACTTCATTTCCAAACACGTATTCTTCTTGTTTTGATTCTATCTCAACTGTTTTTAATATCTCTCGTATGATGAGACTTTTACTAACTTTTCTTTGAGGTCGGATTATATTTTCCTATAGAAAAATATACTTTAAAATGTTTTTCAACACTGGTGATCAGTTTTTATATAAATGAACATTTTTTTTATATTGTACTTACTCATAATTATATAATTTACTAGTGTGTTGGATCCGGTGTTACCCGGGGATATCAATATAATCTGTAATAAACCTTAACCAGACACTAAAATGCTAACTACTCGTACACAGAAAAAAAAACTGTATTGGACCAAGAAAATCTTGTTTTGTATATAACGAAAACAATATTTTCTTAATATAAGAAACATACTCTTAATCCAACTACGTTATTCCTTCGTTCAAGAATACTATAGTTGGTTTAAGAGATTATTGCTTATCTTAAGAAAATATTGTTTTCGTTATATACAAAACAAGGTTTACTTGGTTTGAGAATTCCTTTCTACCAGTGTAAGTTATTGAATATTTTAATTCAATAAAATTCTTCTATCATCTTCGAACGATACGGAATGCACTCCAATCGGTTATTTAAAAAAATATATAATATTTAATATCTATATATCTATAAAAGAGTTTGTCCTTAACCACTCACTCACTCACTCACTCATATATCAACGTACAGCCCAAACCCCTGGACCTAGAAACGTGAAATTTCGTAGGTGCCTTCCTTTTATGATGTAAGCACCCACTAAGAAAGGATTTTTCAAAATTCAACCTCTATGGGGTTAAAACAGGGTGCTAGGGGGGTGGAAAAATTTGTAAAATAATTTTTTTTTGTATTCACCGAATGAAACATGGCATAAGTAGGTACTCTAAAAGAGAAATAACAGTTACGAAAATTCAACCCCTATGGGAATAATAATAATAACTGTTCATAATATTAAAATAAATTCGGACAAATTAATATTCAATTAAAAATGAAAGTTCGACGGGGACTAGGATGAATTTAATCTGTAATAAAAGAATTTGATATTCAACCCCTAATGGCGAGAGTAGACGGGGGTTAGTTTTAAAAAAAAATTTAACTAAGATTCGGGATATTTACGTTTCTTTATAAGTAATGAATAAAAATCAATATAAAAAAAATGTAATATGTCATCCCCTATTACTTATAGAGACTTCTAATTACTTTCGAAGTTTACGCGAGCGAAGCCGCGGGATTCCGCTAGTATGTATATAAAAAAATGAAAACCTTGTAAAATTTAAACAACTTACAATGAAATTGAAACAATGTGGGTCGCCTGGTACCCCACAGGGTAAACAAAATTATCAATTATCATCAAACCACGCTGTAAGACAGTTAAATATATATGTAGATTAATATTCAATAATGGCAGTAAGTAATCAAATATCAACAAATATTTCTAATACAGTACATTTAATATAAAAATATTCAACACTTGAAAACTGGCGCAATACCTTATAATCTTTATTAAACTACCCCTTTATATTGAAGTATAAATATTGAAGGAAAGTTATTTGCACTTTCATCTTATCCCCCATTTTATTTATTAGATTTAAAACGATTATAAAACATGGTGAGTTTCTTACTTTATAAAACAAGGTTAGAATCAAAATATGTAGTTAATTTTACAGGCACTCATCTATAATGCAAAAGACGATACTCTCCGTATAAAATAAACTTTTAATTGGCGTTACCTTTTCACCTACATAACAGAGCAGCAGCCACCTTAGCGTCGACGTCGACGTCGGGTTGTGGATAAACTAGTTTTTAATGAAGTTTGAATCTCTTACGGTCATAAAATATGCAAAGATGTTTTAAAGAGTTACGCGGTAGGTTAACAGGATTTCCGGGGGTACTAAAGAAGATATATCATCCTGGTTTTCTTCTACACTTCTACACTTCTTCTAAAGTTAATTTAAGAGTTCGCCCAGCCTACTAAAGGTTCGTTTTATATACTGCATGCAAGTGTCATAAATATTGCGGGTTTACAAAAATTTTACACTTATAATCAGCTTAAGGAAAACAGTTGCTTTTCGTGTACTTTTTGTATATTCCTTGTTGGATTACAATGTGTTGTTCGGATATATAGGATTTGATCGTATTAAAAATTTTATGGAGAAGTTTTGATTTATTGGTTTGAAGAGTTTTCTTATTATTTTTAAGGCTCGGGGGGGGGGGGGATTGTAAGTTAGTTTTGTAACTTTGATTCGTAGTAGAATTTTGATAAGTATCCTAAATATATATAAAGCTCAACGTCTCTCTGTCTGTCCGTTAGTGCGCTTATCACTCGAGAACCACTTATCCGATTTACGTGATTTTTTTTAATTCATAGGTACATTCTCTGGCCAGGTTATAGGCTATATTTTGTTACGTTAGGTAACATAACAACTAAGCAGTGACGATAATAGTAAATCAAGTCGGAAAAAAATTTGCCGACGGCGCGCTGTTTTGCAATACGCTGCCTAAACGTTGAATATAGAACAAAATAATGTGTTAAAGAATTGTGTAGAATCAAAAGTGCTACAATAAAGTCCGCGACACCATATGTCTAACTTTAAACCACAATGACTGCTTTTATGTTATAAAGAAAACATAAAATATTTGGGTTTGGTTTACATGGACTTATCACCTGCAAAACTTTAATCCTTATTGAAATAAATGATTTCATCGTCGTAAGTACTTAATGTAGATATAATTTGCCTTTTACAGAATCCAATTTGGTCTTTTAATTTAAGAAATAACGTGAAATATACATAAATATAATAACATATTCGTGAGAATTCGTACGAACTAGATAAAGTGTCGCGGGGAGAGGGAAGACGCCACGCTGGACAGAAGGAACAGGCCGGTATACTTTTGATTGTCAATTGTTTAATTTGTTTTCAATAATAATTAAATTTAAATACTTTTAAATTTAAATAGAACAAAAATTATTTTTTACTTTTTGTTAGGTAGGTAATTTAAGTGTTTGGTTTTTATTAGAAAAATAACTAATCGTGTTTCTACTTAATTCAACTACATATTTTTTAAATCCTAAACAATATTTCCGCGAGCGAAGCCGCGTGGGCCCACCTAGTTGTTTATAAAATGAGTACCTTTTTTTAGATTTTTTAATGCAACCATTAGATGCCTTAAAAAGCGAGTTTTTTTTTCTCAATATATTGCTTGTAATATATTATGTAAAATATTAGAAAGTCTGTAATTTTACTAATCAACAATCAACATACGTAGGAGAGAGGAGAAAGCCGGGAGAGGTATTGCTTGTGCGTAGATATTGAAAACATTACAATGCGCGTCGTTCTAACCGGACAATTTATTGTCAAAATATGTCGCTATAAGCAGTAGGTAGAAAGGTTTATTTGAACCAAGTAAACCTTGTTTTGTATATATAACGAAAACAATATTTTCTTAAGATAAGAAATATATTCTTAAACCAACTATAGTATTCTTGGACGAAGAAATAATGTAGTTAGATTAAGAGTACTTTTTTTATATTAAGAAAATATTGTTTTCGTTATATACAAAACAAGATTTTCTTGGTTCAATACAGTTTTTTTTTTGTGTGTAGATCGGAGTCGTACTATACGGATATATTTTCATAGTACGTCTATATGAAACCTAATTTAAATAGCCGTTATAAACGGTGTCGTTATATCCGGATTCTAATATAATATGTAAAAGATACAATGAAAAAAATAAATAATTTTACGCAGTGTTTCATTTTTAAAACCTATCGTATTTTAAAACGTGTGAAGATCAATCCAATTCACTTAGGCGGCTATTACACTATCAAATAAATATGTCAAAGATTTTTGACAAAGATTTGATCAAATATGTCATTATCTATGATCAGAGAAATATTATGAATATTATAAAAGATGACTTATTACACTATCATATTTCTTTGATCAAAGAAATTTTATCACATTTAATATAGGCGGATATTACACTATCAAAGAAATGTAATAAAATTTCTTTGATCAAAAAAATATAATATTTATTTGATAGTGTAATAGCCGCATTAATGTCTGGTATTATAAAAAAACTAGCAAATTAGCAAGCTAGCAAGCACTCTCAAATGAGATATCAAATTTATATGACAGTTATCTTTGAGTTTTTAACAGATAGTTGCAGGCGCAGTAAGTTGTTTTTTACCATTTTTTACGCAAGGTTAGTAAATACACTTTAGTAAATATACTTTACATACCTTTTTTTGTACTTCCTATCTGTCAAAAACTTCAAGAGAACTGTCATATAAGTTCGATACCCCATTTGAGAGTGCTTGCTAGCTTGCAAATTTGCTTAGTCCTTTATAATACCGGACATAAGAATAAATAAAAGAAAATTAAAAAAAACAAAGATAATAAAGTTAATACATTTTTAAATGAATAGTTAAATAATAACCCAAAATGAATGAGAAATATTCCACTAGTGTTACTTCTCTGCGACGGCAGCGTGCCAAGGATCTACCGGCAGGTCAAGCGAGGATAATGCTGACCGTTTTTGCAGCAAGGACTCGCTAACGTGACGACAAATTACATTTACGTAACGTCATGTCGTGTTTTTTATTCACGACTATTTATGTGTGTATATATGTATGTATGTGTATTTAATATAAGTACGTTATAGTTATAAAACATGTAGTATGTTTATTATTGCGTAAAGTAGACGCATATAAATCTAGATTCACTTTTTCTGGAGATCATTTGGTTGAGTATTTATTGAACTATATTTAACAATAATATATTACGGAAAATGTGATACTATGTTGCTTGTATTATTTATTGTTATATCTAGTAAGTTAAATGTAGGATTAACCGCAGGTTTAATGTTTTAGAAAGACAATTAAATTAATTATAACACTTTTTCGGTCATTTATAAATAACCTTTCAAAATGACAGTTTTTGAATTTTTGTTAAAATAATAATAAAAAATTTGTGAACAGTTAAATCATCTGTCGAAAATGTAAAAGACCGGGATGATTGGATAGTCTGTTGAATAGATACAGTGTGTTTACAAAATCCTTGATTACTAAAAGTTCTGGAGCATATTTTGCATGGGAATTTTCAGGAAAAAATAATTATTTGACTTCTTATATGTACAATGTACATACATTTTTTCACTATAGTTAAAAAAAATTACGTTATTTAGACTAGTAGAAAATAAATAAAAATAAAATCAAAGTAGAGATTTCAAACCTTGTATACAACTATTTTGTCTATAAAAAATCGGAATTTAAATAAAATACAAAATTTAACCCAGTGTACCAACATTTTTTTTATTTGCTTTATAATTCAGCAATTTGACTTAAAATGAATAAATGTTAAAATCATCAAGAAGTAGAAATTTCAATTATTAAAATATTTTGTTATTTTTTGACGTAAGACCATTTTAACTCTAATTAGACGCCTTTGAAAATTGTATATTTTTTCTAGAAATAATATACCTATTATTAAATATAAAATAATGAATTTTTTTATAAATATAAGATCTATCTATACACGTGGTTTCGACCGCGTCGACTACGGAATTATTGTTTAGGATTTTAAAATAATATAGATCTTTTTATTCTACACAGTTCTTTACTACATACATTATATTGTTCAATATTTAACGTATTGTGAAAAAGAGCGCTGGTGGCAAACTTTTTCCCGACTTGATTTACTATTATCGTCACTGCTTATTCCTTATGTTACCTAAAGTAACAAAATATATACTAAAACCTGGGCAAAGAACATATCTATCAATTAATAAAAAACACGTAAATCGGATAAGTGGTTCTCGACACACAGACAGACAAACAGAAACGTTGTATTTTATAATGCATATGAATTAGTTCAAAAAATTTACTTGTTTTTCAATCAATCAGAAAATTAATTCTACACATGTCCCGTAAGTCAAGACCCATAGGTAAAAATATTAGTATGTTGTGTTTTATAACATGTAACACCGAAAAAGACAAAACAGCAACACGGTGTTTAAAAACACTTCGTATTTTAGGTCGTAAAGACTGATATTCGCAAAAACATTTATTTTGAGTCGTTAAAACCGATACGTCGTATTAACCGATATCGTTATAACCAGTTTCGACTGTATATACAATCAATAAAACTTAAACATAATGTGAATTTTTATTAGCATGTTATTAGGTGCAAAGTTAAGAGGGTTATAAAATTTATCGTATGGAAATAAACACGCAAGGCTCGCGCAAACTGCAAATGTTATGCATTGGTTTGATAAACTGTCTCGAAGCAAGAAAGCAAATAAACATGTACTATACTATACACAGTAGTAGCATATGATGGGCTTGTACGTTCTACGCCCCGTCTAGTCAAGATATATCAATACTTAAACAGATTTCATTAAAAGCGATGCCAATAAAAGTATTCTGACAAAAGTTACATAAAATATATCTACATACACATACCTATACTATCTCAATCCGAATTAGAGATGTTGAATTTAATCTTCAAGTAGCGTTTTCAGATTTATTGTTGTTTCTTTTAAAAAAATATATGTATCGAACTTTTCTACAAGTACTACGTGAAATCGTGTATTGTTTCAAAACTTAACTCGATTATTTATTTTCGAAATTTACAATTAACTTTTGTATTTGTGATATTGTAGTTTTCATATTATGATAAATCATTTTCTTCGTTTCGATGTTCAGATATAAAACAAATTGTAAACTGATTTATTTTATGGTAGTTTTATATGGAACATTTACAATATGTAAACTGTGCTATCTCAATGAAAATATCATATTTATATTATAATTTCATTTGTTTACACTATAAGTTTTTTACTACGGCAAAATTCACAGGGAATTGAATTTTTTTTCTAAAGGTCCCCATCAGCTAGAAATCCTTGTTTTATTTAACATATTTATATGTATAACTATCCGGGGATATTAAATTAAACTATATTAAACATAGAATTATGCTGTAATATTTTTTTAAATTAAATTATTTCAACATACATATATTATTAAGTTAAATTATATTATTAGTTAAATTATTTCTATATTGGAATATAATAATTTCCAGGTTTTAGGAATAACTTGCAAGACTATCGGTGATAAAAATAGCTAAATTTTAAAATTCATTAATATTTGTACTCTAGATTTCGTATAGAAGTTATAAGATATTCATAAGTATGGTATGTATGAAGCAAAATTTCCCCCCAGCCCCTTTGATGAAATTTATAAAGGTTTTAATATAATGTATTATATTTTTATGTTGGTCGAACGAAAAAAACGAAAAAAAATATACCCGAAAATTTTTCGCGGGGGGGGGGGTCTATACTCCTCTCCCACCAAGATTTTGACGAGTACTTTATTATATAATTTTATATAATTGTTATCAATGGACTATTGAATTAAAAAAAATTCTAAGAAAAATTTTAACTTTAATATCATCTGACACTTTTTTTAGAAAGATGTATACAAAAATTCATACCCTTACAAATTTTCAAATTGTAAGCAAATCAATTTTTCGTCTAAATTTACTAGACCAGCTATTCTTAAACTTATGAATTCTACGAACCCCTTTTTAAATAATTATTTTTGAGGAACCCCCCTAACAGAAAAACTAGAAAAACAAAGAAGGTTTATGTGATCTACAAGGAGAGAATATTCTTTTAAAAATTAACAGAAAATGCTGTGAACCTGACAGAATCAACTTCTGAAAAAAATTAACAGAAAAGTCGGTAGAATTTAAAATAAAGTAAATGAAAAATTACAATGACATACTGGTAAATTTTAATATAGTACCTATTAAAATATATTTACTATGAAAAAGTAAAATATACGCTATTCTTTAATTTAATTTCTTGCATATGAAAATTTCACGTACAATTTTACTATGTTTCTATATTACTTTTCATATCTGGCCTATGGCCGTCATAGAAACTGCTATACAGTATATTAAATTGTAATAGACGTTCTTTTAAATTTTAACATGACGGGTGTTAAAAATTTCTAGGATCAATTTCGTCCTCCTGTAAACATGTTTTTTATGTTAAAAATTAACATAAATTTTTTTCAGGGACTCTCTTTTGAACAATTTTTTCTCAGGGACCCCCTCCCCTGACAGAAAAACAAAAAAGTAGTTACATACTAATTAATTACTGGTACCTAAATAGAAATGGACCTCCGGAAGTCCGCGGACCCTAGCTTAAGAACCACTGCACTAGTCTATATTTCCATATTTTTTTACTAGAAAGTGGCATTGTTTTCTTAGATTTTATGACGCATAAAAATTATCCAGTACGCTTGACTTATACATAAGAGACAATCATCCCAATGTTTTCATTTTCATTTAAATTCATACATACATACACACACAATACAAATGTATACCAAAAAGTAATTTAATTTGAGAAGTATTAACTTAAGGTCTTCCACATTATGAGACAAATTTTGTTCGAAACTACAATAACAATTATCCGTTTCCGCACTCATGTTTTCCACTTCTTGATCCAAGCGCGTCATGACGCAACCCGGCCTTCTCCTATCCCCCAACCTCCGTCCGGCGTTGCGGCGGCGCCGAAAGACGCTGCCAAGACACACCGCGCCTAGCCCATACCTCCCCCCTCCCTCTAACCCCTTGAGAACTTAATGCTGTTGTGAAAACCATTGTTAGGTGTAACGCAGCCATTTAAATTGCTACTGCACACATATACATGTATTATATTAGTCCAGGAAAAATAGACATAAAAATATAGAAGATCGGACAAAATTTGTAACAGGCTAAATTTTTGCTTACACCTTAGTATAAAGGTACTTAATAATGTGTGAAAGTTCCTCATCGATTTGACGTGTGCAAGTGTCAAAGATAAGAAAACAGTGTTTTTCAATTATCACGAAAACGGTCACCTTTTCGAGAAAAAATGTATTTTAATAATTTGTAGCTGAGATAATTTACTACAAAATCGAACTTCAGAGTTTTTATGTAGGAGAAACCGTTCATGAATAAGAAATCATCCTTTAAAAGTCGTTTTCTTTATTTGTAATAATATTTTTCATGTATAAATGTATATATTCTTATAGACGGATGTCTACCAAATGTTTGTATTGCAATAGATTTCGATTTTTTTAAATAGATAAGTGGAAAATGTGCTTTAAACATTGCGCGAGGGTCGCGTACCTTAAAGACCCCATTTTGCTCTGTTTTGACGTAGTAATTTTGCTTAATTTTTGTCTAAAGTATTGTCAACTAATGTATTTTCGATTCTTATGAAACAGAAAGAATTATCTCGATCTTGCTGGTTATGTGGAATAGATATGTTTAAGATGCAGCTCTATATTACATTTTACATAAAACTATATCGTATGCTATGGAAAAGTGCGCGGAGTTATAAATAAAACCATTATAATTCATGAACGGTTTCTCTTACATAAAACCTCTAAAATTCGATTTTATAGTAAATTATCTCAGCTACAAATTAGTATGATATATTTTTTCTCGAAAAGGTCACCGTGTTCGTGATATTTGAAAAATACTGTTTTTTTTTTAATTTGACACCTTCACACGCGAAATCGATGAGAAACTTTCACACATTATTAAGTACCTTTATACTAAGGTGTATGCAAAAATTTAGCCTGTTACAAATTTTTTCCTCATTGTACGTCTACTTTTCCTGGACTATATATAATATACAATATCTAGCCGTGTGTATTGTATTTTTTAAAAAGAGCACTCGGGAGGTCGTCCCCTTGGCTTTGCCAACTTGAAACATAAGGTTATAGTTGCTGGATTTGAACCAAATACGTAGCCGTTTGTCAAGAGCTAATGTTTGCGATACAGCCGCCCGCAGACTTATTTATTGTGCGTTTCGAAAATGCAGGTTTGTGAATATTCTGCTGCTGAAATTATAAATGTTATGTATATCGTATATGTAGTAGATAAAGCGCCTCCCGCTTCTATTATGATGAATATTCTGCTATTTATTCTGTTCATGTAAGGATACGGTTATTCGCGCCGGTTGTTTTTCTACAGTTAGTTGATTTTATGCCCCTCGTTAATTCCTTTTTTTTTAAATTCATAAATTCATAAATTTCCCCAATCGGTAAACGTAATCGTGGAGATAAATTTTAGCGTGTTTTTTCGTTTGTTCTTTCGGTTATTATTCCTTAATAACAGATTTTTCAACGCCCGACCGCGGCTTTGCCTATTTTTTTATTCGGTTGTATAAACGTACCTATAAAGTCGAATTTTTGAATTTTTTTACTCCAACTTTCGTAAAAGATAATTTTTGGACTATTCTAAAATTCATTTTTATTCAGAGACCCAATAGTTTCTTTGTATATTAATTTTGGAATCAGAAAGACGAATATGATGTTTAAAATTAATTTTATTTAGTCGCTTGCTTATTAAAATTGAGAAAAGGTTGCCCGTCTGTAGGTAAAGATATATGCAGTAAGTAAACAATTTTTTTAACTGAAAAAACCTTAATAATAAATTCTGTCTTAAGGTTATTCGATCATTAGATAGGTCTAAAATTTTAATATGTTATTTATAGATAACTCATATATTTTACTAATTTTTATTTAAAATATTGGACGTAAGGTTTTTGAGTAATTGGATATTAAAAATATAGTTTTTAACACACGGTAAATGAGAAAACTTGCTGAAAGTGTTCCATTTATTGAAATTCTACACAATTGGCTATACATGTATATTTTGTATATATAGAAACGTTTTAAAAACTAATTATTCGAAACTTCAACCCTTTTAAATAGTATAAAAATTATAAAACAAATATATTCACGTATAATTTATCCAAAATAATGAAAAACTAGCTCTGCCATTACATTGTACAAATTAGTACATGTTGTATTGTATACATATGAAAACTAATGAAAATTTAAAAAAATCTACAATACAAAATTTTCATGATTTTTTATGCTCTTTCGGATGGCGATAGTTAAAATCCGAAAAAATTAAACCGTTAACCCTCACATTTCATAGGTTTAATTTTTTCGAATTTTCACTATCGCCATTCTAAAGAGCATAAAAAATCATGCTAATTTTGTATTATAGATTTTTTTAAATTTTCATTAGTTTCAGAGTTATTTGAAAAAATATGATTATTTTGCACATTTTCATAGGGGGTTATCACCCCCTTAAACCGTTTTACCGCAGCTAAGATAATTTTTTTCTTACTTACCTTGACCTCCTCTAACTATATACAAAGTTTAAACTCGATACGAATTTTCGTTCCCTTGTGAGTCCAATAGGCTAGTAAATATTCAGATTACATTAATTTAACACCGATTATCTATTTATAAATATATCTAATAATATCTTAACTTAATGCATATTATTATTCCTTACATATTTCCAAGAACAAATACTATAATTAATTGAAAACACCATAAATTTAACATAAATAATATCATAACATGCAAGCAAAATCTACAAATAAAAACAGTAAAGTGTCATGTTTATATGGGATATAAAATCTTAAAATGGAGAGATCTCCAATAAAGATCAATGAAATTAATAGATCATTAAACAGTGCTATAAATTTTGCACAAGCAAACATTGGGGTGAAATAATTGCTACAGGACACTTATTATCTGGACCCGTCTGACCATCAAGTCCATTCTTAACAGCTCCCTTGGGTGTACCCAAGTACCATTCCTGATGGAGTGATAGGTACCAGTTAGATATGCATCTCAAATTAATTAATTTTATCAAAGACATGCACGAATGTCCGTTGATATTCTATTTGCTTTGTATTCAGATTACGTATGTATTGTTTTTGGTTATTATTTTTTTAAATTAATTAATTTAAGATTTATTTTCTTATATTTTATATATATTTTTTTAAAGTATATACACTGGTAGAAAGGATTTCTCAAACTAAGTAAACCTTGTTTTGTATATAACGAAAACAATATTTTCTTAAGATAAGCAATAATCTCTTAAACCAACTATAGTATTCTTGAACGAAGGAATAACGTAGTTGGATTAAGAGTATGTTTCTTATATTAAGAAAATATTGTTTTCGTTACATATATACAAAACAAGATTTTCTTGGTCCAATACAGTTTTTTTTCTGCGTATGTATTGTTTTTGGTTAATATTTTAATTAATTAATTTAACCATTTGTAGCTCAAGATCTTAAAAATTTAAATTATGTTGATAATGAGACAAGTTAAGGCTAAGGCATATAAAAAAAAACACGTATTTTTCAGAAATTTAAAAATATTTATTTGACTTTTTTGGGAGTGATAATTTCCAAAGAAGTTATTGATTAAAATAGTATTATCTTGATATCAATCAAACGCTTAAAAAATTATCTTTCTTTTTTATACGAACTAAAAAAATGATATTGGGCACGATAAAAAAGTTATATAACAATTAAGTTCGTAAGAAAAATAAAATTTTCAGTTTTTCGAAAAATATTGGGGACCCTGAAGATTTAGAGAAAAATGAATAATAACAAAACATAATCGTCGCAATAAGAACTTTAAAATAAACAAAAGAAAATTGAATTCGGATGACAAAGAACTGAAATAAAGCTAATTTTAATTTTTTTGATAGCCGATATAACAGTGTTCTACACGGATTTTAATGTAGCTCCCTATCTCAAAATCTTCCTTTTGACCATATGTATGATTACAGAAAGTGGCATACCCCAATCAAAAAGTGCAGTGTTTTTTCATGTACTAGACGTACTATAACATGCATTATATTAGACAAATAATAAGAAACCATAGCCCTACTCCATAATTATAATTTTGATTGTGTATATGATTAAGCTAGTAGTGCTGCGGTGGTTACCCGGACTCCGGTGTCGTTACAGCGGTCACTTGATACCCGCGCGGTCCGGTGTCGGTCAGACATTATTTGCATATGATTTATCTACAATTGCGCTATCGTTTAGTGGCTACATTGTGTATTCTAATGGCCCATGTTCAGGGTATTGTATTGTTGCTATTATGTCAATTAAAATACTGTATTAGATTTACAATTGAAATATAATTCGTTTTTTATACCCCCCCCCCCTTCTCCACAATATTTTGCTTCCTCGCAATATCGAAGATATGAGAAGCTTTGTAATCGTTTTAAAATAAGAAAAAAATTATTTTTAAAATTTTACTTGATCTATCCCTTTCAGGTCAAGACAAACACTTTTTGTTCCGTGTCTGTCTGTCTGTCTGTATTTCCCCCAATCCTTATCACACGCTTAACTCATGAACCACTAAGCCGATATTGATGAAACTTGGTTGGTTTGGTTGGGTCTGACTTGAGGACGGTCCCATTTCAAAATTATTAAAATCGTGCGACATCACAAAAGATTTATTTTTTTGAAGATATCTCAAGAAAGACACATGTTACGTGAAAATTTCATAGTATTTAATTTCTTATAATATAGGTTAACACAACGTTTGTTGTAAAATATTCCCTTACAAAGATTTTTTTTTTAAATTGTTATTTATTTTGACATATTAAATGTCATTTTGATGTTTTAATTGTCATTTTGACATTTGTATAGCAGAAATATAAGTTTAGATTGAATTTTTCAAAAAATTAAAAATGTATGACATAATAACGAGGAGAGTATTAAGAAAAATGTTGAATTAATATTTTTTATAAAAAAACAATGACGCAGTTCATTTGAATACTTAATCGGTTTTTATTTAAAATGTTCAATAATTAACTAACCTTTGATGAATTTAGCACGAAGAAGCACTGTACATTTACTTGACAGATGTTTTTTATGTATTTATCACACACACCCCCCCTCCCACGGATTTTTTTTTCTTATTATGTACGTCAGTTCCAACTTCCTTAATAATCGGCAAAATTCATCGTTTAACACTAGAAAGACGGGAGCAGTCATTTGACGGTAGTTTCAATTTCAATATTGAATAATTCAAAAACTATTTAACTTACTGTAATGAGACTTTCTGACTTTTATTAATATTAGTAGTTAAATGAAACTATGTATCAAAATAATTCACATCTATTTTCTTTATTGTTTGAAATGTTGATATACCGACAAAGACGGCGGCGCGGCGGTCTTTTGACGGCTATGATCTGATAAATATGTTTTTAATTGTTGTATGAGAGGATACAACAATAAATACGTATATGAATTGTCAGTCAAATAAGCCTGTAATTGTGTATCGATATTATTGTGAGTAATTTGTGAAAAAAGCCCAGGAAATTCGAAGAAGGCGAGAATGTCTTATTCAGAAATGTAAAAATAAAACTAATAAAGTATACGATACTTATACTTGTAAAAAACCGCTTTGCGGCTCTTGTAACATGTAAAAATTTTGTATAAATATTAAAATTAAACATACATCTACTTTTATTTCTTTACTTGACATTTATTAATTACACATAAAAAAAGATATTTAGTAAATTTGTAGTCATTTGACCGGTCTCCGTCTTTGTAGGTAGATTTTCCCGTCTTTCTAGTGTTAAAATCTATTCATAAAAATATCAAAATTTTACTATAACCGACACGCACAGGTGTACACAAATCATCAAAACACGAGGGACATTATTAAAGTCAACGTCTAGAAACAACACATAAATATAATATAAAGAATGTTTTTACGTAAACATTTGCTTTTTACAAAAAAAAAATCTACAACGCCCGGCGATATTTCATAAGAGTTTCAGTATAAATAACTGATATCGGTAAAGCTGAACAAAACAGACTCGCAAGCAAACAAAATAAATAAATCAAACTCACCGTCGGTTGACGGCTGACCAACAGGTTCTTCTTCTGTGGTACTGGCGTCTACGTTCTTCTTCAGGTGATGATCGCCGACGTCTTTGATGTTATGCTCCAGTTGTTCGGACGCCGCCGTCGTCGTCGGTGACCGCGGCGTCGTCTTTACTACCTCAGACACACCCCCAACAGATCTGTGTTAAAGAAAAACCAACGCGGTTTCAATATTATTTTTTTTTTGTTAAAGGATTTGTCAACGTCTGATGAATTTATTGGCGCAAGAAAATTTTCTACGTGAAACCGCATGTATGTGTTCGTTTAAAAGGATTTTCGGGTTCAGAATTTATTTATTTTTGGGTACAATTGATTAGAATTAATTATTTTTAACCTTCTTAGAAAAAAAAAATGACAAAAACAGTAAGAGTGCAAAATTATTTTGTATCTTAAGAATTTTTTTTTGTATTAATTTCCATGTATTAGAAATATAAAAATATCTGCCATGAGTGCCACGGGACTTTCTTATACGTAATACCGACAGTGAACAGTGTGAGTGATTCTTCTTTTATTGAAACATATTTCTGATAAATTAATATAAGATCGAATAAAATGAATGAGGCATAAACTATAGAAATATTATTTCATACATTTTGTATCGAACGAATTTTGTTTAACATAATTACTAAGACAAAAACTGATGTTTACATTGTCATTTTTTTTTTAATTTTCGATTTATTTTTGAAATAAGACAAAAATGTCGAGTATGTTATAATTTATAATTTATTCCTCATACATTTTTTTCCAACACTTATGATTTAGTCAGAAATAATTAAAAAAAATAATTATTTACAATAACTGTTTATTCTCAGTATTACGTATATAAGAAAGATCCATGGTACCTATGGCAAACACGTACACTGTTCAATCTCTGTAATACGTATAAGAAAGTCTCATGATACTCATGACAGATATTTGTTCTCTGTTATGAACCATTTGAAAAAGATTACTTGTTTTTATGTGAAAATCGGACACTGATATAAGTAAAAAAAATACAACAACATGGAAACTCAATTCATATAAAATTATTGCACTATCCATACCAGGGATTCCTGATGGGGTCCAGATGAACCCCTTGGGGGTCATGTTTAAAAATGGTCTATTAGAAATTTTTCTGTTTTAAAAATTTCCCTTTTTTGTATTTTTTTCAACAAGATTGCAATATATTTATATTTTCTACTAGAATCTAAAAATTTTAGGGGGTCTAGAAACAATGTGGGCGCTTAGTACCCCACAGTGGCAGCTAAGAGTTAAAAAAATTAAATCTTACTTTTCCGTAATTTCTTCGACAATACTCAATATCTGGCCGTTGATTCTATGGTCCCGGTTATTCTGTGGCACCACAACGGTGCTCTTCTCCATCACGTCAGGATGGTGTTGGTCATTATGATTATTATCCGGACTCATGACCACCTCGATACTGTTCGACGTTATGGTTGCCGTTAGCACACACTCTCCGCCACTATCACTTGCTGTCGCTGAAGTTGCACCATCGCCATTTTCATCCACTGTAAACAAATAATTATATCAATTTATAAAAATACTAGCTGGGCCCATGCGGCTTCGCTCGCGTAGACTATGGTATTATTGTTCAGGATTTTAAAAATATATAGTTGAATTAAGTATAAACACGATTAGTTATTTTTCTAATAAAAACCAGCAACACTTAAAGCGAATCAGAATAATAAGTAAAAATAATTTTTGTTCTATTTATTTCAAAGTTAATTATTGAAAACAATTTAAACAATTGACAATCAAAAGAATACCGGCCTGTCCCCTCTACCCAGCGCGGCGACTACATAGTCGTAGTTCGCGCGAATTGTTACGAATAATGTTATTGTATATACTTATTTCACGTTATTACCTAAACCAAAAGACCAAATTGAATTCTGTAAAAGGCAAATTATATCTACATTAAGTACTTATGACGATGAAATCATTGTCGATGTAAACAGAACCCAAATATTTTATGTTTTCTTTGTAACATAAAAGCAGTCATTGTGGCTTAAATATAAAAGTTAGACATATGGTGTCGCGGACTTTATTGTAGCACTTTTGATTCTACACAGTTATTTAATACATTATTTTGTTCTATATTCAACGGTTTAGGCAGCGTATTGCAAAACAGCGCGCCGTCGGTAAAAAATTTTCCGACTTGATTTACTATTATCGTCACTGCTTAGTTGTTATGTTACCTAATGTAACAAAATATAGCCTATAACCTGGCCAGAGAATGTACCTATGAATTAAAAAGAAATCACGTAAATCGGATAAGTGGCTCTCGAGTGATAAGCGAACTAACGGACAGACAGACAGACAGACAGAGAGACGTTGAGCTTTATATATATTAAGGATTACGTACACTACCGTGCAAAAGTTTTTGGACATCTATGATTTTCAATGTAAATATACAGATTTCAATCAATGAAAATCTCCAAAATAGCGAAAAGAATATGTTTACTCGCAGTCAAAATAGTAAAAAAACAATTTCTCGTTAGCTTGAAAGACACTGTGCGTCTTTACTTTCAACTTGAGTAAACCTAACCTTTCAGGCATATAATTCAAAAAATTTTCCTTAACATGGAAAATTGTAAATGCTGTATTTTAAATATGCTAGGATTATTACAAAAGCTGTAGTTAAGTACTCTTATCAACATTTAAGATTTTTTATCAACCATTTTTGTACTTTTATATTTACAATTCGCAAAAAATTAGTGTCCAAAGACTTTTGTACGGCAGTGTATATGAAAATCTCATGGCATTTATTTTTATTGTAAATATAAACCTTAAGTAAACTAAATTAAATCACCGTAAAACTATATCATTTAAAAAAGTAGGTCATATATATGTTCCCACATCAAATCTATATAGGTGTGTTTAGCTGAAAGAAGAAAAAAAAGCACACCTTAGAAGTAGATCTAATATAAACAAATATTTGTTCACTCCAATGCACACATATTTACAAGGCACTTTAAGAAAACGGGTTTTACCGCACAAATTCATAATATAGCGAACAACGACGAACAGTAGTTTATGCGGATAAAACACAAGGAAAAAGAGAGAGAGAAAAGAAGATTTGTAACCAAAAACAAACAGCAGTACATACATACATACGAAATTGAAAAGGTAAAATACCTAAATTATATAATAAGTTTAACTGTACAGTGAAAATTGGAACCAGTATACTTATTGTTAATTAATTTTATTTTACTGTTTTCTCCGACGATTGTTTTTTTTTCGACTTGATTTTACACAAAATGTAGATCTATATAAAAGAAATATTAGTAAAATATATTTTTTTGTAGACCCTGCAACTTGACTATGGTGTCTGCAAATATAATTTTTTTCAAAATATGATTTTATACGCTACTCCTGTATAAGTGTTTAAAAACTAGCACGCGAGATTGTATTCAGCTTCCTTAACTCCGCAGCGAAAGGGTTAAGCAAGCAATACAATTCTTTATAACATTAAAATAGCTGAATACAGCAGACGGTCACAAAATAAAGGTAGATAAAATAAATATTTCAAAATTTTCGAATTTCTTTAAAGGTAAGAAAAAAATAAAGTATACAAAATTTTAAAGTGATAGGATATTATTAACACGTACCACCAAGCAATCGAATATTAACACGTAAAATGCATTTGATTTTTCCAATTTTTCTTTAAACGTCTGTATCTTTGTGAAAAATGAATGGATTTTGATGTTCTAAAACGCATTTTAAAGCTGATACTTTGTAGTTTTTGTACCTTTTATTAGATTTTATCTATCGCTTCCCACTACTTCTTGAGAGATTTCAGAAAAGTGAAAGAAGCCTAAAATTTAATACTACCTCCGTTCAAAAATGATTGTTTCATTTGACATTTGTTGCCAACTTAACAATATAAAATGACAATATTTTCTTGACTTTTCAAAAAGCGTTTGAAAGTTCAATGTTACCTGGAGAGGGCAATAATTATCAACTAGCACATATTGGGAAAGAAGTATTGTGAAAGAATCAACTTCCAGAAACATTAACATGCAATTTGGAAGCAATTGAAACTGCTCGCAATGTATTACGAGATATGTAAAACAATATAAGTACCTAGTTTGTAATAAAATATTTATTCATAAATAAAAAAGTTGTCTAAAGCGAAATTGAAGTTAATATATTGTACTAGCTGACCCGGCCACGCGTTGCTGTGGTTAACCTATACTTTAGCAACATGTGGTGGTTATGCAATTAAATTGTATGTTATATTAAACGTTTGGAAGTTTGACATAGCGCCATCTATTGAATACTTACTCAATCCAGTGAACAGATGTCACCATCTGTTAGAATCGTTTGGAGCTAACAGATAAAGACAAATAATTTGCAATGAAATAATATTGCGATCATAAATTGAGATGTAAGCTATCCTATCTTTCAAGTTGGATCAAACTGCACACGGTGTACAAATTTTATTAAAATCAGTTAAGTAGTTTAGGAGTCCATCGCGGACAAACATGTGACACGTAATTTATATATATTAAGATAAGATAAGATAAGATATAAAATTAACGAGACAATCATTTTTGAACAAAAATTTTCACCAAAACGGACAATCATTTTTGAACGAAGGTAGTAGTATTTAGTATTAATATATAAATTAATTTATCCCTAAGGTCCTTATGAACTTTTCATATTAAAATTCAAAAGAACACAAATGCACACTACTCAGAGAAAAACAGAGAGAGAGAGAAGAAGCTTGTTGTAAACCAACATCTCTAGCATATAAAATATCGTCCATATATTTTCACAAGACTAAATCCACGATGTAGGAAACAAAATCTCATCTTCCACGTCACGTCCATGTGTGTGTGTGTGTGTGTGTGTGTGTGTGTGTGTGTGTGTGTGTGTGTGTGTGTGTGTGTGTGTGTTGTCACTACTAAACCTTTTGTCCAAATGCACCGTCGCCGTCGTTGGTATCTCGCGCGATTATGCAGCGACACGCGCGCCGACACGGATAGGTGCCGAACTACACACGAGCTTTACGATACTCTCCGTGGAATGAGAAGAACACCACAGCTATATACCCCCCCCCCCCCCCCCCCGTGGTGGTGAATTATGTACATACATGTATATTGACAGATATGAGCATGCGGAGATATTGGATTGTAAGAATACTTTATAGATATTATGTATTTCTACTTAATGTATAGAAGTTCTCTAATGGATCAAGTCGAAACACCTGTTGCTAAAAGTATACTAATATTTATTCATTCACGGGTCTACAAAAAGGTCTAATACTGTTAAAAAATTATTATATCAATTTTGAGTGTCTTCAAAAAATCTTTTGTAGAACATATTTAAATTTATTTATTTCAATAAAAAAATCCAAGAGCAGATTTGGAAAGTTTTGTCTTCATGACTCGGTCAGAAATGGTCGTATAGTAAATAAAAAAAATTTAAAAGAAAATTCTGATCTATAAAACCTTCATTAGATTTGGTAAAAAAATTAACATAGAAGAAATAGCACCCCCGCAAAAAAGTGTCACAACTCAAAAAATGTTATATTTGAGATAATTATGTAGAATGATTCCTAATTACTATATATTTCTATTAAAAATTGTCATTAATGTACTTCGTGTACCTACCGTCAAAACTAGCATATATATATTCTAAAAAAATGTCACATTTTTAATTTATTTTTTTAATACTTAATCACTAAAAGAAGCGTTTTAATAGTTACTATTTTTCAAACATCACAAGAATAGTGAAATATTTAAATTAAATACTGTGTATCAGTCCTTTTCCTATACTACCTTTACAATTTTGATTTACCTAAATTGTTATAATTTCATTTATTCCTATTTCCTCAGAACTACATTTTTTTAGTTGTTGAAAATCACTCACACTTTCAGGGAAAAATTTCGACTGAACGAACGAACGAATTTTAATAAATTTTCTCTATTATTAAACTAATATTTACACACTGTCAGTATACGTATAAGAAAGTCCCATGGCTTTCATTGCAGATATTTTTTAAATGCGTGTGATTTATAATTAAAAAAAATCTATTAAATTTAATTTCAGAAAAACGTCAAATTTTGATTGTAGTTAAAATGAAAATCACTGACACTCAGGGTAAAATTTCGACTGAATGAAAGAACTAATTTTAATTAATTTTTCTATTATTACAGAAAAATCTACACACTATTAGTATACGTATAAGAAAGTCCTGTGACTCCCATGGCAGATATTTTTTCAATGCGTGTGATTTAAAATTAAAAGAAAATCTATTAAATAAAATAAACTAAAATTAAATTTTCTTGAAAAACGTCAAATTTCGATTGTACTTATAATGAAAAATTTATACACTGTCAGTATACGTATAAGAAAGTACCGTTGCTTCCACTACAGAATTTTTTTATAAGCCTGTATGATTTATAATTAAAAGAAAATCTATTAAATTAAATTTTCATGAAAAACGTCAAATTTCGATTGTACTTATAATGAAAATAGTAAGGAAAAATTTCGTAAGAACGAACCAACGAATTTTAATAAATTTTCTCTAAACTTTCACACACCTTCCTCATTTCCCATCAAAACAGACGACGTAACTCAATATTTCGGTATCTGAAAAACATCGTTTATATAGTTGTAAACAAGTACAAAAGTGTGTATATTCACAAGAACGGCCGTAGCGTGAGAGGGGGGGGGGGAGGGTGGATTGGGGTATAGGCAGTGAGTTGTTGGTGCCCGTCTTCAGGGGGTACAGGGGGGGGGGGTACATCAGCAAAGAATACCAAGGGATTCTTTTCATGTTCGAAAATTGATTAAAACTTTGAGAGCGTGTCGACGGTATATTTAAAGCATAAATTCTACGCATACTTCGATATTGAATTAAAGTGTTATAATCAAATCCAGGCAGCGAGTAGCGGGTTTTAATCCAACTCCGGGAGTTTATTTATGTTTACATTACACACCACTCCTTTTAAAACATAAAAGTATATATATACAATTGACACCATGTCTCTTTTGAACGATTTTCAAGACAAACTTTCATGTGGATGTTATTATTGTTTGTTTTGATTTTCTTTTATATTTTAATTCGCAAAAAGGTGTTTGTGTTTTTTATTTGTATTCTTTATTTGTCTCTCATGTTCTCTTTCTCTCTGTAATGAATGTATTCAGATTGTGTTTTGTTTTAGTGTAAACAGTAAATCTATGGATGGGATGTATTGTTTTGCTAACTTATCAAAATAATAATAGAAACATTTTGTATGTGATGTGGAAAGTAGAACAGATTCGAGACGGATAAAGAAAAAAACTTTTAGATGTTGTTTCATTGTAAAAATTATATAAAAATACATCATACATTTTTTTGTAAGTAAGTAATAAGTTATAATTATTTAATTAAAACATTTGATTATTAAATAAAATAATAATGTATTTAAACAAATTCTGGAGGGAGAGATCTGACCTTTACCTCCCTATTAATAAATTAAAATATTTAGTGACTTTAATCCAGGAAAAATAGACATAAAATACAGAAAAAAATTGTAACGGGCTAAATTTTTGCATACACCTTAGTATAAATGTATGTACTTAATAATGTGTGAAAGTTCATTATTGATTTGACGTGTGCAAGTGTCAATTTTGTGGGGTCAAAGTTCACGAAAACAGCAAAAATATTAAAACACAAAAATAAAATTAAAGTGTCAAATTTTTTATATTAATTTTAAATTAAAGGAGATATGACAATTAAAAAAAATTGTATTTAAAATAGATCAATATAATTGTGAAGTAAAAAACATAGAAACGATGAAGTCAAATCTGACAAAACTTGTTCTGCTTTATTTTAATAAATACTAAAAACAGAAAAAATATCACAATGAAAGTAATCATATAAAAAAAAACTAATGGAAAAACACGTCTAGCATCCTCTAAAAAAGAATGAAATAAAAAATCCGATAAGTTTGTAAAACACCACCACTGCAGGGTTAATATTAAATGTCCCCATTACCCTGATTTATTAATAATATTTAAAATATAATTTTTTGTAATTCACAATCGAAAATAAGTAAATTATTTTTTAAGAAACCGACCATTAGTTAAGTAAGGTTTTAGAAAGAAGAGGGGGGGGGTCAAAGACGATACTTACTTAAGTTACTTTTGAATTAATTATTTTAAAATTTGTAAATTCAGTATATTTGTTACTATATATATTTAAACAACTGAAAAAGGGGGAGGGGAAATCTATTTACGGAGAGAAGGGGGTTGTTGTAAATAAAAAAAAAATACATTCTTATGTAATTAATGCACTATAGAAAAGAATTTCATTTAAATATCAAAATAAGTAAATCGACCTAAAAAAATAAACCTGCCAATTTAACTAAATTGTATTAGCTATCAATATTTTTATAAAACTTTTTAACTAAAGTGCATAATTACACATAATTATTAAAGTAATACATGAAAAAAAAACAACATATTTTAAAAATCAACGCAAATACAGTAATGACATTAAAACCTATACACAACATGCGCTACGCTTTATTATTTTCAATTCCTACACAGATGAAAAATAAACGAACGCATAACAGATAGGTTAATATGCTCTCAAAAGAGGTACACATAATATTTTTCATTTACATTTGTCGACCGACGATGTTTCCTTCGCCGCCGCCGACGACGCCTAGCGTCGTTACATATAGGTGCACGCCCACAGACGCCGCGCCAATCTCGGCGTCGCACAGCGGGGCGAACTAACCCGCTACCCCCCTATAAAACTCATCCCCGCACGCGCGCAACCCCATAGCACAGTCTTACACATTTTATTATCAATCCGTATGAATTTAATACACCCCCCCCCCCCTCCCATTGGTATTGCAGATATTAACGGCTCTCACGTCGCTTTTTAATATTTTCTTTATCGCATATTTTTGTTTCTTCTATTTTTACGTTACGCCCAAATAGAAATGAAATGGATACAATAGATGAACTGTTGTAAATTTTAAATCACATTTGTGAAAAATTATTGGATTACTCTTGCTTCGGAAAATTAATATTCTATTGTAATGTTCGCAGTTAAAATTGAGGATTTTTTTATTTATTTTCTATGAAATACTTTCATCATAGCAAAATTATGTGTGAAAAAGTATGTCATATACATAAAATATATTATTGGAAATATTTAAAATATTGAAAGCATTATGAATTTATCACAACTTTTACGATATGTTTTGAGTGACTGACTCATCAACACACAACCCAAACGTTAATTTATATTATAACAATTTTATAAAGTTTATAACTTAATTTATATTATAACAGTTTAACTAATATAAAATCACGGGGGGGGGGGGGCAAGATGTTATTGCTAGTATTATTGCTAATATGTAGTGACATTCCGGCATCTACTCAGAGCCCTTAAAATAAATATTATACATTTTTTATTAAATTAAAAGACAATTTTGTATTTTTTTAATTTCATACAAAAATATTGAATTTGAGTTAAGGCATGACGCATAAAGCATAAACGATAACCTATCATTATATAAAATATTTTTTACTCTCTGAAACTGTAATAATATAATTTTATTTAGGTTATTCCATCATTAGAGCAATGTATAGATAAAAGTCTAAAATTTTAATATGTTATTTATGTACCTATAACTCATATATTTTACAAAATTTTATTTAAAATATTGGACGTATGATTTTTGAGTACTTGGATATTAAAAATAGAGCATTTAACACACTATTTATTGAAATTCTACACATTCTGGAATCGTTAGGCTCCTGATGAGGACTTCTTGTGAAGTCGAAACACGTGTCGAGTGACATAAATTTTGTGGTTAAGGTGTATTTTTAGTTTAAGTGACTAAGAAACCACAGTTTCTCCGTTTTTCAAGTAAAAAAAAAAAAAAACCATTGGCTATATTAAGACGTTTCAAAAACTAATTATTCTAAACTTCAACCCTTTTAAATACTATAAGAATTATAAAATAAATATATTCACGTGTAATTTATTCAAAATAATGAAAAACTAACTCTGCCATTACAGCAATAAAGTACATGTTACTATTACTATATACCGATCTGTCTATTTCAATTTTCAAATGAAATTTTAATAATTAACAAAGTAAAATAATCCATTAAATGAAATGTAGGTACATGTGTTCTGAATATAAAGTAAAAACAACATTTTTCGAAATCAAATCTTTTTTTACAGTGTGCAAGACGTATGATTGCAGTTTGTCCATCAAGTATATGTCAACATTATTACAGTTTGAGATTTAAAAAATAAAGATGTACAGAAAAAAAATCTTCAAGTTTTTTTTCCGTGTAGAATTAATTCATATTTATATAAAAAAAAAACGAAACAAACAACAAAACTAGCCAAAGTTAGTTATTCATATTTATAAATATAACTTTTCGTGTGTGCGCCTTTGTGGTTGAAATTCGAAAAATTGTAAATAATTTTTTGGCTATTATAATTTCAGATTTAATCAGCTCTTCGGTTTTTATATTTCCACTAGATAAATAATAATAAAAAAAAATACAGAAATATATAAATAATATTTTCACCAAACAACAAAAGGCTCTCAAAAAACCTGTGATACAAATACAACATAAATTTTCATTGTATCAATAATACAAGATACGATTGTACAAAATTCATTGTATAATTTCTTCTACAATACAGTCATACCATAGCATTGATAAAAAAGATAGTTATATTATGTATTATATAATATATTATATACAAGGGTCGATTTAAAGATATAGGTATATATGGGGGTGCATAGGTATTGCTTATTATGTGATATATATAACTGAGGGTGGAAAAAAAATCTCCCTAAATTTAGCTACATCTGAATCACTGAAGAAATAGTTTTACGATAATTGATGACTTGTATGTGTTTGGAATAAATAAAAAATATAAACAACATAGATATCTCATTTAAATTGTAATCAATCAATCAGTCTCGTTTTCGTTCTCGTCACACTAAAAGTATCACTTAATTAATGTGTTTATCGGTCAAGAGTTCTAATTTTATTCTAAATACACAAAATGCACTTTAAATTACGAAAAAATATAAAAAATTGTTTAAGTTCAATAAAATATCATAATTTTTCGTGAAAATACGAAAATTCAAAATTAAAGAAAAAACCATATTAGCAAATTTTCAACAGTCGAGGACACAAAGAAAAAATATTGCAGCAAATTGCCTTTTGGTACAGTTTATACTGATAATCTTATGAGTAAAAAAAGGTTAAAATATTAATAATTCCGCTATTTTAAATAATATGACTGTTAAATAACAAAAAAAATGGTAAAACATCGTTTTTAATGACATTTTAAAACGATAATAATAAAACAATTTTTTTTTTCAGAATAAAATTAATATAAGCATTTTAAAGAGAACATTCTCAGCTTTCTAATGCACTTCAGCAAATTGTTATAGGATCATTTTCAGGAGTTATGAGCATTTAAAATCAAATGTGACTTTTTTGTTTTGACAACTGATAACTTGGATAAAAAAATCGTAGAAAAATTCCAAAAAAAGGATGTTAAAGCGGAAAGTACCAGCTTTAAAATTCTTTACTCGAAATTAATCAAAAAAAATGTATGGAAACCATAGACATGATGCAATTTCAGAAAAAAATAAAGGATCATTTTAGTTTTCTTTTTTCAATTCTCTCGGTTCGCTAAGGGATGATAAAAAAAATTGAATGATTGATCCAAAAACTAGAAAGTACAAGCTTTAAAAAAAGTAATTTTTTTTTTAAATCCGATCATTTTCCGTAAAAATACAGCAATTTGAAAATCACAAAAAAAAGTTGAGCAGTGTATAACTGTATGCAGCGTCTACGTACAGACGCCTTGGGAATCGAGTCCATTGTCTACATAATTTAAACATTGTATACAGTATACATCACAGTACGTAACACTCAGGGCCCAAATCCCACTCGCACATGTCCATTGATCAAAAATCAGTTTTAACTTCATATATATTGAATAGTGTAGGTATATATATTAAATTATATAAATAAATAAATAAAACGCCGACAATGTTACATTATAATAAGACGTGCTACTTTATACATTGAAGTGAAGGGTTCTCGACGCGTATTCTATGTTATATACTTTCACAATCACAACTCCATATTTTATGTATCTTCACGTCGACAAATACCCATCATATTGGTTGCCCCAGGCCGGCTGCCATCTCACACATATGAAAGGTATGATTACTTATACTATGTTCCAATATCAAACAACATAATGTTTAAATATTTATTTTATATGTTAATATTATTTATGCATTTGTTTATTTTATAACTCAATTGTCAGTTACAGAAATATATAATAATGATTATAGTTTAAAGAAATAAGGTTCACAGAAAATTTTCATGTGAAACTTTTTCCTATTCGAGACACTTAGCGTAATCGGGTTTTAGATTTTTTAAACTCTATTTTTTTTTGTAACAAATTACTATAAAGCTAAAAAATTGTCATTAATGTACTTCGTGTACCTACCGTCAAAACTAGCATATTCTAAAAAATGTCACATTTTTTTTAAATACCTAAGCGTTCTAATAATAATTCTTTTTTAAACATCACAGGAATACTGAAATATTTAAATTAAATACTGTCTATCAGTCCTTTTCCTATACTACCTTTACAATTTTGATTTACCTAAATTGTTATAATTTCTTTTATTTCTATTTCATCAAAACTAAATTTTTTGAGTTGTGACACTTTTTTGCGGGGGTGCAATATAAGAGTAATATTTAATTGCACTATATATTAGATAGTATGTACTTTTATACATCGAACATAAATTTAAATATTTTGCATTTAAAATTTTATAGTATCCACTTTATACACGTAAACATAAATTTTAATACTTTTTTTAATGCAAAAAGCGAATATTTAATTGTTTTTAAATATAGAAAATCACATTAAAAATATCAAATATATTGGGGCCAAAGGAAGAAGGTAAAAATATAGAAATCACAAAAATGACAATACATATATAAAAAATGTGTAATTTTTAAATCTGACAGGTCCAAATTGAGGTAAAGTGCAAAGTATTCTTTTTTTAGTGCAGAGTATTTATTTTTAGTGGAAACTATTTATTTAAAGTGATATATGCCCAGTAGGTATTATCAACCAATTTAAAGCTCCTTTAGCACTAAATGCTCCTTTAAAGTAAATTTGCTGTATTACAAACGTGATTTAAATCAATATTTAAGCTTTCAATGAAAAATGGACATAATATATTTTGTAAAGAAATACTGCAGATAATTTAAAATCTATTTAATGAAATGTATTATGCTTGGATCTGTTGATAATATGACAGTTAGTTAAAGGAGCATTTAGTTAAACTTGATAATACTGGGCGATAATTTGTTTTAAGTTCAATATATTTGTTTAATGTAGCCTATGACCGGTGAAAAATCAAGATGAATCCAATGATAGCTCATTTTTTGAAATTGGTCAAGTACTACAGGATTTGCGAAGGTTCAAATAAACTTACATATAAACAAACAAACATACTACCAAAATTCATAACCCACCATTTAGTTTTTATAAAAAAAAAAATAACTTTTCTCAAACAAAAAAAAATCGTCTTCGTGTCTTTTTTTCTAAAACACGTTGATCTTGGAACAGTGTATTGATAAACGGCCAGACTCCACGTAATAAGTTAGTTTAGTGGTGGGCACGTAGGAAGGTGTATATTGGGTGGTATGTTGAGTGTGAGCGGCCATCTCGGGAAATTGCATTCGTGTTTATAGAGCGATACCTCGGGATGATATTTTCAAAATTCAAATTTGATCTAGCACTTTATATGTTTAGAATATAACGTCGATAAGCTAGGAGACTGCATCGCCAGGCAGATAATGTAGGTCACATACTATACCTACAGATATATACAATGTGTCTGCACGTTCGAGGTTCAGATTTTTTTTTGTATGCGACGAGGGAAAAAATCTTATCCCCTGAACATAAATTTAGATTTAGCGGATGGCGGTTGATAGTACACAACTAAAAAATAGATAGGTGGACTGTGAGCAGCAAATAAATAAATATATATAGGTATAATACTACTTGAAAACGAAGTCTTTATATAATGCTGTATAAAACTCGAAAAAATATTTCCACTATACCCCCAAAAGCTGATAAAAACTCGTACGATTAAATAATATAATTTTAATTGAAATTTTCATTAAAAAATATAATTAGTTAACCTTAACTTCTAGCAGTTATCAAATATTGGCTGGGGGGGGGGGGGCGAAGATAGTTTAGTAAATAAGGTAAAGTAAAAAAAATTGTATGTGAACATCTTTTTTTGCAGCAATTTATTGGTTAACAAACTGATCAAAATTCGTTCGATTACATATTATAATTTTTAAATGAAATTTTCATTAAAAAATAAAGTTAGTTAACCTTAACTTCTAGCAGTTGCTGATGAAGAAGTTCAGTAAATAAAGTAAAGTAAAAAATGTGTGTGAACATTTTTTTGTAGCGATTTATTGGTTAACAAACTGATAAAATTTCGTTCGATTAAATATTATAATTTTAATTGATATTTTCATTAAAAAATACAATTACTTAACCTTCACTTCTAGCATTTGCAAAAAGGAGCGGGGGGGGGGGAGGTTGCTGGACGCAGATAATTCAGTAAATAAGGTAAAGTAAAAAAAAATGTTTATGAACATATTTTTTGCAGCAATTTATTGACTTTTTTGCTAAAGAAAAAAAAATATTCTCAAAACAAGTTTTGATATACTGAGCCTTCAAGGGCGTCAAAATATATTACGACGGCTCTAGTTATATATAAAAGCTATAAAATTACATTTACTTGAAAATGAACTAATGTTTCAAGTCCCAAAAAGTTTTTTAATGCTCGCAAATATGATTTGTAAAATAGTATAACATTTGATGTAATGGCAGAGCTTGTTTTTCATTATTTTGAATAAATTACACATGAATATATTTGTTTAATAATTTTTATAGTATTTAAAAGGGTTGAAGTTTCGAATAATTAGTTTTTAAAACGTCTCTATATAACCATTGTGTAGAATTTCAATAAATACAGCACTTTCTGCAAATTCTCTCATTTATCGTGTATTAAAAACTCTATTTTTAATATCCAATTACTCAAAAACCATACGTCCAATACTTTAAGTAAAATATATGAGTTATCCATAAATAACATATTAAAATTTTAGACTTTTATCTATACATTGCTCTAATGATAAATAATACATTTATTTTGACATTCTTATGTTACTATAATGTAGTATCTATACCAGCTGTAATCCGTAACTTCGTTTGCGTAAAATTAGGTTAGGTAGGAGCTGTCATATATAAAATCCATGAAGAAGAAGAAGAACCTTATGAAAATAGCTCTGCAAATATATATTCATACCATAAAAAACAACCATTTGGATAAATGCAACAGTACAAGCAATAATACAACAATAACAACAAATAAAGCAACGACCCAAGTGTCACCGATTGTCCTTGATTGATGTGGGAGCGATTCGACCCCCCCCCCCCCCCCTCTCCCACACAGCCTCCGTCATGCGTGTCCGGCCGCGTCGCGACGCTGATAGATTCGGCTTCCTTCCGGGAGACGAGCGGCCGAGCATTGTGCGTAACGCGTGCTCTGTTTAATTGCACAACGCGAGACGATTACAGCTATTAGTGTCCGATCGTAAAACCTACAATGCATTTTGATATGTCAATCGACCAGTTGCCTGTGCATGTGATTGTGTGCCTTTCTATTGTCAAAAAATGGTAGGGTAACATATTTATTTATTGGTTTTATTATATAGAATATCTATATGAATAAGAAGAAAATAAAACTGAATTAAGGTTGTTGTTCACTGAAAGTCGTGGCATCTAGCGAAATTTAGCATGAACTACAGGGTTTTGATATGTCGGTAAAAAAGAACAAATAGATCTGGCAACAATTTATAATATTAGACAAGAATAGAAGATTTATTTTTAACAATATTATAATTATTACTATTGCTGACAATAGTAATAATTATAATAACAATAGTAACTATTATTATTATAAATAAAAACATTAAATGTAATCAATAATCACTTGCTATTTACAACGCGCGTCAGTTGTCAATACCACGTTTTTATATTTCAAAGATCGCGCCGAATGCGCTGTTGCCATATCGTATATTTACGTCATGTGTTCGGGAATTTATCAAAGTTAAAAATTAATAATTATTTAAGGAGATGGTAAATCATTCTAAAATTTTATATACACATTCCTTAATTACCAATCTATAACATATCCGTTTTTGGTTAAAATCTGACGTTTAGTTTTAATACCTACACGAATTAAACGAATATCGAATTCCAAGTGGATCCCTATGCTTGCAATGTATAAGAGGCCAACTTTACACGTTTATAATTAATAAACGAAATGGTAAACTGACCTGATTTTTTTTACAAATGCAAACTAGCTTACTTAACACAATATTAAAATTTTAACAAATTCTGTAGTGATCGATTTTAGTGAACAACAACCTTAAAAGAAACAATGAAAAGTATATAATACTAGCTGCCCCGGCAAACATTGTTTTGCCAAAAGATCATTTGCATGCTCTTTCTTTCTCATTGTTATGGTGTTAAATTTGTTAGGGTTATTTTGTGTATTTTGACTTTTTTGAGTATTTCGACCGATGTTTAAACGTCGTCGTGTATGCATTTTTTGTATAATTTCTCTATATTGTAAAAATATAAATAAACTGTATCGTAGGTTATGTTAAAAACACGTGACCCACGTACCGAATAGATAAAATAAAATAAAATACTATGGCTAGGCCATAAAATGCACACCCCTTAAACATAAAAAAATGTATTAACTTATAATATCAAATAAATACGGTACAGGTACAATATAATTGGTGAAACTTAAAAGGATGTTTGAAAAAAAGATTGGAGGTAATTAATATTATATAAATATATAATATGAAGTTTATCACTCATTAAGATTTTTTAGAAAATCAACAATGAATCTTGATATCAATCGATTATTACCTTTTTTTATTTAAATTTAGGATGTATTGTAATAAAACAACAATCATTTTAATTTACAATTTTTATATAACATATTTTTTTGTAAAATGTATAAAGTAAATAAATTAATTAATATCTAATAATAATTAAAAAGATAAATACATCCACATATTGCAGCGATAACAGCTGTGTTCACCTGATGTCTAGCATTTAAAATGAAACAACAATGTAACGTTTATAGGTTATATGACGTATAGGTATAATATGTATATTTGTTTTAAAAATGCAAACTTACCAGATTTTATCTTGATTAAAAAGATTGATTGGCTTTGAATAAAATAATTAAAATACAGCACGTATCGATGTACATTTGTACATGTATTTATATATTAATTAACACAATATAATAATTATGGAATTTGAAGTGACATATGAAGAAATAGCGCCTACTACTATTAATAAATTATAAATAGCAACTACTCTATTTGTAAAAAAAATTCTTGTCAAAATATGAATTTTTGTTTAAATAAACTGCAAATTTCGTTACTTCTAGTTATCCAATTTTGTTGAGTTTTAATAGGGTTCTATTCTGATAATAGATGAAGTGAATTCAAAAGGATTGGTGCAAATTTATTTCGAATTGTGACCTGTAGTTCGGCGTTTCTATCAAAAAAGCGGGTTATATCGACAAATTGAACTTTATTTATATTTTTATAACAGAAAATTAAAACCGATCGATATTAAACTAAGCAAAAATGGAGACTGTAATGTTTTCTATCAGAAAATGTAAAAATGTAAGTGAGATACTGAAGAAATTTAAGATATAATACTCATTTTATCAATTTATATACGAAAAAAAATTTTAGGGCGAGAGTAGAACACACTTCCAAGCAGAGCCTGCTTGGGGTGTGCAATAATAAAATTTCGTAGTATACCTGCTTAAATTGAAAACAATTGAATTTAAGAAATACAACAAAACATAGTAAAAAATATTTTATTTAAAAGTCGTGTTTTGTTTTCATTATGTCACTGTTATTTATATAAAACATAGTAGCCATTGAATAGTTTTTCTCATTTTCGTAAATATCTCGACCCCACAGTCACCTACCGGGTTCAAAAAAATCTATAAAACTTCCCGAGCACCAAACAAATATATGGTGTGAATATGAATTCGATACGTCCAGTGATTTAGGCCTGATAATTAAATTCAGCAGTTTTTATTGCTTCCTCGCAATATCGAAGATACGAGATGCTTTGTGATCGTTTTAAAATGAGAAAAAATATGCTGATTTGGAGAATATGATAGTAAATATATTCTTATACGTGTACCTACTATCGAAAATCATTTATATTATAAATCATTACAAAAAACTAAGCTATCGTTAACATTTCTCTACAAAAAACGTTCAAACTAATTAAAATTCATTCAGTCAATATCAGCATACCCACACAAAAACTAACATACCAAATAAAAGCAAACGAGTTCGTTATACCGTTATATAAATTCACAAGAGAAGCAGAAGAAGCATCTTTTTCAGGAAAAAACGAAGCACACATCTCCTTTCTAAATACACGTTAAATAACAGGACCGTACTATTTAAATCAATATTTTTTCTCCAGTAATGGATAAAGTAAAACCAGTAATGGGCACCACACTTGCTAATGATCAGTAAGTATACTACAACAAAAAAGTTAAATAAGCAATTTTCAAACCGCAGGTCTGTATCTTTAACCGTTCTCGAGATATAGCATCTTAAAGTTCTCGATTTTTCAAAATTTTGGAGAAAAATGGTCGTAACTTTTGAACGTGCGGTCGGATTTGATTTTTGTTGACAGATTTGAAATCAGCGTGTAAAAATCTATATAAATACATATATGATACTTCAAAATTCGACAAAAATTTTTTTTTTCAAAAATCGACATTTTTTTAAGGTATACCCCTTGGAAAAATGTCAATTTTCAGCAAATTTTTTTTTGTCAAATTGCCAAGTATTATACATGTCATTATATAGATTTTGACATGCTGATTCCATATCTGTCAACAAAAATCAAATCCGACCGCACGTTCAAAAGTTACGACCATTTTTCTCCAAAATTTTAAAAAATCGAAAACTTTAAGATGCTATATCACGAAAACGGTTAAAGATACAGACCTGCGGTTTGAAAATTTTGACTTTTCACATCATTTTCCATACAATAAACATACTTTTAACGAAATCTAAAATTTAAAAATTTTCAGTCAAATATCATAGTTCAAATTTATATTTTTCATTAAAATAACTACTTAAACATAAAAACATGATAAAAAAAAATCATAACTTACTATATTAAACTAATTTTAATTCTTTTTCATGTAATGAAAAACCTAAAACACAGAAAAAAATTCGAAATCTAAAACATAAAATTTTTCAGTCAAATTTCATGTTTAAAATTTCAACTTTTCATAGAAATTTTACTCAAATACAAGAAAAAAAAGGATAACCAAAATTAATGGGCCCCCCAAAATGTGGGTTGGCCAGGGCCCCGTTGAAGCTCTCTCAGGGCCGGGTTGCCAAAACATGATTTTTTCATATTTAAAAAAAAGTATTATTATATTATTTATTATAGAGGGGTCTCAAGCCCTCGACTTGCTACGCCTCTATTCAAGAATCCTAGATGGCGTCGAGACGAAGGAGACCCCGCTCAGGAGGGAGGGTATGGGCCCCCCAAAATGTGGGTTGGCCTGGACCCCGTCGAAGCTCTCTCAGGGTCCTGATGCCAGTACATGAATTTTTTATATTTAAAAAAATATATTAATGTTATTTATTAGAGAGAGGTCTCAATCCCTCGACTTGCTACGCCTCTGTTCAAGAATCCTAGATGACGTCGAGACGAAGGAGACCCCGCTCAGGAGGGAGGGTATGGGCCCCCCAAAATGTGGGTTGGCCTGGACCCCGTCGAAGCTCTCTCAGGGTCCTGATGCCAGTACATGATTCTTTTATATTTAAAAAATATATTAATGTTATTTTTTAGAGAGGGGTTTCAAGCCCTCGACTTGCTACGCCTCTGTTCAAGAATCCTAGATGGCGTCGAGACGTAGTAGACCTCCGGCGCCAAAGCGCCTGCCGTGTGCCTGACGACAGTAATTAATTGATTCTATTGTCTGCAATGTAATTACCTGCTGCTAACAGCGCGAGAGGATTGAGGTGTTCCGTAGACAATGAAAGCTCTCCACTCACACACCCACCTACATACACACCCACTGCTGCTTGTCACGGTGACGGTCTTCACTACGAACTGTTTGCTGCGATACACTCTTAAATGTATTGTTGTAAATTCAATCTTATTGTCTGTACAAAAGATTGGAAAGGTATTGTGAAAATGGAGAAATTCTTGTATAAATATTTACGCCGAGATGTAGGTATTGCTATTTAAAATACGATGTGTTTTTTTTAAACGAATTTTAATCAAACATTAGATGGTAAGATTTTGTTATGGTATTTTTTAATTGCGAGATAAAAATTTTTGTTATTTTTTTGTAATATCTTCTTTCCCATTGGTTCTACGATTAAAATGGTTATTAACAATATTATAGAAGATACAATTTACAATAACTTTTGTTCTGAACATTTTTTTTGTATGTTTAATAGTTTTTGAGATATGGCCGTATATAGGTTTGTATGAACTATTTGAAGGGTACACACGACAATTTTTAGTCGAATTAAGATGACAGCGCCATTTAGTGGCAAATCTTGTTACTTTTCGAGCCACATACACTGGTAGAAAGGATTTCTCAAACCAAGTAAATCTTGTTTTGTATATAACGACAACAATATTTTCTTAAGATAAGCAATAATCTCTTAAACCAACTATAGTATTCTTGAACGAAGGAATAACGTAGTTGGATTAATAGTATGTTTCTTATATTAAGAAAATATTGTTTTCGTTATATACAAAACAAGGTTTTCTTGGTCCAATACAGTTTTTTTTTCTGTGTATGTATTAAAGAGAAAAAAATGCTAAATTTCGTAAAATAAAACTTGAAAGATATCATTTTTAGAGTGAAAGTATCCAAGATACCAGCCTTAAACAGCGATAACTCAAAATTAGAAATTTTGACTAAGCCACTTTTTCTCGTATATCCTTCATTCGGAAACTACCCAATTTGACCGACTCTTTTCGTGCTTTGAAAATAATTTCAAAGTCTAACCAACAAGCCCTTATTTTTTATCTAAACCCCGACAACCGGGCTTTAAAAAAATCAATTTTTCATCTCAACGAAAAAAAAAAACAATTAAAAAAAACATAATTATGGATATTATCCATAACAACTGTTCTTTGTAAGGCGGCTATTACACTATCAAAGAAATGTGATAAAATTTCTTTGATCAAAGAAATATAACAGTGTAATATGTCAACTTTTATAATATTTACGTAATATTTACTTTCATAATATTTCTTTTATCATAGATAATGACAGTTTCTTATATTTAACCAATGTTTTTTGACGTATAAATCAAAATGGCGACTGAATAGTGTTCGTGGACTGTTTCGGCTACGAAATTACTTATAATTTAATATATGATCAAATCTTTGACATATTTATTTGATAGTGTAATATAGCCGCCTAACAAGTATATAATAATAACAATTCAATCCTCGATAATAAAAAATAAAACATACATCATTGACTGATATTAAACCCCAGCATCCCACCGAAAATGCCCAACCAACACTACAGTACAAAACTACTTGGATTCTGAAATGACAACAACAAAACTAACCGCCCAACGTTGTTTCCGGATGATCTCATCATGCAGCAGCAGTAGCACCAGTGGCAGTGCATCCGTGACGTGACGTGTGTGTGTGTGTGAGAGAGAGAGAGAGTGAGTGGACAAACATGATCCAGTGACCACGGAATCATCACATATGACACCACCCACTGTCCGAATATATCCGCCAGACTGTGAAACCTGCCATCGTATATGACGACAGTGAATATGTACTAATACGTATTATTATTATTTAATACGGGCCTGATTCGAGTGTGTTCTTTTATATTTTTTTAACCTTCCTATACACAGGTAGAAAGGTTTACTTGAGCCAAGTAAACTTTGTTTTGTATATAACGAAAAAAATATTTTCTTAAGATAAGAAATTTATTCTTAACACTAGAAAGACGGGAGCAGTCATTTGACGGTAAATTCAATTTCAATATTGAACAATTCAAAAACTATTTGACTTACCGTAATGAGACTTTGTGACTTTTATTAATACTAGTAGTTAAATGAAACTATGTATCAAAATAATTCACATCTATTTTCTTTATTGTTTGAAATGTTGATTTACCGATAAAGACGGCGGCGGTCTTTTGACGGCTATGATTTGATAAATATGTTTTTAATTGTTGTATGAGAGGGTACAACAATAAATACGTATATGAATTGTCAGTCAAATAAGTCTGTAATTGTGTATCGATATTATTGTGAGTAATTTGTGAAAAAAGCCTAGGAAATTCGAAGAAGGCGAGAATGTCTTATTCAGAAATGTAAAAATAAAACTAATAAAGTATATGATACTTATACTTGTAAAAAATCGCTTTGCGGCTCTTGTAACATGTAAAAATTGTGTATAAATATTAAAATTAAACATACATTACATCTACTTTTATTTCTTTACTTGACATTTATTAATTACTCATAAAAAAAGATATTTGGTAAATTTGTAGTCATTTGACCGGTCGCCGTCTTTGTAGGTAGGTAGATTTTCCCGTCTTTCTAGTGTTAAACTAACTATAGTATTCTTGGACGAAGAAATAATGTAGTTGGATTAAAGTACTTTTCTTATATTAAGTAAATATTGTTTTTTTTTTTGTGTGTACTCGCGTCAAATAGAATAACACATATACCCACGCAAGGTGTATAGGGCCAAAAGTTCTAGAACCTGTTTTTTTATATTTTTCTATGACAGCCTAGTAAAATTAATTTTTATGTGTTGAAATAAATAAACCAAACTTATAGACAAAATTTTGATTTAATTAGTGACTAATAATCTTTTATTACAGCCTCTGAAAAAAACGAGCTACAAAAACTAAAAATAAGTGTAATAACTTTAAGATAACAACATGAGGAACAAAATATTATCAACTATTCTCAACCAATGTCTCACCATTTCATAGCATTCGAAGCATACCTACTCAAAAATGTAACACCTATACCCGCATCGGTCTTACAGACCAATTGATGTCCTGTACTAGTACATGTCCTCTTCACACAAATGCTCGCGCTGCACTAAATTGAAGATCGCGACAAATCATGAAGCTACCAGTAAACTCATTGTCTTAGCATTCTCCGTTATTAAAAAAAATAAAAAAATTTAATCTGTCGGTCTGACAGACCAATGGGCGGGTATAAAAAAAAATCTTATAAAAATAAAAAATAAATAATACAAATGTAGTGTAGTGCGTGCCTGCATACAGATAGATATTTTCCCGCGTATTTCAAGTGACTGCACATGTGACGTGGAGCGAGAACGTGACAGGTTGTCTTGTTGCTAGTTTCAATCAATGCGTTGATACGACGACGACGACACTTGTCACTTGTGTTATTATAAGTAACCGGTATTACAAACCCCCGTGAAAGTCTGCTCGCTTGTCTAACAACATCGCTTCTGTTATTTATAAATTGCTTTATACAGTGTTGTACGCGCTTACATATCAAAACTTTAAGTGGTTAAATGTTAAAGCATGGTTTAGTATTTTTCATAAAAATTAATAATTGTGTATTGAGAAATCACTTACCAATTTGTTAATATCTGTAGAAAATATAATGTTTATTGAATTTTTAACCTCTAGAGCATAGGTGTCCAACCTTTTGACCTTCGCGGGCCGCAGAGCGCAAAAAAATGGCGAAAAAATTTGTTAAGGGCCGCAAAAAAATTTGAAGACCTTTTTTGGTTGACTTAATTAATTAAATTATATCTCTGTATCTACACTATGTATACTTTATATATGACAAAAAATCTGAAGACCTTTTTTTACCTGATATCGTTAATTATTTTCATATATTACTTTTTTTTAAATCTTTTGCGGGCCGCACGAAATGTGCTCGGGGGCCGCATGCGGCCCGCGGGCCGCGGGTTGGACAAGCCTGCTCTAGAGTACCGGAAAACCAATATTTTGGTGCACCAGAAAATAATTTTTACCCTATTATAAAGGTTGTTTTTGGGTTTACTATATTTTTGACGTCATATTTGGATTCAGCGTCGAAAAATACATCGAAAACGTATATTTGTATAATGAAAAAAGGTTAGGTATGTACTGTTTAAAATAATTTTTTTTGAATTTTAAATTTTTAACACAGGTTGTTCCCTTCCGGGCCGGAAAGCCAATATATTGGCTCACCCCGTGATCGACACTTTGCTTATAATCAATCAATGATATAAGATACCTTTTATACCAATTTGTCCCCTGAAATCCCGGCCCTCTAAAGGTTAATAAGAACTGACTCCAAAATAAAATTTGACTCAATAAAAGTTGTTGCTAGTCTTTTGCAAAATTCTTAAGAAATATAACACGATATAAATGGTTTGATACATAGACTTAAATACTTCTTCTATCAACAATTTTGAGTTTTCACTAAATATGAACTATAGCAATTTACCAAATTGATTTTTCCTATATTCAATATCACACAATCTTTACATGTAATTGAATAAGTTAAATACACATGAACTTGCAGTCATTGCAATCAGTCGCATCTAATCCACTTTCATTTCTTTCGTTTACATGTCAGTAATGCGACTTGACAGTTGATGTAGGGGGTGAAGGGTATCCCCCCTTTCCACAAGGAAGTTCGCAAATACTGCCCAGACGTACTGGAACTTTGCTAGTACAGTAATATGTTTATTTTAATCCATTCTTTGACGCGTGTGTGTCACATGTGTGACGTCACCAGTAACCCTAAACAGTAGCGTAGGTTATAGAGGTACTGTCCAAGAATTTATCCATTACAAAATATTTTTTAACTCTCATGAAATGTATTGTATAATAAAGTATAGTCATCATGAAAAAAAGAGATTTTAAAGATCCCTGAATCACGTGCGACTATTATTTCAACGACGTGTGTGTCTGTCTGTCTATCTGTTTATTCGTAAACGCTCTACATCCAAAACGGCGAGACTTGCAAGCATGTATAATCATAATTAGAATTTTTGTAATTATACTTGAAACGGCGACTATTATTTCAATGGCGTCTATGTCTGTTTGTCTATCTGTCTGTTCGTGAATGCTCTACATCCAAAACGGTGAGACTTACAAGTATAGATAAACATAATTAGAATTTTTGTAATTATATTTGAAACGGCGACTATTATTTCAATGGCGTATGTATCTGTCTGTCTATCTGTCTGCTCGCGAATGCTCTACATCCAAAACGGTGAGACTTACAAGCATAGATAAACATATTTAGAATTTTTGTAATTATACTTGAAACGGCGACTATTATTTCAATGGCGTATGTGTCTGTTTGTCTGTTCGTGAATGCTCTACATCCAAAACTGTGAGACTTACAAGCATAGATAAACATAATTCGTGTTTTTGTAATTGTATTTGAAACGGTGCTCAGAAGAAAAAAATGTTTCAGATAAAAGTTGTAGAGAATATTATTATCTATAATTTATGTTCTGTTTATTTTTCCCCCCAATTTTTTTTCTTTAATGTTTCACGTTGTTTTAAATTCCATAGCATTTTTCATTAACAAAATAATTGAACATTAAAAGAAAGTGAATATGATTCCACATGTTACGCTCATGTTCGTTAAACCACGGCTGCATTTATCTGGACAGTTGCACATATTAGTGTCATATCGTTCATACTCAATGTCAACTAGAATAGCGTAAAATTTCAGCAGGCAGCGGGACGAGCGACGACTGATTCATTGTACTGTAATGTTTTCGTGTTATTAAATTATGGATGATGTTGTTTTGTTTCATATTTGTGTCCTTTTGTTCTACACACTCAATGGATAATCAAATGTTTATTGCGATCGCTACTTTTTAATTGTATCAAATCGTTATTGACCATTTTAATACATGTATATGAATTGTTCATTCAATTATTTTGGTAAAAATTATTCAGTATAATTTTTAAGGAGGTTGACATTAAATGGTGCGGGGCTGGTAATGCGGGGAACAGTGCGGATAAGCATAGAGTAAAGGCAAGGTGTATCTCTATTTTTTTCATACACTTATCATTTTTTAATTAAATAACGTAGTTCCTAATCATTCTGAAAATCTACAGATGGGTCAGTCCGCGGTAATCGATACCAGATAGTCAAAAAAATATTTTACGAAAATGATTACTAAAATATAAAATTAACAGGCTATTTAACATCGATTTTCATAATGCAAAACAAAATTAGAAAAATGTTAGTTAATTTTCAAAATATTTTTAAAAATTTAAAAAAAATTTCAAAAAAGACAACAAATAAAGTTAAATCACAATAACTTACTTAAGAATAAGTGACGACCGTGGTAAACTATTAAAAGTCTTTGACAATTACATATCAAACGTGACGTTTGACTAAATTAAAAAAAAAATTACCCTCACCAATAATAATGACTAGGAGTGACCGCATTTATTATAAATTTAATGAGTCTATTGATGTATTTGATAAATAATTGTTATAAGTATTAATTAATAATATCAATAAGTAATTAAACACATAAATAGTACTCTTATTGTAACCTTTAATTCAACGTGTCACAACCGTCACAATGTTTGTTGAGTATTAACCAGTTAAATAGATTACTTATTTACCTGATGCTCTTGTGTTACTAAAAAATAATTTATTCGTAACATATTAAAGTATGATTATTATAAAGTAACTTCAATATTTTCACTAAACTTTTGAGATTTTGAATAGAGGTTGCAAGACTTGCAATATATAGCGTCACATCCGTCACAGGGCTTTGAATGCTGGTATTTTTTTGTAAAATAACCATAGACCTTTTATTCTTTCAATATACATTTATTACATTAAAATCTACAGAACAATGGTAAAACCATGTTATTAACTAGTATTATTTAGAAATTATGAACTCCAATCCGAGTTGAAATGTCACACCCGTCACCGCGGACTAACCCAGATATCTTTGTAAATGAATAAAGAATGTATGCTCAAATTTTCATCAAATTCTCTCTGTCATATCACTTTGAAAAGTCTCGAAATTATAGTTCTCATAAGAATGCATGTTAATTTGTTTATTTCATAATTATGAAACTATTCTCCCAATAAATTTGAAATTTTGCATGTTTTTTTTAAATATAAATGTCTTGTCATTTTCAAAGTATCATTGAAATCTCTCAACTGTCAACTTCCTTAATATTTTTACTTTTTTAAAATCAGTAACAAAATCTCGATTAAAAAATTAATTTTGTAAAAAAATAATATTTTTAGCAATGAATTTTTCACCTGAAAAGACATAGTATAAACATACTGCTTGGACATGAAAGAATAAAAACATTTTGTTGTTTATGATAAAATTTAGTGAAAGATCAATCAAAAGTTTTCTTTTTGAGTTCGGTCAGGCGTATTTTTTATACTGCCTGAGGGCTGAAGGTTCTAATCCAGGTCAACAAAAATAGGAAGCTGTTGACATAAAATAAATATATCTATATGTATAATGGTCAGCAGAATTCCAATATGATACACAGTTATAAAATACAATACTCAACGAAATTAATTCAGCAAAATATCATTTTACAATAATGCTATTCTCTTTTTTGGAACATAAATATAAGTTTAATGAATCCTTAGTTTTTGTTACTTTTTACTTTTATCTTATTAATATATTTTTCGGTGAATTTTCAGACATGTTTGTTACCTTTTAGGGGTCATACCAGTGTGAAATTTAAAAAAAAATCAATTTTTTTGCCTTTTTGGAGAGTTTATAGTTTTAAGAATATTCTGTGAAAATTTCAAGGCCGTATCTCTAATACTCTCCAAACAGCAGCCTTCTAAAGAGCGACCGCTCGCAGATTTGAAATGCCCAGGAGCTGACGTTAAATGCGTTTTTCTCGAAATGAGATTTTTCAAATTTGGTGACATTGTAACTCAAAGAACAATTATCCGATTTACTTGAAATTTGAACTGAATACTCTTTAATATATTTACTCTACGATGAACTAGGATATTTTTGATTTTGTGAAAATTGACGATTTGGCATTAAAAATACGACCATTTTATAGGCAATAAAGCAGACATTTTTTTATAACTACGCCATTTTGTTAGATTTTGATATTTTTAGAAAATCTTAGTTCATCGTACAAGAAATACTTTCCAGTTTAACGACATCATTTCATTTTTCAATTTCAGCTACTCCATCGTCCGAAATCATGGCCGCAGTGAAGAAGTTTTTTTTTTGGCGCCTCCGAAGACAGCGCATAAGTCGATTTAGATATCGATATTTTTACGTGAAAAAATTATTAAATACACCTCTAATATAGCTAAATATATTCTCAATTTTCCAACATATTTCATTCAGTATTTTTCTTCCAAAAAATTTCCAGCGTTCACACTGGTATAACCCCTTAAACTACTCAACCGATTTTGATGAAATTTGTAAGGGAGATAACATGCATTCTGATTAAGGACATAGGCTACTTTTTATCCCTACTAGGAGCTTGTAATAATAATTATAATAAAAACAATTAAAAATGTAAAAATGTATGGGTATACATATACAAATAAAGAAGAGCATTTTTTGCTTACTCATTTTAAGAGTAAAAGAATACCCTGATCATTTGATAGGACAATAAAGTTAAACAACGCCAACTAGACGCAATTAAAACTCGCACCCTTTGTATAAAAATAAAAAGCAAATTAAGTGGAATTCACATAAAGTTAATAAAACAGCCCGAATGTCAGTAAATTGTCTAAATTGAAGACCTACCGTTGTTGTGAGATGTGAGACCCCCATGACCGGCACAATTACCGCTAGTTAAGGTGATGGAGGTACTGAACATTACCCCGCCGACAACAGCTGCAGGTATGTGTGCTTGTGCGTGCGTGTGTGTGTATGTGTGTTTACAATGCTCGGTCAATCTGTGACCCCTATGTCAGAATTTCGGTGACTTATTATTTAGTATACAATTTAGATGAAAAATAATAAAATCTTTGTTAATTTTTGTAGAAATAGTAAAATACACTCAATTCTTTTTTTTTATTTTTTGCAAGGTCTAGAAAAAAATTGATTCTGTTTTTACACGATTTCATTTGATTTAGCACGATTAAAAAAGCTATTCGATTTAAATTTTAAAGAAAAATATTTTTATTAACCGTAATCTAGGATTTTTTTTCTATCTGTTATTTATAAAATATGTAGTTTGGGAATTCCCCTTTCTAATTTATTTTCATATCAGCTTAAGTATATATTTTAGTATTGTACGAGTTTTCATTACCTAAACTTGCGATAATTTAATATTTATGTTACTTTTACTTTAAAAATTGAATTGCTTTTTATTTTTATGAAATAAACTATGCATGAATGCACATCAAAATTTAATTTATAGTTTTTTTTGTATGAATCATTTCATTTTAGTTATTTTTTACAGGGTTGAAGGATATTGAACTAATACCCTTTTTTCTATGTACTTCATGTCTTTTTTACACATTTTTTCTGGAACGTATCTACCGTGTAAAAACAGAATTAGGTGTAATAACATTCCTAGCTTCTGTATCTTGACTAATGCGGACAAATTGACGTTACTTACACCAAAAAGCCAAGATTTATTAAAAGAAGAATTTAAAGTATGTATGTACATTGTAATTTAAATAATGATCCGACTGCCTAATTTATTATATTAAATATAAAAATATGTATTCATTTAATGCCCAGTTTATTTCAAACTAATATTAAACTGAAGATAACTATTGTCATTGAAACCGGACATTAATGTAACATACAGAATGTCCCACGACTGTGTCAAAGTTCAATATTTCATTTATTATCATAATTGGAAGAAAACTTAAAATAAAAAAATTGTCAGGTTAGAGAAGCAGCATAGTTTGAAAATAGTGACATTAATACAGGTTGTCCCATAACTGCGTTACAAATCAAAGTTATATTTTTTAAATACAAACTATATCTTTTTATTTGATAATCTAAAAGTATTCATATTTCTAAGTATTTTGATATAGCATGTATGGAATTTTACAGAGTGGTTTAGAAATTATGACCAATTTTGTAAGAAAATAGGAATATTTTCAACACCTTATAATTTTCTAATTACAACAAAAAAATGTTTTCTCTGCTGAAAGTAGTTTTGGCATATTCTCTTTTATTGCAATATTATTTACATTTAATAAAATTGAAACTGTATAGATCTACTTTCTATAAATTTCTATTCAAGTATGTGTGTGTGTGTGTGTGTGTGTGTGTGTGTGTGTGTGTGTGTGTGTGTGTGTCTGTCCGTCTGTCATAACATCGGTGAGTGTGTGATGGCCCTTCGAACTAATCGTAGTTAATCGGGTTCAATTTAAAACACATTTGTTCTGACGTGTGTGCCCGTATTCTTCAATTAAACGTGTTGTATAGGGGTGCCGCTATGTGACCGGCTTCACGTTAGTTCTCCAGGTCGCTATACAGAAGATGCTGCGTGTTAAGGTAGTTCCTATACAGGGCGGGATTTTAAGTTTTATTTTAAAAAATAAATATATAATTTTTGTTAAATTATTTTTTGATGATAGATATAAATCGCTGAACCGATCTTGATGAAATTTGGCAGGGGGGTAGACTGCATCTTGAAGAAGGACCTACGCTTCTTTGCATCCCGATAAAAAATGGATGTGAGACATTTGTATGCATGATAGGTTATATTTTTTTGGCGTAGATATCTATCGAATAAAATTGAAACTAAACAGAAATCTGCATTACCACACGAACAAAGTCATAGAAGTAACAGCTATTTCATAAATAAATAAAATACTATGGACTATGTTTCTTGACTTCTGGGTGTAAGTCGTGTCGATTTGGTCGTTTTATTGGCCAACGTTTCGTCACACATTGCAGTGGACATCATCAGAGCTCTTCTTCTAAAAGAGCCCTGATGATGTCCACTAAATCGACGCGGCTTACACCTAGAAGCCAAGACTCATATCAAGATCAACGCGGAAGCCTTAAGACTTAAATAAAATACTATTTCTATTAAATTATGCTGAAAACAATTTCTTCAGAAAATATTATTGATTTATTATAATTTTTAGCGAGAGAGGGGTTACTAAATCTTATGTACCCTTAAAAGATGAAATGTGGGGGTGGGGGATGGTAAAAAAAATCAAAAAATTAAATTTAAAAAAATAAATAAAATTTTAAAACTAAATTTATTCCCACCCTGTTCAAATAAACAATTTATCCAATATTGACGGTTGATTAGTATATTAAGGTGGTCTAATTACAGTTTAGACTATAGGTATAGGCACTACCTATATAGGGGCGCTCTGTGCGTTATGATTATGAGATTGGTATCGAGCTAGACGTAATGCACACTTACTCTTTCAAAGTTAATGGGGATATATCCAGTATATTCACTCTTACTAATATAATATAATATATACAACAACACGCTGTATCATACGGGTACTTTGTACTATACTATAGGTTACCTATTTTTAATAGAATACTGTCGATTTAAAAGCGATATAATCCTTGTTAGTTTTGTTCACTATATACAATGGTCGAAACGTTGAGAAATGATAAAGTGCGACGCGGAACAAATCTCAAAAATGAAACAATTATGCCCGGTATTATAAAGAAATTGCATGCAAACAATTTCTTTCCATGCAAAGCAAACGCTATCTACTAGGAGTCAAATTGTCTTGATATTTTAAAGCTACAATCTGTGATTGGTTGTCATTTACATTTGACTTCTAGTAGATAGCGTTTGCAAATCGCAAATTTCCATGGAAACAAATTTGCTTGCATGCAATTTCTTTATAATACCGGGCATTATACAATCATAAAACTGCGATAGTTTACGTACAAAAGTATATTTTTGTTTGTTGTGATATTATATAACATATTTTCATAATGTATTTAGAGTGTCACTTATTGTATTTAAGTAAGTAGTTTGAGTTACCTGCGACTTCGTTCGCGTAGAATTTATATAGGTAGGTAGGAGCTGCACGGAAAAAATAATTAGCGAAAAATAACGCGTGATTTATAAAATCCGGGAAAATTTTCGTAAAGTCCTGTTATTTATAAATTTTAAGAAGTTTCAATATACATTGCCGTGCAAAAGTCTTTGGACACTCATTTTTTGCGTATTGTAAATATAAAACTGCAAAAATGGTTAAATGTTGATAAGAGTACTTAATTAAAACTTTTGTAATAATCCTAGCATATCTAAAATACAGCATTTACAATTTTCCATGTTGAGGAAATTTTTTGAATTATATGCCTGAAAGGTCAGGTTTACTCAAATTGAAAGTATTGACGCACAGTGTCTTTCAAGCTAACGAGAAATTGTCTTTTAACTATTTTGACAGCGAGTAAACATATTTTTTTCGCTATTTTGGGACTGAAATTTGTATATTTACATTAAAAATCACAGGTGTCTAAAGACTTTTGCACGGCAGTGTAAATTGATGAATAAACTGCAAACAATACAGCTGAAAACTATATCATAACAGTTTCAGAGAGTAAAATAATATAGGTGTTCGCTTACTATCTGGGATAGATAGTAAAAACTGCAATTCTTACAGTATATTTTTTTCTTGTGACAGAAAAAGAGAAAATAAGAAGAAGAAGGTTAGGTAATACAGATTTCTGTTACAACAGTTACTAGTAAAAATGTAACACACCAATTTTTTTATTTAATAAATTTTTGGTATACCTATAACCTATCTACGTCCTTTCGCAAGATGCAAGCTATCTCCCTGCCAAATTTCATCAAGATCGGTCCAGCGGTTTGGTCGTGAAAAAAGTATATTAATTTTTAATTATTTACTTTAATATAACTGCAAGAGAAATACTTTTTAAATAAAAATAGATTAACAATGTATAATTTAGCTAGGCACGTATTAAGAAAATATGTAACATGCTCTAATAAAATGAAACGAAGCCGTTGGGAAATCTAATGGACACTATAAAAAATATATGGCGTTAAAAAATCAAATAAGGGGTTAAGAAATATAACTCATCCAAAATTAAATAACAAAAATCCTAAGTGCATTAAATAAAATTAAATTTGATATTTTTCACACACAGAATGATCCATTAATATTAATAAACATCATTAATACATAAATAAATACAATTTAATAATCGGTACATTTAAAAGGCAGATCATAAATCAGACAATGAAATTAAAAAAAATAAAAGTAAGTTCTAAAGTTGTAACAATCGAAATTCTATTTACCCTAAGTTTATCTGCGCCACATAAATTACAACTATTAATTTATCAGCGAGTGCAGCAGCACACGTTGCTAAAAGAACTGCCGCTGCTTTTTACCACGGTCCAGTAACATCGTGGACCCCCTCATCCTTTTGTTATAACAGGATTATGCTGTGCACAATGCTGCGCTAAATCGGGACTGATGCACCGGCCGGCCGGTACATGTTTACAGATTCGAGAGAGAAATCGTCGTGTGAACCACCCTCTCTAAACGGCTAAAATAAATTAGGTTAAGGATATGTACATGCATGTTCAGCTCACTTTGCTTTTATACGAAAAAAAGAAACCTAAAGAATTACATTTTTTCCTGTACATCCTGGATAGTAAGTGAGTAAAACTATTTTTTACTTTCTGAAAATTGATAAATAATATAATTTTAGGCAGTTATATTGAGTATCTGCACACATTATTATAGTTTCAGACTGTCAAAAAAAATTTATAATGATAGGTTGTCGCTTATGTATGTACATACAGGAAAAAATGTAATTCTTCAGGATTCTTTTTTTTCCGTGTATCTATGTAAATTCTTATGGAGTAAAGTAAAGCGATATTAAGAGATAAAGTATTGTGCTCAAAAAGGACTAAAATGAATTAGTCAGAGGCCATATACATTATTAATCTTAATATATATAAATTACGTGTCACATTGTTTGTCCGCGATGGACTCCTAAACTACTTAACCGATTTTAATCAAATTTGTACACCGTGTGCAGTTTGATCCGACTTGAAAGATAGGATAGCTTACATCTCACTTTATGATCGCAATATTATTTTATTGCAAATTATTTGTCTTTATCTGTTAGCTCCAAACGTCAACAGATGATGACATCTGTTGACTGGATTGAGTAAGTATTCAATAGATGGCGCTATGTCAAACTTCCAAACGTTTCATATAACCTACAATTAAAGTATAGGTTAACCACAGCAATGCGTGGCCGGGTCAGCTAGTTAAAAATAAATTTTAAAATTGTTATTTACTTAATTTTAATTCTGTTTGTAACCTTTTCATGACTAAACCGCTAAACAGATCTTAATGAAATTTGGCATGGAGGTAGATTGGTTTATGAGGAAAGACATGGGTTATTTTGTATTTCGAAAATAAAATTAATTAGATCTTAAAAAATACAAATTCCACGAGAACGAAGTCGCGACTAACAACTTTAAAGTAATTAATAAATAAAATAATACATTTTAAGATTTGGATTCTGATGTACTAACAACTTTTAGAAGAGCCCTGAATATGTCCACTGCAATGTGTGACGAAACGTTGGCCGAAAACACGACCAAATCGACGCTGCAAACACCCAGAACCCAAGATTCATAACCTATCTAACAGTTTTAATAATTTAACCCATTACTTTTTATTTTTTCGAATTTTTTAATCAAACTCTCAATTCTTGTTGAAAATATGACCAAAAAGATAAATTCAATACAAGACATAATAATTATCAGTCGTAGACTAGATTATTATCATAAGAACTCAATGTCATATTTATAAGGCAGCACTTTTTTAACGACGATCGTCTGTACCTGGATTTATTTTTAAAACTATTGATATTGTTATGCTTTATTTTAGAGATGCCACGAATAGTGATTTTGCCGAATACCGAATACCGAATATTCGGCTAGGCTCTCGGCCGAAGCGCCGAATATTCGGTGATACTTAGTGCATTTTGTGGGCGTATTTGTTTCATTTGCGAGTAGGTCGTGTCACATTAATAATCATTATTGACGAAAATTTTAAGTCAATAATGATTAATTTCAATAATTATTATTATTTTTGAGAAAAATAAAATATTTATTTTTTTATAATTTGATGGATAACAAATAACAAATTTACCAAATAACAAAAAAGAGGACAAAAGTTTCGAAAACTTAAAAAGAGGACAAAAAGAAGACACGTTTTCTATAGAGGACAGTTGGCCAAAATAGAGGACTGTCCTCTTCAAAATAGGACAGATGGTCACCTTAATATAATTAGAGTTTGTTTTAAAAATTATTGTAAGTAGAGAAACTTAAAAAACATATTAGTAATGTAAATCAAATTAACAACGTTATTATGCCAGAGAAATTAGAAAATATGATGTCCTATAAATAGGACACTGGGAACTAACGGATTAATATACCGATTACAAAAAAAATAAATTAAGTATACATATATGTTATATTTAACTTCTTTAGAAACAAATCCAAAACTGCCTATTACACACACACACAAATTCATAGCAGTTTGTGTAGATTTAAACAATAGGAGTGAAACAGTTTCTTAACCATGTCCAATACTTTGGCGAAGTAAAACTCTCGAGGTGGGACTCCTTAGAAATCCGGGCGCTGGTGATGGCAGACCACACGCCACGTTTGTAACATTTATCATATAACTTCGGTACCCTTGCATTGTCCGCAAATCATACAATATTATATACAACGTCGCAGCTAGAAGGGGTGTGCTGTGTCTTTACCCCCCCCCCCTCTCCTCCTCACTCCGTTACCCTGCACGTCTTGTTATTCAAACAAAAACTTGCTCCAAAAGTATTTTAATTATTATAAATAACACTATGTAACAAAAAAGTTCACAGAAATTTGAATAGGTGATTTAGAAGGTATTTGTCATGCCGAAACCGAATTCGTTGCCCAAATGATACCGTCACGTCAAGTTTTTTAGATATCCGAACCTAAAAGTCCCAAAAATGACGATTTTGGCAATGTTGGGGAATTTATTACTAAGTAGCTAATTTTTTTCTGAAGTTTTCTTTCATGATTTCGAATAGTACTATCTTTTCTCTATAAAATGATTTTTTACATTTTACTATGCGATTTTTCTTTACCGAAATATACTACTTTGAAGATATATGTAGTAAAGTTCAAAATCGATTTTTTTTTACATTTTTCGGAAGAACCACATTTTAAAAATATGCTCTTAAATTTTCAGAACAAAATTTAGAATATTTCCAAAGTTACAGGCATTTATCGTTCGACGAGTGCACATGGCTATAAGATGGGAAACAAACGTTTTAGCGTTTTTCTCGAAACCATGTTTTTGAAATTTCGGGGAAGCACTGACTCAAAACTATTCAACCGATTTGGCTAAAAATTTAACTAGTTATTCTACATACACATATCTATATACCTAACCTTTAAAACATTTAATTTTTTAATAATAAATTAATTTTTTTAAACATTTTATCAACAAAAAAAATTACATTTTGAGAACTTTTTTTTCATAAGTCCGCTATTTTTTTTTTTTATTATTATGTATATTATTGGTTAGTTCATTAAAATAAGGTCTACACAATAATACTATTTTTGATTTTTTCATTTCAAATGACTACGGAAGGCTGTGTGCTTCCCCGAAACAGCTCATCATTCTTTAGAGGACTCCACTTTGACATTACATATTGTAAATAAATAAATGGAAAATTAAATAAAAAAAAATTGTTTTGTATCATTTAAAGTACTAAAATAAATATGTAAAAGTTACAAAACGATAGTATATTATTTACTTGTTAAAATAAGGTCACGAAAAAAAGTCGAAATTTCGGCCGTCACACCGGTCTACTACCTTAAGAATAAAAGTATTAGATAGTTTGATTACCTTCAAAAAATGCTCCTTGGAAAATTTTTGTTAAGCTGACTGTTACGGAGATAATTAAAAAAACTAATTGCACCCTTACTTTCAAGATGTCGGAATCTTTCCGAATCCCGAAAAATGAGTTTTAGAGTCACGGATGAACCCTCTACGAACCCACCTAAAAAAATTGTTGCCTACTCAAAATGCACGGTTAAGTGACGCTTTGACTGTACCTACTAATTGTAAGGTAAAAACGCTCTAGCAATTAAAAAAAATGCAGTAATAACTAACTAAATTTATATATGTACAATGTACATACATAATATTTATTTTATTTAATGTCACACATATTTTATGAACACATATTTGTACAAAAAAAATATAAAAATAAACATATAATAAGGTTAGAAGAGCATTAACTTAATTTCAGGTCGAAATAAAAAATGACAAATTTTTATTGCCTCGCTATTGATAAAAATATATCATTGAAATACAGACACGGCCTGTTTCACTTACCGCAAAAAAAAATGGCAAAAACCTCAACAGTCGCATAAATCAAATTTACGAGTGTTTAATCCGGGAAAGGGTCCGCGCACGCCGCTTAGAGCAAATAAAACAAAAAAGCATGTACCTGGAGAGATAACCGATTTACATGCGGCTCGACACCGCGACGCGACGTACAGATTTCATATCAAATGACAGTGCGGAATAAAGGTACCTACTACCTCTATGTATTTGACGCATGTTTTTTTTCAACATTTTTTTCCACTCTTTTTTTTTGTTGATTCACTTAAATATATGATTATTTTGTATTATGGATAGAGTAAAGTTGGTATATATGGAACACCATTCATGTTTTAGGTAAGAAAACTATGGTAATATTATTTAAAATCAGCACTTATCATTTTATTGGACAGAGATTTTAATCTTTTAACGAGATCGAGCAAGCAAAAATAGAATTCTTAAAACACCATTCATATTTTAAGGCTGAACATGCTATTTGAATTGCCATAAGAATTACTAAAGAGAAATTACGGTTTTGTATTTTAAGTTCAGCTCTGACCAGTATTAATAAATCATTTAGAAAAAAAATAATTTTTCTATGTTATGACATACTTAATTTTTCAATTTAATTTTTTTATCTATTAATAAAAAAAATCTGAAAATGTGTGTATTTTTCTTGATATGATAAAACTCAATATATAACAAAAATTCATGAAAAATACGGAGAAAAAAATATACCACGGCATAGATATTTGTTTAAGCTTTCTAATTTTATAATAATTCTACAATTTTCATTGAAAATATTGATTGTAAGCCTAAAAACATAAGAACTATTTCTATCCTTTGTAGCTTCATCTCTGTTTAATTTCGAGAATATCCTATTTTTCGTTCGATTGTCAATTGTCACTGAATTACTTGTATATGTCATTTCCCCACAGGGCTAGACTTGTGCAAATAATTTTTGTTTTCTACGGTGACGACATCTCGTGGAATTTAGTTTCGGAAAAATCGGCATGAACAGCCTTAACGAGATCGAATAGACAAAAATAGAATAAAAATAAAAATCTAAAACAATCCAAAATCAGTATCTTAAAAAGTGCGTTTTTCATAAAAAACTGACATGTTGTATATTTATATGAAAGAAAACAGTATACAAAAAATTGGAATTATTGACCATCCCGTTATTAAGATTTAACCAGATTTAACTACCAAACCATTACATAAATTACAGTATTGTTGACAATGTGGCAACAACGTATTCATTTGATTATAGTAAAAAATACACGAAATAATGAAATAATTTTTTACAAAATATGATAAGTGGATTGAAGGGAGTTATAATCGATTTCATTAATTATTAATATATTCTGTGGTAGTTTAGATGATAAAATATAATCATTTGACAAGTAGTTAATAGTAGATAATGTACAGCGTTGCCATGATCATTTCTCGAAATTAAAAATATGTACTCATGGCCTAATGTGATCACATTATGATGGACCAACTACCTTAATATAAGAAAAGTACTCTTAATCGAACTACATTATTTCTTCGTCCAAGAATACTATAGTTGGTTTAAGAATATATTTCTTATCTTAAGAAAATATTGTTTTCGTTATATACAAAACAAGGTTTACTTGGCTCCAGTAAACCTTTCTACCTGTGTACACATTTGCCGCCCATTTATATCAGCGCTCTAGGATATAGTAAATAACCTAGTCCTAATGGATCAATCATAATATATAATAAATACATGCATAGACTAAAATCACATAACATTTATACTAAATTAAATCCAGGCTGAAAAAGACGTCGCGTCGTCGTCACACGACATCACCATTCAAGGTTTTTCGAGCGTAATAATTAAAAATATGCAGGCACGGTGCGGCCCCCAATATACACCGGGTGACTCATACAAGGTGCTGTTGTATCCAGCAGCAGACAATCACTATTTCTACTATTACTACCCCCTTTTCAACCCAAACCACCCACCGAACACCCCTCCCCCCTCCTGACGAATTCGTACGCACCTCATGTCACATACTGCAACCCGCTCTATATGTGCGAATACAGTGGCGTCAAAAAAAGAAAATTATATTTATTTCTTGAGTTGAATTTTTAAACGGTTTTGATTTTTGATTACTTACAAGAAAAACTTTTTTATTCTACACCCTGTCCTAAAATATCAATTTTATGAAAACAATATCATACAGTAAGCGTAGTATAATTTAAAAATGTTGAAAATAATATATTTTTTACGAATTTTTTATAATTTATAAAAAAAATATTTTCAACAGAATATTAAAGATGTTTAAGGAAAATAATGCCCAGTTTCATGAATAACAGATACATGTATCTTACGATAGTAAAATTTAAGGTAAACTATAGCGTAAAGTTACTAACTAATGATATAATAAAAGAAATACCATAAAAAAATAAACAATGCATGTGTACAGAAAAAAAAGAAACCTGAAGAATTACAAATTTTTCCTGTACATCCCGGATAGTAAGCGACAACTTATTGTTATAAAATATTTATTACAATCTGAAACTGTAATAATGTTTGTAGATACTCAATATAAATGGATAAACTGCAAATATTACAGCCTAAAATTATATTATTACAATTTCAGAGACTAAAAAACATTTTATAAGGTTTCTTTTTTTCCATGTATATATATATATATATACTTAAATTTGTGTGTCATTATTTTGGATACAAAAAATATTTATTGCACCCCTGCAAAGAAAGTGTCACAACTCAAAAATGTCATATTTGAGATAATTATTCCAAATTACTATTCGCAGCGTGCACGATGACAGCGCCAACTAGCGATTGCAACTAGGGACTTTAACATATTAAACAATAAAATAATTTCAATAAAATATCGTAATATATACCTACATTTTAGAAGATTATTTATGATTATTGGCTATGTGCACGAAGTCTATTAGCGCCGCTAGCAGCGGGTAATAGAGAAGGATTCAATGGATTCAACTCTCTTTTTATCATTGTTGAATATCGTGAAATTTTTTATTAAACAAATATCATTTAGTTTAGCTGTTTGCATATAATATAAATAGCATAGTATAAAAGGTACCTACGTGAAAATTATTTATTTTGGGTATTTTTTTTCTCTTTAATTATAATAAAGAAATAATTAATTCGTTTACATTGACAGCATAACTCAAACTATAACTACGGCGCCGTTGATTTTGCAATGTTGCTCACCACGAGTATTCGCATCGACATTATTTCTAACTACACCCCCTTGCACATAGTCTATGTCTATAGTGTAGTTGACCTTTCTATTTTCAGTTAAAAACGAGCCTGTTAAAAATGACAGTTAGTCCACCCAAAGTGTTATTTTTCGCCACGTCGTGTGCTGTGATCGATTTCGTTTCTCCCACTACCTACTTTGCACCCAGCGAATATATTTCTACTAAAAATTGTCATTAATGTACATCGTGTACCTTTCGTCAAAACTAGCATATTCTAAAAAAATGTCACATTTTTTATTTTATTTTTAAATACTTAATCACTAACTAAGCGTTTTAATAGTTACTATTTTTCAAACATCACAGGAATACTGAAATATTTAAATTAAATACTATGTATCAGTCCTTTTCCTATACTACCTTTACAATTTTGATTTACCTAAATTGTTATAATATATGTCATTTATTTCTATTTCCTCAAAACTAATTTTTTTAGTTGTGACACTTTTTTGCAGAGGTGCGATATATTTTTTTTTTTGGTCGATCATGCACGACGCCCCTGTATAATAAATGCACACGCATGTGTTAGTGTGTACGGTTTGACTTTTGTCGCCTGGACTCAATCACGTGTCACCCCACATCGGGAGTTGTCGTCTAACCCCTATTCCCACACTACTACTACTATATATACGCTTGCCGTTACCTTTTGTGTCCTGGATAGGATCAGAGTTGGATTTCGGTGATAAAGTGTTTAATGTAATTACTGCGCGATGCGCATTACCAATGTAAATCTGTCTCTATATATGCTCACATGCTGTCTGGTTTCATATTCTCAATGTTGGTACCAGTGTGTGTTGGAAGATGAATAATACATCAGTGTCTATTTTAGAGATTATCTATGGTAACGCCATTTAAATATTTTAAAATTTTAAATGGAAATGCGAATACAAATTCAAAAAATATACCTATATACTGACGTTTTGGTAGAAACGTTGACTTGGGACAAGAAATCTTTGTTCTACACGGAAAAAATATTGTAATAAAAATTACTATGCTTTATGGTACTGGAAGGACGGTTCAGTATTATGGTAAAAATTGCAATGTTATTATGCAGTATTATTGTAAAAATTGCAATGTTCATTCAAATTTTTATTAGAATATTAGTAAAATTGTAGAGATTACAAATTACATTTTACTATAATATTAATAAAAATTTTAATGAACATTGCAATTTTTACCATAATACAGAACCGTCCTTCCAGTACCATAATAACATAGTAATTTTTTTACAATTTTTTTTCCGTGTATACACTCATTTTTTGTGTATTGTAAATATAAAACTGCAAAAATGGTTAAATGTTGATAAGAGTACTAAATTACAACTTTTGTAATAATCCTAGCATATCTAAAATACAGCATTTACAATATTCCATGTTAAGGAATTTTTTTTAAATTATATGCCTGAAAGGTCAGGTTTACTCAAGTTGAAAGTATTGACGCACAGTATCTTTCGAGCTAACGAGAAATTTCACGTCAGAGTTTTGAGATATTCTAACCTAAAAGTCCCAAAAATGACTATATTGGCAATGTTAAAGAATTTATTATCAAGTAGGTAATTTTTTTCTAAAGTTTTCGGTCATCTTTCCTCTTTAAAATGAGTTTTAACTTTTTACTATACGATTTTTTTTAACCGAGATGTACTAGTTTAAATATTTTTGTTAATAGAGTGTAGTATAGTAGATACAATGAACTTTACTACATATATCTTCAAAGTAGTATATTTCGGTAAAGAAAAATCGCATAGTAAAATGTAAAAAATCATTTTAAAGAGAAAAGATATTACTATTCGAAATCATGAAAGAAAACTTCAGAAAAAAATTACCTACTTAGTAATAAATTCCCCAACATTGCCAAAATCGTCATTTTTGGGACTTTAAGGTTCGGATATCTAAAAAAAACCTGACGTGATGGAATCATTTGGGCAACGAATTCGGTTTCGGCATGACAAATACCTTCTAAATCACCTATTCAAATTTCTGTGAATTTTTTTTGTTGCACAGTTAAATGTATATAGATTAGTATCCAGTAACGGCAGTAATCAAATATCAACAAATATTTCTAATTCAGTACATTTAATTAAAAATTACCCAAGATTGGTACATTATAATATTATTAGATGAGTATATTTCTTATAGTAAGAAAATATTGTTTTCGTTATAATTAATAATAAAACAAGGATATATAGTTTTGTAATATATTTGTTTATTTACCCACGTATCAACCCCTCAATCAGTGGCACCGGTCCTGTACAGGACACCCCATAAAGCACCGTACGGGATACCTCCCGTCTGTGTACCTAATCGCGTAAATCAAAAATACAGGAAGAGTGCGCGCGCGGTGTACTGAGCCGTGTGCATCAGAATAGAGTTTAATTGGTCCACCTTTGTATGAATATAATGGTGTATGTACATGGATTTTCTATTATGTTACTGTTGTTTTTATTTAGAAAGATTAAATATTTTTCCCAGTGTTGTTGTATTTTGTTTACAACATGTTTTAATATTTTTATTATGTTTTCAATTTTATTTTTGGTTTCTTACATCCAATATACATCCATACTAATATTATAGGTAAATACGAAAGTGTGTCTGTCTGTCTCTCTGTCTGTTTTGTTACCTTTTCACGGGTAAACCGCTGTACCGATCTTAATGAAATTTGGCAGGAAGATAGCTTACATCCTGAGAAAAGACATAGGCTACTTTGAATCCTAAAAATGCATCCCCTAAAAAATTGAGAGTGGAAATGTTTGTGTGAGAAAAAAAATTTTGTTTATAAATATTTCACCACCTGTCACATATGAAGGCTTGTATAGTATAAGTAAAGCCGATTTTTTTAATATATAACATATTTTACTAAAAATAGTATGTTCATAATATGACGTTTTTTTTTTTAATTTTAACTTTAAACGAAATCTAACATTCAAATTTTTTTTTGTAAATATTCAATTTCGTACAATTTATTATAAAAATATCAACTCAAATAAAAAAAGAAGAAACATGTATATTTGTAATGGAGTTCACTTAACTGTTCAGTAAAGCGGTTCAGTTTTATTGCAGTTCAATTTTTTTAATTTTTCAAAATATATTTAGATTTATCAATTAATCTATCTTAACCAATTACTTCTTGACTTTTTATTTCTTTGTATTTTTTGATCAAGTTCTCAATTCTTGTTGAAAATATGACCAAAAAGATAAATTCAATACAAGACATAAAATTATCAGTCGCAGATTAGATTATTATAATAATAATTTCATTTTGAACTAAAAAGATTCATGAAAAAAAAAATTCTAAACAACTTTATTAGCAAGTTGAAATGATTTTTTTTCCTGCAAAAAGCAAATTTTTTTTCAAACCTGAAAAATTACAATTTTTTGGGTTTTTCTTAGTTCACGTAAAAGAAAAATATATAAAAATTAAAATTTTCTTTGGTATTTTGTCTCAGACAAAAATTACGAACTTCATCTTTCCCGCCGATTGGAGACTGCGATTGCAAGGTGTTGCAGAAATGTACATATAATCATATAAATTGGCTACGTTTGAATATTTTTTTCTTAATAATTTTTTTTAACGTTCAAATATTCAATAAAATAATGTGAAAAGTTCGCTACACTTCATTATTTTTTTCTGTCCTAAAAAAAATTCCAAAAAGACACTTTTTTAGGCCTCATCTAGTAGGATACCCCCTTAAAAAACCGTAATAACTAAAATACAAAAAAATAGAACAAAAAATAAATATTTCCCACCACAAATTAAAAAACACCATTCGCGACTATACACAAAAATAATTAAGGTAATTTTTCTCACTCCGCGCCCATCAACAACACGAATCCAGGTCAAGATACCATAATCTTTAAGCGCGGCACGAGACGAGCGCAAAGATTCATACGAGCTCATATATTTACCCGCGCGTATTTTTACCACACTTTCGGCCGGTAATATAGAGACCTGTCATCATATATCTCAAGCAATTAGGCGGCGAGAGAGCGCGCGCGCGCGCGTGTATTTGCTTAATTTGATTTTCAATTTGTATCATTCGCGTCGTTTGCTGTAATACATTGTAATGACAGCTTCCATTAGAACCTATATACAGTCGCTGTTTCTCTCATACATGCATGCAATATGTGTACGTTATGTTACCGCCCGTACCGCGCCGTCCACCGCGCCGTAGTAGTACTGTGTATGACGCTTATTTGATCCGCCCCGTGTCTCTGCGTATAGGCTGTCCACAAAGTTTATACAGTATTTAATTTTAAAGTGGACAATAGGTATGATGACTAATTAAAAAAAAACTATTCTATGATGATCTTACGTGTCTCCTATTTCCAAAAAAGATACTAATTTCTGCAGAAAAAGGTTTAATCGCGAAAATTGACTATTTCAAAACTAATTTTGAGTTTGACGCCAAAACGCTCGCAGGTTTCACTTCAGAGTTGTGACGTCACACTCCTTGTCAACAATAATCAAACATTCAGAGTTAGACAATAATTTAATTATTTTGTGTGTTAACAATGAATTCCAAAGTATATAAGTTCTTAAATAAGGTATGTACCTTAAAAGACGTTTAGTGATGCGTGACTTCATTCGCTCTGATTGGTGTTCTATTTAACATAACGGATGGTTGTATTTTGCATTTTTATTTTAACGAAAATGATATTAATTTCAATTATATAAGTATATAAGTTCTTAAATAAGGTACATATGTACCTAATAATCTTGTAAGAAGAATTAATATTGTCATTCGCTCTGATTGGTGATCCATTTAGCATGACGGATTTCTGTATTTTGCATTTTTATTTTAACAAAAATTACATTTTAATATAAAATAAATACATTTTTTAGAATCTTTTTAACGTATTTCATTATTAAAAATCATAATTTCAATGATATTTAGTTACTGGCATCGTGCCTATATTAATATATAACATGTACATTTAAATTACATAATTTGTCAGCTTTTATTTGATACCCTACATGAATAAAACAATTTTTTTTTATATCTCTAATTTTATTTGTATCTCAAGTTTATGATTCCACTAAAAAATGCCAAATCTCAGGATTTTTTTAGGTAAAACGTTTCAATAGCTAGAAGGCTATGACAGACAGACAGACAGACACAATGTTTTTTTCCGATTTCGGTGCGAGAACACAAATATGAATTTACTTTTTAAAATATGAATTTTTTTTTAAAGTATATTAAATATATTTCAATTAAAATCAAAAAGGAAATATAATAATTATAGCTAAAAGGCTACGACAGACAAACAGACAGACAGACAGACAGATAGACAGATAGATCGACAGACAGACAGACAGACAGATAGACATATAGAAGGACAGACAGTGTTATTTTTCCGATTTCAGTATGAGAACACTAAAAATGAATGTATTTTTTAGAACATAAAAAAAAAATACGAGCATATGAATTAATATCATATATATCATATATTTGATTAAAATCAAAAAGAAAATATAATAATTATAGCTAGAAGGCTACGACAGACAAACAGACAGACAGACAGATAGACACAGTGTTATTTTTCCAATTTCGATACGAGAACATTAAAAATAAACGAGCATATGAATCAATATCATTCGATTAAAATCAAAAAGGAAATACATAATAATAATTTAAAACTTGATGCAGAGAGTGTTAAAAAAGAATAAAACACCAATTACGTACAAGTGTCTGAATATAAAATAAAATAAAAAGTCAAGAGATAAAATAGAAAGAAAATACACGCACATAACACAAAATAGCTGTCCCTTTAAAAATCTATACAACCGCGCGACGCCGACTGCACCTTGATCACTCTAAAATACAACCACAATCTTTTTTGTTATATAGGGGCAAGAGACGAGAGGGGGGGAGGAAATACACGCGTCAACTTGCACACGGTGCTAGAGCTCTCTGATGTCAATGTAGAAATAATGACGATTATATATAGGAAAAGTAATTTTCCCCTTAATTTGCATACTTGATGAAAATCCCATAGTGGCGACGTCATTTCAGGCGTCGGTATGCTTGTATGCTACACCCCCTTTTACCCCCTCCCTCTGAGCACTGCGGGATGTTGCTGTACACATGGGTACTCACCTCTTTATTACATTTTTGCTGCGTGCGTGTGTGTCTCGGCTATTCATCTTTGATATTTAATTATTTAGGTTTGAATACGTTTTAAACCTTTGCGGTCATCGCTAAATTGTCGTTTCGGTTTTAGAGATAATTTCTTAATACGTTACACGTTTAATCATGTTTACGGGGTTTCATTTACCAGCGTTATTATATTGGAATTTTGTTTATAATATACATTTATTTTATAGAACGCGGTGTGGAATACAAATTTTATTAAATTACGTTGATAATGTTGTTTGGGGTATTTTAAATTAATTCACTTGCTCCTTTTTATATTATTTATAATAATAACAAGCGCGTTGAATCCGGTGTTACCTGGGGATGTAAATATAATCTATAATAAACCTATTAAACATTGTTTTCACATATCGTTAAATATTTATGCAAATTATATACCTAAATCTTCCTCGTGAAATACGCTATCAATTAGTGAAAACCGGAAAACAATCCGTTTAATAGTTACTGAGAAAATCGTGTACAGACAGATAGACACGGCGAAGGATTTTTGTTTTTTTTTAACTATGTAAAGATTATAAAAAAATAAAATATAACTGATTTTTAATATTTCGTTAAATTGTAAATTAATTTCATATCAAAAAAGGTGCGATTGGTTTCATGCGACTTTCTTATACGTGTGTTTACTTATATTAAAAAAAAAGATTTATGTCTAGCTAATAAAAATTCAACTGAGTGAGCATAAATTATAGAAAATAACGTTCTCTACAATTTTTTTCAAATAAAATGATATGATTCGTTTTCGATTGTTAAAAAATTTAAGAAAATTGATCCTAAATAGAAAATTCCACTAATTTATATTTTGTTATTTTTGAGTTACAGACCGACACACAGACATAATGGATATTTTCATCAAAATCTCAAATAAAAACTGTTTGAAAATATTGAATGAAAAGTTATACAAAAAACATAAAATAAGTTTGTTAAATTAAGTTTATTGAAAAGTAGGAATCATTAAATCATTAAAATTGAATTTAAAACTTTTTGAAAAAAAAAATACATAAGTGCGGTGAAAGCTGATATTTTTATTTTTTTTAAGATTCAATAATATTTTTTTTCGATGATATGGGTAACTGGCAAATATTTTTACGATTTTATTGAAAATTTTATTAAAAAAATTACAAAACGTTTACAAAATTAAATTTCTTTAATTGAATAAAATATCGACTTTGGTACAATTTAAACATTTTATTTGTATAAGTTCATTTCTTATTATTATGTTGATCTCTATTAAACATATTAGCAAACTTTACAATGGTACATCCATCCACAACTATTTAAAAAATAAAATAAAATCACCATAATAAAAATGATCATGCACTCCTTACGAAAGGTAAGAAACCGAAAGCGAGCGAGTGAGTGTATATGAGAGAGAGGGTGGGAGATAATCAAGAAGAGCATATAATATAAGAATTGAGATGTAACGAGAGATGTGAAGTTTGCAGCAAGTAAACAACATGTCTGTGCTGGTATTGCCCAGCAAATGAGTGGCTGCACTATCTGCTAGTATCTTGTTATGAGGACACCGCCGTCCAATATCCTCGCCGGACCGGCCGAGGAAGTTAGATAATGCGGTTATAGCGTCGCTCCACAGACACATTTCAGATAAATACACATCCACCCCTAACACCCCCTCCCCCTGACCCCCTCCTTACAAACCATACACACATACAGAGCCGTTTTAACATCTTACGAAATTATTTCATTCTTACCGATTATCATTAAAATTATGAACTTTTTAATAAATTCCATACTACACAGGTAGAAAGGTTTACTTGAGCCAAGTAAACCTTGTTTTGTATATAACGAAAACAATATTTTCTTAAGATAAGCAATAATCTCTTAAACCAACTATAGTATTCTTGAACGAAGGAATAACGTAGTTGGATTAAGAGTATGTTTCTTATATTAAGAAAATATTGTTTTCGTTATATACAAAACAAGATTTTCTTGGTCCAATACAGTTTTTTTGTGTGTAAAATGTGAAAAATATCTTTGTTTGATATCTTTTTATGACTAAACCGGCTGAACCGATCTTGATGAAATTTGGCAAGGAGATATCTTGCATCCTAGGGAAGGACATACGCTAATTTGTACCCCAATAAAAAATGAGTGTGGGATTTTGTACACGTATTTTATCTAATATCATAACAGAAATCTGTATTACCTAAACTTCTTCATGGGGTTTATGTCATGTTAATTTTCTAATTCTAAATTCCACACAAAACTGCATTATTTTTTGATTTAGCATTGAGAATTTTAAATTGCAATAGGCATGACGACTAATTTAAAAAAAAACTATTCTATGATGATCTTACGTGTCTCCCATTTCAAAAAAATACTTATTTCTGCAGAAAATAAAGATTTCATCGCAAAAATTGATTCTTTTAAAACTAATTTTGAATTTAAGGTGACATTTCAGAGTTGTGACATCACACTCCTTGTCGACAATAATCAAACATTCACAGTTAGATAATAATTTAAATATTTTGTGTATTAAAAATGAATTCCAAAGTTCTTAAATAAGGTATGTACCTAATAATCTTGTAAAAGGAATTGATATTTGTCTAAAATATAAGACGTTTACTGATGAATGACATCATTCGCTCTGATTGGTGTTTCATTTAACATGGCGGATTTCTGTATTTTGCATTTTTATTTTAACAAAAATTACATTTTAATATAAAAATAAATACATTTTTTAGAATCTTTTTAACCTGTTTTTATTATTATTTAAAATCATAATTTCAATGATACTTTGTTACTGACATCATGTCTATTAGAAGCCATTTCAAATGTGGTGCCGCTAGCCCTAAGTCCGGTACACGGTGTGCCCCACACCCACCGTTTAAGACGGTCCTGCACACACCCGTCTTAAGCGCGCGCTGTCATCGCCTAATGACCTGAGAGATCTACATCTTGTTCAGACACGGGACATAATGATAATGTGTATATATACATACAGCAACAGTCATATTTTCGGATAGCCTCTCCGTAGGGACAACTACGGGGTTTTGTGTTATGATTAGCAGTGTCTCTATTATAGGTACTTATTTGTTGATACGGCTTTTATCAGTAGCATGCACTCACTAAGTACGTTATGAATGGACGTATCACGTTGACATTTTTATCTTACGTGGTACTCTTGAAGAAGAAGTGTTTTAAATTTCGAAAAACATTAAATACGTGTTTTTTTATTTTGGTTAACAAGGCGTTTTAAGGGTAGAAAACACATTCGAATGTTTAACCCCATTTAGCACAATGCTAACTAACTAACGCTACTTATGAGTGTCATGTTCTTATGCGGTGTTTACACCAAAAAAAACAAAACAGAAACATCGTATCTTTAAAATACTTCGTATTTAAAAATGTATAGGGTTTTTTGCTTTTTTGTCAAAAAAAACACCGTGTTTCTGTTTTGTTTTCTCGGTGTAAACACCGCATTACATTTTTTAATTTCTGTAACATAATTTCATTGTCTGCGTGTTTTTGAGATCGCTAATGACGATTTTGACATTAGTTTAACGAAAATGGTGGATAAAATCACAGAAGTTTCCAAAAACTTTATTTAACATCACTTGCAAAGTTTATTAAATACCTAATTACGATTTTGATAACAGTTATATCAATTTAGAAGTGGTGGATGAAAAATTTAAAATCTAGGCAAATATCGGTGGGTAAACTGTATAATTGGAAAAATTAAAAAGATATAATAATACTGTCTTCATAAGGATCAATTTCTTAAAATTTCATGATTTGTTTATTGTTTCTGTCATTTGAAAGAAGGGTGTTAAGAAGTTTGCGATCTCAAAATCACGCAGACAATGAAATTATGATACAAAAATGTCGTAAAAACTGTAAGAGAAATGACACTCATAAGTAGCGTTAGTTAGCATTATGCTAAATGGAATTAAACTTTCGAATGTGTTTTCTACCCTTAAAACGCCTTGTTAGCCAAAATAAAAAAAAACACGTGTTTAATGTTTTTCGATATACTACGTGTGTGCAAAATTTCAACAAAATCGGCGAGTGGCACTTAGGTAGTTTTACTTTAAGATACGCTACTCAGAAAAGAAAGTCAATTATTTTTAAGAAAGAACAAAATAAAAACCCACTTCAAAAACTGTTAATTTAAATTATTATATAATGTTCAGTATTTTATTAAATATTTATTTTCGACACAGTAATTGAAATTGATTGGTCAAACTTATCACTCGTTTAGGAAACTGAGCATAATAATATACAGAAAATTTAATCAAGATTAAAACGAAAAAGTTCAGACAAGTAGAATATAAATTAAAATAATTCGACTGTTTTCAAAACAAATATCACAAAAAATTAAAAGAGTCAAAAACTGACAAGTTCAAAAATATCTCGTTCAAGTCAAGTGAAAACAATAGGTTATACGATTCGCTCTACCTCATATTCACTTTGTTAGGAGATGTTGACCAAAACAAACCATACAAAAATAATCATCGACAAAATCCAGCGCTATAGAAGAAGTCTGTGAGGAAATCTATTGTCAATCAAGTCTGATCGCTGACTCGCATGCGTCCAGTCTTTGAAATGTTTCACACGGTCACTTTTCTACAATTGCAACAACAAGAAGTTAATTCCAGTTTTTATAATTTGTGGGAAAATAGAAAAAACCGGTTTAAAAAATGAAGAATGTATTTAAATTGTATTTAAATCGCCTTTGTCTTCGTCCACATGTTTTGGCCAAATTCCATTGAGAAATTCGTCAAATTCGCAATTCTATAGTAAATTTTATTCTGGAGTTAACTCCTTTTTGGCCCAAATAGTTGAAAATTATTTTTTTTTAAGTAAGGAAGCATTGAATAAGAACAATTTTCAAGAAAATTAGTTTATTTCAAGAAAAAACACAGTAACGAGTGTACTAACTAAATTCTAAGCCCAAAAACAAAGAGTCAGCTCCAGGAGTTAACTCCATTTTTACCCAAGCGAATGAAGCAGCTAACTCATTCTAGCGAATACCTCGAGAACTATCAACGGTAGGTAACTCTTTGTTGAACCAAATGAAAGAATGATTTTTTTGCCCCCAAGAAACAGTTGTTAACTCTGTTTGGCCTAAAAATGGAGTTAACTCGTTGTTGCTGCAAACCCCTCAATTACACTGGTCAACAAAAAAAAACTTTTGTAAGTAACAGAGATCTGAATAAGTAACTTAGGAAGCTTTTGGCATACTGAAACCAAATTTGTTGCCCTGTTTCAGGGTTTTGAGATATTCTAACCTTAAAGTCCCATTGGCAATGTTAAAGAATTTATTACCAAGTAGGTAATTTTTTTCTAAAGTTTTCGGTCACGGTAACAAATAGTATTATCTTTCCTCTTTAAAATGAGTTTTAATTTTTTTACTGTCCGATTTTTTTCTAGTCGAGATGTACTAGTTTGAAGATATGATATTTTTGTTAATAGAGTGTATTATAGTAGACACATATCTTCAAAGTAGTATATTTCGGTGAAGAAAAGTCGCATCATTTTAAAGAGAAATTCATTTAAAATCACGAAAGAAAACTTAAAAAAAAATTACCTACTTAGAAATAAATTCCGCAACATTGCCAAATCGTTATTTTTGGGACTTTTATTAATAAAATTATACATTCAGACACACACAGCCGCCATGCGGAAATCAACTTTTCTTTACATTTTAAAGGTAGTACAATCAGAATCTGCTCTTATCTCGGACACGTTTTTTTCGACGGTATTACATTACTTCCATTTCTTCGAACATGTAAGTAAAAAACTCGTTCGTGTGAAGCGTCTTCCATTGTCTCTATGGTACAACGTTATAGAGAAAAGGAGAAAGGGGAGATCTCCCGGTTAGGGTGTCCGTTCCAGACATCGGTACAAATGGAAGTAGATCAGCTATCCGGCATGATGCACAACACCTACTTTGTTTTGTTTCTGCTAAAGCGCGGTAACTGTTTTCAGAATATTCGCGTGTATTTGTTCACTTGTGTGTGAAAAATGTGAGTAGATTTGTAAAACTTTGTTTTATATAGACTATTTGCTCAAAAAAAGTTACGTATAATATACTCATGTGAAGCATCCACGTTTCAATGGCTAAATGTTTGTTCAGTCGAGTTTTAGAAAATTGTTGCAGGCAAATGTATTCTATTAGTAGTACACCCATAGAGGGGGGGGAGTAGTTGTAAGGAACAGAAGTATTGGAAAAATATGTTTTTATTATCAGATAAGTTATAAAAACAATCAAAAGCAAGCATCGGTCTTGAAAATTTTTAAATTAAATGTACTGGATTAGAAATATTTGTTCATATTTAATTACTGCCATTACTGGATAATCTATATCTATAAAAGAGTTTGTCCTTAACCACTCACTCACTCACTCACTCATATATCAATGTACAGCCCAAACCCCTGGACCTAGAAACGTGAAATTTCGTAGGTGCCTTCCTTTTATGATGTAAGCACCCACTAAGAAAGGATTTTTCGAAATTCAACCCCTACGGGGTTAAAACAGGGTGTCAAAGTTTATATAAAAAAATTTTTTTTTTGTTCGCATTTAATTGAAACTTATCGAACATACTCTAAAATATAAATAGTGAAACGATTATTTCAGCATTTCCCAAAATTTAACCCCTAAGGTGCTAGGGGGGTGGAAAAATTTGTAAAATAATTTTTTTTTGTATTCACCGAATGAAACACGGCATAAGTATGTACCTACTCTACAAGAGAAATATCAGTTACGAAAATTCAACCCCTATGGGAATAATAATAATAATTGTTCATGATATTAAAATAAATTCGGACTAATTAATATTCAATTAAAAATGAAAGTTCGACGGGGACTAGGATGGATTTAATCTGCAATAAAAGAATTTGATATTCAACCCCTAATGGCGAGAGTAGACGGGGGTTAGTTTAAAAAAAAATTTAACCAAGATCCGGGATATTTACGTTTTTTTATAAGTAATGAATAAAAATCAATATAAAAAAAAATTTAAAATGTCATCCCCTATTACTTACAGAGGGTTCTAATTAGTTTACGCGAGCGAAGCCGCGGGATTCCGCTAGTAATCTATATACATTTAACTGTCTTATAGTGTGATTTCATGACAATTGATCATTTTGTCTAAAAACAGTAGACATATAATTATCGCGATTCGATACACTATCAAGAAAAGTATATTTTTTAATGTAAATGCTTTACATTGTTTTAAATTTTATGACTCTTCATTTTATAACATTTTTGTAGTAGTACTTATGATTTTGTAATCTTTAGTAAGTGTTTATTACTGGTTTTACTTTGCCCATTACTGGAGAAAAAACATGTACAAAATAAAAGGTTATAATTTAAAAAAATAACAAAAAAGTATCTCACCAATCCCAAAAAACAGTATACTTTGATCTTAAAACGTTTAAGAAAGCTAGTTTAAGCTCTGTCCCTATATTCCTATGTCCATGGTGCGAGTACGTTAGTTTTTTGTGACCAAAAAGAACAGAATTCAAAATTAATATATGTAGATTTAATTTAAAAAAAATGTTTACTTTGTCGAAGAACATATCGCAAAAAATGTCACAACTCAAAAAATGTCATATTTGAGATAAATATGTAGAATGATTCCAAATGACTATATATTTCTACTAAAAATTGTCATGTGTACCTACTGTCAAAATTAGAATATATTCTAAATAAATGTCACATTTTTTATTTATTTTTTAAATACTTAATCACCAAGCGTTTTAATAGTTACTATTTTTCAAACATCACAGGAATACTGAAATATTTAAATTAAATACTGTGTATCAGTCCTTTGCCTATACTACCTTTACAATTTTAATTTACCTTAATTGTTCTAATTTCATTTTTTCCTATTTCCTCAAAACTACATTGAGTTGTGACACTTTTTTGCAGATATCGTCTAAAATTTATTTAACCCATTGTAGCTCAAGATCTTAAAAATTTAAATTATGTTGATAAAGAGACAAGTTTAGGCATATAAAAAACACGTATTTTTCAGAAATTTAAAAATATTTATTTTTAATTATTTATTTGACTTTTTTTGGGATTGACATATTGTGAGATAATCGTAAAAAAACACTTATGTCGTAATGCAGGATTTGAAACAATTATTTAGTTTGTTGTAGCATAATGCAACACCGCATTTTTCGCAAATTGTTTGTGAAACGCCAGTACACTGGGGAAACTTACAACGTATTCTATTTTCTACATAAATCGGCCAGTAACCGATCTGATCCTGTCTTACTGCCAATGTTTACGTAATAATACGTAAGTCAATAGGTTATGCCATCTGTGAATTTTACTTGATACTAAGTTATTCAGTGGTATGTTACAGTAGTGTTACACATATTACAATATATTTAGTACGTATATTAGCGGGATTATTGAGGTTTGTTACAGATATGTCACATGAGGCTACAAAGGGTTAATATAGTAAAATTCTACAATACATTAAATAAATTCACTTCATCTCAAATCCAACAATAATGTGACAACTAACTTCTATACATATTATAACAAAGTTCTTTATATCGGAATTATTAATAAACGTACAAATGAAAAGTAATAGCTTTACTCGTATACGCCACAGGAAAATAACATCTCAGATTGCGGAGAGTGTTGTCGTTAAGAGCACCGGATATGAGCAAGGACATCATTATCACCTACATACAGACATACATACATACATACAGACCTGATGGGATAAACATACATACACACACACGACACACACTAACACTTAGCCAAGGAGAGAAAAAACAAAACAATGTTATCATCGCAGTAAAGCAAAATCTCAATACTTTGAAAATGTATTATCTGAATATTCCATTAGTTATTTTAGTGAGGGGGGGGGATAGCCAGTTTAGATAAGGTAAAGGCACTAGTATTGGCCGCAGGTTTTTGATATTGATGGGTTCATTTTTTTGTAATTCTTATAGTGTTTACACCGAAAAAACAAAACAGAAGCAAGCAATAAACCCTATACATTTTTAAATACGAAGTAATTTAAGACACTATTGCCCAGTATTATCAACCAATTTAAAGCTCCTTTAGCGCTAAATGCCCCTTTAAAGTAAATTTGGTGTATTACAAACGTGATTTAAATCAATATTTAAGCTCTCAATGAAAAATTTACATAATATACGTTGTAAATAAATACTGCAGAAAATTAAAAATCTATTTAATTAAATATATTATGCTTGGATCTGTTGATAATATGACAGTTAGTTAAATGAGCATTTAGTTAAACTTGATAATACTGGGCGTATGTTTCTGTATATATAATAAAGCAAAATCTCAATACTTGGAAAATGTATTATCTGAATATTCCATTTGTTATTTTAGTGTGAGAGGGGGGGGGGTTAACCAGTTTAGATAAGGTACAGAGTACATGCACTAGCATTGGTCGCAGGTTTTTGAGATTGATGGGCTTATTTTTTGCAATTCTCATGAAATCATGTTAGCACTAATAAATTTTTTTAATGATAGACTTTTATTTTTTTCTCAAAGTAAAACTAGTAATGGGCACCCACTTGCTTATGTTATGATTAAAAAATGTTAGATACTCTTACAAGTTATAAATTGTAAAATTAGAAACAATGTAAATCAGATGCTATGATAAGATAATAATTAATAAATATATTTCATTAATAATTAGTGTATATAAATATCAACCATTTTATCACCCATTGACGGATTGTCAAATTAAGCAGTTTTACAGTTTATGTCTATAGATAATGATTCGATATCAGTAATGTTTCTAATGTTAACCCTTAATTACTCGCGTGAAATACCGTAACACAGTTACTCGCGCGGTGTATTTTATACACCACATAAAAAAAGCTAGTTTTTGGGAATTTTGAAGGTATTATATTAATTTTTTGTCCAATTCATATTATGTACATTTTTGAGGAACTAAGAAAAATTTTCTTAAAATTAACCCAACTAAAAATTAAGAATTAGAAAGAAAAACTATAATATTCATCTTGCAATAAATCGGACAACAAAAATTTGGTAATTTTTTTAATTTTGCTCTTTTGACAAGATGTCTTCCATCAGCAGCATCACTAATGTCTTCAAAAACGCGGTTCTACGCTTAGGATGCTGTTATTTGTGCGTTAATACCACCTACATTTACTAACAATAAGTAAAAAATGAATACAAACTGCTACAATCTTCAAATTTTGAGTGCCGGATTCCTATCACACTCTAGAATGACTAAACAAAGGTTAGATGGGGGGTGTACAGTCCCACAAAAAAATAAGTATTTAGTAATCACAGAAAATGCATTACTGGTGTACAAAATACACCAGCGCGAATAATTAAGGGTTAAACAGTAGGGGATTGTCCAAAACTATTCTATGATGATCTTACGTGTCTCCCATTAAAAAAAATACTTATTTCTGCAGAAAATAAAGGTTTCATAGTAAAAATTGACTCTTTTAAAACTAATTTTTGAATTTGACGCCAAAACGCTCGCAGGTGACATTTCAGATTTGTGACGTCACATTCCTTGTCAACAATCATCAAACATTCAGAGTTAGACAATAATTTTAATTATTTTGTTAAAAATGATTTCAAAAGTATATAAGTCTTAAATAAGGTATGTACCTAATAATCTTGTAAGAGGAATTGATATTTGTCTAAAATAAAAGACGTTTACTGATGCGAGACGTCATTCGCTTTGATTGGTGTTCCATTTAACATGGCGGATTGCTGTATTTTGCATTTTTATTTTAACAAAAATTATATTAATCTCGCTTTAAATATAAAAATAAATACATTTTTTAGAATCTTTTTCATTATTTAACATAATAATTTCAATGATACTTTGTTACTGGCATCATGCCTTTTTTATTTTTGTTTTTTTTTACAAGTACCTACCTATTTATAAAATTGAGACATTCAAGAGACTCTATGATAATTATGTACATAAGTTCATTGACTATCCCTTGTCCATTTTCTATTTTTTTATCCTTGCTCGCGATACAACCCAATACAAATACATAACAATATAACATATACCTGACTTATTTGATTTATTTCTTTATTTTTGTGTGTTTTTTGTGTGTTGTATAAAGTACTTTTGTGTTAGTTTTATCAGTTGCTTGTTGGTGAATTCAAATTGCTTTATATTATATCGAATGAAAGAGGAAATATTTCCATTGGCTATTTTTTCCATCATCGAAAGTATTTTTTTGATTTATGTGAAATTTTGTATGACATGCTTATTCCGGAGATTTTTTTTATATGTTTCTATAGTTGTTCTGTGGGTGAACGGGAATATATTATTTGTATCAATAAAGGAGAGAGAGAAAGGGGGAATATACTATACATGTGTCTTTATATATGTATGTACATAATATAACCTACATCCAATCTTAGAAAATAGAAAACAAAACAAATTAGAATTATTTTAGAATTTTTGTGTAAATGTAAGAATATTTGATATAAAATATACTTACACCAATTTTAGTCAATTTTTAATTTGAGGTTTTATAAAATTTCACCCTTCTACGATTTATCGTATTTGAGTTACATACAGCGCTTGCAGACAGACAGACCGACGCACAGACATCACCAGTCTCGTTGAACATTTTAAACTTAAATGTACTAAATTAGAAATATTTATTGATATTTGATTACTAGGCTAGTGCCAAAACGAATTTTGAAGGCTGAAAAAAAAATTAGTAACAGGCAAGGACCACCCGGAAAATTTAGTTTAGGTTATAATTAAGAGAAAAAACAAAAATTAAACAGTAGATAAAGTGAAATAGTGAAATGGGGGTACTATTTAGGGGTTGGAAGTGATTTTTCGCGATTTTCGGCGAAACATGACCTCCTACTCGAAAACGTAACACACAAAAGTTGTAGATAATAAAAAAATCGAAAACTTTTATATAAAGCATTTTTCAACATAACCTCAATTTTTTCTAGAAAATGGCGGAAAACTCATTTTTCGGTTTTTTATTTTTTTCTCTCGTAAAAATAATTCAATTAACATGAAATTTGGTGATACAATACCTTTTTTAACTGAATAAGCATGATCTTACAGCGTGATTTTATGATAATTGATCATTTTGTTTAAAAACAGGACAAATAATTATCGCTGTTCGAGACACTATCAAGAAAAGTGTATTTTTTATGTAGAAATGCTTAACATTATTTTAAATTTTATGACTCTTTACTTATGATTTCGTAGTACCTATCATTTTATAATTATTAGCAAGTACCCTTTACTGAAGAAAAAACAAATAAAAAAAGTATACTTATACGTACTTTAAAAATTAAATTGATTTAATAGAGGTACCTACTTGCTTTATTAGTAATATGATTTCATGAAAATTACAAAAATGAAGCATTAACCCCCCCTTGTCTTCAAAAAAACCGGTATACCTTGCTACTAAAAAAAAACTTTCGTTAAATTGGTTGAGAAAAAAATGTATACCCCCCCCCCCCAGTGTTTATAAAAATCCCACCCCAAGTATAAATAAAAAATCAGTACCTACCTATATATTCATATAGTAATATTTAAAATAAATAGTTTCAATTTTCATGGGACTGTCTGACAAAAATTTCGTAACAAGACGAAACTTATTTAAGTGACCTCTTATCCCATGAAAATAGTTTTGTCTTCATTTTAAAAAAAATCCAATATTCCCTTTACATACTGAATGGCTTAAGGTAATACGTATAGCACACTGTAAAAAAAATTGGTATCGAAAAATTTTGTTTTTAATTTATATTCAGAACACACGTACCTACATTTAATGGAATATTTTACTTATTGTTAGTTAATTATTAAAAATAAAGAAAGTTTAATTTAATTTTTAAAATTGAAATAAACAGAACGGTATATAAAGTACATGTACTAATTTGCTGTAATGGCAGAGCTAGTTTTTCATTATTTTGAATAAATTACACGTGAATATATTTGTTTTATAATTTTTATAGTATTTAAAAAGGGTTGAAATTTCGAATTGTTAGTTTTTAAAACGTCTCTATATAGCCAATTGTTTAAAATTTCAATAAATAGAGCACTTTCGGCGAGTTCTCTCATTTATCGTGTGTTAAAAACTCTATTTTTAATATCCAATTACTGAAAAACCATACGCCCAATATTTTAAATAAAAATTAGTAAAATATGTGAGTTATCCATAAATAACATATTCAAATTTAAGACTTTTATCTATACATTGCTTTAATGATCGAATAACTTTAACAAATATATTATACAGTTGAAAATACATATGAAATAAACTGATATTTGAATGACCTAATGGTCGTAGAGGGTATTTTAAAATAAAGAATATCAAATCTGTAGATAAAATAATCGAATAACCTTAAATGTAATTAAAAAAAAATGAGATAATAAAAATAAATCCCATTTTCGATATTCACCCAACTATTATATCAAACAAAAAAATCTCCACTCACAATCAGAGATAACAAAAAATATAATAATCCTCACGAGAACAAAGAACAATAATAAAAACTATCAAAATGGTGAACATCCGAGCACTGCGTCATGGCCAGTTAGTATTTACAGAAAGAATCGAACACGCGGCATGCATGTCAGCAAGAGTTTCCGTACATAGAGTGAGACCAATCGGTACCTTGCGTACAGCACGTGACCTTCCCCCACCCCCACGTGTGATACAATACCCACCTAAAATGACACGTGCCATAATAAATCTTGTGCCGAAATCACGATTTGTTTAGATGGGTCGGCAGTCGGTTGTGATTCGTTCCACCCCGCTACGATAGGTACTTCGTCGGTCAAATCAATCGGAATAATTCTTGTGACAATTTTTAATGATAATAAATAAATATCAGTTCGGAATTTCGGTGCGTAAAGCTGTATAAATAGGGCTGTTTTACGCGTTAGAGCAGTGGTTCTAAACCTTTCGTACTTTCAATTACAGTAGAAACCGGTAATAACGACATCGGTTAAGGCTGTTCATGCCGATTTTTCCGAAACTAAATTCTACGAGATGTCGCCACCGTAGAAAACAAAAATTATTTGCACAAGTCTAGCCCTGAGGGGAAATGACAATTCAATGACAATTGACGATCGAATGAAAAATGGGATATTCTCGAAATTAAACAGAGAAGTACCATCTTAGGTAAGTAAGGCGTGTGAATAATTTTTGCTCACGAATTGTATTTTATACTCACGCCCGGTCACGCTCGAAACACAATTTAATAAATAATGTTATAAATTACACTTTAAAAATGTATTTCAGTTGATTTTTCTTTGAAAATTTGAAATTTGAACGATGAAATTGTACTAACATTTTTTGAATTTTATATTTCGTTAAAAGTATGTTAATTATATAGAAAATGATGTAAAAAGTTGAAATTTTCAAACCGCAGGTCTGTATCTCATCACGTTCTCGAGATATGGCCTCTTAAAGTTTTAGTTTTTTCAAAATTTTTAAGAAAAATGACCGTAACTTTTGAACGTGTAGTCGGATTTGATTTTTGTTGATATATTTGAAATCAGCGTGTCAAAATCTATATAATGGCATGTATAATACTTAAAAATTCGACAAAAAAATTTTGGTCAAAAATCGACATTTTTTTACCCCTTTGAATTTTTTCAATTTTTCGCGAATTTTTTTTTCTCGAATTTTCAAGTATTATACATGTCATCAGATAGATTTTGACGCGCTGATTTCAAATCTGTCGACAAAAATCAAATCCAACATCACGTTCAAAAGTTACGGCCATTTTTCTTCAAAATTTTGAAAAATCGAAAACTTTAAGAGGCCATATCTCGAGAACGTGATGAGATACAGACCTGCGGTTTGAAAATTTCAACTTTTCACATCATTTTCTATACAATAAACATACTTTTAAGAAAATTTAAAACACAAAATTTTTGGGTAATATTTCATGCATTAAATTGAATTTGACATACAAATATCAACTTAAAGATCAGAAAATAAGAAGTAAAATTATAATTAGTTACTATATAAATAATAATGTCACTTAGAGTCTAACATATAAAGGTTTGGTTAATAAAATACTAGAGAAGAAAATAAAAACTCCTATACAAAATATTTTTTATTTTGCATTGAATTTGGGGTACAGATAATATTCACAGTATATACCAGGGGTTCCCAACCTTTTCCTACACAAACTGAAAGATTTTCGTTACAAACCCTCTTACATTTTCAGATTCTAGAAAACATAAATATACTACAATCTTGTCAAAAAAGTACAAGTCTAAAAGAAAGCAATTCAAAAGTTTTAAAACAAAAATATTGGAATACTAAAGACCCTTTTTAATCTTCCACAGACCCTCAAAGGGTCCACCTGAACTCCCTTGGATGCGCCACTGACATAGAAGCATACACAAATACATATGTATGGTATGTTAATCTAATATACTTAACATTGTAAATATTGTAGTAAATGAAATTTGTTAGAGATAAATATATATTATAGAATATATTTCAATAAATTTAAATCAAAGAACACATTTCTACACGAAAAACATGGAAGAAAACAAAAAGCAAAAATAAAATCAAGTAGATGCAAATATATAAGTCGACAGCCAGGATGATGCAAATTCAAATCGTTTATATAATTCAGTAGGGGGGGGGGGTAAGTATTTCTCAAATTTCTAGTATAAGGTACTACATAATTCTTCTACTAGCAATAAATTTGTGCACCAACAGAAAATCCTAACGCCCATCCGAAATAATATTCAAAGAAGGTCGAAACGCATATCCCATAAATAAAACATCTGTCTGAATCTTGTGCGCCGTAAACTTACGTAACACCTCATGCTTCACCTCTGTTACGTAACCGCCCGCTAAAAGGCCCATTCCGAATGCAAATTAATTCAAAGAGAGAGGAAACCTTCCCCTGTCTGTGCGCGAATAGTCAGGGAACCAAGAATGGGTAGGAGACGTTGTCCTATCGCCCAGCGTCTATACGAACGAGAAATATCTTTTTGTTATACAGAAGACACTTTTATATAGGTGTATGACTCATACGATTAAATACAAATATAGATTTTATTCCTATCGATTTATCATTTACATGTGTTTTTTTTTGTTTATCAAATTTTTTAATTTCAGATTTTTTACTTCAACAAGGTAAGTTTTTTTTTGTAATTCTCATGAACTTATTTTACTAATACATAATACATGTACCACTTATTTAATTATAGCCTTTTATTTTGTTAACTAGCGGAATCCCGCGGCTTCACTATGGTAAACTTCGAAACTAATTAGAACCCTCCATACGTGATAGGGGATGACATATTACATTACCTATAAAAAAAACGTAAATATCTGGGATCTTAGTTAAAAATTGTGAAAACTAAACTCCTGTCTACTTAGGAGTTGAATATCGAATTTTTTTATTGCAGATTATTTTGCCCGATTCCACCATTATAACGTAAGCAGCTATACAGATAAACATATCAAAAACACAGACCCTGTCTACCCCCGCCATTAGGGGTTGAATATCGAAATTTTTATTTTAATACATGACTATTTTGCCCGAATTTGCCTTTAATAAAGCAGGTATGCAGATAAACGTATCTAAATCCATCCTCGTCCCCGTCCCATGCTATTAGGGCTTGAATATTGAACTTTCATTTTTAATTGAATATTAATTTGTCCGAATTTACTTTAATATTATGAACAATTATGAAGATTAATACATCAAAATTTTACCTCACCTCCCCTTCCCATAGAGGTTGAATTTTCTTAACTGATATTTGTCTTAAAGAGTACCTACTTGTTCCATAATGTTTCATTCGGTGAAAATTACAAATTTTTCCACCTCCCTAACACCTTAGGGGTTAAATTTTGGGAAATGCTGAAATAATTGTTTCATTATTTATACTGTAGAGTATGTTCGATAAGTTTCAATTAAAAGCGAACAAAAAAATATGTAGAAAAAAGGTTGAGAACTTCTGATTCAGTACATTTAATTAAACTGTATTGGACCAAGAAAATCTTGTTTTGTATATAATGAAAACAATATTTTCTTAATATAAGAAACATACTCTTAATCCAACTACATTATTTCTTCGTCCAAGAATACTATAGTTGGTTTAAGAATATATTTCATATCTTAAGAAAATATTGTTTTCGTTATATACAAAATCAGGTTTATTTGGCTCAAGTAACTTTTCTACCTGTGTATAGTTCAAAACAAGTGCCAGTACCTTATTAGCAAAGATTAAAAAAAAAAAAAAAGTTACAAAAAAAATCAGTTCGATAAGTTTCAATTAAATGCGAACAAACAAATATGTAGAAAAAAGGTTGAGAACCTCTGATTCAGTACATTCAATTAAACAAGTGCCCAACACTGGGGTATAATTCAAAATTAGTGTCAATACCTTATTAGTAAAGATTTAAAAAAATGTAAGCACCAAAAGTTACAAAAAAAATCAGTTTTATTGAACGAAATCTACTACAATATATTTTCTTGACCAAATTCGTGACCTGCGTCCACGAGGGGGATGTGAATAACAACACAAGGGGGGGGGGTAGTTATAGAGCGATTTGTTCCACAGAGCCGTCCATTTGAATCTGACCCCACTCCGCGCGACGTATAGGCCATGTGTCACGTGTTACAGATCACCAAATTAATGATGAAATAAATTTCATTTTATACCTTTGTAACTCGTTTACATGTGAATTATGCACGGTGTTCTCCCCGTTGTTGTGTAGATATCTGACCGAACTTTTTGAAACCGCAGTCCCATTTTGTCTCGTTAGCCTTGACGAGCCTTTCGGATAAAAATCTATTAGTTGTTGTTTTTAATACCTTTGAAATCTAGGCCATGTTCGTAAACATTTGTCAAGTGAATACCCGGCTTTTATGTCACAATAATTGTTTTGCTCTCTAACTTATTGGATTTATTTTTTAAGGGTTCTGATATTATTGAGTTATTTTAATTTTGAATTGTATATTAGGGTGGTAGGACGTAACTAGAGGGGCAGCAAGTGACTGAGGGGTCCCCACTATATGTAAAATAAAAATTGAAGACCTGTTTCTAAATCTATTAGTTGTTGTTTTTAATACCTTTGAAATCTAGGCCATGTTCGTAAACATTTGTCAAGTGAAACCCCGGCTTTTATGTCACAATAATTGTTTTGCTCTCTAACTTATTGGATTTATTTTTTAAGGCATCTGATATTATTGAGTTATTTTAATTTTGAATTGTATATTAGGGTGGTAGGACGTAACTAGAGGGGCAGTAAGTGACTGAGGGACTCCCACTATATGTAAAATAAAAATGCAATTTTCTTTCATTGTTACATACCTCAGTATTTTTGTGTTTAATTATTTTTTACGCTGCTGCGGGGAGGGGGGGAACTACGTAAATACGGCCCTGTAGGGTAGTCATTTATTAGACGACTTTCGAATTTTTTTTACTGTAAGAAAAAAAACTTGTGCGAAATTTTACACGTAAAATATATTTCATTTTTTTTCTTTAGACAACTGTATCTTCGCGAAAAATAAACTGACACTTTCTAGTTTCTTTACCATCCATTCAATTTTTTATCGTTTCTCATAACTCTGTGAGAAATTCAAGAAAAACGAAAAAAAACGAAGAAATTCGAAAATCGCCGAATTAATAATATACATAGTTACATGTACTTATACTACAGGATGTCCTGTAAGTCTGTACCTAGGTATGATTTTTTTATTTGTATTAAATATACACTTTGTATATTGTGTACCTAATACATTTTGTACTATTATTTTTCCCTATGTGTCTTGACTTACGGGACACGCTAATGTAATTTTAATTTCATTATTTATTAACATTATCAGGGGTGTTCGCAGATACCCCGTTCTCCCGCCCTTGCTACGACCATGCACATCAGTATTAGTTTTTAACCAAATGTTAGATTCTGCATAGTATTTGGTCATAAAATGATAACTGCAAAAATTCAAGATTTCTCAAGAAATCGATTTGAAATTTTCAAATAAACGAAATTAAATTATATCTCAAACGAAAAAATTTATAAAACTCAATCTAAATCGATTTTTATTGTTATCATTTATCATTATGTAAAAGTCTTATGAAAAATTAGTAAATAAGACAACACTGCTTCAGAAATGCAATAAATATTTATAAATATACATACCAAAACATCAACTCTAACAAAATCCATATTGCTTAAAGCCCCCAACGTACCTAGAAAAAAAAGAAAAATAAATTTAGCAAACATACAAAAAAAATATATTTTTGTACACACGACATATTTTTCCATTTTACCAAATCCACCGTATCGCGAATATTCTGTTAAAAAATAAAACAAACAGCTAATATCTCACTCATTAAGATAAAAGCATCGAGTTAAGCATTCGTTTCAGATTTTAATCACCAGAAGTGTATCAAATACAAATTAAATTAAAACAAAAAAACAACGATATATAATTAAAATTTCAGCAAAATATTTTGTTGATTAGTACAAAAAAATAACAACGAATTATGCACACTTCCCCCATCGGGACAAAATCGCGAGCGAGGCGGCTGTGGTGGTGGTGTCCGACAGATATCTCCGTACACACACTCGCACAAACGCGAGTGGGTGGGGGGGACAGATGTACAAAGTATAATAATAATGCTAATATTACACACCTCTGACAGTCAGTCATACAAAATGTCGTATCACGGTGCTGTAAAAAATGGTACAGTTTTTATTACATATAGATATATACTGGAAATTAGAGTATTAGACATTATTAATAATAAAAATTAAAATGTCCATAATAGTGTACTATATATATATTACTATAATTTTTTTTACGTAAAATAAGTCAGTTTTATAATAATAAACCTAAATTTAAAATATAATATTTAACCTATTTGTCACGTGATCGCAAACGTGTCTAACAGAACTGTATCTAGTATGAAGTATGATGTAGTTACTTACTATAAAAACGTCAGAATACTTGATCCTTATTGGTTGATTTCAGTTTGTTTTAGTAAACAGTTACGTCACTGGGCATACCACGTGACTTTGAATGCGCGTTTTGGTGGGGATTTTTCAATTTGAATAGAAAAAGATTATTTTTTGAAAAATAATAATTTTAGATTTTGGGAAAAACTACTAGAGAAGTATATATTATATACATACGCACAATTTATAATATATTTTAAAATTTAGTCAAATATCCGAATGTAAATGACACCAAAAAGTAAAATTAACTTAGAAAATATGCAGTCAATAAAAATGTCTTTAGTTCAGTAAAAAAAATGTTTTAATCATCGATTCAGTAAAAGATAGAGTAAAAAATGCAAGAATAATTTTACAGATATTAAAACTCCCTATAAGAAATATACCTATTTCTTGTAAATATTTAAAAAAGAGTCATTAAAAATTACTTTCCAAAAAAATTATGATTCAAATAAACACTATTGGGAAATTACTCACAAGTTTTTGAATTTTTTTTTTCACTTTAAACCGTAACTATTTTCAAAAATAAATTAGTTTTTTATGTCAATTTCTATAGAATAAAAACAAATGTATTATAAAGACAATTTTATCCTCTATAAATTCAATCTCTTGATATTTAGTCTTAATTCCAACCGTTTACCTGCAGTCATTAAATAAAAATAAAATGTCATAATTATAACTATCTACCGAATTTTTTACTTCCATAATATAAAAGTTTTTCGATATTATTTCAGAAACCGTAAATCCTACGATAAAATTATTAGGGATCTTTTTTGTTCAAAATTAAATTTCCCATTTATTTTTACTGAAATTTGTTTAAATAAAATCAACAGTTTTTGAATTATACGGTACTACAAAAAATGGTTTTCTCAAAACATTAATAAATAACATTTAAAAATAAAACACTATACATCTAACTGTGTTATACCTTGGACAACAGGCATACCAACATAATGATACCGTTTTAATTACAAAACAAAAAACCAGCAACCGCATGTGTTGTAGCATAAAAAAGTTCTGTTACAGAGAGCGCGCGGTGGTAGCCACTAATCAATTCTTTGTACCGGCGGTGGGTTTTAATCGCCACGAGAACATCAAACAATGCCGCGTCTATCGGGGAAACGGAAGTCAACAGCTAAACACTAAACACTATGTGTACATGATTATTGCAATAAGAGGTATCATATACGTACTACCTTTTAAATAAATACGCAGTACCGTAACTATAACAATATCTTATGTATGGTACTAAAAGGGAACCTTTTCAAGTCGAAAATTCGTATCGAGTTTAAACTCCCACCCACATTCTATAGGTTTAATTTTTTTCGAATTTTGACTATCGCCATTCGAAAGAGCATAAAAAATCATGAAAATTTTGTATTATAGATTTTTTTGAATTTTCATTAGTTTCAGAGTTATTTGAAAAAATATGATTATTTTGCACATTTTCATAGTGGTGTTTCACCCCCTTAAACCATTTTACCGCAGCTAAGATAATTTTTTTCTTACTTATCTTGACCTACTCTAACTAAATATGATATATACAAAGTTTAAACTCGATACGAATTTTCGACTTGAAAAGGTTCTCTAAGTACCTAATACCTATTATATACATACTGAAACCAATGTGGTGTAGCAAAAAAAATTAGGGAAGGTGGGGGGGATTTTTTTATTTTACAAATATATATATTATGGCCCCTCACTGGTTACAAAAATAAATCAAGTTCAACTGGAACAACTTTTCGTAAGGATCCTATTTATATAATTTTGAAAGCTTATATCTTCGGAATTAAAAAAACGTATAACAATAAATAAAACACCAAAAAATAGCTTATATAGTCTCATTTATAATTTAACCCTCCATCCCTCAACCCTTAAAAACAGTCGTATAAAAAAATTACTCTAATTTTCATAGATTTTTGTAAATGTAACCAATCGACCTAATTTATTTTTAACATAACCACTCACTCACCCATTCATCAACGTACAGCCCAAACCCCTGGACCTAGAAACGTGAAATTTCGTAGGTGTCTTTCTTTTAGGATGTAGGAACCCACTAAGAAGGGATTTCCCGAAATTCAAACCCTAAAGAGGTAAACGGAGGTGTAAAAGTTTGTATGGAAAAAATATTTTTTTTACGTATGGATAGTAGTAACTATTTTCGAAATCTACACGAGCGAAACCGCGGGAATTAGTTAGTAATAAATAAAACGCCAAAAGATAGTTCATAAAGTCCCAATTATAATTTAACCCTTTATCCCTCAACCCTTAAATGTAATATAATAAACAATTATGTCAAATTTTATAGAATTTTGTATATGTTTACAATCGACATAATTTATTTATTTTTGGTGTCGATAATTTTCATAATAATTACGGATCTGTGGTTCTAGAAATACGCCGTATTTTGTAATCCAGCATTCCACTGAGAATTTTTAATGTTTTGATTAAATTTCCTGTGTAGATAGTTGCCAAATTCGTTGCTTATCATTCACATTTTAACGCTGATATAAGAAAAAAATATTTGTTTACCAAATTTTTAATTATCGGTATACAGAGTCAAGTTTTCTGAAGTGGGCACACAAAAAATCAACTTGTTCAGATTTAACTTTTTATTGTAGAACTTTGAAGATTTATTGATAAAAATTAATGCTCTAAAATATTTTTTGAAAATTTTCAAAATTTAAAAAGTTATGAACAAATGAATTTTTATATACGTTTTTTTTTAAATTGCGATTTCTCAGTAATTACTGAATAAAATTTAATGAAATTTTTATGGTAGGACTAAAAATAATTCACAATTTAGATGAAATAAAATTTTTGTAAATTTTTTTTTTTTAATATATAAATAATAAATATTTTAATAAACAAATAGAAAGGCTCTAGCCCATTAAGATGGTAAAAATCCCCCCTCAACGGATTTGGCTGAAATTAGGTACACTTATTTGTCATTATAAAAAAATAATTTCTCCCGAGTTACAAGACCTGAAACGCCCTCTGTCGTCCATAACCTCAAAAAATGTGTTTTTTCTTTAATATTTTTTTTCTCTGCGAGTTTTTAACCGAATTACTTGAAATTTGGACTGGTAATAGATTTTATAAAGATGAATGACCACATATTTTTTAAATTATTTTTGGCGCGAAATTTGAATTTTTATAGCAATAATAAAATTTAAAAGGGCCATATCTCGGCTCCCAGGGCCCATGTAGGCTAGATACTGCAATTACATGTGTATCTTATCAAAAACTAACATCCTGATTTTTTTCATAATTTTTGATTTGGTGCGCCATCCTCAAAAATTCAAAAAACCGTATTTTTCTGATTTTTTAGTTTTTAATTAATGTGATGAAATTATAAATAAACTCTGTATAATAATATTTTCTCAAGAATGGCTTGCTCATAAAATGACCAAAAAAAATTATTGCCTCAAAAAAATTTCAAAAATCTCAAAAAAAGGTTTTCATCAATTAAATAAACATTTAAATAAATATGAGTTAATCGTCCAGCAAAAGTTCTGTTTTTATTTGTATGTATAAGGTTGGGCTAATTTTCTGACTGACCTCGACTACCCCCCCCCCCCCCCTATAGTACTCTCAATTCTAAGAAAAAACGCCCATGGAACTATACCTCTACATTTAACTTTAGTTCGCCGCATTTTTGATTGAAAATTTTATGTTTGATTCCCTTGAATTCAATATGTATACATGTTAATTTACATGAAAAGTTACAATTTTGCATTGATTTTTTTAGTAAAACAGCAACCCAATGGTTCTTGGGTACGAGGATTCCGAATTTGACATCCATTTTTTTATTTTATTCTTGAGCGTCACCTGGTAGCCCAAGCAATAGACTGAAAAAAGAGGTCAAACTATGAAAAAAAATACACCAAACTGAATTTTGGTGGAGACTTTTATTTTGATATTCTAAGCATAAACTAAAAAATAGCCCTAATTTTGGCCATGGGTTTTCGTTTTTAAGGGGTAAATGGGGCAAATTATATTTTAAAAATATTAATATTTTAACCAATGAAAATCGTTTCTTACTCCTAAATATTACCGACTTTCATTGGTTAAAAAAGTAATATTTAAAAAAATTATGGTTGATCATTATTTTTTAGAACTTCAAGAACAATTTGAGGCCAATCAGGATTTTAACAAAAATTATTAATTTTTAAAATAATTTCTCCGAAATAGCATCTTTACGTCTTTTAAACCCTCGAGAAAGAGTATTCCATATACAAATTCTGTATTTGTGGTACCAATCGATTCGTCTATCGTGATAGTGTCTCCAACAAATATCAATCATAAAAACACCCCGTCATCGATTTTGTGAAAAATTGAAAAAATGTTTGGAAACGTGGTTTTCATCCTTCAACATTTATTTTAAGGGAGTCGCACCACTTTTCACCAGACCGAGTTATTCTTTTCAAATTATACGCCCAAAAATCTATGATAATCAACCATAAAATTGCTTGCCCCTATAAATTCGGATTTTTCACTGCGCTCTTAATTATAAATATCTTATTTGTGTAGAATTTTATAAGCTACAATTTTCTTCATAACTATGTTCCTTGAAAAATTGGTAATTTTTGAGATATTTGCAAATAAAATATAATTTGCCCCATTTACCCCTTAAAAACGAAAACCCATGGCCAAAATTAGGGCTATTTTTTAGTTTATGCTTAGAATATCAAAATAAAAGTCTTCACCAAAATTCAGTTTGGTGTATTTTTTTTCATAGTTTGACCTCTTTTTTCAGTCTATTGCTTGGGCTACCAGGTGACACTCAAGAATAAAATAAAAAAATGGATGTCAAATTCGGAATCCTCGTACCCAAGAACCATTGGGTTGCTGTTTTACTAAAAAAAATCAATGCAAAATTGTAACTTTTCATGTAAATTAACATGTATACATATTGAATTCAAGGGAATCAAACATAAAATTTTCAATCAAAAATGCGGCGAACTAAAGTTAAATGTAGAGGTATAGTTCCATGGGCGTTTTTTCTTAGAATTGAGAGTACTATAGGGGGGGGGGGGGTAGTCGAGGTCAGTCAGAAAATTAGCCCAACCTTATACATACAAATAAAAACAGAACTTTTGCTGGACGATTAACTCATATTTATTTAAATGTTTATTTAATTGATGAAAACCTTTTTTGAGATTTTTGAAATTTTTTTGAGGCAATAATTTTTTTTGGTCATTTTATGAGCAAGCCATTCTTGAGAAAATATTATTATACAGAGTTTATTTATAATTTCATCACATTAATTAAAAACTAAAAAATCAGAAAAATACGGTTTTTTGAATTTTTGAGGACGGCGCACCAAATCAAAAATTATGAAAAAAATCAGGATGTTAGTTTTTGATAAGATACACATGTAATTGCAGTATCTAGCCTACATGGGCCCTGAGAGCCGAGATATGGCCCTTTTAAATTTTATTATTGCTATAAAAATTCAAATTTCGCGCCAAAAATAATTTAAAAAATATGTGGTCATTCATCTTTATAAAATCTATTACCAGTCCAAATTTCAAGTAATTCGGTTAAAAACTCGCAGAGAAAAAAAATATTAAAGATAAAACACATTTTTTGAGGTTATGAACGACAGAGGGCGTTTCAGGTCTTGTAACTCGGGAGAAATTATTTTTTTATAATGACAAATAAGTGTACTTAATTTCAGCCAAATCCGTTGAGGGGGGATTTTTACCATCTTAATGGGCTAGAGCCTTTAACCAACTTCTGCACTAGATAGAAACAAAATTTTTATACAGTATTGTTCTGTAAAATCTACACAACTTTATCCCGAAAAAAATTTTTAGTACATTTCATAAAAAAAAAAGTTACGAGTGTTTAAGTGCCGTCAGATAGACGCGCGGCGCGCTGCCGCGCGAGGCACACGGGCGCGTTCACGCGCTTATCTACCTCAAACTGCTTGTTTAATCATTCCCATTAAAGTAGTAAGCTAATTTACATATATGTTATGGTTGATTATTATAGATTTGGGTTCAGAGAATTCGATAAAAATAAACCGGACTGGCGAAAAGTGGTGCAACACCCTTAAAAATGGGGTTGAAGTGTGAAACCCCCGTTTTCAAGTGTATTTTCAATATATCTCAAAATCTAAAGCGACAATGGGGTATTTTTATGAATGATATTTGTTAAGGGTACTGTGACGAATCGATTGTGATCGCATATACTGAATTTGACCAAAAATTACTCCTTCCAAAAGGTTTAATTTAGGTAAAAATGCTTCTTTTTGATAAAAATAGTTTAAAAATTACTAACTTTGGTGATAATCATCCAAATGACTTGAAATTGGTCTCAAATTGTTCCTGAAGTTCCAAAGAATAATGGACAACTATAATTTAAAAAAATATTATTTGTTTAACCAATGAAAAATGAGCAAAGTGACGTAAATTTTTGGAAAACTGCCTTTTTACTAAATTTTCAATAAAAACATAAGGGTTGAATATTTTTAAGTAGAACCAACAAGGATATCTTTGATTTGTACATATAAACAAAATGAGCTCCTCCCAAAAAATATTCAGTCACTACAACGGATACAATTGCACATTAAAATGCACCAAATTTTTGTTGCTTACAAAAAAAAAAATTACATTTTTTCAAATAAAAATGTAAATTATGATTTTAACATATTTATATGCAATTTTTAAGGTAAATTTTAAGTTTATGCATCAATATAAGCTCATATGAGTTCAAAATAATGCATGCGAAAGTGCATTTTTTCAATAATACGTATATTCATTTTTATAAAATAAAAATTATATGCAACAAAAATTCGGTGCATTTTAGTGTAATTGCTTCCGTTCTAGTGACTGAATATTTTTTGGGAGGGGCTCATTTTGTTTATTATGTACAAAATAAAGATATCCTCGTTGGTTTTACTTAAAAATATTCAATCCTTATGTTTTTATTGAAAATTTAGTAAAAAGGCAGTTTTCCAAAAATTTACTTCGCTTGCTCATAAAAATGAGCAACTTTCATTGGTTAAACAAATAATATTTTTTAAATTATAGTTGTTCATTATTCTTTGGAACTTCAGGAACAATTTGAGACCAATTTTAAGTCATTTGGATGATTATAACTAAAGTTATTAATTTTTAAACTATTTTCATCAAAAAGAAGCATTTTTACCTAAATTAAACCATTTGGAAGGGGTAATTTTTGGTCAAATTCAGTATATGCGATCTCAATCGATTCGTCTCAGTACCCTTAACAAATATCATTCATAAAAATACCCCATTGTCGCTTTAGATTTTGAGATAAATTGAGAATACACTTTGAAACGGGGGTTTCACACTTCAACCCTATTTTTAAGGGTGTTGCACCACTTTTCGCCAGTCCGGTTTATTTTTATCGAATTCTCTGAACCCAAATCTATAATAATCAACCATAACATATATGTAAATTAGCTTACTACTTTAATGGGAATGATTAAACAAGCAGTTTGAGGTAGCTAAGCGCGTGAACGCGCCCGTGTGCCTCGCGCGGCAGCGCGCCGCGCGTCTATCTGACGGCACTTAAACACTCGTAACTTTTTTTTTTATGAAATGTACTAAAATTTTTTTTCGGGATAAAGTTGTGTAGATTTTACAGAACAATACTGTATAAAAATTTTGTTTCTATCTAGTGCAGAAGTTGGTTAAATTTCTATTTGTTTATTAAAATATTTATTATTTATATATTAAAAAAAAAAATTTTTACAAAAATTTTATTTCATCTAAATTGTGAATTATTTTTAGTCCTACCATAAAAATTTCATTAAATTTTATTCAGTAATTACTGAGAAATCGCAATTTAAAAAAAAACGTATATAAAAATTCATTTGTTCATAACTTTTTAAATTTTGAAAATTTTCAAAAAATATTTTAGAGCATTAATTTTTATCAATAAATCTTCAAAGTTCTACAATAAAAAGTTTAATCTGAACAAGTTGATTTTTTGTGTGCCCACTTCAGAAAACTTGACTCACATACATATTTATGAAATTATTCAAATACATCGTGGTAAAAAAACTTATTTAAAACAGGTCAAAATAACTAGCAAAAGAATTCCAAAGACTGCCCCCTCCCCTCTTCCTTTTAACGCTTTAAAAACAAAAACTAAATTTTTCTTGTTATTATGAAATTCAATTAGTTTAAGATAAAGATATATAGATATAAAAAAAATTTATTTGGCCGCTGAATAAAGCAAGTACACGGAGAGAATATTCTTTCAAAAATTAAAAGAAAATGCTGTGAACCTGAGGACAGAATCAACTTCTGAAAAATGTAAACAGAAAAGTTGGTAGAATTTAAAATAAAGTAAAAGATAGATTACAATGACATACTGGTAAATTTTAACATAGTACCTATTAAAATTTATTTACTCTGAAAAAGACATATACGCTATTCTTTAATTTAATTTCTTTCATATGAAAATTTCACGTACATTCTCTATAATTTTACTATGTTTATATTACTTTTTATATCTAGTCTATCGCCGTCATAGAAACTGCTATACAGTATATTGAATTGTAGTAGACGTTCTTTTAAATTTTATCATGTCGGATCAAAATTTTTTTCATCAATCTATGCATTTTTTTATTTTTTTTCCCCATTCCTACGCATCGTAAATAAATAAAAATGTTAATGAAATTTTTTCATCTGACTATTAATAACTTGTTAAAATAATTATTTAAGTTTTATAATTATTTTAACATACGGTATAGTAATTTTTGATACTGTTGGTATGTAATTTCGTCCTCCCGTTAACATGTTTTTTATGTTAAAAATTAACAGTAAATTTTTTCAGTGTATTGATCGAATTAATTTACATATATATATATATGACAAAAATCATTAAAAAAAAGTAAAAACCGAAATTGATACAAATAATTACAATAAATAAAGGCAAAAACAAAATAATATTTACATACATAAAACGATTATTAAATTTCAGACAATAAATTTCAATTAAAATAAAATCAACCACAGAAATAACTCTAAAGGTATAAACGTGAAGTTTTAAATCACATGTGAGAGAGAGAACATATTGGTTTGTACAAAACTTTTATATATACCGCGGCCGGTTTTCAAATTCATGGCATGTATTAAAACCGCGTAACGTCACAAGTTGGCAACCACCTGTGCGAACAACGCCGGCCCACCGTTCGAACTCTTTCGTGTGATTTATTCCGGGAACGGGACTCCGGATATGCGATAATATAATATACCTTATAAAAACATTTATTTTAAAAATATTTTTTTAAAAACCCCGCACATGACCTTTTGGTTGAAATAATAGATTAAAGTGGGCTGATCAAAAATTGCAACAGGCGCAACTTAGGCCTATTTCACACATATACGGTTTCATTCGGTTCGGTTCGTTTTCGGTCGCTGCCGACAAGTGTGAAACGGTGATTCAGTTTGTATTCGGTACCTAATAGAAACCGTACAGAACCGAATACTCCCTCCACACGAACAGATTTCATCAGGTTTCAGCGAGTGTTATTTTTTTAAGTTTTGTCGCGGATTTTCTAATAAAATGAGCGGTTTTCTAGATGTTGATGTGGATCGTCTTCATGCTCTTTAGCTTCGAGAAAATAGTGTAGAATGCTCCAAATTCCTGCTGTAAAGTGATGATAGGGTGCTCCCAATGAATTCTAGTATTCCTCCTTCGTTTTTTAATTTTTTTATAGATAAACAACATGGCAACAACTTGCTTTCTCTCCATGATAACTACTGATTTTACGGAAAAAATAAAACCTAATATGAACCGTATGAGAACCGTGTATGTGTGAAAGGATTTGATTCGTTTTCGGCTGAAACCGAAAACGAACCGAACCGAATGGAACCGTGTATGTGTGAAACAAGGCTTACGAAAACTTATAATAAGCATAAAAAACTAGTCTATGATGATCTTACGTATCTCTTATTTAAAAAAAAAATACTTATTTCTGCAGAAAATAGAGGTTTAATCGCAAAAAATGACGTTTTTTAAACTAATTTTGAATTCGACGCCAAACGAGGTGATATTTCAGAGTAGTGACGTCACAATCCTTGTCAGAGTTAGACAATAATTGAATTATTTTGTGTATTAAAAATGAATTCCAAAGTATACAAGTTTTTAAATAAGGTATATGTACCTAATAATCTTGTAAAAGGAATTCATATTTGTCTAAAATAAAAATCAATCACGTTTGACGTTTACTGATACGTGACGTCATTCGCTCTGATTGGTGTTCAATTTAACATGGCGAATTGCTTTATTTTGCATTTTTATTTTAGCAAAAATTATATTAATCTCGCTTTTAATATAAAATTAATTTTAATTTTTTAGAAACTTTTTAACCTATTTCATTACTCAAATTCATAATTTCAATAATACTTTGTTACTGGCATCATGTCTATTTCTCCTCCAGGCGGCATCAATTTTTAGAGTAATTTTTTTGTGACATTTATTTATTTATTTTTTTATAAAATGTAAAAACTCGAAAAAAAATTGTAATTCCATTATAAAGAGGACTATATAAACTATTTAATGGATTTTTACTTATCTTATCTTAATCTTATAATATATATAAATTACGTGTCACATGTTTGTCCGCGATGGACTCCTAAACTACTTAACCGATTTTAATCAAATTTGTACACCGTGTGCAGTTTGATCCAACTTGAAATATATGATAGCTTACATCTCAATTTATGATCGCAATATTATTTTATTGCAAATTATTTGTCTTTATCTGTTAGCTCCAAACGATTCTAACAGATGGTGACATCTGTTGACTGGATTGAGTAAGTATTCAATAGATGGCGCTATGTCAAACTTCCAAACGTTTCATATAACCTACAATTTAAAGTTAACCACAGCAACGCGTGGCCGGGTCAGCTAGTTTTTCTATATATGCTTAATAATTTCAGAATTATGGCCTTTTAAAGAGTGACATATTTAATTGCTTCTACATCAAAAAAATCAATTCTCTATATTTTATGTACAGTAAAATTTTCTCATATAAGTATTAAGATTTTCATTTCCCATTATTAGGCACTAAATCAAAAAAATCATATCAAAAATCAATTACAAACAAGGATAACATTACATAATCAAACCAATTATAAAAGCAAAAGGAATCCCCCTTTCCCCCTCTCGTTGATAACGCCACTGTCCTTTAACATTATAAAACAATAATTCACCTATACAAAAATCAAACGTTTTCATAACCACCCGACACATATTGACACCATACGTATAATAGATCTCGATTCGAACTCTTTCACGTGATTTATTCCAGGGACGGTACGCGCACGGATGGGTGGGTGTGTGTCAGGAGTCAGGTGGATGTGAGTGTGGAGTTAAAACACCGTGTGTAATATTCGTTCATTATACTCGTATTTCTGTCTGATCTGTACCATCCTAGCAGATATTAATGTCGGTATGTTGTCTGTAAATAGGGCTGTACATTACATTTTAAACTGTTCTTACAATCAACAATGTTTTAATTTAAGGTAGTTGGTCCATCATAATGTGATCACATTAGGCCATGAGTACATATTTTTAATTTAGAGAAATGATCATGGCAACGCTGTACATTATCTACTATTAACTACTTGTCAAATGATTATATTTTATCATCTAAACTACCACAGAATATATTAATAATTAATGAAATCGATTATAATTCCCTTCAATCCACTTATCATATTTTGTAAAAAAATATTTCATTATTTCGTGTATTTTTTACTATAATCAAATGAATACGCTGTTGTCAGATTGTCAACAATACTGTAATTTATGTGATGGTTTGGTAGTTACATCTGGTTAGATCTTAATAACGGGATGGTCAATAATTCCAATTTTTTGTATATTGTTTTCTTTCATATAAATATACAACATGTCAGTTTTTTATGAAAAACTGACGCTACGTTTAAATTTTATCTAATAAAACGTTACGTTATAGTGTACGGTTAGTCCATATAAGCTGTGTTAAAAATATAAACTTTGAGATCGTTTTTCATGACTTTGAGATGGTCAATTTTAATAAAAATAAGCTATTTTTCAGATATTAGTAGAGGGAATATTCCTGTGCAATTTAAACAAAATCTGACGAAAACAATGTTTACTGACCAACTACCTTAATTACTAGTGCATTGAACCCGGTATTACCCGGGTTAATATCCATAAACTATGTACCTAAATTAATAAAATATAAAAACAGTATTCTTTACTTAAGGTAGTTGGTCCGTAAACATGTTTTCGTCAGATTTTGTTTAAATTGCACAAGAATATTCCCTAGATTAATATCTAAAAAATAGCCCATTTTTATTAAAATTGACCATCTCAAAATCATGAAAAACGATCTCAAAGTTTATATTTTTAACACAGCTTATATGGACTAACCGTACACTAACCTAACGTTTTATTAGATAAAATTTAAACGTAGCGTCAGTTTTTCATCAAAAACTGACATGTTGTATATTTATATGAAAGAAAACAGTATACAAAAAATTGGAAATATTGACCATCCCGTTATTAAGATTTAACCAGATTTAACTACCAAACCATCACATAAATTACAGTATTGTTGACAATGTGGCAACAACGTATTCATTTGATTATAGTAAAAAATACACGAAATAATGAAATAATTTTTTACAAAATATGATAAGTGGATTGAAGGGAATTATAATCGATTTAATTAATTATTAATATATTCTGTGGTAGTTTAGATGATAAAATATAATCATTTGACAAGTAGTTAATAGTAGATAATGTACAGCGTTGCCATGATCATTTCTCTAAATTAAAAATATGTATTCATGGCCTAATGTGATCACATTATGATGGACCAACTACCTTAATGGCTTATATGTTTTTTTTTTAAATAGATGACATTTGTAAGCTGAGTGACACATTAGAAACAAAACACGACTTTTGATGTAAAAATCTTAGGTTTTCATAAAATATTAATAGCTAAGAACATGCACAGTAAAATTACACTGTAATGTAACAGAGATCTGAATAGGTAATTTAGGAGGCTTTTAGCATGCCGAAATCGAATTTGTTGTCAGGGTTTTGAGATATTCTAACCTAAAAGTCCCAAAAATGACTATATTGGCAATTTTAAAGAATTTATTACCAAGTAGGTATTTTTTTCTAAAGTTTTCGGTCACGGTAACAAATAGTATTATCTTTCCTCTTTAAAATGTGTTTTAACTTTTTACTGTACGATTTTTCCGAGCCGAAATGTACTAGTTTGAAGATATGATATTTTTGTTAATAGAGTGTAGTATAGTAGATACAATGAACTTTACTACATATATCTTCGAAGTAGTATATTTCAGTGAAGAAAAGTCGCACAGTGAAATGTAAAAAATCATTATAAAGAGAAAATATAGTACTATTTGTAATCATGAAACAAAACTTCAAAAAAAAAATTACCTACTTAGTGATAAATTCCCCAACATTGCCAAAATCCTAATTTTTGGGACTTTTAGGTTCAGATATCTAAAAAACCTGACGTGATGGAACCATTTGGGCAACGAATTCGGTTTCAGCATGACAAATACCTTCTAAAACACCTATTCAGATCTCTAGGATTTTTTTTGTGTACCAGTGTTATCTAAAATTGCTGAAAACCATATTAAAATCGGTTCAGTAGTTTTCGAATTTAACTGAAACACGTACAGAAAAATATAACTTACTTTTCAAGAGGTAGTTATTATTGAAAATTCACCTATACTATTTTTAGTTGGATTAAATTAATATTTAATTCTTTTCAGCACATTTTGGACTGTGTGTTGATGAGTCAGTCACTTATAAATATATTCCTATCCATCCCTAGTTTAGATATCTCCATATATGAAATACTTACATATACACAATTTTTGATATATATAAAATATATATGACAACATATGGTACAAGGTGGGCATTCACACACACACACACACACACACACACACACACACACACACACACACACATACACATACATTATATAGACATAAACATACGGATTACAGGTCTTATTGCGGCCGAACTATCCCGGCAATATAAAAGCTTTGCGGCTGTCGGCCTGTGTAATCAGAAATTAATATGACGAACAAGCCCGTTCATGCATGCAAGGCCCCTTCATGCGCTATATTAATTCTAAATTTCAGAAAGGTACATATACATTAATATATTGCTCTATACGTATGTATTATGTATACGGGGAGGAAAGCCTTGTGATTCTATCTCTCTTTAGTAAACGTGCTGGTTATAAAGTTATTAGTAGGTATATAAAAGTCGTAAGTTTAATTTTGATGAATTTTTTCGATTGGATAAATTAAAGATGTTTTGCCGGTAATAAAAAACAAACACAGGATATTTGAAATTTGACAGAATGTAATTTTAAGTATGATAAGACGAATAAGCCTTGTTTCACACATACGCGGTTCCATTCGGTTCGGTTCGTTTTCGGTTTCAGCCGAAAACGAATCAAACCCTTTCACACATACACGGTTCTCATACGGTTCATATTAGATTTTATTTTTTTCCGTAAACTCAGTATTTATCATGGAGAGAAAGCAAGTTGTTGCCATGTTGTTTCTCTATAAAAAAATTAAAAAATGAAGGAGGAATACTAGAATTCATTGCGAGCACCCTCTCATCACTTTACAGCAGGAATTTGGAGCATTCTACACTATTTTCCCGAAGCTAAAGAGCATGAAGACGATCCTCATCAACATCTAGAAAACCGCTCATTTTATTAGAAAATCCGCGACAAAACTTAAAAAAAAATAACACTCGCTATCAGGTTAAAACCGGAACTAAACCGAGTATGTGTGAACGCGTTCATTGCTTTGTGTTCCCTGGACACGAATTGAAACCTGATGAAATCTGTCCGTGTGGAGGGAGTATTCAGTTCTGTACGGTTTCTATTAGGTACCGAATACAAACTGAATCATCGTTTCACACTTGTCGGCAGCGACTGAAAACGAACCGAAAACGAACCGAACCGAATGAAACCGTATATGTGTGAAATAGGCCTAACGCAATTTAGATGCGATTTACTACACCGTTTAAAAGTTATAGCAGTTTGCACATTTTAACACGTTGAAAAAATTCTAATTCAAACCTTATTTAAACACCGAAAAAACGTAGCCAAAATTATAAATTTTGTTCTATTTATAGTAAAACACTGAATACTAAATGTATGCACAAAAATAATGACAGTTCGAATTGGACCAACTTTTAATTGTCATATTTTTTTCATATAGGTATTTATGCGTGTAAACGACTTAAAATATAACATTTTCAATACATTTATGTTCTAAAGAGTGTTATTTAATAGTATTTTCACTAATTATGAAGTCATTTATAATAATAAAATATTTGGGTTTTTTTATTTCTGATAGATGAATTTAAATGACATTCACAAACAAAATTTTTCATATTATTAATAAATATATTCATTTTTTTGGCTACAATAGCAGTTAAAATACGAAATAAGGTTTTAAACATAAGTACTAATATTGTTTATGTAGTTTAAAAATGAATTTGACTTTCCTACAAGCATTTAAAGCGAATAATTCATAATTTGATTTTGATCTTTCATTTCATTTAGATTTACATTATTTTTTCCTCAGATTGTACGTCCAATACATCCTTAACCCTTTGTAGTCCCATGTGACATTTCTGTAACAAAACTCAATAATCCCGCTAATGTACGTACTAAATATATTTAGTTCATTCAAATATGTGTAACACTACTGTAACATACCACTGAATAACTTAGTATCAAGTAAAATTCACAGATGGCATAACCTATTGACTTACGTATTATTACGTAAACATTGTCAGTAAGACAGGACCAGATCCGGTTATTGGCCGATTTAGGTAGAAAAAAGAATACGTTGTAAGTTTCCCCAGTGTATGGCGTTTCACAAACAATTTGCGAAAAATGCGGTGTAGCATTATGCTACAACAAACTAAATAATTGTTTCAAATCCTGCATTACGACATAAGTGTTTTTTTACGATTATCTCACAATATGTCAATCCCAAAAAAGTCAAGTAAATATTTAAAAATAAATATTTTTAAATTCCTCAAAAATACGTGTTTTTATATGCCTAAACATGTCTCTTTATCAACATAATTTAATTTTTTAAGATCTTGTGTTACAAAGGGTTAAATTATCTTTAGTATTTGTTAATAAAAAATACGAGATAAAATTTTCTATTTTATTTTTTATTTAATAATACAAATGTATATTTTTGATTGGTACTAAATAAATTTATATTTCTTCGCAACACCGTATATATCTTTTCGCCCCATTTTTTTACCCCCCCCCCTCCCCCTTTCACATAAACACTTTGTCATTTATGATACACACACTCAACTATACTTGACTATATTGTCCCAAATGTAAAATAGAAATTTGTCCAACAGAATTTTTTCATCCTTGAAGTGAAAGAGTGCATCTATTTTATCAAGACTCATGTTTTTTTAGTCCATTTTTCTTTTTTATTCACGCCTGTCGTGTGACATTCGAGTCAGTTTGTGGCAATATTTTCTATGATTTTTTGTCTTCTGTAATATAAATATTTTTATTTTCTTCTTTTATGTCCTTCTGTTTATTGTAAAGTTTCAAATATGTATGACACTGATTTACTAAATGTAATACATACATATATACAATATACAATACAGTAGAACTTACGTACTACTACGATATTATTAATAAAAATATGTTATTAAGATTATACGGCTAGTATACTGTAAAAAAAGATTTGGTTTCGCAAAATGTTGTTTTTAATTTATATTAAGAACACATGTACTTACATTTAATGGAATATATTACTTTGTTAATTATTTAAAGTAAAGAAAAGTTTGATTTAATTTGAAAATTGAAATAGACAGAACGGTATATAACATGTACTTATTTGCTGTATAATTTTTAATTATTTTGAATAAATTACACGTGAATATATTTGTTTTATAATTTTTATAGTATTTAAGGGGTTAGGTGTAGTCAGAGACATGAAAAAGTGACAATTTTAAATTATTTTTTTTGCCAGTAAATTATTTTATTTTATAAAAGTAAAAACATAGCATCATTAAATAAGGTTTCGACTTAACTTGACAGAAATTTTAGAAAAAAAAATTAATAATTTTAAAAGTAATGGCTGTTTGTGTTGATCCAGTTCCAACCGAAACTCCTTGCGGTGACCATCACTTATCCTTGGAGATTCATCCAAATTCAATCGGACAAAAAAAATAGTTTTATTAATAGATAATCTAGTGCCTGATCGAAGCTTTTTTTTTCTTTCTTAAATTAACAAAATGGCAGCCTCAGGAATTTTTAATTTCAAGATTTTCGGGAAAAAAACCAACAGTTAATTGTTTATAACAAATCGAAATAAAAAAATAAAAATAAATCCTTCGATCAGGCACTAGTTTTTCATGTTTTCAAAAAGCTGTATAAATTTCATTAAAATCTACCGAGCGGTTTTCGAGCTACAGTGGTCACCAGTTAAAAAACATAGTTTTGAGAAAAACGCATTTAAAGTTTTACACTCAATTTACGTAAAGTAATATACGTATTATTTAATTACTTACACCGAGTCAACTATTCCTGGGCCATAAAATAGTTCTTCAGCCGTTGTAGCAGCTTCCAAAAATGCAAAAAACAAAAATCGATTTCTTGAAAATTCTGACTACACCTAACCCCTTCAAAGGGTTGAAGTTTCGAATACTTAATTAGTTTTTAAAACGTCTCTATATAGCCAATTGTGGGAAATTAGGTTGGGTAGGAGCTATCAGATATAAAACTCATGAAGAAGAAGAAGAAGGTTTGGTATAAAGATTTCTGTAGCCTATGTTCTTTCTCATGAAACAAGCTATCTCCCTGCTAAATTTCATCAAGATCGGTTAATAAAATGTTATCTTCCAGTTTTAATTTTTGTTTTTTTTTTTGATCAAATACTTTTGAACGACACTGTACCTCTTGAAGAAAAATAATCATTTAATTATGGAATTAGACATTTCTGTATAAGTAATATATGTACTTGAATTAAGTAAGAATGTATAGCGTTATTTAAAACAGGTGTATATGTATGTAAGTTTGAAGTTGATCCTAATCTAATACGGTATTCAGCTCGGTGCCTGAAACCCAAATCGCTGCGATTTGTCGATGTCCAGCCCCGCCGCCGCGTCTCCGGAACAAATGCCCTGGAATGCGGAAAAGTTTGCCCGGAAAAATGCATACAATTTCCCGAGACAATTTTCTACGTCATTTCGTGTGTCTGTCAGATTCGTTGTCCGCGAATGTAAAATGATGTCGTTTACTTGGAAATTTTCTTCGGCGGCGTGTTTTGCTTTAATTAGTTTTCGTTCAGCGTGATCGGGACTTAATTGGGTAAACGGAATTGATTGATAAATAAAAACTTTTAACCGGGTACCGTTTACAAATTGACATGCATTTTTTTCTTCAAGAGGTACAGTTTCGTTCAAAAGTATTTGATCAAAAAAAAATTAAATCTGGAAGATAATTTTTTTAATTTCACATAAAAATCTGTTACCTTTTCACAGCTAAACCACTGAACCGATCTTGATGAAATTTAGTAGGGAGATAGCTTGTTTCATGAGAAAGAACATAGGCTACAGAAATCTTTATACCTAACCTTCTCCTTCTTCATGGGTTTTATATCTGATAGCCTTACCTAACCTAATTTCATGCAAACAAAGTTGCGGGTTACAGCTGGTATAGGTAGGTACTAAATTATTATAACATCGGTAAGAATGTCAAAATAAATTTATGATCTAGACTTAGTTATTCGATCATTACACAATCAAAAAAATTTGTAAAAATTTCTTTGATCAAAGTAATATTAATATTACAATATTAATTAGTAACTTTTGCGTGCAGGATCGAAATCTATTTTATTGGTAGCTATAGTTTAATTTGTTATACCAATAAACAAATATAATTAATTTTACACAATCTTTGTATTTATTGTATTGTCTTTTAATTGAAATGAAATAATTTGTCAAGTGCACTTTATTAATAAATAATTCAACTTAAGAATAATTAGTAGAATAAATCATGTAAATGATATTTACAACTACAGTAAAAATTACGTATTATAAAAATTATAGAAATTACTCAATTGACAGTAGGTACATGTCAAAACTGATTGATACAAAATTGAAATTTTTAATCAGCAACTATAATTTTTATTAAAAAAATCGACTCCTTTTTTCTTGATATTTTTAATAAATATTTTTTCAGTATATACTTATATGTAGATATGTAAAATATTTTTGGATATACATACTTGTACATTCGTTCTTTTCATGATATTAACATTATGGCCAAATCAATATTCTCAATAACCAAATGAAGCGTGTACAAGCACTAGTATAAATAATAATAAAACAAAAGTTGAATAAATAAATAACAGAAATACAACTCTAAAATAAATGTATAGAACATACCTAATCACTTGATACGGTTTTTACAAAAAAAAACAACTCATGTACTGTATAACAAAAGTATACATATGTAAATAATACTTGATGAACCTGAAGGAAAGTGAGTTCATGACAGTACACAACAGGCCCGGACTAAAAATATTCATCAGTTTTAATAAATTATATAAAAACACAGATTTATGCCCTTTTTACTGCCTTAACCCTTAGCTGCTCCACTTCTTTAAGATAACATACCTGCTACACTGGGGCAGTGGCGTAGATAGCTTTTTGCGATGGAGTGGGGGGGGGGGGGACAGAAATTTAATTTTGAAGATCTTTTTTAGTCATAACCAATTCCTTGTTATTGTGATGACTTTTTTTAGCACAGTCTCAGTCTCGTGGGGGGGGGGGTATACAGTATTAAATCTCTATTTTTCATTATGAATACACACAAATATTTTTTTAACATAGACATAACGTATCTGACTTTAAAACAGAGCCGTATCAAAAGAAAGAGATGGAATATAGTTTAGGATATACTTGTCCTGATTTAAACAGTTATTTTTAGAAAAAAAGAAATAGATATATCCTAAACACAACCGCATCTCTCTCACATTTTGAAGAAATGTTACATACATCATTATGTTAATACAGAAAGCGCAGTCCATGCTCTTATATCTATGTTTTTGAATTTTTTTTTCGTTTTTGTTAATCTACTAAAAAATACATCTAATCAATTACGAAATAATATGAAAAAAATCGTGGGGGGGGCTTATTTTAGGTATTATAAAAAGTACGGTGTCTTTTGATAAAGTAAATCTTCCAAATTAATCCTGAATACATTTGACTCATTCAACAACACTCAAAAAACGGGGGGGGAGGGGGGGGGAGGGGGGGGGAGGGGGGGGGGAGACTGTTGATATTAACTTTAAGAGTATCTCAAGTTCCACGTTTAGACGCCCAGCGTCTTTCTAATTTATTATTCCGACATGTCACAACTGTGTTATATACTACAGATCTGTCTCCAATAACTCAAAGACGCGGGGTGGGGGGGGGGATGCCGCTGAGACACTCACAGTACCTGTTTACTTAATAAGTTAAATATGTTTATTGTATAAATACTAGATCAGATTTAATGCAGGTTACGCGCGCGGGGTGCTGCCAGACCCCTATAGATTTTAAAATACAGAAATTTTAGGTAGAGATGCTCGTAGAAAGAGTTATGACAATCTATCGATTGTAGATAGTAGTCAAGTCTTTTCTGATTTTAACAATAAATATCATTGAATAGATTTCATATTAGTTATTACATTATGTTTATTTCATTTTTTAATGCTTGCTAATTTTAAAAAATTTTAAAATTTTAAATTTAATTTTAAAAATTTTATGTTCATGAGAACATTTTTTTCTTTTTGTATTTTTTTTATTTCAACAAATATCAAGTCCTTCGCCGGGTCTGTCCGTCTGTCTGTCTGTGCACGATTTTCTCAGTAATTACTAAACCTTTATTCCGGTATTCACTAATGAATTCAGTATTTCACGAGGAAGGTTTAAGTTTATTAAAAACGCAGTAAATAGTTACCTATATCAAAAAGTGTAAACAATAGATTTATTAAGGATTAAATTTATATACCCGGGTAACATCGGGTCCAATACGCTACTTAAAAATATTTTTGAAAGCCCCAATTATTCTGCTTACAGCCCTCAACTGTCTGTTTGATTGAAATTTCTTTTATAAAGGCAAATCAAATTTTTGTTTGTTTAATAAAAAAAATCTACCAGAACGATATTTTCTAACATAATAATTATTATTATTTCTATACTATATACACAATTAGCTACGAACACTATATATAGCTGTATACTTTATGAATGGCAAAACACATATTTATTCATGATAAACGGGACTCATTGTATTTTGTTATTATTAGTATTATTACGTTGACCGGAGGTCTACAGGCGGCCATTCATCGGGCCTTCTCCCACGCCTAGATTATTGGAAAGGAAGCAAACTGATAAGCAAAGATAACCGACACAATATGGAAACATAAAAAGGTCGACAAGTTAATATCTATCATGTACAGAGGTCGCTGCACCGATTTCAGTGTCGGGGAGATTTTTAACTTACTTAAAATTATGTTTTTACTAAAAAAATATAAATAGCTGTGGAATTTATATATTTTTTATCTAGTTTGGGTACAAATTAATCTATGTCTTTCCTCAGGATACATGCTATCTCCCTGCCAAATTTCATCAAGATCGGTTCAGTAGTTTAGCCGTGAAAAGGTAAGACACATTAAGTTAAAAAAATGTAAAAAATTCGTGATCGATTTGGCTCCGATAGAGGTTGTTTATTAATATGATAATTTTTTACCGATATGGAAATATCCACGTTTATCTTATTTATAAATGTATATTATTACTAACAATGTTTTTATCACGGTGAAAATTTTGTTTCGTATTGAGAACACATATTTTAAATACTACAAAAAGATTGAGTATTCTTTTCTGTATATTATTTCAAAATGAAACAAACTAAATTATATCTTAGAAACAACATGATTGTCCATATCCTATATAGAAATGCATTAATAATATTTATCTAATTTGCGCAAAACGCTTTACTTATTGATTACAATAATCGAAACGGATATTCGTTTCATTTTGCAAATATATTAATCAACAAAATTATTTATCGTTTGATACACATTTTTATTTACAAATTTTTAATCAATTAGTTTTCATTCATATATTTATTATTCGATTGAGGACTTGTGTTTCCCAACTTTTCGCCGAAACGAGACTCTTCTCGGTCAAGAAACAAGCCTTTACAAAAGCTTTGCAAATTAACCCTTTGTAGCCCAAGATATTAAAAATTTAAATTATGTTGATAATAAGACAAGTTTAGGCATATAAAAAACACGTATTTTTCAGAAATTTTAAAATATTAATTATTAACTATTTATTTGACTTTTTTAGGAGTGGCATTACTGTGAGTTAATCGTAAAAAAACACTTATGTGGTATGGCAGGATTTAAAACAATTATTTTGTTTGTTGTAGCATAATACTACACCGCATTTTTCGCAAATTGTTTGTGAAACGCCAGTAGACTGGGAAACCTTACAACGTATTCTTTTTTCTCCCCAATTCGGACAGTAGCCGATCTGGTCCTGCCTTACTGCCAATAGTTACGTAATAATACGTAAGTCAATAGGTTATACCATATGTGAATTTTACTTGATACTAAGTTATTCAGTGGTATGTTACAGTAGTGTTACACATATTACAATATATTTAGTACGTATATTAGCGGGATTATTGAGGTTTGTTACATAAATGTCACATGATGCTACAAAGGGTTAATATGTACACTCCTGAATTTTTTTAAATAATTTTTGTTTGTATAAAATAAAAATTACGAAGTCAATTTAATTTTTTTTCGAAACAAATCGAACGTTGACTAATGAATAACAATTATTTGTTGTGTATATATTATATATATGTATATATAGCACGCCACTGGTAAGACGGTGAGTTGATGATGAATAAATCAAACGCTTTGTTCGTCGAATCAACGGTCAGCGCCAACACAGAAAGGTCAAGTTAAATATTATAATTAGTCTGGTGCTGCTAGTATCTGACACATGTATCGCTTGCCATCCATCAAAACCTCGGGGTCATTACGTATACACGTCAACATACACACATGCACGTACACAATGGCTACGTATAGAGGTGGCTTACTTTACTTTACCCCCCCCCCCCCCGTTCCACAACCCCAAAACACTCGCTTAGAAAATTAACTTAAGTTATTTGCAATACAAGAAAGAAAATTATAAAAATTTAGAAAGGTGAACATTTTTTTTATAACTCATGTCTGTCAAAAATGATCGTACAGCTATGTAAAAAAATCAAATTGAATTTACTTTACCCCCCCCCCCCGTCCCACAACCCCAAAACACTCGCTAAAAAATTAACTTAAGATATTTGCAATACAAGAAAGAAAATTATAAAAATTTAGAAATGTGAACATTTTTTTTATAACTCATGTCTGTCAAAAATGATCGTACAGCTATGTAAAAAAATCAAATTGAACAGAAAAGACTGTGCATCACTTTGTACCCCCCCCCCCTTTTTCATTAAAAAAATATATTAAACTTTAAACTTTAGTTAAAGCAAAATCCACAATATAAAAAGTGAAAAATTTGAAAGGGGAAAGTCTTTTCTTCATATTTCGGTCAAAAATGGTCGTATAGCTATGTAAAAAAAGCAAATTGAACAGAAAAGACTGTGCATCATTTGGTATACCTGACCCCCCCCCCTCTAAACGTATTTTTAATTGTAAATTAAGTTATTTGCGATTAAAGCAAAATCCACAATATAAAAAGGGAAAAATCCGAAAGGTGTACATTTTTTCTACATTCAATTCAAAAATGGTCGTACAGCTATGTAAAAAAAAAGCAAATTGAACAGAAAAGACTGTGCATCCCTTGGTATACCCCCCCCCCTCTTTTCCTAAAAATATATTTAAATATAACTTCGTGATCGAAGTAAAATCCACAATATAAAAAGTGAAAAATCTGAAAGGTGCATTTCTTTTCTTCATAACTTGGTCAAAAATGGTCGTACAGCGATACAAAAAAAAAGGAAATTGAAGAAAAAATACCGATTTATAAGAATCATGCATTAGATTTGCTGAAAAAAAATTATCACGGCCCGTAGAAGCTCTCAAAATTTATATAATTTTTTTTGTCAATGCAACTAAATTATTCTGAATCTTCTGCTTAATAATTTTTAAAAGTATATCTTCTCCCCCCACTTAATAAATATAGTATACGCTCCTGCAGACACACTCATACAATGATTCGATATCGTATTTATACGAAATAAAGGTGCTCTTTCATATACTTATTAAAAAAAATAACATTCACCTTTTTTGTTTGAAGAAGAAAAAACATCGACTATTATATGAAGCATATTTTTTTTTCGACATAATTATTATTACGTCATAAAACAGGATATTAACTTCTCCATATTTGTTTTTTTAATGAATGGAAAATCACATGGTAACTGAGATAATTATTTTTTGAAATGATATTAAAACAATAACATACAATATTTTATCATTAGTAATAAACAAATACATTTCCTTATGAAAAATAAACAAAGGTTTAAAATTTCGATAATATATCAGAATAAAAAAAAAGTAAGTACATGATTTATGATATATTAGGTTGTCATTTTAAAACGACAAAAAAATACAAATTTATTTTTTTGAAGACAGTATTCAAAAACCTACAAAAACAATAAAGAAACCATAAAATGCGTCGCAAAGAAGGGCGTGAAATTCTAGTACGTCACACACACACACACACACACACACACACACACACACACACACACACACACACACACACACACACACACACACATCTGAAAGCCGTCAGTCGAGTTTTTTCACAACATATGTATACGTAGTCTCGCGCTTTTCCTGCTGTCAGGTGTAACAAATAGGGCAAACTGTTGTTTGCGGGGTTGGTGGTGGGGGGCGGAGGGGGGAAACTGGCAAGAATGATGAGACGGTAGGGGGTGCCCGGTTCGAATAGAAAGCGTGAAAAACGTATGAACACGCGCCCAGTGATTTGTGTTAAAAGCGATGAGGTATGCAATGTTTATTTGATTTTGGGTTTTAATTTTATAAATTGGTACGTATAGAAATATTGTAAAAAATATGGTTTTTAGAATTATTATTTAAAAACGGTGTTAATTTGAAAGAAATGGTTTAAATAAAAATTATAGTGAATATTATTTTCTGCGTAATTATGCCTCATTAATTTTTTTTATATTTTATTTGTACACTGTTTTTAAACAAAATGATCAATTATCATGAAATCATGCTGTAAGACACTTTGTAGCCCCATGTGACATTTCTGTAACAAACCTCAATAATCCCGCTAATATACGTACTAAATATATTTAGTTCATTCAAATATGTGTAACACTATTGTAACATACCACTGAATAACTTAGTATCAAGTAAAATTCACAGATGGCATAACCTATTGACTTACGTATTATTACGTAACTATTGGCAGTAAGGCAGGACCAGATCCGGTTATTGGCCGATTTAGGTACAAAAAAGAATACGTTGTAAGTTTCCCTACTGTACTGGCGTTTCACAAACAATTTGCGAAAAATGCGGTGTAGCATTATGCTACAACAAACTAAATAATTGTTTCAAATTCTGCCATACGACATAAGTGTTTTTTTACGATTAACTCACAGTAATGTCACTCCCAAAAAAGTCAAATAAATAATTAAAAATAAATATTTTGAAATTTCTGAAAAATACGTGTTTTTTATATGCCAAATCTTGTCTCTCTTAAATTTTTTAAAATTTTTAAGATCTTGATCTAATCTACAAGTAATACATAAAGGTATTGATATATTAAACATAACATATTCTATCCAATTTGTCATACAATATACATCAGTATCCATCAACCCCCCCTTCCCAAGCGTCAGTTTCTAACTGTAGACAACGACGACGTGGCGCATAATGGCAAAAAATAGAGACGTTCAAGTAGGCGACGAAACAAACGAAAACAAAACAAAACACGGGGGAAGATTTAAGATATTGCTGTGATTTGATGACGAAATAATGATACACGTGAACAGTGTTACAGTATAGGGCGGAGGGGGGGGGGTAAAAGTAGGGGGTAGAAGCGCCATACATCACACGTGGGCCATACCGTCGACATTTATGTATCAGATTGCATATGTGAAAAGACGGCAGAGCGCACACGGGCACAAAGCGAGATTCTATTTGTGTAAAAAATTGCACTTATATCGAGAAAGTCATTATGATGGCGTGTTTTGGTAGTTTGTGGAAGTTTTCTTTAATGTTTTGTACATTGTCGATTACATACACTGGTAGAAAGGATTTCTTAAACCAAGTAAACCTTGTTTTGTATATAACGAAAACAATGTTTTCTTAAGATAGGCAATAATCTCTTAAACCAACTATAGTATTCTTGAACGAAGGAATAACGTAGTTGGATTAAGAGTATGTTTCTTATATTAAGAAAATATTGTTTTCGTTATATACAAAACAAGGTTTTCTTGGTCCAATACAGTTTTTTTTCTGTGTACACTGCCGTGCAATAGTCTTTGGATACTCATTTTTTGCATATAGTAAATATAAAACTGCAAAAATGGTTGATATAAAAAATCTTAAATGTTGATAAGAGTACTTAATTACAACTTTTATAATAATCCTTATAGCATATCTAAAATACAGTATTTACAATTTTCCATGTTAAGGAAAATTTTTGAATTATTCTAAAAAATGTCACATTTTTTTTAAAATACTTAATCACTAAGCGTTCTAATAGTAATTATTTTTCAAACATCACAGAAATACTGAAATATTTAAATTAAATACTGTGTATCAGTCCTTTTCCTATACTACCTTTACAATTTTGATTTACCTAAATTGTTATAATTTCATTTATTCCTATTCCCTCAAAACTACATTTTTTGAGTTGTGACACCGTTTGCGAGGATGCGATATATATTTGCCACAAACATAGCATTTTCAAAGAAACCAAATATTAATTTGTGACAGTAAAAAACAAAAGACAGTAACAACAAGAAAGACAAGACAAAAAAACACTTTGTTCCAACCAATCACATCGCACCTGACTTCGACACAGATCTTACAATCTCTCACCTGGTTACCTGTGATTGGTCACGGTAGCCCAACCGGTACGTGCATCGCGCGCACCTGCCAGGTGAGCCTGCACCGTATACACACTATTGGCGTCGCGCGCGCGTCCCGCCCTCTATCGGCTCTCACGCAGGTGCGACGTGCTCTCATTGGCCCGCGCCACAAGGTGCGAGGCGCCAGGTATTGTACTACAGGTGCGTGCTCGCAAGCGGAGGCGTTTAGTATTTGATTCGAGGTTCTATATTGGTTTGTCTTATCAGGTAACTAAATTTGAAGTAAAAGGAGCGCTCAAAGCACTAATGTAAGTCAGGATGGGCAGCAATAAGAAGAAAAAATTGACTCATATTCTATTAATGGGGATAGCCACTGTGACGGAAAAAAAATATCATTTTTTTTTTGTTTAGATTTTTTTAAAGTTAACATATTCATAAATATGTATACAAAAAATTGAGTTTAAATTTTGAAAATTGACGGAGTTACAGTCAATTTAGTAAGACGAGGTAGCACGACCGGTTATGACATAACAAAAACATTAAACACATTTATCTCAGAATGACATTTTTCGACCTGGTCGACACGATTCCTCAAAGACTAAATGAACCGATTTCAATATTTTTTTTTTAATTATTTTCGTAATTAAAGTAGCTATCGTTGCACGTAGCCGATTTTTGAAATTTTGATAATTACTATTTTTAAAACCGCTCTAACGAAAAAAAATAGGTCTTAAAAATGAAAAAAAATTTCAAACGATCGCAATTTTGTGAAAAAATAAAATAAAAAAAAACGGCTACGTGCAACGATAGCTACATTCATATAGATGTTGATAAAATTTTTATTTATTTTTTTCATATAACCCTTCTCGAAATTTCGAGTCGACCATAGAGAAAAAAAATTTTTTTTGGTCGTCACATCGAACTCATAACTTTGTAAATATTTAATATTTTTCAATAAAAATTGATATTAAATAAGTTGAATATATACTTAATAAAATGACCTTTACCTGATTCAAAAATAATTAGTTATATCTGTGAAAAAAATTCTCAAACATTGACAATTTTTTGACCCGTCACAGTGGTTATCCCCCCTAAAAGCATTGTAATAGGCATGAAGACTAATTTGACAAAAAAAACTATTCTATGATGATCTTACGTGTCTCATATTTCCAAAAAATATGTTTTCTGCAGAAAATAAAGGTTTAATCGCAAAAATTTACTCTAATTTTGAATTTGACGCCGGAACGCTCGCAGGTGACGCCACACTTCTTGTCGAAAATAATCAAACATTCAAAATTAGACAATAATTTAATTATTTTGTGTGTTAAATATGAATTCCAAAGTATATAAGTTCTTAAATAATCTTGTAAGAGGAATTGATATTTGTCTAAAATAAAAGTCAATCACTTTTGACGTTTACTGATGCGTGACGTCATTCGCTCTGATTAATATAAAAGTAAATATTATTTTCAGAATCTTTTTAACCTATTTCATTATTTAAAATCATAATTTCAATGATACTTTGTTACTAGCATCATGCCTATTTGGAACCGATTTTACGAAAAAATCAGAAATTTTTAATCATTCGTAATATTCAAGATTTCATTAAAAAATATAAATGTTGCCATTGGTTCCACGAGACTTTCTTATACGCAATAAGGAGTTCACAATAGTGTGTTTAGTTTTATAAATAAAATATTAATCAATCGGATCAACAGATACAAATAAAAATAAAAATTAATGAGACAAATTATATAGAAAATATTTTTTATACAGATTCTTTCTAAATATTTTTATTAATAATATATTTTTAATGATTGACTTGATGTAATGATTAATCTTAAGAAAGGGGAGGGGGTGAGGTGCTAAGGTCAGTCCTGACTCTTTCTGTAATTATATGTATCGATTCGATAGATTTAAGCAAAAGGTCATAAATGTTATCTATTTTTTTAATTGTATTTGTAAAATTATATCTATAAAATCGAAACAGTTATTTATTGGATATATTTATGCCCACATAGTTTGACTACCCTAACTAGATTACAATAATAATAATAAACAATAATATTATTCTTTATAAATCATTACATACAGAATGTATCCCTTATGCCCTAATACTACGTACACATCGAGTACACAATAAATTTCCGTTCCAGAAGAATTCAATAAAGTTCAAATAAATTCCTTGCAAATAAATGAGCGTATAGAGTGATTAATACAATACGGTCGTTTCAGTTGATAGCCACCAGCTAGATACAGTGGCGCAGTATATGAGGGGTACAAACATCTAAACACATATACAAAGTGCCGGATTTACCCAATGTAAGGCCCCGATTGTAATTGTGATGATCTTTTTTATATTTTTTTTAAGTCATCATCAAAATTATGATGACCTTTTTTTATTTTTTTACTTTTTTCCCTATTAACTGCAATAGTCTGTTGGTGCCCTTGGAAATCACTTTTATGGTGCCCTCAGGGATCAGATACCCTATGCAGTTGCTTCTTTTGCTTATTGGTAAATCCGGCACTGCATATACATATAAACAATCTCTTATTTGATATGATTTTTTTCTAAATTATATGTTTTTTTCTAAATATTAAAATACTTTTTTATAAATAGCCACCTGCTAGATACAGTTGCACAATATGTGGCTGGGGGGGGGGGGAATATAAACCCATACATATATACAATCTCCTATTTAATATTTCGTTCAATTTTTTTTTTAAATATTTTAATACTTGTGGGAGCTCTTATCTTAAATAAATTGGTCTGTAATTTATTTATTATAAAATATGTCGTTTCAAATAAGTGAAAATTAAACTTGTTTTTATTTTATTTTTATCTTAAAGACCTCTAAGGATAACATTTTACACGATTTCCTAGTTTCAAAAACACTTCAAAATTGATGAAGATATTTCTGCAGGTACTCCAATGAATAATTAGTCCAAAACAATATTTTATTTTGCTTAATGTATCTACTGTAAGCTACATATTTCGTTTCTGTTATTCTACTTCTCCCAAAACATCTTTATACGATTAAAAAAAACATTTTACTCAAAACAGAATTTAAATAAAATGTTTATAATGGACTCCATTAATCTTAATGTATATAAATTACGTGTCACATGTTTTCTCCGCGATGGACTCCTAAACCACTTAACCGATTTTAATCAAATTTGTACACCGTGTGCAGTTTGATCAAACTTGAAAGATAGGATAGCTTACATCTCAATTTATGATCGCAATATTATTTTATTGCAAATTATTTGTCTTTATCTGTTAGCTCCAAACGATTCTAACAGATGGTGACATCTGTTGACTGGATTGAGTAAGTATTCAATTGATTGCGCTATGTCAAAGTTCCAAACGTTTCATATAACCTACAATTTAATAGCATAACCACCACATGTTGCTAAAGTATAGGTTAACCACAGCAACGCGTGGCCGGGTCAGCTAGTTAAATTATATTTTTTTATATCCCCCATCACAAAATCGTTACACACTCCACTGTCTATACACATACAGATATACATGTATGCACGGTGGTACCTATTCAAAGAAACAGGAAGTTCATATATATATACACACTCTCCTGCAGGACTGGCCAGGATAAAAGGAGCAGGACATTCTGTTCGGGAAGTGACCGCGGGGTCGCGCGCGCTCCTGTAGGAAATAGGGGAGACGTGACTCATAGTGTGGGGGGTTTATTCTTTACTAACTTTGTTTCCTTGCAACATATTTGTATAAAGAATGGTCTTGCATTAAAATAAATAATATAAGTATCATGGGATGCACTTAACTTTGTATCGTTGAGGAGTTGTTAACAAAGTGGAAATTATTTATTACTACAGCGCGTTGAATCCGGTGGTACCCGGGTTAATATACACTAATTATGGACCCAAATTATTCAATCGCTACTATGTTTTTATATAAAGACATTTGTACCTATATTTACGCTATGTGACATCATGGAAATAAAACATGACTTATTTTTAGTATTTTGATGTTAAATCTTAGGCTCTTATAAAATATTAATAGCTAAGAACATACACTGAAAAATTATCTAACTATTAGTGAAAACCGCATTAAAATCGGTTCAGTAGTTTTCGAGTTTACGTGTAACATATATAGAAAATTATAATTTCGATAAATTGAATAAGATATATTTTTGATGTATTGTCTCACATCAGTAAACAAATGAATAGTGATTGAGTATTTTGACAGTGTGGTTGTATTTTGTATTCTGACGTCATACCACTGACATATGTGCCAGACGCATTTGTAATCACGTGACAAACAGGTTGATAACTATGATTTTAAATTATGTTTATCAACATCACATAAGAAATTTTTGACTTATTTTCTTATATTAGTAAACAAATGAATAGCGATTGAGTATTTTGACAGTGTGGTTGTATTTTGACATCATACCACTGACAGATATGCCAGATACGTTTGTAATCACGTGACACGTTAATAATTATGATTTTAAATTATTTTATTATTAAAATACTGACATAATTAATTCACCTTGATTGAATATTATACAGGGGTTCCCAAACTTTTTTCTACATCGACCCCTTTTAAAAGAATTATTTAATATCTTTATAGACCCCTTTACACTTTTAGATTCTAAATAAAACATAAATATACTACAATCTTGTTAAAAAGTACAAGTAGAAAAAAAATAGATTTTTTAAAACAGATCCTTGAAACACTAATAGACCAGCGGTTCTAAAACTTATGTGGTCTAGGGACCCCCTTTTGAACAATTATTTTTCAGGGACCCCCGTCTGACATAAAAACAAATAAAGTCGTTATATACTAACTAATTACTGGTAAATAAAAATGTTTCATGGACTCCGGCAAAAGCTTTGCGGACCCCAGTTTAAGAACCACCGCTAAAGACCCTCTTTAAACTTCCCTGGACCCATTAGGAACTCCTGCTTTAGAACTTATTATATCGACAGCGCCTTAACTACCACCGGGCGTAAAAAAAGATTACAATTAATAAGATGCAAAAAATAGTTGATAACGAAAAAGGAAATTAAAAAAAAAGTTATTAAAATTAATAACGCACTTGAAAATACTGAGGTAACAACGTAAAAAAGGTCTTCAGTTTTTATTTTTCATATAGCGTGGGCCCGCTCACACACACTCTGCCTAAGACCCCCCCCCCCCGAGCTTCTAGTTACGGCCCTGTATATCGGACATTAAATATACAAATAATGACACTACTTTTTATTACTTTAACAAAACCAATAATACATTTACACGACGATTTCTAATAAAGTACCTACCAAATAACATCACGAATGATTTTGTATAAAATAAATAATTACAGTTGATCTCTGTGCCTGCAATAAACAGCATTGCACATACAAATTACGTTACATTGGACTGACTCAACACTCACACACACACACATATACACACACACACACGTATATATACACACATACGTACAATGCACCGTGGCCGCCGCCGTCGAATGAACCAATTCGTAGTCAATTGCGTCCATTCACTGAGCACGTAGCTGTCGTTGTCATTGAAATCGATATTCATGGAGGAAATTGGTCGACGAGGGACGCTTGTCGACTCAATCTTTACATCATCAATATTGTGTACTGCTCCACTAATATACGTATCACTTTTTTTTATTGTTATTATTATTTATTTTGTTAGACAGTGCAATTGTTTTTTGTTATGAATTACTGTATTTGAATTTTCATTCTGATTTCATTTATTTCAGATATCTCACCTTCGGTAAAAAACCGTCATTATTTTTTCAATTGTTCGCTTATCAAGGTCAAGCTTCTCAGTAGCTGCCATCCATCTCTTCACCTATCTTTGTTGTTAGGCGGCCCATAGACGATCAATTATATTGTGCAATATCACGGATTGTCCAATATTATTGATCGTTTAGGAATCATATTGAAGATTGCGCATTGATTTTACAAAAGTTTGAGCGAGTTCAATTTTATTGCGCCATATTTTTTCATTGTGTCGTCTGTAGGGCTTATTGTACAATATTTTTTAGTCTACTGTTCGGAGCGGTCCCGTACGCACGCACGAATATTTATAAATTTAATTTAAAAGACGTTCATGAGTGTACACTGTATTATAAAGGAATTTATATGTAGTGGTCTATGGAAAAAGAAGAGAAGATCAAAATAATTAATATAGAATTTGTCATAAAAATATACTTGTGTAATTGTATAAATAAATATATTATAATAACAATACATGGTGACAGCGGCGGCCTGTACATTATTAGCCCTTTGCTAATTGATAACTGACCACGATATTTCCAGTATATGGATTGTTTTTCTGTAAATCCATATAATATTTCATTCCCGAGTAGCAGCAGATTCATCAAGTTTCGGGCTCGGAGCAGTTTTAGAACAATTATCAAATGATCGGTGGCGACCAGTAGCATACGCTTCACGTAGTCTGAATACAACTGAAATGAAATATGCACAGATTGAAAAAGAAGCTTTAGCTATTACCTGGGCATGCGAAAGATTCTCTAAATTTATTCTAGGAAAAGAAATACAGATATTGACAGATCACAAACCTTTAGTATCCTTATTACAAACAAAACCAATGTCAGAATTATCTGCACGGTTACAAAGATTCAGAATGCGTTTAGTACAATTTAATTATAAAGTTATTCATGTACCAGGTAAACAATTTTATATTCCGGATACACTTTCAAGAGCGCCATTGAAAGTAGCTGATATGCAAAATAAAGATATATTGGATGATGAAGAAGAGTTATTCATTCAGAATGTCATTGCAGAACTTCCGTTTACAGATATGAAATTAAATGAAATATATCAAGCACAAGAAAATGATACTCAATGTAAAACATTAAAAAATGAAATATTATATGGATTTACAGAAAAACAATCCATATACTGGAAATATCGTGGTCAGTTATCAATTAGCAAAGGGCTAATAATGTATAACAAGCGGTTATTTGTTCCCAAATTATTACGGCAAGAGATGTTAAATAAAATACATGAAGGTCATATGGGTATTACAAAATGTAGAAGACGAGCTGCTGAATCAGTATGGTGGCCTGGATTATCAAACGAAATAATGCAATTAGTTGAAAATTGTGAACAATGTTTAAAAGAAAAGAACAATAAAGCAGAACCTCTAATGATGTCAGAAATACCTAATAGACCGTGGAAAAAATTAGGTATGGATTTTTTGCAAAATAATGGGAAAATCTTTTTAGTTATAGTTGACTATTTTTCAAGATATTTCGAACTTATCGAAATGAAAAATATTACAACTAAATCAACGATAGAAGTTTTAAAAAATATTTTTGCTCGTCATGGTATCCCAGAAATTATAAGAAGTGATAATGGACCACAATTTCTGGGATACGAATTCAAAGAATTCAGCAATAGCCTCGGATTTGTGCATGAAACCTCAAGCCCTAAACATGCACAGAGCAATGGGTTAGCAGAAAAAACAGTGGCAATAGCTAAGAGTATTTTAAATAAAAATAAAGACCCAAATATTGGACTACTTAACTACAGAAGTACTCCTTTAGAATCAGGATTATCACCAGCAGAATTACTATTTGGACGAAAAATTCGTACGATATTACCACAACATCCGATAAATTTGGAACCAGAGTGGAAGGGAATGGAAGAGTTTAAAGATAAGGAAAATAGAATAAAGAAAAGAAATAAATTTAATTTTGACAAACATAAGGGTGCTCGTGATTTATCAAAATTAGATAATAATACACGAGTTTGGATACCAGACTTAGAGAGATATGGAAGAATAGAGAATAGATCTTTATATCCTAGATCATACCAAGTTAATACAGAAAAAGGAATTATACGAAGAAACAGGAAGTTTATTATACCTTTACCCGAGTCAAAAATAGTGGAAGAGGAAGAAAGAACTGTACAGAATAATAGACAGAAATTAGAACATGCCTTTCATACCACTAGATCAGGCCGTATATTTAGAGCATCACAGAGTTCAGCTTTTTAAGAAAAGAGGATGTATTATAAAGGAATTTATATGTAGTGGTCTATGGAAAAAGAAGAGAAGATCAAAATAATTAATATAGAATTTGTCATAAAAATATACTTGTGTAATTGTATAAATAAATATATTATAATAACAATACATACACTGGCCTTCTTTGCAACCATTTTTTGACCCATATTCGTTTTTGTTTTCGTTTCGCCAGTAAAATCAACAGCATAGCTGCAGCCAAATCTTTATCATCACACATGTTGCTCCGACGAAAATATTGACGCGAATAATTCAAATTCAATATAATTGAACGTGTAGGCGAAAGCGATAGTTCAATAAAATTGTGCAATAATAACATTGCACAATTATATTGTAGGTGTATGGGAGGGGGGCCTTAGTTTGAGCTTACTTAGTGCACGGTGGCCGTCGGGATGAGAGGGTTATTACCACAGTGTCTCACGCGGCGACAATTTACTAACCAGTAATGGTCGCTCCTCTGATGATTTTATTCCTCAATGGTCTACTTTACTAAAAGAATATGCTGTAGATAATGAAAACATATATAATTTTGTTTTATTTTTCCGGTTTTGTTGATTTTATGTAGGTTAAGCCAAAAACGGCAAATCTATCAAAGATGATTCAAAGCCAAAGTGAACTAAAACTTATTACATTGAATTAATAAATATTATTTTTTCCAATAGAACATGCTTTATTATGATCCTTTCATAAACGTTTTTTAATACATTTTGTGGTATTTGAAAAAAAAATGCATTTTAGTATAGGCGGCAAAATGTTCACCACGCGCCTACTCACGTTTTATGGAAACGCGCGCCGATTCTAGAGTTAAGTAGGTATTTATTGTGCTTACCATACATCGAGTAAAACCATATCAAATAAATAATAAAAATCGGATCAGCAGTTCTCGAGTTATAAGTGGAAAAAAATATAATAATTTTGTATATTTTTCAACAACAGTTTTACGGATTAAACTTTGAACATTTTTCTTATTTTACGCATCCACGTATTTCTTCTACACGTGTCTCTTCCACACACACACACACACATACACACACACGCATAAGAAGTCAAGGTTCTAACTGCCACCACTACTACCGCCGTTGCTGTTGCTTTCCCTTCGCGGCCTAAAGTATGTTCATAATTCTCTCTGTGAGCGCACAGCGTGGAGGCCAAGGTACCGTAACGTCACTCATCTTCATACATAATGGCCATTTGTCCCATATCTGACGTCACGCCCTGCTGAGGACGCCCACTTACCGGCGGCAGCAGCCATTAGACTAGCTCTCAGAGGTTCTGCTACCTTCAATATTTAATATAACGTACATATACAAAGCTGATAACTTTGTAAGTTTTGGAGGCCAACCCGAAATTAATCGATTTATTACATTTTTTTTAAATTCCAGCTTAAAAATCAACAATCTATCAAATAAATGTCAGATTTCTTTGATCAAAGAAATTTTATCACATTTCTTTGATAGTGTAATATCCGCCTATCTTAAATATGAGTGTAATAAGTCATCTTTTATAATATTCATAATATTTCTCTGATCATAGATAATGACAGTCTCTATATTTGATCAAATTTTTGTCAAAGATCTTTGACATATTTATTTGATAGTGTAATAGCCGCTTAACTAGCGAAATCCCGCGGCTTCGCTCGCGTAAATTTCGAAACTAATTGTAACCCTTTATACGTGATAGGAGGTAACATATTACATATTTTTATATTGATTTTTATTCATTACTTATAAAAATCGTAAATATCTCGGATCTTAATTAAAAATTGGAAAAACCCACCCTCTGACTACCTCCGTTATTAGGGGTTGAATATCGATTTTTTTTAATTGCAGATTATTTTGCCCGACTCCACCATTATTAACCCATTGCTTCCCAATGTCCTATTTATAGGATATCATATTTTCTATTTTTTTTCTGACATAATATGCTTTACATTACTAATATGTTTTTTATGTCTATATAAATTATAACACTTTTAAAGTAACAGTGTAATTATTCCAGATAGCTGAAAAAAAATTGGACCAAGAAAATTACTCTTAATCCAACTAATTCTTTTTGAATTTTTTATGAATCAATGGCACCTATTAAGCGGCAAGCATTAATTTCATTACCATTTTAATATAATTCAACCAATTCTAATAGTTAGATATTACGTATAAGAAGGAACATATGTATACCATACATAAACATTAAACATATATAGTTAGATACAATTTAATATACTATGCAATTAAGGTTTTGTTTACAGAAAATGCGAACAAGTTTTTCGTTTCTTTTCAACAAAATAGACATGTAGTGTGAGGGAGACCACTTTACCAGAGAAAAACACACATATATTTACATTGTTTACCTTTTAGCTCCAAACAAATTTAAAGATGTGATAGTGTATCTGGGTTTAATGACGTAATAAATTAAAATACACGAAATGTATTATTGCACAGTGAAAAAAAGTTCTTTTGTGAGTATATTACAACAGATTTTATTGTTATTGCTTTAGTTTATAGGTGAAATTCGTAATAATACGATAATAAATATATAAATTTTAGAGTTAGAGTTAGAGTAAATATATTTTTTAAAACGGTTATTTATTGCATTTGAAAGAGGCGCATATATAGACCTATTATTTGAGAGGGGGGGGGTCATGGTCTGTGAAATGTACAGTAAATATATTTTTTTAAACGTTTATTATTGTATTTGAAACAGGCGCAGATCTAGACCTATAACATGGTCTGTGAAATTGGCAAAATGTGTTATTTTAGTATATTTAATAAGCATTTTTTTATTTTTTCTATACGCCCCCCCCCCCCCCCTCTGGATCTGCGATTGATTTGAAACTTGAAAGATAGTATGTCTCTTATATTTTCAATACATAAATAAGTGTACCTGATATATTTAAGTAATATTTTGAGTTTTATAAATATTTTTTTCGTCTTGAAATATTTTATAATATTATATTTATTGAATGTACCAGATTTTTATCTAAATAAATGTGAATTAAATACGAAAAATTAATGAACAATGATGAAAATCATTGTTTATATACTGGGTTATGATTTTATTTCTTATTTTATTATTTTTGGGATGATATTTCTATGATAAATTAAATTTTAATGTATGAAATTTTACTAAAAATTTTTTAATTTTAGATTTCGTTAAAAGTATGTTTTTCAGATAGAAAATGATGTGAAAAGTTGAAATTTTCAAACCGCAGGTCTGTATCTCATCACGTTCTCGAGATATGGCCTCTTAAAGTTTTCGATTTTTAAAAATTTTTGGAAAAAAATGGCCGTAACTTTTGAACGTGTGGTCGGATTTGATTTTTGTTCACAGATTTGAAATCAGCGTGTCAAAATCTATATAATGACTTGTATAATACTTAAAAATTCGACAAAAAATTTTTGGTCAAAAATCGACATTTTTTTAAGGTATACCCCTTGGAAAATATTCGATTTTCAGCAAAAAAATTTTTTTCGAAATTTCAATTGTTATACATGTCATTATATAGATTTTGCCACGCTGATTTCAAATATGTCAACAAAAATCAAATCCGACCACACGTTTAAAAGTTACGACCATTTGTCTCCAAAATTTTGAAAAATCGAAAACTTTAAGAGGCCATATCTCGAGAATGATTTGACGTACAGACCTGCGATTTGAAAATTTCAACTTTTCACGTCATTTTCTATATAAAAAACATACTTTTAACGAAATCTAAAATTTGAAAATTTTTAGTAAAATTCCATACATTAAAATTTAATTTATCATATAAATATCATCTCAAATAAAAAAAAAGAAACAGAATCAAAACTAATACACTTGTAATGTAAATAATCAGTTAAACATCTGAATTATTGAAAAAAAAAGTTCAAAATACATTTTTTGCTATATTTTTTATGAAAGTGGCTATTTGCACATATGTATATGTATACCAAATGAGATTAGGTTGTTAAGTTAGTGTAGGTTAGTGTACGTTAGGTTAGTGGTATGTCCAAATAGTCAATTGCATTCACATACTGTATGTGCAAATAGCCTCATCCATTTTTTATTGGAATAAAATCGTAATAATTAATAATGCAAGCACCGGAAACTAAACTAATCATCCATAAAGTAATTATATTTCATATAGGAAATCTAAAATAATAAAACATATTTACAGATCAACAAAAACACATGTTTCAGTATGTTTTATGGAACATTAGTCAAAATAATTTCCAGAAAATTGTACAGATGTAAGTGCTCTAGCTCAGCGATTCTCAACCTGTGGGGCGCGCCCCCCTATTGGGGCGTGATAAAACTCAACGAGGGGCACGAGCATATCGAGAAAAAATATTATTAAAAAATTTATTTAATTTACTTTAAGAAAAGCAATAAAATATATTCTGACATAATAATTAATACAAAATAAAATACACGTTTACATTTACACTGATATAATCAAGTAGGTAATTTTTTTTTAAAGTTTGGCGGTCACGGTAACAAATAGTATTATCTTGCCTCTTTAAAATGAGTTTTAACTTTTTACTGTAAGATTTTTTTTAGCCGAGATGTACTAGTTTGAAGATATGATATTTTTGTTAATAGAGTGTAGTATAGTAGATACAATGAACTTTACTACATATATCTTCAATGTAGTATATTTCGGTAAAGAAAAATCGCATAGTAAAATGTAAAAAATCATTTTAAAGAGAAAAGATAGTACTATTCGAAATCATGAAAGAAAACTTCAGAAAAAAAATTACCTACTTAGTAATAAATTCCCCAACATTGCCAAAATCGTCATTAGGTTCGGATATCTAAAAAACCTGACGTGATGGAATCATTTGGGCAACGAATTCGGTTTCGGCATGACAAATACCTTCTAAATCACCTATTCAAATTTCTGTGAATTTTTTTGTTGCATAGTGTAATTATTAGTGACCCCCTTGGGCCTGCCTTTGCAGAGCAAAGTTTTTCGAAAGAAAGTTTAATATTAGAAATTGACACTCAAATCATTTTTTTATATTTAGCTGAGATCTATTTTTCAGTGAAAATTGGGTCGTAAATACTTAAAGGCAGGCCCTGAGAGAGCTTTAACGGGGCCCGGGCCAACCCACATTTTGGGGGCCTCGTTACCCCCCCCCCCCTCCCAACGTAAGGACATTCCAAACAAATTTCATACTAGTAAAATTTTTATAACTTTCTGATATTATTTTAGTATTAAAAATCAGGGAGGTTTTTTAAGAAAATTTTCCTTTTTTTTTTGCTTTCTACTTGTTCTTTTTCCACAAGGTGTATCTTTTTATAGTATACTAGCTGCCCCGGCAAACGTTGTTTTGCCAAAAGATAATTTGCACGTTCTTTCTCGTGTTTGTACTCATTGTTATGGTATTAATTTTTATTTATTAGCAACATGTGGTGGTTATGCTATTAAATTGTAGGTTATATGAAACGTTTGGAAGTTTGACGTAGCGCCATATATTGAATACTTACTCAATCCAGTCAACAGATGTCACCATCTGTTAGAATCGTTTGGAGCTAACAGATAAAGACAAATAATTTGCAATAAAATAATATTGCGATCATAAATTGAGATGTAAGCTATCCTATCTTTCAAGTTGGATCAAACTGCACACGGTGTACAAATTTGATTAAAATCGGTTAAGTAGTTTAGGAGTCCATCGCGGAGGAACAACGTGACACGTAATTTATATATATTAAGAAGATTATGTTTTTTAAATAACTCCTGTTAAAAAGACTATACATAAGTATCAAAACAATATGTAAAAATGTAAAATATAAATAATTTTCATGGCTCCAGGGCCCCTAACACACAGGGGCCCCGGGCCATATGGCCCTCCTAGCCCCCCCTCTATCTGGGCCTGCTTAAAGGTTTAGAAACGCTGCTCTAGTTAGTACCAATGTCATCATTGTCGGTTATAAAACCAAAGCGATCATTATAAATGTAACAGTTCTGAAAACTTAAGTGTGCGTAATAAAAATCAACTAATTTTATATATTCATCCTTTAACACGTGTTCCACTTTTGTGGAGAATTATTGTCAGACCGATATTTCAAAGATCTCTTTGTCTCTGTATGTACAAGATGTTCATTTTAGATGATTCATTATATGAACGAAGTTATTGTTTCTATAGTTAATGATATTTGTTTAAAACTTTTAATGTACTTTGTTCAAGGTGACAATAAAAATTTTTACTCGTTAAAATGTGGGGTATTAAATATAAATGACAGCCCACTGACAGTTCTAATCAATGGCATTGTTTATAGTTTTATATATACGAATGACTTTAAGTAAATATCAGCAATGATTACTAAACCGATTTTAATGTGTTTTTCACCAATATTTAGATCATTTTTCAATGCTTGTTCTTAGCTATTAATATTTCATGTTAACCTAAAAGATTTAACATCAGAAGACTAAAAAAAATCTTGTTAGATACTTTAAACTTTAAACTATCCAAATCTTAAATAATCATTCATTTTTACAAAGGTCATTATTTCTACTACCTGCCTAAATTTTAAAAATAATAAAATTCCATTAATATTTAAAAAAATTAGAGTACTTTTAGTAAAATCCTAAAATTTGAGAACAAGTCGTTATTTTTCTAAACAATTGAAAGTATGAAAACTGTTATTTTACAAAAGTTTCTTATTTTTTATGATCTTAACAATTATTATGTACTTTTGGATATACCATTCCGTTTGATTTTACTCAGAAACGGGCATGTACCTCTCAAATTACCCCATAAGGGACAGCTTTAGGAGGTTGAAAATATTTTTTTAATTCTTTAAGGTCGATATATTAGTACATTTTTTATCAAAAAACTCTATCTTGAATAGTTTTTTGGCGTAAAACATAGTCTGGAATATATTTATGTTGGGTGGACATAATGAATATATAACACCGGGTCTAATGCGCTAGTGTCAAATATACATATTTTTTATAACAATTTTGAATTGTTCGATAAACTTTAATTTTCCTCTGCAGAAATCTTTAATAAATCGTCATATTAAATTGATAGTAATCATTAATTCATTTTCATATAAACTTCCATCTGTACGTCCCATGTTAGCAATTACAACATACCACAACTAAATATAAAAAATAGCGGTCCGATATACGAGAGCAAGTCAGTCGCCATGTAACAACTAACTAACTAACTATCGCAAGAGTGTCATTTATGATTTTATTACAATTCTCCTGTGACAACGCGCGGCATCGAAGTCAAGTTACTTACGTGTTGGGGATATCTCGTAGGAAAGGAAGGCACCGTTCGGGCGCCGCGTCTTACAAAACAACTTCCAAGTATAGTGATCTGCCGCAAAAACACGTTATTCTACGGACCGTAATGTAATTATATATGGAAACGGTCAGCGGCGGCCAAACGACCCGAATAAATGTGTGTCCGATAGACAAAGTGTTATATTGTAATTGTATGTTTGTTTAATTGTCAAATATGATATTATGACTCATGGTTATTGTATATAGGGTTGTTTTTTTATATGTGAAAGTTAAGTGAAGAAACATAACTGATATTGTAAAGTTGTATTACACACAAAAAAACTGTATTGGACCAAGAAAATCTTGTTTTGTATATAACGAAAACAATATTTTCTTAAGTATTTTCAACATTATTTCAACAATATTTCTTGAATTCCGCTGAGATGCTATAAGATGTTACGAGAAGTTAGCATCTCATTTTTTCAGAATTTTTTTTTATGAGAAAATCAACGGAACTATTGTTAAAACTTATCAGGAACTATAGAACTATGCTGGATATTAGCAGAACTGAAGTTTATTTTTGATTTCCGCTGAGATGCTATAATATGTTACGAGAAGTTAGCATCTCATTTTTTCAGATTTTTTTTTTTTGGGAAAATCAACGGAACTATTATTAAAACTTATCAGGAACTATAGAACTATGCTGGATGCAAACAGAACTGAAGTTTATTTTTGAATTTCGCTGAGATGCTATAAGGTGTTACGCATAGGTGGGCAGTAACTCGTTAATCCGTTAATCGTTAATTAACGAAGTTAACAAAATGGTTAACGGATTAACTTTTAAGTTAACTCAAAAAAATGTTAACGCTTTTGTTAACTTCCGTTAAATTCAACTTCCCTCTAACTTTAGTCCGTTACATTGGTTGTTTGATGAAAAGTACATAACAAAGTTGTCGAAATAGCTAAAAAAGGTCTACAAACATTTTGGATGGTTAACTTTTTTAACGGATTAACTTTAACTTTCGTTAAATTTTCAAATTTTCAGTTAACTTTAACTTTCGTTACATTTTCGGAATTTTAACGCTTTAACGGTTAACGAAGTTAACTTTTTTATTAACGGATTAACGAATAACGAAGTTAACTTTTCGATTAACTGTGCCCACCTATGGTGTTACGAGAAGTTAGCATCTCATTTTTTCAGATCAATTTTTTTCTAGGAAAATCAACGGAACTATTGTTAAAACCTATCAGGAACTATAGAACTATGCTGGATGCAAGCAGAACTGAAGTTTATTTTTGAGATGCTAACATTTGAGATGCTAAGTTCACACACGTTGAATTTACCATATCGAAAATTACACTTTCACTATATACCTTTACAACTTCAAATTGAGACTAATCAATTTCAAATTGGGAATAATCAATTTCAAATTGGGAATTATCAATTTTATATTGGTTAAGTTTAAAAACTTGTATTAAAATTGATTTAGGAATTGAAATACCACATATCCAGTGGTGAAGACAGTAAATATGACTCAAACTGAGTTTCGATTGCAATGGCTAAAAAATATTGAACGAAAAAATATCATTATTTTTGCTAATTATACCCGACATTTCGCTCATATTCAAAGGTTCATATATGATGCATTAAATATGTCTTATTAATTTGGCTAGTTGTAAATTATGTGGGGCCCAATTTTAAATAAAATAAAAAAATAAAAAATCTTTAACATATATTTTCTAAATTCATTAATATTTGTAACTACCTTACACCCCCTACGTAGGGGCCATAATTACAATTATTATTTAACTTTTTAAAATTGGACCCTCTTATAATTTACAACTACTCAAATTAATAAGACATATTTAATACATCATATATGAATCTTTGAATATGAGCGACATGTCGGGTACAATTATTAAATATAATTTTCGTGATATTTACTGTCTTCACCACTGGATATATGGTATTTCAATTTGAAATTGATAATTCCCAATTTGAAATTGTTTAGTCTCAATTTGAAGTTGATTATTCCCAATTTGAAATTGTTTAGTCTCAATTTGAAATTGATTATTCCCAATTTGGAATTGTTTAGTCTCAATTTGAAGTTGAAAAGGTATAGTTGGGTGGTGTAAAAAATATTCACACTGATAAATATTTATTAATACAACCATTATGTTTAATCTATTTGAAAGTTTCGTTAGTTGAAGATATATTTTTCAAATGAATAAAATATCCTCAATAAGATTTTATTATTATATTGTGGAAATATTGTTAAATTAACAAGATAAATTTATTAAGAATTTTTCCATCTCAAATTTTCAATAAGATCGATTTTTTTTCTGTGTATGTATTTATATCTAAACATTAAATAATAACAAACTAAGTATTTTTTTTACTTACTGTTGAGATAATAACATAGAGTGAATATTCTAACCAAATTAAACTTTTTTACAATATCCTAGAATAACGATTATTCGCTGTCGTCTTTTTTAAAAAATATATAAAAACACATATATCATTGACTTGAATTCGGTGATTTCGAAATGTCAATGAAGATAAATGAAGTAAAGCAGTGTCAAATGCAATTTAGATAAATGATATTAAAGACGGTCTGGAATAAACAAGTCTCGTGCGCCGTGAAAATTGATCGCAATAAAAATAGTCAAAATGAAAACGGTTCTTCGTGTTTATCCTTTAATATTAAAATACATTCTTTCATCACAACAAAACTAAATTATCTTTAACCCATTAACGCCCGCTGTACACATTTGTGTACACCTCATTTTATAATTAGTGCTGCTGTCTATGGATATTAATTCACAATATTTCAGTTGGTAGAAGTGCAACAAATAAAATCTGTTAACGTTATTAGTTTCATAAGTGTTGTTTTAATTGTTCTGAATAATTTTTATATGAAAAGGGGTACGTGGTATGCTAATATATTTTATCCAACTAGAGCATGTGATTTCGAATTTTGTACAAATCATATGAAATAACTTAAATATACATATAACATGACATTTAAATGAAATTTATCTAAATAAAAATGATATCAGAAAAGCAGTCTCACACAAAATAGACTTCATATCTGCCCAATTTACTCGCTTGAGTACACACTGTTATTTTTTTTTCTAAATATTAAAAAAAAGTTTGTGTTGTATATTTAGTTAAATATATTGAATATGTACTTAATTTCATTAAACAAAATCTTTTGCATGTTTTGGTTTTCTTTTGGGCGTTAATAGGTAATACTTATCAATAATTATCCAGACCTATAATTTTTTTAAAGAAATATTTGACAAATTAATTTGAACCGGTCCAAAATATTGTAATTCTTGCTACACAGAAAAAAAAACTGTATTGGACCAAGAAAACCTTGTTTTGTATATAACGAAAACAATATTTTCTTAATATAAGAAACATACTCTTAATCCAACTACGTTATTCCTTCGTTCAAGAATACTATAGTTGGTTTAAGAGATTATTGCTTATCTAAAGAAAATATTGTTTTCGTTATATCCAAAACAAGGTTTACTTGGTTTGAGAAATCCTTTCTACCAGTGAAGGCCAAGTATCACTATAGTTAAGTCATTTTTACGTGCAGGATCTAAATCTATATTATTGGTATAGTTTAATTTTTTATACCAATAAACAAATATACTATTAATATAATTAATTTTACACAATCTTTGTATAAAATAATTGAAATGAAATAATTTGTATAGCACTTTATTAACAAATAATTCAACTCAAGAATATTTAGTTGAATAAATCATAATGTAAATTATATTTTTATACGAATATAGTAAAAAAACGTATTATAAAAATTATAGAAGTACATGTTTTTTGACGTAAAAAAAAAATAAAAAAAAATAGATGCGTTCTATGAGATAACTTCGTTAACAGAATTTTACCCCGATATACTAATTAACAGTATATTAAAATAACATAATTTAATTAAAACAATAAATTTAAAGTTGATGTATTTTCAACATATTCTTAGACGCCTGTTAATAACAATAACATTTGAATATTATTTTCCAAGTATCTGAATATTATTTCATTCGAGAGAACTTAACATATAACATAAATTATAAACTCGAATAGCCAAATTCAAACATAGATACAAAATAAACATTGAATTTAGTAAGTAGGTGTGTGTGTATGTATTATTCAATGTAATAACACAAGAGAAACACGGCGTTAGTATAAGTGTATACAGGGTGGCCTAAATAAAACGACGATAAAAGTCGAATCTGTATTTGATGAAATTTCTATTAATAGAAGACTCGGTGTTGCCCGGGTTAATAATATCCATAAATTATACCTATATACAAAGACGGCGACTGGTCAAATGACTACAAATTTACTAAATATCTTTTTTTTATGAGTAATTAATAAATGTCAAGTAAAGAAATAAAAGTAGATGTAATGTATGTTCAATTTTAATATTTATACACAATTTTTACATGTTACAAGAGCCGCAAAGCGGTTTTTAACAAGTATACCTAAGTATCGCATACTTTATTAGTTTTATTTTTACATTTCTGAATAAGACATTCTCGCCTTCTTCGAATTTCCTGGGCTTTTTTCACAAATTACTCACAATAATATCGATACACAATTACAGACTTATTTGACTGACAATTCATATACGTATTTATTGTTGTACCCTCTCATATACAACAATTAAAAACATATTTATCAGATCATAGCCGTCTTTGTCGGTATATCAACATTTCAAACAATAAAGAAAATAGATGTGAATTATTTTGATACATAGTTTCATTTAACTACTAGTATTAATAAAAGTCACAAAGTCTCATTACGGTAAGTCAAATAGTTTTTGAATTATTCAATATTGAAATTGAATCGGTGAGTGAAAGAACAATACAAGTGCCAAAAATGGCAATTTTAACTGAGATAGGCAAAATGTTTAAAATTCATAGCTCTATCACATAACAAAATAATAATACATCGACCAACATCGTACGTGCGACGGGGGGTAGTTCAATTTTTTTTACAATTACTTTTACCTTACTTTGCTGACGAAATCCTCGAATTTTACTACCATATTATTTCTTAGAAAGTCAAAAATGAAGATTCTGAGTAAAAATTACAAATAATTTTTTTTGTAAAATAATAAAAAATAAAATAATAAAGCCGAAAATAAAGCAATAAAAAAAAATTTGCAATTTTTTTTAATTGAGTGAAAGAACAGTATAACTGCAGGTCATTTTTTTTCAAATATCTTTTTTGTAATTTTTTTTAATTTATTTATGTACGTATTATTATCGGTTAACATAAGTTCTATAATGTCGCAATACATAATTAGACCAAATAACCCATAGTTCTCCTTTAAAACAGTTTTTTTCGTTTTTCTCAAAATGGTCATTTTGGAGATATTCTTTCACTCACCGATTCAATTGAAATTACCATCAAATGACTGCTCCCGTCTTTCTAGTGTTAAATGACCAAAAGCGCGACCGTTTCGTTTAAGTTGGGCCACCCTGTATATAATATATATAATTAAACAAGATAAAATTTCAAATACAATTCTGTGAAAAGCAGTTTGCTAGTGTTTGGTAAATAAACTGTTAAAGAGATACACATGGATATTTTGTAATTACAAAATTCGGAGTAAAAGTCAACAACGAATCAAGGATCAAGAATTTAACAAAGTTTGATCAAAGAGTGTGCTTAGTTTCGTGTGCGCATTCCTTTGACCTGCCTACGTCTGCATCCAGATATGTATTTAATTTCTCTTGTTTGGAATTCCATAATAAATATCGTGGATGTTAAGGGGGGGGGGGGGGGGGGCAGGATAGACAACGCACACAATGGATATTGTGCAAGAGTATATCGCGAACACGGGCATCGAAAATAAGGTCGGGGAAAAACATTTGTGATTAAAATATTAATTAACTCAACTTATCGAAAGTAGATAAAATTGTAAAATTAAATTATTTAATTAATTAAAAAAAAAATGGTTATACCTACCAAATATAAAAATAACCAACTAACTAACTACATACAAAAAAAACTGTATTGGACCAAGAAAATCTTGTTTTGTATATTCGCAGCGTGCGCGATGACAGCGCCAACTAACGGGTGGACTTTAGTAGCAACTTGGGTGGACTTTGACGTACTAACAAACAAATAATTTCAATAAAATATCGTAATATATACATTTTAGACGATTATTTATGACTATTGGCTATGTGCACGAAGTCTATTAGCGCCGCTAGCGGGTAATAGAGAAGGATTGAATGGATTCAACTCTCTTTTTATCATTGTTTAATATGTTTAATACCGTGAAATTTTTTATTAAACAAATATCATTTAAATTAGCTGTTTGCATATAATATAAATAGTATAGCATAAAAGGTACGTGAAAATTATTTATTTTGGGTATCTTTTTCTCTTTAATTATGACGTATAATAGAGAAATAATTAATTCGTTTACATTGACAGCATAACCTCAAATTTTGGCGCCGATAATTTTACAATATTGCTCACCACTACCACGAACACTCGCATCGACATTATTTCTAACTCCACCCCCTTGCACATAGTCTATAGTGGGATTAACCATATTGACCTTTCTATTTTCAGTTAAAAACGAGCCTATTAAAAATGACAGTTAGTCCACCCAAAGTGTTATTTTTTGCCACGTTGTGCGCTGTGATCGATTTCGTTTCCCCCACTACCTACTTTGCACTCAGCGAATAACGAAAACAATATTTTCTTAATATAAGAAAAGTACTCTTAATCCAACTACATTATTTCTTCGTCCAAGAATAGTTGGTTTAAGAATATATTTCTTATCTTAAGAAAATATTGTTTTCGTTATATACAAAACAAGGTTTACTTGGCTTAAGTAAACCTTTCTCCCTGTGTAACAGGTGAAGTTAAATAAAAGCGTGTAAAAAAACATATTAAATTGATTTAATAAAGAGGTACTTCTTTTATGAAAATTACAAAAAAAAAAAACAGTTGCTCTTAAGATTATTCGATCATTATTAGAGCAATGTATAGATAAAAGTCTAAAATTTTAATAAGTTATTTATGGATAATTAATATATTTTACTAATTTTTATTTAAAATATTGGACGTATGGTTTTCGAGTAGGTAATTGGAAATTAAAAATAGAGTTTTTAACACACGATAAATGAGAGAACTTACCGAAAGTGCTCTATTTATTGAAATTCTATACAATTGGCTATATAGAGACGTTTTAAAAACTAAACTTCAACCCTTTTAAATACTACAAAAATTATAAAACAAATATATTCACGTGTAATTTATTCTGAAAAATAAAAAAACTAGCTCTGCCATTACAGCAAATTAGTACATGTTACTATTATACACCGTTCTGTCTATTTCAATTTTCAAATTAAATTAAACTTTTAATAATAAATAAAGTAAAATATTTCATTAAATTCAGGTACATGTGTTCTGAAAATAAATTAATAGAATTTTTTTCGACACCAAATCTTTTTTTAACAGTGTGCTAGACGTATAATCTTAAAATGACTATCAAGTAAATAGTACCTATAACAAAATCATAAAAAAAAAATTGGGAATGATATTATGTTACCAATTATACTGTTCCGTGTACGCGTAATATCATGTACACGTTTAGTACAGTAATAATGAAACGCCGTGTTCTTTGTATGATCTCCAACCCCGTTCACTGTTCTCTTGTTTGCATTACATTTGTCTGCGCACTCCAGAGTATCCAAAAAACATTCATAACTCATTTAAATAAGAATTTCATATAAAATTATTAATATACCATACGTACATTCTAATGCAAATATTTCTATGTAGGTACAGGTTCTAATGAAAAATGCACCTACAAATGACCAAATTATTTATATGTAAATAAGCGAAAATATATTTCATTAAATAATATTTTCATTACCCATTGCTAACCTCGAGTTGCACAAAGCAATATAATTCAGGATTAGTTAATCGGTTGTTTTCAAACCATGATTAATGTTTATTCTAAACTTAATCCCAATTTGTAAATGAACAATTCACTAAATATTATAATTTTTTACCTTATAATATGTATCATAACCGTGAATGTTTTTTAGAATTGACGTAATAATGCTTTGAAAACAACTGATTAAGGTAGTTGGTCCGTAAACATGTTTTCGTCAGATTTTGTTTAAATTGCACAGGAATATTCCCTAGATTAATATCTAAAAAATAGCCCATTTTTATTAAAATTGACCATCTCAAAGTCATGAAAAACGATCTCAAAGTTTATATTTTTAACACAGCTTATATGGACTAACCGTACACTAACGTAACGTTTTATTAGATAAAATTTAAACGTAGCGTCAGATTTTCATAAAAAACAGACATGTTGTATATTTATATGAAAGAAAACAGTATACAAAAAAATTGAATTATTGACCATCCCGTTATTAAGATTTAACCAGATTTAACTACCAAACCATCACATAAATTACAATATTGTTGACAATGTGGCAACAACGTATTTATTTGATTATAGTAAAAAATACACGAAATAATGAAATAATTTTTTACAAAATATGATAAGTGGATTGAAGGGAATTATAATCGATTTCATTAATTATTAATATATTCTGTGGTAGTTTAGATGATAAAATATAATCATTTGACAAGTTATTAATAGTAGATAATGTACAGCGTTGCCATGATCATTTCTCTAAATTAAAAATATGTACTCATGGCCTAATGTGATCACATTATGATGGACCAACTACCTTAAGATAAGCAATAATCTCTTGAACCAATTATAGTATTCTTGAACGAAGAAATAACGTAGTTGGATTAAGAGCATGTTTCTTATCTTAAGAAAATATTGTTTTCGTTATATACAAAACAAGGTTTTCTTGGCCCAATACAGTAGTTTTTTTCTGTGTAAGACTGATGATATTTTACATTTGGGAAACTCTGGTTTTTTTACGAGAACAAATCTTTATCTGTTTAGCATGTATATAGAATATTGTTTAGAAGAAAGTTTGATGAAAATATTCTGTGAACAAATCGTGCAAGGAGCATGGCCGGGCCGAGGGTTGAGCGGTGCGCGGTGGTGGCAGACACGCCTTATTTTGTTAAATACGCAATCATGATCGCATAGCTACCACTGCACTTGGCAACATGCGGGCAGGAGCGCACTTTATACTACAACTTGTTGTATTTACTATATACAATTAATTAAACGACAGTAAATTCAAATACGGTAAAAAATTAAAAAAAAAAAACAACAACTTTATTTAATAATTTAATTTGATATTTTTTTTATCCATTCATTATATATCTAGACCAGTGGTCACCAACCTTTTTTTGACCAGGGACCACTTTGATTTCATTATTATTAGCAGAGACCACAAGGTTATTTTTTTATAGATTTGAAATAAAAATCTATTTTCATGTTTTTTATAGATTAAAAAACCTAAAAAAAAAGTTTGGATTTTTTTACGGGGACCATATTTTACCCCTTGCGTACCACCGGTTGGAAACCACTGATTACATATCCGCAATTATTCTTAACCCTTAGCTGCTCCACTTCTCCAGAATACCATACCTGCCACACTGGGGTCACCTCGTACCCCAGACACTAAAATGCTAACTACTCGTAAGCTATGGAATATTTTAATTCAATAAAATTCCTCATCTTCGAACGATACGGAATGCACTCAAATCGGTTATTTAAAAAAATAATATATTTAAAAAATTGAAAACTGAAAATATTTAAACAACTTACATTAAAGTTGAAACAATGTGGGGCACGTGGTATTCCACAGTGGCAACTAAGGGTTAAATTATTAATATAGCAACTATACTATTTTGTGTTTTATATATTAAAGAGGTTGGGAGTCTTTGAGAGGCAAGCGGTAAAAGGGGATCGATGAAAAATGTGAGTCAGTGATAATTATCAACTGATTTTTTTTTAATGAAAACAAGTACAGTTGGATGTCGAGAGGAAACAAAAATCTGGAATTTTTGAACATTAAGTTGAATTTTATGACTGTTTTTAGCTTATTATTATTTTCCGTCCGTCTGTCTGTCTTCCACCGCGAGATCTCGGCCCCCTGACCACTTAGAAACCTCAGGTTTTCGCTAAATGGTAGATCTGTGGTTCTAGTTTATCCCATTTTAGGAATTTTTCCTGTCATGATTCTCCCCTCCTCAAAATTTTTCATATATAGCTTCATTGGACTCAGGATTGATTCACGAATCGATCAGCAAGGGTATGTTTTGAGTCTTATCGGGTATTAATAAATTGTTTTTTTCATGCTGTAAGCACCCACTAAAAAGGAATTTTTCATCTGACGTTACTTACTCTCTTATGTATAAAAAAGCATAAAATGGTTTAACTACATCGGTTAAAGTAAAACCGGAATAACAGTACCTACTCACTGATAATTTAAAAATAATATAAAACATTTATCATTTCCTTGAAAAACAAAAAGCGTCATTACATTATAAAATCTCCACACAAAACTCTGTAACGATTTTCTGTCAGATTACAAAAATAATATTTTAAAATATGATATTGAGTGAATAATAATTTAATTTACGACTAAACAAAACCGAATCAACAACTGAATAATCTCATCACGCTTTGCAAAACTCGGTGTCTACGCGCCGGACGTTGTTGCTGCAACCGTGTCTTAAATATTATTAAATTAAGAAGAAAAGGCACAAGAAACCTCACCGAAGTGGAAACTTAAAGAACGCAAACTATAGCGGCAGCGTGCAGCAAAACGAATTAATAAACGCGGAAAACTTAGCTCCTGTGATGGCGGAGAGGCAAAAAAACACACAATACCCCCCCCCCCCCCCCCCCCACCAACTCCACCCCTCTCTCTTACCTCTACCCATCACAAACGAATGACGTCACTCGAGCGAAACAGATCGCGTTTGTGTAAAAATATTGTAACAAATACAGTCAGACTTCGGATTTATGTTTTAAATTCTTCTTAAGTCTCTATGTAGAATGATTACTATAAATTTCTCCAAAAAACTGTCATTAATGTAGGTACATACTTCGTGTATCTATCGTCAAAACTAGCATATTCTAAAAAAATGTTACATTTTTATTTTATTTTTTAAATACTTAATCACTAAACGTTTTAATAGTTACTATTTTTCAAACATCACAGGAATACTGAAATATTTAAATTAAATACTGTGTATCAGTCCTTTTCCTATACTATCTTTACAATTTTGATTTATTACTTGAAAAACGGAGAAACTGTGGTTTCTTAGTCACTTAAACTAAAAATACACCTTAACCACAAAATTTATGTCACTCGACACGTGTTTCGACTTCACAAGAAGTCCTCATCAGGAGCCTAACGAATCGTTAGGCTCCTGATGAGGACTTCTTGTGAAGTCGAAACACGTGTCGAGTGACATAAATTTTGTGGTTAAGGTGTATTTTTAGTTTAAGTGAATTTTGATTTACCTAAATTGTTATAATTTCATTTCTTCTTATTTCCTCAAAACTACATTTTTTGAGTTGTGACACTTTTTTGCGAGGATGCGATATCAACAAAATTATATAAGAAAATTTTTGTCTTACATAGGTATATATAAAATTCTTGGAATATTTCTTTTTTCGTTTATTTTTAACAAATAAATGACATAAGATTTCAAAAGACTTCTAAAACTATCTCACACTAATTTATTATTTACTTAATTGAGTTATAAAAATAACCCGACTAAAGACATCAAAAAAAAAGAAAAAACATACCTGCCACATTAAAAAATCAATGAATTTTTACGATAGCATTTCAGTTGGACTGATGTAACAATTCCAATATATATAAATATATCTAAATAAATATCATGATAAACAAAATTTGGCACAACTGCCAAAACAACGGGTCTGCAAACAAATTTGTAAGAAGAAAAATTGTTTCAGAAATAAATTTCTTGTTCGTAACACCTACGTATGCATTAGCACGCACCTTAGCGAATTTGTAGCATCTTTTTCATATAGAGATGCGAAAATAAATTAATATCAAAAGAAAAACGTGCTGACGTATGAAAATCACTTTGAATATTAATTTTGTTGACATCCATATGAAAGTCTATACTCCGAATTTTGTTAATTTATGGATTCTGTTTAAAAAAAATAATTATATAATCATCTAAATTGAGATAAGGTACTACTGGCACCACTCAGAGCAAGGAAGGCCATTTTTTGTAATTCTTATTTACTCATGTTACTATTAAAACAGGGGCTTGTACCTATTTAAATAATTTTTTTTTATATGATCGATTTTCCGTCCGTCCGTCTGTCTTCCACCACGAGATCTCGGCCCCATGACCACTTAGAGACCTCGGATTTTCGCTAAATTGTAGATCTATGATTCTAGTTTAGCCCTTTTTAGGAATTTTTCTGGTCATTACCCCCCCCCCCCTTAAAAATTTGTCTTATATGGCTTCATGTACCTCGTTGGACTCGGGATTGATTCACGAATCGATTGGCAAGAGTATTTTTTGAGTTGTGTGCATGGATTTCGATATTTTTTTTTAAATAATAAACACTTTTTATTAAATCGTTTTTACTTTTAACAAATATACTGCACGAAAAATTAATAATTCAACATTAAACAAATATATTGAAATTAAAACAAATTATATCACTTTAAATAAATAGTTTCTACTAAAAATTAGTACTTTGTACTAAAAACAAAAAAACATACTTTGTACTTCACCTCAATTTGGACCTGTCAAAATTTAAAAATGGTACATATTTTTGATGTATTTATTGTGAATTTTTAATATTTTAATGTTTTTAATATGATTTTTGTGTTTTTCTATATTTTAAAACAATTAAATATTCGCCTTATGCATTAAAAAAAATTTAAAAAGTATTAAAATTTATGTTCGATGTACAAAGTGAATACTATCTAAAAAAATTGGACCAAGAAAACCTTGTTTTGTATATAACGAAAACAATATTTTCTTAATATAAGAAACATACTCTTAATCCAACTACGTTATTCCTTCGTTCGAATACTATAGTTGGTTTAAGCGATTATTACTTATCTTAAGAAAATATTGTTTTCGTTATATACAAAACAAGGTTTACTTGGTTTGAGAAATCCTTTCTACCAGTGTATATAAAAAAGTACATCTTTGTAAAGATCATAAAAAATAAGAAACTTTCGTAAAACAAAAATTTTCATACTTTCAATTGTTTAAAAAATATGGCGACTTGGTCTCAACTTTTACTAAAAGTGCTCTAATTTCGTTAAATATTAATGGAATTTTATTATTTTTTTAAATTTAGAAAATAAACTTTGTAAAGATGTATGATTATTTGAGATTTCGATAGTTTAAAAGTTTAAAGTGTCATATGCGATATATCAAAAATTCAAAATTTCCAAATACAATAGTATATCAATAAATACTTTATCTTAAATATGATATGTAAATAAACAGCTTTTGTTAAGAAAATAAAAAAATATAATTTTAAAATTGAAAACAGAAAATTATAATTTGATTGTCTAACATCGCTGTTAAGTACAAGAACTAATGAAAGGGGTCAAGAAGATTGACTGTATATGTCCACAGTGTCTACACATCTATGTCGATGAGATGTCAGGTGGGGATCACATGGCAGTGTCCAGGAAACGGCAGATCACCTATCATCCATTTATCCTTTTAGCTGGAATGTTTATTGTTATCGGCTCCCTTACACTGTCTATCTTTCCATTAACTAACTACCTTCTCCCATTCGTGTCAAAAACCGCATGTAAACATCTCCTGGATCGAATGGCGTTCGTTGTTTTGCCATCGAGCCAAGGTTATAAGTTCAACTCTTTAATATATAGACGTTTTTCTATTTTTATTTTCTTATATACACTGGTAGAAAGGATTTCTCAAACCAAGTAAACCTTGTTTTGTATATAAGGAAAACAATATTTTCTTAAGATAAGCAATAATCTCTTAAACCAACTATAGTATTCTTGAACGAAGGAATAACGTAGTTGGATTAAGAGTATGTTTCTTATATTAAGAAAATATTGTTTTCGTTATATACAAAACAAGGTTTTCTTGGTCCAATACAGTTTTTTTTTTGTGTGTACCCATATGTAATTTGAGATTTTGATGGAAATATGCATTTTGACTTTTACTGAATTCATTTTGACTAATTCAACATGTATGTGTGTCTGTCTGAGATCGCTAATGACGATTTTGACAGTATTTTAACGAAAATGATTGATAAAATCACAGAAATTTCAAAAACTGTATTTAACATCACTTGCAAAGTTTTTATTAAATACATTATTATGATTTATATCAATTTAGAAGTGGTGGATGAAAAATTTAAAATGAAGCATCCAAATCTTGGCAAATATCGGTGGACAAACTTTATAGTTGGAAACATTAAAAAGATCCTATCTTCATAAGGATCAATTTCATAAAACTTCGTGATTTGCTTATTGTTTCCGTCATCTAAAAGAAGGGTGTTAAGAAGTTTGCGATCTCAAAAACACGCAGACAATGAAATTATGACAGAAAAAATTCGTAAGAATGACACTCATAAGTAGCGTTAGTTAGCATTGTGTTAAATGGGGTTAGATTTTCTAATATTTTTTCTACCCTTAAAACGCCTTGTTTGCCAAAAAAAAAACACATTATTAATGTTTTTCGATGTACTACGTGTGTGCAAAGTTTCAAGAAAATCGGCAAGTGGCACTTGGGTAATGTTACTTGTTGGTATTGTATAAGAAAGTCCCGAGGTAATTCTATAATATAACTAGCTATATATATTAGATAAATAACATTCTGTTTTATTTTTAGTAAAAGCATATTTCATCAGAACAAATATATCTATATAAAAAATATAAAAGAATTCAATTTATAGGTGTTTTTGGCAACTCAAACTATTTCTATTTATATAACTGTTCAATATTAGCTTAATTTGTTTTCGAAAACATATTTATTTTGTCACTATTTGATATGACATGAAATGCTTTGTCATGTTTATTAGATACTATTTAACCTCCCAGGAGTTTTTTTTTCATAACTGATGAATATACCTAAATAAATAAATATTAAAAAAAAACAATTATATTTAGAAGACATTGATTGTTTTAAATATATTTTTTTATGAAATTTTTAATAAGATTGTTGGGTATTAAACAAAAATTAGCTTTGGAGCAAAAGCTAATTACAAATCGACGTTAATTTGCTAGAGATTTTAAAGTATTGGTATTACAGGATGTTCCAGACTATGTTTTCTACTTTCTAAATTTAAAAAAATAATAAAATTCCATTAATATTTAACGAAATTAGAGCACTTTTAGTAACACAGTAAATTTTGAGATCATGTCATATTTCCTAAACAATTGAAAGTATGAAAATGTTTGTTTTACAAAAGTGTCTTACTTTTTTATTATATACTTTTTTACATACCCTTCCATTTGATTTTACTGAGAAACGGGCATATACCCCTCAAACTACCCCTCAAGGGGCGGTTTTATGGGGTTGAAAATATTTTTCTGAAATTCTTTAGAGTTGATATACATAGTAATTTTTTTTCATAAAACTCTATCTTCAATAGTTTGGGCGTAAAACATAGTGGGCGGATGGTCTGGAACACCCTGTATAATAGTATATATTATGTATATACATTTATTATACAGGGTGTTCCAGACCACCCGCCCACTATGTTTTACGCCTAAACTATTAATCTATAGATTATGAGAGAGAATAAGAAATTTCATGAGATACAATTGTTACCATTGCTTATAGATCGCGAGATATTTGATACTCCGCAGATTGTGTTTGATTAGCTTTTGCTCGAGAGCAAATTATTTATAATACCGGACATATTTATTTAAAAATAAATTCAGAATAAAGATATAAATTAATAAATATTTTGTAACCGAATTCTTTAAATTAGATTTTAGAAGTTTTGAAATAAATGCGTATATGTAAAATTTTCTACCCAAAAACAACGTGTAAAAGAAGATTATCAAAATACGCGTCTAAAAAATTAAATACATGTAAAAATTGGCTCAAATCTGAGCATAGATTAAACAATAAAAATACACAATATTTTTTCATTATAATATCGGTCAATATCGACGGAACCCATACATTATAAAATTTTGAAAATCCCTAAAAAAACATTTCAAACTATCTTGATTCATCTACATACACACTTGTAGTTGTATGTGTGACGCCGGTGACAACGGCGGCGACGGCGACGGTTGTGTCGCGAAGGCAGCAACGAGTCGCGCAGCAACTCACGGCGAATGTTGACATTTCTATTAGGCGCTGTCTACTCCAGAACCGACGCGGTCAATCAATTAGTGCGTCAGCCCGGACACACACGTACCTCTCTTTCTACCCACGTGCTACGACGTTATATGTACCATAGACAACAAACAGTTCATGATTTGTCTACTTCTTGTCTTATAATACCGCATTGAAGAAAACACAAACTAGATTCTACCGTAAAAGATTCTGTAGCTTAAATAATAAATTTTATTTTAAAAAATACATCTGCCAAGTAAATACGCTGTGCTTCCTCGTACTAATTTCACCAAAGGTAGTTAATTATTGAACAATTTAAATAAACAATTTTACTAAAAAATATTAGTTCGAAATTTTTTCGTATATTTTTAATTGTTTTACAATTTCAATCTAAATCTAAATTTTTCTCTTATACGAACGTAAACCACGTAACGCATTTTTATAGAATTTTACCCCCCCCCCCCCACCTAAAAACGTTACGTAGTTTATGGACATTCGCTTACCGCATTGAAGAAAAAAAGTCTACCGTAAAACATTAACAATTCTATAGCCTAGATAATAAGTTTTATTAAAAAAAAAAAAAAACACTTGTCAAGTAAATTCACAAAAGATAGGTAATTTATTGAAGAATTTAAATAAAAACTGAAAAAGTTGGTTAACCATTTATTTTTTATACAATTTTACTAAAAAATATTAATTCGAAAATTGTCTTGAGACGCATATTTTTTTCGTATATTTTATTTTTTTTAAATTCATTCTAAATTTAATTTTTTTCTGTTATACAAACGTCAAAATGACATCTAATATATCGAAGTAAATAGCATTTAAAAAAATGACGATTTTTTAAATCAAATTGAGATAAATCTTTGTAAAGGAATATTTTACAACAAACGTAAGTGATCTTTATTATAGAAAATTGAATTCTCTACAAAAAAGATTCTATAAAATTTTCACGCAACATGTATCTTTCTTACACCTTCTCCTTACATACGATTTTGATTATTTTGAAATGGGACTCTCCTCTTACCAGACCCAACCAAGTTTCATTAATATCGGTTCAGTGGTTCATGAGTTATGCGTGTGACAAGAATTCACAGATAATTCACAGACAGGCAGACAGACACGGATTATGCGCGTGACAAGAATTCAGGGAACAGACACAGAGACAGACAGGCATAGAACAAAAAGTATTTGTCTTGATCTGAAATTTAAAAAATTTAAAATCGAAGAACATTTTTTCTTTTCATTTTAAAACGACCACAAAGCTTCTCGAATCTTCGATATTGCGAGGAAGCAAAATATTTTCTACAAATATTTAATATTTTTTCATGTGACGTCATAGTTAAGAGTCTTTCGCGGTTGTTCAATTCAAACAAATTGTTGCAAAAAACTAACCAATATTCTATAATTTATTAAAACAGTAATCAGAAAACACAATTGTACATGTTTAGGACCGCTGATAACCAGTGATAAATATAATAAACGCGAGCACAGAATAAATACACATAAACAATCCACCTTGGCCGATAAGTTATCATGCCACACACGGCCGTGTCCTGAGGGACACTTTTTTGAAATATGGAATACCTTGGGAGAGATACACGTATGTTACGCCACCTTTTTTATCTGAAATCAACGATCGCGTTAGCCATGAAACTTTATAGGTATATTATGTATATACTATAGTATGTATTATAGGAAGAAGTCTTCTCCGCACCTATTATGATACTATGTTCTTATATACGTTACGTTTTTTGTACCGAAACACGGCCTGTTTTGTGATTTTATCGTATGTTTGCTTTGCATAATTTATCAGTAACTCTGTTGTGAAAAATGTATAAAACTTAAGTAGATTTTTTTTCCTATGGAATTATTTTTTATCAATATTAAGATACGTACACTGCCGTGCAAAAATATTTGGACACTCATTTTTTGCGTGTTGTAAAAATAAAACTGCAAAAATGGTTGATAAATAATCTTAAATGTTGATAAGAGTACTTAATTACAACTTTTGTAATAATCCTAGCATATCTACAGCATTAACAATTTTCCATGTTAAGTAAAATTTTTGAATTATATACCTGAAAAGTCAGGTTTACTCAAGTTGAAAGTATTTGATGCACAGTGTCTTTCAAGCTAACGAGCAATTGTTTTTTTACTATTTTTACTGCGAGTAAACATATTCTTTTCGCTATTTCAGAGATTTTTATTGACTGAAATCTGTATATTTACATTCAAAATCACAAGTGTCCAACGACTTTTGCACTACAGTGTAGGTATGTGATTTTTCACTTCCAATCAATGCATTCATGGAACTAAAAATGTAAATAACTTGAATAAAACTAAGCACCTTCTTTAGAATTAAAAAACATTTCAAATGAGGTATCACTTGTCTTATCATACTCTTTAAAATTTTAAGAATTTTGCTCATAGCGCTTAGAGTTGAACAGATTTTTGTAAAAATTTTATAGGAAAAGATGCCCCCCTTGAAAGCAAAATTGACGTGTTTGAGCGTTTTTTCAAAATCTTATTTTAAATGACCAAAAGCGCGGTCGGTTCGTTTTAGTTGAAATTTGAGATTTTGATGGAAATATCCATTTTTACTTTCCCTGAATCTTTTCTAACTGTTTTCACCATGTCTGTGTGTCTGTCTATAGATAATATAACTCAAAAACGACGGTGAAATTTTATATTTAAAGTCCGGAAAAACCTCATCCTTTTTGATAACTTTTACAACCAGAAACAAATGTTTTACTCTTGTCAATTTTTAAAATTTTATAATTATTTTTGAAACAGTACGAATTAGAAAGTTGTACATGATTTATTAAGAAATGTACATTTACAAGTAACGTCGTTTCGTTTTAGTTGGACCACCCTGTATAATTCTGAATTTTAAATGTTTCAAAAACTTTTCCCATAGATTTACTATTTCATATGTCGGTCAATAAGGGCTATAACTGCTTTATATATAGGTACATATATCCCCTTATAAAATAGAAGCAATTAAACATAAAATAAAATCGCAATTAAAAACGGAATCGTCGAATAATAAAAGTGGTAATCTATATAGAACGCCACCTACATCAGTGAGCAGGCAATGAGTATTACCCTTTTCCTACAGTACTAATCCCTGTTTAATAAGTGACACCGTAACGGCTGTAGCAGAGTAAGGGAATCCGGTCGCCTTAATCCGGATTTGAGTCCGGAACTGAAAGAATGGCCACGTTTTTTTGTAAAACAGTTTTTGTCTCGTTATTGTCGACGCATTAATCCTCAGCTAATAGCTCGTATTATCTCACTACAGGTGACTCTAAGCGGATTTGAGCAAGCTCTCTCAGCTTGCTTGCATTCGCAAATTCTTTTAATAAATGCAACTTTGATATTAATTTCACTCGGATGAAAGAGGGTGCTCCTATTTCTTTAGTGTAAACTACAGATGACACGGTTTTTATTATATTTTAAGTTAATTTTTTAGTAAACGCATGATACCTATCTTAATATATCTCTTGAAATATTTTGAAGACAATTAGCAAAATTAGATTCATTTTAAAATTGATCACATTTAATTGTACATACATAAATTATAATACTTGTTTAATACATAAGGCGAATATTTAATCGTTTTAAAATATAGAAAATCTCAAAAATCACAATAAATACATCAAAAATATGTAATTTTTAAATTTGACAGGTCCAAATTTAGGTCAAGTGCAAAGTATTTATTCTTAGTGGATACTATTTAATTAAAGTGATAATTATAAAAAGTGAATTACAATATTTTTGACAGTTTCAAGATTACTACATCAACCAGTATTTCTATGGAACAAATTTCACTGACTTTTCTTGGTTTTCCAGGAGATTTTTCCCTGTTTTATATTTAAAATTTAAATAAAAACCTTAAAAAAGGTCACATGTTTTCGTTTAAATTTTAATAGATAACTGTTTAAGGTAGTTGGTCCGTAAACATTGTTTTCGTCAAATTTTGTTTAAATTGCACAGGAATATTCCCTAGATTAATATCTGAAAAATAGCCCATTTTTATTAAAATTGACCATCTCAAAGTCATGAAAAACGATCTCAAAATTTATATTTTTAACACAGCTTATATGGACTAACCGTATACTAACGTAACGTTTTATTAGATAAAATTTAAACGTAGCGTCAGTTTTTCATAAAAAACTAACATGTTGTATATTTATATGAAAGAAAACAGTATACAAAAAATTAGAATTATTGACCATCCCGTTATTAAGATTTAACCAGATTTAACTACTAAACCATCACATAAATTACAATATTGTTGACAATGTGGCAACAACGTATTCATTTGATTATAGTAAAAAATACACGAAATAATGAAATAATTTTAAAAAAATATGATAAGAGGATTGAAGGGAATTATAATCGATTTCAATAATTATTAATATATTCTGTGGTAGCTTAGATGATAAAATATAATCACTTGACAAGTAGTTAATAGTAGATAATGTACAGCGTTGCCATGATCATTTCTCAAAATTAAAAATATGTACTCATGGCCTAATGTGATCATATTATGATGGACCAACTGGTCACCCTGATCAAATAGTAATATTTTTTTAAAAATTGAGTGATTATTATAAAATATTTTTCTCCGTGTAATTTAAAAAAATAATACAGAAAACGTATACATTTTTTCAAATAACTACCATTTGATTTTTTTAAATCATTGACAAATTTGATCACAAGTAATTCTCAAAATGAATATTTCCGCAATAAACACTTTTTTTACCACACATAAGAAAGCAAAAAAAGTATAAAACTTTTCATAGAAAATACGAGAGTTGACAAAGTAAATAAAATTTATTCAAACTGGAATTGTTGACGAAGAATATAAGTAAAACCAACGAAAATATCAAATCAACTTCTTTATATTACCCACAACCACCACCGACAAATATTTGTCACTAAAGCAATTCTAAAAATATCATTTAATTAAAGAGACACAAAATGTTGATGTTACATCATTATTTTCTCACTCGCTCTTTCATCAGGTATTAACCCTCTATAGTATGATGTCATTTCAAAATGACCATGAATAAAATAAAAAAACTTTTTTACTGGAATATTTTGTTTACATGCTATATCGATAATCATACCAGATATATTTTTTTCTTTCTCTCTAAAACTGAATTAGTATATTTATTACACTAATTGAATAGGCATGATGACTAATTAAAAAAAAAACTAAGGTACCTGCGGGTAATAAGGCCTAGCTAAGCTTAAAATTCAAATAAAATGAAAAATATTGCATGCAATCAAGAAAATTTATTATCAATCAGTCTCTCTGTGTCTTATAAATAAACTAAAACAAAAATAAGATAAATTCTATCAATAACCAAAATAAAAATAATCATTTTAAAAACTACCAAAAATAGGCCTTATTATACTATGGTAGTATAATAAGGCCTAAGGGTAAAATCTTCAAAATTACACTAGGTGTCAACATAGATTTGGAAATTGAGATCAAATTAAACATTGTAAATAGTTTTAACAGTAATAATTACTGTAATTACAGCTATAAGGGTAATCAAAAACACCTACATCATATGTTGTTAGACCGACACATTCTCTTGTAATACCATTTGCTGCATCGACTGCACTTCCTCATATCAGCTATCCTGTCTTTTCCACAACCGTAGCAATGCATTTTAATTTATTCAAAACGAACATTTTTTTTGCTGAAGATTAAATTTAGATACTAATTTTATAGATAGGCCTTATTACCCGCAGGTCCAATAAATTTTGGAATAAAAAAAAATTATATTAAGAACGACGAAAAGAAACAATATATACCTACATATTTAATGAAATATAATAAACATAGATTGTTTTTAAATACAAACTTTTTAGTTTAATGTATTAATATAGAAAATAACTTACAATCATTTTCAACATTTTTTTACTATTTGAACAAATTTTCTCCACTGTTCGAAACAAAAGTTAAAATTGGTGGCAGGGTATGGTGAACTGCGAAGTTACGTAATGAAATCAGCATGTTTACACTTAATGTATATGTGTATGGGGTTTATGAGTGCGTACGAGGGTTTTAAACGTATTTTTTGACTCATAGGCCTTATTACCCGAAGGTACCTTATTCTATGATGATCTTACGTGTCTCATATTTCAAAAAAAAAAAAAATACTTATTTCTGCAGAAAATAAAGGTTTAATCGCAAAAGTTGACTCTTTTAAAACTAATTTTGAATTTGACGCCAAAACGCTCGCAGGTGACATTTCAGAGTTGTGACATCACACTTCTTGTGTCAACAATAATCAAACATTCAGAGTTAGACAATAATTTAATTATTTTGTGTGTTAAAAATGAATTCTAAAGTATATAAGTTCTTAAATAAGGTATGTACCTAATAATATTGTAAGAGGAATTGATATTCGTCTAAAATAAAAGTCAATCACTTTTGACGTTTAAATTAATTAAATTATATTAATCTCGCTTTTAATATAAAAATAAATACATTTTTTAGAATTTTTTTAACCTATATCATTATTTAAAATCATAATTTCAATGATACTTTGTTACTGACATCATGCTGACTGTATAAAATAACTATCATAATATCACCACTATTTTGATACCGCTGTTGGTGTTTACATACAACACGTGCGCGAAACTTGTCAAAGTCTTCATGAAACTCCAAGAGAACTGTTATATATAAGTTTGATACCTCATTTGAGAGTATTTGCTAGCTCCTTTATCAATCCCTCAACCCTTAAAAAGTGTATTTATGATTTAATATATGCATTGGTGGGCATTAACTCGTTAATCCGTTAATCGTTACTTAACGAAGTTAACAAAAATGTTAACGGATTAACTTTTTTAAGTTAACTCAAAAAAATGTTAACGCTTTTATTAACTTCCGTTAACTTTAGTCCGTTACATTGGTTGTTTGAGGAAAAGTACATAACAAAGATGTCGAAATAGCTAAAAAAAGATCTACAAAAATTTTGGATGGTTAACTTTTTTAACGGATTAACTTTAACTTTCGTTAAATTTTCGAATTCTCGGTTAACTTTAACTTCCGTTACATTTTCGGAATTTTAACGGTTAACGAAGTTAACTTTTTTATTAACGGATTAACGATTAACGAAGTTAACTTTTCGATTAACTGTGCCCACCTATGAATATAGTAAATCAGTTTTTAAATAATGTGACTTATACTCATAATCCTAGACCCATTTCCAACACAATGGTCTAAAATATTACATTAATATCGCATACACGTCAGGTATTAAGCGGAAATACTTTTCATACATCGCGCGCACATATAATATGAGAGAGAGGGAGCACCTAGAGAGATTTAATTGTGGAATTTGATAGATAACTGGCGGGTATTCAGGGGCATAGCGCGTTTCTGGTTTAAAGAGTCGGTGATATATTTCCATCAAATGCGTCTTTTGTCGCGAGCGCGATATTACACCTACGCTGGCAGATTTACTACTTTTTGTTTTATGTGGAATGAACATCACCCCCCCTCCCCCACCCCCCGCGAGCGCTCGTTTTAAATATGTACGTGTGTTTGGGATTATATTATTTTATATATATATGGGTTTTATATAGTATTGTTAATTTATGGTACGATTCGTTCTGATATATAAGAGATTAGTTATCTATAGAATTTTATTTATTTGTATTGGATGTTTTTTAAGGTTTTTTTGGTCAAATTTTGTAGAAATATAGTAAAAAGTATCAAGTGTTATGAATCTTTAAATGACAACACTTAAGGTAGTTGGTCCGTAAACATATTTTCGTCAGACTTTGTTTAAATTGCACAGGAATATTCCCTAGATTAATATCTGAAAAATAGCCCATTTTTATTAAAATTGACCATTTCAAAGTCATGAAAAACGATCTCAAAGTTTATATTTTTAACACAGCTTATATGGACTAACCGTACACTAACATAGCGTTTTATTAGATAACATTCAAACGTAGCGTCAGATTTTTATAAAAAACTGACATGTTGTATATTTATATGAAAGAAAACAGTACTATACAAAAAATTGGAATTATTGACCATCCCGTTATTAAGATTTAACCAGATTTAACTACCAAACCATCACATAAATTACAGTATTGTTGACAATGTGGCAACAACGTATTCATTTGATTATAGTAAAAAATACACGAAATAATGAAATAATTGTTTACAAAATATGATAAGTTGATTGAAGGGAATTATAATCGATTTCATTAATTATTAATATATTCTGTGGTAGTTTAGATGATAAAATATAATCATTTGGCAAGTAGTTAATAGTAGATAATGTACAGCGTTGCCATGATCATTTCTCTAAATTAAAAATATGTACTCATGGCCTAATGTGATCACATTATGATGGACCAACTACCTTAAGGTTATACGTCTAGCACATTGTAAAAAAAGATTTGGTTTAGAAAAAAAATGTTTTTAATTAATATTCAGAACATATGTATAGTAATTTGGAATCATTCAACATATTTATCTCAAATATGGCACTATTTTGCGGGGGTGCGGATATTATATCTCATTGCTTCACCTCCGTTTATTTTTGTCAGTAACACGATCAAATTAAAAAACAATATTCTTGAATTAATTACATTTTCTCCGAGAGAGAGATATATATATAAGTAAATATTAATCACAGTAACGAGACCGCGCGCTGACTTTTTACCTAATCTGTATTCGTTCCGCGTCCTTCTTTCTTAAACCTCTCTTCCTTCCATCAGGCAATTTTTTCAACCTATAGAACGGCTAACGACAATGAGGTTTGTATTTGACATAAGCAGTTAGTTCGTATTAATAACTTGACTTCAGTTTGAAAAGAAAAAAATAATATAAAAAAAACGTAGAAATTTATTCCAACAACAAGATTGTTTCACTCGACGCTTTTTCTATATTTAATTTTAAGCCGTATCATTGATATTATATCGTTAGTGATGCAATGCGATCCTTTTTTATTTATACTGGGTTCTTTGCATTTTTGATACTGTGCCACACTTTCATTGTTGTCAGATATAAAATCACTTTAATCAATTGCCGTAATACTTTAATTTAAATACTCCAATAATTCATCTATTACATAAGATTGAAAAAATACTACATATAGTTTTTATTGACTCAACAAAATCACATATCTCGCACTTTATATTTTTATTTAAAAAAAGAAAGGGGGAGGGGTCGAACGTAAATTAAATACTTTAATAATTCATCTATTACATAAGATTGAAAAATATACTATATATAGTTTTTATTGACTCATCAAAATATCATAATACTTTTTCATACATCTCGCAATTTATATTTTTGTATCTACATTTTCATTTAAAAAAAGAGGGGGGGGTATGTGTTTCGAACGTAAATTAAATTCTTCAATAATTCATTTATTACATAAGATTGGAAAATACTACCTATAGTTTTTATTGACTCATCAAAATATCATAATACTTTTTCACATCTCTTGCACTTTATATCAAAAAAATAGGGGGGTTATATATTTCAAACGCGCATTTATTTGTATTTCGATACATTTTTTTAAACTGTGAAAATTTGATCGCTATCTTGAATCGGCCATATTGGAACTCTAAGCAAAAAATTCGAGTGAAATAAAATTTTAAACGTGCAATTTTTATAGCCGAACAAGGTATCGGATTCTCCCTCCAAAATGAAGGGGTGAGTGAATTCAGTTGAAATTTTTTTTTTATAAAATCCCTGTCTTGACTATAATCACTACTTTTTGCTGTTTTAGTGTGTGTGTGGGGGGGGGGGGGGCTCATTAATATCTATTTAAGATTGGTACTATTCTTTCTATTATTGCAAACAGAAAAATGAATTTAAATATTATCTTAAATTTTGTTTAAAAAATAAACAATTTTCATCAAAATATTGAAATAAATATTGTTTCTTGGGTATAAGCCAAGATCCATATTAAAATCACCGCGGAAGCCTAAAAGCTTGTATAAAAATAATAATAAACTATAACATAGTATTCATTTTACTAATAGATACAAATTAATATATACTCTAACTCTACCCGCAAGGAACTGTCAGTCATAAAACCCATGAAGAAGTAGAAGAAGGTTGGGTAATACAGATTTCTGTTATGATAGTCGGTAAAAACAGGTCGCGCGTACAAAAATCACTCACCAAATGTTCTATCCGGATACAAAAATTCTGACAAATTTCATCAAGATCGGTTCAGTGGTTTTTTCATGAAAAGGTAACAAACAAACAAACAAACAAACAGACAGACAGACACACTCTTGCAAAATAGATGATACTATATTATTATGTAGGCCAGCGGTTCTCAATCTTTTTTAGCTTGCGTACCCCTTGGCAGTTCATTATCCTAAATTGTAGGTACCCCTTATATTAGAAAAATGTTTATAATTTAAATACTCGTACTTGTTATTACTTTAAACTTGTTCTAACACTAAAGATATAACAATAACGTGTCAAGGAGTGTGCCCAAAATGTTTATTAATGAAAACTAAAAGATTTTTATAGATACATAATTTTTTAATAAAAAAACACAATAAATATAAACTATTATAAATATAAAGTTAAATATTCGCAATTTTACATTAATTTTAATTTAACTTATTATATTCAGTGCGATCCTTGTGCTTGCTTTGAGGCACATAGTTTTTTGAAATCAGGTTCGATTGATGCAAGGTACAATCTTAAATCTGGAACTGCATTCAGCTTATTACGGCATTTGTTTTTAATAAAGAGATACGAAGAAAATGCTCTTTCCACCAGCACTGTACTTATAAATGGTAACAAAACGTTAAGCGCTTTAGCAGAAAGCTGTTCATATTCGGTGCTGATATGTGACCAAAAGTTAATAAGACATTTTCCTTTAAATTCGACTTTCAAAGTAAAATCATTTGAAAGATCAATTAAGTTCTTTTTTTCTTTGATAGATAATTTAGCTACTCGAAAGTATTCTACATTGAAAGGATTTGAAATTCAATTGTTGAGTGTCGCTTCTGTATATTTATTATACTGTAATTTAATGTGAAAAGTTACGTAACAGCGGGAAACTGAATCGAGACGAGAGGAAAATAGTTATATTTTTAACATCGGCCATTACTCATTTTTTTTCGTGTACCCCCAAGTCATGAAACGAGTACCCCTAGGGGTACGCGTACCACGGGTTGAGAATCGCTGATGTAGGCCAATGAAATTTCACAGGGAAGATAAAAAATAACAGAAGATATAACAAACGAGAGCATTTTACTCTACATCTCATCTTCTAATGATTACAAACTCAATCCTTGGCTGGAAAAATGCATGTCGTTACCAGGCTGCTTACAATGACTCGGTAACAAATTGAAATGAGCTCTTTGCATGACATGACATTAAGCAAAAATATGAAACGTATACGCAGTAAATGCCTCTCACCGAGAGAAAACTTTCAAGCAATGTAATTACCCAAGGTGCTGGCGAAGAGTAAAGCCCGTTTCCGGTATTGCAGCTGTGCTACCGGAAGAAGGATAATATTTTGTTTTATGCATATTTTAAACTCTTTCTCTCTCTCTCACGACGCACTGTTCATTTGTTTAAGTAATGAACTGAGGTAGATACTCTTTCAGTGTTAATTAGTTAAATTTGAACTAGCCTTAATTGTTGTTTTAATAATATTAATGAGGTGAAAATTGTATTACAATAATATATGTTAGGGGGTTTTAAATACCACTGTCCGTCCGTCTGTCCTTTCGAGTTAAAACAAAATAAACTACACCTGTGATTTTGAATGTAAATATACAGATTTCAGTCAATAAAATAACGAAAAGAATTTGTTTACTCGTAGTCAAAATAGTAAAAAAACAATTTCTCGATAGCTTGAAAGACACTGTGCGTCAATACTTTCAACTTGAGTAAACCTGACCTTTCAGGTAGGTATATAATTCAAAAATTTTCCTTAACATGGAAAATTGTAAATGCCGTATTTTAGATATGCTAGGATTATTACAAAAGTTGTAATTAAGTACTCTTATCAACATTTAAGATTTTTTATCAACCATTTTTGCAGTTTTATATTTATAATACGCAAAAAATGAGTGTCCAAAGACTTTTTTTTGCATGGCAGTGTATATAAGAGAAATATGTTAAAATAAAAATCAGAGGGGGGTGCTTGAAAATTAATTTTATTTTATTTTCTAACTCAAAAATTGTTTTTTCACTCAATAACTCGTTAATGCACATAAAACCATTAAATTTGATTAATGTATTTCTTTTATGGCGAAGCAATTTTCTCTAATTCAACCCCTAAAGAGGGAGGTGTTAAATTTATTGTATTTTAATAAATTTTTCTGCATTTTTGCAAATAAAAAAATATTTCTATGTGTATCAAATCGATACTTATATTATAAAATGTCCCTCTGTCTGTTTATAACTTTTCCACGACTGAACTACTTAACCGATTATGATGGAATTTGGCAAGGAGATACATTGCATCCTGAGGAAAAACATAGCCTACTTTATTAGATAAAAAAAAATGTGTACGTGAAATATGTATGTATTTTATCGACTCCAACAGAAATCTGTATTACCTAACCTTCTTCTACATATTCTTCTTCACGGGTGACAGTTTATACCTAACCTAAATCCTACGCAAACTATATCGCACCCCCCACAAAAATGTCATATTTGAGGTAAATATGTAGAATGATTCCAAATTACTATATATTTCTACTAAAAAATATCATTACTGTACTTCGTGTACCTACCGTCAAAACTAGCATATTCTAAAAAATGTCACATTTTTTATTTAATTTTTTAAATACTTAATTACTAAGCGTATTAATAATTACTATTTTTCAAATATCACAGGAATACTGAAATATTTAAATTAAATACTGTGTACCAGTCCTTTTCCTATACTACCTTTACAATTTTGATTTACTTTAATTGTTATAATTTCATTTACTCCTATTTCCTCAAAACTACATTTTTTTTGAGGTGTGACACTTTTTTTGCAGGGGTGCGTTATGTATATACATATCTTAACAACACAGAAAAAAACTGTATTGAACCAAGAAAACATTTTTGTATATAACGAAAACAATATTTTCTTAATATAAGATACGTTGTTCCTTCGTTCAAGAATACTATAGTTGGTTTAAGAGATTAATTCTTATCTTAAGAAAATATTGTTTTCGTTATATACAAAACAAGGTTTACTTGGTTTGAGAAATCCTTTCTACCAGTGTAATAGCTAGTAAATATGTATTCATAAAAAACACTAGTTGGTCGCTTGTATACCTTAAAAATTCATAACTCATTCAATATAATGATTATGTAGCTATAATAAAATGTATATAGTACGCCATAATAATTAATAATTTAATTAAAACAGCTCTATATCCGAGGACATTGAGTATAATAAAAATACGGGTACCCCGAGCCAGAATTATCCTATATATTAATTACGAAATTTTAAACTTATAACGGAGATATAAATTCCAGTGCAACGGCATAATGACATGGTGTAATTGCCTCTAATTACTTGTAAAATTACCTTGTGGCGTACGCGAAATGTTGCTCTCTTCCGACCATCCCGCAGCCGGTTTTTCCACAAGCAGGAAATGAGTGAGATTTTACATAAGATACCAAACCATCGCGCGTCGTTTTATTTCCGTAAAAGTTTGTTTAATAACTTCAAATTGATATTACGATTATTATCGTCATTTTTATCTGATACGTATAACAGTTGATGTAAAATATAGTTCAATTTTGGGTTATGCGTAAAACTTTATGACGGGAACCTACTCTTAAATCTTTTACGATTTTTTTTATACAAAATTATTTTGAACGTTCAGAAATCAATGTCACAACCATCTAGGGCCTAGGGGTTGATCTGTTTGATTTACACTGAAAAAAATTTACTGTTAATTTTTAACATAAAAAACAACGGGAGCACAAAATTTCATTCTGTGAAAAATTAATCAGTAACGTAGTAATATTTCATACCAACAGTATCAAAAATTACTATACCGTATGTTAAAATAATAATAAAACTTAAATAATTATTTTTACAAGTTACTAATAGTCAGATGAAAAAATGTCATTCACATTTTTATTTATTTACGATGCGTAGATGTGGGAAAAAAATAAAAAATTGCATAGATTGATGAAAAAAATGTTAATCCTAGAAATTTTGAACACCCGACATGGTATTTAAAAGAACGTCTACTACAATTCAATATACTGTATAACAGTTTCTATTTTGGCGATAGGCCTGATATGAAAAGAAATATAGAAACATAGTAACATTATAGAGAATGTACGTGAAATTTTCATATGCAAGAAATTAAATTAAAGAATAGCGTATATTACTTTTTCAGAGTAAATAAATTTTAATAGGTACTATGTTAAAATTTACCAGTATGTCATTGTAATTTTTCATTTACTTTATTTTAAATTCTAGCGACTTTTCTGTTAATTTTTTTCAGAAGTTGATTCTGTCCTCAGGTTCACAGCATTTTCTGTTAATTTTTAAAAGAATATTCTCTCCGTGTATACAAAAAATTCAATATAATACCGGACATAAAATTACATGTATAATAGACTTCATTATTATATACGTTGTTTTTTTTTTACGATAAACATATGGAAAAGTGAGATAGACACTTAAAACATTTATGTGCGAATGTATATAAAAACTAGATATATATGTACCGAAGCCATGTGTTTATCAGCTTTATAGTACATATATATTTCAGACAATTGCGTCACTTGTCTGTTGTACATTGAACTGGGCCACAAACACCTACTTCATTCAGAACAGAAATGATGTAATGAGGTACCCATCCAGTGATTGGACGACTGTATAACGTTATAGTTAATGAATATTTAAAAACGTTGTAATCTATTTTTGGTACTTAATTCATCTGGAGTACAAAAGTTCTCTTGTTGATAAATATCATAGACTTATACTCAGCGTTCTATAATACGACCATCCACAAGACGTCCGATCCATAAGACAATGTTCTAACAGTTCTATAGAACGTCTTTCCCCAACTCCCACCATAATACCACTGTGACTGCTATATTTCAGCGCGAAATTTAAATTAACAAATTGACGTTAAAGTCTTCAATGTAGTTGTAGATTTTACACACAAAACTTGTGTTTTGGTGTGACTCAATGTGGAAAAAATGTAATTCAATACTTTTCGTTGAAATTGAAATATAATAAATTGTATAAAAAAATGTGTAAGGTATATACATTTTATTTAAAATTTGATAATTTAAAAACGATTAAAAAAGGAAATAACAAAAATAAATTATTGGCATATGTTTGTATAGAAATCTATGCATTTTTCATCCAGTATTAAAGCAACGAATAACAATTGTCTAGAGTTCAATCCTAAAAAGTCAACAAACCAGGATCTCGTTCACCAACAGCGCCATTTTTATTATTATGTATCTGTCAACTTTTAGGCGTGGTAGTGGGGGCTCCTCTAGCCGACGTCTTATGGAATTATTGAATTACCGATGGCTACGTATTATAGAACGCTGAGTGTATAAGCATTCCCTATTCAACTGTGAAGTAATTACTGGTGAAAAAGTGTGATAGAGACAAAGCGATTATGTAGCAAATACCTGTCTCTTTCTAGAATTCTAATTGGTCACGTCACAGGTTTGTAGTCGTTACAGACTTACAGAAAAGAGGCAGGTATTGACAACATATTAGTTTTGTCTCTTTAAAGAGATTGGTCAATTTTGTGTGGCTATTGCTTAGTTATTTCTATAAGTCTGTGATAAATATATTACAATATACATATTATGATATAATTATTTATGTGGTATGATTTTGAAGTCAAGGACGCAATTTGGTTACATGTTATAGTTAGACGAAAGAAAAATAATATATACCGGTGTGCTCTGCGCTCTGACATATTATTTCATTACATTAAAATTAAATAGGGGTCAGTCCGCGGTAATCGATACCAGATAGTAAAAAAAATATTTTACGAAAATGAATACTAAAATATAAAATTAACAGACTATTTAACATCAATTTTTATAAACCAAAACAAAATTTGAAAAATGTTGGTTAATTTTCAAAATATTTCAAAAAAATTTCAAAAAGACAGCAAATAAGGTGAAATTACAATAACTTACTTAAGAATAAGTGATGATCGTGGCAAACTATTAAAAGTCTTTGACAATTACATATCAAACGTGACGTTTGACCAAATTAACAAAAAATTACCCTCACCAACAATAATGACTAGGGGTGACCGCATTTATTATAAATTTAATTAGTGTATTGATGTATTTGATAAATAATTGTTATAAGTATTAGTTAATAATATCAAAAAGCAAATAAACACACAAATAATACTTTTATTGTATCCTTTTATTCAATGTGTCACGACCGTCACAATTTTCTGTCACAACCGTCACAATGTTTGTTGAGTAATAACCAGTTAAATAGATTATGTATTTACTTGATGCTATTGTGTTACTAAAAAATAATTTATTCGTAACATATTAAAGTATCATTATTAAATAGTAACTTCAATATTTTCGCTAAATTTTTGAGATTTTGAATAGTGGTTGCAAGACTTGCAATAGTTGGCGTCACGACCGTCCACAGGGCTTTGAACGCTGGCATTTTTTAGTAAAATAACCGTAGACGTTTCATTCTATCAATATACATGTATTTCATTAAGATCTACAGAAAAATGGTAAAACCATGTTATTAAATAGTATTATTTAGAAATTATGAACTCCAATCCGAGTTGAAATGTCACACCCGTCACCGCGGACTGACCCATAGGTAGCCTAAAAAAGATTGACTTTTAAAAATTATTCATAAACGTGAATTGTATTCTAAATACGAATCAAATAGAACAAAAAATATTATTAATTTTTACATATATAAAATCTAAGGGGAAAAACCACTGTGACGGGTCAATTTTTTTCACAGATATAACTAATTATTATAGGATCGGGTAGAAGGCATTTTATTAAGAACATATTCAATTTATTTAATATCGATTTTTATTGAAAAATATTAAAAATTTATAAAATTATGAGTCTCGATGTGACGACCAAAAAAAATATTGTTTTCTCTATGATTCCATCGAAATTTCTGACGGAAAATAGACATTATGCCAGATGGAGGGTCATGACCGGAAACATTCCTAAAATGAGCTAAACTAATGCCACAGATCTACCATTTAAAAAAAATTAAATAGGTTCATTAGTCTTTGAGGAAACGCTGAAATCAGATAAAATTTTCGAAAAAAAACGCGTTTAAAGTTTTCTGAGAGTCATAAAACTGACTGTAAATCGGAATTTTAACTTTTTTTTATACATATTAATAAAAAATACATAAAAAAATCGATTTTTTCCATCACAGTGACTTTCCCCCAAATAAAATGATATATTCCTTATTTTCCTTGGGTAGGTATTCTTTATCTTTCATCTATTATAACATGTAAGTCAACAAATCAAAATTATAGAAAAAACAACAAAAACAAAAAAATAATAAATTGATCTATTATGTTCCTCTAGGTAGAATCGACAAACAGTTTTTACAACAAAACATCTCATTAACATGAACAATACAACGTTAGAATTTGATTAATGTTTGTCAAGCATACTCTTAAAACAATAAAAATAATTTATCATGAAAATTATCTTAAAGGTTTTACAACCTAAAATATAAATCATTTTGCTATACATAATCAGTACCCGATAAACCAACTAGAGATCCGTTAATGAGAAAGTGGGAAAAAAACATAGATTTATCATACAGCCCGTATCTTAAGTCTGAAGATAAGTAAGAGTTAATTTTAATAAACATATTAAAGTAAAGAAATCGAGCCTTAAAAAAATATTATTAATGGTACAGATAAGATATTTTAAATTACTATTTAAACATTTCCGACATAAAAAAAATCCCGTATTTAAATACAGTGAAACTTGATTAAGGTTATTCGATCATTAGAGCAATGTATAGATAAAAGTCTAAAATTTTAATATGTTATTTATTGATAACTCATATATTTGACTTAAAATATTGGACATATGGTTTTTGAGTAATTGGATATAAAAAATAGTTTTTAACACACGATAAATGAGAGAACTTGCCGAAAGTGCTCTATTTATTGAAATTATAAACAATTGGCTATATAGAGACGTTCTAAAAACTAAACTATACTATAAAAATTATAAAACAAATATATTCACGTGTAATTTATTCAAAATAATGAAAAACTAGCTCTACCAATACAGCAAATTAGTATCTACATGTTACTATTATATACCGTTGTATATTTCAATTTTCAAATTAAATTAAACTTTTGTACCTTTAATAACTAACAAAGTAAAATATTCCATTAAATGTAGGTACATGTGTTCTGAATATAATTAAAAACAAAAATATTCGAAACCAAATCTTTTTTTAAAGTGTGCTAGACGTATAACCTTAAGTGGAACTTGGATACGTGGGAAACTTATATAACTAGAATTTATACTGAGATCCCATCACATATATCAGGTAAACTGGGTACATGGGACACCTCTTTAAATGAGATAAAATAACAAAATTTTTTGTGCAAGGGACATCCAAATTAGAGAGTGTCTAGAGAGTATATCATAATTATCATTATTTATGTAAGTACTTACTAGTAGAAATATTGAATCTTCAAAAATAACCCCCACATACCTGCAACAAAAAATCAAAAATAAATAAACATAATAAAAAAAGATTAAAATTTCATAATTAGATTTTTATAAACACGTATGAATAACGATAAAAAACAGAGGGGGGGGCAGAGAAAAGTGAAACTCTTATTCTAATTATAAAGTCGGGAAAGGTATCAAAGCATATAACATATAAAAAAAACATTACGAAAAACAAACATGCCAGATATCCAAAAAAATATCAGAAAAATACGCCGGCCTTCGTCAACAATGCTACCTGCTAAATATGCGAAATGTCTGACATAGGAAAGTAAAAAAAAGAACCAACACATTTACACTAAACTGCTACAAGCTCGTGTCCATACACACACACACACACACACATACATAAACACACGCATACATATGTATATTTGTGTATATGGATATAGAAATTCGCAGTAGAGAATAGCGGTGTTTTGATTGCAAGGGATGTACAATAAAAATTATTAAATAATTTTAAAAACATGTGTAAACCAAGTCAGGGAACATTTTATTACAAAAGTTGTAATGGTATTTCTTATAGATAATTTAATACTCTACAAAAAAGGTTATATACAATTTTCACGTAACATGTGTCGTTCTTGAGATATTTAAAAAAATGTTGTAGACAAGTTTTTTTAATTTTTATTTGATGTAGGAGTCAGTGCTTTTTAAACATTTTAGTACTGCGATCTAAAATTTCTTGTCCTTACTTATACAGGAGTGCAAATGTTTCATTTTTGACCCTGAACATTAAAATCTAATTTCTTGTACATCTTTTTTTGCTGCTTAATAGTGTAACCTAATTTAAAAAAATATTAAAAATCTTATTAATTAAATCTTGTATGTGATTGTTAGTGCAATTCACCTCATAATTTTTTAACAACCACATGGAAATTGCTTTAAAACTATTTTTTATTAATAAACATTTAATATTTGCACTGCCAAAAATATTACTTTCTTGGAAAATCCGTTCACTAATTCTACAAATTTCTATGAGATCAGTTGACGGTTTTTGTAAATTGCCTCGATTTTTTATATTTAGCAAAAACAGATGATTGCTGCGAAATAAGCAATTTGTTGGAATTAAAACATTTGTTTGTTTTTAGTATTTTCCTTATACTACAAATCATGACATACATATAACTAATTATTTCAATAACGTAATCATAATTAATGTCTTCATAAATACTCGGAATATTGTATTCGTGTTCATATGAAATATACCGGGTTTCCCAGATAACTTTTCCAGCATGGGGATCTCAGTATCTATAAGAGATACAGGTTTGGTTAAATGAGATCAATTATATGTATGAAAGGGGTGAGTATTATTACACAAAAAAATATTCATAATTCTATGTGGTTTAGGCGGTATACCCAAAAAACTGAAAATTCGGAATTTTTTTAAATGGCTACAACTTTTTTGTTAAAGTAGATAGGTACTTTTTGTTTGCGGTTTCTTAAAGCACTTTTTTGTGTATAATTGATTGGTGTATTTAGATTTTTAATATCACTTTTAGTTTCCGAGATACAAGCTCTAACTTTAGTTTTTCTTATGGGTCACTTAGTTGAATATATCATATTTGAACGTGTTTTTTACTCTACTTTACAACGATGTGTCACTTGCCATATTTATCATCGAAAAAAAAAATTATAATATATTTTTTTAAATAGTTAATTGTTTCAAATATTCATTTGTTATTTTGATTGTTGTTTTTGTGATTTTTGTTTTTCATGGCACACTTAAAAGTTTGTAATAAAATACTTCATAAATATCACTGATATTTAGTATTTCGACTTTTTTTCGATAATAAATATGGCATGTGACATATCGTTGTAAAGTAGAGTAAAAAACACGTTCAAATATGCCATAGCCAACTTAGCGGCCTATAAGAAAAACTAAAGTTAGAGCTTGTAACTCGGAAACTAAAAGTGATATAAAAATTCTAAATACACCAATCAATTCTACACAAAAAAGTGCTTTAAGAAACCGCAAACAAAAAGTACCTATTTACTTGAACAAAAAAGTTATAGCCATTTAAAGAAATTCCGAATTTTCAGTTTTTTGGGTATACCGCCTAAACCACATAGAATTATGAATATTTTTTTGTGTAATAATACTCACCCCTTTTATACAAATAATTGATCTCATTTAACCAAACCTGTATCTCTTATAGATACTGAGATCCCCATGCTGGAAAAGTTATCTGGGACACCCGGTATGCGCGATGATTTTCGTTACCTATATTTTTATCATTACAAATATTGACTGTATGTAAATAAATAAATATACGACAGAAATACTACCCTGAACTCTAGTAAACTACCAATCAGATTCTTTGAAAAAGATATAGATATTTTCCAAACTACACTGCATCTCTCTCTTATTTTTAGAACCATTATGTTAATACGAATGCGCTGTACATGTCTCTGTGCTAATGTCTGTATAGCATTTAGGTATTCGCTGGGTGCAAAGTAGGTAGTGGGGGAAACGAAATCGATCCCAGCGCACGACGTGGCGAAAAATAACACTTTGGGTGGACTAACTGTCATTTTTAATAGGCTCGTTTTTAACTGAAAATAGAAAGGTCAGCATGGTTAACCCCACTATAGGCTATGTGCAAGGGGGTGGAGTTAGAAATAATGTCGATGCGAGTGTTCGTGGTGAGCAACATTGTAAAATCATCGGCGCCATAGTTTGAGGTTATGCTGTCAATGTAATCGAATTAATTATTTCTCTATTTTACGTCATATTTAAGAGAAAAAAATACCCAAAATAAATAATTTTCACGTATACCTTTTATGATATACTATTTTTATTATATGCAAACAGCTAAATTAAATGATATTTGTTTAATAAAAAAATTCACAATATTAAACATATTAAATAATGATAATAAAAAGAGAGTTCAATCCATTCAACCCTTCTTAAGCTATTAGATCATAAATAATCGTCAAAAATGTATATATTACGATATTTTATTAAAATGATTTGATTGTCAATATGTCAAAGTCCACCCTAGTTGCAACCGCTAGTTGGCGCTGTCATCGCGCACGCTACGAATAGTAGATAAATAGGCTATTTGACTAATTTTAGAAAATATTTTTAAATTATTCTTTATTACATAATAAGCACACTACATTGATATTTCGGGGAGATCTACTGTATTATCAATAAAAATCAATGTTAAAGTTTAAATTTCCAAAACTGCGTCAGAAACGTTGTTTCTATCATGGCGCTGGTCATATGGCGCGTGTGACGTCACACGCATGTAAATAAGTCATTACCTTAATAAAACAGTGCAGCTGATGTGAATTTCATCTTCAAATTTAGTGGATAGAATGGTGTATAAATGGTGTGTAATGCCACAATGTATAAATACGTCTATAAAAAGTCCACACAAACTGTTTGTTTCTGTTCCAAAGAATCCCAAAAGACGAAAAATGTGGTTACAATAATTGAAAAGATCCAACGAGTATTTTATTGAATACAAATGTTTTTATGTGTGAAGATCACTTTGATATAAGTAATATTTAACTAGATAGTAGCTAAAAATATCGGTTCTTATAAAACGAAATAACATCTTTTCTGAATAACTATACACGTGATTTTTGACAATTCTGACAGCGGCCACCCGTACACTCCGTATTAACCAACATCTTTAATAGGTACCTAACCTCTTAATATGGCTTAATCTTGCAGCATATAGGATTTCAAATGTTTTATGTGGTACTTACACTGCTGTTTTCTCATTTTTAAGTTCCGCAGCATAGTAATCAGCGTTATTCTTTAAAAAAAGTGCAACCATAAAAGCGTCTACCTTAGATAGGTTGCTATAATCAGCTCGCACAAAATTTAATTCAATTTTGAAATTCGAAACGAATATTTATGCTACTAGTAATAAAATTTATCTAAAAACTGCTTCAAAAATAGCTGAAAAATCGAATATAATACTTTGATATAATACACAGAAAGCATAAAACGCGAACTCAACATGCGTGTGACGTCACTAGAGTTGCAACCAATCACATAGCGTTCCCGTCATAGATAAAATTTCAAAAATTATTATTTTTTTTTTTCGTGTAATTTGCAAAAAATATACATAATTTTTTTTAAAATAAAGTGAAATATGTTCTTTTATGCTATTATCTGATAGGATGACCTCAATTTGTAGTATATTTTCAATGTTGTCAAATAGCCTATTCAGGTTATATGTATTAATTAGCAGATATTTATTACAAAACCCTGTGTCCGAGGTACCACACATCAACGTATACAGAAATTTAAATACCGTTTTTATCTTTCGTCAAAAAAAGACATCAGGTTGGCGAAACGGGATCCATTCGTTATGCTAATATCCAGTCTATAAAAAGGGAATTATAAACACTGCAAAAATATTCACCGACAACGATTCTCTAATTTGCATATGATTTCCTTTTTAAAAATTCTAAAATAAAACCCCAGCCTATGAGAAACGGTCGAGGGGGAGGGGGCGAGAAGGGTATATTTGCATAACGACCTTATTATTACCAAGTTTCATCACTTAATTCTTTTTAACTATCTCTTTATTTTCCATTTTATGCATAAGTGCATTAGTTTTATACACTTTTCTTCTACTTACCATAAAATCTTTTACAATTTTTTTTAATGGCTTGTAGTTTTGCTTCACTGAAAAACTTGTTACGTAGGTATTATGCATGTTATGAGGGTATATTTCTTAATTTGAAACAATTACTTAGTAGATTCACAATTTCATATTAATTTTATAAACAAAAAAAAATTACAATGATACTTTAGGTAATGAAATATTGATAATAAATAAATTCTAAAATGTTGTAAAAAATATAAGGTACTGGTGCCAGTCTTGGGCACTACCCCATTGAATTTAAAACAATTACTTTGTAGATTGAAGATATCATATTAATTTTATTAAAAAAATAAAAACTTTAAAAAATTATAATGACAATTCAGGTAGTAAAGTATTGATAAAGTGCTGGCACCAGTGTAATTTTTAAATTAATGTACAGAATTAGAAATATTTGTTGATATTTGATTACTGCACAGAAAAAAAATTGTATTGGACCAAGAAAACCTTGTTTTGTATATAACGAAAACAATATTTTGTTAATATAAGAAACATACTCTTAATCCAACTACGTTATTCCTTCGTTCAAGAATACTATAGTTGGTTTAAGAGATTATTGCTTATCTTAAGAAAATATTGTTTTCGTTATACAGTGTGTTGATAAAGTAAGGAACAAAAATCATAACTGCGTCATTTAATGTTTTCAAGCAAAACGCTCGGACACGTCGATTAGTATTTTTAGTTGCGGATTTTTTGATATAAGAAAATTGTATACAGAATGTCTCAAGAAGGACATACGTAGTCATAATTGATTTTTTTTTAAATGGAACACCCTATATATTATACCATTTTTGAATTATACGATAAATTCTGAACACTTTTTATACTACATACCATATCTCTAAAATCAGCAGTTTATGGGATAATGACGTTTGAAATGTGTCTCAAGATGAATATATGCAGTCATCATTGATTTTTTTAAATGGAACTTCCTATATATTATGTCATTTTTGAATTATACGATAAATTCTGAACACTTTTTGTACAGCATACTACAGCTCTAAAATCAGTGGTTTCTGGAATAATGACGTTAATTTATTGTAAATAAATAAAAAATTAATCAACTTTAATAATAAAATATACAAAAGAAATAAAATTATTTCAAAAACCTCTAATTTTAGAGCTGTGGTAAGTTGTACAAAAAGTGTTCAGAATTTACTGTACAATTCAAAAATGGTATAATATACAGGATGTTCCATTTAAAAAAATCAATAATGACTGCATATATTCATCTTGAGACACATTTCAAACGTCATTATCCCATAAACCACTGATTTTAGAGATATGATATGCTGTACAAAAAGTGTTCAGATTTTATCGTATAATTCAAAAATGGTATAATATATAGGATGTTCTATTTAAAAAAATCAATTATGACTGCGTATGTCCTTCTTGAGACACCCTGTATACAATTTTCTTATATCAAAAAATCCGCAACTAAAAATACTAATCGACGTGTCCGAGCGTTTTGCTTGAAAACATTAAATGACGCAGTAATGAATTTTGTTCCTTACTTTATCAACACACTGTATACAAAACAAAGTTTACTTGGTTTGAGAAATCCATTACTGTGCCATTACTGGATATTAATCTACAATAAATTTAACTGTCTTACAGCGTTTTTTTGATGATAATTGATCATTTTGTTTAAAAACAATGGACAAATAACTATCGCGGTTCGGCCACACTATCAAGAAAAGTGTATTTTCTTATGTAAATGTTTTATATTGTTTTAAATTTTATAACTCTTTATTTTATAACGTTTGTGTAGTAGTACTTATCATTTTGTCAACATTAGCAAGTGTCCATTACTGGAGAAAACACATAAACAAAATAAAAAGCTATAATTTAAAAAAGAAACTATACTTATGCCCAGTATTATCAACCAATTTAAAGCTCCTTTAGCACTAAATGCTCCTTTAAAGTAAATTTGCTGTATTACAAACATGATTTAAATCAATATTTAAGCTTTCAATGAAAAATGGACATAATATATGTTGTAAAGAAATACTGCAGATATTTAATTAAATATTTAAAATCTATTTAATTAAATGTATTATGCTTGGATCTGTTGATAATGTGACAGTTAGTTAAAGGAGCATTTAGTTAAAGTTGATAATACTGAGCGTTAAAGACTTTAATAATTAAATTGATTGAATAAAGAGTGACTTGTTTTATAAGTAACATGAATTCGTGAAAATTACGAAAATGAAGCCCATCAATCCCAAAAAACAGTATACATTGCTAACCAGTGTCCATGACTGGTGTTAATACCTGAAATATATTGTCATATTAACCCATTAGTTCCCAGTGTCCTATTTATAGGACATCATATTTTCAAATTTTTTCTCTGACATAATTAATTTGATTTACATTAGGTACTAATATGTTTTTTTAAGTCTCTCTACTTACAATATATAATTTTTAAAATGAACTCTAGAGTTCATTCAATGACAAATTATAACACTATTAAAGTAACCGTGTAATTATTCCAGCTAGCCGACATTTATAGTTACAATTTCTTTTAAATTGACGAAACTATATATAATATAACTTATAAGAGTGTAAATAAAGCATTAAAATATCAATAATTTCAAAAATAAATCCAGGTACAGACTATCGTCGTTGAAAAAAGTGATGTCCTTTAAATACGACATTGGGTTCTCATGATAATAATCTAGTCTGCGATTGATAATTATTATGTCTTGTATTGAATTTATCTTTTTAGTAATATTTTCAACAAGAATTGAAAACTTGATCAAAAAATTCGAAGAACTAAAAAGTCGAGAAGTAATGCGTTAATATACCTACACGGAAAAAATATCCTTTTAAAAATTAAAAGAAAATGCTGTGAACCTGAGGACAGAATCAACTTCTGAAAAAAAAATTAACAGAAAAGTCGGTAGAATTTAAAATAAAGTAAATGAAAAATTACAATGGCATACTGGTAAATTTTAACATAGTACCTATTAAAATTTATTTACTCTGAAAAAGTAATATACGCTATTCTTTAATTTAATTTCTTGCATATGAAAATTTCACGTACATTCTCTATAATTTTACTATGTTTCTATATTACTTCTCATATCTGGCCTATCGCCGTCATAGTAACAGTATATTGAATTGTAGTAGACATTCTTTTAAATTTTACCATGACGGGTGTTAAAAATTTCTAGGATCAATTTCGTCCTCCCGTTAACATGTTTTTTTATGTTAAAAATTAACATTAAATTTTTTCAGTGTACATTCAAATTTTTATTACGTGAAATATCAAGATTGGGTTTAAAGATTCAGTATACTTAATTAAAATTAATGAATAAATTCAAAATAAATACCAATCAAATAACTAAAAAATTTAATTAGATATATTTTAATTATTTAATTCTATTAATTTCCTTGAAGCGCCACTATCTCGTTAGCAATCAGCACCTGACTCGACGTTATTGTGAATTCAAGACAATAGCCAGTTATAAATCTTTCTAAATTTACCTCAGGAAACTCGCGACTCGTTGGCAAGAAATAAATAAACCTGCCAAAAGGTTTTGTTCAATCCTTTCATCTTGACTTTTCATTTCCGCGCGCAACATAATACATTAAAATAAAAAGTAATTTAACATAAAACTGTTATACATATCAAATATCAACAGATTACTTACAATTCATTTTGTTTTGTCATCATCGTTAATTAATTTAAAATACCGGTTGTCCCAGATAACTTTTCCAGCATGGGGATCTCAGTATCTATCAGAGATACAGGTTTGGTTAAATGAGATGAATTATTTGTAAGAAAGGGGTGAGTATTACTATACAAAAAAATATTCATAATTCTATGTGATTTAGGCGGTATATCAAAAAAACTGAAATTTCAGAATTTCTTTAAATGGGTATAACATTTTTGTTAAAGTAGATAGATACTTTTTGTTTGCGGTTTTTTTAAGGCATTTTTTATGTAGAATTGTTTAGTGTATTTAGAATTTTTATATCACTTTTAGTTTCCGAGTTACAATCCCTAACTTTAGTTTTTCTTATGGGCCACTATGTTGACTATAGCAAATTTGAACGTGTTTTTTACTCTACTATACAACGATATGTCACTTGCTATACTCATGCCCGGTATTATAAAGAAATTGCATGCAAGCAAATTTGTTTCCATGCAAATTTGCGATTTGCAAACGCTATCTACTAGGAGTCAAATGTAAATGACAACCAATCACAGATTGTAGCTTTAAAATATCAAGACAATTTGACTCCTAGTAGATAGCGTTTGCAAATCGCAAATTTGCATGGAAACAAATTGCTTGCATGCAATTTCTTTATAATACCGGGCATTATTATCGAAAAAATTCGAAGTACTAAATACCAGTGATATTTATGTAACAAAGTAAAATATTCCATTCGATGTAGGTACATGTGTTCTTAATATAAATTAAAAACAAAATTTTTGAAATAAAAATGTGCTAGACGTATAATCTTAAAGCTGCTCTTAGATTTCTTTACAATGAAAGTCCCATAAAAATAAGTTTAGTAGTTTTCGTATATAATGATAAATAATAAAATAAAAGTACTATACATCAAATAATAAAAAAAATCAATTGAACTCCTAAAAGTACATCAAATGTCAAATTGAATGAGTAACCAATCATTACCGGGATTGAGGGGATGTTAAAGGTCAAATCACAGTAAAAAATGGTGTTATATTACGTCAAATATCTCTCCCCACATATAATGAATGCCAAATTAAATCATAACAAGTGTATCCTTAAAAATAACACAAAATGCAATATAGATAGACAGCTCTCTCAAATTACAGCACTCGTAAAACGGTTTAAAAAATGGTTCAGTCTTGAAGAGAATTAAAAGACGGCCGGAAAATAAACAAAAGGTATAATGAATTCGATGGAAGAAGCGTCGACGGTGTGGTAGGTGATGGAAGTGGGGACCGAACACAGGACCTGATTAAGACATATTTGAAACAATATTTTTTTCAGAATTTTTTATCATATTTTTATTTTTTTACTAGCGCATTTGACCCAGTGTTACCCGGGTTAATATCCACAAATAATACAAATAAATTAATAAAATATTTTTTATTTAATGCCTACTATATTTTTATATTTTAAATGATTGATACAAAATTTTTGTAGTCTTAAATCTCATAAAATATTAATAGCTAAGAAGATGCACTGAAAAATTATCTTACGATTGTTGAAAACCGCATTAAAATCGGTTAAATAATTTTTGAGTTTACTTATAACACGTAAAAAAAATATAACTTCATTTTATAGAGGTATGGATTTTGTGATTATTACACTTTGACTTTGACAGTGAATAACGCGGTCAAAAAAAATCGTACGGGGATGAAAAAAGACGTATTTTCAAGAGAAAGAAACAAGCTTTCGAATGATTACATTGAATTTTTCGTTAAAAAAATTTGGCACCCCATATACAGTTTTGAAATAAAATAAAAATAAAAAATGAAAAGATATTTTTACACATTTTGACAATGAATGACGCGGTCAAAAAAAATCGTACGGGGTTGAAAATAGACGCAGAGAAAAGAATAAGCTTTTGAAAGGTTACATTATTTTTCTCATTAAAAAAAATTGGCACCTCATATACGGTATTGAAATAAAAAAAAAATGAGGAAATAATTTTTCGAATTTTTCAACCTCGTGTCACAAAACGGCAGATGTGATCATTTTTTTTTTAATTTTTGATTAAAAAGCTTTCGAATAAACTTCAGGTCATGCAAATCTAATAATTTTTTGCGGGGCTACAACTGTTTGAAAACTGTCTTATTTTGAGAAGTATCTACATTGATAGAAAGGATTTCTCAAACCAAGTAAACCTTATTTTGTATATAACGAAAACAATATTTTCTTAAGATAAGCAATAATCTCTTAAACCAACTATAGTATTCTTGAACGAAGTAATAACGTAGTTGGATTAAGAGTATGTTTCTTATATTAAGTAAATATTGTTTTCGTTATATACAAAAACAAGGTTTTCTTGGTCCAATACAGTTTTTTTCTGTGTATAACAAAATATAAATTTAAAAAAATTAAATCATGCAAATCTAATAATTTTTTGCGGAGCTACAACTGTTTGAAAACTGTCTTATTTTGAGAAGTATCTACACTGATAGAAAGGATTTCTCAAACCAAGTAAACCTTGTTTTGTATATAACGAAAACAATATTTTCTTAAGATAAGCAATAATCTCTTAAACCAACTATAGTATTCTTGAACGAAGGAATAACGTAGTTGGATTAAGTGTATGTTTCTTATATTAAGAAAATATTGTTTTCGTTATATACAAAACAAGGTTTTCTTGGTCCAATACAGTTTTTTTTTCTCTGTATAACAAAATATAAATTAAAAAAAATTAAATCATGCAAATCTAATAATTTTTCGCGGAAATATAACTGTTTGAAAATTGTCTTATTTTGAGAAGTATATCTATAACAAAAAAAAAATTAAAAAAAAATTAATAATACGGTCCTGGTCAAGGCAAGGGGTTAGAGTTGAGGGTGGGTCGCGAAAGGGTTGGCCGACGCTATCAGTACGCCTGTAAAAACAATGAGAGGCTTCATTGTTCATCCGGTAGATGGCTCCTGCAGCGATCACTCATTCTGACAGGGGAGCCCCGTGATACTCTCGCGAAGGGGGGCAGGGGGGGGGGAGACATGGCTCCGGTAATATCGCTCACGGAACACACATACACACACACACAAACACCGCCCCTTCTATTTGCGAAACTTCAAGTGGAGATTTTTTATCCATGTTAAAGATATTACATCATCACGTATGAAGAGGAACATTAAAAAATTTATTGTCTTCATAATATGTTACATTTTATTTTAAGTATCTAATAATGTAGGTACACACTTAAATAAGTTAAAACGTATAGTACTTTAAATTAAGTTATTTTTAAATTTTCGTTTATAACTACACAAAAAAAACTGTATTGGACCAAGAAAATCTTGTTTTGTATATAACGAAAACAATATTTTCTTAATATAAGAAAAGTACTCTTAATCCAACTACATTATTTCTTCGTTCAAGAATACTATAGTTAGTTTAAGAATATATTTCTTATCTCAAGAAAATTTTGTTTTGTATATAACGAAAACAATATTTTCTTAATATAAGAAAAGTACTCTTAATCCAACTACATTATTTCTTCGTTCAAGAATACTATAGTTGGTTTAAAAATATATTTCTTATCTCAAGAAAATATTGTTTTCGTTATAAAAAAACAAGGTTTACTTGGCTCAAGTAAACCTTATTTTAAAAAAATAAAATGGGGTGCTGTAGACATGCGAGCCCCCCCTTTCTTTAAATTTAAAATTTATTGTATGCAGTTCGTTTGTGCTTGCTTCGTTTGTGCACGTTTGTGCAGGAAATCCCGTTGTTTGTGCTTTAACCCTTTAGGTGGTATTCACAAAAATCAAAGTGTTAAAGCATAAACAAATATAATTTGAGGGTTAAAGCACAAACGAAAGGATTTCCTGCACAAACGTGCACAAACGAAGCACAAACCAACTGCATATAATAAAATTCGAATTTCAAAAAAGGGGGTGCCAGAGACATGGAGCCAGATAAATATTAGACAAATATAGTTCAATATGGGACTCAAAACAATTTGTAGTATTATACGACATAATACAGATTAAAAAAAAAACTGTGCTCAAAATTTTACAACAAAAGTGTAACTCATTTTTATACTAATAAACATCAATTTCACAAAAGAAAAGTATGGTATTTGCATATAATATAATAATTATTATTAATCTCTGAAAATTTTATATTTCTAATTACGTGTTTCTGAAATTAAGTACTTTGTCAATTATTCTGGGTTGGTGACCGTCCAGAAGACTGTGTTTTACGATTTCAAAATAATATTAAATAAGTGACAGTATTTTTATTGCAACTTTTTATATTACGTACAAGTATTATTCAGTATTAATTTTCATCTTTTATATAATAATTACAACGAAATGAAAATAAAATAATAAAATTAATGTGATACACAAATTATTCGAGAAATACCCATTACAAAAAAATGAAAAATTTTCTTATATAAATATCAACAATTTTAAAATTGTCCCCATTGTATTTTATTACATAATTCAAACCCTCGATGTCTTCAATCTTGACATTTTTAAATAAACATTTTCATGCTTTATGTCGCGAAAACACAAACTACTGCCGATCTTTTATGTACATTATACATTTTTCAACAAAAAAAATATCCTAAAATAGTAATAAAAAACAGTTATATAGTGACATAGGGGAGATATAGGTGTACACAAACACATATCTGATTTATAACACCTTACTGTTATTCGACAATAAATTCAAGCCCTTCATACACGGGTGTAAGACGCCACATCGCCGCAGGTTTCACCGCCAAAATATTGTTTAAGGTATTTCATTTTTTAACTTGTAGAAAGGGGCGAGTACGATCCAAAAGGTCAGCTGTACACAGGTAGAAAGGTTTACTTGAGCCAAGTAAACCTTGTTTTGTATATAACGAAAACAATATTTTCTTAAGATAAGAAATATATTCTTAAACCAACTATAGTATTATTGGACGAAGAAATAATGTAGTTGGATTAAGAGTACTTTTCTTATATTAAGAAAATATTGTTTTCGTTATATACCAAACAAGATTTTCTTGGTCCAATACAGTTTTTTTATGTGTAGCTATTAGGGATTGAGAGTTAAAATATTTCTACATCACATGAATTTTACCATTTTTACCCCTCCCCTAACATATATTTAAAAAAAACATTTGAAAAAAATGTTTCCTTAACTTGTGCTATGAGAGATTCCTTCGTGCCAAATTTCAAGATTCTAGGTAAATGGCATGTACTCTTTATACGGAAAAAAACAATTTGTTTATGTGTTAAAAAATGTAATCAATGAAAAAAATCCGTAATCGATTTGGCTCCGATAGAGGTTGTTTTGTTAATTTGATAATTTTTTACCAATATGGAAATATCCACGTTTATCTTATTGATAAATGTATATTATTACTAAAATACTAACAATGTTCTTATCACGTTGAAAATTTTGTTTCGTATTGAAAACATATATTTTAAATACTTAATAAATGACATCATTGAATTTACCATATCGAAAATTGCACTTTCACTAGTTGGGTGGTGTAAAAAATATTCACACTGATAAATATTTATTAATACAACCATTATGTTTAATCTATTTGAGAGTTTCGTTAGTTGGTGTAATAAATTATTTATTAATTTGACAAATGAAAAAATTTTTAGATAAACATGAAGATAATTTTTCAATTTATTATTATATTGAGGAAATACTGTTATATTTATTATGCATTTTTCCATCTAAAATTTTCAATAAGATTGTGTTTTTTCTTCCTGTGTATAGGTTTTGATAATCAGTGAATATTAAAAAACCGTATTTTGTTTTTATTGCATCTAGTTAGTTAGGCCTATTTCACACATATACGGTTTCATTCGGTTCGGTTCGTTTTCGGTCGCTGCCGACAAGTGTGAAACGATGATTCAGTTTGTATTCGGTACCTAATAGAAACCGTACAGAACTGAATACTCCCTCCACACGGACAGATTTCATCAGGTTTCAATTCGTGTCCAGGGAACACAAAGCAATGAACGCGTTCACACATACTCGGTTTAGTTTCGGTTTTAACCTGATAAAGAGTGTTACTTTTTTTTAAGTTTTGTCGCGGATTTTCTAATAAAATGAGCGGTTTTCTAGATGTTGATGTGGATCGTCTTCATGCTCTTTAGCTTCGGGAAAATAGTGTAGAATGCTCCAAATTTCTGCTCAAGTGATGAGAGGGTGCTCGCAATGAATTCTAGTATTCCTCCTTCATTTTTTATTTTTTTTATAGAGAAACAACATGGCAACAACTTGCTTTCTCTCCATGATAACTACTGAGTTTACGGAAAAAAATAAAACCTAATATGAACCGTATGAGAACCGCGTATGTGTGAAAGGGTTTGATTCGTTTTCGGCTGAAACCGAAAACGAACCGAACCGAATGGAACCGCGTATGTGTAAAACAAGGCTTAGAAACTTGAATTTTTACATAACTATAAGGCTGTAACCTTCGTATTTGATACTAATTTCAACTTATTTCTTCAAACCGTTCCTTGACGGACAGACAGACGGCAACAAAGTTATCCTATAAGAGTTTCGTTTTTCATTTTGGCGATGAAATTCACCAGCCCCTATATTTATCACACCTTATTGTTATTATTCGACAATAAATTCAGGTTTTTCATGCACTGATACTGTACACAAAATCTGCGATGGGAGAAATCAAATTACGTATGCATTTTTTTTCTTTTTATTATATAACCACGCTTATCTACAGGTTTTTTATGTATCTATTTTGCTCCTATATTTACATATTATCAATGTGCCTAAGAATTGGGAACAATGGCAAATGAAATATGGAAAGTATATGTGAAGGAAAAAAAACGACGATGGTGTAGGTAAAAAATATCTAAAATATAGCTACCTTTACTATTGTTAGATTTTTTTTTTGTTTGATTTATTTAATTAATATTTTAAATGGTAATATAATCATAATTACCGGGGGGGGGATATTGTAGACAAATAATCAAATAACATGAATATACTTTTTTAAATAATTTTTTTTTCACACAGTATTTTATCAATTTTCTTGAGGTAGGAAGGGGGGGGGGGTTCTGTTTGCCCCACTTTGTAGACGTCCATGTAGATGATTCATTAATATAGATGAAAAAAAATGGTTTAGTCAAATTGAACATTTTTAAAGTCAATTAAAAAACAATAAAGAAGAGTTGAATTTTTAATGAGCAAAAATAAAATCAATTCAAAAATTAACTACATTTATTTAAAAGTCCAGATTTCCACCCATAAACCAAAACATATTAAATTATATATTTTTTTAGTATCTAGGTACCGACTTTCTAAACGACAAAATTCCAAAGGAAAAAAGTAAAAATAACGCTCTGTTTCATATAGCACTAGCTTATTTCATATAGCACTTCCTGGAACGTATCTCCCACGTTAAACAGGGTCTTACTATACATACAGATGTAAAGATCCTAAAAATAAAATAGAATCAAAAATTTTCTACATTTATATAAAAGTTCAAACTTCTACTCAGAAACCACGACTGTTTCATTTTGCACTGACATTTCCTGGAACGTAACTCCCGCGTTAAACGGGATCTTACTGTACATACGGATGTAAAGATCATATATGTATACTTTGTAACAAATTCCAGAGAAAAAATAAAGCTCTATTTCATTTAATAGTGGCATTTCCTGAAACGTATCTCCCGCGTTAAAAGGGGTCTTACTTACATATACCATACATACGAATGTTAAGATAATACTGTAACAAATTCTAAAAAAAATAAAAATAAAATAACGCTCTATTTCATTTAGCACTAGCATTTCCTGGAACGTATCTCCCACAGGGTCATACGGATGTAAAGACCATACTTAGTAACAAAAACTATCATACATGAACAAATTCCAAGCATACTTTAATTAATGTGATAGCCCCTTACTCATGTCACTTAAAAAGTTAATATATTTTTCACATCTAACAATACGACATGTGGTTTTATACATACATATCGTATATAAGTTGCTTCAAATCACAGGCGGAAATGTATTTACGTTTTTTCTAAATAAAACTATTCCAACTATATCAGTAATGATAAACTTGTAATTATAATAACGTGTTATACAGAAACCATATGCCTCTCTCTTCACACTATACACTAATGTTAATATACATAACACTATCTTATATTGTGCGTTCTAAAAATAAATATTGTGTCAAATTTTTGCGCTATGAAAAACTGTTTAATTTTATTTTATTTTGAAGTTATCTTTAATCACAGGTGGTGAATATTTTCAGGATTTTAAATAGAGCTTATTATTATATAGTTATTTACAAAATTTGGGCTTGATAATTCTACTAGAACATTTCAATAAAAAAATACCTTATAGTTTATAAGATATTATAATTTTATATCAATACCAATATCCTTAAATGGATTATTTACGTATTGCGAGAGTTTAAAAAATCTATTATTTATTTCTAAGTGGGCCCTCACACAGGAGCAATATAGCAACACAGCAATAAAGTAACTACCAATTACCAACTAGCAATATAGCGATATCATATTGCTTTGGTGTGAGACAATATGTCCGATTCAATGTATATTGACCGATAGCAATAAGATCGCTAGTTATAAGTTGCTAGTTGCTATATTGCTATATTGCTCCGGTGTGAGAGCCCACTAAAGGTTAATCGTTTTGTTTATATGTTCTCTATGGAAATTTAGTATCAATTATTGCATTTTATCTAATTAAATGTGATTAAAATAAAAAAATATTGTTTGTATAGTTAGTTATGATTCTAATTATTATTTTTTTTTGTAATTTAGTTGATATTTCTACCACAAAAAAGTTTGATGCGTGAAATATTACTAAAAAACTTTGAATTTTAGATTTCGTTAAAAGTATGTTTATTATATAGAAAATGGCGTGAAAAGTTGAAATTTTCAAATCGCAGGTTTGTATCTCATCACGTTCTCGAGATATGGCCTTTTAAAGTTTTCGATTTTTCAAAATTTTGGAGAAAAATGGTCGTAACTTTTGAACGTGTGGTCGGATTTGATTTTCGTTGGCAGATTTGAAATCAGCGTGTCAAAATCTATATAATGACATGTATAATACTTGAAAATTCGACAAAAAAAATTTCGCGGAAAATTGAAAAAAATCAAAGGGGTATACCTTAAAAAAATGTCGATTTTCGACCAAAAATTTTTTGTCGTTTTTTAAAGTATTATACATGTAATTATATAGATTTTGACATGCTGATTTCAAATATATCAACAAAAATCAAATCCGACCACACGTTCAAAAGTTACGACCATTTTTCTCAAAATTTTTGAAAAATCGAAAACTTTGACAGGCCATATCTCGAGAACGTGATGAGATACAGACCTGCGGTTTGAAAATTTCGACTTTTCACATCATTTTCTATACAATTAACATACTTTAAACCAAATCTGAAACACAAAAATTTCAGTCAAATTTCATGGATCCAATTATAACTTTTCATAGAAATTCATCTCAAACACAAGAAAAAATAAAAAGATAATCAAAACTAACCCACCAGAATAAAATATATTTCTACTGTATACTAAAATTTACATACCAATGATCTTATAGCAGCGGTTCTTAAACTATAGAATCCACTGAACTTTTGCCGGGGGTCCGCGAAAATCTTGTTTTGTATATAACGAAAACAATATTTTCTTAATATAAGAAAAGTACTCTTAATCCAAATACATTATTTCTTCGTCCTAAAATACTATAGTTGGTTTAAAAATATATTCCTTATCTTAAGAAAATATTGTTTTCGTTATATACAAAACAAGGTTTACTTGGCTCAAGTAAACCTTTCTACCTGTGTAGACAGCAAAAGTTTGAGAATCGCTGCCCTATAGCTTATAGTACGTACATTGTCGTACATATAAATAATCAATCAAAGTAAAATTATAAAACATGGTGTACAAACAATAGCATATCCATATTTAAATCAAGGGTATTGTCTATACTATATACATACATACATACATTACATACATATATACATATACATACATACATTACACATATGTATACCTCTTTAGATCCACGAATTCTCCCCAAGAGGTAACACATGGCCAGTGGATTCACCGTGAAATTTTAACCCTATATGAAATTAATGACAACACACGTCTCTTATACACACACACATACACAGAACAGTGGTCCCAAATTGAATTCTGACTGGACAAAAAAATTTTTGTGTACACGGAAAAAAAAGAAACCTAAAGAATTACAGTTTTTTCTTGTATATCCCGGAGAGTAAGCGACAACCTATAATAAAAAATATTTTGTTAGACTCTGAAACTGTATTTTAAGCTGTAATGCGGTATTTAAACCGAAAAAGACAAAACAGCAACACGGTGTTTCAAAACACTTCGTATTTAAAAATGTATGGGGTTTATTACACTTTTGTAAAAAATACAAGATGTTGCTGTTTTGTTTCTTCGGTGTAAACACGGCATTATGTTTGTAGTTTATCTATAAATTTATATTGAGTATCTGCAAACATTATTGCAGTTTTAGACTGTAAAAAATATTTTATAATAATAGGTTGTCGCTTATTATCCGGGATGTACAGGAAAAATCTGTAATTCTTTAAGTTTCTTTTTTTTGTGTATAAAAACGAAATTTTAGTAATTATTATACAATTTAATGATTGTAATAAATAAAATTAACATAGATATATTATGTGAAAATGTATATGAAAATTAATAATTCTTGTTCAATTTACGTCAAAATCAAAAGTTCTGATCATGATAAAATGTAAAATATATTTTACTAAAGTACTGTTCCAAAAAATCTTTAAAAAAATTGTTTTTTCTTGTTCAATTCTTAAAAACTGTCCATTTCTAAAAAAAATATAAACCAAGTATAATATAAGATCAACTATTGCAATCAAAATTTCCATTGGTTCTTATTAAGATAGAGCTTTGAAATTTTATATACGTATACTAGCTGACTCGGCCACGCGTTGCTGTGGCTAACGTTTTTGTCATATTACATTGTTGTAAACTATTTAAAAACTATTTAAAAAGGGGGGGGGATTCGCCCCCCCCCCATTTCCCAAAGGAGGCTTTACAGTCCCCCACCACCATCACCGTAAAAAAGTGGGAACTCTATTTTAAAAGGGGGGGGGGGCGAAAAGGGGGGGGGGGGCACCCCCTCCCTTTTCCCATAGGAAGCTTTACAGCCCCCCACCACCACCGCCGTAAAAAAATGGGAACTCTCTTTAAAAAAAGGGGGGGGGCAAAGCCCCCCCCCATTTCCCATAGGAGGCATCGTATGTTTCAAGTTGGATCAAACTGCACACGGTGTACAAATTTGATTAAAATCGGTTAAGTAGTTTAGGAGTCCATAGCGGAGGAACATGTGACACGTAATTTATATATATTAAGAAGATTAAGATGAGTCCGGTGACAATGCAATATAGTATATCTAATATCGTTCTAAATCCAATATGGCGGACGCCCCAAGATGGCGGATTACCTTTTTCTTTATAACCATCTTGATATGGGTATCAAATGAAAGAATTTGTTGTATGTTAGTTAGTTAGACAATCAGTAACTAAAAAATTTTAAATAAAATTATTGAATTAGTGAAATAGAATTGACGTAATAATCTTTTTAAAACAACTGATTAACTAATCGTGATTAATTTTACTTTACGCAACCCAAGGTTTGTCCAGTTAGATAATTAAACAAGACCACTGCACACCGTGCGAATGGGTGACTGTTTTTTGTTGATTAAACTGATGCACCCCCACCCACACATGTGTCGGATGCTGTGTGTCCATACTAAAGGTTACGTGATACAGCCAACCCCCCCCCCATGTGTTCCTCTTCTTCAGCCGCAAGCACTGACGTAATATGTCATGTCCATTTCAATCTCTGATAGTCATTTTTTAAATGACATATGTTTTTATCGTGTTTAATTAACAAACTAGATTTTTATGCAGATTCTTGTTGTCCGTTGTATTATTATTGAGGGGTCGATGAAAAATTTACAAAAATTTGAATAGCAAACTTTGAACTGTGTACATACAAATAATGCGCGCATATTATGTTTTAATTAATCAGAAACGTGTTTATAAAATATTAAATAAATAATTTAAACGCGTAGTTCCTATAACTGATTTGATGCGTCGCGATATGATTTTAAAATTTACTTGCATATCAATAATTTTGTTTAAAAATTTAAAACTTCATTAAAAAAACACCGGATTTATAGTCCAATATTTGCAACAACTTTCTAAAAGCTGATTTTTTGATATTACGTCACATTTGTGGTGTAGATATACAGCCTGCCGTCAGTCAGCTAGTTTTGTTAGCATTTGGCGCGAGGGTGGTTTTAACTTTGTAAAAAACTATACACGTCGGAACTACTTTCTAAAATCTGAAAATTAATTTGTAAGCAGTATATTAACATAAGTAAGAACCCCTTTTATCATAGTCAAGTCATCAAAATCTTGCAACCGGGCACGTCAGCAGCGCGTTTAACTCGTAAAAAATCTATACATCGTGAAAGTACTTTCTAAAATATGAAATTCGGTATAAGAGTTAGGAATATTATTATTGTTAAAAAAATAGTCAGTCCGAATTTTACCTTAACAAATGCCAGCAATCATGTCAGCAGCTGATTTACCACCCCCGCTCCAAACGCTAACGAAACTAGCTGACTGACGGCAGGCGGTATATCTACACCACAAATGTGACGTAATATAAAAAAATCAGCTTTTAGAAAGTAGTTGTAAATTTTGGCGCTCACCTCTCCGACTATTAAGAATGTAATCACACATTCTGAATATGAACCAAATCGGACTATAAATACTAGGGTGTTCCAAAAAAAGTCGATAATTTTTTTTTTCGATTGCATGTGAAATTCTTGTTATATATGCTATAAAAAAAATTCTGTAAAAATTTGAGCCCTTAATATCAACTTGAAGAACTCCATCACCGAATTTGAAGATTTACCATTGATTTAACATGGAAAAATGATTTTTTAACGTTCATTTCTCCTGCAAACTATGTAGAACATTATTTTTCGGAAAAACCATGACTGATCCTTCTTCAGTATTAAATTCTGTAAAAAAAAGCTCTTAGAGTCCAGTCTCTAACGTCAACCCTCTCGTTTTTATTTGCGTTAAAAAATACAGATTTTTTGAAATTTAAAAACGAGAGGGTTGACGTTAGAGACTGGACCCTAAGAGCTTTTTTTTACAGAATTTAATACTGAAGAAGGATCAGTCATGGTTTTTCCGAAAAATAATGTTCTACATAGTTTGCAGGAGAAATGAACGTTAAAAAATCATTTTTCCATGTTAAATCAATGGTAAATCTTCAAATTCGGTGATGGAGTTCTTCAAGTTGATATTAAGGGCTCAAATTTTTACAGAATTTTTTTTATAGCATATATAACAAGAATTTCACATGCAATCGAAAAAAAAAGTTATCGACTTTTTTTGGAACACCCTAATAAATACACATTATCAACCAGCGTCACTTAAAAAAAATAAACATCAAATAAACATATGGTGTGAATATGGTTTCGATAAGTCCAGTAGTTTATGCGTGATGACGTTACATACACATGCACCAACATTTTTATACAATATTGTCCGGTATTATAAAGGAGCTAGTACTCTCAAATGAGATATCAAACTTATATGACAGTTCTCTTGGAGTTTTGTGATGATTTTGACAACTTTCGCGCATGCGTTGTATGTAAACACCAACAACAGTATTAAAACAGTGGTGATATTAAGAAATTATTTTATACAGTCAGAGTTGCCAACTGTGTTACAATACGTTGAAGTATCACTGCTCTAAATTCCATAGCAAATCCATAGATACTATAACAAAATTAATAACCTCATTTATGAGCTTGCAAATTTGTTAGGTCCTTTATAATACTGGACATAAGATGTTTTTAAATTCTCGAGAAACATCGGGTTCTAGCAATATTAAATAAAAAAAATCATGTTTAAAAAATCAACATAAAAAAATCTCATAATTAACGATAATAAGGTAAAAACAAATAAACCCCAATATATTCATATAAGCTTTTAAACGTATACACTCTTAAGCCATATATAGAAAAATAAAAAAACGCGTATATAAAGCATACACAAACAATTCACCCGCGGGAACATAAAAAAGCAAAATAATAATAAAGTAACATGGCACAAAAAAAACCCGTTCACTATATATATGTTTACATTTTTATTAAATTAAAATTACATTTTTCGCTTGTAAACATAGCTTTTATAATCCGCCCTTAAATCAACATTACCTTACCACCGACTGCTTTTTATTAAATATTTTTCCAGCAATCGCTAGCGCCATCCTGCGGTAGGTATATAAAACACTGCCCCGCTAATACGTCGACCTTATATTAAACCAATTAATTGTAAGACTTTAATCTGCAGTTATTAAAAATACTGGAAATTTATTTAGAACGTATGTTCGATTTCTATACTAACTACAACAACACATGCGACCTCTTGCGGCTATAAAGGGTTGTGAGATTTACTTTTCCAATTTTTAACGATTTTGTATAGTATAGACCAGTGGTTCCCAAAGTGGTCCCTACGGACCCCAAGGGGTCCCTGGCATCGTTCAGGGGGTCCGTGGAAAATTAAAATCGATTTGGGGGTCCCTGAACAACGTCAGGGGGTCCGCGCACATTTTTATTAATATGGAAGTTAAAATAAATAACAACGAATAAATTACACTGGTCGACAGCCATTTTGCTGCAGGGCATACAACAACTTTTTAAGAGTAATTTGGATACGCTGAATCCAAAAATGACCACCATTTTGCTCAATCAGCTCTTGTTACTGCGATATTGCAAAAAAATGTTGGTTTTTTTCGATATGCACACATTCAAATTCGTATATATATTTTTTTAATCAATGACTTCAACCAAAGTTCATTCAGAATGAAGCTATGGGTCCTAATTGAACTAAAAAGTCTTAAATTATATACATTCATAAAGTTATTCCCTTCAAAAATCATTTTTTAAACGAAAAAAATCTATTTTTTAGCAAAAATTCATCAATTTTCAAAATTCAAAGCGCATACACAAACAATTTTAGTCCAATTTTAATGTTATTCACTAAATTAGTAGCTTTATCTATCTTCTTCATTGTGTTAAAATTTCAACGTAATCGAATAAAAATTGGCGAAGTGGTACTAAAATCAACTGCGCGTGTCAAAATTTAGTAGTTTTTCACCCAGGGTCCGTGGGAAAGTTTTGACTATGAAAAGGGGTCCATGGGTCAAAAGAGTTTGGGAACCACTGGTATAGACACTCTTCTGTATTGAAACAACCCATTTTTATCCATATATACCAATTACAGAATATTAAAAACATTATTTAGATATTTTCGGTTTAATTTCATTATTTGTATGTTTTAATTTCAAAATTCAATTTGGCACTTAATATTAACTTGTTCTTTAGATATATGAATTAATATTACTTAATATAAATCTGTAAATACATATAAATATTTAATCGTTTTATTAAAATTTTTATTAGAGTTTCTTTGTTCGAATTAACCGATTTTGATCGGACTTTCACTTATATCTGGTATCAAAAAGGATTATCTATGGTTTTGATATGGAATTTAGGGCAGTGATACTTCAACGTATGTTACACACAAAAAAACTGTATTGGACTAAGATTGTTTTGTATATAACGAAAACAATATTTTCTTAATAAAAGAAAAGTACTTTTAATCCAACTACATTATTTCTTCGTCCAAGAATACTATAGTTGGTTTAAGAATATATTTCTTATCTTAAGAAAATATTTTTTTCGTTATATAAAAAACATGGTTTACTTGGCTCAAGTAAACCTTTCTACCTGTGTATTGTAACACAGTTGGTGCAGACTCTGACTGTATAAAATAACTATCATAATATCACCACTGTTTTAATACCGTTTTTGGTGTTAACATACAACACATGAACGAAACTTGTCAAAATCTTCATGAAACTCCAAGAGAACTGTCATATAATTTTGATACCTCATTTAAGAGTGCTTGCTAGCTATAGATTTGATATATTTAATGTGATTTTTATGATTTTCTGTATTTTAAAACGATTAAATATTCACCTTATGCATTAAAAAATAAATAAAAAAAGTATTAAAATTTATTTTCGATGTATATTATCTAATATATAGTGCAATTAAATATTACCCAGAAAATAATATATACATACAGAAACCAACGGTTTATGTTCGAAAAAAGAAATCAAGGTGAATTGAAGACCGCATAAAAAAGAGAATACTCAAATATAAAAACAAATTAAATTTAAATTCACTGAAAATATTTCATTCTAAAAAAAAGTTGTAAAAGAATTAAGTCCGCGTGATAAAATTATTTCCTCTGAGATTTCGTATAATAGCCTAAAATAAAAATTATAGCACCGAGAATAAAAAATTATCAACGAGGCACGTAAAAATTATCTTACGTCGTTATTCATTAAGAACAGTAAATAATCGTCCTTTTTAATTAAACACATACACCTGCCTTTGTATAATTACCTACTTCTCATCTTTTATTTTTACCCGGTATGAAAAATGAGAAATCATTCTCCAGTTACGAGGCTACATGCAAACGATAGCACAATTACAACAAAAATGAAAATTAAAAAAATATCGTAAATGCGAAACTGTGTCTGTCTGTTTGTTACCTTTTCACAGCTGAACCACTGAACCGATCTTGATGAAATTTGGCAGAAATATAGCTTACATCCTGAGAAAGATCATAGGCTACTTTAAACATGAAAAAAAATTGTAAATATATACAAAAGAAAATATAAATGAAAAATTAAATTAAATTATTTTTTTTAAATAAGGGGAGAGGGCCTCCTGGTTTCTACTAAACGCTCACGCGTTAAGGTCATTCATATATACAATACCATTCATTATATCTGTCAGTGGGCTGTAATTTTTATTTAACTATCTGTTATTACCTATATACGATTTTTTTTAAATCTTATCGATTTTTCGGAATACAAATTAGTATATGCCTTTCTTAAGGGGGCAAACACAGTTACAATTTTTTTAAATCAATTTTTTATTGCATTTTCTCAAAGTAGAATATTTCAAAAGTATTCTTTAAAAATTTCAAACAAATCGGACCGTTATTTATGGAGATACATATATAACTTTGAATGGAGCCGTCTCTAATGTATTCAAATAGGCAGGTAGCGGCAACTGTGCGCTTTTTCTCGTTGTTTTCGTAGTCGGTGATCACTATAACTTGAGAACGGCTTTGCCGATCGGTTTGAAATTTTTCATACTTATTCTATACATATTTGTCCTCCGGATGGACGAAGGATTTTTATTTTGGACGGTTATTTTTGTTTTTATAGCCGTAAATGCGAGTGAAATTTTAATCAAATAAAAAAATTTGACTTTCAACATCCGCCATTTTGTGTAAATTCAAAATTTTTCAAATACCTTCATCCATCCGGAGCATTATGTCATTAACTAATGATCCCTTTGGTTTTTTTTATTTCTGATGATCCAGTGACGAACAGCAGTGATCACGACAAAACACTTTTTTTGACCCCTCCCAAATTTGCTGTATCCCACTTATTTTTTAACATTTTGCCATAAAAAAATTACAACATTTTATGTAAATACATATCTTTCATATGGAAATGCGTGGCCAAAAAAAATCCTAAAAAAAAGTTTTTTTTGAAAGTCACAATTGGGTCTGCCCCCTTAAGGATACAAGCTATCTCCCTGCAAAATTTCATCAAGATCGGTTCCGCAGTTTAACCGTAAAAAGGCAACAATCAAACAAACAGAGTTACATTTAAAATATTATCGATAAAGTTATTTTTAATACTTGCTATCAGTTTAAATAGGTAGAAAAAAAACGATTACAAATGTCGAAACAATTTTAAGGCAAATCCACCCGGCACGTTATTACCGCACGCGATCTAACTAAGCCGCTTAGACCGATTTTCCCCCACGTACAATTTATCTGTGTTTACCGTTGTCATAATTATACTTGCTCGCACCTCGTAGAATTTTTTATGCCGGCTTAAGATTCAGTGTCCATGCGATCCTGCTATGTATTCCTAAAGGTATAATGTGTTTGTCTTATAGCCAAAGTTAGTTTCGTTCCCAAGACGTGAGAGTCCGTATCTCACCATTACACGCCGAGCCTGGAATACATTATGACTTAATTATTACAAGGACTAAAGGAGGTGGTGTTCGCCGCCGACGACGAGTTGGTGTTGTTGCACTAAGATGCCGTTTGTTAATAACTTGTTATGGATGTCTGCTAACAAAAATTACTACATAATATATATGCATGTCATATCCGGCTTTATTCTTATAAGGTACCTGAGGTAAATAAGGCTCAGGGTGTAGTAAGACCCATGTAAAAAAAAACTCAATACTTGAATTGGTCTAGGTTTTTATGTACCCATATAGAAGATACTTACACAAAACTAACTGCATATCGATTAGTCTCTTGCTGCGATAACTTTTTGGTACCTCTGTATTTGTTGCGAACGATAATGGCGAATGCTCAGTTTTATAAAAAAAAGTTTTGTTTAAAAAATGTATGTATTTTCTGTTTTTATTTGTTCAGGTGATAGTTCGACCCATAAAGTTTATGGTGCAAGTTGATTTCTATTGTTTTATAAGTTTTTGCTTAGTAAAATATTTTTTATCGTAGACCTTAGGGATATAAAGGCCCACCAAATTTAAGATTTGGCTTTTTAATAATTATTACAATTTATGGTAATATATTTTATTCTAGATCGGTATGTTGTTTTTATTTACTAATAGTTTTATTTAAAAAATCATCTAAAACGTGAGTCTAGTAACTGCTATGGATGCAACGTCGGCACGTTATGGATAAAAAATAAATATTAAATTAAGATTATTAGTTAATTATTTATTAGCTGTAATCAAAGCAAATATTAACTGAAAGGGTGGGGGGGGGGGTAAACAGTTATTTTAAACAAAGATTACACTATGCAACAAAAAAACTCACAGAAATTTTAATAGGTAATTTAGAAGGTATTTGTCATGCTGAAACAACTGAATTCGTTGCCCAAATGATTCCATCACGACAGGTTTTTTAGATATCCAAACCTAAAAATCCCAAAAATGATGATTTTGACAATATTGGGGAATTTATTACTAAGTAGGTAATTTTTTTCTGAAGTTTTCTTTCATGATTTCGAATAGTACTGTCTTTTCTCTTTAAAATGATTTTTTACATTTTACTATGCGATTTTTCTTTACCGAAATATACTACTTTGAAGATATATGTAGTAAAGTTCATTGTATCTATTATACTACATTCTATTAACAAAAATATCGTATCTTCAAACTAGTACATCTCGGTTAAAAAAAATTGTACAGTAAAAAGTTAAAACTCATATTAATGAGGAAAGATAGTACTATTTTTACCGTGACCGAAAACTTTAGAAAAAATTACATACTTGATAATAAATTCTTTAACATTGCCAATATATTTTTGGGACTTTTAGGTAAGAATATCTAAAAACCCTGACGTGATGAAACTAATTGGGCAACAAATACGGTTTCGGCATGCCAAAAGCATCCTAAATTTTCTATTCAGATCTCTGTTATATTTTAAAAGTATTTTTTTGTTGAATAGAGTTATCTTATAACTTCCAAATTAACGTAAATAATTTCTTTTCGATAATTTCATTGGAATTTAACCCTCAATACACCATTCTCGGTGAAATTAGATACCAACCATACATCTTTAAACAGTCCTAAACGTTTTAAATTTTATAAATCCAAATATACGCAAGATATAAAGAATCAAACGAATAAAACACGAAAAAAGCAACGGTAAAAATACATATATCATATATAGAAAAACTTGTATATCTAAAACATCCACATGGCTCCCCCATCAATATGCAAAACTTTGCAAAATGGTTTCAATACAAAGGTAGAAAGAGCCGGCATCGAAAATATGGATATTGAATTATTTCGAATAACACTATATATACATACATATACCGGACACAAAGAGTTAAGATGTAGTGGACATAACAATAGACAAAACATGGACGACGACGCGGACGCCGCCAACCGACTTGGAATGCGTCGTGTTTTTGCATTTCAATAAGTTTGTTTATCAAAAGTTACAGATGATATTTTCATTGGAAAAAGCCAACTTTTCAGACTATTTGTCATTTTTCTACCGCATACAAAACATCTCATATGTTCCACCATGTTTGCATTTGTGTTTCTGTATTGAATAAACACTTGCTGTCCAGTAAAAATAGTGTTTTGTACTTTCATATATGATTATATTATAATAACTAGACAACTCTGTCAGAAATAAATGTAGTCCAGCTGACAAGAAAAATATATAAAATGTAATACAGATTTCTGTTATAGTCGATAAAATACATACAAATTTCACGTACAATTTTTTTAATCTATTAAAGTAGGCTATGTTCTTCCTCAGAATGCAAGATATCTCATTGACAAATTTCATCAAGATCGGTTAAACAGTTTAGTCGTGGAAAAGTTATAAACAGACAGAGTGGCATTTTATAATATAAGTATTGATTTGATACACAAAAATATTTTTTTATTTGTAAAAATGTAGAAAAATTAATTAAAATACAATAAATTTAACACCTCCTTCTTTACACAGGTAGAAAGGTTTACTTGAGCCAAATAAACCTTGTTTTGTATATAACGAAAACAATATTAGATAAGGAATATATTCTTAAATCAACTATTCTTGAATTCTTGTTTCTTATATTAAGAAAATATTGTTTTCGTTATATACAAAACAAGATTTTCTTGGTCCAATACAGTTTTTTTTGTGTTGAAGGGGTTGAATTAGAGAAAATTGCTTAGCCATAAAAGAAAGACATTCATTAAATTTAATGGTTCTATGTGCATTGACGAGTTAGTGAATGAAAAAACAATTTTTGAGTTAGAAAATAAAATAAAATTGATTTCTAGCACCCCCCTCTTATTTTTATTTCTATATCTTTATCTTATATACACTGCCGTGCAAAACTTTTTGGACACTCATTTTTTTGCGTATTGTAAATAAAAAACTGCAAAAATAGTTGATAAAAAAACTTAAATGTTGATAAGAGTAGGTACTTAATTACAACTTTTGTAATAATCCTAGCAAATCTAAAATACAGCATTTACAATTTTCCATGTTAAGGAAAATTTTTGAATTATATTCCTGAAAGGTCAGGTTTACTCAAGTTGAAAGTATTGACGCAGTGTCTTTCAAGCTAACGAGGAATTGTTTTTTACTATTTTGACTGCAAGTAAACATATTCTTTTTACTATTTTGTGCATTTTTATTGACTGAAATCTGTATATTTACATTCAAAATCACAAGTGTCAAAAGACTTTTGCACGGCAGTGTATATAGTTAGCCCATTTATGATACCGGACACAAAATAACCAATGATGGACACAGGTATATCGTACACGGTGATTGGTCTGACATTGTTAAATCTAGACACCTGTATCATCCCACCTGCCATATATACAATGTATCGAGTATAATCTGTAGGTACGTCCATGTTGGTCGTTTCTCCACCTGCGCGCCCATTCCTCTACCTACAAGGTCTGTATATATTTAAGTGATTCTCCGAAAGGTTTTCCATCTTTGTACCTGTGTGCCATGTGTTTTACATTAGTCACACTAAATGCTGTTGTTCACTCGAACGGAGAAATATGGGGGTTGCAGAATTTTCGATATTACAGTATACCTATATATTAAGTATTTTATTTAATTGTTTTTTAAACAGTAATTTTTTGAAGCAAGCTAATACATTGGAATTACTTCGATATAAGTTTTCAATAGAGAATGTATAAATATGTGAAAGAGCGATGAGTAGATGTATAAGAGAAAGATGGATGAATGCTTTAGGTATAAGTCAGTTTAACCCGTTGCTTCCCAGTGTCCTATTTATAGGACATCATATTTACTTTTTTTTTCTCTGACATAATAACATTGTTAATTTGAAGTAACCGTGTAATTATTTCAACTAATCGTCATTTATAGTTACAATTTTTTTTTAATTTGACGAAACTATATATAATATTACACATCAGAGTGTAAATAAAGCAAAAAAATATCAATAATTTCAAAAATAAATCCAGGTACAGACTATTGCCGTTTAAAAAAGTGGTGTCCTATAAATATGACATTCTAACGATAATTATCGAGTCTGCGACTGATAATTATTATGTCTTGTATTGAATTTATCTTTTTGGTAATATTTTCAACAAGAATTGAGAACTTGATCAAAAAAATCGAAGAAATAAAAAGTCAGGAAGTCAAAATAATATGTTTAGTTTTATTTATTTAATTCGCAATATTAATGAAAACAAAAGAAATTATATGGGTGAGTCACCCACAATTTTTTGTATACAGTGTGATTATTTAGTATATTTGTAACCAATTTGAAACTGGCTTAGGACAATCGAGGCTGACTGAGGATTAGAGGAATAAAATCTAACACAACGCGGGTGAAGCCACGTGTGGGCAGCTGTTACATGTATATATTAATTTTAGTTTAAAAAATCATGAAACATGTTTTTTTCGTGTATTTATCGCAAATTCTGAGTACGTCCCCAACCTCATACCTGCTGGCAGGTAAAGAACTGTCGTCGTAGAAGATTTAGATGAGGGTAGACAGGTTCACGGGTCAGGTTGATTGGTTTAGAGCTGCCTGAGAAAACCTGAAGGAGATTAGAACTCGTTACAAAGTTTTTATGGATACACATAAATGTGTGTCCCGAAAAAAAAACATGGCCGTTTTGTGAAGGCATATATTATATTATACATATATTGAAAAACTTGTATATAGAAATAGGATATTTTTTTATTTAGTATTATTTTTAAATTATATAGAATATAATAAATTGTATCTACATATAAAAATAAGTGTGAATTAAATAATTATTAATAATTAAAAAATTCCTTTGTTTATTACATAAATAAATGAATCAAAATATTGTTATGAAAAAATCACACGAGATACACTGCCGTGCAAAAGTCTTTGGACACCTGTGATTTTGAATGTAAATATATTCAGATTTCAGTCAATTAAAATACACAAAATAGCGAAAAAAATACGTTTACTCGCAGTCAAAACAGTAAAAAAAATGATTTCTCGTTATCTTGAAAGACAATGTGCGTCAATACTTTCAACTTGAATAAACCTGACCTTTCAGGCATATAATTCAAAATTTTTCCCTAACATGGAAAATTGTAAATTAGATATTTAGGATTATTACAAAAGTTGTAATTAAGTACTCTTATCAAGTCCGAAAAATTAATTAATTATTATTTATTAATTACTATTCATTTTATTCTTATGTCGTGTTTACAACAAAAAATACAAAATGGTAAAAAAACTATATATATTTAAATACGAAGTGTTTTAAAAACACCATGTTGCTGTTTTCTCCTTTTAAATAAAGGTTCTTAAATTTTTTGAGGGTTAGTCAAAGTCAAAATTAAAGAACGAATGATTTTTTTGTGTAAGATAAAAAAATCAAGAAATTATTTTTCATGATTTTATAACTAAGACAAAATATTAACTGTGACTATTTTCGTCATAAAGTCTGCGTGTATGTCTGTCTGTACGTGTATAGACGCTGTAACTCAAAAACTATGATGCAAGGGTGAAATTATATATACATTTTTCGACTGGGGAAAACCTATTTTTGGAAACTGGAAAATTATTCTTATTTTTAAAACATAATATTTTCAATAAATTTATTTTTAATCATTCACCCATAAAGATTTCATTATATAATTATAAACACGTACACAGTACAACGTATAAGAAAGTCACATGACAGTCATGACACCAATGTCAAGTTTTTTTTTTTATATTTAAAAATCAAAATATATAGTTACTTATATGTTTAACATTAATAAATCATCCTTAAGAATCATCTTGCACATAGAAACATTTATCTATGTAGCAGGCAGGTGTAAGAATACACGACCAAAGATATTGTGTGCCTAACAGGTGGGACGTTACAGGTGTATCAGTGTCGACCAATCAGAGTGTAGGATGTACCAACACACCTGACTATCATTGGGTAAGGTGTATTATATTGCTGGCTTTATCTTTGAAAGGATTGATTGGTGTAAGAAATGTAATATATAGGTATTTACTTATTGAATTTATTGTCTCAAATAAATTATTAAAACTTTATGATATTAGGGCGGTTAACAAAAATTTAGTTTTTTAGAGAGATCGAATTTTTTTATTCAATTTTTAACATAACCATTTTTTAGGAAATTTTCTCAGCTATAAAAAACTTTAAATATCATTTTTGAATTTTGGTCTTTAAACATTATTAATTAAACTTTAAATAATCCTGTAAATATGACCCAATTAGTTCTAATTTCTAATATTTAGAATAAAATGTATTTCAGAAAAAATATATTTAAGCATATTACAAAATGTACATAATAATAAATACCTGCATATCGATTCGAAGTTCAAGATTCAAGATTCAAAAGTATTTACCTGTAACAAAAGAAAGTATTATTAGTGGCTTCCTTATATATACAATATATTACTGGCTAAATGATAAAAGATAGAAAAAAATGAATGAGACATATATTATAGATAAATATACTATCTACAGTAACTACACTGCCGTGCAAAACTTTTTGGACGCTCATTTTTTTGCGTATTGTAAATATAAAACTGCAAAAATGTTTGATAAAAAATCTTAAATGTTCATAAGAGTACTTAATTACAACTTTTGTAATAATTATAGCAAATTAGAATACAGCATTTACAATTTTCCATGTTAAGGAAATTTTTTGAATTATATGCCTGAAAGGTCAGATTTACTAAAGTTGAAAGTATTGACGCACAGTGTCTTTCAAGCTAACGAGAATTTTTTTTTACTATTTTGACTGCGAGTAAACATATTCTTTTCGCTATTTTGGGGAATTTTATTGACTGAAATCTATATTCAAAATCATAGGTGTCCAAAGACTTTTGCACGACAGTTGATAAATATATTTTTTACAAGATTTGAAAAACAGTTTTTAATTTTTGATATATATGAATGTAGATCAGCGTTCTTCAAAATGAAAATCATATGTTAAAGTATGGAGCGGGGGCCCATTAGGGTTTCATAATGAGTTGAAATGAGTTTTGAGACCGCTGGTATAGATAAAACCAATATAAAAATAAAAACAACAATATGCACTACATGCAAAATACGTCATTGTTACATACAAAAAAAAAAGATATGATATTAAAAGTTTTTTGTGAGCGCTGGATGATATATTACAATGTGTCCATCACGAGTATATGTTGAACACATGTTTGAAGAGTAACAGCACAAAAACACAACAAAAATAACCTCTTGACGGTGCAAACAATAGCCACCGTGTAGGTATTATTGAACCTCCTCGCATATTAGTGTCCCATGCACAAAGAGCGTCCGGTACGGCCAATTGACCACATCTGCATACACCGCCCTTTCGGCCAGTCACGTTTTGGTCCATTCACGGCGGCCACAATGCCCGGGACTCGCACATACATACATACACACACACACAGAACAGTGGCGGCGAAGCAGGTAAGAAAATAAGCAACAAGTCCCATCTATAAAATATTCTGATATATAAAAGTTACTTATCAGTATGCAACAAAAAACTACTTTTGTAATATAACAGAGATCTGAATAGAAAATTTAGGAGGCTTTTGGCATGCCGAAACCGGATTTGTTGCCAAATTGGTTTCATCACGTCAGGGTTTTGAGATATTCTAACCTAAAAGTCCATTGGCAATGTTAAAAAATTTATTATCAAGTAGGTAATTTTTTTCTAAAGTTTTCGGTCACGGTAACAAATCGTATTATCTTTCCTCTTTAAAATGAGTTTTAACTTTTTGCTGTACGATTTTTTATAGCCGAGATGTACTAGTTTGAAGATATGATATTTTTGTTAATAGAGTGTAGTATAGTAGATACAATGAACTTTACTACATACAGGGTCCTCCAATAGTGTGTCCGGCATTGTTTTACGCCCAAACTATTGAAGATAGAGAGTTAGGATAAAAATTTTACTATATATATTGACCCTAAAGAATTTCAGGAAAATATTTTCAACCCCCTAAAACCGCTCCTTGGGGGGTAGTTTGAGGGGTACATACCCGTTTCTCAGTTAAATCAAATGGAATGGTATATCAAAAAGTACATATTTGTAAAGATCATAAAAAAATAAGAAACTTTCGTAAAACAAAAATTTTCATACTTTCAATTGTTTAAAAAATATGGCGACTTGTTATCAAATTTTAGAATTTTACTCAAAGTGCTCTAATTTCGTTAAATATTTATGGAATTTTATTATTATTTTAAATTTAGAAAGTAGAAATAATGAACTTTGTAAAGATGTATGATTATTTGAGATTTTAATAGTTTAAAGTGTCATACTCGACATACCAAAAATTGAAAAGTTCAATTAGGGATAATTCAAAATTTTTAAATACAATGGTATATCAATTAGTACTTTTTCTTAAAGAAGATATGTAAATGAACAGTTTTTGATAAAAAAAATTACAATTAAAAATTTTAATTTTCAGTTTTCAATTTTAAAATTATAATTTTAAATTTTAAATTTTCTTAACAAAAGTTGTTTATTTACATATCCTTTTTAAGAAAAAGTATTAATTGATATACCGTTGTATTTGAAAATTTCGAATTATCCTTAGTTGAACTTTTGAATTTTTTATATATCGCGTATGACACTTTAAACTATCAAAATCACAAATAGTCTTACATCTTTACAAAGTTCATTATTTCTACTTTCTAATTTTGAAAAAATAATAAAATTCCATTAATTTTTAACGGAATTATAGCACTTTTAGTGAAACCCTAAAATTTGATAACAAGTCGCCATATTTTTTAAACAATTGAAAGTATGAAAATTTTTGTTTTACGAAAGTTTCTTATTTTTTTATGATCTTTACAAATATGTACTTTTTGATATACCATTCCATTTGATTTAACTGAGAAACGGGTATGTACCCCTCAAACTACCCCCCAAGGAGCGGTTTTAGGGGGTTGAAAATATTTTCCTGAAATTCTTTAGAGCCAATATATATAGTAAAATTTTTATCCTAACTCTCTATCTTCAATAGTTGGGGCGTAAAACAATGCCGGACACACTATTGGAGGACCCTGTATATCTTCAAAGTAGTATATTTCGGTAAAGAAAAATCGCATAGTAAAATGTATAAAATCATTTTTAAGAGAAAAGATAGTACTATTCGAAATCATGAAAGAAAACTTCAGAAAAAAATTACCTACTTATGTTAGTAATAAATTCCTCAACATTGCCAAAATCGTCATTTTTGGGACTTTTAGGTTCGGATATCTAAAAAAACCTGACGTGATGGAATCATTTGGGCAACGAATTCGGTTTTGGCATGACAAATACCTTCTAAATCACCTCTTCAAATTTCTGTTAATTTTTTGTTGTTGCATAGTGTTATTATTTATGTTAGGTAAAAACAAAATAGAACTTACAAAAAATCTTAAAAACAGTGAAAAGTATATCATGCGGTGTTTACACCGAGAAAACAAAACAGAAACACGGACAAAAAAGCAATAAACCCTATACATTTTTAAATAAGTATTTTAAAGACGTTAGTAAAGATGTACTAACAAAAAAAAGAACCTTCTAGCAAAACCAAAAAATAGAGTCACATAAGGTGTTCAAAGTGCCCTCCTTCTATGACGCAAGATTTGTTTTTAGACCGAAAAAACACTCAAAAAAACAGACAAAACAATATATAAAAATAATTTCAAAATGAAGCAATATTTTTTATTTTATTTTATTTACATATACGCCACTGGGATAGACACATATATCTCGTCTTTTACCTCGACATTGTCGCCACAGACCGGTGAGAACTGGTCTGCCGAACACATGCCAACGATCATGAAAAATATGCTAAACGATAAAAACTGTTCCTCCTTTGAACACATACAAACACACACACACAAACACACACACACACACACACACACACACACACACACACACACACACACACGCACATACGTCTGTGTATCGATGCTTGTGGTTAACTAATTATCGTTGATAAACCCATTCTAGGATGTGTAGAAAGACGTCTGACCTTTTCTCACGTTTTTCTTAATAATAACGTATGTCGGCCTCTATAGTTTTTGTATTCATTATGTAGTAGTGCAACAAATTTGTTATTAATATATGTACATTTATTTATATTGTCTATAGATGTTAAAATATGTTTTAAGTTTGAAGAAACGTGCAGAAAAATATTGTTAGAAATTATTTTTAAATTCTATAGTTTTTTTTTGCATAGTTGAATTAAATAAAAATATGTGATTTTGAAATTATTAAATATGTAAGTTGCGAGCCATGGGCTTGTAATCTATATGTCCTTTCTCAGGATGTAAGCTATCTCCCTGCTAAATTTCATCAAGATCGGTTGAGCAGTTTAGTTGTGAAAAGGTAACAAATAAACAGACATATACTGGGTTACTTTCGTATTTGGGTATTTCTCCACTAATTTTATTATTTTATTTTCATTTCTTAATTTCATAAACACGTAATTAGAAAATATTAAATATTATTATATTTATCATATGCAAATACCATACTTTTCTATTGTGAAATTGATGTTTATTAGGGTAAAAATATTTTTGTCGTGAAATTTTAAACACAGTCCCTTTTTTAATCTGTATTATATCGTATATGTGGGCTCTCATACCGAAGCAATATAGCAATATAGTAACTAGCAACTTATAACTAGCGATATTATTGCTATCTGTCAATATACATTGAATCGGACATATTGTCTCACACCAAAGCAATATGATATATTGCTATATTGCTAGTTTCTAATTGGTAGTGACTTTATTGCCGTGTTGCTATATTGCTATATAAAATTAGACAAATATATTTGTCTAATTTTTATCTTCGATCAAAAGTACTAAATTGCATCAATCAAGTAAAAATATCATTGAGACACTACCTGTGAAAGTGACCCTGTTAGTAGAGAAATGCCCATTTATATTATTAGCATAGGTGGGCTTCGTTAATCGTTAATCTGTTAATAAAAAAGTTAACTTCGTTAATCGTTAAAGCGTTAAAATTCCGAAAATTGAAAGGAAGTTAAAGTTAACCGTTAAAAGTTAATCATCGAAAATTTTTGAAGACTTTTTTTTGCTATTTCGACAACTTTCTTTAGTACTTGTCATGAAACAACCAATGTAACGGACTAAAGTTAACAGAAGTTAACAAAAGCGTTAACAATTTTTTTAGTTAACTTAAAAGTTAATCCGTTAAGCATTTTGTTAACTTTGTTAATTAACGATTAACGAGTTAATGCCCACCTATGATTATTAGTATATGTCGAGTTAAATAACAAATGTTTTCTTATTTAAAAATGTATTTCAATTTTCAATATAGATAAATTTTAAATACAGGTCAGATGTATTTTGAAAATAGTTTACAATCCATATAAATAGTACATAACCGGAAATAGCATTTTATAAAAGTGGATTGAAACATCTGACGGTTACAAGTGGTATAAAATGTGGGGAGCATGATTTTTTTTCATTCACTAATACACGAATTTCGTTTACAAATTAATTCTATGAATACTGTAATAATTTAAAATTTGTTTTTATAAACATCTTATAAATAATTTCACAGATCATAAAACGGGATTTTAATATTTACTCTTTCCTAAACGTAAAACTAAATTATTTAATTCAAGTTTTAACATCTTCAAAATATGAATGGAATATTTTTAAATACTCTAGGATTATTTCTTGTTACATAATTTATATTACACTTAAGTCAATATTTTTTTCTTCTAAAAATATACGTGTTAAAATACGAAATACCTTTTGTAGCACTGAATTACATTATTTTTTTCTTAAGGTTATTTGATCATTAGAGCAATGTATAGATAAGTCTAAAATTTTAATATGCTATTTATGGAAAACTCATATATTTTACTAATTTTTATTTAAAATATTGGACGTTTTTGAGCAATTGGATATTAAAAATATAGTTTTTAACACACGATAAATGAGATAACTTGCCGAAAGTGCTCTATTTATTATTAAATTCTACACAATTGGCTATATAGAGACGTTTTAAAACTAATTATTCGAAACTTCATCTGTTTTAAATACTATAAAAATTATAAAACAAATTATAGCAAATTAGTACATGTTACTATTATTTACCGTTCTGTCTATTTCAATTTTCAAATTAAATTAAACTTTTTTTACTAATAAATAAAATTTTGAATTTTAGATTTCGTTAATTATATTATACTAAACATACTTTTAACGAAATATTCTGATTTTCTTGTATTTTAGTTGTTATTTCTATGACGAATTGATATTTAATGCATGAAAATTACTAAAAAATTTCGAATTTTAGATTTGGTTAAAAGTATGTTTATTTTGCAGAAAATGATGTGAAAAGTTGAAATTTTCAAACCGCAGGTTTGTACGTCATATCGTTCTCGAGATATAGCCTCTCAAAATTTTCGATTTTCAAAATTTTGGAGAAAAATGGCTGTAACTTTTGAACGTGTGGTCGGATTTGATTTTTGTTAACAGATTTGAAATCAGCATGTTAAAATTTATATAATGACATGTATAATACTTGAAAATTCGACAAAAAAAATTTGCTCAAAAATCGGCATTTTTTTAAGGTATACCCCTTCGAATTTTTTCAATTTTCAGTAAAAAATACAGACCTGCGGTTTGAAAATTTCAACTTTCCACATCATTTTCTATATAAAAAACATACTTTCAACTAAATCAAAAACACAAAAAAAAATTGGTCAAACATACGTATCAAAATCATAAAAATATCGACTAAAAAATAAATTTGCACTAAAATCACATTTATTTAGACAAAATGCTTTAATAGATACATGAATTTAAAATTTCTCATGAAACACACGATTTGATAAATTCATATTCTTTAACACATGTTCATATACAATACAAAACAAAATTCATGAATGGCACAAAAGTTAAGAAACTTCCGTAAGTATACCTTTAACAACTAAAATAACCATCAGTTCCGGTCTAAGTAAATATTTTTAAAATAAGTACTTAAATACCAGTTAAATACGTTAAAAGTTACCTTACTTAACACGTGTTCAACATATTTAGCTACACACTACAAGCCAAACTATGAGATGCAATAAATTAGCTTTAGGGAATTACCTTCTTGAGAAATGTTAGCTTACCTGGTGTGCACATTTACTTAGACCTTTTGTAATCTTCATCTTAAAATTTGTCAACATGTTTATTAAGGTGTTATTTACATAGAGTATAATAAAATAAACCACCTACCAGGTGTTAACCAGAAGGTACTCTTCAGATAATGTCTTTATTGTAAATAATGATACCTTTAAAATTATATAAACATCATGAAATTTACTGCTATTTGAATTTTTTTTAGAAACTTAACCAATTGGTTAGTTAATTACCCAATTACTAATATTAATTAAATTAATTAAACGTTAATTATAATTTTGAAAATACAACGTATGTTTGTCTCTGTCAGATTCGCTCGATGTGCATTATATTTTTGGTTTGGCACGTTTACATGTTTATTATGTTTATATTATAGTAGTAGAGTAAAGTCGGTATATGTGGACCAGGCGGGTAATATGGACACTTCCTTTTGTTGCTCCATTTTACATTTTATAAAGACAACATTAATATGTATTTAAGCTTACACCTCTAAATAACTGCATCAGTTGATATGACAGTGTTTGAAATATCGGTATGTCATTGAGAGCAATTTAATGAAATTTGTAATTTTTGGTTATTTATGTTAAGGTAAATTAGTTTAAATTTTTATTGTATTAAATTGTTTAAATTAATTATATTGCTGTTTTAACATGTAGGTATAACGGTTGGTCGCATGATCCAATAAAACAAGGTCTGCTACGATTATTTTGACAGCCGCCATTATTGCATATCGCGTTGATGACGTAGTACATCGGCCAAAAATTTATAAATTAAAAATTGACATTGTACATATTAAGTTTGAATTATTAAATTTAGATTTGAAGAAAATAGAAGTCTGAAGTGAAATAGACACTGTTGACATTATATTGGTTATAAAAAAATGTGGTACTGTGTCGTAAAAAATTGTTTCAACTGGAAACAGACAGATAATACAAACATTACATTTTTTCGTTTTCCAAAAAATCTCGAAATAAAAAAAGTGGATTAAAGCTTGTGGTATTTTAATTTTTATTTCTATAAATTGTAACGGTTTGGGTTCTCTTTATGTTAATATTCTATTTCTCCTGTTATCGGGTAGGCAGAATAACCTATGGCCAGAAACGTACAGATATAATATTAAGAAAATAAATTTAATTTTTATCAAAACTTACACGTCTAACACTATTTCATTACAATTTAACACACTATTTTGTAACAATGGAACACTTTATATATGAGCAATAATATACACTACAGAAGTTAACTTATCACTAGTTAACTTAAGTACACAGTGAACACAATAAACAATAATACTATTTTTTAACACTATTAGGTAGAAACAACTATTCACTTAAACGTAATGTTCGGGGTCGCTACCACAGAGACTCAATTTCTCCTAGGCGTGAATTACAGCGCGCAGGAGGTTTTTCAGTATTTAATAAATTTGTCAATCACCGAACAATTATAAATTGTATAGTCGTACTCAAGACCCTGTGCTATCGACTGACTCATATTTATTTTATCGGCTGTATTCTAACAAGTATTGCGTAATGTCACTGTTTTCCAAAATTGTTATAAACACCGGGATTACGCAATACTAATTGCTATCGCTTACAAATTTTCAAAATTGTAGTGTTATATATACACTACAAAATACTACAGGAATTAAATCACAATGTGATTGTTTAAAATTCCACGTAAATGCAAGTGATAAAGTAGATATTCCACTTGATGTAAAAACATTATTTTTTAGATGTAGGATGTTTTTCAGAATTAGAAGTTTGAATAATTTTATAAAAAATAAAAAAAATCAAAGAATAAAATAAAAAAAAAATATGTAAACTGTATTTATCGTTTTTTTTATTTATATTTTGTTTCTCACAAATTCATTATTAGAAAAATTTAGTGATGATGACGTCACAGTATAAAAGAAATGAGCTGTCAAGTTTTATTGGCTGGCTGTATGTACAGCGCATTTAATCCACGTAATAATTATTGTCTCGGCGATAATGGGGTATTATAGGGCTATGAAGTATATCTACATTTTATATTTTACATAAAAATATAAATTAAATAAAAAATTGTATAATCAAATTTTGATAAGTGTTTAAGGTAATTCGATCAGTGCCATAGAATATACTACGCTAATGGAAAATACAACTATTTTTTATGCAACATATAGAAAATATATGAATATCTAAAAATGTCTTTTTTATTTACTCGTATCATAAGATTATCCGTCATTTGATTTTTAAACAATTATACTATTAAATATTTAAAAAGTTCATTATTTGACTCTACTTGTTTTCAACTCAAAATAAATCTGGCAACATTGTACCGTTAGTTTTAAAAACAAAGAATCGCTGTCAGTTTAAATCATAGACATATAGTACTGGATAGCGTGATCCACATTACAAATATACGATACAGATCGCGCTGTCTAGTACTATATGTCTATGGTTTACATAGAATTATGAGAATTATATTTAATAAACATACATAAGTACATGAAAAATGTACTTTTTTCGTTTTTCAATAATAAAAATACGTTATAAATTAAAAATATATAATATTATTTCATTTTATTATATAGCATTTTAAATATACGGACATAGAATATGTAAATCATTTTGTAAGTGTTGTTATTTGTCTTTTCTTTATCTACGGTTTTGAATGCAATGTTGTCAGATTGTGATGTTAATTAAAATCAAATATGAATGATAATGACATATACAATTTGTCTGATTTTTAAATCAATATTTATCACGAACTAAACGGTAAAAGTACTTTTTTTTATTTTTGACATAATCTGTTATATTCAAAAAATCTATTATTTAGTTTTTTAAACTGTTGTCTAATTTATTTAATCCGATATATGCAAATACATGCAGTTGCCGGTATGATTCGCCATATCTCCCATGTTAAAATTACTAACTTTGATAATTAATTTCTTTTAAACTGTACGGTAGATCTTTTTCAAATTGCAAATATCAACGCATTGAATGTTGTTTTATGTCATACATTAAATTCACATTTATATCTAATAACTCGTCTAGTGATCGAATGACCTTAAAAATATTCGAGGTTAATTTTTCGTATATAGTATACCTACTAACGCGTGTAACACACCCATTTTTTTTATCTCTTTCTTAAGTAATATCAAGTCTCCCATATAGAGTCGTTACACATGTTGGTAAAAAATAATGAGATAGTTGTTTTCAAACCATGCTCTGATATTTCTTTCACCTCACCTTGAACTGCATATATAGTCAGACTAATAGAGGTCACACATTTTTAATAGTTGACAGTTAAGATAAAATACCGAAGGGTTGGGTTTTGTGAAGAAGAAGAAGAAAAAACACTGAATTAGTCTACAGTGTTATATTTCAAAGTATTCCCTACGTTGATAGATGAGCGTTTATGCTACTTGAAACATTTTAAATGCCATATTGATAATGGGCAGTAGTCAAAGAAGTGTTTTTAATTATTATTTTGTCGTCGTTTGTTTTATTTATTACCTAATATGGTTTTTATAAATGGAATTATTGTCGTGTTTTAAATTACTTAATTAAATATTTACTGTATTATAACTTATAACCCTTGGGTGAACAATTTGTTTTTGAAACAAGAAATATAACGTAGATACTTTTTTGCTTACTAATACGGCCATATGTACGTAATACATATTATTATACAGATAACGAAGGCATCGGTAATAGGCATGATGTCAACAAAGTATCATTTTTATTTTAAATAATAAAATAGGTTAAAAAGATTCTAAAAAATGTATTTATTTTTATATTAAAAGCGAGATTAATATAATTTTTGTTAAAATAAAAATGCAAAATACATCAATCCGCCATGTTAAATGGAACACCAATCAAAGCGAATGACGTCTCGTATCAGTAAACGTCTTTTATTTTAGACAAATATCAATTCCTCTTACAAGATTATTAGGTACAGTACATACCTTATTTAAGAACTTATATACTTTAAAATTCATTTTTAACACACAAAATAATTAAATTATTGTCTAACTCTGAATGTTTGATTATTGTTGACAAGGAGTGTGACGTCACAACTCTTGAAATGTCACATGCGAGTGTTTTGACATCAAATTCAAAATTAGTTTTAAAAGAATCAATTTTTGCGAATAAACATTTCTTTTTTGCAGAAATAAGTATTTTTTTTTTTGGAAATAGGAGATACGTAATTTCATCATATAATAGTTTTTTTTTTTAAATTAATCATCATGCCTATTCAACCGCTCTATATAACGACACGTCGTCGCCCCGCCTAACGTCAATTGCTGAATTCAAATTATGCAATAGGAAAACGGTCGCTAATTAGAGCGGTGGGCCAGGATGGAAAAATCCAATTTGTTTTTTCCAAATTAGTATTATATTGAAGTTAAAATACTAATTTATGATAATCTTCTAAAACTGAGACCATCGATGAGATTTAATATCGTCTCAAATATATTCTAGGTGTCCTGTAAGTCAGGAACCATGTACAGTCCCTGGCCATATTATTAGACCAAAGCTGAAAAATCACATTTTCGCCATTTTAACTATAATACACCTTAATTTTTGACAGTTTTCGTTAAATTATGAAATAGCATATATAATATAATGAGTTTTATTATTATTGTTGTTACAAATCTCAAAAATTGTATAAAATTTTTATCAAAAAATGTTAAAGCATCAACAAAGAACTTACTTTACACGTTTTTGAAGCACTATCACTTGTTTAATTAAGATGAACTATGTATTGTACAACAATTGAAACGATACACTCTGTTTGACGGTTATTTGATTATTTGACGTTTTCGTGTAAACACTGCTGCCATCTAAGTTTGAAAGTGGTAAGTCTTTCAAAAATTAGATTAAATGTTACCATAAGTATAAAACTACGAGTTCTGTTAAGGAATGGTAACAGTGTTACAATAAAACAACAAAAATAATATGAAACACTTATTTCTTAGCTTTGGTCTAATAATATGGCCAGAGACTGTACATATGTTTATGTTATTGTAATAAATTTTTGGACTGTTATTTTTCCGTATGAGCACTGACTTACGGGACATTCTGTATATCTCATCTTCTTTCATGTATGTACTACCTTTGTTATCTCTGTCACTTGTCAGTGATGAAAACAATATTCAAATAATAAAAACAAACAAAATTATAATTACAAATTAAAAATACAAAAACTTATTCCACGGGAACCTAAGCCGCGGGAGGTCAAAACTAAAGACAAGCCAGTACAAGACACCAATCACAGGTGGCGTATTAACACACACACACACACACACACACACACACACACACACACACACACACACACACACACACACACACACACAGTGCTGCACTTGTTCTTTAATATAACATATGGAGGATATCACCCGTTGAAATTTAAAGTTCTTGTTATTTCTTCATAGTGTTTTTATAATGTTAAAGACACAACAGTTTTTGTACGACCCAGCAATGCTGAAATGTTTTGAGACAACTCGATCTGGCATTGCTTGAAAACAATTAATTTTACACCACAAATACGTACAGAGAAAAAAAAGAAACCTATACAGAACAATAGTTTTTCCTTGTACATCCCGGATAATAAGCGATAACCTATTATTATTATAAAATATTTTTTACTATAAAACTGTCATAATATAATTTTGTTAGGCTGTAATGTTTGCAGTTTAGCCATCAATTTATTTTATAATGATAGGTTGTCGTTTACTATTCGGACTGTGCAGAAAAAAAATCTTCAGGTTTATTTTTTCTGTGTATGTAAAATTTTGAGAGTTAATGTTAAAATATACATATATATACATAATGTTAAAATATACATATAACAGCTTGTGAAATGATAGGATTGATAGGAATAAGGCTACTAACTTTTACCTTTCACTCCCCCTCTCCCCACAAATTAATAAAAAATATATTTCAATATACTCCCCTTTTTCCCTCAAAGCAATGGCCCCTATTCTCGGGTTCGTTCGACTTTTTCTCATTCGAGATTACTAAACTAAAACTAAAAGTCACTATACTCTATTTCATTTAAGTTTGCAGTGGTTGCCGGGTGATTTGACCGTACAAGTCGTGATCCGTACGGTCAAATCACCTGGCTACCACTGCAAACTTAAATGAAATAGATTATAAGTTATTTATTAGAATCTCGATAATTTCGTATTCTCGAATCTCGATGCAACTTTTTTTGTATAGAAACGTCGAATGAAAAATCTCGACTGCTCTTGGGCATGCGAGATTTAAAATCTCGAACGAAAAACACGAATCGATATATTCTCGAGTGAACTTGAGAATAGGGGCCCAGTACTGATAAGAAATGCAGCTGAGAAGACATAATACAAAAGCAAAAAATTATTTATAACATAATATACTTATTAAAATCGTGTCACAAGCGTGACCTATCATGCGTGATTAAATAAACAAATGAATCCGTGATCGTAAACAAAAGCTACCTACTCATTTTTTTCTATAAAACTAATTCACAATTTTTAAAAATTCGTATTACACTGTTGCTCAATGACGTCTATCCGATCTTTAATCTTGCCAGAAAATCTTCTTGTTTACATGCGCGCCTTGTATCTAGCTGTGAATGACGGTAGTGATTAGTTATATCAACTAGCTCACTTCCGGTTTTACATAAACACACACACAATGCAATTCTATGTAAGTTATATTTATATTAAGTTATATTAAGTAAGTAGCGTTTGAAATTGAAAAATAATTTAGTTCAAAAATATTTTTATCTATTTTTTTCTATGACCTCCTCAAAGAAGTTAGACTGTACACGCGCCTGAGATAGGTATTGCTTATTTTTACCCCGCCCCCCACCCTACTGTAAGAATTTACATAAATTATTATTAATAATAGGTTAAAATAAATCATTATGTTTTACAACTGAAAAAACTTTAAGATACCTAAAAAATGTACAAATAAACAATAAATTCGAAATTTTTAGTGAACGCAAGCTGTGTCCATACGTCAGGTATGAAAGTTTAAACACAGCAACCCCAGATGTAGACATTCTTTCAAATTATACCATGAAACTCAACAAAAAAATATCCAACATAACAAGAAGCTATTTATTTTCGATTTAGTTTTAGACATATCGCACCCCGAAAAAAAAGTGTCACAACTCAAAAAATGTAGTTTTGAGGAAATAGAAATAAATGAAATTATAACAATTTAAGTAAATCAAAATTGTAAAGGTAGTATAGGAAAAAGACGGATACACAGTATTTATGTTAAATATTCCAGTATTCCTGTGATGTTTGAAAAATAGTAACTATTAAAACGCTTAGTGATTACGTATTAAAAAATAAAATAAAAAATGTGACATTTTGTTTAGAATATATGCTAGTTTTGACGGTAGGTACACGAAGTAAATTAATGACAATTTTTAGTAGAAATGTAAGTATAGTAATTTGGAATCATTCTACTTTCTACATATTTATCTCAAATATGACATTTTTTGAGTTGTAGCACTTTTTTGTGGCGGTGCGATATAGACATGCATATGGCATGGGTTGAGCTGCATATCTGATTCGAAAATTAATCGAATCTTCATAAAAAAAGAGATAGAACGTACATTGGACATATACTTATCTCTATTTTTAAACATGAGTGTAAAAAAGATATTTGTAAAAATAATAAACAATACTTCATAATTATTAAATAAGGATGGAGGATAAAGCCCACTACCCCCCCCCCCCCCCTAGTGACCCTAAAATGAGTATTAAAGTCACTTAAACATAAGTAAACATCGTGACTAAAATAAGAATACTAAAATCATTTGTATATATCTGAAACAAATGGCGAAACATACGGTCCCAAGGGGTACACAGTGATTTTCAAATAAACACCTCTTTCCGTATCCGCTGCACCTTGTTGATCGTGTATCCTCCTCAACAAATGCCGCTACAAACTTGTCAATGTAAACATTACATCAGAGAGGTAGAAGATCAAGTGAAATAATGCACATTTGCTTTCAAAAATAAATAAATTATATCCTAGATTTATTTTGTGCTCAAATACATTTTCTGCATCTAACACAGTGATTCTCAAACTCTTTTGGCCCACGAACCCCTTTTAATAGTCAAAACTTGCCCACGGACCCCCTTTCATAGTCAAAACTTTCCCACGGACCCTGGGTGAAAAACTACATAAATGAATAATAGAAAAATTAAAAATTTAACTTTGATGTCTTGAATGGTAAATGGTGACGTAAAAATAAAATATAAATAAAACATTTTGTTGAAGAGGTATTTATTGAAATTATAACTTTTGTTTTAAAATACAAAAAAAAATTAATGACTTGGATGAACCTGATGGGATGTTATGTTTTTAAATCTCAAACTCGACTCACCGCGATGCCTGTTATTACTTGTATTTTATGCACCTGTCTATATTTATATTGTACTAAGGACGTAAAAATCGCTAATAATTTATTCATTGTTATTTATTTTAACTTCCATTATAATAAAAATGTGCGCGGACGCCCTGACGTTGTTCAGGGACCCCCAAATCGATTTTAATTTTCCACGGACCCCCTGAACGATGCCAGGGACCCCTTGGGGTCCGTAGGGACCACTTTAGGAACCACTAAATCTAACAAATGAGAAACTAACTTTTAAATTATTTATTAATCAATTCATTCTACGCGTGTAAAAGCGTACGTACCTCGTGCAGGTGCGTGTTAGTATACTAAAAACAAATTTTTATTTGGGTTGTACCTTCAAAACGGTTCATTATAATGAAAAAAATCATTGGACATAAATTATAGATAATTATATATTCTATAACTTTTATCTGAAACATTTTTTTACTTTTATGACCCATTTTAAAAATATACAAGAATAAAAATTTCTTCATTATTACTTAATTCAAGACCACCATGATTGCAAATATAGAAATTTTAATATAAATATACATCATAACCGAATTTTCAATCAAAAACTAATTTCCAATTAAATCTAGGATTCGATCAATTTGATCGTATAAATATTTCACACTTTGGTATTAAAATTTTATTGCACTATAATTTAAAATAATCCATCTCGGCTGTTCAATAAATTAACTTGCTGCACACACACACACACATACATACGGTAATGAATCTGAGCGTTAACGCGCGTGCACCAGTTTATAAAAGTAATTGAATTATTTGCATCCATTATTTCTTTTAATTCGATTTGTCGAAGATTTATGACAGACCGATACATACATATATTGCAAAGTCTTTATACATGTCGGCGTGCTGCTGCTACTTGCATGACGGTGTTTGTGGCAAGGGGAGGTAAATACGCACCACTTGAAATTAGATATACACAGTGGCGTACGTATCCTTATTAATATTATAAATGCACAACCAACTCTGTTATTTTTTCATGGCTGAACCACTGCACCGATCTAGATGAAATTTGGCAAGGATATAGCTTACATCCTGAGAAAAGACATAGGCTAATTTATATACCGAAAAATTGCATGTGTACAGTGGCGTACGTACCCTTATTACCTAATATTAAATATACACAACCAACTCTGTTATTTTTTCACAGCTGAACCACTGCACCGATCTAGATGAAATTTGGCAAGGAAATAGCTTACATCCTGAGAAAGAACATAGGCCCATTTATATGCCGAAAAATTGGATGTATACAGTGGCGTACGTATCCTTATTAATATTAAAAATGCACAACCAACTCTGTTATTTTTTCACAGCTGAACCACTGCACCGATCTAGATGAAATTTGGCAGGGAGATAGCTTACATCCTGAGAAAGGACATAGACTAGTTTATACCCCGAAAAATTGTATGTATACAGTGGCGTACGTACCCTTTTTAATATTAAAAATGCACAACCAACTCTGTTATTTTTTCACAGCTGAACCACTGCACCGATCTTAATGAAATTTGGCAGGGAGATAGCTAGCATCCTGAAGAAGAACATAGACTATTTTATATGCCAAAAAAATTGGATATATATACAGTGGCGTACATATCCATATTAATATTAAAAATACGCGAAAGTAACTCTGTTTGTTTGATACATTTTCATGACTAAACCGCTGAACCGATCTTGATGAAATTTGGTAGGAAGATGGCTTATATCCTGATGAAGGACGTGAGCTAGCTTATACCTCGAAAAATTGGATATATACAGTGGCGTGCGTATCCATATTAATATTATAAATGCGCGAAAGTAACTCTATTTGTTTATTACCTTTTCACGGCTGAACCACTGAGCCGATCTTGATGAAATTTGGCAGGGAGATAGCTTGCATTCTGAAGAAGAACATATGCTTCTTTGTACCCCGAATAATTGGTTAAAAATAAATAATAAAAAAAAAACATGCAGGCGAAGTCGCGTGTAACATCTATATATTATTTAATATTTTTACCCAACTTTTACCCTTCATAAAACCTAAACTATTTGACTTATTTTAACAAATGAGGCATTGTTGAATTCGTGTTGATTATCCTCAAATCATAGGTTACAAATTTTTAGGGAAAATTCAAAATGGCGACTGTGAGACGCTATAATGTTATACATAGATAAAAAAAATTATGCATTCACCCTAATATATAGTCATAAAGATACAAAAAAATCGAATCACAGGGCGCCCCTGTGTACGAACCATATACATACTCACTTTTACGTGTTAACTGAGCCGTAGAACTAAAATGACAAGTACAGTGGTACGTTCACCCAACCAAGCGTGTGGCGGTAGTTCCTCCCTATATAGCACGTTACACTTGATTACTTATGTAAGAATCGCGTATGACGGGATTATATAATACAATTTATATAAAGTATTTGTATTTCCTGCCTATATCCATATATAGATTGTACATGATGCGTTACGTCACGTTTCAGTAACGGTGTGATTATATTTTCATAAATTTTCAATTAAGGTTATTCGATCATTAAAGCAATGTATAGATAAAAGTCAAAAATGTATGGATAACTCATATATTTTACTAATTTTTATTATAAATATTGGACGTATGGTTTTTGAGTAATTTGATATTAAAAATAGAGTTTTTAACACGCACGATTGCCGAAAATGCTCTATTTATTGAAATTCTACACAATTGGCTATATAGAGACGTTTTAAGAACTAATTTTTCGAAACTTCAACCCTTTTAAATATAAAAATTATAAAACAAATATATTCACGTATAATTTATTCAAAATAATGAAAAACTAGCTCTGCCATTAGAGCAAATTAGTATATGTTACTATTATATACCGTTCTGTCTATTTCAATTTTCAAATTAATTTAAACTTTTTTTACTTAAAATAACATTTATAAGTTTCAGAGTAAAATATATTTTATGTATTATAATAGGTTGTCATTTACTATCCGGGGTGTACAGGGAAAAATGTAATTATTTAGGTTTAATTTTTTTCCTGTAGCTGTTAATCGCGTGAATGACATTTTTTGAATTTGTATTATTTTTGGTTTTCTTTCAATTTTTACGGCAAAAATAGTTATATACAAAATTAAAAATAAATAAATTCTCTACAAATTATATTATATACATATTTTTCATCAAATTTGTATTTTACCCAATAATGACCGTTTGAATTTATAAAAATTATTATCTGTTTTATTCAAATATTTTTTTCATTGAAATTTTAAAAAAATTTCAATAAATGCAAAAGTTCAAATCTGACGTAAAATTAGTATAGACACTTTTTTGAAGAGAATTTAATAAGCTTTAATTTTGTATGTTACCATTTTTATTGTAAAAATGAAAGAAGGTCTAAAATTCATCGAAAACTTATTTTTATGTCAATCATGAAAATGCAGTACCACGTAAAAATTATTAATCAATTAAATACGTATCAATATTTGATATATTTGTATAATATCTAAAAAAAAAAAAATAAGTAATAAATAAATGACACATCAAATTTGTGTATATACCCCTCCCCCTTCTAAAAAACAAACAAACTTGATCTAAAAATATACAAATGCATAAATCAAACACACATGCAAAATAAATGGAAACAAATGAAAAGATATCACGTGCGGGGTTAGAGGGGAGGGGGTGCATCCCCTCCTCTCCCCTCACACACAACACAACAGTTTCATTCTTATTCTAAACGGTTTCGGCACTTTATTCATTGTTTGTTTTGCGGCGGCCGGCGTAGTCCCCGGCTTCCTCTGGGACATCTCAGAGTGGTCATTGTTTATTTAGTTTACTTTCCTCCAGGGCGCTTTTCAGAGATTGTCCCCGACCACCCGTATTGCTACAACTTCAGGGATGTCGTGAATATTTAACATTTCATCTTATCGCATGCTAGTATACTACATGAATGGATATAAACCGTTCTTAATTTGTATGTTTTTTAGTAAATTAAAACACATAAAAAAATTTTACTAGCATTTTCTTTGAGGATACAAACTAGCTTATGTTCTTCCCCATGATTCAAGCTACCTCCCTGCCAAATTTCATCAAAATCGGTTTAACAGTTTACTCATAAAAAGGTAACAATTAGATAGATATAATAAAAGTATGAATTATTTATATTTTTTTCTAAATATAGTTTAAAATATTTTTTTCAGAATACAAACTAGCATGTATTCTTCCTCAGGATCCAAGCTATCTCCCTGCCAAATTTCAAGACGATCGGTTAAATGGTTTAGTATGCTATGGACCGTTCCGATGTCAAACCGATTAACTATATACCGTTCGTAATTTGTATGATTTTTAGTAAATTTAAACACATACAATTTTTTTACTAGCATTTTTTTGAGGATACGAACGAGCCTATGTCCTTTCCCATGATCCAAGCTATCTCCCTGCCAAATTTCATCAAGATCGGTTTAGCAGTTTACTCATAAAAAGGTTTAGTTTACTCAAAGTATGCTTTGAACCGTTCCGATGTCGAACAGATTAACTACAACCGTTTTAAATTTGTACATTTTTTTTAGTAAATTTAAACACATCAAATTTTTTTACTACCATTTTTTTGAGGATACGAACTAGCCTATGTTCTTCCCCATGATCCAAGCTATATCCCTGCCAAATTTCATCAAAATCGGTTAAGCGGTTTAGTCGTAAAGAGGTAACAAACACATATATATTTTTTTTACTAACTTATTTGTCATTACTTATTTAATCATTTTTTCAGAATATAAACTAGCCTATGTTTTTTCCCATGATCTAAGCTAACTCTCTGTCAAATTTCATCAAAATCGGTTAAGCAGTTTACTCGTAAAAAGGTAACAATTAGATAGATATAATATTAGTATATGAATTAATTATTTTTTTTACTAACTCTTTTTATTTGATAATTTTTTCTGGATAAAAACTAACCTATATTCTTTCTCAGAATGCAGGTTACCTCCCTACCAAATTCCATCAAAATCGGTTCAGTGGTTTACTCGTAAAAAGGTAACAAACAGGTAGATATAATATTAGTACATGAATTAATTATTTTTTTTACTAACTGTATTTATTTCTGGATAAAAACTAACCTATATTCTTCCCCAGAATCCAAGCTTTCTTCTTGCCAAATTTCATCAAAATCGGTTAAGCAGTTTACTCGTAAAAAGGTAACAAAACAGATAGATATCTTTTATTTTATATTTTATCTAAAATATATTTTTTACTAACTGTTTTTAATTAATCATTTTTTCTGGATACAAACTAGCCTCTAGGTGCAAGCTATCTTCCTGCCTAGTTTCATTAAAATTTGTTAAGCAGTTTAGTCTTAAAAAAGTAACACAATTAGTATGAAATAATTATATTTTTTATTAACTGCTTTTATTGAAACATTTTTCCAGGATAAAAACTAACCTATATTCTTCCTCAGAATGCAAGCTATCTCTCTGCCAAATTTCATCAAAATCGGTTAAGTGTTTAAAAGACAGAATTAGTTTCGCACTTAATTTTAATTATAAAATTATGGGGTATCTAATTTTATGTAACAATTCAAAATTTTATGAAAATTATATTAACTATATATTATACCCCCCCCCCTCACCCCCGTTTTCTCATATAATTTGAAAATACGATAAATAAAATAAAAATTCAATGAAAATAAAATAGGAGCAATTTGTCCTCATGTATATCCCCTTACACGGTTACTTACTGGGCACCCCTAGATCTGTATGTACAGGGTAAAAGAGATTGTTTGTTTTCATTTAGCTATCTTTGCAAACAGGAGGTGATTTCTTATAAGTTTGTACTGGACGCGGAATATAAATATATTTTTATTTAAAATCCTTATATTGCTTTTAAAAATAAACGTTGTTTATTTTACAACGTTAAATAATATTTATAATATATCTATTAGGGGCTCACTGGCCCCATACACCCCTAAACTAACAAGTTATTGATTGGTACTATAGAAATAGGTAACATTTATTAATTTTTGACCTATTTTATAAATGCTAATATAATGGGTTTTCAAGATAATTTTGAGCAAAACTGTTTTTATTAAATAAAAATTCACTGTTAAAAATTTGGCACGTCATTTCTTAATCATCCTGTATAATTATAGAAAATATAATTCCGAGGGATCGTAAAATTAAAAAGTGCAAATTCTTTTCTTCATAACTCCGTCAAAAATGGTCGCACAGCGATTAAAAAAATGTAAATTGAAGAAAAAACTCTGCTCTACAAAAACCATTCATTAGATTTGGTCAAAAAAATGTAGGAGCTAGCAAAATTTGCTTTTCTAATGGAACATTAATTCTGTGATAGTATATCTATGGATTTACTATGGAATTTAGAGCAGTAATACTTCAACGTATTGTAACACAGTTGGCAACTCTGACCGTACAAAATAATTTTCATAATATCAACACTGTTTTATTACCATTGTTGATTTTTACATACAACGCGTGCGTTAAACTTGTCAAAGTCTGCATGAAACTCCAAAAGAACTGTCATGTAAGTTAATCTTCCAAATATAATTTTTAACAATAGTAATAAAATTGAGAGGGGGGATTAACAGGGTTGTGGGTTTGTGTATTTTAATTTATTTGATTCTAATTGATTTTAAATTATTTTTACTTTTTTAAAACGGTCCAACACGACTCTGTTCTTGTCTGTACAAACTAAAAGAAATAAAAACAATGTTCTTTATTTTATACGTAAGCTGCAGAAGAGAAACCTAAACAAGTATAGAGGCGTATAATTGTTTAAAGCAAATGATACTAATTGCTGTAGTGTTTTGTACTTCTTACTCGAAGCAGAAACAGAGAAACTATTGAGGTGAAGTGGAAGAAAGGCATTGCAGGAGAGAACTGATGCAGTATTGTCCGAACGTATTTATGGGGGTGATAAAAAAGAAAGAACAAGTTACACCAAAGGATTAGTTTCCACGTTTCCCGTCAGAGACCGCCACTGGGAAACTAAATGAGGCAACTTTTTTAAGTTGCGTTAAAGAATGGCGGGTGTCATTTAAAATCTGTGGCCGACTTTTATTTTCTTGACATTAATGAAAGACTTTCTTCTTTTTGTGTGCATATGGCGGTGCTGTGTCCCCTCCTTTTTTAAATTTTCGTATTGTATAAACTTTATAGGTAGTCGAGTTGAAAAAAACACTGAAATTAAATGTACTGTAAAATAAAATTAAATATAAAACCCTTTTATTTATTTGAACGTTATTTAAATTATTATTATAAATGTATATACGGACTTTTCTTTTAATTAGAATTTCAAATTGTTTTTTTTGTGAATTTCTATATAAAATAACTTACAACTCTTTGAATACGAAATACATTAGCATACTTTAGTTAAACGATCTGAAAGTAAAGAGAATAATTCGAATTACATTAATCATAGATGTTTTGGCATCTGAATAGACAAGTTATTAAAAAAGCTTTACTCGAAATCAGTATGGGATTTGTAATTAACAGTCTCGACTTATTTGATCTCGTTCTCGTCAAAATATAAACAATTTTGTACGAATTTTTATAACTATAGTCGAAATCGTTTATAATCTAGGACAGCGGTTCTCAACCTTTTTTAGCTTGCGTACCCCTTGGTAGTTCATTATCCTAAATTGTACCCCTTATATTAGAAAAATGTTTATAATTTAAATACTAGTACTTGTTATTATTTTAAACTTGTTCTAACACTAAAGAAATAACAATAACGTGTCAAGGAGTGTGCCCAAAATGTTTATTAATGAAAACTAAAAGATTTTTATAGATACATAATATTTTAATAAAAAAAAAAACACAATAAATATAAACTATTATAAATATAAAGTTAAATATTCGCAATTTTACATTAATTTTAACTTAACTTATTATATTCAGTGAGATCCTTGTGCTTGCTTTGAGGCACATAATTTTTTGAAATCAGGTTCGATTGATGCAAGGTACAATCTTAAATCTGGAGCTGCATTCAGCTTATTACGGTATTTGTTTTTAATAAAGAGATACGAAGAAAATGCTCTTTCCACCAGCACTGTACTTATAAATGGTAACAAAACGTTAAGCGCTTTAGCAGAAAGCTGTTCATATTCGGTGCTGATATGTGACCAAAAGTTAATAAGACATTTTCCTTTAAATTCGACTTTCAAAGTGGAGTCATTTGAAAGATCAATTAAGTTCTCTTTTTCTTTGATAGATAATTTAGCTACTCGAATGTATTCTACATTGAAAGGATTTGAAATCCAATTGTTGAGTGTCGCTTCTGTATATTTATTATTCTGTAATTTAATGTGAAAAGTTACGTAACAGCGGGAAACTGAATCGAGACGAGAGGAAAATAGTTATATTTTTAACATCGGCCATTACTCATTTTTTTTCGCGTACCACCAAGTCATGAAACGCGTACCACGGGTTGAGAATCGCTGATCTAGGGGAATAGTCAGCAGTCATACATCATAGTATTAGGTCGTAGAAGCCGATAGTCGTAAAAATCGGTAAAAATGCAGTAATGTTGCCAGTTAAAATTATGATTTTAAATAATGAAATAGGTTAAAAAGATTCTAAAAAATGTAAAAAATGTATTTTTATATTAAAAGCAAGATTAATATAATTTTTGTTACAACAAAAATACAAAAAAACAGCAATCCGACATATTAAAGGGGACACCAATCAGAGCGAATGACATCACGGATCAGTAAACGTCAAAAGTGACTGACTTTTATTTTAGACAAATATCAATTTTTCTTACAAGATTATTAGGTGCATACCTTATTTAAAAACTTATATACTTTGGAATTCATTTTTAACACACAAAATAATTAAATTATTGTCTAACTCTGAATGTTTGATTATTGTTGACAAGGAGTGTGACGTCACAACTCTGAAATGTCACCTGCGAGCGTTTTGATGTCAAATTCAAAATTAATTTTAAAAGAGTAAATTTTTGCGATTAAACCTTTATTTTCTGCATAAATAAGTATTTTTTTGTAAATAGAAGACACGTAAGATCATCATAGAATAGTTTTTAAAAATTTTTTTTGAAAAATGATCACATAGCTCCCCCCCCCCCCTTTACTTCAGATACGGCGCAAGAAAGCAATACATCTGTATCTTATACAAATAATTCCTTACACCCAATTAACATAATAAAAGTAGTAAAAATTAACAACGATACCATCGCCATCTATAAACAAGAACAAGAACTAGAACAACAATAATTCCATACAAAGGATTCACTTTTCTGTCCAGGAAATCCTTGGCGCCAGCAAATACTTCTTGCTTATATACTTAATTATAAGAGAATTCGCATGGGATTAGAGGTAGGCCATTAACTCTAGACACTGCCACTTGGCGCCACTATCGTGTAATCGTGTAATAAATAATAAACTCAAATAACAACGCTAATTAATTATATCGCGTACATACATATACATACATACATACATACATACATACATACATACATACATACATACATACATATATACATCATGTACTTGTCTTTATACGTATGTATATGCTTACTTTTTATTGCTCGAGTGTATACAGTCACATATAGCCAGTTGTTTGAATTATCATCATTGTAAATTGTAAACAACTAATTAAAGTACATGTTGAATGAAATAATTTATATACATACTAGCGGAATCCCGCGGCTTCGCTCGCGTATACTTCGAAACTAATTAGAACCCTCCATACGTGATAGGGGATGACATATTACATTTTTTATATTGATTTTTATTCATTACCTGTGAACAACGTAAATATCTCGGATCTTAGTTAAAAATTATAAAAACTAACCCCCTGTCTACCTTCGCCATTAGGGGTTGAATATCGAATTTTTTGATTTCAGATTATTTTGTTCGACTCCACCATTATATCGCAAGAAGCTATGCAGATAAACATATCAAAAACACAGACTCTGTCTACCCCCGCCATTAGGGGCTGAATGTCGAAATTTTTATTTTAATAGAGGGCTATTTTACCGAATTTACTTTTATAAGTAAATCAGATAAACGTATCTAAATCCTCGTCCCCGCCCCATGCTATTAGGGCTTAAATATCGAACTTTCATTTTTATATTTTATTTATTTTAATTAAATAATTGTTTCATTATTTATATTGTAGAGTATGTTCGATAAGTTTCAATTTAATGCGAACAAAAATATATTTTCTTATATAAACTTTGACACCCTGTTTTAACCCCGTAGGGGTTGAATATCAAAAAATCCTTTCTTAGTGGGTGCTTACTTCATAAAAGGAAGGCACCTACGAAATTTCACGTTTCTAGGTCCAGGGGTTTGGGCTGTACGTTGATATATGAGTGAGTGAGTGAGTGAGTGAGTGAATGAGTGAATGAGTGAGTGGTTAAGGACAAACTCTTTTATAGATATAGATATAAAAATGAATCCCTATTTCCCTTGATCATGCCGTCACGCGTGAACGGCTGGACCGATTTCACTATTTTTTTTTGTTGTGTTTGTTATTGTCAGGGGAAGGTTCTTATGAAAAAATTAAAAAAACTGCGCGGAAAATTTGAAAATTTAATAATACTTAACCACCATATAATATTATTTCTAATCTAACCTTTGCGCTTTGGACAATGTAAACTTTTTTAATGTAACCTTATGACGTTTGACATAGAATTGACAGAATGCGTGCTTCATTTTTATATATTCGAATTCAATATTCATAGTTAAGACAGGACAACGTCTGTCGGGTCAGTTAGTATTAAATATAGTCGAGTTTTCAAGGTTAGTCTTGGTTACGTAATTTAACCGAGACTGTTTTGAAAATTACACCTTTCAACAAAAAAATACTAATGTAATATAACAGAGATCTGAATAGAAAATTTAAGAGTTTTTTGGCATACCGAAACCGGATTTGTTGCCCAATTGGTTTCATCACATCAGGGTTTTGAGATACTCTAACCTAAACGTCCATTGGTAATGTTAAAGAATTTATTATCAAGTAGGTAATTTTTTTCTAAAGTTTTCGGTTACGGTAACAAATAGTATTATCTTTCCTCTTTAAAATGAGTTTTAAATTTTTATTGTACGATTTTTTTTAGCCGAGATGTACTACTTTGAAGATATGATCTTTTTTTTGTTAATAGAGTGTAGTTAGTAGATACAATGAACATTACTACATATATCTTCAAAGTAGTATATTTCGGTAAAGAAAAATCGCATAGTAAAATGTAAAAAATAATTTTAAAGAGAAAAGATAGTACTATTCGAAATCATGAAAGAAAACTTCAGAAAAAAAATACCTACATGAAAAAAAAGTTTTATATTTTCATAATTTGCAAATAATTCTACACTTAATTTCCTTTAAGAATCTACCGTTTTGAGCACAAAAAATGCATAAATACATAATTTAAAAAAGTATCAAAAATAATTTTACAAATTAAATATTAAAAAAAAATAATCGACACAATTAAACAAAAGATAATAATTATCAATCAAAATAAATAAAACAAATCAAAACATTTAATTTAAAAATCATTGAAAATATTTTATATAGGTACCTACACAACGTTACAAAAATATATTTAACAAAATTAATTTTAAGTCGGCAAAATCAAACAACTGACGTTTTTAAAAATACAAATTATCTGCCCGGTATATACAATCAACTTCAGTACACACAAATTGAATGTTTTAATAAAAAATAATCGCTAAAAAAATCATACCTCACAACAAATTTAATTAACAATGAGAACAATGTGTACCTTTTCAAATCTCCGACCAAATAAAAAACCCATCAGAGGAAATTGAAAAACGAAAAACAGCGCTCACTAACAATCCCCTAGCGCTTATAATGACTTAAAGGTATAAAAGTGTACCATTTTTTCATTCACAGCAATTATTCCTTAGGTATCAGTGATCGAGGACGCCTTTTCTTTTTAGGTTTCACTTTGCAGGAGAGTATTTCTGATATAAGAATAATTTTAAGAAGAAAATATATAAGTTTTTAATTGATTTATTAAAAGCAAGTAGTGAGTGATATTTTTTTACATTAACATCTGAAAAATATATGCCAATAAGAGGTCTTATAATTGGAGGGGGAGGGGGGAGGGGGGGATAGACATGTGTTCCTCTCAGTAGTCGTTTATTTTAAGGTTACTTTTATTGTCAAATATATTTTCTGTTAATTTGTAATAGAAAAAATATAAAAATAAATAAAATAAAAAATTTATTGATTATATATTAAAGAAAGGGTCACGTGCAAAGAATAATGAAATATCTTAACTCTACAGTGGTGCCGCAAGAAATTAGTGTTAGGAGGGGGGATAGATAATTGTTCCTCTCAATAGTTGTTTATTTGTGTGCAGTTACTTTAATTTTAAAATCTATAACTATATAAAGAAAATATAACCATGTAAAGAAAAATCTTAATGCAACATTTTTTTTACTTGCTAAATACATACAGGTGTCCCGCAAGTAAGAATCCGTAGATATTTAAATTATTATTTTTTATTATGTTGCAGAAACAACAAAAATAAATTACGGGACCCCTGTATATTGTGTGAAACGCAAATAAAAAAAACAACTAATTTAACGTAGATTACGGTCCTGCGACGTAATGAAGGCGTCGCGGTCGCGTCGCTATGAAGCCGTATGCAAGAGCGTCAAGACCTGTTATAATGCGTCACAGGAAATGGAGCCGTTCTCCAATTACCGGTACAATGGGTGTGTTGTGCCACTAATACTCTCGGAATTAGTATTTAAATGTGGTATGGAGTTTATTGAAAATATATGCTTTATACCAGTTTTTAATTATTTTCTAAATTATAATTAGGTATATTTTTTAATAACTGAATTGATTAGAATGCATTAATATTATAGAAATTATATGTTGACATCATTAACTACTAGTATTTTGGAGGGGGGGGGGGGTAATAGTAAGTTAATGTATAATGATAAGGTTTAAAAAATTATGTAGAATCAATTTACGTTCACAAATTATTTACACCGTGTATAAAATTGAGACTTAATTTTATAATAAAGGATAATACTTATAGAATCAAAACAGTGCATGTGTCTGTTGGTATGTCTGTCTGTCTGTCGGTATGTTACAGTCTGACCTAGAAAACTAAAGATTTGATATACATAAATATAATAATTGATGGATTAATATTAGACCTAACGAATATAAAAATAAATTTTAAAAGTTTTTAGTGCTTTTTAATGTGGGCAAATGGATTACTAAGATCTATATCAATATCACCGCGAAAGCCTTAAATTTTGAATAGACCATAACATATAAATGACCCAATATTACAGAAAAATTCAACAAATGGTTCAAATTTTACATTTAATTAAAATTAAACTAAAATCTCTACATCTAAAAATGAATTTAATTTTTTTACATGTTACAGGTAAACTCAAAAACTACTGAACCGATTTAAACGCGGTTTTCACCAGTAGCTAGATAATTTGTCAGTGCATACTCATAGCAATTGATATTTCATAAAAAACAGAAGATTTAACATCATAAGTCGTGTTTTATTTCCATGATGTCTCACAGCATAAAAAGTATCATTTATATAATAAAAACATTTAATAAAGAATTCTATAATTTACGTTTTAAATATTTATATATTATTAATACATATATTAACCCGGGTAGCGCCAGGTCCAATGCGCTAGTATCATATACCAAATACAATTCAACAATATACATATGATACACATGAAGATGAGTACGTATACATACGATGTAACGTGTTAAAAAAGAAACACAATTGAAGAAAATAACATTAAATGAAAAACCGGTATGTGGAAGAGAAGAGAGAGCCATCAGCAGCGCTATTGCAGAAACTCAAGTGGCGCAAGGTTGAGAAAACACATTTACCTTGTAAACCTTTTTTGCGGGTGTTGGTTCGAGCACGTTAAGCGTCGCCGTCGCCGCCACCGACGACGCCGCTACCTCTCGTTCTACAAAACTTGTTATATGTATATACGCGATACACCACATGTAATCAGCGGTAACAAAAATGTCACTGCTTTAATTTGTAATTAACTTACATACATATATACAATTTTTAATAGTGATGTAATTACTTTAACTTTTATAGGGTCGGGATTTCAGGCGACATTTCGCCCTCAGAAAACTGGCATAAATATTGATTGATTATATGCAAAGTATCGATCACGGGGTGAGCCAATATATTGGCTTTACGGTCCGTGTTAAAAATGTCTAATTCGAAAAAATATTATTTTTAATAGTACATAACCTTTTTTCATTATACAAATATACGTTTTCGATGTATTTTTCGACGCTGAATCCAAATCTGACGTCAAAAATACAGTAAACCAAAAAAACAAAAACAATAATAGGGTAAAAACTACCCCTTTGTCTCGTGTGAACGATTTTTATTTATTTGAAAGTGTAAATATACGTTTTCGATGTATTTTAATCTAAAAACAAAAATTGAAGATTTTCTGGTGCCCCAAAATATTAGTTTTCCGCCCCTCTAGAGGTTTATTAAATTTTATAAAAAAAGTCCGAACCGGTTATAACGATTTTCAATCTCAGTTTAATTGACGAAATCGACACTATTAATTTTGACTCAATATCCGATAATTTTGAGTATAACATCGTCTAAAATTTTTCTTCTATAGTTAAAATTAAATTATTACCTTCAACGCACTCATTACATCGTTCACCCCTTAGTTTACGCGCACATGATCTATATAACTTTATTTAATAAAACAGCCTTATAATTTATTTTTGAGCAAGCAAAAAAATTTTTAGGAGCCTCTATGGGCCTTATTTAATTTTTTATAACAAATCTAATGAATGCATTTTAAAGAAGGGACTTTTCTTTTCAATTTACTTTTTTTTATTTTGTTGTACGACCATTTTTGACCAAGTTACGAAGAAAATAATTGTAGTTAACTTCCCAAAATTAGGCTTCAAAAATAAAAATGTGATTTATTATTTGATCACAAATAACTCAAAAATAGTCGTATAGTGATACAAAAAAAAATCAAATTGAAGAAAAAAGTATGATCTATAAAAATCTTTTATTACATTTGATCAAAAAAATTTATTACAGCCTGCGAAAGCTGTTTCAAAAAAACAATTTTTTTGAAACGCCCAAAAATACGTAAAAAACAAATTCCAGTTCATTTTTTGTAGGCCTGTATATAACTTTGTAATATACCAAAAATAAAATAAAAAATATACTACCTACATCAACATAAAAATACTTAAAACATATTTTAAAACACGTTGAATCATTATTTTATTTCCAACTTTACACGTGTTAGCACAAATTTGTCTCGCCTATTTTTCATGCTCTTACATTTACTTTTTATAACCGAACTATGCAGTTCTTTGATCCTATGTGATAAATGACCTTAGTAGTTGGAATGTTATTTATTGAATTTATGCACGATGCTAGTTTCACGTTGAAATGTTTTCGCACTAACAAGTCGTTTAATGTATGTGAAACTATACATCAAACTATTTCTGTTATTCTTGCATTTCAAATATTTCTATTGCATTGAATTAATAGGTCATTCTGTCTTGTTATTCATTCAATACTTATTTAATTTATAACGATAACGTTTCAATTTTTTGTAACTCTAAATTGGTATTTAATTATATAAGGTCAAATATTTTTGTTATCGACAAAAAATTATAAATAGAAAAAAAAATTTGACCAAATCTATATGGTGACTAGTAGATTAGACTTTTCTCTTCAATTTACTTTTTTTTGGATCGCTGTACGACCATTTTTGACCGTGTCATATGCGATCAAAGAAAAAAAATTTAATTTTGAATGCCTATTATTAAGAAATTAACCGAAAGAATTTTCTTAATAACTCGATTAAAAATGGCCGTATATCAAAACAAAAAAAGCAAATTGAAGAGAAAGGTTTGACCTATAAGATGCATTCTTTAAAAACAAAAAAAAATTAATACGAGTTATTGATGCTCTCAGAATTGATATAATTTAACTTTTTTCATTGTAATAATTTTTTTGGACCAAATCTATATAAGGACTTTTATAGATCAGAGTTTTCTCTTCAATTTACTTTTTTTTGTATCGATGTACGACCATTTTTGACCGAGTTATATGCGATCAAAAAAATAATTTTGAACGTCTATCATTAGGAAATTAACTGAAACTATTTTTGTCATAACTCGATACAAAAAAATGCAAAATGATGAGAAAAATCTGATCTATAAGATGCATACATTAGATTTGATAAAAAAAAAATTAATACGGCATATGGATGCTCTCAAAATTTATATAAATTTTTTTTATTGTAATAATTTTTTTGGATCAAATCTATATAAGTACTTTTGAAGATCAGACATTTCTCTTCAGTTTACTATTTTTTGAATGACTGTACGACTATTTTTGACTGAGTTATTTAGGATCAAAGCAAAAGCCACACTTTTAATTTTGAAAAAAAAAAAAACTTTTTCTTCACAACTCGGTCAAAAATGGCCGTACATCGAAACAAAAAATAGCAAATTGAAGAGAAAAGTCTGATCTATACAAATCCTTTATAAGATTTGATCTAAAAAATTTATTACGGCCCATGGACGTTTTCAAAATTGATATTTTAAGAAAAAAAATTAATTTATATTATTTTTAGTTTAGCTCGTAAAAAATCCTTATGACAAGAATTAACTTACACTTGAATTGCTCTACGATTACTATAAAACATTTCAGAAGGTAGTAAAGAATTTTATGTATTAAAAATATAAAACCATAAATATAGATAATGAAAACAATAAACGTGAGAGAATCTTTTCACACGATACATATAAAATCAATTCATAGATAAACATGGCACGTGCGTCCTTACCCCCCCCCTAACCCCTCAAACCCCGTACATATCCTTCAACCATTCTCTGTAGGTTCGTCACTCATTCGCGTCTCAACAAAGCCAATTCAGATTCTCTGCTAATGGCATATTACATTGTTACCTTCCTGAGTTTTCCGTATCATCCCTGCCGCCACTTGAGTGCCAGCCGCCGCGACGGGGTTGTGGCACCGCCGTACGACCCCCTAATAGGGGTAGGTGATTCATAGGAAACCGATAGTCTAACTTGTGGGTTTTTGTTATTAAGAAATTCAGATTAAATTTTATAATCAAGTTTTTTTTTTAATTAATGTCATTTAGAAAAGAATACATTAGGTATTAAAACTATTAAATATAAATGACAGCCAACTGACAGTTCTTATAAAAATGGTATGTTTTTAATATGAAATACCTTAAAGTTATTCGATCATTAGAGCAATGTATAGACAAAAATTTAAAAATTATGGATAACTCATATATTTTACTAATTTTTATTTAAAATATTTGACGTTTGGTTTTTGATTAAGAGAGTTTTTAACACATGATAAATGAGAAAACTTGCCGAAAGTGCTCTATTAATTGAAATTCTACACAATTGGCTATATAGAGACGTTTTAAAAACTTATTATTCGAAACTTCAACTCTTTTAAATACTATAATAATTATAAAACAAATATATTCACGAGTAATTTATTCAAAATAATGAAAAACTAGCTCTGCCATTACATTGTACAAATTAGTACATGTTACTATTATATACCGTTCTGTCTATTTCAATTTTCAAATTAAATTAAACTTTTTTTACTTTTAATAATTAACAAAGTAAAATATTCCATTAAATGTAGGCACATGTGTTCTGAATATAAATTTAATTCATAATTTTTCGAAACCAAATCTTTTTATACAGTATGCTAGACGTATAACTTTATATAAAAATCAGTGTTCTCAAAGCACTGGTGACAGGTGTACACCATAAAATGCATCGAAATTACATTATTATAAATACATATTTATTACCACTGTACTAAAACTCTGAGCAAATTCATAACGATTTGAAATCTCGAAAAGATACTCAGAGTATTTTCAAAAACCGTTTTTGGGGAGTTAAACTGACAGAACTCTTTTTAAAAATATAAAAGGAACTCCTGAATTCTTGGAGTGCCCTCCAGAACTTTATTTATTTAATTTTTAATTTGCGGTGCTGCGTCAAGTTAGTACCCCATTTTGAAAATACAGTATTGAGGGAGGAGGTAAATTGCCAGAACTCTTTTTCAAAATATAAAATAACTCCAGAATTCTTGAAATGCTCTCCAGAACTCTTTTTATTTATTTTAATTTGCAGTGCTGCGTTATGTTAGCACCTCATTTTGAAAATACTGTTTGGAAGTGTGGGGGGGGGTGTAAATTGACAGAACTCTTTTTCAAAATATTTTAATTTTTCGAAACTTGCGGTGCTAACTTCACATTAATGCAGATAGCTTTTGCTCTATAATTCTATAGAATTATTTTTTTAGTAACACTCGATAGTTTACTTTTGATTAGATCTCATAAATATATAAAGATTTACTATTTGTTTACAAAATCTAAAACCATAAATTTTCTACAGTTCGGAAAGTACAAGGAAATCTATCATTTTAAAACGTATACCTATATAAAATAATTATTTAACATAAATTTGTTATTCTTTGAGTGGAAAAATAACAAATAATCATTACAGATATATTTGTCATTTTCATTTAAAAATAAAAATAAATAAATATTAATAAAATATTAAGCTATTAATTCACTTCATGACAGAACACTGCGTGAAAACATGTTATAATTAATCAATAATATCTCGTGAAAAATAAATTAAAACATAACTCATAAAAATCAGCACACGACCCACACCCGAGTAAATGTTCCGATGAATCGTTCACGGACACACATACACACGCATACAGTGGTGTCTCATGTATATGTATAAAAGGACATTCGTATGTCATACTTAATAATCCAAGAGGTGAGCGCCAAAATTTGCAACTACTTTCTGCTGTTTTTTTTTTTATATTATGTCACATTTGTGGTGTAGATATACAGCCTGCCGTCAGTCAGTTAGTTATCGTCGGTTACAGAACCGATTTAATGCGATTTTCACCAATAGTTAGATAATTTTTCAGTGCATATTCTTAGCTATTCATCTATATCTATAAAAGAGTTTGTCCTTAACCACTCACTCACTCATATATCAACGTACAGCCCAAACCCCTGGACCTAGAAAGATGAAATTTCGTAGATGCCTTCCTTTTATGATGTAAGCACCCAATAAGAAAGGATTTTTCGAAATTCAACCCCCACGGGGTTAAAACAGGGTGTCAAAGTTTATATAAAAAAATATTTTTTTTGTTCGCATTTAATTGAAACTTATCGAACATACTCTGCAATATAAATAATGAAACAATTATTTCAGCATTTCCCAAAATTTAACCACTAAGTTGTTAGGAGGGGTGGAAATATTTGTAAAATAATTTTTTATGAATGACGGGGACGAGGATGGATTTAGATATGTTTATCTGCATACCTGATTTACTTATAAAAGTAAATTCGGGCAAAATAATCATATATTAAAATAAAAATTTCGACATTCAACCCCTAATGGCGGGGGTAGACAGGGTCTGTGTTTTTGATATGTTTATCTGCATAGATGCTTACGTTATAATGATGGAGTCGGGCAAAATAATCTGCAATAAAAAAATTCGATATTGAGCCCCTAATGGCGAGGGTAGACAGGGGGTTAGTTTTCACAATTTTTAACTAAGATCCGAGATATTTACGTTTCTTTATAGGTAATGAATACAAGTCAATTTAAAAAATGCAATATGTCATCCCCTAATTAGTTTCGAAGTTTACGCGAGCGAAGCCGCGGGATTCCGCTAGTATTTTATAAAAACCTAATATTTAACATCAAACTACTAATTTTGTTTTCATGCTGTCATCAAGTAGGTAATTTTTTTCTAAAGCTTTCGGTCACGGTAACAAATAGTATTAACTTTCCTCTTAATGAGTTTTAACTTTTTACTGTACGATTTTTTTAGCCGAAATGTACTAGTTTGAAGATATGATATTTTTGTTAATAGAGTGTAGTATAGTAGATACAATGAACTTTACTACATATATCTTCAAAGTATATTGATATATTTCGGTAAAGAAAAATCTCATAGTAAATAAAATGTAAAAAATCATTTTAAAGAGAAAAGATATAGTACTATTCGAAATCATGAAAGAAAACTTCAGAAAAAAATTACCTACTTAATAATAAATTCCCCAACATTGCCAAAATCGTCATTTTTGGGACTTTTAGGTTCGGATATCTAAAAAACCTGACGTGATGGAATCATATGGGCAACGAATTCGGTTTCGGCATGACAAATACCTTCTAAATCACCTATTCAAATTTCTATGAATTTTTTTTGTTGTATAGTGTTATGTTATCTATATAATTTACGGTTTCTTTTTTTCATAATTTGTAGATATTAACCCAGGTAACACCTGGTCACTTGGTCAGTATGATATAATCTAACTTATTTACCCTCTGGTAAACACGCCATTGCCCACATGTATGTATTATGTATAAATATGTATGTATATATAATCTGTCTCAGCGCCGTCGTTTGCTGTCATTCCGTGGCAATAGTGTCATCTCACAGTTATGATGGATAACGGTCGGCATCAATTAAGATTAGGCCTGAACAATGGAGTAGCCAAGAAGTGCACCGATGTATATATCATATATATACAATACCTCCCTTCAACACATTACCGGCATGCGTCTGTGAAATATTGCTACTTGGGGAGGGGGGAGGGGGTGGACAACAATGTTGTTATTATTATTTATATTGAATACACCCCCCACATCCCGGTTTTGAAATGATAAGTGCTCATTTGTTAATAGGGCTATTAATTTAGTTTTTTTTAATATTAACTAGTGTATTAAGAGCTCTGTGGAAAATTAACAAAAGCACCCGTGATGATTTTATAATGAAATAATTTCTATTCTTCGAGAGCCATTTTTAAAAACACATCTACTTAAAAATATATTTGGTAAGCCGCTAAAAATATTCACGTTTGATACAATGTATGTAAAAAATGATTTTTATAATATATATGTACAATATGTACCTACAGAAATAACTAAAGGTGGTTAAAGAAGACGTGAAACAAATAAAATTTGGAAATTTCTGATAAAATGAATGCAGTTATTTGATACTGATTGAATAAAATTAAATAACAAAAAATATCCATTTTTTTAACAGATTAACTAACTTTTGCGGAAGTTTTTGCCCATTACATTAATTTTTTGTTTATTAACACGACTTAAGGTTGTTCGATCATTAGAGCAATGTATAGATAAAAGTCTAAAATTTTAATGTTATATATTTTACTAATTTTTATTTAAAATATTGGACGTATGGTATTTGAGTAATTAGATATTAAAAATAGAGTTTTTAACACACGATAAACTTGCCGAAAGTGCTTTATTTATTGAAATTCTACACAATTGGCTATATAGAGACGTTTTAAAAACTAATTATTTGAAACTTCAACTCTTTTAAATACTATAAAAATAATAAAAAATATATTCACGTGAAATTTATTTAAAATAATAAAAAACTAGCTCTGCCATTGTACAAAGTAGTACATATTACTATTATATACCGTTCTGTCTATTTCAATTTTCAAATTAAATTAAACTTTTTTTTTACTTTTAATAATTAACAAAGTAAAATATCCCATTTAATGTAGGTACATGTGTTCTGAATATAAATTAAAAACAAAATTTTTCATAACCCAATCTTTTTTTACAGTGTGCTAGACGTATAACCTTAATAATAAAGGCTAAAATGTTCTAAATAGTGTAGTACATATTACTACAAGTTTTTTTTAGTAAGTAAAATAAATAATAAGTCAGTATTTTAATAATAAAGCTAAATTTGAAATATTTAACCTGTTTGTCATGTGACCACAAACGCGTCTAGCAGAACTGTCACTTGTATGTGTACAGTGTGCTAGGCGTATAACTTTAATCGTCGTGGCTTATGAACGACAGACATCAAATTTTCCACCGCACACTAGATAAAAAAAGATACCTGGAATCATAGCTATCTACGAAACCATTATATATACGAAATCCTGCAAAAGGACTTATCGTATAAAGTAACTCAACTTTATATCAATAACCACACAGTACGTGAGGTACCCCCCCCCCTCAATGTGAGTACTCTCACGTGAGGAAGAAGACCGTCACGTGAATGGCACATGAAAGCACTTTACTGTATTGAATTTGGGCCGTTGTTATTGTTACCGATTATTTGCAACACTCAACGCTTTTTGCATTTAACTCCCCCTTCTGAGGTTTCAAGAAAATATTAATGGGGATATATGTATGTTGTATTTTGTGATGTATTAAACGTATGTATGTATGTATATGTGTATGTTCTAATTGCGAGTTTTTGTTTAGTTTGACATTAAATAGCAATTAGGTGTTTCTGTAGTTATGAAATGATTTTAATTGGTTTTTGTAAGTGATTAAAGAAATATAGTAGAATCTAAATCTAAAAACCAGTGGTTCTCAAGCTTATTTCGTCGCGTACCTACCCCTTAACCCATTACCGCCGGAGTTTTAAGTGTTGATAAACATTCAATTTAGATAAAAACATCTTTACCTAAGAAGCAACTGTTCAAAAAACACAATTTTTGGGGACACGTGTTAAGTGTGTTCATATGTACACGCACGGCGTTAATGGGTTAAATGAATCTCTACACTGGTAGAAAGGATTTCTCAAACCAAGTAAACCTTGTTTTGTAGGTATATAACGAAAACAATATTTTCTTAAGATACGTAATAATTATTAAACCAACTATAGTATTCTAAAACGAAGGAATAACGTAGTTGGATTAAGAGTATGTTTCTTATATTAAGAAATCATTGTTTTCGTTATATACAAAACAAGGTTTTCTTGGCCCAATACAGTTTTTTTTCTGTGTAACCATATTTATATTTATTTATTATTTCCATTTGAAAAAATAAATATCAAGAAATATATATAAAGGGTGAGGACGGGGGGTAACGATTTCCATTAGAAATAATATTTGTTTAATAGGAAATTATGTCTTTTTTCTCTTATTTTTGTATTTTTACGTTGATATTTCTATGAAAAATTTAATTTGAAGCATGAAAATCCACTAATTTTTTTGTGTTTTAGATTTTGTTAAAAGTATGTTTATTTTATAGAAAACGACGTGAAAAGTTGAAATTTTCAAACCGCAGGTCTGTATCTCATACCGTTCTTGAGATATGGCCATTCAAAGTTCTCGTTTTTTCAAAATTTTGAAGACAAATGACCGTAACTTTTGAACGTGTGGTCGGATTTGATTTTTGTTGACATATTTGAAATCATCGTGTCAAAATCTATATAATGACATGTATAATACTTTAAAATTGGACAAAAAATTTTTGGTCAAAAATCGACATTTTTTTAAGGTATACCCCTTTGAATTTTTTCGATTTTTCGCGAAATTTTTTTTGTCGAATTTCAAAGTATTATACATGTCATTATATAGATTTTGACACGCTGATTTCAAATATGTCAAGAAAAAACAAATCTGACTACACGTTCAAAAGTTATGACCAATTTTCTTCAAAATTTTGAAAAATCGAAAACTTTGAAAGGCCATATCTCGAGAACTGTTTGAGATACAGACCTGCGGTTTGAAAATTTCAACTTTTCACATCATTTTCTATAAAATAAACATACTTTTAACAAAATCTAAAACACAAAAAAATTTAGGAAAATTTCATGGTTTAAATTAAAAATTTTCACTGTAAGTTAGAAAAATAATAAAAAAATTACCATAAAAACATTATGTTTCATGCAATTTTTCATCTAAACAATACACAAACACTATACACTCACTATCAGTATAAGAAAGTCAACAAAATTTTGTAGTTTAAAAATAAATAATTTTTACTTCAATATCTATAGTCTGTTTCATTAAACTTTGCAGTAGTTTTTGTGGATCTGACGGTACGAATCGTGACTCTTACCGTCAAATCACATAAAACAGACTATACACAGAAAAAAACTGTATTGGGCCAAGAAAACATTGTTTTGTATATAACGAAAACAATATTTTTTTAATATAAGAAACATACCCTTAATCCAACTACGTTATTCCTTCGTTCAAGAATACGAGAGATTATTGCTTATCTTAAGAAAATATTGTTTTCGTTATATACAAAATAAGGTTTACTTGGTTTGAGAAATCCTTTCTACCAGTTTAGGTAAAAATAAATTAACTTTACTGTACAACAAAACAAAAGAACAAATTTACAAAGCAACCTAACGAAAAATAACAAAAAAAACATCCAATTTTTAAATTCTGACCACACTCTAGCATCCGACAAAGACACAGACACACGGACAGACAGAGACAGAGATACATATCGGTTAGTTTGCATGTGATTTACACCGGACAGTATAACGTTCGTGGGTATTATGTTGAGCAGAAGAAGGAAGGTGTAATTTGATAAGCAGCAATTAGTGAAATGAAGTCATTTATCAAGCGGGCCGAGAAAGAGCCGGGCTGTTGTCCGGTATTGCAAGTATAATTTAATTTCAATATAATCTGGAGAAGGGTCAGAATACACCAGAGCACGCTAGTTGACCCGTATCGAGAATATACCATATATATACCGAAACCAGCGCCAACCGTGATACTTGCTTTTACTGAGAATAAATCTACAACACGATACTGCTTGTGGATTAGAAATATACTAGAGGTATTCAAAATGTTATGAATATACTGAAAAAATTTACTGTTAATTTTTAACATAAAAAAACATGTTAACGGGAGGACGAAATTTCATTCTGTGAAAAATTAATCGGTAACGTAGTAATATTTCATACGAACAGTATCAACAATTACTATATCACTTAAACTAAAAATACACCTTAACCACAAAATTTATATCACTCGACACGTGTTTCGACTTCACAAGAAGTCCTCCTCAGGAGCCTAACGATTCCAGGACTTCTTGTGAAGTCGCAACTCGTGTCGAGTGACATAAATTTTGTGGTTAAGGTGTATTTTTAGTTTAAGTGACTAAGAACCAGTTTCTCCGTTTTTCAAGTAAAAAAAAAAAATTACTATACCGTATGTGAAAATAATTATAAAACATAAATAATTATTTTTTCATATCACATGCATAGAAACAACTAGTTTTGAACCATGTTTTGACAGTCGAAATAAGACAATTTCAGACCAATGCGATTGTACCGAGCAGAAACAAAGAAACAACGTTGTTTCTGACTAGCAAATTCATTAATTTTAAATCTGTCAGAATCGCATTTGTAATAAACAAAAGCGAATCTTATTTCTAAATAATTCTATTATAAAATAGTATAAGATATTACTGCGCTATTTGTCTGAAATAGTCTTACTTCGATTGGCTACAGAAATCAAAACTCGTTGTTTCAATGCATGTGATATGAAAAATAGCGTGTGTGGCACGGGATGAAACAAAGACGATTTCAAACCAGGGCGATGACAGCCCTCGCTTCGCTCGGGCAGTCAACTCTCGCCCTAGTCAGAAATCGTCTTGTTTCAACCCTTGCTACACAATATACTATAACAAGTTATTAATGGTCAGATGAAAAAATTCATTAACATTTTTATTTATTTACGATGCGTAGGAATGGGAAAAAATAAAAAATTGCATAGATTGATGAAAAAAATTTTGATCCTAGAAATTTTGAACACCCAACATGGTAAAATTTAAAAGAACGTCTACTACAATTCAATATACTGTATAGCAATTTCTATGAAAGTTTCTATAGGCCAGATATGAAAAGTAATATAGAAACATAGTAAAATTATAGAGAATGTACGTGAAATTTTCATATGCAAAAAATTAAATCAAAGAATAGCGTATATTACTTTTTCAGAGTAAATAAATTTTAATAGGTACTGTGTTAAAATTTACCAGTATGTCATTGTAGTTTTTCATTTATTTTATTTTAAATTATACCGACTTTTCTGTTAATTTTTTTCAGAAGTTGATTCTGTCCTCAGGTTCACAGCCTTTTCTGTTAATTTTTAAAAGAATATTCTCTCCATGAATATCAACAAATATTTATAATTCAGTATACATTTATCTGAAATTGGCCCAACATTTATACATATATGTAATAGTTGAGGACCACTGTAATAAAGACACAACCACTACTACGATCCAAATAGAAATACACACCCTTAAATTGTTGGTTTTTTGTTAGGTGTTTTCATGCAAAATACAGATTAGTGTCGGGGTATTTTGGGAAAAATCTAGGATAAAATATGTGCTGTATGTATTTGTTCTTACATGAGTATAAATTTATAATGGTTTGAGGCTCCAATGTCCTTGCGATATTTATACGTTACGAGAAAACGACAAAAAAAAAACACTTTTTATTTTATATTTTAATTAGTAAAAACGTATCGAAATAAAGTTTTGAGATATGTGTATAAAAATGTATGATATCGATTGGAAATAAAAAAAAATTGTCGTTACCCTGATTTTGAGAGACACTCATCTGATTTTTATGCAGTTTTCATTCATATAAAAATAAAGGTACGTTATTTTATTAAATTTAAGGTCATAATGGAGCAAATTTACTCTACTTTATGATGGTCTAATTCGTTACTCAACATCTTTTCTTTTTTTAACTTTTTTATGTATTTAAAAAAAATTAGAAAAAACTGCAAATTTTGAAACTTGGCGCGGTGTGCATTTATGTACAAAATGAAATTTTAAAATAACCTTTTTGTAGAGAATTTTTCAATACCATGAAATCGGTATCATGGAAATTTTTTTGTAATTCAAATTCGCAAATGTATCACAATTTTAGTGAAAATCAGGAATAAATAATTTAAATGAACAAAGCCGGTGTAATTTTGGTGGTACAGAAAATTAAAAAAAAGTTAAATGAAGCCTTACTTAACATCTTTCAGATTATGTATTGTAATGACAGATTTTTGATGAATATCATAAAAATATTCTAACTTTAAACAGAGTAGAAAAGAAATTAAATAAACAGTAAAATTAAACTAAACAGAACATACCCTAAAAATTACATTTCATGTGGCCCGAAGCTAGACATCTTATTTACAAGACATACTCTTTAAAATGCATTTTTATTTTTTCAAATCGGTACATATTACGCGAAGATATTCAACTTTGAAATCTCATTAAAATCACAAATTGAAAACTGTTGAATTTTTTTCGCGAAATAAAGCAGTGTAGATGACAATTAATTTTCAAAATATCAATTATAATCAAGAGTTCAATAATCATGGTTAGTATATTAACCGTGTTTTAAAGAAACACTTGTAAACAGTAAATATTCAATTAATTAATCCAGGGGTTCCCAAACTTTTTTCGACATAGAATGAATCTTTATAGACCCCCTTACATTTCTAAATTCTAGTTATAGTTGAAAAGCAAAAAAAAAAATATAGAAACATTTATTATAGACTCCCAATGAACTGAAATTCTAATATCATTTTTAAAACTCCATAGACCCCTACACACAAAAAAAACTGTATTAGACCAAGAAAATCTTGTTTTGTATATAACGAAAACAATATTTTCTTAATATAAGAAAAGTACTCTTAATCCAACTACATTATTTCTTCGTCCAAGAATACTATAGTTGGTTTAAGAATATATTTCTTATCTTAAGAAAATATTGTTTTCGTTATAAACAAAACAAGGTTTACTTGGCTCAAGTAAACCTTTCTATCTGTGTAGGTCCACCTGGAACTCGTTGGGTATCCCTGAATGAATCGATATTTATTAAAACATATGCCTATTACCGATATAAAAAATTAATAAATGACATCTGTAACATCCCAATAATAACAATAAGTTCTTCCAATATCATCATAAGAGAAATAAAAAGTTTTTTCCAACAAATAAAAATGCGAGGATTCCATTTCAATTGAAAAGATATAACAAAAGAATTTTCTATTTGATATCCAGTCCAATAATCATCAAAATCATTGGGCATATAACGAACAACAGGTAAATCATTTTCTATCATCCAAAAGATTTCATCTTGCTAAGCAAACAAACAAGAAATACAAAAGAGTGACCGGGAGAATGGACGCGTCGAAAACTTTCACGAACTATTAGATTGAATTTATTTGGTCAGCAGGTAAGTAAATATTTCTACAGTGAGTTATGAAAGACGGAATGAATCAACCGTTGAAGCGGCAAACTCAATAAGAGAGACTTTTTCAACTACATTTATTGTCAATTTAGGATTATTCTTAATACGCAATGTATAGGGGGTGAACTGACTTAATTAATAACGTCTAATCAATGTTTATTACTACATACTTAATTGTTATTAAAAGCTTTTATACTAATTATATTACATAATTAATTTTTCTTTAGATGAATTATCTATTTCTATAAAAGAGTTTGTCCTTAACCACTCACTCACTCATATATCAACGTACAGCCCAAACCCCTGGACTTAAGAAACGTGAAATTTCGTAGGTGCCTTCCTTTTATGATGTAAGCACCCACTAAGAAAGGATTTTTCGAAATTCAACCCCTACGGGGTTAAAACAGAGTGTCAAAGTTTATATAAAAAATATTTTTTTTTGTTCGCATTTAATTGAAACTTATCGAACATACCTACTCTAAAATATAAATAGTGAAACTATTATTTCAGCATTTCCCAAAATTTAACCCATAAGGTGCTAGGGGAGTGGAAAAATTTGTAAAATAATTTTTTTTGTATTCACCGAATGAAACATGGCATAAATAGGTACTCTACAAGAGAAATATCAGTTACGAAAATTCAACCCTTATGGGAATAATAATAATAACTGTTCATGATATTAAAATAAATTCGGACAAATTAATATTCAATTAAAAATGAAAGTTCGACGGGGACTAGGATGGATTTAATCTGCAATAAAAGAATTTGATATTCAACCCCTAATGGCGAGAGTAGACGGGGGTTAGTTTTAAAAAAAAAATTAACTAAGATCCGGGATATTTACGTTTTTTTATAAGTAATGAATAAAAATCAATATAAAAAAAATGTAATATGTCATCCCCTATTACTTATAGAGGGTTCTAATTAGTTTCGAAGTTTACGCGAGCGAAGCCGCGGGATTCCGCTAGTTAAATATATTTTAAATTTTCTGCAGTATTTCCTTACAACGTATATTAATTTTTCATTGAGAGCTTAAATATTGATTTAAATCACGTTTGTAATACACCAAATTTACTTTAAAGGAGCATTTAGCGCTAAAGGAGCTTTAAATTGGTTGATAATACCGGGCAAAAGTAATGTAGTAATAGTTATATATAAAATTAAATTAGATTTATTTTTTATGTATTGTTATTTACAAATGTGAAGAGACTTATCGTCCACCCTTACAATCAGCTGTATACAGAGCTCAAGCGCAGTCGAATGTAGCTAATGCACTAGCTCTCCCCCGTGCCAATTACTTAAAGCTGTTTTGTTGATTGATACATTTCATCAATGCACCAGATGAAATTCATACGCGCGGGAGGGATATATTGAATTATAAAAATTGATATCTTTATGTGGTAGCGACTTAGATGCCTATTTATTGGAACAATTCACTGCTTCCCTTCTCACAGCTCCATTACAAATTTAATTTATTTATACGTTGACATTGAAAACAATTCAATTCACAGTACATAATAATGGCATCAGTTTTGAATAATACTTGAAATGTAATTAATTATAAATATATTATTATTGTCATTACTGCAGCGTTTCTCAACCTTTTAGTAATTGCGACCCAATTTTCAATCTCAATTCTCACCCCCCCCCCCCCCCCCCCCCGACCTCATACAATAATTTTCACCGAAAAATAGATAAATATAAAAAATGCTTTAGTGTCAATTTCTAATATTAAACCTTATTTCGAAAAAAATTGCTCTGCAAGACAGGCCCAAGGGAGTCACTAATAATTATTAATCTTGTTTTTAATTTAATGTTATTATTCAGTTAATTATTAAATACATTGTGCAGTACTGATACAATGCTATTAATAAGTGTATTAAATGAGTGTAAATGTAAACGTGTATTTTATTTTTTATGTCAGAATGTATTTTATTGCTTTTCTTTCAGTAAATTTAAATAAATTTTTTAATATTTTTCTAATTTTTTCTCGATATGCTCGCGCCCCCCATTCAGTTTTATCACGCCCCACTAGGGGGGCGTGCCCCACAGGTTGAGAATCGCTGCATTACTGAATCATAAACACAATCAAATTAAGCTGTTTTATGATTTTTTATGCTCTTTCGAATGGCGATAGTCAAAATTCGAAAAAAATAAACCTATGAAATGTGGGTGGGAGGTGTTGGTTAACGGTTTAATTTTTTTCGAATTTTGACTATCGCCATTCGAAAAAATCATGAAAATTTTGTATTGTAGATTTTTTTAAATTTTCATTAGTTTCAGAGTTATTTGAAAAAATATATTTATTTGTACATTTTCATAGGGGTGTTTCACCCCCTTAAACCGTTTTACCGCAGCTATGATAATTTTTTTCTTACTTAACTTGACCTCCTTAAACTATATACAAAGTTTAAACTCGATACGAATTTTCGACTTGAAAAGGTTACCTTGTAAGTAATATTATTTTCAAAATACTAAAATAATTAAACACGTATAGAAAAAATGATAATAATAAACCGAATCTAAAACCAATTCATGTAGAATAATAAACATGTTATAGCTATACAGACGGGCACGTATTGTTCGGTGGAAGCAGCGATGAGTGATTTGATATGAAAGTTTAGCGGGAGAAATCACAGATATCTGAATAAATCGCTCATACGGATGCAAGTGTGGCACCGCGGCTACTACACCTTCCACGCATAAAAACGTGCAATATCCGGGGAACAGCTGTTGGTCGTCCGACCGGACCGTCAATACCAACGAGCTCTCTATGTCACAATACCATAGTAGATTGGCACACAATTTAAAGGTTTAAAGGACCCCGCAGAATCCTTATGGGAAAGGGGTTTCGGTCAAACTCTTTGAAACTTTGGATTTTGATAGTCCTTGATGAGTAGATTAAAAGTGCCAATGGGCACTAAGTCCTAAAAACTCAAACTTTTAAGATATAGCCCTCTGAAGTTGGGGATCATGATTGTCTTTAATTTGCAATAAAAAAATTTGTATAACCTTAATTTTCGCACAACTTTTTGTTTGTGTTTCCAAAGACATCTATAATCGATTGCCACCATAAAAAAGTCAACTTTTCAATTCATTGAGAAATGACAACACTTAAATCTTATTGTTGCGTTTTTTTTTTAATTATTAACAAATCCAATTGTTTTATAATAAAAAAACGTAATAATAAGATTTAAGTACTGCCATTGGCTAAAGAATTTAAAAGTTTACTTTTTTATGGTGACAATCGATTATATAAGTCTTAGGGAACACATACAAACAGTTGTGTGAAAATTAAGGTTCTACAATTTTTTTTATTGCAAATTAAAGGCGAGCATGATCCCCAAATTTAGAGGGCTATATCTTAAAAGTTTGAGTTTTTAGGACTTAGTGCCCATTGACACATTTAATCTACACATCCAAAAGTTTCAGAATCCAAAGTTTCAAAGAGTTTGACCGAAACCCCTTTCCCATAAGGATTCTGCGGGGTCCTTATATAATTTTGCGCGAAATTTCGCTTCAAGTTAATTTTCAACCAATTTTAATGTAATCACTCGCATTTGAAAGGTAAATAGTTGAAGTTACTGAAAACTACCCCAAAAATAGACAATTCACCCTTCTAATTACCCTTTCATTCCCTTAAATCTGAAAAATCGATTAAACGATAAATTCATAAATTAATGATAATAGAGTCAGATAATATTCAATACACACATATTAAAAATAATTTATTACTACTTTTATATAAATAGTATGTTTAAAGTGTGAACTACATATGTACAAGCTGTGTCATAAATTAGTATTTCTTCGATATCTTCGAAATTTTGAATGATATAATAAAAAATAATACTTATATTAAAATATATAGTGTGACCCAGAAAAAGGTGTATCATTACATGGTGAATTGATAGTGCGTATCTCTTCGATAACTGCTCTTTTTCGATTAATTGATTTTATTGATTTACCGGGGTAAAAGGGTAACTAAAAGGGTGAAATGACTATCTTGAGGTAATTTTCAGAAACTACAACTACTTACCTTTCAAATGTTACTGACTACATTAAAATTAGTTGAAAATTGTCTTGAAGCAAAATTTCGTGCTAAAATGTATGATTTTAACCCACTGTGGGCCGTGCTATCTAGCCTCACTAAATCGATTGTAACTTAGACAATTTTCGGAATATTAACTTAATTTTTTTTAACACGTCTTAGTAGCTTTCCTCTTTAAGGCGGTAAACCACCCTAGAATTTTTTGAAAATCGATTTTTTTTTGGCTTAAAGAGTTCTTTAATATTTCAAAAATATCCTGGAAAAGTTTCAACCATGGGTCCAGTCTCTAAGTGCCCGAATTTTGAATGTAGCGCAGGCCTCATAGTCCGTGCGCGTGCTGCTCAGATGCCCCACCGCGTGCTACTGGTAATAAGAACGCTTTTTTCTCGAATTCACATTTTCAAAGTCGGGCGGTAAGTTTACTCGCACAATTTTCATCCGATCGACTTCAAATTTTAACTGTATATTCCTGACTGCTTTCTCTACAGAAGTACCTGGGGTTTTTGTAATATATTAATTTTTTCAAAAGTTATTAACAATTTTTTAGTAGTTTTTTCATATTTTCTGTTCAAAATGACGCCATTTTGTAAAAAATCGATTTAAAAACAAAAGCTCAGGTACTTCTGTAGCTATTCATATATATTTTCGAAATTTTTGTGTCTCATGTTCATATCTTTAAAATTGCAGGTAAAACGCTACCGCCCCCGAAGCACCAAAAAAAAGACGTCTCAGGGAAAATGCTGCCAAGCCGCCATTTTGTTTTTTACAGCCAATATAAATATTGAAAAACATTGTTCAAATGTTGTATAAACAAGAACTTTTTACCGAATTTTAATATCTAGTATAGTTTTTTTAATAACCTATCCCGAAATTTAAGTTAAATATATTTGAAAAATATAAGTAACTCTATTAACAACGTTTTCTAAAACTATCATTGCACTATCTACATATTGTCTAAAGTCGCTCTACTATATCGCGGACACATATTGACCCCATACGCGTCGCCGAGGTATACATGGCGGATATTGGCTAGTTTTATTACCGACTCACCAACCCCTCTTGCATGTTTTTCTTCATATCATCTCATATCTGAGGTAAAAGTGACCGCTGGCCGTAACTGTCCAAACCTCCTCCCCTCGGCCGCCTTTCGGTGCTAGGCCGCTATGGACCGATGAAGAAATAACATTTTATGACCGACTATATTCCCAGCCGAGATACCTTTATATTATATGAATTTTTTTTTCATACAGATCATGCAAAAAAAAATACAATGTAAGGTAAGAAAAAAATGATTGAAACTAAAATATAAATCTTACATTACGTTATTCAAAAGATAATGAAATTTTGGAAAAATTAAAATATTATAAATGTGAAAGTATCTGTTTGTTTGTTACCTTTTCACGACTTAACCACTGAACCGATCTTGATGAAATTTTGCAACATAATAGCTTACATCCTAAGGAAAGATATATGCTACTTTGTAGCTCAAAAAATGGGTTATAAGTTATATTTTTTAGCGTAGTACCATCTAGCGTACAAATACAAAACTAAAAACCGACTATCATAACAAAAATGACCTAAATTCCATGTGTTATACACAGAAAAAAATCATTTGTCTATGTGTTTAAAAATGTAATCAATGTAAAAAAACCGTGATCGATTTGGCTCCGATAGAGGTTGTTTGTTAATATGATAATTTTTTACCAATATGGAAATATCCACGTTTATCTTATTGATAAATGTATATTATTACTAACAATGTTTTTATCACGGTGAAAATTTTGTTTCGTATTGAAAACATATATTTTAAATACAAAAAAATACATCACTGAATTTACCGTATCGAAAATTGCACATTCACTAGTTGGGTGGTGTAAAAAATATTCACACTCATAAATATTTATTAATACAATCATTATGTTTAATCTATTTGAGAGTTTCGTTAGTTGGTGTAATAAATTATTTATTAATTTGACAAATGAAAAGATTTTTAGATAAACATGAAGATATATTTTTCAAAATGAATAAAATATCCTCAACAAGATTTTTTTTATTATTATATTGAAGAAATATTATTAAGCATTTTTCCATCTCAAATTTTCAATAAGATCGAGTTTTTTACCAACTAGTATTTAATAATATTAAGTCATTATATGAGTGATAAACTTATTTCAAAATTTCACCAGACATCATTATATTTTGATTTATACAGCATGCAGCGGTATTCAAATCCATAACGAACCTTTTTTTTAGATTGTCCACTTTATTGCGGTATTTTTATTAACCAAAGTGTCTCAAGCTCGTGTAAAGATGAAAACTGGTCCAGGGTAAGGGGGGACATGACGGAGGAGATCGACGTCTGATGTTATGCATAGAGAGAATGTATGTTATTGCATCGACCATTGGACCTCGGGCTATATTAGCAGGGGCGGATTTATTTTTTTTTTAACTTTTGAATATTGTCATTATAGGGTGCGGGGCAGGCGGTGCCTGTATAAGCATAATGTATGTTATTCCATCGACCATTGGAACTCGGGCTAAATTAGCAGGGGTGGATTTATTTTTTTTTTTTAATCTTAAAAAATTTTTTTTTATTAATATACTATTGTCATTATAGGGTGCGGGGCAGGCGGTGCCTGTATAAGCATAAAGCAGTGAAGACAAGGCGTGTTCTCTCTCTGGAGCAATTTTATTTTTTTCACACACTTATCAATTTTTAATTAACCTCTATAGGGCCGAAAAACCAATATTTTCGCGTACCAGAAAATCTTCAATTTTTGTTTTTATATTAAAATACATCGAAAACGTATATTTGCACTTCCAAATAAATAAAAATCGTTCACGCGAGGCAAAGGGGTAGTTTTTAGTCTATTATAGGGGTTGTTTATGGGTTTACTGTATTTTTGACGTCAGATTTGGATTCAGCGTTGAAAAATACATCGAAAACGTATATTTGTATAATGAAAAAAGTTATGTCCTATTTAAAATAATATTTTTTCGAATTTGAAATTTTTAACACGGGCCGGAAAGCCAATATATTGGCTCACCCCGTGATCGACACTTTGCCTATCATCAATCAATGATATAAGATATATTTTATACCAGTTTTCTAAGGGCGAAATGCCCCCTAAAATCCCGGCCCTTTAAAGGTTAAAAAACGCGGTTCTTAATCATTCTGAAAATTTACAGATATCTTTGTAAATAAATAAAGAAAAATATACTCAAAATTTTATAAATTTTTCTCTGTCACATCACTTTGAAAAGTCATTTCTCATAAGAATGTATGTTAATTTCTTTATTTAATATCTTTTAAACTATTTTCTTTAAAATTTAAAATTTTGCAAGGATTTTTTTAAATATAAATGTCTTGTTATAATCAAAATTTCATCGAAATCTCTCGAGGGGGGGGGGGAGGGGAGCGAACATCTTATTAAAATTATATAAAATACATAGATAACAATAATTACCAAAATTATGAAATTAATTTTTTGTAACTCAAATTGCAAGTTTTTATTATCTTAATATATATAAATTACGTGTCACATTGTTTGTCCTAAACTACTTAACCGATTTTAATCAAATTTGTACACCGTGTGCAGTTTGATCCAACTTGAAATATAGGATAGCTTACATCTCAATTTATGATCGCAATATTATTTTATTGCAAATTATTTGTCTTTATCTGTTAGCTCCAAACGATTCTAACAGATGGTGACATCTGTTGACTGGATTGAGTAAGTATTCAATAGATGGCGCTATGTCAAACTTCCAAACGTTTCATATAACCTACAATTTAATAGCATAACCACCACATGTTGCTAAAGCATAGGTTAATCACAGCTAGTGTTTCCAAATTCCCGGGAATTTTCCAACGCCGGGAATCGGGAACAGGAAATCGCAATTCCCGGGAATTCCCGGGAAAAACGGGAATTCTCGAAATTTATATACATATTTTTTTACATTTTCATAGCTTCTCTTAAAAAGTAATAATAAGAACAATAAAAAATTAAGAACATTTTTTGAATTTTAATATTAATCGGTGATTATCTAAAAACAATACTATTACATTTAAAGAAAAATTGTTAATTGAAAATTATAAAGAAATAAATAATGAGGCATAGATATAATAATGCTTTGGATGAAGAAAATATTATATAAAATAGAAAAATAGTCTAACAATAAGTGGAAGCAGGAATTATTTTATATTAGAAATAATTTTTTTTTTAATTAATTTTTTTTTTAATTTGCTGTCTCTAGCAAAATGCGCCCCAAAGTGAGCACCCCCTCTACAAATGGGCAGTAGTAACACAATATAAAGTTATAAAAGCAAAAACTATTTTAATAGAATTTTAAAAACAAACAAATATACCAAGTCTTATTGTTAGTTTATAGTTTAGACTCTATCTAAACTCTAAACAATTATTGAATGCAAACTGACAATTTGAATTTTTACTATAATAAACCTTTTCTTTTTAACTTTAAAATGCATTTTTTATTCTTTCTCAGAAAAATACAATGCACAAACAACTAAAACAATCCTTCCAAGAATTGCAAGCTAGTAAGATCATTTTAAATTACATCCTGATGTACCAAACAAAAATTTCACTTCCAATCCATATTCTTAACTAAAAGTACACACCATACATTATTGAATATAATAACAATATAAGTGCCACTACAGTTGAAAGTATATATTTCAATGATTATTTTTATTTCCCGAAATTCCCGAGAAATAATTTTATTTTTCCCGGGATTCGGGAACTAAAAAAACTACAAAACTTCCCGGGGAATTCCCGGGAGGAAACACTAATCACAGCAACGCGTGGCCGGGTCAGCTAGTAACATATATATTTTAATTTTAAATAAAAATCTACCTTAATCTACCCCTGTAAATTTCATCTACCGGTCAACCGTTGATCCAATATCAAGGGGACACAAAATCATCTTACGTGAACATATTTTTCCTATGCTGAAGAAAAACAACCATATAATACTGAACGGACCGTGCATCAAATTGTATTTCTTGTAAAACTTACCGATATTGTATATTATAGGGGAGAAGAGAGACATACGAGTCTACGTGTTTTTATATAAAACACCAGTTCCAACGTCTAGCCTTTATTTATTGCAATTACTAAAGCATTCGTTACAATTACAGCTGATTTAAATGTATACGATATTTGTTTTTTTTTTTTACTTCACGTAAAAAGATTTGTGTTGGACGAAATCGAAAGTTAGAATATGAAAATTAGTTATAAGTATGAATCGATCAAATGGAAAAGTAAGTAAAATAATAAAGATGTATGTTTAAATGTATTATATTTTAATGAAAAATGATAATAGAACAAGAAATTAATATAGCAAAGGTTTAAATAGAATTTATTAACTAATTAAAATTAAAGTTACTTAAATAACACTATTCAACAAAAAAAATAGTTTTGTAATATCACAGAGATCTGAATAGAAAATTTAGGAGACTTTTGGCATGCTGAAATCGAATTTGGTTTCATCACGTCAGGGTTTTGAGATATGCTAACCTAAAAGTCTCAAAAATGACTATAGGTATTGGCATTGTAAAGAATTTATTATCAGTTTTTATAGTATAAGTATTGTAAACGCGATTTTTTTCGAAATCCGGATTTTGATGGAATTATCAATTTTGACCTTCCCTGAATCCATTCTGACTATTTTCGCCATGATGTCTGTGTGTCTGTGTGTCTGTCTGTCTGTCTGTCTGTATGTGGGCGTTGTAACTCAAATACGACAAATCGTAGAAGGGTGAAACTTTATACTTAAGATTAATTTTTTCATGGGATGAAAACCTCCTATTTTTGAAAACGATCTTTCAACCGGAAACGGATGTTTACCTACATCGATTTTTGAATTTTTCGAATTACATTGAAACAGTGCGAATTAGAGAAAAATATCCAAGTTGAAAATTGTAGGTAATATTAGTATCTATAATTTATGTTCTATTCATTTTTTCGAAAAAACAAATTTAATTTTTTTTTTTTACTAAGTATCCGTTTTTAAGTACATTTCAAATGGTTCATAACAGTATAACAGAGAATAAATATCTGCCATGAGTGTCATGGGACTTTCTTATACGTATTACAGAGACTGTGCGTGTTTGCCATAGGTACCATGAGTCTTTCTTATACGTAATATTGAGAATAAACACTGTACACTCTATATCATTTATTTTGCAGTGGTCGCCGGGTGACTTGGCGGTCTCAGTCGTGATCCGTACGGTCAAATCACCCGACAACCAGTATAGATTATTCTAAATAATTATTTAAAAAAAATATTTCTGGCTAAATCATAACTGTTGGAAAAAAATGTATGGGGAATAAATTATAGATAATAACATACTCGACATTTTTGTCTTATTTCAAAAATAAATCCAAAATTAAAAAAAAAATGACAAGAATAAACATCCGTTTTCGTCAGTAATTACGTTAAACAAAATTCGTTCTATACATAATGTATATAATAATATATCGATAGTTTATGTCCCATTCATTTTTTTCTATCTTTTATTAGTTTGTCAGAAATATCCTTCAATAAAATAAAAATCACGTATACTGTTCACTGTCATTATTATGTATAAGAAAGTCCCGTGGCACACGGCAGATTATTTTCTAAAGTTTTCGGTTACGATAACAAATAGTATTATCTTTCCTCTTTAAAATGAGTTTAAACTTTTTACTGTACGATTATTTTTAGCCGAGATGTACTAGTTTGAAGATATGATATTTTTGTTAATAGAGTGTAGTATAGTAGATACAATGAACTTTACTACATACCCCCCCCCCCCTGAAACTAGAGATCCTACTAAAAGATCTTACATGTTTTATGTAACTGTTACTAAATTTAAACAGATATAAATGCATGAATGAATACAAATAATAGAAATAAATATTTAAATTTAAATATAATTTGACCTGAATTAAACCAAGAATTTAGGTCACGTTTTATTAAACATTCGCTTGTCTAAATTGTTGTCATCATATGTATAAATTAATAATATTGACCCTATGATACGTATAATAATACATATATAAATCAATGATCAATATATTATTGAAATATAAATATTTAAGCTACATTATTTTAACTATAATAATAAAAACTACTTGCATCGTTAAAAAAAAATATTTTGCAATTAAAGCTAATTGATTTTTTGTTAGATTTTTAAGAATTTATATACAAATGAAAGTTGTAGATAATATTATTATATATATATATATATATATATATATATATATATATATATATATATATATATATATATATATATATATATATATATATATATATATATATATTAGGGTGGGCCAATTTTTTAACCTACCTCGGCTACCCCCCTATGTGAAAGTACTATCAATTCTAAGAAAAAACGCCAATGGAACTATACCTCTACATTCAACTTTAGTTCGGCGCATTTTTGATTGAAAATTTTAAATTTGAGTACCTTGAATTCAAATAGGTTAAACTAAGAAAAGATTCCCACCAAGCTGAATTTTGGTGGAGACTCTTATTTTGATTTTCTAAGCATACCCTAAAAAGTACCCTTAGTTTGGGCCATCGGTTTGTGTTTTTTAGGGGGTTAAGGAGGGAAAATTCTATTTTTTTGCAATTATCTCAAAAAGTATCAATTTTTCGAGAACAATGGTTATGAAGAAAATTGTAGCTTATAAAATTCTACACAAAAAAGATAAGTATACTTTTTTCGTATAATCAATACTTTTCGAGTAAAAAGTTTGGAAACGAGGTTTTCAACCTTCAACCCCTTTTTTAAGGGTGTTGCACCACTTTTCGCCAGTCTGGGTTATTTTTTTCGAATTCTACGCCTAAAAATCTATAATAATCAACCATAAAATTGATTGCCCTTAAAAGTTCGGATTTTGGCACTTTTCACGGCACTGGACACTTAAAAAGTTTGTTTACTTAAAAAGTATTGATTATACGAAAAAAGTATAGTTATCTTTTTTATGTAGAATTTTATAAGCTACAATTTTCTTAAAAAATATTGCCCTCGAAGAGTTGATATTTTTTGAGATATTTGCAAAAAAATAAAATTTTCCCCCTTTACCCCCTAAAAAACCCTTGGCCCAAACTAAGGGTACTTTTTAAGGTATGCTTAGAAAATCTAAATAAAAGTCTCCACCAAAATTCAGCTTGATGGGAATTTTTTCTTAGTTCGACTTTTTTGAATTCAAGGGACTCAAATTAAAAATTTTCAATCAAAAATGCGCCGAACTAAAGTTGAATGTAGAGGTATAGTTCTATGGGATTTTTTTCATAGAATTGAGAGTACTTTCACATAGGGGGGTAGCCGAGGTCGGTTAAATTTTGTCAATACAATTCGGCCCACCCTAATATATATATATATATATATATATATATATATATATATATATATATATATATATATATATATATATATATATATATTATTTTTTTTTCTATCCATTTACTTTTTATTATTAATCCATACTAATACATATAAAGAAACTTTATCTGTCTAAAACGGCAAAACTTTTCAACCGATTTTGATGAAATTTGGCAGGGGGATAGCTTACATCCTAAGATAGAACATAGCCTACTTATATCCCAAAAATTTATTAGAAAAAAAATACAAACACGCGAAAAATAACTAGTTAATTTTGAAAAGTATAAAAGGTATTTCAGAAATCCAAACAGATTGAATAAAATCATTTACACAACGCCCTGACATATTATTCTGGATTAAAACTAACAAGGAGTTGAACCGATTTTGATGAAATTTGGCACGTAGATAGCTTGAATCCTAAGGAAGAACATAGGCTACTTAAAATCCCAAAAAATTTACTAGATAAAAAAATACAAACACGCGAAAAACAGCTAGTTAATTTTAAATAATTATTTTAATATTTTCAAAAGTATAAAATATATTTTAGAAATTAAAACGCCCTCACACAGTATTCTGGATTAAAACTAAAAACAATGAGTTCAATTTACAGTGAATCCTATGTATCTAATTGCCCCAATAATACGAAAAAAGGAAATATCTTATTTCGTTTTTCTATTAAACAAAACTAAATAAATTACAAATTCAGCAAAGCTACAAATTTTTGTTCTCGACTGAAAATCCTTTCAAACAACAGATAAACACAAATATATAAAAGCCAACACAACAAAACATATAGAGAACAAATTGATCGTATGACCTTCGACACTGAGCAACACAGTGTACGTATTTTAGACATATAGACCAGTTTATTTATATGTAACGTATATAGTATATATATGTGTCTTCAATTCAAGACGAAATATTGAACAACATAATTGAATGTAGAGAAACGGAAGAAAATCTCCTTTTGTAGTTAGGGATGCCAATGATTCATTGATTTTTACTGAAATATTTACTGTTTTATTATCAACTGTGTAACGATGTATATTGTTTTTGACAAATTGTTTACAACGTTATCAAAATTTATATTTTTCTTCTTTTCAGTAAATCAGTTATTTCTATGGCTGCCATGTGCAGTATCTTAAAGGGGCTACCAAAATTTGCTAGCTTGCAAGCAGGTATTAATTTTGTGATATTATCTATGGATTTACTATGGAATTTAGAACAGTGATACTTGACTACAGTATTGTAACACAATTGGTGCAGACTCTGACCGTACGTGGTATAATTATCATAATATCACCACTGTTTTAATACAACGTTGTTGGTGTTTACATACAATGTGTGTGAGAAACTTGTCAAATTCTTTATGAAACTCCAAGAGAACTGTCATAAGTTTGATAACTCATTTTCTCACTAGATAGCAAATTTGCTAGCTCCTTTATGAGGGTCTAGGACAATTCAGCACCGCCGTTTCAGCGCCGCCACTTCATCACCGCCGATTCAGCGCCAGGACAATTCATCGCCGGCCGTTTCATCACCGGCCGTTTCAGCGCCAGAACCAGTAAATTAAATGAATGTAAAGATGTTCGTCGGTTACTGTATATTTTTTTGTTTGTTTTAAATTGTCCTAAAGCTATTCAGAGTATTTAAAAACAATCACGTAAATAATTTAAATCTATTTTGTGATTTTTTTCTTCAAAACAAATAAAAATACTCTTTTAAATAATAAAATAGACAAATTTAGATTTTGTCAGTGCAACGGTATGTTTCAAATCTTATTTAAAACATAAATCTGTAATGGTAAATATGATATTTAATAATAAAATTATTGTTTCTGAATAGCTTTAGGACAATTTAAAACAAACAAAAAAATATACAGTAACCGACGAACATCTTTACATTCATTTAATTTACTGGTTCTGGCGCTGAAACGGCCGGTGATGAATTGTCCTGGCGCTGAATCGACGGTGATGAAATGGCGGCACTGAAACGGCGGCGCTGAATTGTCCCATTCCGCCTTTATGATACTGAACATAAGACAAATAGACGTTATACCTGCATAATTAGTGTCCCGTGTCATCCCCCCCCCCTCCACTTAGATTATTTAAAAAATGTGTTCTTTACATCGTGAAAAATATTTTTTGTTGGAAATTTTTTTCGTTATAAGGAAATAAACAATTTAATTGTTTACAATAATTGATCCTGATAATTTTGATTTAAATCTATACTTGCATAATAAGTGTCCCGTGCCATCAGCCCCCCCCCACTTAAATTATTTAAAAAAGTGTTTTTTACATCGTGAAAAATATTTTTTGTTGATTTTTTTTTTATTTTAAGGAAATAAACATTTTAATTGTTTATAACTGATAATTTTGATTCAATCTACACCTAATTTTCAATGTTCATATTTTTTTAGATTTTTATGAGCGTTCATTTTGGTGATAAGAGTGAAGGACGGCAATTTTTAAGCGTTTTTACATTGTTTTTGGATAGTTTTCAGAATTTTTGTCTGTATGTTAGCTTGTTCCAACATGGCACTGAAGCCTAAGATCCTAAAATAAATTCTATATATCGCACTTCTGCAAAAAAGTGTCACAACTCAAAAAATGTAGTTTTGAGGAAATAAGAATAAATGAAATTATAACGATTTAGGTAAATCAAAATTGTAAAGGTAGTATAGGAAAAGGACTGATACACAGTATTTAATTTAAATATTTCAGTATTCCTGTGATGTTTGAAAAATAGTAACTATTAAAACGCCTAGTGATTAAGTATTTAAAAAATAAAATTAAAAATGTGACATTTTTTTTAGAATATGCTAGTTTTGACGGTAGGTACACGAAGTACATTAATGACAATTTTTAGTAGAAATATAAAGTAATTTGGAATCATTCTACATACATATTTATCTTAAATATGACATTTTTTACGGGGGGGGGGGGGGATATTATATAAATAACATTAAACTGCTTTTAAAATAACACAGTTGAAGCTACACGTAAAATTTCTAGTCCAATAATGTATCGATAAATTCAATAAGTAGTATTGAATTCAATTAGGTTATTTTAGCATCCCTATACAGACATGTATAAAAATTCCAGGCCGACCCCCGTTTACCGGAAACACATATACAGAGAGCGCGGAGAGGCGCAGGAGAAATGATAGGCAAATTCTTTTGTTTCACAACTGAACTAATTTCAGTCACATATATCACGGGTGGCGTTGCCTGCTATCAAACAACGGCGGCGGCGAGATGCTTATTGAAGAATCGCAAACGACACAAAGAAGGCTTTGGATGTGACACATTTAGAGAGACGGCGACGACGGGCCCGCGCCATGCTACTGGATTACTTTTATTTTCCAATCGTGTGTATTCATTTCATCGGGTCCGCCGCGTGCCGTCTCACGGTATAGCAAAACAGGCTCAATAATAAACAATAGGCCACATCGAATTTTCTTCACATTTATAAAACGTAATTAATATTTTCTACCCTGTACGGTTAATTATTCATACACGAAGAAAAATAGAGTTGATTTGGTTGCCAATTAAAAATTTAAATTTTTTTATAAAAAAAAATAAAATTATAGGTACTGTCAATTGAGTAACTTCTACAATCTCCGTTGTATTTTTTATTATACGCAACTTTTACTATATTCGTAAATACATTTAGATGATTTATTCAACTAATTATTCTTAAGGTTATACGCCTAGCACACTGTAAAAAATTAGTTGATTTCGAAAAATTTTGTTTATAATTTATATTCATATTTAATTTGAATTTAATTTATATTATTTAATGGAAAATTTTACTTTGTTAATTATTAAAAGTAAAAAAAGTTTAATTTAATTCAAAAATTTAAATAGACAGAAAGGTATATAATAGTAACATGTACTAATTTGATGTAATGGCAGGGCAATTTTTCATTATTTTGAATAAATTACACGTGAATATATTTTTTATAATTTTTATAGTATTTAAAGGGTTGAAGTTTCGAATAATTGTTTTTAAAACGTCTTTATACAGCCAATTGTGTAGAATTTCAATAAATAGAGCACTTTCGGCAACTTCTCTCATTTATCGTGTGTTAAAAACTCGATTTTTAATATCCAATTACTCAAAAACCATACGTCCAATATTTTAAATAAAAATAAAATATATGAGTTAACCAGAAATAACATATTAAAATTTTAGATTTTTATCTATACATTGCTCTAATGATCGAATAACCTTAAGTTGAATTATTTGTTAATAAAGTGCTACCATTACAATTAAAAGACAATACAATAAATACAAACATTGTGTAAAATTAATTAAATTAATAGTACATTTGTTTATTGGTATAACAAATTAAACTATACCAATAATATAGATTTCAATCCTACACGCAAAAATTACTAATTCATATTATAACTTTAGTAACAAACACGTGACTTAACAAGAATTATATTATTTTGAACCGTTTACTACGTTAAATAGTAATATTTCTTTAAAAATTTATCAAAACCCAGACGTGGGTGTTGCCGCGCAACCCACTTTAACACAACTCAAAAAATACCATTGCCAATCGATTCGTGAATCAATCCTGAGTTCAACGAGGTACATGAAGCCATATATGAACATTTTTGAGAAAGGGGGGTCATGAGCAAAAAAAATCCTAAAATGGGCTAAACTAGAACCACAGACCTACCATTTAGCGAAAACCTGAGGTCTCTAGGTAGTCAGGGGGTTGAGATCTTGCGGTAGAAGACAGACGGACGGACGGATTGTTATGAAATACTTTTTTCCGTGCATCTAAACCAGTAGTTCCCAAACTCTTTTGGCCCACGAACCCCTTTTCATAATCAAAACTTGCCCACGGACCCCCTTTCATAGTCAAAACTTTCCCACGGACCCTGAGTGAAAAACTACTAAATTTTGACACGCGCAGTTGATTTTAGTACCACTTCGCCAATTTTTATTCGATTACGTTGAAATTGTAACACAATGAAGAAGATAGATAAAGTTACTAATTTAGTGAATAACATTAAAATTAGACAAAAATTGTTTGTGTTAATGCGCTTTGAATTTTGAAAATTGCTGAATTTTTGCTAAAAAATAGATTTTTTTTCGTTTAAAAAATGATTTTCGAAGGGAATTACTTTACGAATGTATATAATTTAAGGCTTTTTAGTTCAATTAGGATCATAGCTTCATTCTGAATGATCTTTGGTAGAAGTCATTGATTCAAAATATATATATATATACGAATTTGAATGTTTGCATATCGAAAAAAACATTTTTTCGCAATATTGCAAAAACAAGAGCTGATTGAGCAAAATGATGGTAATTTTTGGATTCAGCGTGTCCAAATTACCCTTAAAAAGTTGTTGTATGCAGCAAAATGGCTGTCGGCCAGTGTAATTTATTCATTGTTATTTATTTTAACTTCCATATTAATAAAAATGTGCGCGGACACCCTGACGTTGTTCAGGGACCCCCAAATAAATTTTAATTTTCCACGGACCCCCTGAACGATGCCAGGGACTCCTTGGGGTCCGTAAGGACCACTTTGGGAACCACTGATCTAAACTGATTCGTAAATAATAATTATCAAAAAAATACAAAACAAACAAATAAAGCTCGAAGCTCAAACAAAGAACAAACCTGATAACAATTTATTATATTTTTGGTAGAAAGTTTTTGCATAAAAACATATAACTCATTCATTGGGGCAGCAAATAAAAACAACAGCTAGTATCAAGCTAGCAGCTAGTAGCAGAGCACACCGTTAGAGTGTTGTACCCGCACCTATCAAAGAAGGCGTCGCGTCGGAACTGAAGCGACCGTGTAAATTCCACACAACAAACAAGGAAGTCAGATCAGAATTTAATCAAATCGACGAGGTATTGTGAAAAAAGAAACAATCAGATCCAGGAGGATGGGATTGAGAAAAATAATGAAATCAAATGTAAAAGAGAATGACGACGACGATGGCGTGAATGAAATGGAGATATGTCTGATGCAATTCCAAAAGAACAAATATTTTTTACTTGTGTGTGTTTTTGATTGATGTTGATTTGAATCGATTTTAGTTCAATATTTGCTAGAAGAAAATTGGAAAAAATAGTAAAATAATTATAATTTTATTAATGTAATTAAAAATAATATCTTATGAATAAAATAGGTACTGATATCAGTCTTGGATCATAACTACCCCAAAGATAGACTCGTATTTAATTATATATAGCCCAGGAAATAAAGATTTTTACTAAGAAAAAATTCCGACCAAGCTGGATTTTGGTGAAGACATTTATTTTGATGTCCTAAACATACCCTAAAAAGTCCCCTTAATTTGGATGGCGGGTTTTTATTTTTTAGGGGGTAATGGGGGGGCTAGTTCTAGTTTTTTTGCAAATATCTCATTTTTCGAGAAAAATAGTTATGAAGAAAATTGTAGCTTATAAAATTCTACACAAAAAAGTATTTATAATTTTCTCGTATAATCAATACTTTTTAAGTAAACTGTTAACCCAGTCAAGGGTGCAGTGAACAGTGACAAAATCTGAACTTTTAGGGGCAAGAAATTTTATGGTTAATTATTCTAGATTTGGGGGCGTAGAATTCGAAAAAAAATAACCCGGACTAGCGAAAAGTAGTGCAACACTTTAAAAAAAGAGGTTCAAGGGTGAAAACCCCGTTTTCAAGATTTTTTTCAATTTTTATAAAAATCTAAATCGATGACGGGGTGTTTTTATGGTTGATATTTGTTGGGGATACTAAGACGAATCGATTGGGACCACATATATTAAATTTGAGAGAAAAATACTCTTTCTCGAGGGTTTAAAAAACGTAAAAATGTTTATTTCGAGGAAAATAATTTAAAAATTAATATTTTTTGTTCAAATCAAAATTGGTCTCAAATTGTTCCTGAAATTCTAAAGAATACCGATCAACCATAATTTAAAAAAAATATTAATATTTTAATCAATGGAAATCGATAAAAAAAACTTACGTTACCTACCCTTAAACATTAGCGATTTCCATTAGTGAAAATATCTAATGCACTAAATAGCATCAATCAAGTAAAAATACCATTAAGACACTACCCGTGAAAGAAGAGAAATTTCTAATGCACTAAAACTGCATTTTGAAACACAATAACAAAATAAATAAATATCAAATTCCACCCATACAGTACAATTTTTCTTCTAAATATAAGAAAGACAGTCTTACTTTTGATCTAGATTTAACAAGATAGTACATACATACATACATATACTAATATATATAATAGGGCGCGCCGCCGTTTCATTAAGCAGTTTTGTTCTGATCTGTTGTCACTTTGTGCCCTTTGTCCCTGCCCGCCATCCATTTGCGTCACAACAGATCAAAGCACGGAGCACGATTCTGTAAGCATCTTCCTTCTTCTTATTGTTAATGCGATATGATCAAAACTTATGTATACTTTAGGTATTGTCTCCCTTTTCCTTAAGTTAATGATTTCTGTTAGGTATATACCCATTTTAATACCGTCACAATGATAATGATCCTATGTAGTACTTTTCAAATTAACTTAAAGATAATGGAAATACGAATTTAGCTTGTAGGAATTGTTCGATCGAATTAATTATATTTTCAACTGAATTGTACATTATTTGATTTTAAGGTTTTGAATTTTTTTATTTTTTTATAACTAATAAAGACCGGAAATTCTTCGTGTGGGAGCTACAGACCCCAAAAGATTTTACCTAAAATTAGTTTTTATTTAATATCAGGAGACCCCATTCTGATACATTTAGTTGAAAATACATTATTTGTGTTTATGGTTTTGAATTTTTTATTTTACTAACTAAATATATGAACATGTGTCTGGAAACTCTTCATGAGGGAGCTACAGACTCCCAAAGATTTTTCCTAAAATTAGTTTTTATTTAATATCAGGAGACCCCATTCTGATACATTTAGTTGAAAATACATTATTTGTGTTTATGGTTTTGAATTTTTTATTTTACTAACTAAATATATGAACATGTGTCTGGAAACTCTTCATGAAGGAGCTACAGACTCCCAAAGATTTTTCCTAAAATTAGTTTTTATTTAATACCTAGAGACCCAACTGTGATACAGTTATGAAATTTGATACTAGGTTTAGTATTAATACGTGTTATCGATTTCCAGTTATTTAGACCAGGGATGTATGGAGCTAGTGGGCCTTTTTATTTTTATCTTGTATTTTTATATTTTTATTTTTTTATATTTGGCACGTTTATAAAGTCATATGTATTTCACTAAATATACAGAAATAAAATCAACAGTTTATGAGAAATAGTACTGCAGAATTTAACTAAATACGGATGCTTAAAATTGCACAAAATAAATTAATATTATTGTTCTACGATTAAAAATAAGAAAACAAGTTTTTGTAAATATTCCTCTTAATATAGGGTTACCATCGCTCTTTTCCCCGGACACTGTCCTCTTTTTAAGGGCGTCTGGGGGAATTTTTTTAAATGTGTCCGGGGTTTTTAAGAAGTTTACGTTCGTAAAAAAGGTCAAAATTGTTACACAAAGGTCTTCAATTTATTTTAATATTTTCAATGGCATTTGAAACAAAAATTAAGGTCTACAAATTTAATTCGACATACATTTTTGTATTTTTTTCTATTTGTCCTATTTTTTAAATTACTAATCCTCTTTTCACACCTTAAGTTTCTGGTAACTGTATCTTAATATGACTCTTCATAAACCATAGCCAATTGTATTACCGTAATACGTACTTTACTAATATGACTAAAAGACGAAACTAAATTTTTTTACCAGTGTACACAGGTAGAAAGGATTTCTCAAACCAAGTAAACCTTGTTTTGTATATAACGAAAACAATATTTTCTTAAGATAAGCAATAATCTCTTAAACTAACTATAGTATTCTTGAACGAAGGAATAATGTAGTTGGATTAAGAGTATGTTTCTTATATTAAGAAAATATTGTTTTCGTTATATACAAAACAAGGTTTTCTTGGTCCAATACAGTTTTTTTCTGTGTAGTAATATAATACAAAACTACCTACAGAATCAAAGAAAAAGGTATTTATAAAAAAGAAACGATCACAAAGCTTCTCGTATCTTCGATATTGCGAGGAAGCAATATAAATACAAACATTATTAATTAAAATAAATTTGCATTGATCAAACTATAAAACTAATCCACTATCCATACCCCCCACCCTATAAAAATAAGCCATTTATAGTTCTATACGATAGACAATGATCATTTTTTATAAAAAAACATAAATGCAATATACATAAAAACGGATGTTGATAAAAATAAAAATAACATACCATAATAAATCTGTCAGAAGTAAACACGCACACACAGATAGAACGGCTTACCTGAAACGAGAAGATAAACATGAATATAAACAAATATAAATAATAAGTAATAAAAAAACGAGTATATAAGGTTCGCCGATACAATCCATTAATCTGAATTAAATTTATTACCTTCGGTCAAGTCAAGTGGCGTATAGGTACTACCTATATACGGGCAGGAGAGATTGTTCCGACAGATTTATCGAATTCTATATCGTACAACGGTATTTATAGAATCGACTATAGATTACTCCACCTCGACAGTTTGTGATTTATTTTTTTACACGAGAAATATTCACCAGATTTTGTTTTATAATACGTAAATCAAATTATTTCATACGTATACTTTAAAATATTATTATATAAATGGGCATGATTTTGTTTTATAGTATGTAAATCAAATTGAGGGGTATGCAGCAACAAGGAGTTAAGGTAGTTGGTCCATCATAATGTGATCACATTAGGCCATGAGTACATATTTTTAATTTAGAGAAATGATCATTGCAACGCTGTACATTATCTACTATTAACTACTTGTCAAATGATTATATTTTATCATCTAAACTACCACAGAATATATTAATAATTAATGAAATCGATTATAATTCCCTTCAATCCACTTATCATATTTTGTAAAAAATAATTTCATTATTTCGTGTATTTTTTACTATAATCAAATGAATACGTTGTTGCCACATTGTCAACAATACCTACTGTAATTTATGTGATGGTTTGGTAGTTAAATCTGGTTAAATCTTAATAACGGGATGGTCAATAATTCCAATTTTTTGTATACTGTTTTCTTTCATATAAATATACAACATGTCATTTTTTTATGAAATTCTGACGCTACGTTTAAATTTTATCTAATAAAACGTTACGTTAGTGTACGGTTAGTCCATATAAACTGTGTTAAAAATATAAACTTTGAGATCGTTTTTCATGACTTTGAGATGGTCAATTTTAATAAAAATGAGCTATTTTTCAGATATTAATCTAGGGAATATTCCTGTGCAATTTAAACAAAATCTGACGAAAACATGTTTACGGACCAACTACCTTAACTCCAGTTTTGTGGGAAAATAGAAAAAACTGTTAAAAAAATTGAGAATGTATTTAAAATTTTTAATCGCCTTTGTCTTCGTCCATTTATTATTTGTCACCGACCACAAGTTTTGGCCAAATTCCATTGAGAAATTCATCAAATTCGCAATTCTAGAGTCAATTTTATTCTGGAGTCAACTCCTTTTTGGCCCATTAGTTGAAAATTATTTTCTTTTTAAAGTAAGGAAGCATTGAATAAGAACAATTTTCAAGAAAATTAGTTTATTTCAAGAAAGAACACAGTAACGAGTGTACTAACTAAATTCTAAGCCTAAAAACAAAGAGTCAGCTCCTGGAGTTAACTCCATTTTGACCCAAGCGAATGAAGCAGCTAACTCATTCTAGCGGATACCTTGAGAACTATCAACGGTAGGTAACTCTTTGTTGAACCAAACGAAAGAATGATTTTTCCCCCAAGAACTCGTTGTTGCTTCAAACCCCTCAATTATTTCATACATACTTTAAAATATTATTATACATATAAATGGGCATGTCTCTACTTATGATATTTTTGATTAATTGAAGCAATTTAGTGATTTAGATTGAAGATAAAAATTAGATAAATACAGTCCATCATGGGACTCAAAACAATTTACAGTATTATACGATATAAAACAAATTTAAGGGGTTACATACAGTCAGAAGGCCAAAAAAAAGGTTTTTTCAAGAATTTTTTAAGAGAAGACATTTATAATTTATTAATGTAAAAATTAATGTAATGTAATGTAAAAATTTGTACACATATTATGGACCGTCAGGAAGTTAGCGCGTACTTTTTTAGCTCAAAAAATTGCTCCTTAATTGCTCCTCATGTATCTGAAATTATTCCAACTCTAAAAAAAATTAAACAAAAGTTATTAACTAAACAAAAAAAAATAATAATTGTTATATGGTATTTTTCAAAAACGAAACGTTTTTTGTAATAATTTTTATGGTCAATCAATTGCTCTCTAATTGCTCCAAATTGCTCTCTACTTAGTTTTTCAAAATAATCAATATTTTTAAGTCAAAATTTATATTTAATTTTTCACTGTGGTGACCACGATATTTCTGCACTGCATCTTTTAAAATAAAAAACCCAAACGGATTTCTTTAAAGTAATGTATAATCTTGTACTTAATCGAAGGAATATGCATAATAAAATTTTTTGACAAAATGGCGGCTTCTCAAACAAAAAATATCGATTTTCGACATAAATTTTGACCTTAAATTGTTTATAAAAAAAATAATATTTATCGGTGAGAAAAAACCTTCGATTAATTACTAAAAAATATTCTTAAAAAACTTGTGTTAAAATTTGAGACTGATCGGTTCAACCGTTTCCGAGGAATAATGGTCACTTTAAAAACACAGATTTGAGAAAAACACACTGCCGCTCCGGCCTCCTACATTCAAAATTTTTGAATTATATGCCTGAAAGGTCAGGTTTACTCAAATTGAAAGTATTGACGCACAGTGTCTTTCAAGCTAACGAGAAATTGTTTTTTTACTATTTTGACTGCGAGTAAACATATTCTTTTCGCTATTTTGGGGATTTTTATTGACTGAAAACTGTATTTATTAATTTTTGTATGTATTTACATTCAAAATCACATGTGTTTTGCACTTTTCCACGGCAGTGTATGTATGCCCGGTTTCACGAACGACAAGTATCTGCAAGTTAAATTATACATCCAACCAATGCCTCTAGCTGCAGCAAATGTATATCCCTTCCAAATTTCATCAAGATCGGTTCAGTGGTTCAGCCGTGAAAAAGCAACGCGTTTAAATATTTATATGGATAAATATGATATTGTTTTCGTTATATGTATGCCCGGTTTCACGAACGACAAGTACCTATCTGCAAGTTAAATTATACATCCAACCAATGCCTTTCTGGAACACGACTCTAGCTGCAGCAATTCCCAGTAATAATATTTGTACAAAAAGGTGGGTGGAGTGTGAGAGGCTATGATGACGTCACGCTCACCCACCCGCTTGGCTTGTGCACCCGCCACCGTCGCCACGGCTCCGGTGGTCGAACCCGTTTCCGCCCGATGACTTATAGTTACCTTTGGTTTTTCATATGATGCACCTTTCCTGCTGCTACCGCTTATTTACATTCCCTTTCCGGTTTGTTTTTAGAGGATCCGGGTAACACAGCAGCGAGTCCTTTGCGATGAGCGCCCAACGTTTATTTGTAACAACTACTACTGTGTTTACTGGTTTGTTTTAATGTGATTTTTGTGCTCGTTGTAACGGGGCTATTGTTCTTACGGTGTGTTTTTTATACCGAAGATATAAACGTGAATTATTATTTCGTTTAATTTTTTTTGTATGATTTATAATTATTACCAATCCTGATATACAGGGTGATTTACAAAACGAATGTGAAAAAAAGAATAGTCATAAGACGATGTTGTTACAAGCAAAAAAACTTAAGTTTTATGTACTGCTCATTCTGTAAATACTAGTTAAATGAAACTATGTATCAAAATAATTCACATCTATTTTCTTTATTGTTTGAAATGTTGATTTACCGACAAAGACGGCGGCGGTCTTTTGACGGCTATGATCTGATAAATATGTTTTTAAATGTTGTATCAGAGGGTACAACAATAAATACGAATATGAATTGTCAGTCAAATAAGCCTGTAATTGTGTATCGATATTATTGTGAGTAATTTGTGAAAAAAGCCCAGGAAATTCGAAGAAGGCGAGAATGTCTTATTCAGAAATGTAAAAATAAAACTAATAGAGTATGCGATACTTATACTTGTATAAAACCGCTTTGCGGCTCTTGTAACATGTAAAAATTGTGTATAAATATTAAAATTAAACATACATTACATCTACTTTTATTTCTTTACTTGACATTTATTAATTACTCATAAAAAAAGATATTTAGTAAATTTGTAGTCATTTGACCGGTCGCCGTTTTTGTAGGTAGGTAGATTTTCCCGTCTTTCTTGTGTTAAAAAACAAAACCAGTGTTCATCTGACTACTTTAAAAAAATAACTTTCAGATTTTCTCAGAATACCTAATGTTTTTCTTTTAATTCTAATGACCCCTAGGAATCAGGTAATACAAATTTCGATTAAGAAAGATCTTATAATATTAATTTAAATAATCTCTTTAAAATTTCTAGGATAATAACTTAAAAACAAATATAGCAATTAATTCATGTCATCTATTCAAAAACAGTATTATTCATTCTAAAATGGTTCTTCAAACTTTAACTAACAAGTCAACTTTTAGCAACGGGTTAATTTGTGAAGACGCCCCAGGGAACTAAACCTTAGACCGTCACTTATATTATAAAACTCATAAAATTAGTATTGCAAGCGAATGTTTTAAATACATCAGTGTATATTAATCTTTACGACCTTCTTTGCAGAAAGTGTTGACTTTGGAAATTTTGCTGCTGCTCTTTTTACCTTTAAATAAATGTTTGCAATATAAAATGAAATATCATTTTATAATTTCAACTGTTTTAATTAATTTTGTGAAACTTTTAACTGTTATTGTGATTAAAACTGTTATTTATTGACCCTACTCAATTATATTTTTCCTTTACATATTTTTTAATTAAAATTTATTAAGTACTTTATAGTGTTGATTGTAATACGTAATTTATAATAAAATAGTCTGGTAGAATCCGGGAAATAAAAAATATAAATATTCACTGCTCAGCGATAGCGTGATGATATATAAATCAGGGTTAATTTGGGCAGTTATGAAAAATCTATATCACAAATGAAAATTATTTTTTCATAAAATTGTTTTTTTATTTATTGAGCTACGTAACTCTTAGTGTGCGAAGGAGGGTGAGGAGGAGGTAAATTTACAGTTATTTTTTTAAATTATTTAGAAAGGTGCTAGTTACATGTAATTCTCAGTGATTTTAGTATACAAAGAGAATATTCTTTTAAAAATTAACAGAAAATGCTGTGAACCTGAGAACAGAATCAACTTCTGAAAAAAATTAACAGAAAAGTCGGTAGAATTTAAAATAAATTAAATGAAAAATTACAATGACATACTGGTAAATTTTAACATAGTACCGAAAAAGTAATATACGCTATTTTTTCATTTAATTTCTTGCATATGAAAATTTCACGTACATTCTCTATAATTTTACTATGTGTCTATATTACTTTTCATATCTGGCCTATCGCCGTCATAGAAACTGCTATACAATATATTGAATTGTAGTAGACGTTCTTTTAAATTTTACCATTTCGGGTGTTCAAAATTTCTAGGATCAAAAAAATTTTCATCAATCTATGCAATTTTTTATTTTTTCCCATTCCTACACATCGTAAATAAATAAAAATGTTAATGAAATTTTTTCATCTGATTATTAATAACTTGTTAAAATAATTATTTAACTTTTATAAATATTTTAGCATAACATATATAGTAATTTTCGATACTGTTGGTATGAAATATTACTACGTTACCGATTAATTTTTCACAGAATGAAATTTCGTCCTCCCGTTAACATGTTTTTTATGTTAAAAACTAACATTAAATTTTTTCAGTGTTTTTTTCAAGCCCCTTAAAAATTATATACAGTTTTTCTCAGACTTGAAAGTTAATAAATTTTTAACTTTCACGCAAAAAAATTAAAAAATCAAAATGAGTTTTTTTTTTATTAAATAATCAAAACCGAAAATGTGATATTTTTGAAATCATAGAGGCTGGTTATCTATGTGAATTACGTCGAGAGTCACTGAACAAAAGAGTTTTATTTTATTGGACTTCCTGCGGACGTACACCCCCAGTGAGCTCGCCGCGTATTCTGCCATGTTTACTTTATCTTGTGGCCACTAAAAGAACCAGGGTTCCTTTTTGAAAAATATGTGTCAACAACAGACTGTCATCCATTTAAAAATCTATATAATATGATTGTTAACAAAAAAACTAATAAAATTTTAACCCCTATGTATGTGTAATAAGATTGGAAAAGTAGAGGCCAAATTAGGACAAAATTGCGTTTCAATGTGACCAGATTAAAAAAAAATGTAACAATTTGAAAAAAATTGATTGGGGCATTGTGAAAAGTCCATTTAAAAAATATGTTTTTAAATATATCTCTAAAATATAAAAATGAATGTTCGTTTGTATGTGGCTTATATAGACTCGGGAACCACTGAACCGATTTCAATGCGGTTTTTACCAATAATTTTCCAGGTTCATGGCTATTAATATTTTATGAAAACCTTTTTTGACTGTCACAAAATTCAGACCGAAACAGTTACATTTTTTGCCATTTAACTGCATATTTTGACTCTATTTTAAATATTTTATAAAGCATATAGTCCAGGCATTATAAATAAGTATGATACCCAAATAAATAAAACATTATTATCATAATTTTTAATAATAAGCTCTTGCATACTTATACGGGCATATACAATCATTTAAAAGGTAGGTACAATTTATAATTAAACCATTACACATACAATATGCTATTGTATATTATAACTAACTTACTGGTCATGTTATTTAAATATACCAATATCTGTTGATTTTTTTATTAACACATATATACCATCATCAGAAATATAATACAAACATACCATATTGAGATATCGCGGTGGTTACACGCACATTCCTGAACAATACGTCATCGCTAAAACCAGTGGCGTCGTGTATATATCATAGACCATAGGTGTCCAACCCTTTGAGATTTGTGGGCCGCAGAACGCAAAAAAATAGCGAAACAATTTGTAAAGGGCCGCACAAAAATTTGAAGACCTTTTTTTTTTCGTTGTTGACTTAATTAATTTATATGATTATTTATATCTCTATACTTTATATGAAAAAAATCTGATTTCCATATTTCACTTTTTTTTAAATCTTATGTGGACCGCACGAAGACTGCTCGGGGGCCGCGAGTTGGACAAGCCTGCCATAGACAAAGGTGGAATGTTATTTATTAACCCACTCCACCCGTAAAACGATTTATTTCCCTAATTTTTAAGTCCGGTAATTTTTTTCTTTCTCAAATCGCATAGCTTCCTTCTTTGTCCTAATTTTGACACACACATTTTTTTAAATTAGTTTAACCTATGTATTTTTTTAAATTAAATATGGGTCAGATAGTTAAAAAATATTTTACGAAAATGAATACTAAAATATAAAATTAACAGGGTATTTACCATTAAGAATAAGTGACGATCGTGGTAAACTATTAAAAGTCTTTGATAATTACATATCAGACGTGACGTTTGACCAAATTAAAAAAAAGTTACCCTCATCGACATTAATGACTAAGGGTGGCCGCATTTATTATAAATTTAACAAGTCTATTGATGTATTTGATAAATAATTGTTATACGTATTAGTTAATAATATCAATAAGCAATTAAACACACAAATATGGCCCCATGTCTCTGGCACCCCCTTAAAGGGTTAAAGCACAAACAACGGGATTTCCTGCACAAACGTGCACAAACGAAGCACAAACGAACTGCATACAATAAATTTTAAATTTCAAGAAAGGGGGGGCTCGCATGTCTACAGCACCCCATTTTATTTTTTTAAATATCTCCTAAAGGGTTAAAGCACAAACGAAAGGATTTCATACACAAACGTGCACAAACGAAGCACAAACGAACTACATATAATAAATTTCAATTTTCGAAAAAGGGGGGGCTTGCATGTCTACGGCCCCCCATTTGATTTTTTTTAATATCTCCTAAAGGGTTAAAGCACAAACGAAAGGATTTCCTGCACAAACGTGCACAAACGAAGCACAAACGAACTGCATATAATAAAATTCGAATTTCAAAAAGGGGGAGCTCACAATTAGTACTCTTATTGTATCCTTTTATTCAACTTGACACACCTGTCACAATGTTTGTTGAGTAATACCCAGTTAATTTGTAACATATTAAAGAATGATTCTTATAAAAAGGTTGCAAGACTTGCAATAGTTGGCGTCACACCCGTCACAGGGCTTTGAACGCTGGCATTTTTTTGTAAAATAACCGTAGACCTTTTATTCTTTCAATATACATGTATTAAATTAAGATCTACAGAAAAATAGTAAAACTATATTATTAACTAGTATTATTTAGAAATTATGAACTCTAATCTGAATTGAAATGTCACACCCGTCACTGCGGACTGACCCATATTCATTTTATTGAAAGTGGGGGCGCAAGAAGTAGAACATCTCAAGATTCTTTGAACTTTGTAATAATATGCAAATAAAATTTAATTTAACATAAAACATTGACTTTAAAATTAAACAAAAATTTTAATTCCTTATCCAACGCCTACTACATATCATACATATACCCACCCACTCACTCACACACACACACATACATACACAAACACACACACACACACACACACGAACGCTCACAGATAGGTAGATAAAGAGAACCCAGGTGTGGCCTATTACCTCCACTTAAGTGCTAATTAAGGCGTAGTTAAAACGCGAACTGTTTGCGTCACCACCTCTATATCCAACCAGACGTGTATAGAGTATAGTATAACATTCTCTCTCTCTCTCTCTCTCACCATGACTCGAGACATGCGTTGTTCTATACTTTATGATGTATTAATTATTCTACATGTGAGAGAAACTTTAGGGTCGTCGTTGTATGGAGTTGAAGTAAATTAAATAAAGTATCATGATTTTGTAGATGTCGTTATCAAAGGGGGGCGGGGGGGGGGGGATATAAGTTATAATGATTGTGGCGGTGTGTTTAATAATTAACTTGATTGAAATCATGAAAATAATTTTATTAATTAGTTTTTAATGAAAATAAAATACCCTGCACTACTGAAATTTGAACTAAAAGTCTTCGTATTTAGAAAATTATGGTCTTGAGGACTTTGACTTTTATTTGGCAGGTAAAGAGCTGTAACTTATCAAAATTTCAAAAAAAATAACTTATGGTAAACCACTTTTTTATAAGGAAAGTGCTACCTCGGTTATTATACGAAACCAAGATGAGATTGGCATTCGTGCATAATGGAACAAAACCTCGACGATATACCACTTGAATTTGAGACTGCCCAAAATTTTACTTTGTTTAAAAATTTCGCAGAAAAAATGGCAATTTTAAAATTAATGTAACTTTGATATAAGCATTTTAAAGCTTATTTTCAATACTTTCCAAAGATTTGAATTTTATTAATTTTTTTTTTTTGAAGAATAATGAAGTTATAAAACAAACAAAATAATTGTTTTGTAAATTATTTTGAAAGAGTGCATCAGGGGTTAAAAACTGTTCACGTAATTCGAAAGACTAGAATGTTTTTTTTTTAATTCATTTATATATATATTTTTTTTAGAAAGTTATATTATAAGATCTAAACAAAATTGTTAATTTGACTTTGTAACTTTATAAAGGATTAAAAAATCATTGTATGCATTCATCACAAAATTAAGGGAGAGTTTGATATTATTACTAATCTTTTTATAAAAAAATCTACAAAATAAATAAAAATTCACACGAGACTGACTTTTCTCGGTATCAATCTCGTACCCAAAACGAGATCATACAAATAACACGTCAAAACCATAAGGCATTTCATCTGAAATACAAACCAACAAAAAAAAATCATACTATATATACTATACATTACTTCAAAAATATCACATTTCATATATAAAACACGAAAAAAAGTACAAAGCATCACACAGTAGTTATTATCCATATTTCCAAGAAGACCACAGAGTGCGAGAGAGACAGAAATAGTGCTCAATTAACATTATAACCGCCGTGTAAAGCGAGAGATCTCCGCGCGCGGGGAATATTATACACTCAACGTTCTATAGGACGACGGCATCGGTAATTCAAAAATTCCACAATGCAACAGCTAGAGGAGCCCCTACCATTACGCCTAAAAGTTGACAGGTAATAATAAAAATGGCGCTGTTAGTGAACGAGATCCTGGTTTATTGATTTTTTAGAATTGAACTCTAGACAATTGTTATTCGTTGCTTTAATACTGGATGAAAAGTGTATAGATTTCTATACAATCCTATGCCAATAATTTTTGTTATTTCCTTTTTTAATCGTTTTCAAATTATCAAATTTTAAATAAAATGTACCTTACACATTTTTTTAATACTATTTATTATATTTCAATTTCAACGAAAATTTACATTGAATTTCATTTTTTTTCCACATTGAGTCACACCAAAACACAAGTTTTGTGTGTAAAATCTATATACATAGAAGACTTTAATGTCAATTTGTTAATTTAAATTTCACACTGAAATACAGCAATCACAGTGGTATTATGGTGGGGGTCGGGGAAAGACGTTCTATAGAACTGTTAGAACATTGTCTTACGGAACGGTCATCTTGTGGATGGTCGTCCTACAGAACGCTGAGTGTATAGTCTTGGACCCGTCGCCGTTGTTGATGCTGGACATTCAGACAAAGGTTAGTCTGTGAAGAGAGTAAATTGGTTCAATTGACGCATCCGCCGGTATACAGGTGATTCACATCCTCTGCAGACAGACAGACACGCACGCACACATAGTGTTTTTAACGCCAGTGGCGTACCACCGTGCGAGATCTACATAAACCGCTGAACTTTTTTTTTGAAAAGTTAGATAGAAGACAATTTAGTTTTTTTTTTTTTACAAATTTGATGTCAGAAGGTTTGATCTTTGTGATTGTAGAGGGGGGAGGGGGGAGGGGGAGGGGGAGGTTCCGGCATTTAGGCCACAGGTTTCCTCCTAATAATTGGTAATTTTTTTTTATATTTATTATTAACATCAAATCAAAATTGCATTTATTCTTCAATAAGGTATTTTTTTTTTAATTTTTAAGATAAAATTTAATTTATGTGCTCCATATTTGGGGTATTTTGATATTCGATATAAGTTTTCACCCCTAAATTTTTAAAATACATATAATATTAATTCGAAATATTGAATACTTCATCTGATTATTTATTATCACCCCTAAAAATTCTGACTGTTAAAAAATAAATAAAACAATTAATAAAAAATAAGTTACGAAAACAATGTTTGTTAACTTTTCACGGCTAAACTGCTTAAGCGATCTTGATGAAATTTTGCAGGGAGATAGCTTGCATTTTGAGGAAGGACGCGGGCTAATTTATATCCCGAAAAATTGATTAGATAAAAAAATATACACGCGAGTAACAGCTAGTAAAAATAAATTTTTATCGGAGAAAAAAATTACAACACATCAATTATTAAACCCTCGTCGACGCCACTGTATGCACGTTACACGTAATTATTACGCCTACACATAAGCGCCGAGTATATTTTACAACGAGACACATAAATTGTATACACTAACTAATAACACACTAACTATTTACGTTATCCGGTAAGTTTATTGACACTTTAAACAAGTGGAATGCAACTAAATGTCCATTTGTTTAAACTAATTTTAGATTTTACAATAAAATAATAATACCTCTAATAGAAATCCTTACTAATATTATAAATACGAAAGTAACCGCTAAACCGATCTTGATGAAATTTTGCAGAGAGATAGCTAACATTCTGAGGAAGGACATAGGCTACATTATATCACGAAAAAATTCATAAGATATAAAAATGAATATTTTTAAGATAACATAATATATTTAATATTTTCCGTATAAAGAAATCTATAAGAGAATAAAGTTAGTTATAAGTAAATACATAATTAATTTAACGACTAAAAAAATTAGCCCTCTGTCAAACCCCCTCCCCTCTTTATGAGGACCTGCATTAATATCTTTATCTTCACTTATACTATGTATAAATAAAACATCTCAAATTTTTTGTATGAGAAATAATTTAATAAATATGGACAGTTTACCTCCCATGTAAGGGACGCCATTGTTAACTCACTCGCCATCATAGAAACGGTGAGTTTAACATACTTCTGAAGGATTAAGTTACAGGATGAGGATGTATACATATTCATTGAATTTGTAATAATGAGTTAGTTTACATTGTGGATATTTTAAACGCATGTTAGTTAGTATACATACATACATATATATTATTTGTATGTATATGTTACCGGCAATGTATGAAATCCGGCATTGTATAGAATTCCTAGGTATTCTATAGAATGCGTAAAATTCACCAGGTAATGTATGAAATGAATTTAATTATATACATTTCTTAGGCGTTGTATGGACTAGAAATATAAACATAAATAGGGTGAACTAACCAATTTTGGTTCAGGCGCAGATATTGGCTTACTTTATGTAATAAAATACTAAAATACTGATTATTTATCTTACTTAATACTGGCCAAATATGTTATTAAATGACTAAATAATATCTAATATTTCTGTATGTTTTTTTATTTTAATAATTTTAAATAATATACTTAATATTCGTATGAACTAATATTTTAATTTATTTATTATAACAGTAAATAAAAATTATTTCATACTTTGCCGGTAACATATACATATATTTGACACACATACAAACATACATATATACATTATATACTTTGCAAATATTCTAATATAAATCAATAATAATTATTGGGATCCGTCAGATGGGAGGAGCTTAAAAAACATGGCGCAGGTAAGGGTTTATTATTTATAATAATTGAAATTGTTTGATTTTAAAAGTCACTTAAAATGATTAGTATTGCCACAATATGTGACTGAGCCAACACAGACCCTCGAAAAAGGAATTCTGTGGAAGGTGAGCGCGTGTTTAATGCCGGCCATATAATAAAATTTGAAAAAAAACGTAAACTTTAGTGCTTATTTACAAATGTCAGATTTAAAAAATGATTTACATGAAAGAAATGGTGAAGTGAATTAATTGTAAGGCCCGATTTCTTAATGAGTTAAAATATACAGTATTATAATGTACCTACACATATTTTAAATTCACTCATTATAATTACAGATAATATCACGCAATAACATCAAATACAAACAACAAACAAATCTTCTAAATACATATGTATTTATTATTTATATTATAATAAATCAATTATATATAGGAAAAATTGTAAAATTCTTTCTTGGTGCTTACTGACCTTTCATTCATTTTATTTTTGGATGATTTAAAACATAATATTGTGATTAAATCGTAAGTTTTAGTATACCTAAACCGTAGATTCATCTGTCAGTTTTATGCTTGAGATTATTTATTTTTTCATTATTAAATTCTATTACCATAGAAACTGTACCCCCAGTCTAGTTACAAATTTTGCCCCCAGATGGTGTACGTTCATTTGACGGATCCCAATATCTATAGAAAAATAAATGAATACTTGTCATTTTGTTTTGCGAAAAACTTTTCTATATGAATTTGTTTCAGATTTTAAATCAGTTATACTTCAACTTATTATAATACAGTTTTCCATAATATCAACATTGTTTTACTTATTGCGCGTGCGAGGAACTTGTCAAACACTTCATGAGAACTGCCATTTCTTTATTAGACCTACTCTGAATGTAAATAGTTACTTATATAGATTTTATACATTTATTAATTGATAAATTTCTTAAGTTGCTGATAAAAAAAAAGTATTTAATTAAAAATTTTTTTTCTTATTAGGAAAGCACCTGTAAAAAATACTTTTACATCAAGCGTGCATATCGGCGAATCATCGATCTGTATATAGGTTCCGATAACATAGACATCCGGATCGGTCGAGCGATCTGACGCGATTGACTCCGGTCCACCACGCCGGAGTTTGGCGGGTATCGGGCAGCGCAAGCGCCATCCCGATGGCGCTATCTGTCACACGAACTCATGTAGTTACGTCAGACGCCACCGCGTGTCGCCACAATACGGGACCAGATACGCTTATCGGTGATTTAAACCAGATTTGAAAATAAATATTTTATAAAAAATTAAAACCGAAAATAACAATACTTTGTGAAATGGGCCATCAATTTTAGTATTGAGTGGGCACCAATTAATCTTTCCAACAGAGTAAAATTAAACATTCTTGACTAAACACAAATTCCAAAAAAATATTAACATAGAATACGTTTTTATTAGTTTTTTCTGCGTTCTTTCATAATTTTTATTAATATTTTTAAAGTGACATAAAACACCATAGTTTCTTGACTTCTGAACACAAACCGCGGCGATTTGGTCGCACTATCGATCAACGTTTCGCATATTGTACCTAGAAGCCAAGATCCATATCAAAATCACCACGAAAGCCTTATAACATTTCAAAAAAAGTTATGTATTTACTTTTTATATTTTTTAAGCAATATAAACTAATATAGAATGAGGTAGAAAAACGATATAACTTATAAATACAACTTTTTGTTAAATTTTATATGAAATATTCTATAGGTGTCCTGTAAGTCAGGTCCCATATGACTCCAAAAATGTATTACACCTATCCCCCGATTTACACGGCACTTGTTTTACACAATTTCGCTTTTACACGATTTATAAATTAACAATTTTCAAAAAAAACTAGTAAAACTGTTTATTCCGCTCCATATACGCCTATACAAAGTTTTGATGGCATTTTTAAATTTTTTTTATTGATAGTTTAAGAAAGTGATGATAGTGATTAAACTTATAATTAATTTTTAAGATCTTTTTTAATTTTTTGTTCCTAATGTGAAATAAATTAAATATCTACTTATATTACATTCATATGTTGTTTTATGAACTAAGAATAATTTTGAGTTTTTGTCTGACTTTTGTTTTACTTAAATAAATTACTGAATCATGCACATTTTGTTTTTTTTTTTCGTATTACACGATTTTACTTAGCAAAATCCAAGATTTCAGTTTACACGATTTTGTGTAGAACGTATCTACTGTATAAATCGGGAGATAGGTGTACATAAAAAAAATTTATATAAACTCTTAAGGATCCTTGACTTACAGGACACCTGTATAGATAAATAAGACACGTTTTAGATTAAATATTTCTGATTAATTAGTACAAATTATGTTTATATGAATCCTAATGCTTTTTAATTTTTTAATGTGTTATATTTATCTTATTAAGTAGAGAAAGTTCATATAAGATAATTAATTTATAAGTTAAACAAAACAATCTTAACACAAAACGAATACCACAAGATTAACACATCAAATCAGTGTAATTCAGATGACAGACGATGTTGTGGCCAAAGATCTTAAAACTGGATTTAATTACTGAAATTTCCTTAGGTACATTCAGGAAGCGAAAGTGTTTATTTCATTGTGGCAACTTGGGAACTCTCTCGGCTTACAGGATACGCGCACTCTTTACCCCCCCCCCCGCACGTACACCCCCCCCTCCCACCATTTACAATGAAACACAACCACAGCACCTTGCAAACGCTGTTACTACTACCTCTTAAATACGTATATACTTCATACAATTGTTTGTGAAAGGGAAAATAGGAAGGAAATATAAGGGAAGAGTTACTCTACCTTGTTTACACTCTAAATAATATATACAGAGATAAAGGATATGTACATATTTTACAATTTTGGGGTGCTGATTCCGGGTAAATCAACATTTTATAGGACAAAAATTACTAAAAATCTTAAAAATTTTATTTTCGATAAAAGTATGGTTTTTAGATAGAAAATTGTATGAAAAGTTGAAATTTTCAAACCGCAGTTCTGTACGTCAAACCGTTCTCGAGATATGGCCTCTTAAAGTTTAAGTTTTTTGAAAATTTTGGAGAAAAATGGCCATTACTTTTGAACGTGTGGTCAAATTTGATTTTTGTTGGCAGATTTGAAATCAGCGTGTCAAAATCTATATAATTACATGTATAATACGTTAAAACTCGACAAAATTTTTTTTGCTGAAAATTGAAAAAATTCAAAGGGGTATACCTTAAAAAAATGCCGAATTTTGACGAAATTTTTTTTGTCCAATTTTAAAGTGTTATACATGTTATTATATAGATTTCAACACGCTGATTTCAAATCTGTCAACAAAAATCAAATCCGACTGCACGTTCAAAAGTTACAGCCATTTTTCTCCAAAATTTTGAAAAAAACGAAAACTTTGAGAGGCCATATCTCGAGAACGTGATGAGATACAGACCTACGGTTTGAAAAATTGAACTTTTCACATCATTTTCTATAAAATAAACATACTTTTAACGAAATCTAAAACACAAAAAAATTTGGTAAAACTTCATACATCAAATTCCAATTTTTAATAGAAATATCAACACATTTACCAAAATACTAACACAAACCTACAATATTAGTACTTTTACTATATGTGATAACCATATTTACCCCCCCCCCCCCTCCCTAATACAAAGAAATAATCGAATAAAAACAAAGTAACAAACTGTATACAGATGTAAGATGTAACCTATACGTAGTAGTCATGAAACGATAAACTATGAGGGTAATGTTTTAATCGTGTACGAGGTGTAAACAGAGATACGGGAGTTACCTAGAAACTTTGCCAAGTTGAAGCAATTAAACCAAACAATCAAGACTGCGCGACTTAAGTGTATGTAAAGATGTCTTTCCAACCTGAACTACGGCTAGATACACAACTCGCTTTGTTGACTCACGTCTCTCATTATATTCACTGTATTACAATAGGTTTTCATTTAAATATGAATTAAAATTATTCTACTATGTTATATCTATACAGTGGCGGCGTGCATTTCATGGGTCAAAAAATAATTATATTTTCACAAAAATTTTGAAATGCTAATTTATGATATTTGTATACTTTTAAGGTAGTTGGTCCATCAACATTGTTTAAATTGCACAAGAATATTCCCTAGATTAATATCTGAAAAATAGCTCATTTTTATTAAAATTTACAGTCTCAAAGTTACGGAAAACGATCTCAAAGTTTATATTTTCAACATAGCTAATATGGACTAACCGTACACCAACGTAACGTTTCATTAGTTAAAAGGACCCCGCAGAATCCTTATGGGAAAGGGGTTTCGATCAAACTCTTTGAAACTTTGGATTCTGATAGTCCTTGATGAGTAGATTAAAACTGTCAATGGGCACTAAGTCCTAAAAACTCAAACTTTTAAGATATAGCCCTTTGAAGTTGGGGATCATACTCGCCTTTAATTTACAATAAAAAAATTTGTAGAACCTTAATTTTCGTACAACTTTTTGTATGTGTTCCCAAATACAACTATAATCGATTGCCACCATAAAAAAGTAAACTTTTCAATTCATTGAGAAATGACAACACTTAAATCTTATTGTTACGTTTTTTTTAATTATAAACAAATTCAATTGTTTTATAATAAAAAATTGGTTTATAATAAAAAAAAACGTAATAATAAGATTTAAGTACTGCCATAGGCTAAAGAATTTAAAAGTTGACTTTTTTATGGTGACAATCGATTATGTAAGTCTTTGGGAACACATACAAATAGTTGTGCGAAAATTAAGGTTCTACAAATTTTTTTATTGTAAATTAAAGGCGAGCATGATCCCCAACTTTAGAGGCCTATATCTTAAAAGTTTGAGTTTTTAGGACTTAGTGCCCATTGACACTTTTAATCTACTTATCAAGGACTATCAGAATCCAAAGTTTCAAAGAGTTTGACCGAAACCCCTTTCCCATAAGGATTCTGCGGAGTCCTTTAAACGAAAAGTCAGTTTTCCATAAAAAAATGACAAGTTGTTCATTTATATGAAAGAAAACAGTATACAAAAAAATAGAATTATTGACCATTCCGTTATTAAGATTTTACCAGATTTAACTACCAAACCATCACATAAATTACAGTATTGTTGACAATGTGACAACAGTGCATTCGTTTGGTTATTATAATAAAAATGCGTGAAATAATCAAATATTTTTATACAAAATATGAGTGGATAGAAGGGAATTCAAATTAATTTATACTAATTATTAGTACGCCACTGTAACATTACAATAGGTTTTCATTTAAATACAAATATGAATTAAAATTATGTTTGTAGTAAATGTTTCCCTGTACCTTTCAACGGGGAAACAATCCACTGTAAGTTTACTTTATAAGTTTGTTGTAGGTAAATGATGAACTTGTATCTACTGTTAATTAATTGTTCAGAATATTTAAACAAGATTCATTTTCAAATATAAACGCGAGCTAAAATTATGAGCAAGCGTTCAAATTATTTTGTAATTTTTATTTTAATTTTTCATCATAATATTAGCGAATTTTTCGAAGAAAAATATAGCTATTGCTATCACCATCATGACGCAACTTCGGAAAAAAAACTATATATCTTTATCAAACTTGATCTCGAGATCACGAAAATGAGGTTCGTTAAAAACTTTATGTATATATATATATATATATATATATATATATATATATATATATATATACATATGTATATCTGCCGTTTCGAGTGGACTCTCTAGCCTTCCAGGATTACTTCCGATCTTTTTGAAACTTGGTTAAAAAATTGATCTCACGAATACCTCGGTTAAGTTCGTTAGTCAGCGAAATTCCTTTATGGATTTCAAAATGGCGGCCGTTCAAAACCGAAAAAAAATCATATCTCGGGTATTAAATATCGGATAGATAATATCAAATATGTTTTGGAATCCTCTCAATAAAACAAAATTATTGTGTCTCTTGTGATTTTTCGGTATAAGGTACCGTTTGGTTGATATTTTAAAAACAAAAAAAATATTGTAGAGATTGTAAACTAAGAATGCCGAGTTCGAGTCCCGATGTGGAACTTTTTTTTTACAAGTTTTTTATTTTATTTTTTTGTTTATTATGTAGAGTAAAAAGTTAATTATCAATAAAAAATTTAAAAAATTTCAAAGCCAACTTTTTTTTACACATTTAATTATTTTTTATTTTATTTTTTTATCAAATAAAATTCGCTTACCGCGGTGGTTGCGCGGACAGAATATTTTTTAATTGTAACAGATAGAACAAGAAAATCAGTGGAGCACCCAGAAAACAATTAGGGGAAGGTTAGTTAAATATATTTTTTTTATCTATCCCCGAGAAAAAATTGTAGATCTGTAAAGATCTACTCAGATCTCGATAGATCTTCATTTTGAGACAACGTCATATTTTTTACTGGTTTTTGATCTGTGGAGACTTACAAAGATCTAGAACGGTCTATAAAGATCTAACACGATCTAGAAAGATCTACAAAGATCTCTGAAGATCATTGTAATGTTTTATCTCCATCACGTCTCCAACGATCTTTAGAGATCTTTGTAGATCTTTGTAGAACATTGTAGATCTTTGCAAGTTTCCACAGATAAAAAACCAGTGAAAAATACGATGTTATCTCAAAATGCAGATCTGTCGAGATCTGAATAGATCTCTGCAGATCTACAATTTTTCCCGGGTCATAATTATTAAATTAAATAAAATAAATTATATTGACTACCATTGTTCTGACTCCCCCCCCCCACCCCTCTATGAAATATTTTTACGCGCATTCACTTATGTATACATATATAAAATTGCGAATGTATCCCAAAATAACATCATAGGTATTCAAATGTAACTAACAACTAAATGTCACCACATCTACAAAGGCGTTCAGGCACATAAGAGTATTGCGCTATTTACTTAATAAACATAAATAACATTAAATATGTTCATATGCATCTATTATACATATATATAACGACTAACTTCACTTTGAGGTGAAAATACAACAGCATGTGGATGTCATAAAAGTTACAATTATTTAAAACAGTTTCACAATACTGCCTTTTCAATGTGTGCAAAATAATAATAACGAATTCAATAAATATTGAAACAAAAATAGCTTCTACATTAAAAAAGTGTTTTACTTTCTTATACCTATGAAATATATTGTAGTAGGTATAAGTAAGTATTGTAAAGTCGATTTTTTTCGAAATCTGGATTTTGATGAAATTATCCATTTTGACTATGTTCGCCATGTGTGTCTGTCTGTCTGTAGACGCTGTAACTCAAATACAACAAATCGTAGAAGGGTGAAATATACTTAAAATTAATTTTTGTCTGCGAAAAAAACCTTCTATTTCTAAAAACGATCTTTCAACCGGAAACAGATGTTTACTGAGATCGATTTTTGAATTTTTCGAATTACATTGAAACAGTGCAAATTAAGAGTTAAAAATTGTAGTTAATATTATTATCTATAATTTATGTTCCAATCATTTTTTCGAAAAAAAAAAACAATTTTTAAAAATAATTATCCGTTTTTAGTTACATTTCAAATGGTTCATAACAGAGAAGAAATATCTGCTATGAGTGTCATGGAACATTCTTATATGTACGTATTACTGAAATTGGACAGTTGATGTTCACCTATTAAATTCTGACCAACGTTTCAGCATGCATTACAGTGAACATAATAATTAATACAACAAATGAAGGCAAAAAAAGACACTAAGATCTTTAAACGTTTACGTATAATATTGATCATCTTATTAGAGTCAAGCTCACTAACGTGGTAGAAGTAGAATCCCGGACTATTCCGGCGCCAAAATGCATTGTTACACTTTCCGGTAGAGGCGCCACCATCGCTGTATACATACAGAAAAAAAACCACACAACTATACTATATATATAATGCGCTCTCAAACATTACAGTCGTTCTCTGCTTGATGAAATCTTGTTTTGCGAAACGCCACGCTTTCTGATAAAAATTACAAATGTGCTAGTTTTGTTCTATATGTTTTTGTTTTACTCGACTCAAGATAAAGGAAAACTTGTTGTGTGATATTTTCGACGAGGATTTGTTTTAATCAAGTTTTCTTGAGATATATATGTGTAAATTTCCAAATAGTTCTATTCATTCAATTATTTTGATTCAAAAATATAATCCATTCAAAATGTTCACCGTTGTCTAAATATTTCATAATATCTCAATTTTTAGGCCAAACTGAGTTAACAACCGTTTCTTAGGGAAAAAATCATTTTTTTCGTTTAGTTCAACTAAGAATTACCTAACGTTGATAGTTTTTAAGGTTTGAATGAGTTAGCTGCTTCATTCGCTTGGGTCAAAATGGAGTTATTTCCAGGAGCTGACTCTTTGTTTTTTGGCTTAGAATTTAATTAGTAGTGTTAGTGCACTCGTTACTGTGTTCTTTCTTGAAATAAACTAATTTTCTTGAAAACTGTTCTTATTCAATGCTTCCTTACTTTAAAAAGAAAATAATTTACAACAATTTGGGGCAAAAAGGAGTTATCTCCAGAATAAAATTGACTCTAGAATTGCGAATTTGACGAATTTCTCAATGGAATTTGACCAAAACATGTGGTCGGTGACAAATAATAATGGGACGAAGACAAAGGCGATTTAAATAGATTCTCAATTTTTTAAACAGTTTTTTTTATTTTTCCACAAACTATAAAAACTGGAGATAACTCCTTGTTGCTGCAGACCCCTCAAATATTACCACAGTAGAATCCGGATATAACGGCTCCATTTATAATGACTAACCGTTTTTAGCTTGGTTTTTGATTTGGTTTCAAAAAATTTTGTTTTTAATTTATATGTACCGACATTTAATGTTATATTTTACTTTGTTAATTATTAAAAGTAAAAAAAAGTTTAATTTAATTTTAAAATTGAAATATACAGAACAGTACATAATAGTAACATGTACTGTAACGGTTTGGGTTCTCTTTATGTTAATATTCTATTTCTCCTTTTATCGGGTAGGCAGAATAACCTATGACCAGAAACGTACAGATATAATATTAAGAAAATAAATTTAATTTTTATCAAAACTTACACGTCTAACACTATTTCATTACAATTTTACACACTATTTTGTAACAATGGATCACTTTTTATATGAACAATAATATACACTACAGAAGTTAACTTATCACTAGTTAACTTAAGTACACAGTGAACACAATAAACAATAATACTATTTTTTAACACTATTAGGTAGACACAACTATTCACTTAAACGTAATTTTCGGGGTCGCTACCACAGAGACTCAATTTCTCCTGGGCGTGAATTACAGCGCGCAGGAGGTTTTTCAGTATTTAATAAATTTGTCAATCACTGAACAATTATAAATTTTATAGTCGTACTCAAGACCCTGTGCTATCGACTGACTCATATTTAGTTTATCGGCTGTATTCTAACAAGTATTGCGTAATGTCACTGTTTACCCAAAATTGTTATAAACACCGGGATTACGCAATACTAATTGCTATCGCTTACAAATTTTCAAAATTGTAGTGTTATATATAACACTACAGTACTTATTTGCTGTAATGTCAGAGCTAGTTTTTCATTATTTTGAATAAATTACACGTAAATATATTTGTTTTATAATTTTTATAGTATTAATAGGGTTGAAGTTTCGAATAATGAGTTTTTAAAACGTCTCAATATAGCTAACTGTGCAGAATTTCAATATATAAAGCACTTTCATTTATCGTGTGTTAAAAACTCTATTTTTAATATCCAATTACTCAAAAACCATACGTCCAATATTTAAAATAAAAATTAATAAAATATATGAGTTATCCATAAAAACATACTTTTATCTATACATTGCTCTAATGATCGAATAACCTTAAAACTGATAGTATTTTTTGAATACAAATAAATCGTTACGGGTCTCAACTTACGAGACATCCCGTATTTGTGTATATTTATATACACATATACTCATGAATGGTACTATTTCGGTCATCAGAAGGAATGTACTATAATATATCGATTCCATTTACATTAATTAATTAATCCAGTTGATGTTTCAGAGAGTAACATTTATAATTTACTTTTGTTTATTTAACATATACGCGCGAGTGAATTAAAATTACGTAAGAAGGTTATGCATGCACCAAAAGCAAGTCGCCAAACTTGTGAATTATTTTCACATTCTTTGCCAAGTTGGTAGAAGATTACATTTATCAAAAACTATAACAAATGTATAACAAAAATAAATAATTTATGTTCTATTTAATTTTACAACTAACACTACCCACTTACTATACCTATATTAATGCTTAGAGCAGTGCTTCTTAAACTTTTTAACATCGTGGCCCTCTTGAAGCTCATATTTATAACTCACGCCCCCCCCCCCATATTTTTTTGAAATCCAAATGGGTTAAAAATGTTTCATTTATGAATATAATTCAAGTAAGTACATATTTTAACATTTAAACTTATTTAAAGATAGTTTATTTTTTGTTATATTCGCGGTTCTTCGCGACCCCCTTGTGAGAAGGTCACGGTCCCCTAGGGGGCGCGGTCCACCACTTTAAGAAGCCCTGGCTTAGAGAACTTAAGGATTATCATAATAATGAATTAATGTCTAATAGTTTGGCTATGCTCTTATTTCACTAATTAATTCTATGTTTATTTATAATTTAATAATTTATTTATATATTTAACAATGAATTAATACTTATAGAACGGTATAGAATAGGTATCTTGGGAGGGGGGGTCTATGGAAGATTAAAAAGTGTCTACAGTACCTATTACAGAGGTATATTGGGAATCGTTGATACATTTTTATATAATAACTAGCTGACCCGGCCACGCGTTGCTGTGGTTAACCTATACTTTAGCAACGTGTGGTGGTTATGCTATTAAATTGTAGGTTATATGAAACGTTTGGAAGTTTGACATAGCGCCATCTATTGAATACTTACTCAATCCAGTCAAAAGATGTCACCATCTATTAGAATCGTTTGGAGCTAACAGATAAAGACAAATAATTTGCAATAAAATAATATTGCGATCATAAATTGAGATGTAAGCTATCCAAAAAAATTTTATACAACCACAAGATCAAATAAAAGGGGTAAAACGTAAGATTAAACCGAGCTTATAACAAATATAAAGGAGAGAGCGTCGCTCGTCGCGACGCGCAACTTATACGGTAAGAAATAAATACGTTTATACAAATTACACAATGTGCATTAGCAAACCATGGCATGTACTACACCGACACAAAAGTGCAAATAAAGAGACGATCTCTCTGTACGTACTGCTACTACAACATCCTTTTACCTTTTCGTGTATATTTGCGAACATACGTACGTACGTATATAAGCAAAACATTGCTTGTTTGCAAATGAAACGAATAAATTAACATTAAGTTTTCCGTCTTGAATGCTCGTTTTGCACGCGAGCCGACTTGAGCCTGTACACACGGTGTTGTATAATAGGTAAATATCAATCTCATTTTGTTTTTTTTCAGAAAAAGATTTAATTTGTAGGAATTAATCTGTAATAATAATAAACCTTTTTTTTCACTAGTTAGAGTATTTGACACTATTCATAATAAAGGCCATAATGTTCTAAATAGTGTAGTATTTATTACTATATATTTTTTTACGTGAAGTAAGTCTAGAATTTTAATAATAAACTTATTTTTGAAATGTAATTTTTAACCTATTTTTCACATGATCGCAAACGCATCTAGCAGAAATGTCACTTGTATGACGTAGTTACTTTTAACTCTGCTTGTTTTCATGGCAACATGAATTTATTGGCATTTAAAATTATAATTTTGGGGGTGGTTTTCACCCCTTCAGTGGCTATTTCAGCACGTTTATGAAAGTTCCCCTTAGATTGGATTGAACTACAATAAGTGTAACAAATCTTACCAAAATTGGTGAGATAATATTCCTTTTTTAAGGAAACCCCTAATCCGATTAACACCAAAATCAATAGATTTGGAGTACTGACTGAGACAAACATTTTCCCCAAAAATAACTAAAATCGATGCATATTTTTAGTAGTTATCGTGAACGGAAGAAAATTCTACATCCAGACACACACACACAGACAAACGCACATCCGCCATGCGGAAATTAACTTTTCTTTACGTTTTGAAGTGAGTACAACAGAATCTGCTCTTATCTCGGACACGATTTTTCGACGGTATTACAATACTTCCATTTCTTTGAACATGGAAGTAAAATTACAATCTAAAATTATAAACTATATACATATTTTTTTGTACGATTTTTTTATAAGTTCCTTTCTACGTAATCACCATACACCGTGCAATTCTTCTATCGCTGTGACAGTCGAAGAAGATTTGCCAGTGGCAAAACAAACAGTACACACACACACACACACCTACACACACACATACAACATGTAAATAGTACCAACTTTGTACAATCTACATCTTAATTAGTTGTCGTGTTTATTGTGACGTCGGTGGAGGAAGTCTAACTCCCATAGTATGCCACTCATAAGCGTAATTAAAAGAACACATCGCGCAACATTCATGCGGCCATAATACAAACGTGTATGTATGTAGGATGAGGGGGGGGGAGGGGGGGGGGGTTAAAAGAAGCGGTACCTAATATTTTAAATGATTCAGTAATGGCAGTTATCAAATATCAACAAATATTTCTAATTTTGCACCTAACCTAACTTATAATAGTACCAAAGCTACTTTTTCATTATTTTGAATAAATTACACGTGGATATATTTGTTTTATAATTTTTATTGTATTTAAAAGGGTTGAAATTTCGAGTAATTAGTTTTTAAAACGTCTCTATTATAGACAATTGTGTAGAATTTCAATAAATAGAGCACATTCGGCAAGTTCTCTCATTTATCGTGTGATAAAAACTCTATTTTTAATATCCAGTTACTCAAAAACCATACGGTCAATATTTTAAATAAAAATTAGTAAAATATATGAGATAACATATCAAAATTTTAGACTTGTATCGATACATTGTTCTAATGATCGAATTACCTTAACAGTAGGTACATGTTAGTTTAAACTGATAGTATTCTTTGATACAAAATAGAAATTTTTAATCAGCAACTGTACTTAATTTTTATAAAAAAAATCGACTGCATTTTTCTCCGTGTATAAAAATATAATTTATTTTTTTTATAAATTCTGAAATCTACACAAAGGCCAGTTTTCCCTTACGTAGGACTAATTCACGTACATAAAGTTACGACTAATTTGATTATTTTCAAAGTATATATAGTTTTACTAGAGAACTAAAATGTTTAACAATTGAGTTTAAGTTTAACTTTGACGTTTATAAATTTTCAACGATGGTCACTACACCATGATAATTTTATTGATTACTCTGTTAAAAGTCAATCAGTATCAGCGCCGTAACGGGGCCCCCGAGCATACCCCCCCCCCCCCCCACAGCAACGGAAAAAAAGTTAGAATTAATAAAATGCAAAAATAGTTATAGGTACGTATCAGTAAGAAAAGTAATTAAAATTAATAGCACTAGAAAATTTTGAGGGAATTGCGAAAAAAAAGGTTTTAATTTGTTTTTTTTTGCATATCGCCCCCCCCCCCCTCACTCACACTCTGCCTCGGGCCCCCCGAATTTCTAGTTACGGCTCTGATCAGAATGTCGTGATTGTGTAAGGCGGCTATTACAGTATCAAATAAATATGTCAAAGATCTTTGACAAAGATTTGATCATATATTAAATTATAAGTAATTTCGTAGCCAAAACCGTCCACAAACACTTTTCAGTCGCCATTTTGATTTATCCGTCAAAAAACTTTGATTAAATATAAGAAACTGTCATTATCTATGATAAAAGAAATACTATGAAGGTAAATATTACGTACTTAAATATTATAAAAGTTGACATATTACACTGTCATATTTCATTTATCAAAGAAATTTTATCACATTTCTTTGATACTGTAAAAGCCACCTTATACGTATATAGTTTTAAGACCACTGTTGCAGGGAGATACATGTTGTTTATTTTTGGGGAAAATAAACTTTGAGGTATTGGTTGTACAAATTCTCGCTTTAAATAGACTACGTTCTAAGAAATTCTCTGTACGTCTTACATCAGTTAATACTGCCGAATATTTTATGTAATTTAATTAATAATGAATGCTTTGACGAATTGAATGTTTAGTTGGGAAATGGTTAAATGTTAAACATCATTGAAAACAGAAGAAAAACAAGGTGGTAAATATATTTATGTATGTAATACATTTCAAATATTTTACACATTTATACATTGTTTAAAATAAAGTATTTCGCCGATTTTCTTAATAACTACTTAACTGATTTTATTACGGTTTTCACTAACGGATAGAGTGTTTCATGAGGAAGGATTTACATAGGTATATAATGAAAATAAAATTATATAAAAAAATTATTTTTAAAGTTTTTATTAAAAATGCACTAAAAAGTAAAAAATAAATAGAACCAATAAACGCTTTATTACTTAATTTCTTAATATACGTGCCCCACGCTTTTATTGGTTAAATCATAAAAACATGAAAATTTTGTGATAGCTGAAAATTTATTTTTTACTTTTTAGTGTATTTTTAATAAAAGCTTGTTCTTAAAAACTAGCAATTTTACTATCCTAATACGTATAAGAAAGTCCTGCATCACGTCACCCCATACACACAAAAAAAACTGTATTGGAGCAAGAAAATCTTGTTTTGTATATAACGAAAACAATATTTTCTTAATATAAGAAAAGTACTCTTAATCCAACTACATTATTTCTTCGTCCAATAATGCTATAGTTGGTTTAAGAATATATTTCTTATCTTAAGAAAATATTGTTTTCGTTATATATAAAATAAGGTTTGCTTGGCTCAAGTAAATCTTTCTACCTGTGTACGACAGCATTTTATAATCTGACAGACTAAATTTAAAAAAAAAACTAGCTGTCGGATCCAATTTTACCCGGGGATATAAAATTAAACTATATAACGTATAATGCTGTGGGGTGCGATCCTTTAGGTCCACACAATCAACTTCCCAACATGGTATGACTTACAATACTTGAATACTGATTACTTATTGTTTCCATAATTAATATTACTATGTTATAGTTTGTAAATATTTTTTTTTTTTTAATATGTATATGAAAAATTTTAATGGAATTTATCAGAAATAAAACTCACCCTTTGTATTATGAATATTAGTTTTCTAATATCCTAATAATGTCAATAATATAATGCACATTTTTAGAAAAACTAATCTGACAGTTTGAATTTTGAATTGTGTTGTTTCCAAGGCAACATGAATTATTAGATGTATTTATTAGTATGAAATTCAAATTTTGATGGTGGTTTTCATCCCTTTAATGGCTGTTTGGACCCATATAAAAAATAAATACTGAAATACACGTTTCATTATTTGTATTGTATAGTATTTATTTTAAGTTCCGACTAAATTCGACCAAGAAAAAAAATAAAAATGAAAAAAAACACCATTTCCTTTCTTTCAGATCATATTCACGTCAAGACGCTTCGATTAGCACCCCAACGAAGTCAATAGCATTTTTTGTTCGCGAGATTTCGTCCCGGAAAAAAATGACACGTACGTACGTACGTACGTACATACACACACACACACACACACACACACACAGACATTTTTCTAAAAATAGTGTCAATATACTCTAATGCCCTTGAAACATGAAAATATGTTAAAATTTTTGATTTCGATTTTCGGACCAATTACAATAACTCCCTATTGGGAAGTTAAAAAACACATTTTTTATTTAAAACAAAATCGACTCTTGCGTCTCATTCTTTACACCATACACAAACGTCAATAACTCAACGCGCGGTGGCAATCAACTGATTGAGATTCCTGTTAAAGATAAACAAGCGAACATAATTAAACAATCAAATTCTGCCGCCAGTTTGTTTAATTGGAATAATCCACCCTCGATTGCACAAACTTTCTTCCGCCTTCAACCCCCCCCCCCCCCCACCCCCGTCCTACATACAGCCATCAACTTCTGCTCTGTATATAGAGAACGTAAAGGTGGCACAGCCACACGAGTTTGTATTTTAATTAAGTAATAACATTTCATTCCACAATATTGCTTGTTGTGGCAAAGACTTTCGACGTAAGACAACGTCGGTTGTTCTCTATTGCATATGCATAAACTTACAATTGTGAATTTCGTTTTAGAACAACACCAACTTTGATTAACTACGTAGTTAATTTTAATTAATATTTTATTTTTTTATTAAAAGTATGAAACAATATTTAAATATTTTGATACAACATCTGTTAGGGGTGAATTGTTTTTCTGAAGTTTAATAATCAAAAGATACGGTAGATTTTTGTATCAATTTTTATTTCCATGTTCGAAGAAATGGAAGTATTGTAATACCGTCGAAAAAAATAGTCCAAATATTTATTACAAAATAAAATAAATTCCAAATTAATCCCTGACTTATGGGACACCTGTTGAATTAAATAAGACAACGCCTAAGGGGACTATTACACTATCAAATAAATATGTCAAAGATCTTTGACAAAGATTTGATCAAATATAAGAGACTGTCATTATTTATGATCAAATAAATTTTATCACATTTAACATAGGCGGATATTACACTATCAAAGAAATTTGGTAAAATTTATTTGATCAAAGAAATATGATAATTATTTGATAGGGTAATAGCCGCCTAAAATACACTCTTAATATTTTTGATTAATTAGTACAAATATGTATATATGTTTATAAAAATCTTAATGCTTTTTAATTTTTACTTCCATGTTCGAAGAAATGGAAGTATTGTAATACCGTTGAAAAATCGTGTCCGAGATAAGAGCAGATATTGTACTAACATCAAAAAGTAAAGAAAATTTGATTTCTGCATGGCGGCTGTGCGTGTGTGTGTCTGGATGTATAATTTTATTTCGTTCACGATAACTACTGTAAATATGCACCGATTTGAATTCTTTTTGGGGAAAATGTTTGTCTCAATGAGTACTCTAGACCTATTGATTTTGATGTTAATCGGATTAGGGGTTTCGTAAAAATTCGAAATTTTGTACCAGTTATCGTCTAAAAAGTGAGTATAATCTCACTAATTTTGATAAGACTTGGTACACTTGTAGTTCAATTAAATCTAAAGGCACTTATTTAAAAACGTGCCGAAATAGCCACTGAAAGGATGAAAACCACTCTCAAAATTTTAATTTTATATACTAATAAATTCATGTTGCAATGGAAACATGCGCAGTTAAATTCAAATGTCCAACTGACATTAGAATATTAGAAAACTAATTTTTATAATAATACAAAGGTCAGTTTTATTTTAAAAATTATTGTAAAAGATATTATAGAACATGGAAGTCATGTATGGTTCTCCATACCGATATTTTAATTTGATATTCTTATCGTTTTTGATGTTACGTAAAGCCATACAGACAATAGTTTTTTGCATTAAAATACCTATACATAAAAATCTGAATTTATTTGTATATACAAAATTTCTAACTGAACTTCTGGCAAAGTATTTTTTACTTTACAGAATTTCTAAGTGGATTTTTATTGCAAAATACTCATCAACACTAACAATTCACCTTAAGCAAACTGTTTTTTATGTTGGTGCAAAAATAACTTCATTAATTGAGCCAGGCATATATAGGTTAAATATTTGAAATATACATACACGAAAACTAAATTTCTAATTAAATAAAACATCGATTAGAAATTTAATTTAGCACATTTTTTAACGTAAGAGTCAGCCAAGTTAGGAAACCTAAAATATATTATAAGATATATAGAAAAAAATTATTTTAAGTTTATCTAGTCGCTGTTTGTACCAAGAAGTCGATTTGATTATAAAAATTACTGAATTTTTTTGTCTACATAATTTGTTATTTCAGTAAAAACTGACCTGACCTAGTTATTTAAAATTATGTATGTGACTAACAAAATTATATGTTTTCTTTATTAAATGTAACGCAAAAAACAGGTTGCGTTGAACACTTGTATCGCGACAAACACGTTGAAGAAGGTGTCCACGATGACGGACACAAAACACACGTGAAACTCTATGACGCGGTCAGGCGCCTCCATCGAGAGAAAACTAGTCAACATGTCGTAATTGACACCAGTATATATGGACGTCACTGGCGCACCCACAAAAATAAATTCGGGGAGCGTTTTTTTTATTTTTTATTATAATTGTATAATCTTTTTATACTCTTTTTATAATCTTTTTTGTACCACAATTATGTATACTGGCACATGGGGGGGGGGGGATTCTAACACCTGACCCCTTTTTGGATGCACCACTGATATATTACACTAGTTTGATCTAGAAGTACGTTTTCGGGAGCACGAAAACAGCGAAATATGTCTCACTTTGAAAAATTTATATTTCCGAAAGTAATAATGATAGAGCAATAAATAAAGAAGCAATATATTGCTTATACAATCCTATTTACAATAAAACTAGTTTATCCCCCCCCCCCCCAAGAACGAACCCTTAAAAACAGTAACATAAAAAAAGTTAAGCTAGAATTTTGTACTAGCCGACAATATTTTCTACATTAACCTTTAGAGGGGCATGATTTCAGGGGGTATTTCGCCCTCAGAAAACTGGTATCTTATATCATTGATTGATTATAGGCTAAGTGTCGATGACGGAGTGAGCCAATATATTGTCTTTTCGGCCCGAAAGGGAACAGCCCGTGTTAAAAATTTCAAATTCGAGAAAATATTATTTTAAATAGTACATAAAATGCATTTTCCGACGCTAAAGCCAAATCTAATGTCAAAAATACAGTAAATCGAAAATCAACCCCTATAATAGGGTAAAAACTACCCTTTTGCCACGCGTGTACAATTCGCAAATATACGTTTTCGATGTATTTTAATCTAAAAACAAAAATTGAAGACTTTCTGGTGCGCCAAAATATTGGTTTTCCGACCCTTTAGAGGTCAGAAGAACGTAAAAGCGTAACTATAAGGAACTGTAAAAATGACAAAACACGCTTTCTATATTAATTAGTTGCGGCACAGTTCCTTTTGTACCCCCATTTTTCCCTTATTTTATTTTTTGTATTTTTAATAATGAAAAAAAAATACATTTTTTTCAAAAATTTGGGTTTAAAAACTAAAAACCCCATAAAATACACTGTCTCTTGATACCATAGGGGCCTCAAATCTTAGAGTAGCAATAAAATGATGAAAAAAAATTAAACAATATTTTTTTAAACTAAAATTAATTTCAATTTCAACGCTTACCTATAATTACCTTCAAAAATTTGGGTTTAAAAAATAAAAACACCATAAAATACACTGTCTCCTGATACCATAGGGGCCTCAAATCTTAGAGTAGCAATAAAATGATGAATTAAACAATATTTTTTTAGACTAAAATTAATTTCAATTTCAACGCCTACCTATATAATTTATATTACAATATAAATCATACAGTGATAGATTTAAAAAATAAAATAATCACGGTTATACGTTCTTAAGAAGGTGTGCTTGTTGACGGACATGCCGCAACACGTGGAGAATGTCGCCGGCGACACTACTGCCAACATCTAGGTAATAAATATACCTACTACGCGCTCGGCCCAGATCGGTTTCACTTGTTGTGACAATTATTTTGATTTATTTATTCATTAAATAGATTCTCATCGGCATTGACAAACTATCTCTAGTTTAAATCAATGTGTCATAGGTAATCACACATTGCAAATGTACGTCATTAATTATATCGTATTGTATTAAGTACACTGAAAAATTTAATGTTAATTTTGAAAAACATGTTAACGGAAGGACGAAATTTCATTCTGTGAAAAATTAATCGGTAACGTAGTAATATTTCATACCAACAGTATCAACAATTACTATACCGTGTGTGAAAATAATTATTAAACTTAAATAATTATTTTAACAAGTTATTAGATTGAACACCCGACATGGTAAAATTTAAAAGAACGTCTACTACAATTCAATATACTTACTGTATAGCAGTTTTTATGACGGCGATAGGCCAGATATGAAAAGTAATATAGAAACATAGTAAAATTATAGAGAATGTACGTGAAATTTTCATATGCAAGAAATTAAATTAAAGAATAGCGTATGTTACTTTTTCAGAGTAAATAAATTACTATGTTAAAATTTACCAGTGAGTTGTAATTTTTCATTTACTTCATTTTAAATTCTACCGACTTTTCTGTTAATTTTTTTGAGAAGTTGATTCTGACGGCTCCATGTCTCTGGCACCCCCTTTTTTGAAATTCCAATTTTATTATATGCAGTTCGTTTGTGCTTCGTTTGTGCAGGAAATCCTTTCGTTTGTGCTTTAACCCTTTAGGAGATATTCAAAAAAATCAAATGGGGGGCCGTAGACATGCGAGCCCACCCTTTTTGGAAATTCGAATTTTAATATATGTAATTCGTTTGTGCTTCGTTTGTGCACGTTTGTGCAGAAATTGTCATCGTTTGTGCTTTAACCCTTTAGGTGGTATTCACAAATTTTTAATTCAAATAAAATAAATATCAACACTATCGAAGTGACACCTAAAGGGTTAAAGCGTAAACAGAGCTTCTAGTTAGATAAATAAGAAACACAAGACGTATAATTTTTTTCGAAAACTAATATTGAGAATTTAATCATGTTTATAACGCATTAACAGTTTTTTTACGAATAGCTCCTAAAGGGTTAAAGCATAAACGAATATAATTTTAGCACAAACGTGCACAAACGAAGCAGAAACGAACTGCACATTCAAAAACTTAAATTTCAAAAAATAGGGTGCCAGAGACATATTTTCAGTATTTTTAAATATAAATAACATGTAAAGGGTTAAAGCACAAACGATGAAAATTTCTGCACAAACGTGCACAAACGAAGTACAAACGAATTACATATATTAAAATTCGAATTTCCAAAAAGGGGGGGCTCGCATGTCTACGGCCCCTCATTTGATTTTTTTGAATATCTCCTAAAGGGTTAAAGCACAAACGAAAGAATTTCCTGCACAAACGTGCACAAACGAAGCACAAACGAACTACATATAATAAATTTCGATTTTCGAAAAAGGGGGGGCTCGTATGTCTACGGCCCCCCATTTGATTTTTTTGAATATCTCCTAAAGGGTTAAAGCACAAACGAAAGGATTTCCTGCACAAACGTGCACAAACGAAGCACAAACGAACTGCATATAATAAAATTCGAATTTCAAAAAAGGGGGTGCCAGAGACATGGAGCTGATTCTGACCTCAGGTGCACAGCATTTTCTGTTAACTTTTAAAAAAATATTCTCTCCGTGTATATGTTATGAAGCCGCGGGTAACATCTAGTATCAAAATAAATTTTACAATATTTCTTTATTTTTTTAGTTTTTATTTTGTTTCATTAATTGCCAACATTCTTACGAAATTTATTTACAATAAGTATGAATGAAACACATAAATTTAATTGATTTATGTATTCCTTGACAATGTTTGATATTTGTTATACGTTCAAGAGATGTTTACTCTTGACATAAAAACCACAATACAAATGCTACATTAAATTTCACTTTGTTAATTTAATATATGTCCATTATAATTAGATTATTTTGTAAAAATAAATTTAAATACCATGATTTTTTTAAGACCATGTAAAATAATTTTAATATATTAAATTCAAACACTTTCTATAGGGGTCATTTTGTTATGAATTTGGTTTAAATTTTAGAGCAGGACCCCATTCCCGAGTTCACTCGAGAATATGTCGATACGAGTTTTTCGTTCGAGATTTTAAATCTGGCATGCCCAGGAGCAGTCGAGATTTTTCATTCGACATTTCTATAGAAAAAAAGTCGCATCGAGGTTCGAGAATACGGTATAATTTACACAATCGAGATTCTAGTAAATAACTTAGTGACTTTTAGTTTTAGTTTAGTAATATCAAATGAGAAAAAGTCGAACGAACTCGAGGAGCCCAGTATTAAGGTTGTTGTTCACTAAAATCGATCACTACAGAATTTGTTAAAATTGTAATATTGTGTTAAGTAAGCTTGTTCGCATTTGTAAAAAAAATTTCAGGTCAGTTTACCATTTCGTTTATTAATTATAAACGTGCAAAGTTGGCCTCTTATACATTGCAAGCATAGGGATCAACTTGGAATTCGATATTCATTTAATTCGTGTATTAAAACTAAACGTCAGATTTTAACCAAAAACGGATATGTTATAGATTGGTAATTAAGGAATGTGTATATAAAATTTTAGAATGATTTACCATCTCCTTAAATAATTATTAATTTTTAACTTTGATAAATTCCCGAACACATGACGTAAATATACGATATGGCAACAGCGCATTCGGCGCGATCTTTGAAATATAAAAACGTGGTATTGAAAACTGACGCGTGTTGTAAATATCAAGTGATTATTGATTACATTTAATGTTTTTATTTATAGTAATAATAGTTACTATTGTTATTATAATTATTACTATTGTCAGCAACAGTAATAATTATAATATTGTTAAAAATGAATCTTCTATTCTTGTCTAATATTATAAATTGTTGCCAGATCTATTTGTTCTTTTTTACCGACATATCAAAACTCTGTAGTTCATGCTAAATTTCGCTAGATGCCACGACTTTCAGTGAACAACAACCTTAAAAGCTACTTTACTAATAGATTAATATCCGGTATTATAAAGGAGTTAGCAAGCACTCTCAAATGAGGTATCAAACTTATATGACAGTTCTGTTGGAGTCTTTTAACAGATATTTTGATTGGTTTTTACCGTTTTTAATCGAGGTTAGTAAATACACTTTACATACCTTTGTTTTTACTTCCTATGTATAAAACCATCTGTCAAAAACTCTAAGAAAACTGTCATATAAGTTTAATACCGCATTTGAGAGAGTGCTTATAAACTAGTAAATTTTCCTAGCTCCTTTTTTGATACCAGATATAAGTAATTCAGGTGACTTCCCCTCTTTTCCCCCTCCCAAATCCTAAATACGCCGTTCATGAAGTCTCGCCAGTATCAGAATACATATTTTCGTTTTTAAAAACCAAATTTATTATACCCACTGACGTATATAATTCTAAAAACTAAAAAATTAAAATAAAAGAATTTATTTTCAGTCTCGAAATATTCACAAAATAAAAAGGATGATAAATTTAAAATGAAATAATTAAAAGTTCTTTCCGAGATATGAAAAAGAAAATAGAACAACAGGTGACACATTTTAAATTATAGACCGTGAAATTATGACAAAGCAGGTGCAAATTCTTTGTTTTTTTGTTTATATCTGAAATATTTACAACTAATTGTGAAGGAATTTTAATGAGACAATAAAAAACACATATCTTTTAAGTAATTGCAAATTCGACCTTCGTTTTAATTTACTTATACACATTTGTAAATTTCAAACGCATTATATTAATTTCATAAATATCTTAGCCGTGTTTTCAAAGTGATATATATTTTAAGTTACAAGCTAGTGTGAAATATGGGATGCGTTTTCTTCAAACAACTGATTTTTTAAATAGTTTCAAGCAATAAATCGTTCATGTATCGTTCATTTGTTTATTTCTTTATAAATAATAATAAAAAAGGGTTCGAATCGTTTTTAAATTATACTATAGTAGACGCGTCCAATCTATAAATAATATTTAAGGGGTTAGGTGTAGACAGAGACATGAAAAAATGACAATTTTAAATAATTTTTTTGCCAGTAAATTATTTTATTTTATAAAAGTAAAAACGTAGCATCATTAAATAAGGTTTCGACTTGACTTGACAGAAATTTTAGAAAAAAAAATTAATAATTTTAAAAGTAATGGCTGTTTGTGTTGATCCAGTTCCAACCGAAGCTCCTTGCGGTGACCATCACTTATCCTTGGAGATTCATCCAAATTCAATCGGACAAAAAAAATAGTTTTATTAATAGATAATCTAGTGCCTGATCGAAGCTTTTTTTTTTCTTTCTTAAATTAACAAAATGGCAGCCTCAGGAAACTTTTTTCAAGATTTTCGGGAAAAAAACCAACAGTTAATTGTTTATAACAAATCGAAATTAAAAAAAAAAATCCTTCGATCAGGCACTAGTTTTTCATGTTTTCAAAAAGCTGTATAAATTTCATTAAAATCTACCGAGCGGTTTTCGAGCTACAGTGGTCACCAGTTCAAAAAACATAGTTTTGAGAAAAACGCATTTAAAGTTTTACACTCAATTTACGTAAAGTAATATACGTATTATTTAATTACTTACACCGAGTCAACTATTCCTGGGCCATAAAATAGTTCTTCAGCCGTTGTAGCAGCTTCCAAAAATGCAATAAACAAAAATCGATTTCATGAAAATCCTGAGTACACCTAACCCCTTAAAGAAAAAGTAACTAAGCGAAAGAATGAAACGGCTCATATAAAGTATAAATCTAAATTAATTGTTATGCATTTAGATGGGCAGAGGGGGGGGGGGGATCGCCCTTCTCAGCGTTTGTTTATTAAGTAAGTTATGATTTTTTTTTCATATAGTTTAATCAAATCTTTAAGTTGATATTTATATGACAATTGTGTATTAGATTTCATTTAAAATATGTTTATTGTATAGAAAATGACGTGAAAAGTTTAAATTTTCAAACCGCAAGTCTGTATCTCTAACCGTTCTCGAGATATGACCTCTCAAAATTTGAATATAGAAAGATGGTCATAACTTTTATACCGTTAATCGGAATTGATTTTAGTTAACAGATTTGAAATCAGCCGGGCCTGTGTAGAAGTATTAAATATATTTGAATCAAAATGAACATTTGTAACATGTATAAAAGCTTTGTCAAGTGTAGAAAATAACTTCCGTCAGTTCACAAAAAAAAATACATTTACACGAAATAACTAGGTGTATTAAATATCGTGTATGTTAAATTAAAGCGACAATTTAAAACATTCAATATTTTCTTAATAATAAAAATCTAGGTTAAAATAATAAAAAAATAAATGAAATAACAGTTCTGATCTATTTGCAAATATATGTTATACATATAGGACATTATATTCGGACATCAATGGCGCACACAATTTTTTTCTTAGGAGTTAGACCCCCCCCCAATTTTGTTATTATTAATTTAACAATTATGATAAATAATAATTTAAAATTAAAAGAATATATTCAATTAGGAAAAAAAGTTGAAAAACACCCTATTTTTTTCTGGGTGCACCATTGTTTAACATACTTACAATTAGTTTTTATAAAGAAATATTTAGGGCAAAGAAGGTATAATTATATTATGTACTATATTGTCTACAACAAAAAATGTTGGATGATTTATCATAATGTTTACTTGAAACAGTTTTTAGTACAGTCGAAATTCGTTATAACGACATTGAGGGGTCATATTTAGTGAATACAATACCGGTATCCCGAAATACCGAAAACCGGGATACCGGTCAATTTTCTCCTGTATTACGATACCGGTATTGGGTCGAATTATACCGGTATTTCGGTATATTTTCGGTATTTAAAAAAAATTAAAACATACAAATTAAGAATTTTAAAACGAGTACATCTGATAACTGCCAACAATCTGTTAAATATAACCAAACTTTTTTTTGATAATATATTTATATTATTAATATTATACATGCACCTAGATCATATTTCGGAAAAATATGTTATACATCATTGCAGTAACGGCCTCGCTCAGAATTAAATGTACAACTTTTTAGATTTTAGAGCTAATTATTTTATATGCCTTCTAAAATTAGTTTGCAACAAACAATTGCGCGCCTATTTTAAAAATTATAGTTCATTTTAATTAATTTTAAATTATTTAAATCTTTGATAACAATTTATCCAGGTACATAAGTATGTTTGGGGTTAAAGCACTGATTTGGTATTATTGTATGGTTTTATTTGTATATTTAACGAAAAAAATTGATAAATTTGAATTTTAAATGTCCGTTGACGCATGCGCACAACCTGTTTCGGTTGTTAGGAAATATTCAATTTTAGCCATCATGTTTGACTTATAATCAGTCCAGTCATGTCAATGGATTTAAAGCTATAATATACATAATTCATAATAAATATATGAAATATTTATTATTTTTAATTTTTGCCTTAAATAATTCACGATACGTGTAGTAACGGATTTAAGGGGCTTTAGCTCTCCACTCAAAAATTATGGTTCCCCCCAGTTCTACTTACAATTCCTGGATTTATCCATGAATAGGTGTAATAACAAAATTGAATGTTCTATGTATACTTTAATAATATATCTATGTATGCATAACAAAACTTTATCGAAAAAAATAATATTCTTCAGTATTTTAAAAATATACCAATGGCAACTTACAACAATATCGAAATTATTTTTTTAATGAAGGTATAAGAAAAATATTAAAATTCAATATTAATTAAATTAATTATTTTTTTATCAAAGTCGTTGTGAACTGTTTAAATTCAATATTGTATAGGTACATAAAGATTTTATAATATCATACAAATGAAGGTATTTAAAAAAATCAATTTCTACAAAGTTGTCTGATATTTATGAAATTTTCTACACATGTATAATTTCTTCTTAATGACTTTCACTTTAAAATAAACTACAATATTTTTTTATTTATAAAATTTTATAATATTTACATTTATTTTCAACAGAATTAAACTTTATTATTATACTTATTTAATTGTTTTTATTTTTTTATTAATAAAAAATGCAAATGTAACTTTATATACCTATTTATTTTTTACATTTATTATAATTGTATATATGTAGATATATTATCTTTAATTTTTTTTAAATACCGGTATTAATACCGGTATCCCGGTTTTGACATAAAAAAATACCGTAATACCGGTATTACGATTTTGGTCCGGTATTGTATTCACTAGTCATATTAAGTCGTAAAAACCGATAGTCGTAAAAAACGGTAAAAATGCAATTATGGGATTCAGTAGGTCTTTTATTTTGAATCGTTAAAATCGATATGTTGTATTAACCGATGTCGTATAAATCGGATTCGACTGTACTTATAAATACTACATAGTTAGGTTAGAACAAAGTACAAATCTATAATTTAAAATATCGAAAAATCACTTTAAAACTTTGTTTTTTATTCAAATTGGAAAAAAAACTTCAAAAACGTGAATTAATATTTTCTTTATAATTTTTCTTTTCAAATTATAATACAAGATGAAAAAAATATGCATAGTTTTTTATGTATCTAATTTTTTCAATAAGTATTGAGACCGTCAAATTAGCATGCGACACTGGTGGTCATTTTACAAACTATTCAAAATGGCCGCTTCACGGACAAATATCAATGTTGACGTATTGAAAAATTCAGTAAATTACTGTTTTAATTTGTATAAACAGTAATATCAACCCCGTGTTGTGGAAAAAATGGAATTTACGGTCGGATATAGAAAAGCAAGCTTATTTTCATCATGTTTTGTATAACATAAAAATTTTACCTTCAATTCGAACATAAAATAAAATCTCCACAATATTGAATTAAATAGATGTTTTTAGAGTTTTTACATATTTATAATCATATTTTAGGTACGTTTTATTTAATATACCTGATATTATTTTGTGTAATAATATAATAATCAACACATTTCCGATGATTGATATCACTTCTCTCGTGTAATTTGTGAGAAATACTTAATGACGTTTTGTCCGTGATTGCGGTCATATTTGTTTCGGCACACTAGCGCCACCGTTCCCGCGGTGTTATTTTTCTTCGTCAATAACAGATTTTTGAAAAATTCATAACCCCTTACTGAAAAAATTCACGAGTTATACTCTATATGGGTACACTATATTATAAAATACTGATCCAATTGAAAAATGGTCACAATCATAAACCAGGTGATTTGGCATAAAATACCCCATATATACAATATAATAATTACATTTCAAATAAATCACTCCACTTAAAAAAAATAATGTACATGTAATCCAAACCGACAGAGAAAATAAATAACTAATACAACTTCTTAGAAATATATTACATGCAATAAAAATTATTTTCAACAAAAATAAATATTATTCTTGAATATACAATAATGTAAGAATTTATATATCAGAACAATTAACCTCATTGGCAAACCATTAACCATTGGTTATCATGGACCCAGTAAGCATATTTATGTCATCGATGTAATTTTATTACATGTGTAAAATACATACACACACACACACAAACACATGGGCAGTGCAAAATCAACAATTTCTTTAATCTTTGTCAACGTTAACAGGTTTGTAGACCAAAGTTAAAAATATCTTGACAGGTAAAATATGTGTGTTAATTCTACGTGAACAATAAACTATACTCAGCAGCGGTTCTTTAACTACGGTCCGCGGGCTTTGGGGGTCCGAGAAACATGTTTGACATAAAAAAAGTACTTTTACAATACTATTTTATTTAGGCGGCTATTACACTATCAAACAAATGTGATAAAATTTCTTTGATCAAAGAAATATGACAGTGTAATATGTCAACTTTTATAATATTTACGTAATATTTACCTTCATAATATTTCTTTTATCATAGCTAATGGCAGTTTCTTATATTTAATCAAAGTTTCTTAACGGATAAATCAAAATGGAGACTGAAAAGTGTTCGTGGACGATTTCGGCTACGAAATTACTTATAATTTAATATATCATCAAATCTTTGTCAAAGATCTTTGACATATTTATTTGATAGTGTAATAGCCGCCTTACCGATGATTAATTATTAAACGATCTTTCTTTTTTCTGTCAGGGGAGTGGGGGGGGGGGGTGAAAAATATTTTTTTAAAAGGGGTCCTTAGACCAATTAAGTTTGACAACCGCTGAGCTTGGGGGCCGAGAAACATGTTTGACTTAAATAAAAGTACTTTTATAATAAAATTCTATTTATCCGTGCTTCATAAGTATTTAATGATCTTCCTTTTTTCTGTCAGGTGAGTTGGAGGGGGGGGGGTGAAAAATAATTGTTCAAAAAGGGGTTCTAGATTACATAAGTTTGAGAACGGCTGAGCTAAAGGAATAATAGAATTCGCAAGGAAATGACGATTGGAAAAATAATTCTGTATAAATATTTTTTGTTACCTTTTCACTGCTAAACCGCTAAACCGATTTTGATGCAATTTGGCAAGGAGATAGCTTGCATCCTAAGGACATGGGCTACTTTATATCCCGAAAAATGTATTAATTATATGTAATTTAAATTAATTTTGTAAAAAAATGGGTATGTGACATTTTTTACATGTGATCTGTTTTTATTATCGGCTAGAACAGAAATCTGTATTACCTAACCTTCTTCTACATCATTTGACAGCATGACTACATCTTATTATATATCGTCGCTTATCTAATAACACCGCTCAAGTCGAAAATAAGCGGTTTTTACTTTTTAATGTCATTGGATAGAGCTACTCATTGCGCGTCGATCTACCAATCACATTCTAGACGTTTCGGACAGTAATAGATACCAGAATTAAAAAAATAGTGACAGCACGCAAGTCGGTAGCCTATATAAAACATACACGGGTTTTTCGCTCTCCTGTAAAGTTGGTCAAAACGACTTGAGAGGTGTTGTTAGATAAGCGACGATATTAGACGCGAACACAAAGTCGTTGGTAACAGGTATACTACCTATATAAGACACAAAAATAAAATTGGCAAAAATACAAAACACTTTGATTTTCACAGGTTCATCTGTGACACAAATGTTATTTAAAATTGATATTATTAGATATCGATAAGTACATAAAATATGTTAATTAAATGTTTTAAAATATACATTTTATTATAAACATATCAAATAATTCGTCGCTTTGCTGAAATAATCACATTACAACAGTTTTTTTTTTTTATATTAAAATTGTATCAATTTATCATTCTTTAATTTAAAAACTTGTATAAGAAAAAAATTAGAATGAATCAAATACGTAATTGGCAGTGGCGTACGATATTTTATAAATAATATATTTAGGACTTTTATAAAAAAATAATAATAAAAAAAAATCCAAAATTCACAAAAGTAAACATCCGTTTCCGGTATAAAAATAGGAGGACTACATCTACAGTATAAAAAAAAATCACATTCACCATTTTGGCTGCAGAGCGTTCACAGACAGACAGACACATAGACGTCATTTAAGTAATGACCTATATTTATCAGTGTGAATATTTTTTACACCACCCAACTAGTGAAAGTGAAATTTTCGATATGGTAAATTCAGTGATATCATTTATAAAGTATTTTTTATATTTAAAATATATGTTTTCAATACGAAACAAAATTTTCACCGTGATAAGAACATTGTTAGTAATAATATACATTTATCAATAAGATAAACGTGTATATATCCATATTGGTAAAAAATTATCATATTAATAAACAACCTCTATCGGAACCAAATCGATCACGGATTTTTTACATTGATCACAATTTTTTAACACATAGACAAATTATTTTATTTTATGTGAAAATTTAACTAACTATTCTTGTATAAGTTTTAACTACGCCACTGTCTATTTCTAGGTAAAACACGCCGTGAATAAATATCGCAAAATAACGATGATAGGAAGTCTAGTGACGACCGATACCTAATTTAAGATTTTGCACCAGGATCTGATCATTTTATGTCATTTTAAACAAGTTTATGTCAAATTTATCGTCAGTTCGAACGTAAACCTGTAAATAGAATTGAGCCCACATCAAAGACAAACTATAATGATTTTATTTTTATGTGTACAGATATATAACGCCGTTTAGTTACGCACCCAAAACGTTTAAACTTTGTACTATATGGATCATTATTATTAATGAGATATAAAACTTAGATCATTGCATGTCTAATACGTGAATCCTTTTTAGTTATTATATTCAAGGAGAAATGCACATATCGCACCCCCCCCCCCCCCCAAAAAAAAGTGTCGCAACTCAAAAAATGTAGTTTTGAGGAAATAAGAATACATGAAATTATAACAATTTAGGTGAATCAAAAATTGTAAAGGTAGTATAGGAAAAGGACTGATACACAGTATTTAATTTAAAATATTTCAGTATTCCTGTGATGTTTGAAAGATAGTAACTATTAAAACGTTTAGTGATTAAGTATTTAAAAAATAAAATAAAAAATGTGACATTTTTTTTAGAATATGCTAGTTTTGACGGTAGGTACACGAAGTACATTAATGACAATTTTTAGTAGAAATATATAGTAATTTAGAATCATTCTACTTTATCTCAAATATGACATTATTTTGAGTTGTGACACTTTTTTGCGGGAGTCCATATGGTTTGGAAGGAATGAAAAAAATCACTTGCATGCATTGATTAGCATTTTTATCGATATAATAATTCATGACCCTTATAGGAGGGGCAGGGCCGGCCGAACGGCCAGGCGACCCAGGCAACAGCCTGGGGCGCCAATTTCGTGGGGGCGTCAATTGTCATGAACTGATTTTTTATGTTCTGTTCTAGGGCTCCAAATTTAAGCTTTACATATTTTTTTAATACTAATTTTGTTTTTTTCTGCAAAATAATTCATTTTACTTAATAAAATATATGCTTAATATCAAAAATAGTTTACGAAATTTCCAATGTTTATGTGTGACGTTTCTGAACAACTGGAATAATAGTAAGTGTCAAATAAAAACTGCATTATCGACATGCACAGTGACGGCTTTAGGGGGGTTAGGGCGATCGCTCGGGGCGCCAGGCCAAGAGGGGCGGCGGAAGTTTGAAATCCAATAATATTCTTCTTCAGCAATTAAAAGTGTGTAATCGCAAGGGAGCGTAAAATTTATAATAGATATACTAGTTAAAACAATAGGTATTCTTCTGATGCACGACCGCGCCGCAAAAAAATGCGAATTAAATTCCTTTTTTTGTAATTATCTTTACTGTTATAATATATATGTATTATGTATGTATCATTCCACCATTATATTTTTTTTTCAGTGATAATACATAAATATGCAGACAACATTGATTACTCAACTCTACATTTTTTAATCATTAATTTTAATAAATATTTTTTTTCAAATTATCACTGATTTTTTTCGTCCGTCAGACTTTTTTTTGCTGTTCGCCATTTGGGGGGGGGGGGGTCAAAAAAAATCTCGCCTGGGGCGCCAGAATCGCAAAGGCCGGCTCTGAGGAGGGGAGGGGATTCGAAAATTAGATCCCACGATAGGTTGTGGGAGCCTTGCAATAACCCACAGCTTTCTGATACCAGATTTTGGAAATATTCTATTGATTTCTTTTAAATTACGATATTTTCTAATTGTATAAAATTTTATAAAATTCCATTTTTGATTAATTTTTATATCTTGCATGTACAAAATCTGCTAGTTAACAAGCTAAACAAGCACTCTCAAATGAGGTATTCATTTGTTGATAGTATCTATAGAATTGCTATGGTATTTAGAGCAGTATTGTAACACAGTTGGCGACTTTGGCCGTACAAAGTAATTTTTATAATATCGCCACTGTTTTAAAACCGTCGTTGGTGTTTATATACAACACGTGCGTGAAACTTGTCAAAATCTTCATGAAACTAGAAGAGAATTATCATATAAATTTGATACCTCATTTGAGAGTGCTTACTAGCTCTTTTATACCGGACGATAGATATTATAATATCAAAATAAAGCTTCATTTAGAATTTAGATACTTTTGTTCGTACCGGATTAAAAATAATGCGGAAATATGTATAGTGTAATTATACATATAAATAATTATACCACCCAGTATGATTGAGTCTTAGCAATCATTTTGGTGTTCATGTAACAAGAACAATTGCACGGATGGTTTGAGAGAACCTCATTACACATACTTGCTCGTACAGGGCCGGACTGATACAAATTACTGAGGGGGAATATATGCATATAAACAATCAAAAATAAATAATGTATGTATTTGATGCTGTTTTGTAATATTATCTGTAATAAATCTAATGAGTGGCATAAAAAATGTATGTATACATTATAATATTCTGTATTTTAACTACACTGTCTTGTCATACCAATATTATTTTTTTTAAACTAAAAAAGTGCTAAAGAATACATCAACATGTAACTAAAATTTATATTTCTAACCCAACTATTTCATGTGAATGTGGATAAGGTTCCAGAAAACTTACATTTGGAAGTGATTGATCTACAATCAAATCTTGAGTTGAAATCAATATTTGAAACATACGACAAAATCGAATTTTACAAAAAGTTTATTACAGTAGAAAAATTCCCGCAGCTGAGAAATTTTGCAATGACATTGGTCAGTGTTTTTGGAACAACATACCGGAATGAGTCCTTGTTTTCTTTGATGAAAAGAATTAAATCTCAAGATAGAAATCAATTAACTGATAAACACTTAACTGACCAATTACGCCGCGTTGCTACAACAAATTTGGAAATCAATATTAACAAACTTGCAAATTCTATGGAAAAACAAGTGCCTCGTTAATTTTTTATAAATAAAGTTTTTGAATAGGAAAAAAGAGAGTAAAAATTGATTGCGGCCCCCGACTTATTGGGTTTTGAAAAATTTGACCCTTTTACACTTTTGGACGAAGGAATAACGTAGTTGGATTAAGAGTATGTTTCTTATATTAAGAAAATATTGTTTTCGTTATATACAAAACAACGTTTTCATGGTCCAATACAGTTTTTTTTGTGTGTGCCCATATGTAATTTGAGATTTTGATGGAAATATCCATTTTGACTTTTACTGAATTTATTTTGATTAATTCAACATGCCTGTGTGTCTGTCTAAGATCGCTAATGACGATTTTGACATTAGTTTAACGAAAATGATAGATAAAATCACAGATGAAACCTAATTTGAGTTTGCATTTTCGTCGCTAAAAACGGTTAGTTGTTATAAACAGTGTCGTTACATACGGATTCTACTGCACATGTAGAAAGGTTTACTTGAACCAAGTAAGCCTTGTCTTAAACCAACTATAGTATTCTTAGATAGTTGGATTAAGAGTATTTTTCTTATATTAAGAAAATATTATTTTCGTTATATACAAAACAAGGTTTTCTTGGTCCAATACAGTTTTTTTTTCTGTGTATACTTTTTTTTATATTTCTCACTTGCATATTTTAGTGACCGCTATAGGCCCGTCCGTCTCTGTACAAACATGTTGTTTTGTCGTATGTATGTATTGTGACGTTGTTACACATGCATACATAGAGTGATCATCGGTCACTGTCCGCGACGAGAGCTCCGTGACAGTAGGAGAGCGTTCAACCGCTGCTGCGCTCCATTTGTCTGTTACACGCTGCACTCCTGCTGCACCAATTGTTTATCCGATGACACAAGCTCTGTTGCTCATACATGATGCATATCAACAATGTCATGATACTTTGTGGCACTTTATTTTTTCATTGAGCAAATTTTTTTTTCGAACACTCATAAAAAGTTTAGAGTAAAGTCGGTATGTATGGAACACCATTCATGTTTTAGGTAAGAAAACTGTGATAATATTATTTAAGGTAGTTGGTCCGTAAACATGTTTTCGTCAGATTTTGTTTAAATTGCACAGGAATATTCCCTAGATTAATATCTGAAAAATAGCCCATTTTTATTAAAATTGACCATCTCAAAGTCATGAAAAACGATCTCAAAGTTTATATTTTTAACACAGCTTATATGGACTAACCGTACACTAACGTAACGTTTTATTAGATAAAATTTAAACGTAGCGTCAGATTTTCATAAAAAACTGACATGTTGAATATTTATATGAAAGAAAACAGTATACAAAAAATTGGAATTATTGACCATCTCGTTATTAAGATTTAACCAGATTTAACTACCAAACCATCACATAAATTACAGTATTGTTGACAATGTGGCAACAACGTATTCATTTGATTATAGTAAAAAATACACGAAATAATGAAATAATTTTTTACAAAATATGATAAGTGGATTGAAGGGAATTATAATCGATTTCATTAATTATTAATATATTCTGTGGTAGTTTAGATGATAAAATATAATCATTTGACAAGTAGTTAATAGTAGATAATGTACAGCGTTGCCATGATCATTTCTCTAAATTAAAAATATGTACTCATGGCCTAATGTGATCACATTAAGATGAACCAACTACCTTAAAATCAGCACTTATCATTTCATAGGACAGAGAATTTAATATTTAACGAGATCTAGCAGGCAAAAATAGAAATCTTAAATTAAAACAAAATAAAAAATCAGCCTCTTAAAAAATGGCCACAGTGGTCCATATTACACGCTTGTTACCGTAATACAGGATTATCTTAATGTCAAATTATTACCATCAGGAAGTTAGCGAGGACTTGTGAAAAACAACAAAAATTTTTAGCTCAAAAAATTGCTGCAACTCTAAAAAAATTTAAACAAAAGTTATTAACTAAACAAAAAAAAAATAATTGTTATATGGTATTTTTCAAAAACTAATCGTTTTTTGTAATAATTTGTATGGTCAATCAATTGCTCCCTAATTGCTCCAAAATCCTCTCTACTTAGTTTTTCAAAATAATCAATATTTATAAGTCAAAATTTAAATTTAAATTTCTCACTTTAATTGTTGTAAAACTGCATTAATAAGTATGCAATATGGCAATGTTTTGTATAGGTCAAAAAATTGCTCCTTAATCGCTCCTCATGTATCTGAAATTGCTCCAACTCTAAATAAATTTAAACAAAAGTTATTAACTAAACAAAAAAAAAATAATTGTTATATGGTATTTTTCAAAAACTAATCGTTTTTTGTAATAATTTTTATGGTCAATAAATTGCTCCCTAATTGCTCCAAAATCCTCTCTACTTAGTTTTTCAAAATTATCAATATTTTTAAGTCAAAATTTAAATTTAAATTTCTCACTTTAATTATATTAGGTGGTCAAAACATTTGTTTTTTAAATTTATTTGGTTGTTTTTATTTCAAACTTATATGTTGTCATAGTAAATAAATAGCAGTGGCGTAGCAAAGAGTACGCGGGCAGAACCTCCGTAATAGGCACCCCATTTAGTGTGAGCACCATCATGAACATTTGTACTAAAAAAGGGATTTTTGCGGAAGTGAATAGTTGTGAAGTACTGGATGATTAATATACTTTTCATACTATTTGTCTCTCCACAATTCTGGTTAATTATTACACTTATAGCAGTAGAATACCCCATAGTCCATAATATCCGCAACCACATGCATTAAAAAAAATTGCTATCGCCGAGGCAATAATTATTACGTGGATTAAAAGCACTGTACATACGGCCAACCCATATACCTACATTTTTAAACAGCAATATAATTAATTTAAACAATTTAATACAATAATACTTTCGTTAACATAAATAATCAAAAATGACAAATTTCATTAAACTGCCCTCAATAATATACCGGTACTCCAAACACTGTCATGTCAAATAAAGCAGTTATTTAGAGGTGTAAGCTTAGATACATATTAATGTTGTCTTTATAAAATGTAAAATGGAGCAACAAAAGGAGGTGTCCATATTACCCAGCTGGTTCATATATACCGACTTTACTCTATTTAAAGAAAATATTGTCTCAAATAGAGAATTAAATGGTTTCATCCGATTTTAAAGAGAAACTTAGTTAGATTAATATTATACTCATTGAAAATTAGAAAAAGGAGGGGGCGTGGGATAGAATGCAGTGTTCACTGTTGCCAAAACTACTTTATTTGAAAATTGATACGCCGATGACTCGTAGAGCGATATGGTAACAAACAATGTTAGGTACACAGGTAGAAAGGTTTACTTGAGCCAAGTATATAACGAAAACAATATTTTCTTAAGATAAGAAATATATTCTTAAACCAACTATAGTATTCTTGGACGAAGAAATAATGTAGTTGGATTAAGAGTACTTTTCTTATATTAAGAAAATATTGTTTTCGTTATTACAAAACAAGATTTTCTTGGTCCAATACAGTTATTTTTGTGTGTAATGTATAGTCCTATATCTTTCCTCATCTAAGTTTTTAAAGATTTTTATTTATGATTCTTCTGCAAAGACACCTTTTTCCTACATTCAATAAACTCTAATTATCCTATATTGAATAAAAGTACAGTAAGAAATATAAGAATATATCGTAGTATAAACTGCACAAAAGCGAACGGAATCAATTCAAGCGCAGCAGTAATTTACATGCATCGATTTCTACAACACAGTTCAGATTGAACATATCTCACACCTGTGCGCGTTGCCGCTGCCGATCCAGTTGTACAAAGAATGACTGTAAATTTCAGACTGTTATTACCTCCCCGGGGGATTTTTGTATTTACCTACGACAAAGAATGAATTCCGTATGTATGATTATCAACATTCTGATAGAAAATATTTTGCAACCAATTTATTCCCATCTATGTATACGGTTTTGCTATATTAATTTTAAAATAGCTCTCTGCACTGAGATGAAGTTAGGTTAGGTAAATAATACAGTTGTCTGTTATGATAGTCGATAAAAACATGTTTTTAGTTTAGCATTTGTACGATAGATGTCACTAAACTAACCTAATAACCTATCACACATACACACAAAAAAAACTATATTGGACCAAGAAAATCTTGTTTTGTATAGGTACAACGAAAACAATATTTTCTTAATATAAGAAAAGTACTCTTTATCTAACTACATTATTTCTTCGTCCAAGAATACCATAGTTGGTTTAAGAAATTTTTTATCTTAAGAAAATATTTTTTTCGTTATATACAAAACAAGGTTTACTTGGCTCAAGTAAACCTTTCTACTTGTGTACAAATGTCACATTTCAGGATGCAAGTTATCTACCTGCCAAATTTCAGCAAGATCGGTTCAGCGGTTTAGCTGTGAAAAGGTAACGCAAACATACAGACAGACAGACATACTATTTTATGCATTTTTAATATTAATATGGATTGAGTTTTGACAAAAATGTCTTCTATTTATGTTTTTTGAAACATTAACGTAGAAAAGATCCTAAAAATTAGCATAAAACTTATTTACTAGAGATATTCAATATAAAAAAAAACCGGTTTGACACGAGACTTTCTTATACGTATTTATGCAATTTTGACGGTAAATAAGTGAATAGAACTCTATAATATATAAAAAAAAGAATGTTCGTTTATATATGTATGTGGCTTACAAACTCAGGAATCTCTGAACCGATTTTAATGCGGTTTTCACCAATAGTAAGATAATTTTTCTGTACATATTCGCAGTTATTAATATTTTATGAAAACCTAAGATTTAACATCAAAAAAATTTTAAAAATAAATCTTTATCAAATCGTGTTTTATTTCCATGATGCATAAGCCAAACTTATATAGTCCCATTTATAAAAAAAACATGTCGTAACCCTCAATACTTCAACCCTTAAATACACTAGCATAAAATTATCAATTTAAAAAAAAAACACAAAAGCTATAGAAAAGAAAAAAGTACTAAAAAAATTAGGATGATTTCGTTACCAATTACAATAAATAACTACCACCTATCCTATTTGATTAACGTGATTTTACTAAACCATATCAAATGATGCGTTAAAACACAATACTGTTTGAGCTCTACCCCCCCCCCCCCCGTCCCCCTACAAACATGCATTATGTGTAAGCATGTATGTATATATATATACATGAAAGTACATACAACATGCACCAATCAATGTACCTGTGTAATACCGCAATAATACTCGAATTATTTAGCGTAAACTAATAGGATATTGTTGTCTATGTATACAGCAAGGATGATCAAAGGATACAGCCCTCATTGTACATAGATGTACAGAATTTGATTATGTATAAGTGCATTACATATAACAATCAATTGAACACAAGTGCAATATATAGATGGACAATAATGTATATTCCGAAATACCAGGAATTTAACAAAGATCTATCGAGAACTAAAGTCCATTGTTTTCAATTTAAATTTAAAAGGATTTAATTATGTAGTTAATAAATAACAGTATTAAGAGAGTTATTATTAAAATGAAACACAGTTCAAAATTAAATTTTTTTATTGCTCCCTTGCCGAGAAGAGAGAAAAACTATTCCTTATTTTTTTTAAATAAAATTTGAGAGCATCTATTCGCAGCGTGCGCGATGACAGCGCCAAGTAACGGGTAGACTTTAGTAGCAACTTGGGTGGACTTTGACGTACTAACAAACAAATAATTTCAATAAAATATCGTAATATATACATTTTAGACGATTATTTATGACTATTGGCTATGTGCACGAAGTCTATTAGCGCCGTTAGCGGGTAATAGAGAAGGATTGAATAGATTCAACTCTCTTTTTATCATTGTTTAATATGTTTAATACCGTGAAATTTTTAATTAAACAAATATAATTTAACTTAGCTGTTTGCATATAATATAAATAGTATAGCATAAAAGGTACGTGAAAATTATTTGGGTATCTTTTTCTCTTTAATTATGACGTATAATAGAGAAATAATTAATTCGTTTACATTGACAGCATAACCTCAAATTTTGGCGCCGATAATTTTACAATATTGTTCACCACGAACACTCGCATCGACATTATTTCTAACTCCACTCCCTTGCACATAGTCTATAGTGGGGTTAACCATGTTGACCTTTCTATTTTCAGTTAAAATCGAGTCTATTAAAAATGACAGTTAGTCCACCCAAAGTGTTATTTTTTGCCACGTTGTGCGCTGTGATCGATTTCGTTTCCCCCACTACCTACTTTGCACCCAGCGTACATTTTTTTAGAAAAAATTTAGCAAAAACATTTCAAAGCTCGTTCTTTTCTTTTTAAAATAAGTTGTCATTTATTCTGTATGATTTTTTTTTATCACGTTATCAGCTGTCACATAAAAAGTTACTCATTTGACTTAAAACTCTCACTCTCCTGAAATAATGATCGCACAATAAAGATATGGGTATCATTAGAAAGCTGAAAGTATTATCTTCAGTATATGATTAAAATACAGTTCAAATTAAAAAGAAAATATCGCTCCTTTCCCGAGAAGAGTTAGAAAAACTTTTCCTTATAAATTTGATAGTGCAAAATTTTTTTTAGAAAAAAATTTAGCATAAACATTTCAAAGCTTGTTCTTTCCTTTTAAAAACAAGTTGTAATTTATTTCTGTATGATTTTTTTTGACCACGTTATCAGCTATCAAAGGAAAATGTACATTTTTTATTTAAGCTCTCATATTTCCCGAAATAATAATCGCACAATAAATATCAGGTATCATTAGAAAGCTGAAAATAAAACTTATTTAAAATTATCGCTCTCTTACCGAAAAAAGAGAAAAACTATACCTAATTTTTTAATGAAATTTGAGAGCATCTATAGAGTGCAAAATTTTTTTTTACAAAAAATTTAGCAAAAACATTTCAAAGTTCGTTCTTTCCTCTTTCAAATACGTTGTCAAATATTTCTGTATGATTTTTTTACCGTGTTATCAGCTATCAAAGAAAAAGTTACATTTTCAACTCAAAACTTTCATATCTCCTGAAATAATGATCGCACAATAAAGATCAGGGTATCATTAGAAAGCTGAAAGTATTATATTTAATATAAAGAATAAAACAAAGTTCAAATTAAAAAAAATATCGCTCCTTTACTGAAAAGAGAGAAAAACTATTCCTTATGTTTTTTTATAAAATTTGAGAGCATCTATAGAGTGAAAAAAAATTAGCAAAAACATTTCAAAGCTCGTTCTTTCCTCTTTCAAATACGTTGTCAAATATTTCTGTATGATTTTTTTTACCGTGTTATCAGCTATCAAAGAAAAAGTTACATTTTCAACTCAAAACTTTCATATCTCCTGAAATAATGATCGCACAAAAAAGATCGAGGTATAATAATAAAAAACTTTATTTAAAAAAAATAATAGTATATTATTTTTTGTAAATTTAATATAAGTACTATGTAATGGAACTTTCTTTTATTTGTTAGAACAAAGTAATTTTAAATATATGTAAAAAAAATTCAATTTATGATGCTTTTACGATTTATTACCGAAAAATTACTTATTTACAGCATCCTTTTCCTATCAACACTGTATTACATTTTTTTTCGTAAATTATCCTTTTATTAAATTGAATTTATTATATTTTTTTTTTAGCACAAAAATTTCATGATTAGTACAAAATTTTTAGAGTGATTGAAAAATAAAATTGCGTTTTTTACAAATCGCTATTTTTGTTTTTTTCTAATTTTTCACAGAATTTTTAAATGTAAAGGTATTTTAATTTTTTATCTATCTTAAAGTACAACTCAAGACGAAAAAATGAGCCCCCTAAAAGTTAAAAAAACCGAAAATTTCTACGATCAATTATTCGATTGAAAAAATTTCATTTTTTTCGAAAAACGTTAATATTTCAGGAAATATTTAACTTTGTAATTCCGGACAGCTCGGTAAAATTAAACGACTTCAAAATATACATTTCATGAAAATTTCAAGTATTTTGACAATTTTTTCGACATGAAAAACTCGAAAATTAAAAAAAATGGTTTTTCGCTATTATCTCGGAAAATTTGAGGTTATGTTGTAAATTGGTTTGAAGCAAAATTGTAGATTTATTTATTATCTATAACTTTACTGCAGACCATTTTTCGATAGGAATTCATACTTCGCCGAAAATCGCAAAAAAACATTTTCAACCCTTAAAAACCACCCCCCTTCGAAACTGCTTCATGTACAAGGGTGCATTTTTTTCTTCTCTTTGTTATCATTATTAGCAACGATTCCCACTATCGCCAGCCTGTAGAGAATTTTTCTGGTTTTTAGTCTCAAAAAGTCGGATTGGCACTGGACTACAAAAAAGATCGAGGGATAATTAGAAAGCTGAAAGTATTATCTTCAATAATATAAAGAATAAAACACATTTGTTTTTAACAAAGACCGATCCCGATCGCCAAGACGGAGAGCATCAACCGTGTAGCAGTATCGCGCAGAGAAAGAGTGTAACCTATCACTAGAACACTGCCAATAACACCTGAGACATTTGGATGCATGCGCCTGTCTCTCATTCTTTGTTCTAAAATTAGAGAAATGTGTTCTCAGAGGGATTTACGCACGCAAACAGGACCGACTTAAATTAAACTATACGGCCAAAAACTATAATCGGTTTCCGATTAATGTAAGAACTACCTTTAAAGGTATTTCTATATAGGAGAGCAACAATATGATAGAAAAAAGAGAATTTAACCGACAGTCAATTGAGTTATTTTTTTGGGGATGGGTGGGGGGGGGGAGGTGATTTTAAATAGAAAAATTAAAAATTAATTTTATTTGTCAACAATATTTGGATTTTTTTTAAATATGTGTAAGCCCCACCCTGATAAGTGAAACTTTTTTTTGCAAAGTAAATAAATAAAACTAGTACAGTAAAAATCTGTACTTTTTTTAACACAAAAATTCCTTCATCGACGAAAATTAGTACATACGTGGTTTTATACCTAAACTTTAAGAAACCGTTGAGTGTAGTCGACTAAGGGTTGCAGAGGTAGTTTGGTAAGGGGTGAAAAGGGTCAAAATGTGTTTTTTCATTAATAACATCAAGATGGCTTATTTTATTGAAAAATATTTCAGATGTTTTTTCTAGTTGTATTGAATTTATCTTTTTCGTCATATTTTCAACAAGAATTGAGAACTTGAAGAAATAAAAAGTCAGGAAGTAACGGGTTAAATTAAACCCTTTGTAGCCTCATGTGACATTTCTGTAACAAACCTCAATAATCCCGCTAATATACGTACTAAATATATTGTAATATGTGTAACACTACTGTAACATACCACTCAATAACTTAGTATTAAGTAAAATTCACAGATGGCATAACCTATTGACTTACGTATTATTACGTAACTATTGGCAGTAAGGCAGGACCAGATTGGCTATTGGCCGATTTGGGTAGAAAAAAGAATACGTTGTAAGTTTCCCCAGTGTACTGGCGTTTCACAAACAATTTGCGAAAAATGCGGTGTAGCATTATGCTACAATAAACAAAATAATTGTTTCAAATCCTGCCATACCACATAAATGTTTTTTTACGATTAACTCACAGTAATGTCACTCCCAAAAAAGTAAAATAAATAATTAATAATAAATATTTTTTAACTTCTGAAAAATACGTGTTTTTTATATGCCTAAACTTGTCTCATTATCAACATTATTTAAATTTTTAAGATCTTGAGCTACAAAAGGTTCAGACAGATATTTTAGAGAGAAAATAATTAACTAACAAGGAAACCTTTTCAGGTCGAAAATTCGTATCGAGTTTAAACTTTGTATATAGTTAGAGGAGGTTAAAGTATGTAAGAAAAAAATTATCACAGCTGCGGTAAAACGGTATAAGGGGGTGAAACACCCCTATGAAAATGTGCAAAATAATCATATTTTTTCAAATAACTCTGAAACTAATGAAAATTTTAAAAAATCCATAATACAAAATTTTCATGATTTTTTATGCTCTTTCAAATGGCGACAGTCAAAATTCGAAAAAAATAAACCGTTAACCCCCACCTCCCACCCACTTAATTTTTTTTAAATTTTGACAACCGCCATTCGAAAGAGCATAAAAAATCATGAAAATTTGTATTATGGATTTTTTTAAATTTTCATTAGTTTCAGAATTATTTGAAAAAATATGATTATTTTGCACATTTTCATAAGGGTGTTTCACCCACTTAAACCGTTTTACCGCAGCTGTGATATTTTTTTTTTCTTACTCACTTTAACCTCCTCTAACTATATACAAAGTTTAAACTCGATACGAATTTTCGACCTGAAAGAAGATGTTGAAATAGTTCGTGCCGCCCCTGTATGTTAGCTAGCTGGCCCCCGTTCACCAGACACACTAAAAGCGTTTTACGATATTTACTTTTCAAGTTTCTCAAGGTGTTGTTCCTCTCTGTGATACAATTGTGTTTATTTGTGGTGCCAACAATTGGCGTCTGTTTATAATTTATTGATATTAATAGAATTTTTAAATGGATTTCACGCCGATACAAAGGAATGTTAAAAATGTATCATTTGTTTATGGTAAACAGAAACAGTAATTTGTCCAAGTTGGCTACGGAATAATACATTATCGTTGTATTTTGAAAAAATAAATAAAACTCGCATATAGTTTATATGGCATCTTTAGAAATGTGATTTAATCATATAACTTATGTATTAGTCAACAATTAAGAGCAAGAGGAATTTTGGAATTTTTTGTACAGATAATTAGTTAATCAAAAAAGTTATTCCGATTTAATTTTTTGTTTTTATCTTATTGGGGAGACTGACCTGATTATAAAAAGTGTAAGATGCCAATCGGAACCTTAGTCGGATATTGTTTAAACTGTGAAAAGGCCCTACAAAATAAAAAAAATGTTTTTTTAATCAGCTTTAGGTCTTTTCACATAAAAAAGTAACTATAACTCAACTCCTTTATTTGTTATAAATTTTTAAAAGTTCAATCATGAAAATATATACTTCAAAATTAATTTTTGCATACTTTATAATATTGTAGATATGAAACAATGTATAAGTATTTAATATAAACAATTATCATAACTTCAAGGTAATAATAATAAATAATGTTAAAGCAGCGATTCTCAACCTGTGAGGCGTCCCTCCTAAACTGAATGGGGGGCGCGAGCATATCAAGAAAAATTTGTCAAGACATACACCAGTGTATGCCATAAGGGTTCCGTATATACTACGTGGACTGTTTAGAGCAATTTACAGGTGCATATTTGAGTTAAAAATAAATATAAAAAATAGGATCATATTCTATTAATTCAGATCTAAATTTTGACACCCCACAAGCCTAGATATGAAACTAAAAAAAATTCCATGACGCCCATTTCTATTTTTCAAAATTTGAAATGATATTGTTGATTTTAGTATTTGTCGTTACTAGTATTATAAAAACCCCATTACCAATTTTTTTTCAGATTTTTTGAGTCAGTATTTACCGAGCTAGAGAGGGGTGGACAAATTTTTGTTTACTTGAAGCCCCCTGTAGGTGCCATTTTTGATTTATAAAAAAAATAAAAAATACTGTCATATTCTACTCATTGAGATCTACATTTCGACACCCCACATGCCCAGATAAAAAAATAAAAATAAAAAAATGTATGACACCCCTCCCTTTTTCTCCAAAATTTGAAATGATATTGGTGACTTTAGTATTTGTCATTGGTAGTCTCAACAAAGCCTTATTACCTAATTTTTTTCAGATTTTTCGAGCCAGTAGTTACCGACTTAGAGGGGGGGGGACAATTTTTTTTTTGCTTGGAGCCCCCATTTTTGATTTATAAAAAAAATAAAAAATACTGTCATATTCTACTCACTGAGATCTACATTTTGACATCCCACACGACTTGGAATAAATTTTTTTTGGTTTTTTGAATTTGCTTTAAAGCCCCCTGTAGGCGCCATTTTTGATTTATAAAAAAATAAGAATAAGGATCAAATTACACTAGCTTGGTTACACATTTTGATGTGCCACTTGCCTTGGTATAAAAAAAAATATTTTTTTTGGGTGTCTTTAGCTTCTTAGCACCCCCCCTAAAAAAATATTTTTCGAAAATATTTGTACATATTTTACTAGAGGGTGTTATTTTACATATTCTGTCAAAATTTCAAGGTTCTAGCTTATATAGTTTACGAGCTATTGAGCTTAGAGTGATTAGGACGGACGGACGGACGGACGGACGGACGACAAAGTGAGATTAATAGGGTTTCTTCGGAACCCTAAAAATGAGAAAAAATAATATTAAAACATTTTTATTTTAATTTACTGAAAGAAAAGCTATAAAATACATTCGGACATAATAAAAAATAAAAACTAATTAGCTGAGATCTATTTTTCAGAAAAAATTATTGTATGAGGTGGGGGGATGAGAATTGTGATTGAAAATAGGGTCACAAATACTAAAAAGTTGAGAAACGCGGGATTAAAGGATAATTTAAAAAAAAAATGAAATTTTCAAACGGTTATAACTCCGTAAAAAAATATGAAATTTAAATGATTTAGGGCTCATTTGAAACCTTGCATTCTCTAGTTTTTTAAATTGAAAACTAAAAAAAATGTTCTATCCCTTACCGATCCTAGAAGATTTTTTTTAAATAAAATTTGAGAGCATTTACAAGTGCATTTTTTTTGACTCAAAGAAAAAAGTTACACTTTTGACTTTGAACTTTCATATTTCCCGAAATAATAATCGCACAAAAAAGATTGGGGCCTCGCTGGTAAGCTTAAATTATAATCTTCAAAATGAGTTCATTCAATTTTATATAAAAAAAATATTTGATCCCATAATTTTTGTTTTATCAAAAACAGCGAAATTCTAAAAAATGACATATTTTTTATATTATCACTAAATATTCTATATTCATTTATATTACTTAGAAAAACAATAAGAATCCACACCACGTGTCAAAACATTAAAAAAGCAAAAAGCATTTCCTGTAAAACGCACAAATCATCATCTAAGTTGTTGTTTCAATTATATTGCATTTCTACAAATTAGACTGCATAATAATCATCATAAGTCATAGAGATCACGGCCTTATTTATAGATCAAACTAAGTAGGTGAGCAGTATTAATTACTATAACTGTTGTCGGAAATAACGAACGCCACTGCACTTAGCATATCACAACATAAAATAATGCATTGCCGTTGAGTAGCTATCGAAAATTCTGCGAAATGCCGTAAATTTCTTCACATCCCAGTTGATTTATCTTAAAGTCACCGATGATGCGCTGAGTTAATTTGTAAGTCATCTTTGAAATCTGTACAGGGGCGTACCTAATTGGATTTTTTAAATAGTATACTTATAAGTGCGATTTAGATATTTATTAGTCCGGTTTGTGAATTATGATGCAGGTAGAATTAATAAAAAAATGGTCAAATAATATTTATATAAATTATTTTACCTTTTTTTCCAAAGTAATGGAGTTTGCCTATATTCGCAGCGTGCGCGATGACAGCGCCAACTAGCGGTTGCAACTAGGTTGGACTTTGACATATTAACAAACAAATGATTTTAATAAAATATCGTAATATATACATTTTATACGATTATTTATGTCTATAGGCTATATGTACTAGCGGGCAATAGAGAAGGATTGAACGGATTGAACTCCCTTTTTATTATTGTTTAATACCGCGAATTTTTTTAATAAACAAATATCATTTGATTTAGCTGTGTGCGTTGTATAATAAAAATAGCATACCATAAAAGGTACGTGAAAATTATTTATTTTGGGTATTTTTCTCTTTAATTATGACGTATAATAATAAAATAATTCATTCATTTACAATGACAGCTTAACCTCAAACTATAACGCCGATGATTTTACAATGGTGCTCACCACGAGCATTCGCATCGACATTATTTCTAACTCCATCCACTTGCACATAGTCTATAGTGTATATAGTTAACCATGTTGACCTTTCTATTTTCAGTTAAAAACGAGCCTATTAAAAATGACGGTTAGTTCACCAAAAGTGTTATTTTTGGCCACGTCGTGCGCTGCGATCGATTTCGTTTTCCCTACCTACGAGTGTTTCAAAGCCTACTTTTCTGGCAGTTATCAAAATATCATTCTCTAAAATTTAAACATATATTTGATATTTATTTTAATAAGTTACGCTCCTGATCACGCCCTAATTTAAATGAAAATGACAATTGGCAGCCATTCAAGTGTACATCATACAAAGTAGTTGCATTTACACAGGATATATTCTTGCTTCCAATCATCTGTCATTGATAACGATTTGTTATACTCAAATTAGTTTATGTATGACTAATATAAAAAAAAGTTGATATTGAAGAAATGTGCTTGCTGTTAATAAAAAATAATGACAGAACGAATTTATTGGTGCACTTTATTGTTACGTATTAAAGAGTTGTTACTAGATGACATTCGAATTATATAATTAATTTATAACATCGTCACCTCGGAGCAAGAATGGCACAACTCAAAAATTCTAAGTTTTGGGAAATCACGTTTTTAAAAATACATATATAATTGAATGTTACTTTATTTTGATGATTTAGAAAAGTATTAGTGAATCCAACTTTTACACGCTTAATAGTACTAACGTTTTAGCAAATTTACCTATATTTTACCATCCTACCACCCTTTAAAGTCCTTAAAGGCTTTGACTTGTGACAGTTTTTTATTAAAATTTTTGATCAAATTTTGCTCCCTGGTGGCCACACATGGAATTAACGGTTGTGAAACTCTTGCATAAAAATTAGGGTGTGTCATTTTTGAGCAACTTTTTTTTTCAACTAAAATACAGGCTAAAAATTTTCTAGAAGGTGAAAAAAGAAGCCTCTAAAAATTTGAGCTCTTAATATTAACATCAAGTGGTGCCTGTTCCTAACTTTCCATTTCCCATTTAAATAACATGAAAAAAAAATTATTATTTTTTCTTATTTTTGTAGCTTGACATTTAAGCATTGTAAAAATGATCTGAAAAGTTATTTTAGTAGGAAATTGAACGCTCTACAAAAAAGTTCCGATTTATTTTTTTTACAGAGTGAGCCGTTCTGAAGATATTCAAACTTAAAGTTACAAATGTATGAAATTATGACTTTTATTGATAGTAAATAAAATAAAACGCAAAAAAAATTGAGATGTAAGTATTATTGTTTTTCTATACGAAAATAATTATTTTTTCTTGAAAATAATTTTTAAGATATAAAAAAAGTCCTCAGTATTAGTTTAATAAAATAAAAGTCATAATTTCATACATTTGTAACTTTAAGTTTGAATATCTTCAGAACGGCTCACTCTGTAAAAAAAATAAATCGGAACTTTTTTGTAGAGCGTTCAATTTCCTACTAAAATAACTTAAGAACTTAATAACTTAAGAAAAAATAATAATTTTTTTTTCATGTTATTTAAATGGGAAATGGAAAGTTAGGAACAGGCACCACTTGATGTTAATATTAAGAGCTCAAATTTTTAGAGGCTTCTTTTTTCACCTTCTAGAAAATTTTTAGCTTGTTTTTTAGTTGAAAAAAAAAGTTGCTCAAAAATGACACACCCTAATAAAAATGTATACCACTTCTAATGAGTTTAGTATAAATTCGATATTTTTTGAGTTGCGCCACTCTAGCTCCGAGGCGACGATATATGTACGAATTTATAAGATTATTGTCTTCACATTTTTTTTGTTTGATTTGAGCTACATATGATCTAATTAGTTAATAAACTATTTAAAGTAGTTAAGTGATAGCAAATTATTTCAACTGTTTTTTACCCTTTCTACCAACTTTAGGCAGAATACAGTTAACCCTGGACGGGTAGACGTTCGTAATAATTAGGTACGACTACATTTACACAACGCCCTCTACAGGGAAATCAAGACGGGGTGGGGAGCCGAGCGGGAAGATATGCCTCGTTTAATAGTTCGTCTTCAACCTCTGCCAAGGACAGGTGTCAGTGTTTGCTATTTTTCTAGAGAGAGCCATAGATCGACAAGTCACATCGTATCTTTCACGAAGGTCTACTCTCTTACGTTAATTTTAGTCGAAATATGTACGTAAAAGGATATGCTGTGAATGTGAAAAAGATCTCATTCGTCTCAATGCTTGATCCAATGATACTTTCTTTCGTTTGTCGATTCGCTGTAAACTTATATTACTAAGCTTATATTTTAATCTTTCGTATTTCGGTATTTTTGTAAATACATAAATCAAAAGATTTTAAAAGCAAAACTTTTTTTTGCCATAAATTTATTAGAAAACCAAAAATTATATAGTAGTAGTCAATTTTACGAACGTCTACTCTTGCCGGCTTAAGTTTGACGTCTACCCGTCCAGGGTTAAGGTAAGCCCAATTTTTGTATTAAAAAAAATATAAAAAGCTACATTATTTTGATGATATATTTACCTACAGTTACTGAATGAATTTATGATTTTGAAAAGAGTTTCATACAATATTTTTCTAGTTATTTACAAAACTTGTACTCACTCTTGTTTTTTTTTTTTGTTAAATTGTATTTCTTTGTCTCTATCATTTTTCGTGTGCACGTTATGGATCATAGTTAGCGTATGAACATTATAAAACTACCAAATGGACACAAAAGCCTGCGCGTCAATCAGCGCGCGCGCCACGCTTCACGCTCTGTGTGCACACATCGCGCGACGCCTCTGTCTACGATACAGGTAATTTCTCTACCGCGCGAGTTATTAACATGTGCCCGAGAGCGTTACGTATACGTACGTACGTGTACATATGTAGATGTATTTATAACGTGATGACGATGACGATAACTAATATGAAAGCTGTCGGAGGTAATGTTCTGATATGAATATCTAATAGGTAAATTGTTCAAGTGCATGGGAGACGTTATCGATGCGATATGATTGGTAGATATATACAGGGTGGTCCGGTTTGGGATACAGATATTTTAGGAGATGATTCCCTGACTCATTGTGAGTAAGAAATCGTGCAGGAAGGTGGCGTCTATCTTCAATACCCTCTGAGTTACAGGATGTTTAAAAATTTCCTTGAGAGTAGTTCTTACAACAAAGATTATCTCATAACTTCCAAAGTAACGTATCTAGAGCAACCAAAATAAGTCAGTTTCATAGGTAATTAACTAACATATTTTTCAGTATTACGGTTATTGCTATCCGTGTTTCTAGTTCCGAGTTATAGCTCATCAAAGTCGAAAAATATCTTCTTTTTTGATTTTTTTTGTATAAACAGGGCCGTAACAAAGCAGGGAAAAGGGGTTTGGATTGATATACAGAATAGATCATTTTTAATAAATGAGAAAAATAGAAAATGTCAAAATAAAGTTTTAAAAAAAAAACTTTTTATGCATAAAATAAAATTGACTTAAGAAAATAATTATATAATAAATTGAAGACAGGTTTTCTTTTTTTTTAATTGACTTGGCACTGATTTTAAATACTATTAAATTTAATTATACGTTTTATGAAGTCGGTTTTTAATTTTCCCTTTTGAGCGGCATATCTTTGAAGTTTATGGTTAGATTTTGATAAAATTTATATGGGATCATATCGGGAGTATACACTTTTAAACAATCAAAAAATCGTACAAATCGGTACATATTTGTCGGAGTTATGTCCGAACATACATAGAAAAATATATTATTAAATTGAGAATTCACCTTATTTTTGAAGTCGGTTAAAAATGAACCCAAATCGGAAAAAATCATATATAAAAAATAACAAAATTTATCTTCTGTAAATTATTTTTATAGTAAGTATAAATATAAAATTAAATGAATCTACACTAAAATCAAAAATTAAGGAATCATTAATTAAAAAAAATATTTTCAGGTATTTTTAAATGGCTGCATCTCCGCAAAAAATGGTCGTAGAAGAGTTTAAAATAAAAAACAGTTTTAAAGCTTGAAACAAACAAAAAGCACCTTATTTAGAATGAAAAAAACTTATTTAAATGAGGTATCACTTGCTCTACCATGCTATTTAAAATTTTAAGGGTTGTTCTCATAGCGCTGAGGGTTAAAAAAATTCTTGCAAACATTTTATAGCAAAAGATGTCCCCTTTGAAAGCAAAATCGACGTGTTCGAGCGTTTTTTCAAAATCTTATTTTAAATAACCAAAAGCGCGCCCGTAAGTATAATTGTAATCTCAAAAAATACATATCAATTAAATATAAATCAAACAAATTTCACTTTTCTAAATCTCGTATTACTTTTCACAATGAATACATACATACTAGGGTGGGCCAATTTTTTAACCTACCTCGGCTACCCCCCTATGTGAAAGTACTATCAATTCTAAGAAAAAACGCCAATGGAACTATACCTCTACATTGAACTTTAGTTCGGCGCATTTTTGATTGAAATTTTTTAATTTGAGTACCATGAATTCAAATAGGTTAAACTAGGAAAAAATTCCCACCAAGCTGAATTTTGGTGGAGACTTTTATTTTGATTTTCTAAGCATACTCTAAAAAGTACCCTTAGTTTGGGCCATCGGTTTGTGTTTTTTAGGGGGTTAAGGGGGGAAAATTATATTATTTGCAATTATCTCAAAAAGTATCAATTTTTCGAGGACAATGGTTATGAAGAAAATTGTAGCTTATAAAATTCTACACAAAAAAGATATGTATACTTTTTTCGTATAATCAATACTTTTCAAGTAAAAAGTTTGGAAACGAGGTTTTCATCCTTCAACCCCTTTTTTAAGGGTGTTGCACCACTTTTCGCCAGTCTGGGTTATTTTTTTCGAATTCTACGCCTAAAAATCTATAATAATCAACCATAAAATTGATTGCCCCTAAAAGTTCGGATTTTGGCACTTTTCACGGAACTGGACACTTAAAAAGTTTGTTTACTTGAAAAGTATTGATTATACGAAAAAAGTATAGATATCTTTTTTATGTAGAATTTTATAAGCTACAATTTTCTTCAAAACAATTGTCCTCGAAAAGTTTATATTTTTTGAGATATTTGCAAAAAAATAGAATTTGCCCCCCTTTACCCCCTAAAAAAACCCTTAGACCAAACTAAGGGTACTTTTTAAGGTATGCTTAGAAAATCTATATAAAAGTCTCCACCAAAATTCAGCTTGATGGGAATTTTTTCCTAGTTCGACTTTTTTGAATTCAAGGGACTCAAATTAAAAATTTTCAATCAAAAATGCGCCGAACTAAAGTTGAATGTAGAGGTATAGTTCTATGGGATTTTTTTCTTAGAATTGAGAGTACTTTCACATAGGGGGGTAGCCGAGGTCGGTTAAATTTTGTCAATACAATTCGGCCCACCCTAATACATACATACAGGAAAAAAGGGATTAATTAATAACTAAAAATGACATCTAATTTGATGATGTTGTTATATATAAAAAACTGCGACGGGCGGCGGTGAGCGCGGCGCGGCATACAACAAACCAATGAGATAATTTATAGGCACAAGTATTCGCAGTGAGAATTGTCGATGTGTTAATAAATCAATTTGTAATAAAAAGAACATGATTGCAGGAAATATATAAACAAAGCCGAACTGACAACAATGCGTTCATATAAAAAAAAACAACAACAACACGTACACCGGCGGGTGTGTGTCTGTGAGTGTGTATGTGTATAAATAGGTAGGTATTTGACGCATATGTGGAATATTCTATTGTGTGTTTACGTTTGGTGAAATGTATATGTATGTAAATCTACAGGATGATTTAAAAATTACCTACTATTTCAAAAAGTGAATAGGGTAATACCTATATATTTTGTTTTTTCTTTTAATAATTTGATTTACGTAAAAAACTGTTGTTTTTAACATGCGCCTTAATATTTCCTTAAGAAACTATTATTACTATCTGTTGACGAAAACTAGTAAACCGATTTGAATACGGTTTTCATCAACTGTTTCTCAGAGTTGGTTTGTAGCTACCCGGGAAAAAATGTAGAGATTTACTCAGATCTTGACAGATCTCTATTTTGAGACAACATCATATTTTTCACTGGTTTTTGATCTGTAGAGACTTGCAAAGATCTGAGTAGATCTCTGCAGATCTATAATTTTTTCCCGGGTATTAATATCTTATGAAACAATTTTTTTTATCCAGTCCTTTTTTGTTTCCAATGACATTAATGAAAGATAAGAACATATTTTATTTATTTTTATTAATTTACGTCACAATGATCGCGTCTCTTTCAAATATTTCATTGAACAATTTTATGATTAAAATTCATATTATTATAACTTTTATACGTAAGAAAAAAAATACGGTTAAGGAGGTTCACACTATAGGGTGCGGGGATAATTTTGTTAATTAATTTTTTTAGTTAAAAAACACGGTTCCTAATCATTCTGAAAATTTACAGATATCTTTGTAAATTGAATAAAGAATGTATGCTCAAATTTTCATCAAATTCTCTCTGTCACATCACTTTAAAAAGTCCTGTCATGTCTCAAAAATATTCAGTTCTCATAAAAATGCATGTTAATTTGTTTATTTACTATCTCTTAAACTATTATCCTAATGACTTTGAAATGCATGGATTTTTTAAAATATAAATGTCATGTTATACAATACATTTTTTTCTTGTAATTAATCAAATAATAAAATACATTAAAACCAAAAATTAATGTATTCTGATATTTGAATAGTTTATTTTAAGAATAATGAGATTAAAATCAAGCAGCCCTTGGTGATGCAAAGAGCAATACGGCCTATATCTGTCGAACCCTTGCTACTTAGAACCATGTACTGAATATATTAACGTACAAAATTAATGCAAATCTCAATATATACACCTTGTTTGTCTCCCAACGAATAAGTTAGAAAATTACAAACCGTTTACCTTTAAAACCTTCCACGCTTTCTGCGACTGCGTACAGTGGCAGCGGGGAAACATTTAAAAAAAAAGTTAATGTTGGAAATATTATATAATATACTAGCTGACCCGGCCACGCGTTGCTGTGGTTAACCTATACTTTAATTGTAGGTTATATGAAACGTTTGGAAGTTTGAAATAGCGCCATCTATTGAATACTTACTCAATCCAGTCAACAGATGTCACCATCTGTTAGAATCGTTTGGAGCTAACAGATAAAGACAAATAATTTGCAATAAAATAATATTGCGATCATAAATTGAGATGTAAGGTATCCTATCTTTCAAGTTGGATCAAACTGCACACGGTGTACAAATTTGATTAAAATCGGTTAAGTAGTTTAGGAGTCCATCGCGGACAAACATGTGACACGTAATTTATATATATTAAGATAATATTGCACATGCACAGACAGACAGAAAGACAGACGCGGTAAAGGACTTTGTTTTATAAAATTAATCATTTAATTTTCATACAATTTTACTGAAAAATATTAGTTTTCTTAATTTTTCTTAAGGTTATACGTCTAGCACACTAAAAATGTTTTTTTTCGAAAACTTTTATTTTTAATTTATATTCAGAACACGTGTACCTATATTTAATGGAATATTTTACTTTGTTAATTATTAAAAGTAAAAAAAGTTTAATTTAATTTGAAAATTGAAATAGACAGAACGGTATATAATAGTAACTTGTACTAATTTGTACAATGTAATGGCAGAGCTAGTTTTTCATTATTTTGAATAAATTACACGTGAATATATATTTGTTTTATAATTATTATAGTATTTAAAAGGGTTGAAGTTTCGAATAATTAGTTTTTAAAACGACAATTGTGTAGAATTTCAATAAATAGACTTTCGGCAAGTTCTCTCATTTACCGTGTGTTAAAAACTGTATTTTTAATATCCAATTACTCAAAAACCATACGTCCAATATTTTAAATAAAAATTAATAAAATATATGAGTTATCCATAAATAACATATTAAAATTTTAGACTTTTATCTATACATTGCTCTAATGATCGAATAACTTTAAGACAATCGTTTTAAAACAATCTCAAAGCTTCTCGTATCTTCGATATTGCGAGAAGGAAACAAAATTATACTGTAATAATTTTTTATACATAATACATTATACATACAGTGGTACCTCGACATACGAGTTTTTCGAGATACGAGCCGGAGAGAGAGTGATTTTTTGCTTTGAGTTACGAGCGAAATTCGAGATACGAGTTCGGTAGTTCATTTATTTTTATAACCATGGATCGGAAGAAAGTTTGTGAAAAGTCAAGTGCTAAGAAAAAGATGATGAGTATTGAATTAAAACGTGAAATTATATAAAAACATGAGCAATTGTTTTGTATGGGGAAATTTGTTTCGAGATACGAGCAAGGTTGCAGAACGAATTAAACTCGTATGTCGAGGTACCACTGTATATGTTTACTGTGCGCCGCGCCGCCACTGTTATTCCTCGGCAAGTAACTGAAAGTCAAACACAGTGGAGTCGGCGAAAGCGAATCTTGAAATATGCAAAGTGTAAGCCGCGAGGTTTTAAAGCACTTAGCAGTAATAATAACAGAGCACTTTTAATCGGATTTGCATGGCAACTAATTAAAATACACGATCAAAATCTACATTCTTAATTGCTGATAATTGCTAATTATGGATTTGCAAGCTTTATTAATTATCACTTTTATCATCAGAACGTTGATGTTAATATTGCAGATTTTAAATGATTTTTTTTAAATCGATCAAATTAACATGAAAAAAAAAGGATTGTGTGGTTTTATGAAACCACGGTAAAAGTGAAACTTTTTTTTCACATTATAGACATTTAATTAAAAATTTTCGGAATAATAAATTCAAGCACTCAAAATTGAAATAAATCCATAAACAACAACATGCACCAGCAAAAAGTTCTAATAATACTAATAAATTCTATATAAAAACCAAGATCTTTTTTCCTTTTTCTATAAGCACGTGCTCTGTCGGCGTTCTGTTTTTTACGGCGTAAAATTAATTCATTGTCATTCATTTTTGCACTATTCTTTCTCGTTGATCAGTTTTTTGGACTCCCTAGCTGTGTCGTTGTTTACCAAAAGCAAATAAATAACAACATTTACATTAAACACTGACAAATTACAATACAAACTTACTAAATATGTATAATAGCACACAGTACATAAACTGTCATACAATGAATGGCTGCTTGTTCCACGCATGCGCAGTCCACGCGACATGCAACACACAGACCAAAAAGTTTGAGACGATGTAATAAAAGTTTCACTTTAAAAATTATTTATAAACAGTGATACCCCACAATAACGGCTATATTCGCTCAACGACGTTTCGTTATAACGCCGCACAGTGGGTTAAAATCATACATTTTTGCGCGAAATTTCGCTTCAAGCCAATTTTCAACCAATTTTAATGTAACTACTTTCATTTGAAAGGTAAGTAGTTGTAGTTTCTGAAAATTACCGCAAGAATAGTCAAATCACCCTCTTAATTACTTTTTCATCCCCTTAAATCTGAAAAATCGATTAAACGATAAATCAATAAATTTATGAATCGAGTAAGAAAATATGCATTGTACAAATATAAAAAATAAATTATTAGTACTATTATATAGTTGTGTGAATAAATCTATATATGTACAGGCTGAGTCATAAATTTGTATTTTTTTGATATCTCCTCTGTTAATATTTAGAGAAAATTTAAAATTTTGAATGATATTATAAGTAATAATACACTTTTAAACTTATATAACAATATATAATGTGGCCCTAAAAAAGATGTATCAGTACAGGGTGACTTGATAGTGTGTATCTCTTCGATATCTCCTATTTTTTTGTTTAATCGATTTTTCAAATTTAAGTTGGATGAAAAGGTAATTAAGAGGGTGAAATGACTATTCTTGGGGTAATTTTCAGAAACTACAACTCCCTACCTTTCAAATGAGAGTAGTTACATTAAAATTGGTTGAAAATTGGCTTGAAGCGAAATTTCGCGCAAAAATGTATGATTTTAACCCACAGTGCGGCGCTCTAAAGTTTTGTCATTTTCCAGTTGTGTATCGGCATTTTTTACTTAACGGTAAGGGTACGGTTCCTATTTATACATTTTATTATTAGTTATATACCCCCCCCTCCCCTTCCTCTTCTAAAACCGGTACTGATCTCACTAAATTAATAAACTTTTACAACATACACTCAAATATAATTTAATATCACTTTTTCACAACGACATACAATATTCCCTTTTATAACTGATTCTCACCCATTTCGATATGATCACTACACTATTTAGATATAGTATATATACTAAATCAAACATATGTACATAATTTCCAATATCTTAAATAGCATAAATACGTATAGCGATACCTTCTCGGCAAATATTGCATCACATTTACGGCTATAAATTCGTATGTACAACGTATATAATTTTATTCAAACTGCCACAAACCGAAGTGTGCTGTGATTTGATCGAATACATTTTTCAGTGGAAGCGAAGTTAAATTGAAACGAAATATCACAAAATCTAACAGCGAATGTATTAAGGAATCATATAGGGGGTCGTTTAAGGCGTTTATTGTATGCTATCAAATGGAAAATTATTATATATTTCATTTTACATATGAATCGTTTAGAATAATTAATAAATAAGTTTTTTTTTCTTTTTAGTTATATTTTACGTTTAAATAAAATCATATTTGACTGATTTTGCAACACAACATGTTTCTGAAGATATTTTGTGAATTGAAATAGAACCCTTTACTCAAATTTTTCTATAATGTCAGTTTTTTGAGTTATTGTAATATAAAAAGTGCAAAATTTTGGTTGAATATTAAATTACCCTGTCTAAATAAATGTTATTAATTAAAAAATATGATTTTTATACTTGTTTTCGTATTTTTAAGTTGATATTTTAATGAAAAATTGAAATTTTAACCATGGAAAATCACTAAAAAAATTTGAATTTTAGATTTAGCTAAAAGTATTTTTTTCAAATAGAAAATGACGTGAAAAGTTGAATTTTTCAAACCGCAGGTTTGTATCTCAATCCGTTCTCGAGATATGGCCTTTCAAAGTTCTCGATTTTTCAAAATTTTGGAGAAAAATTGTCGTAACTTTTGAACGTGTGGTCGGATTTGATTTTTGTTGACAGATTTGAAATCAGCGTGTAAAAATCTATATAATGACATGTATAATACTTGAAAATTCGACAAAAAATTTTTGGTCAAAAATCGCCATTTTTTTAAGGTATACCCCTTTGAATTTTTTCAATTTTTCGCGAAATTTTTTTTGTCGAATTTTAAAGTATTATACATGTCATTATATAGATTTTGACACGCTGATTTCAAATATGTCAACAAAAATCAAATCCAACCACACTTTCAAAAGTTATGGCCATTTTTCTGCAAATTTTTGAAAAATCAAAAACTTTGAGAGACCATATCTCGAGAACGGTATGAGATACAGACCTGCGGTTTGAAAATTTCAACTTTTCACAACATTTTCTATAAAATAAACATACTTTTAACTAAATCTAAAACACAAAAAAAAATAGTAAAATTTCATGGCTCAGACTAAAATTTTTTATAGAAATATTGACTAAAAGTTAAGAAAATAGGCAGGAAAATCATAAATTACTATATGAACATTTATTTAGACTGTTTTTGATTTAATTATATTATATTTTAAACCATTAAGGGCATTCCAAGTATTACAAAAGCTGAACATTGAAAAATAAAAGAAATTGCAAGAGTGGAATCATGTCTAAGAGGGGCACCCCACCCCCCTGTCTACTTCCAGAGCCGGAGACAATGTTCAGAACACAAATCAATTTATTAAGTCAATTAGTTGGTACATACGATAAATAAACTCCGAAGCCAAACCTGCGATTTAGGTTATCCCAACATCAGAGCAATGTATAGATAAAAGTCTTAAATTTTAATATGTTATTTATGGATAACTTATATATTTTACTAATTTTTATTTAAAATATTGGACGATATTAAAAATATAGTTTTTAACACTCGATAAATGAGAGAACTTGCTGAAAGTGCTCTATTTATTGAAATTCTACACAATTGTCTATATAGAGACGTTTTAAAAACTAATTATTCGAAACTTCAACCCTTTTAAATATTATACAAATTAGAAAACAAATATATTCACATGTAATTTATTCAAAATAATGAAAAACTAGCTCTGCCATTACATTGTACAAATTAGTACATGTTACTATTATATACCGTTTTGTCTATTTCAATTTTCAAATTTAAATAAACTTTTTTTTACTTTTCATAATAAAATTTTCCATAAAATTTAGGTACATGAGTTCTGAATATAAATTAAAAACAAATTTTTTCGAAACCATTTTTTTTACAGTGTGCTAGACGTATAACCTTAAGACAGTATCAAAAATTTATTAAGTCCGATACGAAGTAATATTATTTCTGACATTGTTCGAGTTTTTTTTTGTAAAGACGTAGAAACACACAAAACAATGTCATCCCGTAAAATAAATTGAATTTCAAATCTGACTGTAGATAAAAATGAAAGTAGTCATATCAGTGTTGTGTTTTATTTTTGGTAAGTCACCGTCGACTCGAGATTATTTCTTTTGATTTATATGTTACTATTCTATAAGTAATTACTCTTTATAAAACACCGTCTGTCTTTTAATACGACAGTTTAACCTTTTGTATCAAATTGAAATTTAAAACAATGAATATATTTACATTTTATCAGTGATGGAATCACCCCTCCCTCCAGCCGCTCCTCTTTTCACAAACGCGGAGTTAAAGTTGTATTACTGCATTTAACATAAAGTTTATTTATAGGTACCAATACAAAAAAAAATTAAAAATCTCGAAACATTTTTTTTTACCAAATAATTTGTAGTATACGCTAGGAAACCATCTGTCAAAAACGACACGTCGTCACCTAGTGAGCGCCGTTAGCAACTTTGGGTATATTACTTTTAAGAAAGGACAGCCGAAAGTAATGTTCCCAAGTTCCGATTTCGTTAATTTTTTTTCTTATCTATAAACCTATGTATGAAGAAGTACTTGACCAAGGTTTAATTAATTTTAATAATTATTTTAGCTGTAATTAATTAAAATTTGAAAATCGAAAACCTTTTTTTTTCTACTTAATGGTTTGATATAATTGGATGATATTTTCAGTAAAACTTAAGGATAATATAAGGTCTTGAAAAACATTAATTTTTTATTTTTACTAAATTTTTTATTAGCAAATTTTTATTTTTTATTTTCAAATGTCCGATATTACCCAATGAGTAAATTACGGGGTTAAACACAAAGTTATGTGTGTTATATTAAAATCTGTATTGAAGAGTATCAATCTTTGCGGATTATACGGATTCGACCCGCGAAATTTGTCTATTTTCGATCAACTCTATTACGATTTTTTCTTTTTTTCTTTTGAGTGGCGTATCTTTGAAACCATATATTTGATTATAATGAAATTTATATGGTGTCAGCTCGATAGTATACTCTTTCAAACAAAGAAAAATCAACCGAATAGGTGCATATTTGTCGTAGTTATACCCGAAAATACATAAAAAAATATATAAAAAAATAGAAAACTCTCTCCTTTTTTGAAGTCCATAGTCAGATTCTGATAAAATTTATATGAGACCACCTGAGGAGTATACTCTTTCAAACAAACAAAAATCAACCGAATAGGCGCATATTTGTCGAAGTTATGCTCGAACATACATAACAAAATATATTGATTGAATTGATAACCTCCTCTTTTTTAGAAGTCGGTTTAAAATATGAAAATTTCGGGGTCAAATTCTAATAATATACAAAGATTGATACTTATCAATACAAATTTTAATATAACATACATAATATAACGGCAATTATCCATTTTTTCCTTTCAATTATATGACAGATTGTTTTGACAGAAACCCAAAATTATTTATTTTTGCCACTTGGCGGCGCCAGGATCGATGGTTTCCTAGCGTATACTTGAATTTATTTATTCCCAATAGAATTACCTTGAACATTATATCAATTTACAGTACAAGGTATGTGGTCTTTGGCATATAAACGCTAAAATAACCGCATGGTTGCTCTACACAACGCTGACACATTTATAGGCGTACCTGGGGAGCCGGCGTCTATTTGACGCGGAATGCGAACTTCGTGTGTCTCTTACCTGAAACAAACAACATTCTCAATTAATATTTATATCATCAAACTTAATTAAAATTAATATAAAATATATACATGACTTTACAAAAATCAATGTATTTCATAAATTCATATCTACTAATATTATCGAAAGTGTGTCTATTTATTACCTTTTAACGGTTAAACTGTTCAACCGATCTTGATGTAATTTGGCAAGGAGATAGTTTGCAACATGGGTTCATACTTATTTAAAATTAATTGTATCATTTTTTCTAATGTAAAAAATTTACAAAAATCAACTTATTTCATAAATCCATTATACTAATATACTAATATTTCGAAACTGTGTCTTTTTGTTACCTTTTCCCGGTTAAACTGTTCAACCGATCTTGATGAAATTTGGCAAGGAGATAGTTCGCAACATGAGGAAGGACATAGGCCCTTTTATATCCCGATAAATGTATTGAATTAAGAAAAAATGTGTCGCGCGAAGATTATACATTTTTGGCGTAGACATCTATCATGTAAATGTTAAACTAAAAAACTGTTTTATCGACAATCATAACAGAAATATGTATTATTTACCTACATATATATGGTTTTGTTATCACTAACCTAAATTATACGCAATCAAAATCGCGGACAAGTAGTGTAGTATTTAAAAATTTATTTGATTGTGTATTTATACACATTTTCTTAGAATTAAGTATTTATATTAATTTGTTCATATGTTTTAATTTCAAAATGTAAATAATTAGATACTGGATTTTTTAATAATACTGTTGATATTACATCTGCCAATTTTTACAAATACCTATACATCTAAAAATCAACATTAAATAATAGAGAAAAAAATAATTTAATTTTTGAATAAAATTATTGAAAGAAACCGAGATGACGTTTAATGTTTCAAATTTTAACGAGAACGAGACCTTTAGACGATATCAACTATAAATTTATAAATTTCACCAAAAATCTAGTTTTCAAATTATTATATCAATAAAAATAAATTAAAATTTATTATTTGATGTTAATTTTTTCTTCTGCTATTACATAACAATTTGCAACAATTCCAAATAGTTCAATAACCTTTACAGGACCGTCTAGCGAGAGGGGGGGGGGGGGGCTCAGTTGAACATGTTGGACCCACATATGAATTAATTGACCATATCTGTAACATCACTTTTGATCTGAAAAATACCGGTCCTTTAAAAGTTAATATTATGTTAAACTTTAAATCGATAATTACAATAAAATATACAATTAATTTTTTTAAATGTGTCTTACATAAAATAAATGGGAAAACATTCAAAAATATATAAATATTATCAAGAAATGAAATTTTACAAATTATATATTATTTCGACTATTTCAAAGACACTTACTTAACTTAATCAATGCAGCTTAAGTCAGTATATTATATTAAAAATAACAAAACAAAATTATATTTTCAATCCAATAAAACAAACGCTAGCAGTCATCAGAGTGAGCAGTGAGAAAGCAGCGCCACCTATATGTTTGTCACGTTAAAAGTAGTATTTGTACCTGTCAGTCAGATTGGACAGGTGCGCCGGGGGCGGGCCGCAGCCATTCTTAATAAACGCGCACGTGTGTACCTAGTAGTTGTTGTGGAGACGCCCACAACACGTCCACAATGAAACATCTCTCTAGCATCATGTCACTATAGTACATCCGACTCGCTGTTAAAATATTACGAGTTGTATATGCATTTTAGTGAACGAAAAAAAATATAAATTTTTAAAAATATACATATAATAATAAATTTGTCTTATTTCCCGTCTTTATTCATATTGGCTTCTGGGTGTAAGCCGCGTCGATTTGATCGTGTTATCGTTGATAAATCGACGAGGTTAATACCCAGAAGCCAAGATCCATACCAAGATCACCGCGGAAAATTTTCGCATACTTTTATTTATTTAATAAAAAATTATCAATTGCATTTATTTAATTTTATTTATAATATAGGTTTTACATTATACTTTTTTACAGTGAAAGTTTCATCAAAATCAGATCAATACAGGCGTAGATCACGATTTACAATTTAGAGGGGGAGGTCATGGTATGTAAAATGGACAAAAAAATATTTTTATAAGCATTATTAATTTCTTTCTATAATTAGCTTTAATTTTTGAGGTTTGTTTTTAATAGTTTTTGTTTTAAGTCAGAACAAACAGAAAATTCTAAAAATAATTTACAATACTAATGTAAAAACGATACATTTTTAAGGTCAGTGGTACTTCATCTTTATTATTCTCAATACATACTTTCATTTCATTTAAGAAAAGAACATATCGTTTAGCGAACACCTAACAATAGCTATACTTAATTTACTTTGTATGTTTTTGGCTGTTTCTCCTTAAAAAGAATGCCAAAATAGGAGAAAGCAGTCATTGAAAATGTAATAAAACATTATAAAAAAAACTTACAAAAATAGCATTGTCAGTCAGGCGCGTATACAGCCTAACTTCTCGGAGGGGATCATACAGAAAAAATGTTTAAATTTAACTGTAAATAGCAGCATACATATTTGAAATAAACGTATCTATAATAAATCTCAAAATATTTTATCGCTAAGTTTTTGCAAAAAAAAAATAATCTACAGGTTTGCAAAAAAGTAAATAAATAATACACAGGCTGTTTCAGAACAGGATTTCATTTATTCAGAAAAATTAAAGGTAGTACAGAGAGATGCACACAATACGGCAACTAGAAATAAAGTCAAATCAATTTTCTATAACTCATAAAAAAAATAATAATTTTAGCGATGTTCAAAATTAACTATACATTAAAAATAGTACATCAATCAATTCTACGTAATTATCACAATATAAAATTTTTATTCGATTTTTTATAACGATTTTGTAGTTGAAAATTGATAATAACTAGTGTATCTTTTAACTCTTGGGAGGAAGGGGGGATATGACCCCTAGCCCCCCCCCCCCCACACACGCGCCGGTTGTCAGTAGGTATATAAAACATGTATATTTCTCATCGTCAAGGTATTTGTGTTCACCCCATACCGGTGTAGAACATCTGGAGAGATACCTACACCTATATTTAACACCTCACTCTCTACCTAAGGCACCTCATCTCCTCCACATCTGACAGGTCTGTTTTTCTTATTTTAATGTGTATGTATGTATTTTTAGACCGGAAACGTAACTGCATCACGTTCGACCAACGGCAATAATTATGTGTTTATTATTTTTTACGATTATTATTTTTATAAATGTGTTTCAGTTTATTTAGGTGTCGCGAAATTTTAATGTAAAAACTATGATGCATCATCATCATCGATGTAGGTAGGTGCTACATCGGATTTGCGCAATATATATTACATATTTTGACGAGCTTGACGTTTACAGCTATAATTAAGTCATTTGTTTAAATATACTACAGTCGAAATAAGTTATAATGCGTCTTAAAAACCGGATATAGTCAGGACTTTTATTTTGAGTCGGTTAAACCGATATGCTACGTATTAAACGATATCGTTATAACCAATTTCGACTGTATAATATACAGTGCCTTGCTAAAGTTCGGGGCCACCTAAATAACTATTGAATGCTTTGAAATATAGGATTGATCCCATTGTATATCTCAATAAATTTCAATCTTATATTTCAAAACATTCAAATGTTATTTAGGTGGCCCCGAAATTTTGGAAGGCACTGTATACAACTAGCTGTTATACCTGTGAACTTAATTCGCAAGGAATACATTTTTCTATTATGATAGTCGATAAAACAGGGTTTTAGTTTTGTATTTGCACGCTAGATGTCTACGTCAAAAAAGTATAACCTAAATTGCACACGACCATTTTTTATCTATAGTATTTTTTCGGGATGTAAAGTATCCTATATGTTTCTTCACAATAAAAGCTATCTCCCTGCCAAATTTCATCAAGATCGGTTCAGCGGTTTAGCCGTTAAACGGTAAAAAAAACATAGTTACTTTCGCATATTATTTTGTTGAATCAGTCGACAAAAGGTTTTACCATGGAACCAAAAGTAAAAAATAATAGGGTATTAGTTAAATAAATAAATCATGACACTGTTGAATTAATATTCAAATGTATTAGTAGTAGCCCAAGAGACGGGGCATCCTTTTCTGCAGGGATCTGTTTTTTTAATGAAAGTTAATTTAAATGAATGATTGATAACAGTATAGTACATTGCTCATTGGTTGCCTATCAAAATTTGGCCGCAATTACCATTAATTAATTAAATTGTAATTCATTTTTTGGAGTAAATTGCAGCAATATGTTTTTTTAATGAAACCAACGCCATTTGAAAGAAAATGATGTAAAAAATAAAGAAATTAATGGTTGCCCGCTCTCAATCAGCCGCATCTACAAGGTAGCCAGGTGTAAACAGGTATATTAATGTTGATAATTTGCACCTACTTGTTTTTTTTAAAATGATATACTAAATTGTAGATTAATTTTTGCTTAACACGATAGTATATGGGTGCCTGTAAAAAAATGGCCGCAAATAGTGGTTGACTGTATTTGAATGAATCACTTTTGTTTTAAATGACAGTGAGCGAGAGAGGAGGAATGCGTGCGCTGCTCCGTGTTGTAGACAAGGATACTACACACTACACATGTTACTTGCTATACGCATAGTTTTATTTATTTCATTGTTGTAAAAGTATATATAGACGCAAATACCTAAACTTACATTTTTCAACTATTTTGCTTTTTTTATTATTAATGTGTAAAAATGAAAACGTGTTTTTTTGTGCCACACTAGCATCATTGAATAAAAAAAATTATATATTATTTATATAATCAATTAAGGCAATAAAATATGTATTTCATAATAATTACATAAAAAAACTATTACTGTTTTAGTGACATTTTTATTATTAAAAGCATTTATTTAACATCACTTTTTGTATGTATGTATGTGTGTTAGTTAAGATCAAATATTGCAATCAAAATTTCGACTAGTTCTAATTAAGCTAGAGCTTTGAAATTTTGTATACTTGTATGAGTCCGGTGACAATGCAATATAGTATATCTATTATCTTTCTAAATCCAATATGGCGGACGTCCCAAGATGGCGGATTACCTTTTTCTTCATAATCATCTTGATGTGGGTATCAATTAAAAGGGTTTGACGAGTAGAATATGACTAGCTATGTGACGTCATTCTAAATCCAATATGGCTAAAGTTATTATAGGACTGGTACTATTAATGTCTTGTTTATTTATTTATATTAATTTTTATATCAAACTAAAAAGACAATAAAGTTTGAATAAATAAAATGTAATCAATGTAAATAATTGAAAAGAAAAAAACATTATTAATTTGAATAAAAATAATATTTATGAGTAAATATTATTAATAATATTATATAAATAAAATGTTTGTTTTTGATTTCTCAAGGTCAAAAATATTCAAAAAGTTTAAATACTTCAATCAAGATAGGTACAAAGAAAAGATAATCCGCCATCTTGGGGCGTCCGCCATATTGGATTTAGAATGACGTCACATAGCTAGTCATATTCTACTCGTCAAACCCTTTTAATTGATACCCACATCAAGATGATTATGAAGAAAAAGGTAATCCGCCATCTAGGGACGTCCGCCATATTGGATTTAGAAAGATAATAGATATACTATATTGCATTGTCACCGGACTCATACAAGTATACAAAATTTCAAAGCTCTAGCTTAATTAGAACTAGTCGAAATTTTGATTGCAATATTTGATCTTAACTAACACACATACATACATACAAAAAGTGATGTTAAATAAATGCTTTTAATAATAAAAATGTCACTAAAACAGTAATAGTTTTTTTTATGTAATTATTATGAAATACATATTTTATTGCCTTAATTGATTATATAAATAATATATAATTTTTTTTATTCAATGATGCTAGTGTGGCACAAAAAAACACGTTTTCATTTTTACACATTAATAATAAAAAAAGCAAAATAGTTGAAAAATGTAAGTTTAGGTATTTGCGTCTATATATACTTTTACAACAATGAAATAAATAAAACTATGCGTATAGCAAGTAACATGTGTAGTGTGTAGTATCCTTGTCTACAACACGGAGCAGCGCACGCATTCCTCCTCTCTCGCTCACTGTCATTTAAAACAAAAGTGATTCATTCAAATACAGTCAACCACTATTTGCGGCCATTTTTTTACAGGCACCCATATACTATCGTGTTAAGCAAAAATTAATCTACAATTTAGTATATCATTTTAAAAAAAAACAAGTAGGTGCAAATTATCAACATTAATATACCTGTTTACACCTGGCTACCTTGTAGATGCGGCTGATTGAGAGCGGGCAACCATTAATTTCTTTATTTTTTACATCATTTTCTTTCAAATGGCGTTGGTTTCATTAAAAAAACATATTGCTGCAATTTACTCCAAAAAATGAATTACAATTTAATTAATTAATGGTAATTGCGGCCAAATTTTGATAGGCAACCAATGAGCAATGTACTATACTGTTATCAATCATTCATTTAAATTAACTTTCATTAAAAAAACAGATCCCTGCAGAAAAGGATGCCCCGTCTCTTGGGCTATAGAAAGAGTACGCTATATACACAATCAAATTATTACATTACTTAAAAGAAAAACAAAAACCGTTATTATTTTTTTTCATAACTTGAAAAAAATATTCCTTTATGATAAAAAAGTGAACCAAAATATTATTTTTAAATGCATTTAAAAATAAAATTGACTACTTCATGACCTATATGCAACATGAACATGTGACAATATTTTATACTTTATAGTGGCAATAAATGTTATTAAAAAACATAATATAAATCACAATCGACCTCAAATTTTCTAGACATATATTCTATACTAGCGGAATCCCGCGGCTTCGCTCGCGTAAACTTCGGAACTAATTAGAGCCCTCCATACGTGATAGGGGATGACATATGACATTTTTTATATTGATTTTTATTCGTTACCTATAAAAAAGTGTTTTAATTGAATATTAATTTGTCCGAAATTACTTTAATATCATAAATATATCACCATTTTAAACTTTGATACCCTGTTTTAACCCTGTAGGGGTTGAATTTCGAAAAATCCTTTCTTAGTGGGTGCTTACATCATAAAAGGAAGACACCTACGAAATTTCACGTTTATAGGTCCAGGGGTTTGAGCTGTACGTTGATATATGACTAAGTGAGTAAGTGAGTGGTTAAGGACAAACTCTTTTATAGATATAGATTAGTTACATAACAAAATATATTAAAAGAAAATAAGATATAAATAAAATTCCCGTTATACATAAATTAATTGACTTCAAAGCCAAAATCAATATCCACATCTCATTAAAACAAATAAATACCCGCAGTTTTAAAAAAGCCTCGAGTAGGTATAGATAATTTAAATATAGATTTAAGGTAGTACATAGCAATTTAAAATTAACCACCTCCGCGTCTGGAAATAAACTCACAAGTCTGGGGGTGCCTTCATCCCCCCCCCCTCTCGTAACAACAACGACAACCCCGTGTGCTCTTCTTATTTACTACAATCTTCTTATACTTATACTTACCTACGAAGCCTAAGAAGATTAACTAGAGTTACCGCTTCGAAAAGAACAAAACAAAATCAGTGTTTTTGTTCTGAGTTAATTTCAGTCGAGCAATCTCGTGTTTTTAAAAAAAAAATAACAAAAATATACACTCGAGATTTTCTAGCGATACCATCGACCGTAATTGTGTAAATTATTTAACCCTTTCATGCATGATATATGAAAATTTATTCCTATTATATTTTACACATTTTATTTATAATTTTTGCTATATAGAAAAAAGGTAGAAAGGTTTATTTGAGCCAAGTAAACCTTGTTTTGTATATAACGAAAACAATATTTTTTTAAGATAAGAAATAGATTCTTAAACCAACTATAGTATTCTTGGACGAAGAAATAATATAGTTGGATTAAGAGTAATTTTCTTATATTAAGAAAATATACAAAACAAGATATTCTTGGTCCAATACAGTTTTTTTGTGTGAACGACATCATAACTCCAAAATTGTTATTTTTCAGGAGACATCAATAATTTAATTTTGCCTCTACTACTTAAGGATAATTAACCCATTAATGGTCCACTGTACACATTTGTGTACACGTCATTTTATAATTAGTGCTGCTGTCTATGGATATTAATTCACAATATTTCCTTAAAAATCAGTTGGTAGAAATGCAACAAACAAAATCTGTTAACGTTATTAGTTTCATAAGTGTTTAAACGTGTTTTAATTGTTCTCAATAATTTTTATATGAAAAGAGGTACGTGGTATGCTAATATATTTTATCCAACTAGAGCATGTGATTTCGAATTTTGTTCAAATCATATGAAATAACTTAAATATATATTTTATACATTAATATGACTTTTAAATGAAATTTATCTAAATAAAAGTTATATCAGAAAAGAAGTCTCACACAAAATAGACAGATATATATCTGCCCAATTTACTCGCTTGAGTACACACTGTTATTTATTTTGTAAATATTTTTTAAAAGTGTGTTGTATATTTAGTTAAATATATTGAATATGTACTTAATTTCATTAAAAAAATCTTTTGCATGTTTTTGTTTCTTTTGGGCGTTAATGGGTTAATTTGGATAAACATAGAGTGAAGGCAAGGTGTCTCTCTCTCTCTCTGGAGCCTTTTTTTGAGGTTAGGAAAAAAACCTGACGTGATGGAGTAATTTGGACTCCAGATTCGGTTTCAGCATGCTCAATTGCATATAGTACAGTGGGTCAGGTCCCCGCAAACAAAAGTTTTTTTTTTTGTGGAGCTGAGTTATCAAAAAATGTAACCCCATTTTTTCGTGATAAACGTCAAAACATTATGTTTCCAAATAACAACAAAAAGTGCGGTTAAAACCACCACACGCAATAACGAACGCAAGAAGCACTGCAAAGACGTTCCGCATTTTGATTAAATGAATAACTTAATTGGCAAGACATCCCTTGGTTCTGCGTTTCTTCTTCACCATCACCCCCCCCCCCACACTTTACCCCTAGAGTTTCACCAGCCAATTTTACTGCTGCAAGGTAATTTGGAAGTAGTCGAACCAACAACGACGACCACATAGCCAATCTAAAGTAGACGCGCGATGGGATATCACATAAATCTTGTCAACCGGTGCGTACTATACTACATCGTGTATTGTTGTGGCTTTTGGGGAATTTTGTTTTCTTTCTATACTTTAATAGCTCATTATTGTACACGCAGCACGGCGGCGGCGGCGCGGTCGTAGCGTGTCAACAAGATCGAATTCATTACTTGCTTGAAATTTCGGTAAAATGGTATCAAAGCAATTTCTTATGGTAGGAATGGGAGCTACAATCGGAGACAAAAGTGTTTAAATTTTAAAATTCATATAAATATATGCACTGTAAATTTTGTAATAGAAGTTATTATATTCTATTTCATTCAAGTTTGCAGTGGTTGCTGGATGATTTGACCGTACAAGTCGTGATCAGTACGGTCAAATCACCCGGCAACCACTGCAAACTTAAATGAAATAGAGTAAAGCTACAGTATTTTACTTACATATATGAAGGTAATTTTCCTACCTTATGATTTGGTCAAATTTGTAAAGATTCAAATATAATATAACATATTTTTTGACGCTGACTATACACGGCAAATTCAACTTAACAAAAATGTATTTTTACGTTATTTATTGCTGCAGATTAGTAAATATAGTCTATATATAATTAATAAAAAAAAACGCAAATACAAAAATACACCCAAAAAAGAAATTAGTAAGTATTACAGCGCGGCATAGTACAAAATCGCTTCGAACCGTCAAATTATAAAATTTACAAGAACTTAAGCAAAAATTACAACTTCGTCTTGTAAATCAAGTAAATACAAAATAAAATAAGCAGTAGATACTGTAAACATTGTAATTTTAGCTCATTTTCCTAGCACTTGGCCGGATTCATTAGTAATAGTTTGTAAGTTTTACAATTTAACGGTTCGAAGCGATTTTGTACTATGCCGCGCTGTAATACTTACTAATTTCTTTTTTGGGTGTAGTGAAATCGTCAAAATTTGAGGTGTTTTTATATATATTTTATAAAAAGAAATCGGTTTGATGAATTCATATCATTTTGAACACATATTTAGTACATTAATAAGTACTTTTTTTTAAGTTTTATTTTTTGAAAATTGAACCTCTTAAATCTGACCTCAGTGGCATTGACAGCAATTCGTTAAAAATGGATTCTTAAAATATATGTTATTAGCTATAGCCGGACGTAGGGATTTTCAAAATATCGTTTAGAAAAAAAAATGGCGACCGTTTGAAAAAATACAATTTCTTTGCGAATTTTTTATATAGAAAATTGTTTATTAAAAAAAGGATTGTGTGGTTTTATGAAACCACGGTAAAAGTGAAACTTTTTTTTCACATTATAGACATTTAACTAAAAATTTTCGGAATAATAAATTCAAGCACTCAAAATTGAAATAAATCCATAAACAACAACATGCACCAGCAAAAAGTTCTAATAATACTAATAAATTCTATATAAAAACCAAGATCTTTTTTCCTTTTTCTATAAGCACGTGCTCTGTCGGCGTTCTGTTTTTTTACGGCGTAAAATCTGTGCGTAAAATTAATTCATCGTCATTCATTTTTGCACTATTCTTTCTCGTTGATCAGTTTTTTGGACTCACTAGCTGTGTCGTTGTTTACCAAAAGCAAATAAATAACAACATTTACATTAAACACTGACAAATTACAATACAAACTTACTAAATATGTATAATAGCACACAGTACATAAACTGTCATACAATGAATGGCTGCTTGTTCCACGCATGCGCAGTCCAAACGTTACGCGACATGCAACACACAGACCAAAAAGTTTGAGACGATGTAATAAAAGTTTCACTTTAAAAAGGATAAAAAACAGCTACGTCCGGTTGAAGAGGCACGTTTCCTCTACAAAATCCAATTTGAATCAAATCGATCGGACTAATACTGTCTTACTTATGCTGTCAACCAGGTCAAAAAAAAGTGATTTTGAGTAAACGGCGTTCACAGTTTTGAAAGATTTTACACTTTTGAAATTTGTATACTATTCATACTCCTTAAACCAGTCTAGTTTCTTAATTAATCACCATACAAACTGTATATGTACACTAACATCTACCTTATACACCATTAACAACGCCAAACCGCGAGAGAACGAGACGACGGCGAGGGCAACGTCGCGACCACGCGGTCTCAGCGGCGGTGTTTGACCGAAACAAAACGACGCTATTAATTGAGATTTATTCCGTTGATTGCTACGGTTATTATTCAATAAATAACGGCTGCTATATAAGCGCACTGTAATTAAGTCCGAGACTAATTATAGCTGTCGCATGCGGGCCGGACATTCGGCCAACACTTTACACAGGTCTCGCCGTAAATGCAATACGGGGATTTTACTGTTTCTAGAGGGGGGAGGGGGGGTAGGTGTTTTATGAATATACATAAAATAATACAAGTCATGTCGTTAGTTTTGCATACATGTTATAGTTTTGAATATATCTATGTATGTGTTATATATACTCGTATCTCTATGCGTGGGGGGGGGGGTATGGAAACAATTGAACGAATACTCCCCCCCCCCAACTCCCTACCTTTTTTATATAAAACATAAAAAAAATATTTAATTTCATACCAAATTATCCAAAAAGTAAATGAAAACGAAAAATATTTTAAATTCCTTTTTTACTTTTTAAAAAGTGGTTAAATGAATAATATACATAATTTTTTGAAATATTCTTAACCCTTAAATACTCGCGCTGATGTATTTTGTATACCAGTAACGCATTTTCTGCGATTACTAAATGTATAAATTATTGTGGGAGTGTACACCCTCATCTAACCTTTGTTTAGTCAGTCTAGAGTGTAATAGGAATCTGGCAGTCAAAATTTGAGGATTATGGCAGTATGTATTAATTTTTTACTAAATGTAGGTGGTGTTAACGCACAAATAGCAACATCCAAAGCGAAGAACCGCGTTTTTGAAGACATTACCGATGCTGCTGATGGAAGACATCTTGTCAAAAGAGCAAAATTAATAAATTTACCAACAAAAATCAAATTTTTGCTGTCCGATTTATTGCAAGATGAATATTGAACAGTTTTGTGTACTTAGTTTTTCGTTCTTATCCTTAATTTTTAGTTGTGTTAATTTTAATAAATTTTTCTTAGTTCCTCAAAAATAAATAGTACATAATATAAATTGGGCAAAAAATTAATATAATACCTTCAAAATTCCCAAAAACTAACTTTTTTTATGTGTTGTATAAAATACACTGCGTTACGGTACATCACGCGAGTAACTAAGGGTTAAAAAAACGTTTTAAAGCTTAGTTTTCCTTTTTTAAGAAATTTAATTAAGATATTTTCTACCAAAATTACAGCTATTTTAGGATATTGTACAACTTTACTTACATATTATTAGAAAACTCAAGACAATCTATTGATTCGTCAATTTTAGAAGAAAAGTTGGGGGGGGGGGGGGGAATGGGTACACGGAGTAAGACAGTACAGACTTTCGTCTTAAAAATAGCTTAGTTAAATTATCTTATTTATTTTTTATATATTCGAAATTTCTTTAAAAAAAAATAATATAAAACTTTTTTATTGTCTATATAAATTACAACGTTTCTTGATTATTATCAGCTATTTTACTATTTATAATTTTAATGTGTATACACACATAACTAATAACAGTTGTTAACAAAGAGCTAGAGCTCTAATTGATCTCACTTAAATGATTACACACCGTGAAATTTTTAATTGAAAATTCAATATAATGCTGGTAGTAACCGAAGGGTCAGCTTTACTTTCCTATAAATACCAATTCTATTACAACCGTCTATAGAGTACTTTATATAACAAGACTGTAGAGGAAATATGGATCAATTAATTAAGGACATAATTTATGTAAGGTTAACTTACTAAGTGCTTATTACGAAATTGCAACACATTAATTTAGTTATGTTAGTGTTTTCATAATGTCAAAGAAACTGTTTGGATTTAATCCTCGAGTAATAAATTAAAAAATATATATATAATTTATGTTTGCCTTATTTACTAAATGCTATTCGCTGGGTGCAAAGTAGGTAGTGAGGGAAACGAAATCGATCACAGCGCACAACGTGGCAAAAAATTACACTTTGGGTGGACTAACTGTCATTTTTAATAGACTCGTTTTTAACTGAAAATAGAAAGGTCAACATGGTTAATCCCACTATAGACTATGTGCAAGGGGATGGAGTTAGAAATAATGTCGATGCAAGTGTTCGTGGTGAGCAATATTGTAAAATTATCGGCGCCAAAATTTGAGGTTATGCTGTCAAAGTAAACGAATTAATTATTTCTCTATTATACGTCATAATTAAAGAGAAAAAGATACCCAAAATAAATAATTTTCACGTACCTTTTATGCTATACTATTTATATTATATGCAAACAGCTAAATTAAATGATATTTGTTTAATAAAAAATTTCACGGTATTAAACATATTAAAAAATGATAAAAAGAGAGTTGAATCCATTCAATCCTTCTCAATTACCCGCTAGCGGCGCTAATAGACTTCGTGCACATAGCTAATAGTCATAAATAATCGTCTAAAATGTATATATTACGATATTTTATTGAAATTATTTGTTTGTTAGTACGTCAAAGTCCACCCATTAGTTGGCGCTATCATCGCGCACGCTCCGAATAGTTGTTAGGTTATTTAGGTTAGGTAGAAACTGTCACACATAGAAAAGAAGAAAGTTAGGTTATCATATGGATTCTACTGTATAATTTCGTTTCGTAATTCATTACAAAACGCACTGGTAGAAAGGATTTCTCAAACCAAGTAAACCTTGTTTTGTATATAACGAAAACAATATTTTCTTAAGATTTGAGAAAAACGCGATGACGCTCCGACCTCCCACATTCAAACGCTCTGAGACGTCTTTACAAATATGCGTGTAACTTTGAAAATAATCGCCGGATTGACGTAAAATGTTCTGTGTGTGTATTTAAATATATGTACATTACGAAAATGAAATAAAAAAAATCGATTTTTTTGAAAATTCTAACTGTATATAACCTCTTAAATTCGGCCTCCTACATTCAAACGCTCTGAGACGTCTTTACAAATATGCGTGTAACTACGAAAATAATCGCCGTATTGACTTGAAAATTTTTGTGTGTGTACTTAATATATGTACATTACGAAAATGAAATAAAAAAAATTTAAATTTTTTGAAAATTCTAACTATATGTAACCCCTTAACGGTCTATTATTTTATATAGGTAAACAAATACATACATTTATTTCAAGGTGTGAATGATACAATTTTGCGGAGCACACTGGTTTCAAGCTTATCTTTTCCTTGACTAAGATATTATTATTAATAAGTTGTAATAATATACTTGATAAGATTTTCATTATCTGAATTAATTATTTTTTGACGCGGACTTCCGAGTTATAAATTATAAATCTTAGTACATTTTAATCGACTTGACCTCAATTACCTCTTTTCTCTATCAGTGCTTTTTTATTTAGTTCATATTTATACTTCCTTATCTTAATGAAACACAGTGCAATGTATTTAAACCATCATATATAATTTTATCTATCAATGAAATAGAGTAAAATTATTAAAATTATTTCGTAACCTGTTTTTGTTTTTTATTAAATATTTTTTTATCTGGTAGGAGCGAGGGGGGGGGGTAAAAATGGAAATACAAGATAATTAAATGACTAGGTATGCTTACTTGCATGTGACGTCACCATGAAGTTCTTTTCGGTCTTCTAGATTTCAAATGGTCGCCAACGCTGATGTCAAACTGTCATAATATAAATTTGATCGTGATTGATTTATTATTGTGTTCTGTGTTTGTGCTATTCATTTATTGCTATAGTGAAGCTTCACATATGATATTAATTATATTAGTTATAATTATTTGTGATTTGTGTTTAATATTATAACAGTTAAAATAATAGATAAATTTAAAAAATCAAGAAGTTAGAAAAGAACTTCATGGTGACGTCACAAGTAAGCGAACCTAGTCATTTTCTAACCTTGAAGGAAATATACTTTTATAAGAAGTATTACATATATGTTTTATAAAAACTGTTTTCATAGTTACATAGACAACCCTCCAGATTAAGGTTATTTGATCATTAGAGCAATGTATAGATAAAAGTCTAAAAAGTTATTTATGGATAACATAATTTTACTAATTTTTATTTAAAATATTGTACGTATGGTTTTTGACTAATTGGATATTAAAAATAGAGTTTTTAATACACAATAAATGAGAGAACTTGCAGAAAGTGCTCTATTTATTGAAATTTAACACAATTGGCTATATAGTGACTTTTTAAAAACTAATTATTCGAAACTTCAATACTATAAAAATTATAAAACAAATATATTCACGTGTAATTTATTCAAAATAATTGAAAACCAGCTCTGCCATTACAGCAAATAAGTACACGTTACTATTATACACCGTTCTGTCTATTACAATTTTCAAATTAAATTAAACTTAATAATTAACAAAGTAAAATATTCAATTTAAATACAGTGGTACCTCGACATACGAGTGCCCCAACATACGAGTTTTTCGAGATACGAGCCGGCGAGCGAGTGATTTTTTGTTTTGAGTTACGAGCGAAATTCGAGATACGAGTTCGGTTTAGTTTAGCAGGTCGGCACACCCAGAAAAGTTGCAACAGATCGTGCATCTGATCTTTTTAATGACACTTGCCTAACTCATTTCCGGAACATTCTGAGGGAGGAAGAAACAAACCTCCTTGGACATGTTTTTTTCTAAACGGCCTACAGGTGAAAGCGAGAAAAATGTAGCGAAAAAGGCAAAGACCAGTGAGGATATCTAATTTATTTCTTTACATTCTCTTTTTTGTTTTTGTACAATAAATATTTGTCATTTATAAATACGTTTTTATTATTCAAAACCACGTAACAAAAATAACTGGGGTGACATTTTGGGGGTTGGAACGGATTAATGGTAGTTCAATTGTTTTGTATGGGGAAATTTGCTTCGAGATACGAGTAATTCAAGATACGAGCAAGGTTGCGGAACGAATTAAACTCGTATGTCGAGGTACCACTGTATAGGTACATGTGTTCTGAATATAATTTAAAAACAAAATTTTTCGAAACTAAATCTTTTTTTTACAGTGTAGGTACTAGACGTATAACCTTAATTAAACAATAAAAGCTGTCAGGTACCTTATTTAAAAAAATAAATAAATTAACTTTTACAATTACAGTATTTCACGTCTACAAAAACAGACCCCTGAAATAAATTATTTCAATATCTCACTTTCACCTTAATTGCCATAACGACGTGATATGAGAGCACAGCCGGAAGTAACTAATTTATTCTATTATTTCCATGCACCCCCCTTTTAAGAAACATAGGTATTCGCGTTTGGTAGAACTGTCAGAGACACTCAACAGGTTCTAATTTGTTACGTTTTTTTTGTTGTAATTACGAATGATAAACGTACTTGAAATAAAGTATGTTGTAGACAAATAAACTGTGCGAAGAAAATATTCCACCGTAGTACATACTAATTTCTTTATATACGTGAAGTATACGGCTCGTTTCACACGAACGAGTTTTACAAGAAACAAAAAAAAATTCAGTTTACGTTGATAAATATATTTTTTTGAAAGTATAGATTATAATATACAGTATTTCATCAATTTTCTTGATTCCAGGGGGGGGGGGGTGCCCCGTTAACCTCCCTCTACAAACGCCTATACATATAGAATCATGAATTTTATTTTATACCTATTGTTCAATATACGTTGACAAATAAGAATTTTTTTAAGTATATATAATATACATACAGTATTGCATCAATTTACTAGATTCTAGGGAGGGGGTGCCCTGTTGGCCTCCCTCTATAGATGTATATACGTATAGATTCATGAATTTAAAACCTATTGTTCAATTTACGTTAACGAATAAGATTTTTTTAAGTATGGATTATAATATACAGTATTGCATCAATTTACTTGATTCTAAGGGGGGTGGGAGTTCCCCATTGGCCTCCTTCTTTTACGCCTGAGTTTCATAAGTAACAGAACAAATGTCAACTTACGTTGACTAATAATTTTTTTAAGTACAGATTAAAATATACAGTTTTGCATCAATTTACTTGATTCTAGGGAGGGGGGTGCCCCGTTGGCCTCCCTCTACAAACGCCTATACGTAGAGACTCGTGAATTTTACACTTATTATTTAATTTACGTTGATAAATAATATTTTTTTTAAGTATAGATTAAAATATACAGTTTAGCATCAATTAAATAGATTCTAGAGGGGGGAGGGGGTGCCCCGTTGGCCTCCCTCTACAAACGCCTATACGTATAGACTCGTGAATTTTACACCTGTTGTTCAATTTACGTTACAAATAATTATTTTTAAGTATAGATTAAAATATACAGTTTTGCATCAATTAAATAGATTCTAGAGGGGGGGGGGGTGCCCTGTTCGCCTCCCTCTACAAACGCCTATGCGTATAGAATCACGAACTTTATATCTATCTGGGTGTAACCACGTCATTTTTGACATAACTTCATCTAACTAACTACCTAACCTAACCTAACTAACTACACAAAAAATTAAAGTTTCTATTTGTATTTTCTGGTTAAAAGTCATGTCAAATTAATATAATCCGAAGTAATAGCTAGTTTGTTTTTATATAACGCATGAAATCAGCAATGAAGTTGATTACAAATTATAAACCATTTAAAAAAACTATAGTATAAATTTTTCGTAGGTACGTCAAAAAATTAAAATTCTTTATTTAAATTTTAAACCACATAATTCTAAATGATGTTATATAATATAATAATTATGATAGAAAAATTTATAGAAACAGTACGTAGTTATTTGGATCAGTAAGGGGGGGATAGGGGAGCTTTGAGGCAAAGCCCCTAGTTTTTCAATATTATATCTTACACTGCATTCATTTGACAGGTTAAATAAAATTCTAAAAAATTCTTTCACAAACCTTTTTTAATTTTCCACGTTTTCAATTGTTTCCTTCGTCTCATTTCAGCAAAACACACAAAAAACTTAACTAATTGTTCACACTGTATATTAATTATAACACTTTAAAATAAAACAAATTCAAATTAAAAATATATTTCACAAAGAACCGAACTGTCAATAAATTACTACTCGTCGGCCATATTTCTTTTATGACGATATCAAGCACATACTTATCTACCTACCAATATAATAAAAACAAAAACTACCTTCATAATTAAATTACTAAATATATTAAAACATATAACAATCAAAACTTTGATTCGAACAAAGGAATATTTGAATGAATATAAACACAACAATGTTGAAACGGTAAACATCTATCAGAATTAAGATATATTATACACGTTCAGGTTTTAAGTGAAAAGTTCAACCTACGCAGAATCAGTTATCAGTAATGACAAATATGGGATTTTATTTGGCAATAGGTCAAGGTGCAAAACTATCAGATAAGTAGCAAAAATCATTGAGTTTGTATGATAGGGATGTACAATTTATACAGGAAAGAACTTATACAATAAGGCAGTGGCGTACGCAGGATTGTGTCATGGGGGATGGGATTTCAAAAAGAAAAAAAAGGCCGAAACTTATTGGTAAGGACTAAAAAAAAGGTACAATCAATGTTGTAAATTTATATTAATATTATTGATTAAAAAAAATTATAGATGTCATGGGGGGGGAGGTTCTGACCCCCCCCCTGTGTACGCCACTGCAATAAGGTGGCCAATATTATAAAAATAAAAAGGAGAACAAAATTTCAAAATAAGGGTACCCTCCCTACCATTCAGAAAACTCCTCAGAAAAAGGACACTTTATTTTTGGACCTTGAAAATTTTATAAAAAAATTTTTAAATATTTTTTTAAACTGAATTAATACGTTTTTCTTGCAAAATATCAAAAAGGAGGACATGTAGGAGGACACTTTTCGAGGAAGGACAGAAACCTACAAAAGAAGGACTGTCCTCCCTAAAGGAGGACGATTGGTCACCTTATACACAAGTCTTGATGCTTTCGCGGTGATCTTGATATGGATCTTGGCTTCTGGGTGTAAGTGTAAGCCGTGTCGTTGTCGGCCAACGTTTCGTCATACATTGCAGTGGACATCATCAGGGAGGGCTCTTCTAAAAGTGTTTTATAAGTGCTTTTAGAATAGCCCCGATGACGTCCACTGTAATATGTGACGAAACGTTGGCCCATAACGCGGCCTACATACGGTGATCTTAATATGGATCTTGGCTTCTGGGTTTAAACCGAGCCGTTATCGGCCAACGTTGCATCACACATTGCAGTGAACATTATCAGGGATCTTCTAAAAGTGTTTTAGAAGTGCTTTTAGAATAGCCCTGATGACGTCCACTGTAATGTGTGACGAAACGTTGGCCGATAATACGACCAAATCGACGCGGTTTACACTTATTTATGATTATTTTCTAGAATATTAAAATGTAAGAGGGTTTATAACGAAAATCATTCTTTTAAAAGGAGTCTATGTAGAAAATTTTTTGGGAGCCTCTGATATACATAGAGTAGTTGTGTCAAATTCGGGCTATTAAATTTAGTCTAAGAGAGTCTGGACTCTGCAAGTTGTTGCTCACCCCCCCCCCCCCCAACCCTTAATCATAAAAAATGTACGTAATATTTTTTCATACAAATAAAAATATAACTTTTTTTGACAATTTAAATTTGTATTTATTACAATTTTTACTTCATACTGAAACAGTTTTAAAAAATTATAAATGCTGTCTGTCTGTCTGTTTGTTACCTTTTCACGACTAAACTGCTGAACCGATCTTGATGAAATTTGTCAGGGAGATAGCTTGCATCATGAGAAAGGGCAATTTTAGAAAAAAGCGTCACGTGGTTGATGGACATTCCCTATTTTTTATAAATAAATAGCTTCAATAAATTAAAAACAAAAAGTGTCCCCCCCCCTCTCTCTCTCCCTCTCTCTCTCTCTCTCTCTCTATCTCTCTCTCACGCATAACCGCTGTAAGAGTCTTTCCTATTCACTATAGACTCGCTGAAATCATCTTATGAAATAATTTAAAAAAAAGTAAGGTGGGTGAATCATGGAAGGCCACTTTAAGGAATAAACAGTTATTATTCCTTTAATTACTGGATAAATGAAACAAACAAAATATTAAGTAACACTTTCTTTTATTACGTAACTTATAAAACATTTTTTTTAATACAGAGTTAATGATCATTTATTAATTCTAAGTTTTATTAAACTCTTCCAAATGGCCTTGCAAGGAACACGGCTCCTTACAAGGCCAATATAAAGTTTTAACTTAAAACTAACGTTGTGACAGTCAAAATATCTGCTTAATATCTAATTACATAAAAAGGTCTTTCATTAAAAAAATAAAAGAAAATAATAGTTTATTTACTTGAAAAGTTACGTTTTGCTGTGAGCGCGTATTACAATTTTCAAGTCAATAAAGGATGGGACGGCACAGACAAAATAGCGGCCTGAGTGACTCGCCGCCGCGTCTGTATTCTTGAGTTCGATGGATGTTAGTGTGAGTAGAAGGAATTTGTCATCGTATGGTTTTAATAATTGGCCTTACAAGGAGCATGGCCTTCCATTCCACCTTATTTAAATTTTAAACAAACAAACACCTACCCATTACACAAACAAACATAACATTAGCATGAGAAATCGTGCAGGTATATACCATAAAACTGCAAAGTACATACATACATACATATTATGCCCAATATCAATTCGTTCGCGCCATTAAACATGTCATTATAATACGAGGTGCGCGAGTAAAAACATGCATGCACTAAATATATACGAACAGTTAAATCTACGATAACAGGGTTTCGATTCGAGCCGTAGGAGTTATTGCTGTTTAAATTGCGATTCATCGGGAGTTAAACTCGTCCTTCTGCACCCCGTTCAACTGAATGCTATATATATTTATTACCTACAATCGGGCGGTGGAAGATGACTCACCCCCCCCCCCTCCCAAACGTACCGATGTGTGATGTTTTTAACTTTCAAGTTGGTATATACATTATCGTAGAACTTTATGAATTTTGATTCACCGTGATTTACAATGTTTAACTTTAAATTTTTATATACATAGTATATACAGGGTGGTCCGGTTTGGGATACAGATATTTTAGGAGCTGATTCCCTGACTCATTGTTAGTAAGAAATTGTGCGGGAAGTGGGGGTCTATCTTTAACACTCTCTGAGTTACAGGATGTTCAAAAAATTTAATTCAGAGTAGTTCTTACAACAAAAATTATCTCATAACTTCTAAAGTAACGTATCTAGAGCAATCAAAATGAGTCAGTTTCATAGGTAATTAACTAACATATTTTTTAGTATTACGGTTATTACTATCCGTATTTTTATTTCCGAGTTATAGCTCATCAAATTCGAAAAATATCTTTTTTTGCTGAAATGTTTTATGAAAATGACATTTTTCTGCAAAAGTACCCCTAACATGTTGTATTTTTTATCATTATTTTGGTACATCATAATGTTACCTACAAATTCCCTATACAAAGTTTGGACGTGGGTCTTATAGTTTTCCAGTTATTAATTAATCCCCAAAGTAACTATTTTGCTACCTGCCCTATTAAATGAAACAGTCAATAAATTTATTTGTTTATAACTACATAATTTTATTATTTATTATTATTTACTATAAAAATAATTATTAACCGGAAAACTGTAAGACCCACATCCAAACTTTGTATAGTGAATTTGTAGGTAACATTATGATGTACCAAAATAATGATAAAAAATACCATATATTAGGGGTACTTTTGGAGAAAAATGTCATTTTCATAAAAAATTTCAACAAAAAAAGATATTTTTCGACTTTGATGAGCTATAACTCGGAAATAAAATACGGATAGCAATTAACCGTAATACTGAAAAATATGTTAGTTAATTGCCTATGAAACTGACTCATTTTGATTGCTCTAGATATGTTACTTTAGAAGTTATGAGATAATTATTGTTATAAGAACTACTCTGAAGGAATTTTTTTAAACACCCTGTAACTCAGAGGGTGTTAAAGATAGACCCCCACTTCCCGCACAATTTTTTACTCACAATGAGTCAGGGAATCAGCTCCTAAAATATCTGTATCCCAAACCGGACCACCCTGTATTTATTTTTTAAAGAATTTGAGGTTTATTCAAAATTTTTCGGGGTACGTAATAGCCTATACCTTTCCTTAGAATGTAAGCGGCTCCATGTCTCTGGCACCCCCTTTTTTGAAATTCGAATTTTTTTACGAATAGCTCCTAAAGGGTTAAAGCATAAACGAATATAATTTCAGCACAAACGTGCACAAACGAAGCAGAAACGAACTGCACATTCAAAATTTTAAATTTCCAAAAAGGGGGTGCCAGAGACATGTTTTCGGTATTTTTAAACATAAATAACATGTAAAGGGTTAAAGCACAAACGATGAAAATTTCTGCACAAACATGCACAAACGAAGCATAAACAAACTGCATATAATAAAATTCGAATTTCAAAAAAGGAGGGGCTCGCATGTCTACAGCACCCCATTTGATTTTTTTGAATATCTCCTAAGGGGTTAAAGCACAAACGAAAGGATTTCCTGCACAAACGTGCACAAACGAAGCACAAACGAACTGCATATAATAAAATTCGAATTTCTAAAAAGGGGGTGCCAGAGACATGGAGCTAATGTAAGCTATCTCTCTGCCAAATTTCATCATGATCGGTTCAGTGGTTAAGACGTGATAAAGTAACAAAACAGTATGGATTTTTTTCACAACTAATCAACCAGCTTTAAAATGTTTTTTAAATATTTTTTCGTTTTGCGATATTTGAATTTGAATGAAAAAAGTATATCAACAAGCTTTAAACGACAATAAAGGGTCAAATTGTGGTCATGCAGAATAGAAAAATGAAAATCAAAGCTTAAACAATCATCTAAAGTCAAGTAGCATTTTAAAAAAGTTGCCATGGGTAAATGGGACTTTCTTATACGTAATACAGTGAACAGTGTATGTGATTTTATTGAAACGTATTTCTGATAAATGAATAAAAGATAGAATAAAATGAATACGACATAAACTATAAAGAAATATTATTTACACTTTATGTATCGAACGAATTTTATTTAACGTAGGTAATTACTAAGACGGAAACGTTTACTCTCGTCATTTTTTTAAATTTAAGACAAAATTTTTTTAGATGAAAATTGAGTAGATAGATTATTTATCTATAAATTATTCTCCATACATTTTTTCTAACACTTATGATTTAGCCAGAAAGATTTTTTTAAAATAATTATTTAGAATAATCCACACTATTTACTCTCAGTATTACGTATAAGAAAGACCCATTGTATTTTCTATGTCCAAACTCGAATAACGAAAAAGGATGTCTTGTCAATTAAATTGAATCGGTGAGTGAAAGAACAATACAAGTGCCAAAAATGGCAATTTTAACTGAGATAGGCAAAATGTTTAAAATTCATAGCTCTATCACATAGCAAAATAATAATACATCGACCAACATCGTACGTGCGACGGGGGGTAGTTCAATTTTTTTTACAATTACTTTTACCTTACTTTTCTGACGAAATCCTCGAATTTTACTACCATATTATTTCTTGGAAAGTCAAAAATGAAGATTCTGAGTAAAAATTACAAATAATTTTTTTTGTAAAATAATAAAAAATAAAATAATAAAGCCGAAAATAAAGCAATAAAAAAAAATTTGCAATTTTTTTTAATTGAGTGAAAGAACAGTATAACTGCCTGTCATTTTTTTTTCAAATATCTTTTTTCCCAATTTTTTTAAATTTATTTATTATGTACGTATTATTATCGGTTAACATAAGTTCTATAATGTCACAATACATAATTAGACCAAATAACCCATAGTTTTCCTTTAAAACAGTTTTTTTCGTTTTTCTCAAAATGGTCATTTTGGAGATATATCGTTCTTTCACTCACCGATTCAATTATTCTTTCAATTAACTACTCAAATTAAAAAAAAACCATACAAAATATACCTAAACAACATCTGAACAGTTTAACACAAACGAATAAAGACACATGTATCGGAATTACCTTTATATACACATTATTATCATGTGAACATTTTCCGGTGATTCGGTCCCGGAGCGCCAATGCCACCGCCACCGCCGCGGCGCGCGCGACAAATACACGATTGAACACAGATTAGATTTGTACCAGTCCGATAACATATTGATAGATCGCGAACTTTGCGCTTTTTATTGTTTCTTTACAGCTAGTTTGTCGCGTGAGATGCTCATCGGATTCGCACTACCATTTTTTCTCTTTCTCTATACATGGTATTTCTTACAAACGGGTCTCATAGTTTTTTTGTCAGGTATTTCTTATCATGATTTTTGTAAATAATGTTATTTGATTTTTTTTTAATAATACATATGTATAATAATTAAATTTATTATTTTTATTTACTTGCATATATTCATTTTAAATTAGTTAAATTTACAGACAGACAGACAGACAGGAAATGAAAAAAATCATTCGAATATAGCGAGAAACTTCTTATACACACATATAATCTTATGTACAAAATAATCATATTTTTTCAAATAACTCTGAAACAAATGAAAATTTAAAAAAATCTACAATACAAAATTTTGATGATTTTTCATGCTCTTTCGAATGGCGATAGTAAAAATTCGAAAAAATTAAACCTATGGAATGTGGGTGGGAGATGGGGGTTAACGGTTTAATTTTTTCGAATTTTGACTGTCACCATTCAAAAGGCCATACAAAATCATGAAAATTTTGTATTGTAGATTTTTTTAAATTTTCATTAGTTATTTGAAAAATTATTTTTCACATTTTCATAAGGGTGTTTCACCCCCTTAAACAGTTTTACCGCAGCTGTGATAATTTTTTTCTTACTTATCTTGACCTCCTCTAACTATATACAAAGTTTAAACTCGATACGAATTTTCGACTTGAAAAGGTTCCCTTGTAAGTTATTTACTAGAATCTCATTTGTGTAAATTATAATGTATTCTCCGCGATAATTACACTAAAATACAAAATTAACGAAAAAAATTAAAGAAAAAAGTCTGGTTTACAACAGTCCTTTATTTGACTTGACAAAAAAATTTGTATGTCCTGTAGAACCTCTCAAAATAAATATAATTTTTTGAAATTTTTTTAGCGTTTCATCAGGTTATCCTGAAGGATAATAAAATTTTCAATAAATGATTCAAAAACTAGCTTTAAAAAGTTTTTTTTTAAACTCTTCTACGACCATTTTTTTCGGAGATCCAGCTATTTAAAAACACTTAAAAATATTTGAAAAATTTAGTTATCCGTTAATTTTGCATTTTAATGTATTTGTCCACTGTTTTTAAACAAAATGATCAATTATCATCAAATCACGCTGTAAGACAGTTAAATGTATATAAATTAATATCCAATAATGGCAGTAATCAAATATCAAAAAATATTTCTAATTCAGTAAATTTAATTAAAAACTATCCAACACTGGGGTATATAGTGCCCAAGACTGCTGCCAGTCAGTACCTTAGTTTGTTTTCGTATACAATACATTAACTATACAAAATACTTATATAATAATAATTAATAACGTCACACAAGGTAAGTAAAAGTTCGTTGAAGCGGACATAACCTAGTAAAGTGCGGTGACGCGGCAAGCGCGCGCGCAGGAAACCGGAAGATGCAGCTAGCTAGCGAGTGTGTGTGTGTGTGTGTGTGTGTATGACATAACGCGGGATTCGAACCAAGAGTTAATGAGTACCCCCCCCCCCCCTCCTGCTACTACCTCGTATTGTAGTGACAGCAGTACAGTCAATGGAACAAGTTCAAAACAATTATCGGTAATTTATAATGCGGCGGTGTATTTTATATCACGACCATTTCAATTATACAAGTTTTATTTATGATTGGCCACAGTGGCGTAGTAGGATTTTTAATGATGGTTTGATGAGTTAAACGGAAAATTGTACTATGCCTAAATTTATAAATCGCATCCCCGCAAAAAAAATGTAGTTTTGAGGAAATAGGAATAAATGAAATTATAACAATTTAGATAAATCAAAATTGTAAAGGTAGTATAGGAAAAGGACTGATACACACAGTATTTAATTTGAATATTTCAGTATCCCTGTGATGTTTGAAAAATAGTAACTATTAAAATGCTAGGTGATTAAGTATTTAAAAAAATAAATATAAAATGTGACATTTTTTTAGAATATGCTAGTTTTGACGGTAGGTACATTAAGTACATTAATGACAATTTTTTAGTAGAAATATATAGTAGTTTGGAATCATTCTATAACATATTTATCTCAAATATGACATTTTTTGAGTTGTGACACTTTTTTGCGGAGGAGCGATATTAATAGGTGAACATCAAAAATTGACGTACCTTTTTTTGTATTTATTATCAAAGAGGGGAATGAAATTAACATAATTCAAAAGGTACTGTGACATAGATGTACACACATAAAAATCATGTGTGTATGTTGCCGTTGAGGCAGGTAAAATGTTGGTTGAATTAATTTCTACTATAGGCGATACTAAGCAGTTTATTTTAATTGATGTATTTTTAACTAATTTTTAAGAATTCTATTTAGAATTAAAGAAAATAAGTAGGTACTTAATTAAGACTTTGAGGTAAGAAGGGGGCCCTGTAAATAAAATAAATCTGTATGAATTGTATTCCTCTTCATTCAATTTATTATGATCAACATTTTTTGCGACAGTTTTTATTTTTATTTTGGGGACCCGAATCTTTATTCTGCCTAGGGCCCCTGTCTTTCATTTCAATTCAAAAAAACCAAAAGAATTACAGTTTTTCCCTGAATTATTATAAAATAAGTTTTACTTTCTGAAACTGTATGATTTAGGCTGTAATGTTAGTATTTTATTCATTAATTAATTTATATTGAGTATCTGCAAACATTACTACAATTTCAAACAGTAAAAAATATTGTATAATGATATAGGTTGTCGTTTACTATCCAGGATGTACATGAATAAAAACTGTAATTCTTCAAGTTTAAATAAAATCCACACATGAATTTCTTAGTAGAATTATAATTTCATTAAATCACGGCATGCCACCATAATGTGAGCATTATTCAATAAATCGATTGATTTCACGTGTTACTAATTCGTGTATAAGCAAATTAATATTCATACACGTGTTACTCGTTCCACGAATCAATTCGTAATGTGTTAGTATATTTTAGCACACACACACCGCGGTGTATGGCGTCATCTAATTGGAGAAAACTGTTTGCAAATGTCAGAGCATACAAACCATGGCCGGATCCAAAAGGAGAATTTATTATCTCCCTATACATAAAGTTAGTTAAAAAAACGGTTGCAACATTTGCATTCCCGGATACACACAAAAAAACTGTATTGGACCAAGAAAATCTTGTTTTGTATATAACGAAAACAATATTTTCTTAATATAAGAAAAGTACTCTTAATCCAACTACATTATTTCTTCGTCCAAGAATACTATTATAGTTGGTTTAAGAATATATTTCTTATCTTAAGAAAATATTGTTTTCGTTATATACAAAACAAGGTTTACTTGGCTCAAGTAAACCTTTCTACCTGTGTATAAATGTAACTTTTTTCAAATTATGCTGCTTTTCTAACCTGATAAGTTCGCATTTAAAGTTTTCTTCCAATTGGTATAATAAATTAAATATTGAACTTTGACACACCCTGTATATAAAGTTAATTCAGCAAAAATATAATATATTGATATTGAAAAATATTTTGGGACGAGAGTCAGGTAGGTCTCGTCTAGGTCTCGTGTGAATTTTTTTATTAAAAAAATATTTTTTTCATTTATTATTTTTCACTATGGATCCTGACTTACGGGACACCTATACATATACATATATGAAACATTATTGTATCAATGATTAAAAAACATCAACCAAGTAAGACGGACACACAGACAGACAGACAGACACGAAAATAAAAGTGTTTGTCTTGACCTGAAACGAAAAGATCAAGTTAATTTTTTTTTCTCATTTTAAAACGATCACAAAGCTTCTCGTATCTTCGGTATTGCGAGGAAGCAAAATTATTAATAGATCAATAAAATTAGATATTTAAATGGATTAAATATTCGCGAGGATAATTTTAGTGCCGATCGATGGTTAATGATGTCCTTAATAAAATATTAAATTTGCAAGGTTGTGGGCCCCCGGGAAATACACAAAAAAAATGTAATTTTTGAAATATGTTGCTATATGCCTTGATCAGCTGTAAGAAGGAATATTGGTATTTAACGATTAATAAAAAATTTCAAAAAAAATCACTGTTTAACTAGATACTATAAAGAAGTTGTTTATGGATTCAAAAATGGTTTTCACTTTGAATTGTATCATAGGGGCTATATCAAGAAATTTTTTGTCAAATTTAAATTATTTGTAGATACTAATATTTTAATAGTTTCTTAAAAAAAAAAAAAACCCTCTTTTAAATTTTCCTGCCCCGTCTATGTATGAAACCTACTTTTATAATGGTCGTAAATAAACTACACACTTTAAATAACAATGTCCATCAATGATTTATATTAGTTACGGCCATCTGGTAGCATTTTTTGATTTTTTTAACTATACTGACCTATATATTATAATCATCTAAGCTCGCCCGTGTATTCTTAATTTAAAATTGCCAATAAAAAATTTATCTGTCGATTAATAATATTTTAATTGCTAGCAGACAGAAGTTATTTTTATATTCTTAACTATGTATCAATTTTGAAACACCTATATACGTAATATTTCATATTTTGAAAGATCTATTATGTTGAAATATGAAATAGGACTCTCAAATTTTGACCGATAGAACGACCAAAGTTACGAGCCCTAACTTTAGTTTTTCTTATGGGCCACTAACAATAAGTTGACTATGGAGTCAGTCCGCGGTAATCGATACCAGATAGTCAAAAAAATATTTTACGAAAATGAATACTAAAATATAAAATTAACAAGTTATTTAACATCAATTTTCATAAACCAAAAGAAAATTAGAAAAATTTTGGTTAATTTTCAAAATATTTCCAAAAATTTACAAAAAAATTCCAAAAAGACAATAAATAAGATGGAATCACAATAACTTACTTAAGAATAAGTGATGATCGTGGCAAACTATTAAAAGTCTTTGACAATTACATATCAAACGTGACGTTTGACCAAATTAACAAAAAATTACCTTCACCAACAAATAATGACTAAGGGTGACCGCATTTATTATAAATTTAATGAGTTTATTGATGTATTTGATAAATAATTGTTATAAGTATTAGTTAATAATATCAAAAAACAAATAAACACACAAAAAGTACTCTTATTGTATCCTTTTATTCAACGGGTCACGACCGTCACAATTTTCTGTAACGACCGTCACAATGTTTGTTGAGTAATAACCAGTTAAATACATTACGTATTTACCTGATGCTCGTGTGGTACTAAAAAATAATATATTCATAACATATTAAAGTATGATTATTATAAAGTAACTTCAATATTTTCGCTAATATTTTGAGATTTTGAATAGAGGATGCAAGACTTGCAATAGTTGGGGTCACGACCGTCACAGGGCTTTAAACGCTGACATTTTTTTGTAAAATAACCGTAGACCTTTTATTCTTTCAATATACATGTATTGCATTAAGATCTACAGAAAAAAGGTAAAACCATGTTATTTACTAGTATTATTTAGAAATTGTGAACTCCAATCCGAATTGAAATGTCACGACCGTCACCGCGGACTGACTCTATGGTATATTTGAACGTGTTTTTTACTCTACTTTACAACGATACTTACTATCGAAAAAAAATTATAATGTATTTTTTTAAATAGTTCATTGTTTTCAAATATTCATTTGTTATTTTTATTGTTGTTATTGTGATTTTTGTTTACAATTTTGTTTCTCATGGCTCACTTAAATGTTTGTAATAAAGTACTTAATAAAAATATCACTGGCATTTAGTACATCGACTTATTTTCGAAAATAAATGTGACAAGTGACATATCGTTGTAAAGTAGAGTAAAACATTCAAATATGCCATATTCAACTTAGTGACCCATAAGAAAAACTAAAGTTAGGGGTCGTAACTCGGAAACTAAAAGTAATATAAAAAAATCTAAATACACCAATCAATTCTACACAAAAATATGTGCTTTAAGAAACCACCTACAAAAAGTACCTATGTACTTTGACAAAAAAGTTTTGGCCATTTAAGGTAGTTGGTCCGTAAACATTGTTTACGTCAGATTTTGTTTAAATTTGCTCAGAAATATTCCCTAGATTAATATCTGAAAAATAGCCAATTTTTTATAAAAATTGACCATCTCAAAGTCACGAAAAACGATCTCAAAGTTTATATTTTTAACACAGCTTATATGGACTAATCGTACATCAACGTAACGTTTTATTAGATAAAATCTAAACGAATCGTCAGTTTTCCATAAAAAACTGACATGTTGTATATTTATATGAAAGAAAACATTATACAAAAAATTAAAATTATTGAGCATCCCGTTATTAATATTTAACCAGATTTAACTACCAAACTATCACATAAATTACAGTATTGTTGATAATGTGGCAACAACGTATTCATTTGATTATAGAAAAAATACGCGAAATAATGAAATAATTTTTTACAAAATATGATAAGTGGATTGAAGGGAATTATAATCGATTTCATTAATTATTAATATATTCTGAGGTAGTTTAGATAATAAAATATAATCATTTGACAAGTAGTTAATAGTAGATAATGTACAGCGTTGCCATGATCATTTCTCTAAATTATAAATATGTACTCATGGCCTAATGTGATCACATTATGATGGACCTATCATCCTAAACCACATAGAATTATGAATATTTTTTGGTGTAGTAATACTCACCCCTTTCGTACAAATAATAATTTGTACGAATCTTTTATAGATACTGAGATCCCCATGCTGGAAAAGTTATCTGAAACACCCGGTATAATGAATAATAAAAAATAAAAAAAATAATAAATAATTTTCTATTTCTCATAAAAATAATTAATCAAATTAAACCAAGTTAGAAAATTACCACCACCACAACCTACAATTCCGCCATTCTTGTGTGACGCGTTAGCCATGCAGGCGTATAGGTATAGGTTGAAAGGTCGAACCCAAGACCCCAAAAGCAAACTCAATAATACTCTCTCTATGTAGCAGCAGGTGCAAAGGAGAGGTGTCAGCCGCAGGGGTCGTCGTTACACCCTCACCTAATAAATGAGGTAATTTCCACACTTCCAAAGCTAGAGTCGAGTCGAGTCGAGGAGTCGACATCGTTAATGGTGTTGTTCTTATCTGTTTTTGATTAAACATGAAAAGGTGTTCTAATTGATTAATGGTCGTTACTTACCGGGCGTCTCGTCGTACAATCAGCGGTTAACGCTGTGTTTATGTATCATTTATTATAATGAATATAATTGGCCCGTGATGTACTCTTTATTAGTTTTACATTAAGTGACATGCTTTGTTGTAATTTATCATTGTTTGAAAAGTAATTTGTATTTTTAAATTGGATCTATTGTTTTTTGTGTCTTTCTGTCACAGCATAATAACTACTTAACTGTTTGATTTATAAATATATATGAGAATTGGTATATAAAACTTTTTCTAAATACTTTTAATCAAACTATTTGGTACTTATATTATTGTTTCTTCTTAAGGTTATTCGATCATTAGAGCAATGTTTAGATAAAAGTCTAAAATTTTAATATGTTATTTATGGATAACTCATATATTTTACTTAAAATATTGGACGTATGGTTTTTGAGTAATTGGATATTAAAAATAGAGTTTTTAACACATGATAAATGAGAGAACTTGACGAAAGTGCTCTATTTATTGAAATTCTACACAATTGGTTATATAGAGACGTTTTAAAAACTAATTATTCGAAACTTCAATCCTTTTAAATACTATAAAAATTATAAAACAAATATATTCACGTGTAATTTATTCAAAATAATGAAAAACGAGCTCTGCCATTATAGCGAATTAATACATGTTACTATTATATACCGTTCTGTCTATTTCAATTTTTAACTTTATTTACTTTTAATAATTAACAAAGTAAAATATTTTATTAAATGCAGGTACATATGTTCTGAATATAAATTAAAAACAAAATTCTATAGGAGGTCTATGGGAAATTTTTATGTTTTGAAATTCTAAGCTTTCTATGCAATGCACGACTTTAACCCTCGGACCGACACCCGGGTCCAGCCAGAACTTTTTCGTTTTTAATCGTAAATTAAATATATTTCTAATTAAGCTAGCGACTTGTACTTCCAGGTAGCTTCCTAAAATTTTATTGGCTATCGATTTATAAAACAATTATCACGAAAGGTCCTTAGAAAGGATTGCTATAAGGACATCTAAAAAGTACACCTTCGGACAGACACATGGTGACTGGCTGGACCCCTATACATTTTGCATGGAAAACGCATAGAATGTGATATATTTTTGTCATTCTACCTGGCTTTTTTCTACTTTTTTCTAGTTTTTCATAGAAATTATTTATCCAAACTATTCTTTGTGCTCACTTTACACATACGCACGCATATATACATGTACACATTTGATTATTTGTGTAAATCTTATTATTATGTCACAGATGAAAGGTTGTAATTGATCTCATTCGATCCGGTGGGAAAAATACTTCGGGATTTTAGGGGTGTGGGGGGCACAACAACCCTCAATCTCGCACAAGAGTCGAGATATTTACGATTTTCTGTAATGGATAAGTAGCGAAACAGAGAAAAATTCAATATTTACAATAAATCTATGTTTTGTACCCCCCCCCCCCCCCCCCGAAATATTCATTGTTCTAAAAAACTAATGGTTTGAGAAAACATAAATTTAAAATAAATTTCAAAATTTAAGATATATGTATACCCCCCCCCCAATTTTTCTAACTACGCCACTGGGTATCATAATTCATCATAAAACTCATTGTTAATCTTTTTTTTATTTTTAAATATCTTAAAATAAAATACAAAAAAAAAACGAAAAAAAAAACAGTTTTTTTTTCATAATCCAAAAATGTTTTAAATTTTTTTTTTTCGTTCACATGTAGAAAAACATATGCCGAAACCTCTGAGAAAGGTAAGAAATTAAAAATATTTGCCTACTTGTGATATAAATGAGTTTAAAGGTATGTTAAATTACCATATAAATGCATGTAAATGCATAAGGGTCCAGCCAGACACCATGTGTCGGTCCGAAGGTATTAGAATAGGTGTCGGTCTGAGGGTTAAAAAGAATTCAAAAAGCAAAAAAAGGTTATTTACAATTACACGAACTAAAAAAAGGTAATTTTTAATTCACAAAAAATAGAGGGGCCTATGAACTTTGTCTAGGAATCTACGTGCAAAAAAGGTTGGTAACCCCTGCTCTAAAGCAATATTGTCATACGGAAACAATAATATAGCTACGTTGAAAGTATATTTCTTATATTTCATAATAAAAAAATGTTTTCATTATATATATTTCTTAATTTCTAGATATGTTCTTTCTCCAGGTTTTAGTATATATATTTTGTTATGTTAGGTAATATAAGGAATAAGCCGTTACGATAACAGTAACTCGAATCGGAAAAAAATTTACCGCCGTGCGCTCTTTTGCAATATACATTGCCTAAACCGTTAAATATTGAACAATATAATGTACTAAAGATTTGTGCAGTATAAAAAGACCTATATTTTTCATATATTTTCAAAATAGCGATGTCGCGGACACAGTTAGTATGAAAAAAAATTAAAAATCAAGTTAAGTTAAATGTTATATAGGCCGTCACAGAAAAAATGCATTGTAAATAAATAAAAAAAAATGGTTCTATAATATTGATAACACGATACAAAATAATTTTAAGCTAAAATTAGTTAAACTAGGTAACACCGCATGTTATGCAACAAAAAAAATAATGACATTTCAATAGTTTAGCATTAACAAAAAAGTCCACCATTATTCAAATTTCCATTCATCAATTGTCCGTTAGTTAAAAACAACATCGTGCGCCCGCTTGCACGCTTGCACAATAATAAAAAAAAATCACATTAGAAAGTATAACACAATAATCAACAACAAAGCGGGGGTAAATTGTTGATAATCCAGTCTGTCTACTTTACCTGCCCCCCGGTAAAAAGGGATTAGGCATCAGTCTGTCGCGTGACAGCATCATATCGATTGTTCCCCCGTTATAAATTGTTGTTTCCCATTCACTTGTATTTGTTGCCTCATACACATACATACACAGATTGCAATCAGGTCTAAATTGGATGCAGACATAATCCACCGCAGCAGCATTATGGGGAGAGGGGGTGGGAAATAGGGGTGGATAAAAGAAATTCTTAAAAAATATTAACTAGTTGTCAGAGACTATCGAATAAAAATAGCAATCGTTAAACAGCATTCGTCATGTTAATTTTTAACATGAAAAACATGTTAACGAGAGGACGAAATTGATCCTAGAAATTTTTAACACCCGACATGGTAAAATTTAAAAGAACGTCTACTACAATTCAATATACTGTGTAGCAGTTTCTATGACGGCGATACGCCAGAAATGAAAAGTAATATAGAAACATAGTTAAATTATTATAGAGAATGTACGTGAAATTTTCATATGCAAGAAATTAAATTAAAGAATAGCGTATATTACTTTTTCAGAGTAAATTTTTAATAGGTACTATGTTAAAATTTACCAGTATGTCATTGTAATTTTTCATTTAATTTATTTTAAATTCTACCGACTTTTCTGTTAATTTTTTCAGAAGTTGATTTTATCCTCAGGTTCACAGCATTTTCTGTTAATTTTTAAAAGAATATTCTCTCCGTTTAGATATAAATCAATGTTTCAGGTACTGAATTAAAAGCTGAAAGTGTCTTATTTTAAACCGTATTTTTTTCATAATAATCAGTTATTACGTAAAGAAAATACCGCTCATGAAATTTAGAATTTTTTATATTTAAAAAGAATTGCCAACTTTTCGTACCTACTACCATTTCATTAAATTTGACAAAATAACGAGTTAAAATTTCCCCCACTTTAACCCCTCTGATGGGATATATTTTTTTTTAATTCTACACCAAAAATCTACCTAAATCCAGAATTTCAACCACCCAAAATTATTTTTAAAAATTCACTAAATCGAATTACTAGTTTTGACAAAAAACGAGTTAAAATTTCCCCCACTTTAACCCCTCTGGGGAAGAGGGGATAATTTTTTTTTTAATTCTACACCCAAAAATCTACTTAAACCCAAAATATCAACCATCCAAAATTATTTTTAAAAATTCACTAAATCGAATTACTAGTTTTGACAAAATAACGAGTTAAAATTTCACCCACTTTAATCCCTCTGTAGAATCGGATAAATTTTTTTTTAATTCTACACCCAAAAATCTACTTAAACCCAAAATATCAACCATCCAAATATTTTTTGAAAATTTACTAAATCGAATTACCATATTAAACCAATTCAAACGCATCTAATTTTACCATCCCTCGATAAACCACCACATTACAATCAGAAAGACGTGAGAGATGTAAAAAGTAGTGGGTAGGGGGTACATAGCTCACACACACACACACATGCATCGACGCCGACAAGTACAACAGATGGCATCCGTAAATGCGCCGGAGGGTAACTTAGGTAAGCTAAGCTGTCAAGGTAGGGGCATGGGGCGAGGGGGGGGGGAGACGTGTAACAATACGTGTGCATTTAAACAAAGCATCCACCTATCACACGGGGGTGCGCGCTCTCGGTATTGCCAACCGCCGGAAATTAAACACACCAGTATGTCATGAAAAATGCTCGCAATTAAACTCAATAGGTTTGCTATTTATTATTATCTTCATTGGATAGTTGTTCATGTAATTTGTGAAAATATAATAGTATAAGATGATTACAAATATAAATATTCACTGCTCAACTGTTTTAAGTGATATCGTGAATATTTTTACCCAATAATGCGTCCTAGATTTCAAGGAATACGTTGGTGCAAACTTAATCAAAATCGGTTCGCTAGTTTTCGAAATTATTTCTGTCAAAACACAATATTTTTTCCGCAAAAAGTGATTATTTTTTAAATTTTATTAAAACTGGTCGGTTTCGCTGTTATTATCTTCTGCCATTTTAAATGAAGTTATTTTATAAAAATCGGTTAATTTAATAAAAAATAAATAAAACAGCAAATAATGAATATAAAAAAATTAGTAATGCATCCTTAAAATTATAAGCTAAATTGATGTAGAATTGTAGGACATAGAAATTAAAAAAATGTATAGAGATTCAGAGAAAATAAAAATAATTAAGAAGTGTTACATTTCAAAAGTTTTCTATGTCCGGTATTATAAAGGAGTTAAAAAATTTGCTAGCTAGCAAGCACTTTCAAATTCTGTGATATTATCTATAGAATTTAGAGCAGTGATACTTCAACGTATTGTAACACAGTTACTCTGACTGTACAAAATAATTATCATAATATCACAACTGTTTTAATACCGTTGTTAATGTTTACATACGACGCGTGTGCGAAAATTGCCAAAATCTTCATGTAACTCCAAGAGAACTGCCTTTCATAATGCGTTTAATAACTTTTATGAATGATTGTACGATTTTTACTATTTTTGACCGTAGTGTGATAAATGTTTCTTGCGATAAATTAATGTTATTTGATCAATTAAATTTCAATGTAGATTACACAGGTAATCTTAATTTGCTCGCTAGCAAGCACTCTCAAATGAGACATTAACTTTGTGTCAGTGCCTATGGATTTGCTATGGAATTTAAAGCTGTATTACAACGTATTTTAATAGCTAGTACACACTAGTAGACATGTTGCGCGATTCTGGTCTCTGAGACGTGTCTAAGGTTGTCTCATAGACATGTCTATAGACCAATCCCCGTCAACGGGCCTGTTGCGAGACCAAAAATCACATTTCTAAGGTCCCCCGATCGGAATGGGAGACCACATGCAACGTTAGACATGTTGCGCAACATTTTGACAGTGTGGACGTCACTCGCTGTCTATAGACGAGACACGGCCCAGTCTATCTACAGCTATCGAGTGGTAGATAGTAGTAGTCCTCCATGGTGGACAACGAAGATTAGACTGAGAAATTCACATCGTAGTGTGGACGCTAGACGAGACAAAGAACGGTGTATCTAGACAAACTATAGACCGTGTCTCTAGACGGTCTATAGACAAATCGCGCAACATGTCTACTAGTGTATACTAGGCTTAACACAGTTTGCGACTCTGACCGTACGTGGTATAGTTATCATAATATTACCACTGTTTTAATACCGTTGATGGTGTTAACATACAACGCGTGTGCGAAACTTGTCAAAGTCTTCATGAAACTATAACAAGCAAATTTGTTAGCTCATTTATAATATTGGACACTAGTATAACATATTCCAGGCTCCACTTAACTATTAATATAAAACTATCCATAGTTTATTTCCTATATATATGAACATACATTCACAAGTAATAGTTTTAACTACCCCCCCCCCCATCTACCCCCTTTAGACACATACATGCATACATACATACAACCGCCGTAACACAAAACTAATTCAGGCAAATTCATCGCACCAGATGCGGCCCAGCACAGACGACTTATCAATACACATACACACATAGCAGCCGCGCGCGTCACATTAGGCAAGCAATTCCATTTAGTTTTACTGGCCATTATGCAGACGGACACAATGTACTCAGGTGTTGAGCCCCGGGCAGATTAAATCACCCCGAGGGGGCGAGCAATCAATGCCGCTGAGATTGGATTGGGGACAAGGTACATGTTGTGTGTGTGTGTGTACGTACGTACAACAGACGGGAATGACGCGACGGTGCTCTTGTTCCAGTGGGTTGAGAGAGAGGTGGGATGTAGGTAGGTACCCTGCTTGTTCGAAAGTCGATCAAGCGAGATAAGCTAGCAGGCTGTTTTGTGTATTTGGAAATTTGTTTTTATTGCAATTTTAACAAACACATTTTGTATGATTTGTGATACAATTGTAGGTAACTCCCCCCCCCCCCCCCCCCCATAAGACAGAGGGGGGATTATGATAGCATTAGACTAGCACGTGTTATTTCACTGAAGAAAACTAACACTACACTAAAATCAAAACTAAAATATGAATAAAATAATGAATATAAATTATTTATAAGTATGTACTGTAGATTATAGAACAGGGTGGCTAGTATTTCTCTGGGACAAATTTCCCTGACTATTTCCAGTTTTCCAGGAGAATTTTTACCGTTTTTCCTTGTTTTTTATTGAAAATTTTGATAAAAAACCTAAAAAAAAGGTCACATGTTTTCTATTAACTGTTAATAGATAACTGTTTAAATATTTTGCGAAAAATTTTGTTGTTTTTACATTTTTATAAAAAAATCCCTGACTTCTAACCAAATTCCCTTACTTTTCCCTGACATTTCCTTGACTTTTCCCGATTTTCCAGAAACTGACTACCCTGTAAAATCAAAACACAAACAATAAATATGAATTATTATTAGGATCAGCTCATTAGCAACTTCCCTATTATAGTTATCTTTACCATGAAATAATAATATAACTGAACTATCGGAATAGGAGTTATTAACTCATTAACGCCCAAAAGAAAACAAAAACTTGCAAAAGATTTTTTTAAATGAAATTCAGTACATATTCAATATATTTAACTAAATATATAAACTTTTTTTTTAATATTTAGAAAAAAAAATAACAGTGTGTACTCAAGCGAGTAAATTGGGCAGATATGAAGTCTATTTTGTGTGAGACTGCTTTTCTGATATCATTTTTATTTAGATAAATATCATTTAAAAGTCATGTTATATGTATATTTAAGTTATTTCATATGATTTGAACAAAATTCGAAATCACATGCTCTAGTTGGATAAAATATATTAGCATACCACGTATATACCTCTTTTCATATAAAAATTAGGTATTGGGAACAATTAAAACACGTTTAAACACTTATGAAATTAATAACGTTAACAGATTTTGTTTGTTGCACTTCTACCAACTGGTTTTTAAGGAAATATTGTGAATTTATATCCATAATAGACAGTAGTACTAATTATAAAATGAGGTATGTACACAATTGTGTATGTACGGCGGGCGTTAACGGGTTAAAGAAAAAGTTTTGTGAAGATTTTTAAAAATAATTTCACTTGGATCACACTGAAAATTTAATATTGTAAATATAATATTAATAATGTATATCAGCATTCAAAGTTTTATAGTCAGAAATAATGTTATTTTGATAATAAATATGAAAGTTACTCCTTTCATCTTATTAATAAACGTCTTTCATATTAGAGGAGACATAATTTAAGAGCTTACATAAAAATATATGTGCAGGAAACACTCAAAGTGAAAAAATATTTCTATTCATCTTAAAAAAATATAATGTTGTTTAAATTTTATTATTTTTGGATGATATTTCAATGATAAATTAAATTTTTATGTATGAAATTTTACTAAAAAATTTTTAATTTTAGATTTCGTTAAAAGTATGTTTTTCAAATAGAAAATGACGTGAAAAGTTGAATTTTCCAAACCGCAGGTTTGTATCTCAATCCGTTCTCGAGATATGGCCTTTCAAAGTTCTCGATTTTTCAAAATTTTGGAGAAAAATGGTCGTAACTTTTGAACGTGTGGTCGGATTTGATTTTTGTTGACAGATTTGAAATCAGCGTGTAAAAATCTATATAATGACATGTATAATACCTGAAAATTCGACAAAAAATTTTTGGTCAAAAATCGCCATTTTTTTAAGGTATACCCCTTTGAATTTTTTCAATTTTTCGCGAAAATTTTTTTTGTCGAATTTTTAAGTATTGTACATGTATTTATATAGATTTTGACACGCTGATTTCAAATATGTCAACAAAAATCTAATCCGATTACACGTTCAAAAGTTACGGCCATTTTTATCCAAAATTTTCGAAAATCGAAAACTTTGAAAGGCGATATCTCGAGAACGGTTTGAGATACAGACCTGCGGTTTGAAAAATTCAACTTTTCACGTCATTTTCTATTTGAAAAACACACTTTTAACGAAATCTAAAATTCAAAATTTTTTAGTACTAATTCAGTATATAAACAATGATTTTCATCATTTTTCATGAATTTAGTTAGTTAAATCACATTTATTTAGATAAAAATCTAGTACATTTAATATATAATATTAAGACGAAATAATACTTACAAAACTCAAAATATTACTAACAATAAGTATAGCAGGTGCACTTATTTAGGTATATGTATTGAAAATATAAGACATATATGTATAAAACGTTCTTTATTAGTGCTTTTTTTTATTACTTATTGCATTACGTAAAACAATGAGGGGAGGGGTACTTAATACATTCAAATCCTTATAAGAGAGAGTAGGGTTAAAAATTTTCGAAAATCATTTTTTCGGTAAAAATCAAATTTTGAAAATTTGAAAATTTGAAATCCAGCACTGTCTTGGGCATATGCGTGTGCGTGTGTATGTATAATGTACATGATAACACCCACACTCACACACTCGTAAAGGTGATTTCCGTACACGCGGCGCGAATGACCTTCAAATCCATCATCATCCGCACAAACTCGCACAAGCTCGCAGGTAATGGATCCGCGATGAACATCATTCAAGACCAATAACGCGGGCGGGCGTCGGCAATGATTGATTGCCGGTGTAGGTACATACAGCGGGGGTGAGGTGGGGTGGAGACGCGTCACGTGCAGCCGGCGCCCGTTTCTTACACGGTAATATCGATTACAGAGAAATTGAATAGCGACGTTTATGGTACGTGTATAAGAGGTGAACCTGATCATTGAACAAGAAGAGGTCGTTGTGTGTTAGACGTGTGGCCGATCTCACCTTGCCAGATGCTCCTGGGGAGGAGGTCGGATCATGATTCATACCCCCAAGATGCTGGAATGCCGGGAAATGATTAATTTGCTTGGGAGATCAGTTTGTGACATTTAAAACTGTTTATCTGCATGATACATATAACCATTTTTTTAATAGGTAGGGGAGACCAGGGATAAAAATTTCGAGCAAACTATAATACCTGTATGAACCTGTCAATGATTTTTATATGTTTTTTCGACTCCCCTTTCACCTCAGTAACAATCACAACGTTACGACAATTGGTTATGTGTACAACGTATCGGTACTCGAAAAATACGACGAAAGTTACTTTTTGTTATATTTTTTTGTGGTTAATATTTCTTTATTAGTAAAAGGTAACTATAATCTTTATTATCAATATTGTACTATAACGATCTATTTTAACTTTTTGCTTTACAAAAACTTCGTTCCTTAATTATTTTTTTATATAGAGGCACATGTTTGTCTGATTTTGAGAAATCAAGAATGAGGGATGAAAGTAACAGTTTGTTACTTTCATCCCGATTGCAGTAGTAAGTATGTATGTACCTAAATATATGTTTTATAAAAATTATTTAAAATAATTATTTATAATAATGAAATTAGTTATGTTTGTCATAATTTATAATTTAATAATTCTGATTATTTCTTTTATTGATTCCCTTAAATAAAATGGCGCATAGTAGTATAAACATAATATAGTTTTAATACTTATCTATAGATAATGTTTATACTACTATGTGCCATTTTATTTAAGGGTAATCATAATAAATGTTGATTTCAGACTGAATAAAACACTAAAATATATGCACGTTATTATATTTCGTTTTTATTAACTATGTTACATCTATCCCTACCCCTTGTTACAACTATCCCTATGGGTCGGGATGGTTGTAACAAATCGCGATCTTCATTATTCATTTATTTTTGTAAAAACCATAAACTTTTTAAGAATTGTATATATGCCGAAAGGAATAAGAAAGTGTAAGTATATTAAGAAATAATTATGAGTTTCATAACTGTACACAAATTAAATATAAGTATAAACACAAAAGTGAAAATTGTTACTTTCATCCCTGGTCTCCCCTACACAGAAAAAAACTCGATCTTATTGAAAATTTGATATGGTAAAATGCTTAATAAATTTATCTTGTTAATATAACAATATTTTCTCAATATATAATAATAACACAATTCTTATTGAGGATATTTTATTCATTTGAAAAAAATATCTTCATGTTTATCTAAAAATCTTTTCATTTGTTAAATTAATAAATAATTTATTACACCAACTAACGAAACTCTCAAATAGATTAAACATAATGATTGTTTACACTACCTAACTAGTGAAAGTGAAATTTTCGATATAGTAAATTCAGTGATGTCATTTATTAAGTATTTTTTTGTATTTAAAATATATGTTTTCAATACGAAACAAAATTTTCACTGTGATAAGAACATTGTTAATAATAATATACATTTATCAATAAGATAAACGTGGATATTTTCATATTGGTAAAAAAATATCATTTTAACAAACAACTTCTATAGAAGCCAAATCGATTACGGATTTTTTTACATTTTTTAACACAGACAGATTATTTTTTCTGAGTACCTACCTACTAAAAAAATTTGCTAGCTAGCAAGCACTCTCAAATGAGGTATCAATTAAACATTATGGTGTATGTAACATTTATTCAAAACAGTGAGAGAGATACGGTAGCGTTTAGGATATATCTATATCTTTTTTTAAGAACAATGAAATGGACATTTCTGTTTAAATATGGACAGGTATATCCTAACTATTTTCCATCTCTTTCCTTTGACACGACAGATGCGCGGTCCAGCTCTATGTCTACACAGAAAAAAAAACTATATTGGACCAAGAAAACCTTGTTTTGTATATAACAAAAACAATATTTTCTTAATATAAGAAACATACTCTTAATCCAACTACGTTATTCCCTCGTTCAAGAATACTATAGTTGGTTTAAGAGATTATTGTTTATCTTAAGAAAATATTGTTTTCGTTATATACAAAACCAGGTTTACTTCGTTTGAGAAATCCTTTCTACCAGTGTATGAATGGACCGTTTTTTTAAGTATTATACAGATTTTTACATGCTGATTTCAAATCAATGATTTTTTTTCAAAAATTAAAAAACTAAAATTGTATAGATATCTCGAGAAACTTTTTTAAATTTGAACGTAATTTTTTTATGCATACCTACTTTTTACTGAAATCTAATATTTAAAAAAAATGTATTAGAATATAACATTTTTATGTTCACCTATAAGTTAAGCTTCAAGAAAAATCTGCGATCAAAATCACCAAAAATAATTAATAATAATTTTAAATTAAATACACTAAAAATGAAATAACCTTACGTGTATAGCAACACGAAAGTATTAGAGAGCGTACGTACACTCTTATAGAGATAGCAGGAGCTGATAGTCGAGTCTGTCAAGTAGAATGGTCTCAGAGGTACGACCGTCTTAAAACATCCTTATAGACAGTGGCCACGGGAGACCTGGCGGAAAGTGATAGCGGGAATTACGGGCCGGAACAAAATGAGTGGACGCACGGAACAGATACCGACCGCGAATTGTTACACAAATATACCAACACACACACACACGCACCATATACAGGATGATTTTATTTTTATTTTTTTATTTAATTAGGTACCTATACATTTCATTACAAATTTTTTTTTGAAAATGATCAAGTCTAAAATGATTATAATCCACTAAAAAGTGGTATACCTAAATTATTTCTACAAAAATATACACAGACGTACGCACGCACGCACACAACATATACAGGATGATTTAAAAAAAAATTTTTATTGAATTATATTTCGTTACAAAAAAAATATAATTAAAAATGATGTTAATTAAATCAAAAACGATGAAAATCCGCGAAAAAGTGGCATAAATTATTGTTTGAAAAATTTAAATATCACTTTTTGTATTTAACCCCCCTCTCCAGAAGAACATAATTACCACACTGGAGTCACCTAGTACCCCAGACACTAAAATGCTAACTACTCGTAAGCTATTGAGTATTTTAAATCAATAAAATTTCTCTATCGTTTTCGAAGGATACGGAATACACTCCAATCGTCTATTATAAAAATATAGATGTATAATAATAATAATAATAATATTTATTTTATATACTGTAGTACAGTGTAAACAGTGTGTACAGTCAAAATAAAAAATTTACAACGCTAACATATAAAAAAGAAGAAGAAGAAAAAAAAAATAATATATAAAAAATATAATATTTAAAAAATTGAAAAACAATGTGAGGCACCTGATACTTATGGTAAGTAAGGGTTAATACTTTTACAAAGCACACTATTTTTTGATAATTTTTTATTAATACTCCACTTGTTATAACTTATTTGCTATCAATTTAACCACCATATGCAATATATATTACATTTTTCTAAAGAGAACATTCTAAGCTATAAAATCTTAGAAAAATATACAGGCTATTACATTTGAAAAATCTCATACAATTGTTTTTTTTTTGATCCCCAAAAAATACTGATACTTTATCTATAAAAAAAAGTCTCAGAGACGCCACTGCCTTTGTACAAAACCAATATAACTATAATCTAAAGTAAACATTACAACAAATAACATTTAATTATTAAAATCATTATACGTTTTTCTATAAAAACTTTCTTTTAACTCAATCACCTCCATACATCCCTAGCCATACATCACCCCCCCCCCCCCCCTCAAGCTCCAAGTCTCCATCTAATCAGAGTCTCCACCATTGTTTACTATAAAACACACACACACACACACGGCTTATCTTCAGCTTGTGTCTCGGAAGAGTCATTTCCAAGATTTAGCTAGTTCGGACAACGTATAGTCATTATACCTGAGCGCTATCAGGCCAAACCTCTCACCGTCCTGGTCTTATCTACAACAACGCCCACCCACCATCTTCTTGTGGCATAGGGGAGGGGGTTGTATATGCGTGTATCTGTGTGCTTCACCTTGACACGATCTCTAGTGTTTGTTTCTTAGTTCCTATGAAATATATATACGTCGAATTAAGTAGTTTAATTTTAAATTTTTAAAAACGATCAAAACCCTTTTGTTTGTCTGTCTGTCTGTCTAGCCGTGGTAGAAATTATGCAAATTTTAAAGAAAATATTTCCACGCCTATAACTTCAAAACTGTAAAAGATAAGAAAGAAAATTAATCTAATACCAATTAAAGGCTATTTAACACTATTTAATAATACCGACTAAATTTTCTAAATAGTGTATATTACTATAATTTACAATCAAGTGTTTTTTTACGTGAAATAAGTCAGTATTTTAATAATAAACCTAATTTTAATATTTAATATTTAACCTATTTGTCACGTGATCGCAAACGCGTCTAGCAGAACTGTATCTGGTATGACGTAGTTACATACTAAAAACGTCAAAATACTCTATCCCTATTGACTGATTTCAGTTTGTTTTAGTAAACTGTTACGTCACAGGACATACCACGTTACTTTGAACACACGTTTTGGCGGAAATATTTCCATTTGAATAGAAAAATATTATTTTCAGCGTTTTTTTGGCATTATTTTGGATAAAATAATAATATATGTTAAATATACATACGCACAATTTACAATATATTTTAAAATTTAGACAAATACCTACTCTATAATTTAAAACATTTATACACATTTTAATATCTAGATGTTGATATATACGTCTAATTTTCAACAAAAATAAAAGTTAATCATGAAATGTTATGATATTTTTTCGCCGTAAACGCGTATAATCAAGTCTATCATCTTCCTGTACAAACAAAGGGCAATGCAGGCTGACCACCTCACGCAGGATTAACTTTATTGTCACATAAACTCGCTTATGCCAGTCATTAAAAGAACTTTGTTGATGGGGTCTTACTAAAATTGATTACAAGAAAACATTTACCAGAATATAAGTGGGGTCATAAAAATTCACTTATCTTTATTATTATTTTTATTCGTTCAATGTCAATACCTGCCAAGGATGTTACTCTCTTTAGGTACAAATGTACTTACAACTTACAAGTAGAGTAAAGTCGGTATATATGGAACACCATTCATGTTTTCGGTAAGAAAACTATGCTAATATTATTTAAAATCAGCACATCATTTCATTGGAGCAGGCAAAAATAGAATTCTTAAATTAAAACAAAATAAAAACTAGCTGTCGGATCCAATTTTAGCCGGGGATATAAAATTAAACTATATAACGTATAATGCTGTGGGGTGCGATCCTTTAGGTCCACACAATCAACTTCCCAACATGGTATGACTAACAATACTTGAATATTGATTATTTATTGTTTCCATAATTAATATTACTACATATGTTATAGTTTGTAAATATATTTTTTTAATATGTATATGAAAAATTTTAATAGAATTTGTCAGAAATAAAACTCACCTTTGTATTATGAATATTAGTTTTCTAATATCCTAATAATGTCAATAATATAATGCACATTTTTAGAATAACTAATCTGTTAGTTTGAATTTTGAATTGCGTTTGTTTCCAAGGCAACATGAATTATTAGACGCATTTATTAAAATGAAATTGAAATTTTGATGGTGGTTTTCATCCCTTTAATGGCTGTTTGGACCCATATAAAAAATAAATACTGAAATACACGTTTGATTATTTGTATTGTATAATATTTATTCTAAGTTTCGACTAAATCCGATCAAGAAAAAAAATAAAAAATAAAAAACACCCTTTTTTACCCCCGTAGGGGTTGAATTTCGAAAAATCCTTTCTTTCAGATCATATTCACCTCAAGACGCTTCGATTAGCACCCCAACGAAGTTCGCGAGATTTCGTCCCGGAAAAAAATGACACGTACGTACGTACACACGTACGTACATACGTACGTACGTACGTTCATACACACACACACACACACACACACACACACACACACACACACACACACACACACAGACATTTTTCTGAAAATAGTGTAAATATACTCTAATGCCCTTGAAACATGAAAATATATTAAAATTTTTGATTTCGATTTTCGGACCAATTACAATAACTTCCTATTGGGAAGTTAATAATAAATCTAAAACAATCAAAAATCAGCCTCTTAGTGTGAAATTTTCAAAAAAATCAATTAATTTTTGAAGAGTTTATAGTTTCAAGAATATTCTGTGAAAATTTCAAGGCCGTACCTCTAATACTCTCTAAACAGCAGCCTTCTAAAGAGCGACCGCTCGCAGATATGAAATGCCCAGGAGCTGACGTTAAATGCGTTTTTCTCGAAATGAGATTTTTCAAATTTGCTGACATTGTAACTCAAAGAGCAATTATCCGATTTACTTGAAATTTGAACTGAGTACTCTTGAATATATTTACTCTACGATGAACTGGGATATTTTTGATTGAATGAAAATTGACGATTTGGCATTAAAAAATACGACCATTTTAAAGGCAATAAAACAGACTTTTTTTTCATAACTACGTCATTTTGTTTAATTTTGATATTTTTCGAAAATTTTAGTTCATCGTACAGGAAATACCTTCTAGTTTAACGACATTATTTCATTTTTCAATTTCAACTACAACATCGTTCGGAATCATGGCCGCAGTGAAGGATTTTTTTTGGTGCCTCCGAAGACAGCGTATAAGTCGTTTAGATATCGATATTTTTACGTGTAAAAATTATGGACCTCTAATATAGCTAAATATATTCTCAATTTTCCAAAATATTTCTTTGAGTATTTTTCTTCTAAAAAATTTCCGAAACTCACCTAAATTTCCAGCGTTCACACTGGTATAGCCCATTAAAAAACGTAGTGGTCGATACTACACGCACTTTATTGCCATTCGAAAGAGCATAAAAAATCATGAAAATTTTGTATTGTAGATTTTTTTAAATTTTCACTAGTTTCAGAGTTATTTGAAAAAATATGATTATTTTGCACATTTTCATAGGGGTGTTTCACCCCCTTAACCGCAGCTATAACAATTTTTTACTTACTTACCTTGACCTCCTCTAACTATATACAAAGTTTAAACTCGATACGAATTTTTCACTTGAAAATGTTCCCTTGTAAATATATGCGAGTCAGACTTGGAGGGTTAAACACTCACAATTAAGTGAAATAACTTTATTCAATTAATCCCTAAAAGTTAGATCAAATTCCACGTCGTATAACGACGACTAAACCTGTATTACACCTACAGCGCATAAGGTAAAATTCTCATCGGACTGTCAGAGATTATCGCAACTAAATAGTGGGCATTCTGTAGAAATAATTGCGAGATTAGTTTAGTCGGCCAACTCACACACATACACACATAAGGGTGTGTGTGTGTCGTAACACAGTCCGCACAGATTGCAGCCAAATGGGAAAGTTGTGTCGCGTGCAGGTTAACCGGATTACTCCGGCAATCCACGGATCCGTAATGATATAGGACCGTGACATCAACGTCGCCGTCTCCGAGGTCAATTGAATACATACTACATGGCCACCTTTATCTATGGATTTTACTCGTGATGTTATAGGTAAGAAACATTACTGTTGTTTATTCAATAAATAATGAAAAATATTTCATAACAATATTTCATCTACTATTTGACGCATAGTAATCTTGCTAGGTCACGTGTTTTTTACTAAAGTTACAATATCAATTAGTAATTATTGCGTGCAGGATCTAAATCTATATTATTGGTATATAGTTTAATTTGTTATACCAATCAACAAATATAATTAATTTTACACAGTTGTAGTATTTATTGTATTGTCTTTAAATTAAAATGAAATAATTTGTAAAGCACTTTTACTAACAAATAATTAAACTTAAGGTTATACGTCTAGCACACTGTAAAAAAATTTTGGTTGCGAAAAATTGTGTTTTTAATTTATATTCAGAACACATGTAAAATAACAAAAAAACAAAGAAACAAAAAAAAATTAATTTGAAAATTGAAATAGAACGGTACCTATATAATAGTAACATCAGTAACATGTACTTATTAATTTGGTGTAATGGCAGAGCTAGTTTTTCAATATTTTGAATAAATTACACGTGAATATATTTGTTTTATAATTTTTATAAATAGTATTCAAAACAGTTGAAGTTTCGAATAATTACTTTTTAAAACGTCTCTATATAGCCAATTGTGTAAAATTTCAATAAATAGAGCACTTTTAGCAAGTCTCTCATTTATCGTGTGTTAAAAACTTTATTTTTAATATCCAATTACTCAAAAACCATACGTCCAATATTTTAAATAAAAATTAATAAAATATATGAGTTATCCATAGATAACATATTAAAATTTTAGACTTTTATCTATACATTCTTCTAATGATATTTACGAATATAGTAAAAATAGCGTAATATACAAATTACAATGGAGATTGTAGAATTTACTCAATTTACAGTATATGTTAAAACTGTTAGTATTTTTTGATCAAAATTAAATAAAAGTAATTGTTATTAAAAAATCGATTCCATTTTTCACCGTATGAGTTACATATAGTTTACTAGCTGACCCGGCCACGCGTTGCTGTGGTTAACTTTAAATTGTAGGTTATATGAAACGTTTGGAAGTTTGACATAGCGCCATCTATTGAATACTTACTCAATCCAGTCAACAGATGTCACCATCTGTTAGAATCGTTTGGAGCTAACAGATAATTGTGATTGTCAAATAATAGACAAATAATTAAAATAATATTGCGATCATAAATTGAGATGTAAGCTACCCTATCTTTCAATTTGGATCAAACTGCACACGTTGTACAAATTTGATTAAAATCGGTTAAGTAGTTTAGGAGTCCATCGCGGAGGAACATGTGACACGTAATTTATATATATTAAGATAATATAATTTTCATGTAACCAATTGATTTCTATTTAAATACAATCAAGAACCAATACCGTTACGTACAACACTCGTAATTATTGGGATCACACTAAAACTTAACAACATTTACTTCTGGACAGAGTTATCCAGTGGATTCAACTAAAACATGAATTCTCTCTCAGATCCGAGTCTTACAGTAAGCCGATTGCAAGTATAAGTCCCGGCTAATTGATTGCTCTTCTATACAGACCTTGCGCTGAGGTGTGGTTACAACTTTACACGCTTTTTTTCCAATATATCTAAAGAAAATTGTATACCTAAATAAAAAAGAAAGCATAAATTATGTCCGATATTATAAAAAAGTTAATAAATGAGGTATCAAACTTATATGATAGTTATCTTGAAGTTCCATGAAGTATTTAACAAGTTTCTTTGTTTGCGCAGTAAGTTAACACCAGTGGTATTAAAATAGTGATGATATTATTAAAATTATCTCGTATACGGTCAGAGTCACCAACTATGTTATATTACGTTGAAGTATCACTGATATAAGTTCCAAAATAAATCACAAAATGTATACTCCGCTAACCCACTGCTTCCCGACTTTTTTTTCTTCAAATTTTTTAACTAGTTTTCACATCTTTTTGAAAATAGAATCCATTATATGTCAAAAGGAAAAAAATCGAAGACATGGTGTCCTATAAATAGGACACTGGGACGTAATGGGTTAAATTAGTGTCTAGTGGGGGGGGGGGGTCTGGAAAAAACCAACGATAAATGAGATAAATTGTACCTACATATATCTATACATTAAATATATTTTTATAAATAGCAGTTATTTTTTTTTATCAAAATTTTCCGCACTAATGAAAAAGTTAATATATAAATAGGTACACAAAAATACTTCCAAAATACATTCAAAATACAATCACACACTCAAAAATAACACACATATTTAAATAAAAAACAAATTACAACAAATAGTCTATTTTGACAGAAGCTGTCTTTTCTCTTTACTCTAAACAGTTGGCAATCCTGATGAAAAACAAGATTACTACTACAGCACATTACAATCACGCTAGCTTGGACTACGTTTATATAATAATATCACATCGAAGAAGAAGAAGCGACACGCCCGCTTTGACAGTAAACTAATTAAACTGATTTCACGTGGGACTGCTGGAAATACCTGTCCACGGGCGTATCGTTTGATGTACGCCAAAGACAGATGCTAATAAATCTACTCACCCCCCCCCCCCCCTCTATCTATGTGTGGAGGTAATGCGCGTGAATTTGATTTGAGAAAGGTGATCAAATTTTGCTGTCGACAATTTCATACAAAATAAAACAATATAAAATACCCCTCCCCAATTCTTGTCTTGTAGAGTACCTACTTGTGCCATGTTTCATTCGGTGAATACAAAAAAAAATCTTTTACAAATTTTTCCACCCCCCTAACACGTTAAAGGTTAAATTTTGGGAAATGCTGGAATAATTGTTTTATTATTTATACTGTAGAGTATGTTCGATAAGTTTCAATTAAATGCGAACGAAAAAAAGATTTTTTTATATAAATTTTGACACTCTGTTTTAACCCCGTAGGGGTTGAATTTCGAAAAATCCTTTCTTAGTGGGTGCTTACATCATAAAAGGAAGACACCTACGAAATTTCACGTTTCTAGGTCCAGGGGTTTGGGCTGTACGTTGATATATGAGTGAGTGAGTGAGTGGTTAAGGACAAACTCTTTTATAGATATAGATTACGTCGCTGGCATTTCGGTGCACATTTTTAGGAGCACAACGGTTCCAATTTTAGGATATTTTATACTTACTGTATATATGTTACCGGCAATGTATGTAATTCAGACTTTCTATAGATTTCCTAGGAATTCTATAGAATGCCTATAGAAGGGCCTTAATTGTTCTAATAACAAAATTACATAATCAATATTGGAACATTTGATATTTATTATAATAAATAAAATAAAATATTAGTTCAGACGAATATTAGGTATATGATTTAAATTTGTTAATAGTCATTTAATAACATATTAGTCCAGACGTGTATTAAGTAAGATAAATAATTCAGTATCTGTGATAATCTGCAAACCTTCAGTTATCGAGAATGATCAATTTTTTTTTTACTATATATTTGCATCTTAAGTATTTTATTACATTAAGTAAGCCAACCCTGGACCAAAATTGGTTCGTTCACCTTATTTATGTTTATATTTCCTACATTGCCGGCTACCAGTTAGGTATTCTATACAATGCCTATAAAATGTATATAATTAAATTAATTTCATACATTGCCTAGTGATTTTAGGGATTCTATAGAATACCTAGGAATTCTATACATTACTGGTAATATCTATATAAAAAAAATATCCGCTTTAATTCAATGAGTATAATAATACAAATTACTTTTTAATTAAATGCCGGAAATGTTTTCGTACAAAAACAAATTCTTTCGAATACATTATGCAGTAAAGTGTTGATAAAAATACTTCAAACATTATTGCCTGCTAGATTTACAAACAGCGTTTATTCGATTGAAATTTTTTTCTCGACTATTCAATTAACCATTTGAGAAATTGAAATTCCTGACATTTATTTTCAACCTGTGGAACATCAAACATCAACCTTTTTGTGTTCTAGGTACTTGAACAGAAATTCTATTTGTTTTAACTTGAATTTTTTATCTGGCAACGAAATATACGTAACATTTAGACGAGAGTGTTTTTTTTCTCAAAATAATTTCTAATACGTAGTACTTTTTTTGATATATTCAGATTATTTGTGTTGATATTGATATACATGGGCGTCCGCAGAGGGGTGGGGGGGGGGCACCTCTGTCCTCCCAACTGTAATTTCTAATATAAATGTACCTAAACAAAAAAAATTATAAAAGTTATTGATTTTACTTACAAATACCCTCCTTAGAAAATTTTCTAGGGATACCCCTGTAGGCACATATGACTATTTTAATATTTAAAGTCATATACAAAAGTGTTATTTTTTTTAATTTCAAGATATCATTTTAAACACAGTTTTGTATTAATTAAAAAATATATATTTTATGAAAAAAAAAAATAGAATTCAAAAAATCATATCTCCGTTAAAAATAGTCGTAAAATGACCTTCAAAAAAACCTTTTGAAGAATGAAATCTCTACTTTCTAATGTTAAAAAACTGAATTTTTTAACCGATTTTTCAAAAAATTGGATAGCAATAAATATAAACGAAAAAAGAGGATTTTTTTTGTCAAGCTCTCATTCGATGAAAAAAATTGGTTGCATTTTAACCCTTTAACTACACCGTCAAGAAGTTAGCGCGGACTTGAAAAGAAAAATAATAAAATAAAAATAAAAAAATATTTAAAAAAATTATTTGTGTACTTTTTGACCTATAATATGAACACAACATTGGGCTAAAATCGGTAACGTTTTGGTTGATATTGAGACCGTCAGGAAGTTAGCGTGGACTTGTGAAAAACAACAAATATTTTTAGCTCAAAAAATTGCTCCTTAATTTCTCCTCATGTATCTGAAATTGCTCCAACTATAAAACAATTTAAAAAAAAGTTATTAACTATACAAAAAACATAATTGTTATATGTTATATGTTATTTTTCATAAACTAATCGTTTTTTGTAATAATTCTTATAGTCAATCAATTGCTCCAACATGCCCTCTACTTAGTTTTTCAAAATTATCAATATTTTGAAGTCAAAATTTAAATTTCTCACTTTTATTGTTGCAAAATAGCATTAATAAGTATGTAATATGGTAATGTTTTGTATAGGTCAAAAAATTGCTCCTTAACTGCTCCTCATGTATTTGAAGTTGATCCAACTCTAAAAAAATTTAAAGAAAAGTTATTAACTATACAAAAAACAAAAAAAACGTTATATGACATTTTTCAAAAACTAATCGATTTTCGTAATATTTCTTATGGTCAATCAATTTCTCCCAAATTGCTCCAAAATGCTATCTACTTAGTTTTTCAAAATTATTCATTATTTTAAATCAAAAATATTTCTTTATTACTTTTACTCCGTTATAAGTAATTTGGCAACGTTGTCTATATAAAAGGTGGCAAAATTCAAACTTTGCATTTGACATTCTTTTCTTATACATATATGTTTGTGTCCACAGGTTATTATCAATTTCATTTACCTAATAATATTTATCATTTTTTTATAAAATTTAATAAAAATAGTATAATTGTACATGTATTTTGCTTACTGCGGTTCTAAATGAGAAAACATTTCAGGTTAATTTCGGTATCCAGTTTGAAAACAGTTAAAACAAAAAACTGAACACAAAATACTTTAGGCTGCGTCGGCGTAAGTTATCCATTTCATCTGTAATTATAAATTACTTTGTATTTCATTCGGTTTGTTATGGTTTAAAATACTCAAGCTCCATTAATCTACAGGCCAGGTTAAGTGCTCGCTCTTCTGACTGAAGTGATGCTTTTAGAGCAAAAATAATCACTCAGTGATTAATAAACAAAACGCCGAGAGTATCTCTTACATAGGCGTCACAACACAAATCTTAAGGTAAAATAAAAGTCACATTAATTTTATAACTTCTATTGTAACTAAGGTATACATACTGGCAGTGACGGCTTTAGGGGGGGGCGACCCTAAGCGACCGCCCGGGGCGCCAAGCTAGTAGGGGCGGCGAAGAAGCGCAAAAGAATGAAAAACATAAAAATAATGAGAAAAGAAAGATGCAACGACGAAAAATGCAACGTAGAAATTAATTATATATTCGAGTCAACAAAAAAAAAGGTCGGGAGGGCGGCAAAAAAATATTTCGCCCGGGGCGCCGAGCTTGCAAAGGCCGGCCCTGCATACTGGCATCAATTTTGACCGCATTAAGAGCAAATTACCTATACTCATTGTCAGGCCCTGAGAGAGCTTCAACGGGGCTTAGGCCAACCCACATTTTGGGGGCCCATACCCCCCCCCCCCACCCGAACGTAAGGACATTCCAAACAAATTTCGTACTAGAAAAATTCTTATGACTTCCTGATATTATTTTATTTTAGTATTAAAACGGGGGGTTTTTTAAGAAAAATTTCCTTTTTTTTACAAGGTGTCTTTTTTGTAGTATATTTACGTGTTTTAAATAATCTCTATTAAAAAATGTATAAGTATCAAAAAAAGATGTAATATTGTAAAATATAAATAATTTTCATATGGCCCTCCTAGCCCCCCCCCCTTAATCTGGGCCTGCCTATACTGTTTTATTTTGGGATTGATGGACTTATTTTTTGTAATTTTCATAAACTCACACAGAAAAAATAATTTGTCTAAGTGTTAAAAAATGTAATCAATATAAAAAATCCGTGATCGATTTGGCTTCGATAGAGGTTGTTTGTTAATATGATAATTTTTTACCGATATGAAAATATCCGCGTTTAACTTATTGATAAATGTATATTATTACTAACAATGTTCTTATCACGGTGAAAATTTTGTTTCGTATTGAAAACATATATTTGAAATACAAAAAAATAAATGACATCACTGAATTTACCATAACGAAAATTGCGCTTTCACTAGTTGGGTGGTGTAAAAAATATTCACACTAATAAATATTTATGAATACAACCATTATGTTTAATCTATTTGTAATAATAAATTATTTATTAATTTGACAAATGAAATGATTTTTAGATAAACATAAAGATATATTTTTGAAATTAATAAAATATCCTCAATAAGATTTTTTTTATTATTATATTGATTATAATTCCAATATTTATATTACGTTACATATTGTATATCTTTATTGTAATTGATAAAATTCTTTGGTACGCCACTGGTTTGTATTCACAGTTTACACGACGGGATATATGATATATTTTGTTTGGGCGTCAGAAATATTTTGTTATCAATATACTTGTGTCCATTCAAAAAACATTATTATTTAAAATTATTTATTTTTATTTGCAGGTGTTTAAATCATAAATGTTTATAGTTTGTAACACCAAATCGACACGACTTGTGCCCAGAAGTCATGATTTATTTCAAGATCATCACATAAGCCATAGAGCTGGTATAATTAAAAAAAAATCTTTTTTTCTACATGTTACAGGTAAACTCGAAAACTACTTAACCGATTTTAATGCGGTTTTCACCAATAGTTGGATAATTTTTCAGTGCATGTTCTTAATATTTTATGAAAATCTACGATTCACCATCAAAAGACTTAAACAAATATATTTTTTTATGCTGTCACAATGTATGCAAATGTCATTTATACAAAAAAAAAATTCAGTAATTTATTAATTTAGGTGTACAGTCTGTAGATATTAACCTGGGTAACACCGGGTCCAATGTGCAAGTTCAATTATAAATTAACCCTTAGCTGCTTCACTTCTCCAGAATAACATACCTGCCACACTGGGGTCACCTCGTACCCCAGACACTAAAATGTTAACTACTCGTAATCTATTGAATATTTTAATTCAATAAAATTCCTCTATCATCTTCAAACGATACGAAATGCACTCCAATCGGTTATTTAAATATATATAATATTTAATATATTTTAAAAATTGAAAACATTAAAAAATTTAAACAATGAGGGGCGCCTTGTACCCCCACAGTGGCAGCTAAAGGTTAAAAAAATCGCACTCAATAAAAAATGTATATGCACGTAAAAAACACCCTACCTGTTACTGTAATTAATAAATAATTAATATGATTTGAGGTAATTAACATTTACAAATTCAGTTATGTTTACTTAATGAAACACTCCACACATAATTAATGTCAACAAATTTTAATTATGGATTATCGATTTAAGCGTAACAAAAAAAAGAACATTTCGGAATATAACGATACCTAATTTATATCCATTAAAAATAACAAAAACAAGATTAATTCTTTCACAACCGCAGGTGTTATATTATTCAAACAAACGTGTGTATTTATAAAAAACACTCCCGCTTTGTTTTCAAAACGGTCCAAAATTACACATTGTTAAACATTTTTGAATGGTAGCCAGAAAACTATTCAGAAAAAAATGAATTGCATCATTTGAAAATACCTGTGCAATAATTGTCGATAGTGCTCGTTTATATCTCTCTGTTTAGTCTATGGTAAACAATAGATTAATGCACCTTTTGTCTGATATCCAAAATATACCTAAAAAAATCGTAGTTACCTGTACGGTGAAAAATAGAATTGATTTTTTAATAAAAATTACAGCTGTCGATTACAAAATTCAATTAGTTTTAACATATACTGTTAATCGTATCAATTTTTAACTATAGATCTTCGTAAGATCTTTTACATGATATTTTATTAAAAAAATTATTCTTAAGTTGAATTATTTGTTAATAAAGTGCTATACAAATTATTTCATTTCAATTAAAATACAATACAATAAATACAAAGATTGTGTAAAATTAATTACATATATTAATAGTATATTTGTTTATTGTATTAACAAATTAAACTATACCAATAATATAGATTTAGATCCTGCACGTAATAATTACTAATTGATATTGTAACTTTAGTAACAAACACGTGGCTCTAGCAAGAATTATAATATTTTGGATAGTTTCAAGATTAATACGTCAAATATTAATATTTCTTTAAAAATTGACTGATTGTTATGAAATATTTTTCTCTATGTACAATTGTACATATTAAAATAAAAATAAATACATTTAAAAAAAACCTTTTCTAAAAATGTACCTACTAATTTTTCGAACAAAAAAAATTTTACTCTTAGAGGATTTGACGGAAACATAAATTAGATATGTACAAAACGTTTTATTGTATTATAGTTAAATATTGATTATTTCTGAATGTAGAACAAAAAATAACACAATAAATCAAGACTAATATGAAAAAGCTAATATCTAAAAGTAACAAGACATCAAAGGTTCACTAATAATCCATACCAAGTTCATTATTACTTATGTTTATTTACAGGTGATTATTTGCCAACAAATAGCTGACAATTATAAATTACATACAATTTACATTAAGTTCTTACTAAAGCAGTGTTTATTTTAGTTCGCCAGTTGTACTTTATTTATATGCAATTCTTAAATTTGAATGTGCAGTTTTAAAAGTAATTTTCTGCAGTACAAAAAAAAATGCATCTACAATTTATTTTCAGGTGAAACGTGCCTACTAAATTGACTTCAAAAAATATGATTTGTTTTATTACCGAAATTACAACTAAACTAACAAAAATTACTAGTTTGTAAACGCTTCAAGTAATGTGTTCTTATTGAAATAATTGTCATAATATCACCTCTGTTTTAATACCACTGGTGTTTACTTACAACACGTGCGAGAAACTTGTCAAATTCCTCATGAAACTCCAAGAGAACTGTCATATAAGTTTAATACCACATTTTTAAGTGCTAGCAACTTTTTTAGCTAGTCTGTACTACCCGAGATAAACGCGCCCCCCCCCCCCCTCCCCTTCCCTGAACAAAATCCAGACTGCATATATGATAAACACATTAACTCATTAACTCCCAAAAGAAAACAAAAACATGCAAAAGATTTTTTTTAATGATAGTAATTATACTAATTCGGATTTAAATCGTTGAATTCCGCTGAGATGCTATGAAATGTTGCGCGAAGTTAGCATCTCAATTTTTCAAAAAAAATTTTCATGGGAAAATCAACGGAACTATTATTAAAACTTATCAGGAACTATAGAACTATGCTGGATGTTAGCAAAACTGAAGTTTATTTTTTTAATTCCGTTGAGATGCTATGATACGTTACGCGAAGTTAGCATCTCATTTTTTCAAAACATTTTTTTTATGGGAAAATCAACGGAACTATTGTTAAAACTTATCAGGAACTATAGAACTATGCTGGATGCTAGCAGAACTGAAGTTTATTTTTGAGATGCTAACTTCACATACGTAATTAAGTTACATATTCAATTTATTTAACTAAATTACAACACAAACTTTTTTTAATATTTAGAAGAAGAAAAAAATAACAGTGTGTATTCAAGCGAGTAAATTGGGCAGATATGAAGTCTATTTTGTGTGAGACTGCTTTTCTGATATTATTTTTATTTTGATAAATTTCATTTAAAAGTCATGTTATATGTATATTTAAGTTATTTCATATGATTTGAACAAAATTCGAAATCACATGCTCTAGTTGGATAAAATATATTAGCATACCACGTACCTCTATTAATATAAAAATTATTCAGAACAATTAAAACACGTTTAAACATTTATGAAACTAATAACGTTAACATATTTTATTTGTTGCACTTCTAACAACTGATTTTTAAGGAAATATTGTAAATTAATATCCATAGACAGCAGCAATAATTATAAAATGAGGCGTTAATGGGTTAAGTATATATAAGTGAATAAGAGAATATCCAAAAATACATTCCCAAAAAAACCAAACCCCATAAATTCTACCACATACAAAGTAAAAAATTACAAATCCTCATCGCGATACAAAAATAGTACTCGATATAAATATAAATAAAATACAATACATTTAAAACATATCGTAATTTCCTGCAGCATAACATACATACATCTGCTAATATTCAAAACGTGCTTAAGGTGCGTGTTTCCAAACCCAAATTAATCGACGCGGGGTCAGAAACAGTGCTTCTTTATGTCGCATATGTTTCGACAACTATCGCTTATATGCAATAAACAACATCGGTATATACTGTATACATATACGCGCGCGACTAAAATGATTTGTGTAAATTAAACAAACCTTGCAACAAAGTATGATCTCTGTTTCGTATATTATATGTATTTTCGGGCGCTGTACGTGCAGATAGGTACACAGTTACTGATTTGTTTGATGTAAATAAAGGTGTAACAATATCCTGTGTTGTGCTTCAAGCCAGAAACAGTGGCGTGCCCTCACAAAGTCCCGATTTAATTAATATTTACTTTACAGATGCGTATTTATTTTGTGTTGTCTAAAAAGTCGGATTTGTTTGCACTGTATACAAGTTTGATTATACTGGTCAGCAAAAAAAATCCTAGATATCTGAATAGGTGATTTAGAAGGTATTTGTCATGCCGTAACCGAATTCGTTACCCAAATGGTTCCATCACGTCAGGTTTATGAGATATTCGAATCTAAAAGTCCCAAAAATGACGATTTTGGCAATGTTGGAGAATTTATTACTAAGTAGGGAATTTTTTTCTGAAGTTTTATTTCATGATTTCAAATAGTACTATCTTTTCTCTTTAAAATGAGTTTTTACATTTCGCTGTGCGACTTTTCTTCACCGAAATATACTACTTTGAATATATATGTAGTAAAGTTCATTGTATCTACTATACTACACTCTATTAACAAAAATATCATATCTTCAAACTAGTACATCTCGGCTAAAAAAAATCGTACAGTAAAAAGTTAAAACTCATTTTAAAGAGGAAAGATAATACTATTTGTTACCATGACCGAAAACTTTAGAAAAAAATTACCTACTTGGTAATAAATTCTTTAACATTGACATTATAGTCATTTTTAGGACTTTTAGGTTAGAATATCTCAAAACCCTGACGTGATGAAACCAATTGGGCAACAAATTCGGTTTCGGCATGACAAAAGCCTCCTAAATTACCTATTCAGATCTCTGTTACATTACAAAAGTATTTCTTTTTGTTTACCAGTGTTTTTTTAACGTTCACGTCGATTTCCGAAGGATACGAGAAGCTTTGTGATCATTTTTCAAAGAGTTTGTCAGTCTATGTGTATGTAATTTTTGCCCACGCATGAACTACTGCACCAATACTAATGGATCTAACTAATAGATTGTTCTACCTAAAAAAATCGTCAGTAAAAAAGAATTAAATTTATTCAATCCATATTTATTTACAAACATTAATAATCGTTTGTATGTAGCTTAGATCTCAGTAACTACTGTACGGATTTTATTCTGATTTTCACTATATAGGATAGAAATATTCAGTGTATAATTTGTGGATACAAGACCGAGTCTAATGCCATATAAGTTTAAAATAAATTTGGAAATTTCTAACCTAATTTATTTAGTCTGTAATGAATTTTTGTCACCTCCGCCCATGTCTTATGTTTCTTGATTTATCTTCAGACAAAAATTGTGTCTCGCAAATGTATATTGTACGTGCTGAATTTGATTTAGACTGTATGTAAGTATGTTTTCCGATAATAAATACTAAGATTGACGCAATATAATTGATTATAACACGGTCTTAAAAACGGCCCGGTTGAAAATAATCATGCGTGTTTGTATTCATTATTAAAAAACATTCTTGTGTTGCTAATATTCTGTTGACATTCATTCACATAATGTTTATAAACAGTTATATCAACAAAAAAAATAATAATTTGATACAAATTAAAATTTATTGACGTTATAAGAAAATTCTCTAATCTAAGAAAATTAAAATTATTATAAATACATTTCTACACTTCAAATTGGGTTATGTGTAGATAATAAATTTTAAAAGATATCGAAATTTTTAATATATGAATCGATTGAGAATGAAAAACGCATTTTTATCCCTTGAAATTTTATTATTAATATGATATATTGTACAATAATTTGCAGAATTGTAAACTTACCAATTATTTAAGAATAAGATCATTACCTGAAACAGAAAAAAACTGTTATTAATACAAAATTATCAAATATTAAATCAAAAATGGTGAATTTTTCATCAAAATATGACACAATCTATCACCCCCTGAATTTCGATAAATTTTCTTTATTTATTAAAAAATCTTTTTTAATTTCGTCACGATCGACTAGTAGATCGCGATCGACTTGTTGGCCATCCGTGAATCAAAAGTTGTTGCACACAAAAAAATACATTAATCATTATAATGCATTTTGAGATACTTATCGCTGGTTTTTGATCTGTAGAGACTTGCAAAGATCTAAAAGGATCTACAAAGATCGTTGTGATGAATGAACCACTTTGGTTGGAAACAAAAAATCCTGTAGATTTTTATGGCCAATGAAAATTACAGTTCAAATTTTCAAATAAAGCTTAAATTTTAGAGTATAAACATATCTATAATAATTATTGAAATGTATAACTCTGAGGTGTAAAAATGGTTAATTCCATAGAGGATAGTTTCAAAAACTAAAGTCACTTTGTAAAATTGTTCCAGATCTGACCATTTGGCTAAATCAAGTACGGAAGGTGTCAACTCCAAATTTTAATGAAAACCTACCATCGGCCAGAGATTAATAATTTTCATTCATAAAAATAAATTAAAATGTACTCTAAATAGTGATTAAACAGCTGTGTTAATTAAGCTTTAATTCGTTGTTTCATTTGACCACAGTAAATTCCCAAATATTGAGTATTTTCAGAGGCGCTAGACTTGCTAACCCCCTTAAATGAGGACAACATTTAAAATACTGAAGTACCTCTGGTTTTGATTAAAAATTATTTTATTTAGAAATTTTAAATCTAAAAAGTTTCTGTTTTAAAATGCATTCTTAAATAACAATAAAAAAATTAATCATTCATTAAAAGATCAGATCTCTAATAAATAACAATAAATTCATTGCCACGCATCTTACTAATGCTTAAGCCTTGTTTCACACATACGCGGTTCCATTTGGTTCGGTTTGTTTTCGGTTTCAGCCGAAAACGAATCAAACCCTTTCACACATACACGGTTCTCATACGGTTCATATTAGGTTTTATTTTTTCCGTAAACTCAGTAGTTATCATGGAGAGAAAGCAAGTTGTTGCCATGTTGTTTCTCTATAAAAAAATTAAAAAATGAAGGAGGAATACTAGAATTCATTGCGAGCACCCTCTCATCACTTTACAGCAGGAATTTGGAGCATTCTACACTATTTTCCCGAAGCTAAAGAGCATGAAGACGATCCACATCAACATCTAGAAAACCGCTCATTTTATTAGAAAATTCGCGACAAAACTTAAAAAAAATAACACTCGGTATCAGGTTAAAACCGAAACTAAATCGAGTATGTGTGAACGCGTTCATTGCTTTGTGTTCCCTGGACACGAATTGAAACCTGATGAAATCTGTCCATGTGGAGGGAGTATTCAGTTCTGTACGGTTTCTATTAGGTACCGAATACAAACTGAATCATCGTTTCACACTTGTCGGCAGCGACCGAAAACGAACCGAACCGAATGAAACCGTATATGTGTGAAATATGCCTTATGTAAATAAAAAATAATAAATAAATAAATATATAAATAAATAAATAAACAAAAGCCGACACCCCCCTTCCCTCCCACACACAGAGAAAGATAATAAGGCCCACCAACAATGAGTTCGGGGTCAATGAAGAAGATCCCATCACCACCACCACCACGACCGAGTATAGTAGAGTATAGTAGGCGGTGTCGGCGGTATCGGCTCCAGACTGGCGGGCACTTTCAAAACGGCCACAGAAGTGCCAGTAGTGCATGCACGCTACATCCAGACACATACGTATGGTTTTTACACACTATGTCGTGCTCGCCCTGCTGTATATACGCAAGACGTGACTTGACGTTGTAATGAGCGTGGTCTAAAAGAGTTGATTTTTAAATTAATTTCAAGGGGGGGGGGGGGGTAGAATTATACTAAAACGATCGATTTTAATTTTTGATGATTTGTTAAAAATGGTGTAATTCATTTTATTTTTTTTATAATATTTATTTTCAGTATTACGTATAAGAAAGTTCCATAGCATCTATGGTAGATATTTTTACTTTTTTATAGGTACCCATTCAAACAATTTGCTAGTTAGCAAACACTCTCAAATATTCATACCAAAACGATAGATTTTAATTTTTTTTGATTTGATAAAAAATGTTCATTTTCTGTATGTACCTATGTATTTCATTTTAATTTCTTTATAATATTTATTTTTAGTATTACGTATAAGAAAGTGCCATAGCATTTATGGTAGATATATTTAATTTTTTATACAAAAAATTAAAAATTGTTAGTTAGCAAGTAGGTATTCTCAAATGAGGTATCAAAATTATTAGACAGTTCTCTTGAAGTTTCATGAAGACTTTGACAAATCTCACGCACGCGTTGTATGTTAACACCAACAACGGTATTAAGGTTATACGTCTAGCACACTGTAAAACTGTAAAGATTTGGTTTCGAAAAATTTTGTATTTAATTTATATTCAGAACACATGTACCTACCTACATTTAATAGAATATTTTACTTTGTTAATTGTTAAAAGTAAAAAAAGTTAATTTTAAAATTGAAATAGACAGAACGGTATATTATAGTAACATGTACTAATTTAGTTAATAGTTTTTCATTATTTTGAATAAAATTAATACCTCATTTATGAGCTAGCAAATTTTGCTAGCTCATAAATGAGTAGTCCAGATGCAAAACCTGCTATGTGTGTTTGAACAGATTTCTAGCAAAATTGCATTAACTGTTTTTGCAGTTTCTAGGTAAAATATCCTTATGCCTTTTTCGTGAGTCTGGATCCAAAACCTGTCATGCTTTTTTTCTTGTCTCAATTCGATACAAAAATTGCTTTTATTAAAATAATTTTTATGTTAGTTCACCAAAAATATAGCAATTTCTGCAACCGACTTAATCTTTCAAATTTAATTTTAAGAGATTATTGTCGGGTTTTCAGCCAAATTTATTATAATACTTGTAGCCTAAGACGAGTAGAATCCAAAGATACAAAAACCTCAAAATCTTAAAATATGTGGATAGCAGGTTTTGCATCTGGACGACTCAAATGATACCGGACATAAAAGTACAAGATTTGGAATATTGACAGAAGTTTTGTGAGAAAAGTACATAATATAAACTTTTATACATATTAAAAACATAATCTCGCACAATATTTAGGTATATAATACATACCTTTGTAAGTGACAACATAAAACAACAAATTAGTGTCGCTTACATAATATAAAAGTATTCAACCAAAAAGCATCCGTGTATAAACAAAACAGATGCCTCGATAGAAAGTTTTAACTAACCCCGGCTTCCGCCCGTCGACGAAGAGTACACTGCTATACTCATGCTAAGGTAATTTTCATGATGAGAGTGAAATTAGCGCTGATAAAGGAACACTTGTGGGGGGAATTAAAGGGCACTTTGTTCATATTAGGGAAGGTATACGATCTATATCCGGACCCCCCTGTCGGCCAACTTCATAACTGCGTATTATGTATACATATATATACTTGATACAACAGATTTTGTATTAAGTTGTACGGGAAACGGGACTTAATTTCCGGGTTTTAATCAGTTTATTTATCCCTTTGAATACATTTTTAATTATTTTTTTTTGAATATCGGATTTTGATGAAATTATCAATTTTGACCTATCGAATATTTTCGCTATATCGTCGCTTATCTAACAATACCGCTCAAGTCGAAAATTAGCGGTTTTTACATTTTAATGTCATTGGATAGAGCTACTCATTGCGCGTCGATCTACCAATCACATTCTAAACGTTTCGGACAATACGAGTCCAGAATTAAAAAAATAGTGACAGCGCGCAAGCCGGTAGCCTATATAAAACATATACGGTTTTTTCGCTCTCCTGTAAAGTTGGTAAAAATGACTTGAGCGATGTTGTTAGATAAGCGACGATATGTCTGTCTGTCTGTAGATGCTGTAACTCAGTGCTTCTTAAAGTGGTGGGCCGCGGTCCCCTGGGAGGGGAGGGGCATAGTTTTTCTACAAGGGGGCCGCGAAGAACCACGAATATAATAAATAAATTTATTTTTATCGTTAAATAAGAGTTTAAATGTTCAAATATGCACTTGCTAAATTATATAAATGATTTTTTTTATTTATTAAACCCATCTAGGTTTCAAATGAAAATAGGGGGGGAGGTGTGAGTCATCCATATGAACTGCAAGGAGGCCGCGATGTCAAAAAGTTTAAGAAGCATAGGGTCAAATTTTGTATTTAAGATATAAGATTTTTCCAATTGTTTGAATTTTTTTTTCTTAGTGGATGTTTACGTCATAAAATGAAGATACCCCTAAATAATCACGTATTTAGGTCTATGTGTTGATGAGTCAGTCAGTCACTCAATATCAGCGTGCTTGTATGGGCGCCCGAAGAAAAATATTTAATAAAAACACTCAATTTTTAACGAAATAATATTTGACGTAGAAATCTTGAAACGGTACAAAATTTTATAATTCATGCTAGGGTAGGTCACGTGTTTGTGACTAAAGTTACAATATCAATTAGTAATTATTGCGTGCGGGATCGAAATCTTTACTATTGGTATATAGTTTAATTTGTTATACCAATAAACAATTTAATTTAAATGAAATAATTTGTATAGCACTTTATTAACAAATAATTCAACTAGTTAAATAAATGATATTTACGAATATAGTAAAGCATATAGTAAAGAATATAGTTGACAGCAGGTACATGTTAAAACTAAAACATTATTAAAACTGTAATTTTCATTAAAAAATCGACTCCATTTTTTTAATGGGTGCGCGATTTACTATCTACAAAATAAATATAAAAACCAAATAAAAAAATATATTTCTCACATTATACTAAATGTAATTTACCGTACCACATAATCTAAAAATTAAAAATTATGAAGCAAGAATCCAAATGAAAAATTATATCAGCACACACATATGAATATATTTATTAAACGTGGTAAAACTTCAAATGTAATCCACAAACATTGTAAATAATGCAGGAGTTTTTACCTGAACAAACATAAATCTGTAAACAAGTCAGCTACAGCAGCCATGACCCCCCCCCACCCACCTCCGACCACCGTATACGCCCCCGACGCCCACTCGCAGTTACTCATAGCGTAATGAATAAAGTAACTCAATTTAAAACTCAAATTTTAGTCGTGTGGTCTGGCGTAAGCATTAATGATAAAGAATTAGCGGTGAGGGTAACGCTGTATACCTTGCAAAGTAAAAAGTTACAAAGTGGATACAGTAGAGCTACGTGCTAATGAATATTTTTAATATAATACCTTTTAGGATAATTTAATAATTTTTTTAATAGTAAGTAAAATTTTCGAGTTTGCATTTGCTTAAATAGTTTTTATACGAGATGACAGATGGACAGACAGACGGCAATAGGGTTCTAATCGTTCACCTACACAGGTAGAAAGGTTTACTTGAGCCAAGTAAACCTTTCTATGTACATAACGAAAACAATATTTTCTTAAGATAAGAAATATATTCTTAAACCAACTATAGTATTCTTGGACGAAGAACTAATGCAGTTGGATTAAGAGTACTTTTCTTATATGTATTAAGAAAATATTGTTTTCGTTATATACAAAACAAGATTTTCTTGGTCCAATACAGTTTTTTTTTGTGTATGTAACCTTAAAAATCAATGGATAAAAAAAATAACCTTTGCAGATCAATATTTAATCAATAAGATTTTTTTTTGTTACTCGTATGTATATGGTTTGTGTGGAATTTAGGTTAGGTAGGAGGTGTTACCCATGTAGAAGAAGAAGAAGAAGGATAGATAATACAGATTTCTGTTATGATAGTCGATAAAACAGTTCGCGTGTACAAATGTCATACATTTATTTTTTTATTTAATAAATTTTCGTAAAATCTATCTCCTTGCCAAATTTCATCAAGATCGGTTTAGTTAGTCGTGAAAAGGTAACAAACAGACAGACAGACAGATATAGTTACTTTCGTTTTTGTAGTATTAGTATGGATTTTAAAAATACTTTTTTATTTAAATTATGAATTAATTAATTCGGCTATATGTAGAAAATTCTATGAAAATTAGTTTAACTTTATTATGCTACGATATTTAAGGGTTGAAAGATTGAGGATTAACCCTTAGCTGCCACTGTAGGGTACCAGGCGCCTCACATTTTTTTCTATTTCAATGTAAGCTGTTTAAATTTTACAAGGTTTTCAATTTTTTAAAATATACAAAATATTTTTTTTTAAATAACCGATTGGAGTGCATTTCATATCGTTCGAAGATGATATTTACATTTTATTGAATTAAAATACTCAATAGCTTACGAGTAGTTAGAATTTTAGTATCTGGGGTACAAGGAGACCCCAGTATGGCAGCTATGTTATTCTGGAGAGGCATTTTATTTATCATTTGCTCTACGTTTATTGATTTAAAAAATGTGTCAACTTAAAAAAAATGTTTAACTTATTGATAACAAGATATAAAAATTCGACTTTCCGAACGCGTTCTGTACTTTAAAAGTCGGCACTCATCAGCTAAAATTGGCTACCTATATCAGTTACAAAGTATGCAAATTAAATAATCGTGCTGTTAACTTGCTACTCGTATTTAATTCTGTTTGTAATACGTTGTCGGCGTTATTAGCGCACACAGTAGTCAGTGCGTTTTATTCAAGTGTATATATACACGGTTATTTTTGGTTTTATTATAAAACAAAGTTTGCTATGATATCTGTATATATGCAATGTTGATTGAATGCTTTTAAAAGTTGCAAAATATATCATTTGGCAACAAATATTGCATATAAATGCATACTTAATAGATGATATAAAGTATTAGAGATACTCATAGTAAGACAGTGAGTTGTGGCAGCCTGAATTGATTGTAGTAGCCAAATCTCACTCACAGCCATATTTTTTTAAATTTTATCAATCAATATCATTAACCCTCGGAGTACACACCTATTTTTTCAACCTACTAGTACATTCTGGGTCAATTTGACCCTGCTTACTTTTTGATCGCCTATAATTCCGCAACTACGAAACCTTTTGACTTACCAAAATTCAAAGGTATACTTTGACTCATGGTAAATGAATTTATAAGTGTTACACATACCTTTGAAGTATTCAACATACTTAAAAAAAATCGCGAAAAATTTAAAATACCTGAGCGCTATTCACGATCAAAGTCGATGTATGGGTCAAATTGACCCACAAGAGGCTCCGAGGGTTAAGGTTATACGTCTTGCACACTGTAAAAAAGATTTGGTTTTGAAAAATTTAGTTTTTAATTTATATTCAAAACACGTACCTACATTTAATGGAATATTTTACTTTGTTAATTATTAAAAGTAAAAAAAAGTTTAATTTAATTTGAAAATTGAAATAGACAGAACGGTATATAATAGTAACATGTACTAATTTGCTGTAATGGCAGAGCTAGTTTTTTATTATTTTGAATCAATTACACGTGAATATATTTGTTTAATAATTTTTATAGTATTTAAAAGGGTTGAAGTTTCAAATAATTAGTTTTTAAAACGTCTTTACTTAACCGATTGTGTAGATTTCAATAAATAGAGCACTTTCTGCAAGTTCTCTCATTTATCGTGTGTTAAAAACTCTATTTTTAATATCCAATTACTCAAAAACCATACGTCCAATATTTTAAATAAAAATAAGTAAAATATATGAGTTATCCATAAATAACATATTAAAATTTTAGACTTTTATCTGTACATTGCTCTAATGATCGAATTTAACCTTAAATATACATCATAAAATAATAATTACTAGAAACGCCTTTGCGGTCGTAATTTGACCAGAATTTTACCTGCCTATACGGCAATATACATACATGATTTTTTTGTAGATATCTACGACACAGTACCTTTAGAATAATATAAGTTTCATTCCTCCCCCTCTAATAATAAATACAAAAAAAATATACAACAATTTTCGATTTTCATTTATTAATATAATAATTATATATAGTTACAAATGGCGACGCTGTCGCAACTCTTTCTTGAGCATCTCTAATATGTACGTATGTACGACAATCTAATGCAATAAATTTGATTTATCGTATATGTTAACTGATTTCATATATAATCATTAAGAAAATAGTTCTTAGGGAAATTATTTCAGTTTTATTAATTGAAAAAGTATATTCATAATTTAAGTAGATGTAAGTATGACCTCCCCCCCCCCCCAAACCCGGACCTTATAACGGGTTTTAAACCACTTTAAACTAGACGGGAATCCCCCCTCCTTTCATAATATATTTATACCTTTAGTGATAAAGTCAAGTATATCTTCTTTAATTCCACCCCTTAATTAAATTAAGTACAATACTAACATCCAATTAAAAAAAAGTAACTTTATAAGTTCGCAAAACCACACAGATGTACCCGACAATACCTCATATACATTATTGTATCTATGTAACTGTATACACAAAAAAGTTGGCTCGTTCTTTTAGATTCCATTCACAGAAAGTTGAGTAAAAATAAAAACACCAAGTTAGTTCTAACACCTTTTCTTGTATACAACTATACAACAACGCCATCTCCTGCGCTATTTCTTCATAAAAACAACACATATGTGTTGTCTTGTGGCATGAGTCATGAGCGCATCTACTATACTCTTCTTCTCCCCCCCCCCTCAAAAAAAATTCAATCTGATTTTTCTACATTTTTTAAAGTGAAACTTTTATTACATCGTCTCAAACTTTTTGGTCTGTGTGTTGCATGTCGCTGACGTTTGGACTGCGCATGCGTGGAACAAGCAGCCATTCATTGTATGACAGTTTATGTACTGTGTGCTATTATACATATTTAGTAAGTTTGTATTGTAATTTGTCAGTGTTTAATGTAAATGTTGTTATTTATTTGCTTTTGGTAAACAACGACACAGCTAGTGAGTCCAAAAAACTGATCAACGAGGAAAAAGCAAAGAATAGTGCAAAAATGAATGACGATGAATTAATTTTACGCCGTAAAAAACAGAACGCTGACAGAGCACGTGCTTATAGAAAAAGGAAAAAAGATCTTGATAGTTTTTATATAGAATTTATTAGAATTATTAGAACTTTTTGCTGGTGCATGTTGTTGTTTATGGATTTATTTCAATTTTGAGTGCTTGAATTTATTATTCCGAAAATTTTTAGTTAAATGTCTATAATGTGAAAAAAAGTTTCACTTTTACCGTGGTTTCATAAAACCACACAATCCTTTTTTTTAAATATGTCATAATATATTTTAGCGAGATTTAATCTGTTTGAGGAAAGGGGGTATATAAGGCTGAAAAACAAAAAAATTGTAGCATAGAAACTAAAAACTATTTTCTATATTTTAAGGAGATTTATTCTGATCGGGAAAAAGAGGGGATTCTGGGGGTTTCCCCCTCGAATACAGCTAAAATTCACCAATATTATAAATGCCCGGTATTTTTAAGTTTAACTAAATGCTCCTGCAACTAACTGTCGTATTATGAAAAGAACCAAGAACATCACATTTAATTAAAGGGATTTTTAATTTTCTGCACTATTTTTTTACAACGCATAAAATGTACATTTTTCATTGAAAGCCTAAATATTGATTTAAATCACATTTTGTAATATAGCAAATTTACTTTAAAGGAGCATTTAGCGCTAAATGAGTTTTAACTTGATGATAATACTGGACAAAAATCTTATAAAATTCAATTGTTTTTTTTTTATAAATTATAAATTATGTTTTCCCCCTCTCAGTAAGAATTGTTGTATACGGTCCTGCTTCACATACACACATTCGTCGAAAGGTAGGATTTTTTAATCTAGGAGAAGGGGGGGGGGGTTTCCCTCCACATCTCCAATACAGCTTAGATTCAGGCTGAAAAATAAAAAAAATGTAGCATAGAAAATAAAAACGAATTTCTATATTTGGGGGGGGGGGGGATTGATTCTGATTGGGAAAAGAAGAGGAGACTGTGGGTTTCCCCCACTTCAATAAGGCTAGAAAAAAAATTGTAGCATAGAAAATAAAAACCATTTTCTATATTTGGGGGGGGGGGGGGGAATTGATTCTGATCGGGAAAATGAGGAGAAATACAGCTAAAAATTCACCAATATTATAAAATCTTATAAAATTCAATTGTTTTTTTTTTTATAAATTATAAATCACGTTTTCCCCCCTCTCAGTAAGAATTGTTGTACACGCTCCTGTTTCACATACACAACGTGTTGTATACATGCACATTCGTCGAACGGTAGGAGTATACCTTTGAGGTAGAACGCGCGTGTGTGTATATTATCAGGCCCACAGTAAACTTTTATATCCTATCTCAAAGGACCCCTACACTTCATTACCGTGTATTCACGTACACAGAGGTGGGCTGAGTGCTACTGCATTCACCTTAACAAGGGTTGTACAATATATGTATCTATTACATCATTCATCATCTATTATGTATTGGCTTAAAGACATATTAATTATGCCTCTTATATGAAGTATTAATAGCTATAATTAAAGACCATGTTTTAAATTATAAATGATTCTTACCTATATGTAAAGCTGGTCCAAACTATAACTATACACTTTATGCAGGGTATTAAATTAAAATTACAGGCTTTCGTGGTCGCTTTCTATATTAACAAAATTTTCAGGCAGAAGACTTCGACATGAAAATCGAAATGTTAAATTAGAAAATGTTATACGATAACGTGGACAATTTATAATTAATATTAAATAACAGTTATGGGGTAAAATGGTGCTCTAAAAGCAATGGTAATTGATGTACACTGTACACCAATGAAAGCAGGTTTTAATTTATTATAAAATTATCAGTGAACTAAAATTATATACCCTGTAGAGAGTGTTTGGTCAAGTTTTGGTTTATACCAAATTTACATTTTTTTTATCTCATGATAATTTGGTTATTTTAATTTTAGCCAAGTCTTCACAAAAAAGAATTGGGTCTATGCTTGTGTTTATTAAAACACGAGTGTAAAAAAGATGCAGTATTGTTTGGGTTATATCTATATCTTCACATTTTTGAGTCAAATTTTAATTCATGTTTTTATGGCTATATCCAATAGGTATATTTTACTATCTATATGTAAGGCTGGTCCAAACTATAACCATACACTTTCTGTAGGGTATTAAATTAAAATTACAGGCTTTCGTGGTCGCTTTCTATATTAACAAAATTTTCAGGCAGAAGACTTCGACATGAAAGTCGAAATGTTAAATTAGAAAATATTATACGATAACGTGGACAATTTATAATTAATATTAAATAACAGTTATGGGGTAAAATTGTGGTCTAAAAGCAATGGTAATTGATGTACACTGTACACCAATGAAAGCAGGTTTTAATTTATTATAAAATTATCAGTGAACTAAAATTATATACCCTGTAGAGAGTGTTTGGTCAAGTTTTGGTTTATACCAAATTTACATTTTTTTTATCTCATGATAATTTGGTTATTTTAATTTTAGCCAAGTCTTCACAAAAAAGAATTGGGTCTATGCTTCTGTTTATTAAAACACGAGTGTAAAAAAGATGCAGTATTGTTTGGGTTATATCTCTATCTTCACATTTTTGAGTCAAATTTTAATTAATGTTTTTATGGCTATATGCACAGAAAAAAAAATGATTTTATTGAAAATTTGAGATGGAAAAATACTTTATCTTGTTAATATAACAATATTTCCTCAATATAATAATAAAAAAAACCATATGAATATTTTATTCATTTGAAAAATATATCTTCATGTTTATCTAAAAATATTTTCATTTGTTAAATTAATAAATAATTAATTACACCAACTAACGAAACTCTCAAATAGATTAAACATAATGGTTGTATTAATAACTATTTTTCAGTGTGAATATTTTTTACACCACCCAACTAGTGAAAGTGCAATTTTCGATATGGTAAATTCAGTGATGTCATTTATTAAGTATTCTTTCGTATTTAAAATATATGTTTTCAATATGAAACAATATTTTCACCGCGATAAAAATATTGTTAGCAATAATATACATTTATCAATAAAATAAACGTGGATATTTCCATATTGGTAAAAAATTATCGATCACGGATTTTTTACATTGATTTTGTGTGGCATCTATCTATAATAATTCCAGTAAAAAAACTGTTGATATTTATATACATATGTTATGTTGGCAGCCCTGCTTCACGTAGAATCGCCTCTGGCTACAGATTGCGTCATCCCCCGTCGCGGTGTCTTTTGAAGTCTGATGTAGTTTTTGTTTTTAGTTTTAAGGGGACCCAGGTGTCTTTGTTATAAAGACTATGATAGATTCAGTATACACAGGAAGATACATTTCCTTGGAATACTTTTAAATTACTTTATGTGTTCTAGGCTCGTATAAATTTACTTTTATGCAGGATAGAAAACCCAATGGATATTTATACGAATTTTATATAACTTAATATAGAATGTTTATGGTGTATGTCCTTTCTTTAAAACATTACATATATTTTATGATATATACTGTCTATTCAGCGTATATACCAAGAGGAGGGGGGGAGGTCAGAGAGCCATGACCTTCCCCAATAATTAAAGATATATGTACACTATAGATTTAATGAGGAAATCTGAAAGTTATTTAAATTAGGTACACAGAAAAAAAACTGTATTGGACCAAGAAAACCTTGTTTTGTATATAACGAAAACAATATTTTCTTAATATAAGAAACATACTCTTAATCCAACTACGTTATTCTTTCGTTCAAGAATGCTATAGTTGGTTTAAGAGATTATTGCTTATCTTAAGAAAATATTGTTTTCGTTATATACAAAACAAGGTTTTCTTGGTTTGAGAAATCCTTTCTACCAGTGTAGTCAGATGAATATTGGCTGAATTTAACCCTTAGCTGCCACTGTGGGGTATCAGGCGCCTTACATTTTTTTCAATTTTAATGTAATGTTCAAATTTAACAAGGTTTTCAATTTTTTAAATATATTAAATACTAGCCATAGGACCCGGTGTTACCCGGGGATATTAAATTAAACTATATTTAACAGGATGACCAGTATTTCTCTGGGACAAATTTCCCTGACTTTTCCCGCTTTTCCAGGATAATTTTTACCGTTTTTTCCTGTTTTTTATTTAAATAATTTAGATAAATAACCTAAAAAAAAACGTCACTTAGATATTTGCGAGAATTTGTGTGATTTTGCATTTTTATAAAAATTCCCTGACTTCCAACCAAATTCCCTGGCTTTTCCCTGTATAGCAAAATTCCCTGACTTTTCCCGGTTTTCCAGAAACTGGCCACACTGTTTAACATATAATCATGTTATAATATTTTTTTTAGTTAAATTATTTCTATAATAACTTAAAAAGTAAAAGACAATCGGTGACAGAAGTAGCTAAATTTTAAAATTCATTAATATCTGTGCTTTAGATATTATATAGAAGTTATAAATCTCACAAATTATTGTTAACATATAATCATCCTATATCCTTTTTTTTATTTAAATTAATTTCTATTTTTGAAAATAATTATTTCCAGGTTTTAGGAATAACTTGAAAAACAATCTGTGTATGTACTTTAGATTTTGTATAGAATTTAAAAATGTCACAAATTATTGCTAGAGTCGTTGATTTATACATAATAATAATAATAATAATAATTAATATATTTGAATCGCCCAAAATGGGATACAAAAAGTCAACATGTAAGTTAATAAAATATAAAATAGTTGAATATATATATATACACTTATAACAGTAATAAGATTAAATAAAATAACAATAATATATAAAATATTTTACAGAATAAAAATACATTGTTAGTTTAGGTAATTACACTAATTAATTACTTAAATCTGTTAAGCTGTAAGGTGCTAGATTTATTAAATACCTATGCAACAACCTTCTAAATTTATTAAGACTAGCATATATATGAAGTTTTTCCCTCCCCTATGACTATTTCTGTATTGGAATATAATTTCCGGATTTTAGGAGTAATTTACAAGATAATCGGTGATAAAAGTAGCTAAATTTTAAAATTCATTAATAAGTGTATATGCTTTAGATTTTGTATAGATGTTAAAAACGTCACAAATTATTGCTAGAGTCGTTGATTAATACATATATATGAAGTTAAATTTCCCTCCCCTATGACTATTTCTGTATTGGAATATAATTTCCGGATTTTAGGAGTAATTTGCAAGATAATCGGTGATAAAAGTAGCTAAATTTTAAAATTCATTAATAAGTGTATATGCTTTAGATTTTGTATAGATGTTAAAAACGTCACAAATTATTGCTAGAGTCGTTGATTAATACATATATATGAAGTTAAATTTCCCTCCCCTATGACTATTTCTGTATTGGAATATAGTTTCCGGATTTTAGGAGTAATTTGCAAGATAATCGGTGATAAAAGTAGCTAAATTTTAAAATTCATTAATAAGTGTATATGCTTTAGATTTTGTATAGATGTTAAAAACGTCACAAATTATAGCTAGAGTCGTTGATTTATACATATATTTGAAGTTAAATTTCCCTCCCATATGACTATTTTGATGAAAATAAAGGTTTTAATATGAATTTTGTCTGCAATTATCAATTCTTATTTGCAACAATTTTTACTTTTATCATGATAAATTTTTAAATTTTCATCGTAAAACAATTTACCGTAAGAACTATTTATCGCAAATCAATTGATCGCACTAAACCTTAAGAATTAATAATGTTTTCAAATCGAAAATAAGTACCTACTAAAGAAAATTATATGTACCAACCTTTGTTTTGTATATTTGTAACCGTGATTATCTTCAAGTTTTTCGACAAATGTGTAAAAATTTCATTTATTCATTACTTTCAGTTGTGCATTTATTTTAATGCGTTAGGTTCTCTATATTTATTTTATTATTGTATTTTACTGTTCATATTAAACACATTCACTTTATTATAACTATAAAATTAAACTGACATGACGTTTCACCGATAAATAATAAAATAAAATAAACTGTAACCATAGTTACGACATGACATTTGAATTTAATTTAGTAGGCGTTAAAATTTAGAGGGGCCTTTTTAACCCCCCTACTGAACTTTTTTCAAAAAAACTCGACGTCACATTCTGGTTCGATAACCAAGGAATATATATTCCAAATTTGAGCTTTCTACGAACAGTGGAAGATACCGTACGGTTGATTGTTAATTTTCGATCAGTGAGTGAATGAGTGAGGGCACTTCCTTTTATATATTTAGATTATATATTCTTTTAAATAACCGATTGGAGTGCATTCCGTATCATTCGAAGATGATAGAGGAATTTTATTGAATTAAAATACTCAATAGTTTACGAGTAGTTAGCATTTTAGTGTCCGGGGTACGAGGTGACTCCAATATGGCAGGTATATTAATCTGGAGAAGTGGAGCAGCTAAGGGTTAAATCAACGTTTATCTATTAATACATTTTCAACTACATTTGAATAAAAATTGTTTATTATGATAATTAGCTGCTTAACACGTAGAAATGATGACTGGCATACTATTTTTAATATAATTAATTTTGAACATTATTTTATATAAGTTATAGGAAATTAATTTGAATTCATTTCTAGTTGCCATATTGTGTGCATCTCTCTCTACTACCTTTTATTGCAATGAACGAATTTTTAAGTTATTAAAATTTAAATTAAAAAATCTGCAGTCAAGAAAATGTTATATCTCGCAAAAACAGCTCTAAATAAATTTTAATTTACAGATATATCAACGAATTTTTCTAAATAAGTGTAAATCCTGTTCTGGAAAAGTCTGTATTTTTTTTTGCAAAAACTAAACGATAAAATATTTTGAGATTTATTGTATGTTTATTTCTAAATGTCTTTATATATTTTTTCTGTATGACTCCCTTCGAGAAGTTAGGTTGTATACGTGCCCTTTAATAATATAGTTAAAGAATGTTATTATAAATTAGATGATTTTTTTTGCATAACACTTAATAGTCCATTCAATATAATATTTGAGCTAGAAAAAAATGACGGAGTACGTTTTTTTTTTTCAAGAAATTGGTATAGATTTCGATGTATAGAACATGGCGATAACTCCCCCCCCCCTCGAAGGGGGGTTGCATAACATTCTAGGGGCTTTTATTTTATAAATATTTGTTAACTGACTATTTCCATGCACTTATGTATATACCAGGGTAATAAAGGGTTATTATTATTATTATCTTTATAAGTGTTACATCGATACGAAAAAATTATAGGTATTTGTGTTAATTATTAAAATATAACGCTCATAAAATTACGTTACCAGGAAAAATAAAAAGTAAACCACCCACACCCACGCTCACCCAACATGCACAGTATGTGTGTGTGTGTTGTCCGGGAGCAGCTGGACGACGTGACGGCCACACGTGGCGCCCTGGGCAGGCCGTCTCCCCGGGGACCGTTGCGACGTAGATTGAAGAAAGCCCCGTCACCGAAAACGTGTTGTCCCCGTTCACACACACACTTATTGTCTGTATGTGTGTGTGTATGTATGTATGTATGCGGATACCTTGTTTATCGATATGTGGATAAAAGCGATTCGTATTAAAAGGTTTTGAAAAAAAATTTAATTTAATTTCTTTAAATATTGAATTTATAATAAAACAAATTGAAATAAATGTTTCATAGTTTATAAAACAGCATATTACGTTTATAAATTAAAGTTTAAATTGTATTTCGGGTGGTTTTACTTTGAAAAATTGAATTTTGATGCCTGAAATTCTACTAAAAAATTTTGAATTTTAGATTTGGTTAAAAGTATGTTTTTTATATAGAAAATTGCATGAAAAGTCGAAATTTTCAAACCGCAGGTCTGTATGTCAAACCGTTCTCAAGATATGGCCTCTCAAAGTTTTAGATTTAGAAAATTTTTGGAGAAAAATGATCGTAACTTTTGAACGTGTGGTCGGATTTGATTTTTGTTGACATATTTGAAATCAGCGTGTCAAAATTTATATAATAACATGTATAATACTTAAAAAATCGACAAAAAATTTTTGGTCAAAAATCAACATTTTTTTAAGGTATACCCCTTTGAATTTTTTCAATTTTCAGCAAAAATTTTTTTGTCAAATTTCAAAGTATTATACATGTCATTATAAAGATTTCGATACGCTGATTTCAAATTTGTCAACAAAAATCAAATCCGACCACACGTTCAAAAGTTACGGCCATTTTTTTCCAAAATTTTTGAAAAATCAAAAACTTTAAGAGGCCATATCTCGAGAACGAGTTGACGTACAGACCTCCGGTTTGAAAATTTCAACTTTTCATGCAATTTTCTATATAAAAATCATACTTTTAACGAAATCTAAAATACATGATTTTTTTCAATTTTTAAGTCAATATTTTCGGATTTAAAACAATAAAAGTCTGATCAAAATCGATTCTTGATCGTGCCAAGTCGTAAAAAAAAATTCAAAGTTGTAAATATAAAAAAAAACAACTCTAATTCGTCTCAAATTGTAATAAATTATAAAAGGTAGTAGAAAAATAGATTTTCTAGCTTCACAATATCACATAAAAAACAAAAACAAAGCATCAAGAAAATGAAACCCCTCTTATTTTTCAGATAAGAGCATATCTGTGCTAATATGAGAAAATAAAAATGGATAGTAAAAAAGGAACATAAATTTTATAACGGTATAGCGATCGCCCATTAACCCCCTCCTGCCCCTAAACCCCCTAGACCCCCACATACACGTATCAAAGACGTGACGTTTTCACGCATACGTGTAAACGAGGTATGCCCCACCACCGTGTACGTTTGCACCGGGCCGTGATAAAAACCGTGATTAATGGTCACAGGTTTATCAAAATGAGATTTTTCTCGTTGCCAGATCCTAGAGATGCTTCAGAAAGTTCACTACAGTTAATTTACTTGGTGACAAGCAACGTTTAATGTTATACCTGGCCGCTTACATACTCACCAATTAATGTCGAGATTTTAAAATTAATAGTTTTGTTTAATTTGTTTAATTTTTATGGATAGTGATATAATTAAACAAAGTGAACAAGGTAACCTCAAATGATGCATTTAATTATATTTTTTTGGTACAGAAATAACCTGTCGCTTGTTCAATACCAAGTTTCAGTTTTCAGTTTATGAGTTTTGCTACATCATTCTAACTGATTTATTACAGAGAATATTGTTTAGTCTATGTATTTGAAACGTATTTTGAAAAAATTTATATCATAACTATGGCATTGGACCCGTAGGTTAATATCTATTAATTAATAAAATATTGAAACGGTAAATTATTATAGAATTTTTTATTCTATGGAAACAACACACAGTTTTTTTTATGTTAAATATTAAGTTTTCATGAAATATTAACAGCTAAAAACATACACGGTAAAATTATCTAACTATTGGTGAAAACCGCATTAAAATCGGTTCGGTAGTTTTCGAGTTTAATTGTTACATGAAAAAAAATATTTAAAAAAATTATTTGTGTACTTTTTGACCTATAATATTAAAACAAAACATTTAGCTAAAATCGGTAACGTTTTGGCTGATATTGAGACCGTCAGGAAGTTAGCGCTTAGTTATTAACTAAACAAAAAAAATAATTGTTATATGTTATTTTTGAAAAACTAATCGTTTTTTGTAATAATTCTTATGGTCAATCAATTGCTCCCTAATTGCTCCAAATTGCTCTCTACTTAGTTTTTAAAAATTATCAATATTTTGAAGTCAAAATTTAAATTTAAATTTATCACTTTAATTGTTGCAAAACAGCATTAAGTATGCAATATGGCAATGTTTTGTATAGGTCAAAAAATTGCTCCTCATGTATCTGATATTGCTCCAACTCTAAAAAAATTTAAACAAAAGTTATTAACTATACAGAAAAAAAAACAAAAAATCCTAAAATGACATTTTTCACAAGTCCGCACTAACTTCCTGACGGTGATATTGAGTCATTTTTATTATAGTATTTCAAGCCGAATTGTATATTCAACATAGCTATACGATGGGGCCCATATCATTAAATAATTTTAGTATCTAGATATAAGAAAAATTATAATAAAATAATGAAAAAATGTGGTAAACTTTCCTGCCATTGAATTGTATAGAGCTGTTTTTTTTTTTTTTTTTAAATAATAACATTTGGTAAAGGGTACGCACTTTTTAGATATTAATTTTACGTAGGTACCCCATTTTTGATGAAAAATAATGAAACTAGCTTCTATAACATTTTTTTATAACAAATTTAGGTTGAAAAATAGTAACTATTAAAACGCTTAGTGATTAAGTATTTTAAAAAATAAATAAAAAATGTGACATTTTTTTAGAATATATGCTAGTTTTGTTGACGGTAATTACACGAAGTACATTAATGGTAATTTTTAATAGAAATATATTATAGTAATTTGAAATCATTCTACATATTTATCTCATGTCAAATATGATATTTTTTGAGTTGTAAAACTTTTTTTGCAAGGGTGCGGATATGTAATAAATACTTTTAAACAAAACATATTTTAATATAGTACCTAATAAATATTTTTATAGTAAGTTAATTAAGTTAAAAACAAATGAAAATCGCACATACGAAGTAAACAAATAAAATCGATCTTAAACACAAATATTTTCTCATAGAACTACTCGTGATCTACTCAACATGAACCCAATTATGATTAACATTTATCTACATTAAATTCAATACCTATCAGCACCCCCCCCCCCTCAAACCAAGCGATACGATCAACTGAAACACAAGACCTCTTGATCCAACATCCCACGGGAACAAGGCGCACTCAGATCCACCTGGAATGCCCATTATAGTCCAACAATGGCGTGTTCAAATACTGATGATAAGGGTGCTTTATATATATAAGTAATATATATGATCAACCGTTTATAAATTGATTTATCGATAGAAATAAGTAAAAGAGATTGGACTTTTTACAATTTATTTAAAATAATAACAAAACTAGAGATGAAAATATCTTTTTTTTCTTGAAAAAAGAAACCAAAAAGAGGAATTTTCTAGCTCTTGAATAGGTTATCTATAGATATATTTTTTAACGTTTAATCTAGAACATTTTTTTTACGTTTTTGCGTTATTATTTCTTACTATTAAGGACAAAAAACGTTCCAGAAAATATTAAGGACCTAAAAGTTCTGGGTATTTATAAGAAAAAAAATATCATTTAATAAAACTACAAACTATATTTTACCATCAGAAATATGTATATAATTTTATCAAAATTTAACTCGTTTTTTACTTTTTTGTCTTCGCCTGTCTTAAATCGAACAATTTTATTTTTTAAATAAAATTTTAAGCTTATAAGCTAAAATTAAATAAAATAAGCTAAATTAAATAAACTTATAAGATAACAAATAACAAACTCATCTTGAAATCAGTCAAAAGAGAGGAAAAAAGTAGCTTTGAAAAAGGGTCAACTTCCCAAAAATAGAGGAAAAAAGAGGAGTGCTAGCATCCCTGCACTACCCAAGTGCCACACGCCGATTTTCATGAAACTTTGCATACACGTAGTACACCGGAAAACATTAAATACGTGTTTTTTTTTTATTTTGGCTAACAAGGTTTTTTAAGGTTAGAAAACACATTCAAAAGTTTAACTCCATTTAGCACAATGCTAACTAACGCTACTTAGTAGTGTCATTCTCTTACAGTTTTTACGAATTTTTTCTATCATAATTTCATTGTCTACGTGTTTTTGAGATCGCAAACTTCTTAACACCCTTCTTTCAGATGACGGAAACAATAAGCAAATCACGAAATTTTAAGAAATTGATCCTTATGAATGACAGGATTATTATATCTTTTTAATTTTTCAAATAATACAGTTTGCCCACCGATATTTGCCCAGATTCTGCCATTTGGATGCGTCATATTAAATTTTTCATCCACCACTTCTAAATTGATATAACTGTTACCAAAATCGTAATTATGTATTTAATAAACTTCGCAAGTGATGTTAAATAAAGTTTTTGAAACTTCTGTGATTTTATCCACCATTTTGTATTTGCCATTTTCCTTAAACGTCATTAGCGATCTCAAAAATACGCAGACAATGAAATTATGATAGAAAATTTTGCTAAATAGGGTTAAACTTTTGAGTGTGTTTTCTACCCTTAAAACGCCTTATTAGCCAAAATAAAAAAACATGTTTAATGTTTTTCGATGTACTATACGTGTGTGCAAAGTTTCATGAAAATCGGTGTGTGGCACTTGGGTAATGTTTACTTGTAAGAACAAGGTTCTGAATAAGAATTAGAATAAGTGTGTACTTATCTACGCGCGTTAGAAGTGAGTGACATCTAGCATGCAAATTCAAAACAAAACTAGCTGCCGGATCCAATTTTACCCGGGGATATAAAATTAAACTATATAACGTATAATGCCGTGGGGTGCGATCCTTTAGGTCCACACAATCAACTTCCCAACATGGTATGGCTATCAATACTTGAATACTGATTATTTATTGTTTCCATAATTTTTTTTAATATGTATATGAAAAATTTTAATGGAATTTGTCAGAAATAAAACCCACCAAAACTAATATTATTAATATTAGTTTTCTAATATCCTAATGTCAAAAATATAATGCACATTTTTAGAATAACTAATCTGACAGTTTTAATTTCGTTTGTTTCCATGGCAACATGAATTAGTAGACGTATTTATTAGTATTTCAAATTCAAATTTTGATGGTGGTTTTCACCCTTTTAATGGCTGTTTAGACCCATATAAAAAACAAATATTGAAATACACGTTTTATTAAATGTATTGTATAATATTTATTCTAAATAAATCTAAGTTGCGAGTAAATCCGATAAAAACAAAAAAAAAATAACTCAAAAAACATCCCTTTTTACCCCCGTAGGGGTTGAATTTCGGAAAATCCTTTCTTTCAGATCTTATTCACGCCAAGACGCTTCGATTAACACCCCAACGAAGTCAATAGCATTTTTTATTCGCGAGATTTCGTCCCGGAAAAAAATGACACGTACGTACATACACACACACACACACACACACACACACACACACACACACACACACACACACAGACATTTTTCTAAAAATAGTGTAAATATACTCTAATGACCTTTAAACATGAAAATATGTTAAAATTTTTGATTTCGATTTTCGGACCAATTACAATAACTTCCTATTGGGAAGTTAAAAACCGTTATAAATAACCGGCTATCATAACAGAAATTTCATTTCATCCTAAATACGTCAAAAAAGTATACCATAAAAATTTTTACCACGCCACTGTCGTCCAGTAGCGCACCGATATCATTACAGAAATCATAAGAGAGCCCAGGGATAAGTAGTAAGTGGTAATAGGGGTGAAGAGAAGGAGGTAAGTATTCGCGGCACGCGTTGCGGGCCGGCCACGCGCCCATGCTCTCGCACGTGCCCCCCTCCCTTTGATCCGAACAAATGCGGCTCGTCAAGGTGCTGCAGCCGTCTCCACTTGAGCACATGTTGAGGTATATATCGCACAAAGGGCATGTGATGCACGTACCGTTGATTAAAATTGCATATTGTACATGTACACGGCCGGCCGTAATGCCGGATACAAAATTACGATATTATTGTTTATTTATAAATTATTTGTGAACGCTTGATTACTAATAATACATCTGCAGTGAACAGAAAAAGACATTATTTTTGTATTACGACATCTGTCATTTTGCACATTGCTTTCTTATGCTTACTTAATCTATATTCTGTTTCATTTAAGTTTGCATTGGTTGCCGGAGCATTTGACGGTTCGGATCGTGAATCGTACCGTCAAATCCCCCGACAACCACTGCAAACTTAAATGAAACAGAATATAATCAAACAATAGGAAATTTGATTTTTATTAATAATAAAGACAAAAATGTTCTAAATAGTGTAGTATGTACATATTACTATTCGCTGGGTGCAAAGTAGGTAGTGGGGGAAACGAAATCGATCACAGCGCACAACGTGGCAAAAAATAACACTTCGGGTGGACTGTCATTTTTAATAGGCTCGTTTTTAACTGAAAATAGAAAGGTCAACATGGTTAATCCCACTATAGACTATGTGCAAGGGGGTGGAGTTAGATATAATGTCGATGCGAGTGTTCGTGGTGAGCAATATTTTAAAATTATCGGCGCCAAAATTTGAGGTTATGCTGTCAATGTAAACGAATTAATTATTTCTCTATTATAAATCATAATTGAAGAGAAAAAGATACCCAAAATAAATAATTTTCACGTACCTTTTATGCTATACTATTTATATCATATGCAAACAGCTAAATTAAATGATATTTTTTTAATAAAAAATGTCACGGTATAAAACATATTAAACAATGATAAAAAGAGAGTTGAATCCATTCAATCCTCCTCTATTACCCGCTAGCGGCGCTAATACACTTCGTGCACATAGCCAATAGTCATAAATAATCGTCTAAAATGTATATATTACGATATTTTATTGAAATTATTTGTTTGTTAGTACGTGAAAGTCCACCCAAGTTGCTACTAAAGTCCACCCGTTATTTGGCGCTGTAATCGCGCACGCTGCGAATAATTTACAATCAAGTGTTTTTTTACGTGAAATAAGTAAGTATTTTAATAATAAACATAATTTTAAAATGTAATATTTAACCTATTTGTCACGTGATCACAAACGCTTCTAGCAGAACTGTCATTGGTATGATGTAGTTATTTATTAAAAACGTCAGAATACTCGATCCCTATTGGTTGATTTCAGTTTATTTGAGTAAACAATTACGTCACGCATACCGCGTTTTGGCCGATTTTTTTCATTTAAATAGAAAAAGATTATTTTCATCATTTTTTCGGCATTATTTTAGAAAAAAAGGTATTAAGGAAAGTATCTATAATATACATACGCACAATTTACAATATATTTTAAAATTTAGTCAAATACCCTATTCTGGAATAATTTCTTTGATAATGTAATGTACTATTTTGAGATATGAAATCTGAAGGCACAGGAAATTCTGTATTTTAAAAATTAAATCCACATTATGTTTCGTATTTAAGTAACAGTAACATTGGCAGCAAAACTATGCAATGTGTCAGAAGCCTAATTGTAACAAGAATATTCAACTAAAGAACGTTTAGTCCAATACATAAAATAAAATTGCGACAAATTTAAACATACAAAAAAAATTGGCTTTGTATTTATATCTTTAAATTTTGTTATAAGTGATATTAACTAATGACTTTTCGTTTACTTATTGTAAAGTAAATACACTAAAATATGACTAAAGATATTTATTTATTTAAAGAAGGAAGTTGAGTCATTAGATAAAAATATAAATGACTGTACCGGATCTAATTTCCAAATAAAGATGTGGAATTCGTTTATGCCGATAGTAAAATCATGTTTTCATCACCTGAAACATGACTCACAACAAATGGTTTAACTGGTCAAAATATTTGTATGTTTTCTGACAAAAATATTTCGTGCAAAACGTGCTATTGGACATTTATCGGTGCAATAGCTTTATGGAGGTAATAAGGAGTCGATAATGACTGCCATGTAATTGTATATAAAATGTATTAAGGAGTTACATATAGTTAGAATTTAAAAAAAAAAAAAAAATTATTTCATTTTCGTAATGAACATATATTTAAGTACACACACACAAAATTTCAAGTCAATCCGGCGATTATTTTCGAAGTTACATGCATATTTGTAAAGACGTCTCAGAGCGTTTGAAAGTAGGAGACCGGAGTTAAATATTCTTAAGTTTTCATTGTTTACTGAAAAATTATATATTAAAATATTCCATAATTAAAAATATATTTTTCATCATTTCCACACAATAGTTTTTCTTAAGACAGAGAAAATCAAAAGATAAAAGAACTAAAGTAACTTCCACAACTACATGAAGAAAAACAATCATCACCTAACACATTATCACCAATAACAACGAAAAAGAATTGAGAAAGGACAAAGTAAACAAAGAAATATCTAGAAAATAACAGTTTAATAACTTCGCAAATATCATAACTAGCCAGTGGTCAAAGAAAACATCGCTAATGGTTTTGCACATTCAAGATAAGATTGTACAAGAAAGAATGAAACACTTACAGCACTAGATAACCAACCTTGCAGCAAGTATTTCCAACGAATTATCAACCCATAAATTAGAATGTATTTGTTTTTGTGTCAGTTCTGACAGTATCTATATATGTATCTACACAACTTCGCATATGTTACCGGCAGGACCGATGCCAGGAGGGTAATGCAATATTATCATAATCAAAGGGCTCTCTGAAACGAGACTATACTAGTTTTAGATCATCTTATAGATAAAAGTATAAAATTTTAATATGATATTTATGGATAATTCATATATTTTACTAATTTTTATTTAAAATAATAGACGTATGGTTTTTGACTAATTGGATATTCAAAATAGAATTTTCAACGCACGATAAATGAGAGAACTTGCCAAAAGTGCTCTATTTATTGAAATTTTACACAATTGGCTATATAGAGACGTTTTAAATACTAATTATTCGAAACTTCAAACCTTTTAAATACTATAATAATTATAAAACAAATATATTCACGTGTAATTTATTCAAAATAATGAAAAACTAGCTCTGTCATTACATTGTACAAATTAGTACATGTTACTATTATATACCGTTCTGTCTATTTCAATTTTCAAATTAAATTAAACTTTTTTTACTTTTAATAATTAACAAATAAAATATTCCATTAAATGTAGGTACATGTATTCTGAATATAAATTAAAAAAACACAATTTTTCGAAACAAAATTATTTTTTACAGTGTGCTAGACGTATAACCTTAATCGAACCAATCAAATTATAAAGTAATAGAAAAATATATAATTTGATTGTTTTTTCTAATAAGGAAATATATCAAATTTGGAAATCAGTAAAAATTTTGTTTTTGATTTCAAAATGCCTCAATTAATAAAAGTAAAAAATATTTAAAACGCATTATTTCAGCTACTTTTTCTTATTCTCTTCAATATACATATTTCCGAACCAAATTTTTTTTTAAACTCGAATTAATATTCACAAAAAAATCAATTTAATAAATATAAATTAATTCATACAAAATAGTCAATATTTTATGAATCTTGAAGAAACAAATACCTATATATAAATTCAGAAATAAACTGTAAGTACAGTGAAATTTGATTAAGTGAGACTTGGATAAGTGGGAAACTTCTATAACTTCTACATTTGCACCTTTACAACTGGGTAAATAGGACACCTCCTTAAGTGGGATAAAATAACTAGTCCCTTGAGATTTCAGTTACCAGGTTTCACTGTATTTAATTATTTATAATATTTCAAATGTACATAAGTAATACTTTTCATTTCAAATATACTTTTACATAAATTTCACTGGGGATACTTTATGATAAAGCCGTGCCTGTACAGCAGTCGGTAAACATCATCGAAAGATAGGGCGTCGGGAAAAACAGGATACGGATTCCAAATTTTAATACTCTGTTTACCCATCATCACGTGTACATACATGACACGAAGAAAAAGATAACGCTGAACTTTATGATTATTTCATAATTACAAACTATACAAGCAAGCTCCGCCCGATATTCGCAAAAACTGATAGAATACAATTCGCCTTTTCGTGATTGATGTAATTAGTGAAACACTTTTATTGTCTATACCCCCCCGCCCCCCCCCCCCGGAACTTTCCAAAAATCAAATGTAATAAAATATCAAGTAATTTGGCCTACATAAAAAAAAGTTTTTAAAATTTTGTACTTTTCATTACTATGCCGTACAGGAGCTCGGGGCAACTTCCCTATTTGTCCGTTACTGCCTGATTTATTTCTACACAGAAAAATATAATTTGTCTATGTGTTAAAAATTTGATCAATGTAAAAAATCCGTGATCGATTTGGCTGTTTGTTAATATGATAAATTTTTACTAATACGGAAATATCCACGTTTATCTTATTGATAAATGTATATTATTACTAACAATGTTCTTATCACGGTGAAAATTTTGTTTTGTATTGAAAACAAATATATTTTTAAAAAATACTGAATCACTGAATTTATGTATATACCATATCGAAAATTGCACTTTCACTAGTTGGGTGGTGTAAAAAATATCCACACGTATAAATATTTATTAATACAACCATTATATTATATTTAATCTATTTGAGAGTTTCGTTAGTTGGTGTACAATAAATTATTTATTAATTTGACAAATGAAAAGATTTTTAGATAAACATGAAGATATATTTTTCAAATAAATAAAATATCCTCAAATTTTGAGGACAAGACAAAATTAAGCATTTTCCCATCTCCAATTCGATTTTTTTTTCTTTTGTGTATGGTATACATACAAGAATGTTTTTTTTCCAAATTACAAATTTATTAATAATTTTGAAAACAATCCTTTCCTGCCGGACCCCAACAAACATCTTGTGATAAGCAATCAGTCGTCGTGAAGCACCGTTTCCGGCGGAAACGCGGAGGCGGACGTCCCCGCTGAGCGTTGTGCTTCTGTTGCGGCCTGCCCCGGCTGTGAAAATGCTGACATATTGATAGCATGTGTAAAGATGGTTTCACAATGATTATACACAATGACCGCGCTGTCGATAACAACGGAAGATCTACTACCAGTGGCTCCTCCTAGCGATATCTATACAGAACTATATATGCGTTATTTATTGTTTTCCAAAATAAAAAAATTGAATTACTCGTACTGGATTTTTAAGAGATTGCTTATTGATATGAAACGAACATTTCTAGCTAACTGATACAAAATAGAAAAAAATGAATGGAACTTAAATTATAAAAAATAAAATTATCTACAATTTTTATCTAAAAATATTTTATCTCATTCACATAGTTTCAAAAATAATTTGAAAAATTCAAAAAATGACAAGAGTAGGTAAACATTATGTATTGTTATATTTTAATTACAGCGTTAACAGACACACATACATCATTGTAAAAAAAGGGATATTTTCTAATAATACTAAAGTGATCTCAAGAAATACTCAACCGATTTTGGTGAAACTTGCATCAACGTGTTCCTTGAAATCTTAGAAGTCATAAAGGATACATTTCATCACGCTATCATTGGAAACAGTTGAGCAATATCGAAGATACGAGAAGCTTTGTGATCGTTTCAAAATTTTAACTTGATCTATCCGTTTCAGGTCAAGAAAAACAATTTTTGTTCCATGTCTGTCTGTCTGTCTGTGTCCCCTGAATCCTTATCATACGCATAACTCATGAACCACTGAACCGATATTAATGAAACTTGGTTGGTTGATTGGGTCTGGCTTGAGGTCGGTCCCATTTCAAAATCATCTAAATCGTGTATAAAGGGGAGGAGTGATACCCCAAAATATTTATTTTTTGGAGATATCTCAAGAATGACACATGCTACGTGAAAATTTTATAAAATCTTTTTTGTAGAGCATTCAATTTCCTATAATATAGATCACCTACGTTTGTTGTAAAATATTTCTTTACAAAGATTTTTGTCTTTTACAACCGACTTTTACTTTACTTTACTTTACTTTGACATATTTAACATTTGACATATTTAATGTCATTTTGACGTTTGCATAGCAGAAAAATTTAGATTTCGATTGAAATTGTCAAAATATTAAAAATATACGAAAAAATAACTGTTGCGTATTTAGAAATATGTCAAAAAGATTTTTTAAATAAAATTTTATAAAAATTAAATAGTTAACCACACAGGTAGAAAGGTTTACTTGAGCCAAGTAAACCTTGTTTTGTATATAACGAAAACAATATTTTCTTAAGATAAGAAATATATTCTTAAACCAACTATAGTTTTCTTGGACGAAGAAATAATGTAGTTGGATTAAGAGTACTTTTCTTATATTAAGAAAATATTGTTTTCGTTATATACAAAACAAGATTTTCTTGGTCCAATACAGTTTTTTTTGTGTGCAATGGCAGGCAGTTAATCTGAATACTTTATCGGTGTTTATTTAAATTGTACAACAATTAACAATAATAAATGAGGAAGCACTTAGCAGATGTTTTTTCGAATTATTTATTAAAATCGAAATAAAAGAAAATATGATCAGAAAACGTTCAAAAGATGAACTAAGAAATCTATCGATAATATCGTTCGTTGATACATTTCATATTAATAGAAAAGTATATAAAAAAAACAACCATCTCTCCGCATTGACCTTAGAGCTAAGTGCGAGGAGGAACATGACTACGACATATTGAATGACGCAGGATAGCCACCACGCTCTGCTCTGCGACGATAAGAGATTACGACCGGCGTCTACTTCCGTTACGAAGGTACATCATGCACCTACATCCGGTGCCAGTTACACCTTCCTTATTTCCTTTTCCTGCTTCTACGATCGTGATTGATAGCACCTATTCTTTATTACTTACGGAAAGAATAACAATATTTTTCCTCTTTATAAATTTTTATTTTCCAAAAAAAATTTGTATTTACTATAACTTTATTAAAACTGATCGCAATTAATTTTTTCAAAAAGGGAATTAAAGCTTGCAAACTCATCTTTATGATTTTTTCAAAAAAATCATTTTAATTAACATCATAAAAAATTACAAGCCAGTAAAGGTATTTTCCAAAAATTTTGTATTTTCTAAAACTTTATTAAAAATGATCACACTAAATTTTTTCAAAAAGGTAATTAAAACTTGAAAACTCATCTTTAAGATTACCCCAAAATAAATCATTTTCATTAACATCATAAAAAATTACAAGCCAGTAAAGGTATTTTCAAAAAAATTTGTATTTACTATAACTTTAATAAAAATGATCGCAATGATTTTTTTCAAAAAGGGAAAGCTTGAAAATTCATCTTTACGATTTCCCCAAAATAAATCATTTTCATTAATATCATAAAAAATTACACTGCCAGTAAAGATTAGGTTAAAATTGTACCTTCCAAAAATTTTGTATTTACTATAACTTTATTGAAAAATGATCGCAATGATTTTTTTCAAAAAAGGGAATTAAAGCTAGAAAACTCATCTTTACGTTTCCCCCATGAACAAATCATTTTAATTAACACCATAAAAAATTCAAGCCAGTAAAGGTATTTTCCAAAAATTTTGTATTTACTAAAACTAGTAAAAATGATCGCAATGATTTTTTTCAAAAAGAGAATTAAAGCTTAAAAATTCATCTTTACGATTTCCCCAAAATAAATAATTTTCTTTAACATCATAAAAAATTACACGACCAGTAAAGGTTAGGTTAAAATTTTATTTTCCAAAAATTTTGTATTAACTATAACTTTATTAAAAATGATCACACTGAATTTTTTCAAAAAGGTAATTAAAGCTAGAAAACTCATCTTTACGATTTTCCCAAAATAAATTACTTTCATTAAAACCTTAAAAAATTACAGGCCAATAAAGGGTGCGCCGGAATTTTTTTAAAATCATTATAATTTTGACTTGCAGTACATTTGGCTACTCCTGTCTTTAAGAAAGTACAAAAACAATAAATTAAAATAGATATACCTATAAATAAATAATATCACTGTAATTCACTCGGACATTTAATTAACAGAACGTCATTTTGTACAACTGTGTGATGTAAACTTTGAGATGTGGAATCTAAATAGATCCATCAATAGTTTATGAAATCTATTTTGAAATCGTATTATATTACAAACTCGCTGACGAACGAATTTCTAACATTAACTTAAACATCAGTTACATTCAAACTAATGTCACAACTCATACACACACACACACACACACACACACACACACTGGATTTACCTTTGTGTAAGGTGAGTAGTTACTAACTTCAATAACTTAATAGAAACTCTATATGTCTTAGATAAACGTCATGTCAATCTATTGAAAATTCATCCGAAAATAAAACACTAAAAATTTAACGAAATTTTTCATTTGAAAAAATTATAAATTGAAAATGTTAGAAACTGATTTTTGTTGTATGTAGACTTGTTGTTTATGACCCTTTATGTTTGATAAATAGAATCAAAATGATACTCATCATATAACTATTACAGTTTATTGAAAATTGACACTTTCAAAATTCATATAAATTATATATTATTTGTATTTTTACAGTTCTTGACATGTCAGTATATTATTTGAACAATTATCATTTATCAAAATATTGATACTAATTACATTCACTAAAAATATTTTTTTATCTTCGAAAATTTCTAGCTAAAAAGATTAATTAAATAAATTTAAACGAATAATGGAAAGAAAGAAATGGTAGTTGTAGTTTTCCCTCTAGACAAATTAAAAACCATATCATTAATTTTTTTATTTAACTAAATATAAATCATTAACAAAATATCTTTCTATAAAAAATTCTATTTAAAAAAATATAAGAGTTGCAATAGAAACTGTAGTATATGTCATGTTTTATGCTGCTGTATTTATGGCTTGAGGATGGAGGGTTAAACACATATATATAATAAGATGTATGTGGTTTGCGTAGAATTTAGGTAAGGTAGTAACTGTCTACCATGGAGAAGAAGAAAAAGAAGAACAATATGTAGGTAAAGCAGATTTCTAGTACATATAATCGATAAAACAGACCACTCGTACAAATGTCATTTACATCATTTTTTTTATCTAATTAATTTTTTGCGGGTGAAATTATCAGGATAATGCTCTTCCTCAGGATGCAAGCTATCTTCCTGGCGAATTTCATTAAGATCGATACAGCGGTTTAGTCGTGAAAAGGTAACAGACAGACAGACAGACACATAGAGAGGGCTATATGTATAATATAATATTCGTCAAAATAGTTTAAAAAAAAAATATTCATAAAAATTCTATCTTATTTTTATTTATTAGAAAAATTTTGTAGCTTCTTTCTTTCTGGAGTTAATAAAATAGTTACATTTCTTAATCATGAATAGTTTTCGAGTTATGATTTTTTTACCTGAAAAAAAAACGTAAAAAAATATACGAAAAAACACGAAATTTATCTCACCATCGTCGTTTGAAAATATATATATGTCGGAGCCTTTATTCGCTGCCGTTGCGAATAATTCGCGTCGATCTGTGGGAAGCTAAAAAAATATAATATAGTTTAATTATTTTCCCAACTAGAAAAAATAGTAAAACACACTAATTAATCCTCTCAGTATGATTTTGAGGTATTTAAAAAAACAGTCGGGTAAGTTTTAATCATACGGGAAGCAGCCACTGCATTCAGCAGCATTAATTACTAAACGTCGATCATACACACGCTTTTCTGTGTCAGACTTCAAAGCATTTGGCATGGACATACATACATACATACAGACGTCTGTTGGACATTCGGCATTCTGGAATTGCACGTGTCAATCCGCGCTTTCTACCTATTTCCCTTGTCTATTAATATTTCACTTACGTATTACGAATACTTTGTAACGCGATGTCATGCATATATACGTATTTACTTATGTTAAGCAACTCGACAAATTTGTTGTAAAAATTGTACTATTTTCGTAGTATCTAGATTTATAATTTATATATTAAACTACATTAAAGTCTGAGACGACAAGGATTATATTATTAATAACATAGGCCTACAAATATTCCAAAAATAGCTATTCGTTTAAAAATATTTTAAAAATTATATTAAATTTTTTTGACCAATTCTAATGAAGGACTTTTGTAGATTATACATTTTTCTTCAATTTACTTTTTTTTAAGTCATTATACGTCCATTTTTGGCCGAGTTATTTGCAATCAAATAAAAATCAATAATTTTAACTGCAATCAGATTTGTATTTTCTCCATAACTCGGTCAAAAATAGTCGTATTTTGACTTTAAAAAAGTAAATCAAAGATAAAAGTCTATTCTACAAAATCCATTCATTAGATTTAGTATAAAAAAAATCATAGCCTATAAAGGCATAATCAAAAATAAACATTAAAAAAAACTGGTCTAAAATTGTCGTATAATGACTTTAAAAAACGGTATGGACAATCATACATGACTTCCATGTTCTATAATATCTTTTACAAATTTTTAAAATAAAACTCACCTTTGTATTATAAATATTAGATAGTTTTCTAATTGTTTTCAAGTCAACATGAATTTATTAGTATTTAAAATTAAAATTTTGAGGGTGGTTTTCATCCCTTCAGTGACTATTTCGGCACGTTTATAAAATAAGTGCCACTTAGATTGGATTGAACTACAAGTGTACCAAGTCTTATCAAAATTGGTGAGATAATACTCACTTTTTAGACAAGAATTGGGACACAATTTCGAATATTTCCGAAACCCCTAATCCGATTAAAATCAATGGATCTGGAGTACTCACTGAGACAAACATTTTCCCCAATAATAATTCAAATCGGTGCATATTTACAGTTGTTATCGTGAACGGAAGAAAATTCAACATCCAGACACACAGACACACGCACAGCCACCATGCGGAAATAAACTTTTCTTTACATTTTGAAGTTAGTACAATCAGAATCTCCTCTTGTCTCGATACGATTTTTCGACGGTATTACAATACTTCCATTTCTTCGTACTTGGAAGTAAAAAACTGGTCATAAATGGTCCTATAAAGACTTTAAAAAAGCAAATTGAAGAGAAAAATATGATCTATAAAATCCATTCATTAGATTTGATAAAGAAAAACTACCACTGCCTTTAAGGTGGCTACTACACTATCAAATAAATATGTCAAAGATCTTTGACAAAGATTTGATCATATATTAAATTATAAGTAATTTCGTAGCCGAAACCGTCCACGAACACTTTTCAGTCGCCATTTTAATTTATCCGTCAAAAAACTTTGATAAAACATAAGAAACTGTCATTATCTATGATAAAAGAAATATTATGAAGGTAAATATTACGTAAATATTATAAAAGTTGACATATTACACTGTCATATTTCTTTAATAGTGTAATAGCCGCCTAAAGGCGTAATCAAAAACAAACACAAAAAAACTGCATCAGCTATTAAGATTAAGGTATAATAGACAGTCAACGACAATATACACACGCATTATTTAAGTGTGCAATGCAGCTAGACTTGTGTTCACACAATTTTGCACTTTACCGTAACGGTGACATGACGATGACCCCCGTTGTGATCTACACGCACTCCAGGTTGTTCTGGACACCTACTGCACACCGACAACAACACTACCTACCACTTATTCCATAACCGATAAATAACCACAAGCTCGGTTGGATCTGACACCGAACATGTTTATTAACTCTTGACTAGTTAGATTACATAGATTTATTTTTTTAATGCAGACATTGGTGATTGATTTCAGTGGAAAATTGGTGGAAATTATTTGTATAGTACTGAATTCTGTAGGGGTTTCCAATGGGGTTCAGGTGGACCCCTTGGGGGTATGTGGAGGTTTAAAAAGGGTCTGTAGTATTCTAGGGGTCGATAATGTTTTAAAATTTTAGTTGCAATGTCCTTCTTTCTTGCTTTTTAATATCTAGAATCGAAAAATGTAAGGGAGTCTATAAAGAAAATAGTTCTTTTATATAGGAAAAAGGTTGGGAACCCCTGAGCTAATGAAATATTTTACTACAAATTTAAAGAAAATTTTATGCTCTACAAAAAAATATCACATGCAATTTTTACGTAAAATGCGTTGTTTGCTATATAAAATTTGCTAGAATTAATTTTGTAACAAAAATAAACTTTTATAGGTAACGTTTTAATAATATATTAATTTGTTAGGTTAAGTATTTATGAGAGTTTTCTTGAAGTAACAAAATATTTGGCAATTTTCTCGTACACTACCGCTCAAAAGTATTTGTCAACCCACAATTTTTACGATTTTTTCAAAGCAGGCTAATAATTTTTGTTCCTTTGTATAATACTATATTCCTAATCTCATTTCTTATTATTTCTACCAATTATGACATTTAAAAATGTTTGCCAAATATTTTATGGCCATAAAACGGAAAAATGGGATTTCTTACGTATAGTCCATACAAGGATTTCAATAACTTTCTAGCTAATCTAAGTGGATTTGAAGTTTCAAAATAATATTTTTATAGTCTACTGGGTTCACTTAATAAATTATATTACATTTTTACTCCTTAATTTGAATATTCTATAAATGCAAGCATCTTCAGTTGTAAAGTGTGAATTTTTGTGGCATCCATTGCAAATTTTGTATTTTTATCTCGAAAATGCCAAAACGAAAGGAGTTATCTATTGGGATCCACTTTAGGAACATCAGTTTTCATAAAATTGGTAAAAGTAATAATGAAATTGCAAAACAATTGAAGATTCCAAGACGAACAGTTGATTATAATGTGAATAAATTTAAAAACACGGGGAATATGAACAATAATCGTTGTTCTAAACGTCCAAAAGCAGCATCTTCTGTAGAGGATCAATGAACCAAAACTACAAGCAAGTCAAATAAACTCATACCAGCTCCAGAAATAAACTCCCAAATAAATTACAATCGCCTAAATGGAGTTAGAGTAACAACGGTAAAAAGAAGGTTTCAAAAAAGTGGATTCCATGGAAGAGTGGCTATGAGGAAACCTCTACTTTGAGTGGCAAACAAGAAAAAACGTTTTCAATGAGCAAAATAACATGAAACATGGACAATTGAACAGTAGCAAAAAATGTTAAGGAGTAATAAGTCGAAATATGAAGTGTTCGGTTCAAAAAGAAGTTTGTTTATCAGGAGGCCAATTGAAAAAAAAGTATCTGGGCAACTAATTGCCCCAATAATTAAACACGGGGGAGGTTCTGTCACGGTTTGGGGGCGTTTTGGAAGTTCTCATGTAGGGAATCTTCCAAATATTAGTCGAAGTTTAAGAAAATAAGGCTATAAGAAATTCTAGAAAACAATTTGTTAGGCTCTTAAACACAAATAAGTGGTCGTGGATTTGTGTTTCAGCAAGATAGTGATCCGAAACACTTGTCTAAGTTACATACAAAATATTTAGAACAACTTAATAAAGAAAAAAAATTAAAAATTATGACTTGACCTCCCCCATCTTCTGATCTCAATTCAATTGAACTCCTGTGGGATGAGCTGAACAAAAAGTTCCGGAAATCATGTCCCACATTTGCTACAGTTCTATGGGACAAATTACAGGAACAATAGGGAAAAATTACACCAGAAACTCTCAATAAATTAATTGGAAGAATGACACGATTGTGCAAAGAAAAAATCGAAAATAAAGGTGGACATAAAAATGAGTGTAATGTGTAAAGATAAATATTAATATTTAATAAATTTTATGTAAAATAGTTTTAAGAATTATAATCAAACATTTTTACGTCGATTTTGATTTATTTTTTTCAATAACATTTACATGCTTCATTAAAATGATATTTTAAAATAGGTTGGCAAATACTTTTGAGCGGTAGTGTACGTACTATAATTAAACACCAATGGTATTAAAACAGAGTGGTGATCCTAAGAAAATTATTTCATATGGTTATAATAAGTTGAAATATAAAATTCTAAAACAAATCCATAGATAATATAACAGAATTAATACCCTCTTAAAAGTACTTATTAGTTAATAATAAATTTCGTTATTACTAATGCATAGTATAAGGTAGAAGCTATAGATTAGTGTAAAATTAATTTGTATCAATTCATTTTCAAATTCGTAGTAATCATCAACATTATTAAAACCACTGAAAATTACCTTTATTGCAGTAGGTGGAATATTATTTTCACCTTGAATTAATCAAATATACAGGTTAAATGTCAAAAATGTAATTAAGACAATTTAATTCTATAGGACGCTGCATACCTATAGGTACGTGCAATAATGTTCAAATCAACTTCCTCGCAATCAGTTGAAGATAATTAACAATTATCTTATGTATAAAATAAAATAAATATAAACATAACTATATTTAGTAAGTCTCACAGCCGGATTTTTTTCACACCCCCGCAAAAAAGTGTCACAACTCAAAAAATGTCAAATTTGAGATAAATATGTAGAATGATTCCAAATTACTATATATTTCTACTAAAAATTGTCATTAATGTACTTCGTATACCTACCGTCAAAACTAGCATAGGTATTCTAAAAAAATGTCACATTTTTCATTTTATTTTTAAATACTAAGCGTTTTAATAGTTACTATTTATCAAACATCACAGGAATACTAAAATATTTAAATTAAATACTGTGTATCAGTCCTTTTCCTATTCGCAGCGTGCGCGATGACAGCGCCAACTAACGGGTGGATTTTAGTAGCAACTTGGGTGGACTTTGACATACTAACAAACAAATAATTTCAATAAAATATCGTAATATATACATTTTAGACGATTATTTATGATCTATTAGCGCCGCTAGCGGGTAATAGAGAAGGATTGAATGAATTCAACTCTTATTAAACTCTTTATTAAATAAATATCATTTAATTTAGCTGTTTGCATATAATATAAATAGTATAGCAAAAAAGGTACGTGAAAATTATTTATTTTGGGTATCTTTTTCTCTTTAATTATGACGTATAATAGAGAAATAATTAATTCGTTTACATTGACAGCATAACCTAAAATTTTGGCGCCGATAATTTTACAATATTGCTCACCACGAACACTCGCATCGACATTATTTCTAACTCCACCCCCTTGCACATAGTCTATAGTGGGATTAACCATATTGACCTTTCTATTTTCAGTTAAAAACGAGCCTATTAAAAATGACAGTTAGTCCACCCAAAGTGTTATTTTTTGCCACGTTGTGCGCTGTGATCGATTTCGTTTCCCCCACTACCTACTTTGCACCCAGCGAATACTAACTTTACTATTTTGATTTACCTAAATTTTTATAATTTCATTTATTCCTATGTCCTCAAAACTACATTTTTTTAGTTGTGACACTATTTTAGCGGGGGTGCGATATGCGTATATTAGTGCATATCACAGTCCATTCACACACATAGGTAAAACAAATGTATCCGGATCTATAATATTTCTCATTATAAACGATCAATTCATTACCAAAATGCGCGGGGTAGCGCATTCATACACAAGCTATGCCATGACACACAACAAAAACACCTATTCACGTACAAACTGAAACACATACATATATATAAACTTTTCGACATGACATACAAATGGGTACAAATGGCATCAAATCAAAAAGGCACAACAACAACAGAAACGCCATATTGCCACAGTTACGTGTATTAGTATATAGCATGCAAGCGCGGTACACACCTCCGTGCTGACAGCACGTGAAACAGGGCAAAATGGATGGTTCCCGTGGTTTGCAATTAAATAGTTTCACTCAAATGTAATTTATAATTCTGCATTGTCATGCAACAAACGAATCATCGTACGAGTGAGAGGAGGATAAATAGAAAGAGAGAGATAGATAAAGCACCGTATGGAATGTCTATCTGTTGTTATATGCATTTGTATGTGGTTTTTGAATATATATGTAGTTGTACAGGTGTGAAAATAATCAAGAACGGCTAAAAGTATCATGTTTAAATTAATATCAAATAGGTACTAAGGTATACAGTTTCATAGTCCTGTACAAAATTCAATGCAATAAAAATATACGGCGTATTTTGATACAGACTGATTCACTGTTTACACAGAAAAAAATAATGTGTTAAAAAATGTGATCAATGTAAAAAATCCGTGATCGATTTGGCTCCGATAGAGGTTGTTTGTTAATATAATAATTTTTTAGCAATATGGAAATATCCACGTTTATCTTATTGATACATGTATGTTATTACTAACAATGTTCTTATCACGGTGACAATTTTGTTTGGTATTGAAAACATATATTTTAAATACAAAAAAATACTTAATTAATGACATCACTGAATTTGCCATATCGAAAATTGCATTTTTACTAGTCGGGTGGTGTAGAAAATATTCACACTGATAAATATTTATTAATACAACCATTATGTTTAATCTATTTGAGAGTTTCGTTAGTTGATGTAATAAATTATTTATTAATTTGATAAATGAAAAGATTTTTTAGATAAACATGAGGATATATTTTTCAAATACATAAAATATCCTCAATATGAATTTTTTATTATTAATTTATTGAGGAAATATTGTTATATTAACAAGATAAATTTATTAAGCATTTTTCCATCTCAAATTTTCAATAAGATCGAGTTTTTTTCTGTGTATAAGGTTTTTCCTGTTCACCTAGAATATTGAAATCTTATCATTTTCTTGTCCGTCTGTCTGTCTGTCAAGGAATGGTTTGAGGTATCAAATTGAAATGAGTATCAAATACTAATTCTAAGATTTACATCTGTGAGAAGTTAGCCCCCATTTTGTTGAAATTTAAATTAGATTTTTTTATCTAATTTTAGTTTTGATACTGACTGATCATCAAAACTTATAGGGTACATCCCTTTGATGTAGAATCTCAAAATTTGACACGAAATAAGGTCTTATAGCACAAGTCCATTGGAATTATTACGTGACTAACATAATTTTAAGTTTTTTTTTCATACAGCGTAAAGACGCCTAGAGAATCAAGTCTATTATCAATTTAACTAACTTGCCCCCTCCCCCCTATCCTGCGACAAACCGAAATTAATATAATATATTAACTTTCTATTCCCATTTAAAAAAAAAATCTGGCTCGGTGAAAAAATAAATGAAAATCTCTCATAAATTACCCATAACCCATCTCTACGTACCTATACGTATAAAGGTATGATACATGCACAAACAGAAAGGAAATGACATGTTAAAATCACATAAACAAATTAGAGATGAGAGCGTATACACAGTAGTATCGCTTGGTTTAATTTTATTTTTTTTACAAACCGCACAAACGCTACTGCTATTGCTGCTCCCCCGTTTTCACGTTTATATTAATGACACATTACACCTGTATGACGTCACACGGATGACTGATGGCGTGTAATTTCGAATGTAAACAGACAAACTAAACAAATATAATGAGTTGTCGGTCGGTCGGGCGGCTGTCTCGCTGTCTCGACGCAATCACTGCCACACAGTTGGGCTGAATTTGAAATATACCGGACAAAAAAAAATTACTTTAAATAATTGTCTAAAATTTATTTTAAAAAAATTATAAACTATTATTAGATATTATACAGGGTGAGTCATATCAGGTGGAACAAACTTAAATCGTTGATTGAGAAAAAAATTTCAAGCAAAAAAGTTCATATAAACATGTTCATGAGGAAACTCTTCATGAGAGAGCTACAGACTCCCAAAGATTTTGACTAAAATTGGTTTTTATTTAATATCTGGAGAACCCATTGTGATACAGCAATAAAAATTAATACCTGGATTAGTAATAATACGTGTTATCGATTTCTAGTATCAAACAATGGTTATTTAGACCAGGGATGTATGGGGCCTGTGGGCCCTCTGATTTTTATCTAGTATTTTTTTGTTCTTCACTTGTTTCCTATGTTTGGTATTTTTATAAGGTCATACATAGAAAATAAAATTAATAAATAAAAAACTAAGAACTAAATAAAACATTCTTGATCATTTACATTACCAAAATTAATATTTACTTTTTTGTTGTTATGTCATTCGAATTTTCTTTATGTTATTCATATATACCTATATATTAAGTGTCATCCATTGTATTTTTTTCTTTTTTGTGACTTATTCAATACTTTTTGTAAAGTTAAACTGAATAAAGTTTATTATTATTATTATTATTATTATTATGACACAAAATGCACATAAATAAACTTTGTTATGTTGTCATAAAATCAACCGTTTACGAGAAATACGATGTGAAAGATAGTTTTGCAGAATTTAACTTAATACGGATGCTAAAAATTACACAAAATAAATTTATATTCTTGTTCTAGTATTAAAAATAAGAAAAATAGTTGCTGTAAATATTCCTCTTAATACGACTTCTCATAGAAGTTTTATTACTTTAATTCGTGCTTTATTAATTGACTAAAAAACGAAACTAAAAATTGTTATCTGTGGTTAAGGATGCATTTTTGTAGGTATATTTACATACACATTTATTCCTGTTTTTAATTATAGAACAATAATATAAATTTAGTTTGTGTAATTTTTAGCATCCGTATTAAGTTAAATTCTGCAAAACTATCTTTCACATCGTATATCTCGTAAGCGGTTGATCTTATGACAACTTAACAAAATATATTTATATGTATTTTGTGTCATATGACCTTATAAAAATATCAAACATAGGAAAAAAGTGAAGAACAAAAAAATACTAGATAAAAATCAGAGGGCCCATAGACCCCATACATTCCTGGTCTAAATAACCATTGTTTGATACTGGAAATCGATAACACGTATTATTACTAATCCAGGTATTAATTTTTATTGCTGTATCACAATGGGTTCTCCAGATATTAAATAAAAACCAATTTTAGTCAAAATCTTTGGGAGTCTGTAGCTCCCTTATGAAGAGTTTCCGGATACATGTTTATATGAACTTTTTTGCTTAAAATATTTTTCTCAATCAACGGTTTAAGTTTGTTCCACCTGATATGACTCACCCTGTATAGATGGAAGAACAGAAAATGTATTTTTATACTAATTAGTCAGGAATTACACGAAAAAAAGAAACCTGGATAATCTTCGCAATAAGAACTTTAAAATAAACTAAAGAAAATTGAAATCGGATAACTAGGAGCTGAGATAAAGCTAATTTTAAAAAACTGGTGGGGGTTATCTTTGATTACCCATATAACTGTGTTCTACATGAATTTTAATGTAGTTCCCTATCTGAAAATATTTCTTTTGGCCTTATGTATGACCACAGAAAGTGGCATATCCCAATCAAAAAGTGCAGCGTTTTTTTATGTACCAGACGTACTATAACTTATCTATAAAATATAGATTAGAAAGATTAGGAGAGCCCTGATGATGTCTACTGCAATGTGTGACGAAACGTTGACCGATAACACAACCAAATCGACGCGATTTACACCCAGAAACCAAGATCCATATCAAAATCACCACGGAAGCTTCAAGATAGTATTACTAGACTAAATATTTGATCGGATCGAGACCGGACCGAGCCTGGCTCAATAGTCTGAAACGAAAATGTATACAATTTATAAATTTTTATTTGATTTTTTTGGTCAATATTTTTTATGTCTGACCCACTGTACGTCGCTGTAGCAGCGATGAATTATGAAACACGCGTCTCTACGTTGATGCGGTCAAAAGATTTTAATGAATTTTTTCCGCAGCCTGCTATGGGAAAGTGGTGTTGGTCAAACGTGATTTTATTCTCTATATTCTGATTTTTATTTGATATACGAATGTATGTTGGATTATAAATATTTGATATTATTCAGTAAGAATATTGAATATCGAATGTGGTTTATTTATAAATACAAAAAAAAATAATCTCTACACATTTTTTATATATATCGGTAACTTTTGTCAGCAAAATTTTTTTGACTGATTTTATGAAATTATGTATCCTATATAATTTAGGGGAACATAAGGCACACTTTGGTAAAAATTTCAATCAAATAAGTTCAGTAATATCTGAAATAATCATACATCAAATTCGAATAAAAATAATTCAGTTATATCAATTCAAAAGATAAGTAAACAAACAGAATAAGGCGTTTACAATAAAATCATTAAAAACACAAAACGAATTATATCCAACACCTGTTTGATGAAAAAAATTGAAAGAAGACGGTGAAAAGAAAAAAAAATCATCAAAAGTCAAACGATATAAGTGGCGGAGAGCGTCGCACACACAAAAACGGTTTTGATGGTGTCTTGGGGGGGGGGGTCGGCTGTCGCATATCCGCCGTTGACATTGGTGGTGCCAAACAGCCCCGTGTACAGGGACGGATAAATAATAATAATAATTTATATTATAAAAACAAAATAAAAATACATTCATCAAAATTTTAATGTTTATTAAACCAACCAAGTTTATGTATAACTCATATATTTTACTAATGTTTATTTAAAAATTTTGGACGCATGATTTTTGAGTAATTGGATATTAATGATAGAATTACAACTAGATAAAAAAACGTTATTTTTTTTGGGAATAACTTAAAATTAAAACCTTTATGCCCGGTATTATCAACCAATTTAAAGCTCTTTTAGCGCTAAATGCTCCTTTAAAGTAAATTTGCTGTATTACAAACGTGATTTAAATCAATATTTAAGCTCTCAATGAAAAATTTACATAATATACGTTGTAAATAAATACTGCAGATAATTTAAAATCTATTTAATTAAATATATTATGCTTGGATCTGTTGATAATATGACAGTTAGTTAAAGGAGCATTTAGTTAAACTTGATAATACTGGGCGCTAATATAATAAAATAACACTAATCAACAAAAAAAATTCACAGAAATTTGAATAGGTGATTTAGAAGGTATTTGTCATGCCGAACCCGAATTCATTGCCCAAATGATTTCATCACGTCAGGTTTTTTAGATATCCGAACTTAAAAGTCCCAAAAATGACGATTTTGGCAATGTTGGGAAATTTATTACTAAGTAGGTAATTTTTTCGGAAGTTTTCTTTCATGATTTCAAATAGTACTATCTTTTCTCTTTAAAATGATTTTTTACATTTTACTATGCGATTTTTCTTTACAGAAATATACTACTTTGAAGATATACTATGTATGTAATAAAGTTAATTGTATCTACTATACTACACTCTATTAACAAAAATATCATATCTTCAAACTAGTACCTACATCTCGGTTAAAAAAATCGTACAGTAAAAAGTTAAAACTCATTTTAAAGAGGAAAGATAATACTATTTGTTACCGTGACCGAAAACTTTAGAAAAAAATTACCTACTTGATAATAAATTCTTTAACATTGCCAATGGACTTTTAGGTTAGAATATCTCAAAACCCTGACGTGATAAAACCAATTGGGCAACAAATCCGGTTTCGGCATGCCAAAAGCCTCCTAAATTTTCTACTCAGATTTCTCTTATATTACAAAAGAACTTTTTTATTGAATAGTGTAATTATTCAGGTAATTATGATAAACGCCTTAATACATCCCTGTCATCACATTCAATTATCTTCTGTCAGACGCTGAGCCGGCGGCACGTCGCCCGAGGCAGTGGCAGCAATGAGAGAGAGAGAGAGCACCACACCACCACCTTATTTCTTTACAAGCGAAATTTAATTTCCTGCTCCGAGTCCTCATACACACGCAAAATGAGAACATTAGCACCTTAAACATTGTACGAGACACTTTTTCTAATGCGAAATGTCAAAAACAATTTGCGTGCAAAGACGTGGACAGGGTACAAGCGCGCTGCACCCCCCCCCCTCCGTCGCGAGGGTTCACACCTTAAGAGCTTCGTGCTCGTTATTAGATTTCATTCGATAATGAAAGTCGAGTGAGTTTTTTTCTCACTCTCTTCTTGTCACTCATAGGTTTGTTTTTTTCCTTTGTGCATAATGAAAAAAATATTCCCTTGCAGTACTTGTTTATTAACGTTTTCTTTTTTTTAGGTGAAACGTCGTGACGATGGTTGATTTTTTTTTATTCATTTGTCTAAAGCTTTTCACTTATCAACTTTATACAATATATTTTTTTTTTATAAGGTACACATGTACCAGTCTTAAGCGTTAAGCGCATTAATTGCTTCCTCGCAATATCGAAGATACGAGAAGCTTCGTTATCGTTTTAAAACGAGAAAAAAAAAATTGTTCTCAGATTTTAAAAATTTTACCGGATCTATCCGTTTCAGGTCAAGACAAACACTTTTTGTTCCGTGTCTGTCTGTCTGTGTCTGTGTGTGTGTCTATCCCCCAATCCTTGTCACACGCTTAACTCATGAACCACTGAACCGATATTGATGAAACTTGGTTGGTTGGTTGGTTGGGTCTGACTTGAGGACGGTCCCATTTCAAAATAATTAAATTTGTGTGTAAGGGAGAGGGGTGACATCACAAAAGATTTATTTTTAAAGATATCTCAAGAAAGACACATGTAACGTGAAAATTGTATAGAACCTTTTTTGTAGAGCATTCAATTCTCTATAATATAGGACACCTACTTTTGTTGTAAAATATTCCCTTACAAAGATCTATCTCAATTTGACTTAAGAAAATCGTCATTTGTTTTTTTAAAACTGCTATTTACTTTGACATATTAAATGTCAATTTGACGTTTTAAATGTCATTTTGACATTTGTATAGCAGAAAAATAATGATTTTGATTGAAATTGTCAAAAAATTCAAAATATACGACATAATAACCAGGCGGGTATTAAGAAAAATGTCAAATTAAATTTTTTTATTAAAATCGTATGAAAATTAAATGGTTAACCAATGAAAGGCAGTTCATCTGTATACTTTATCGGTTTTTATTTAAATTGTTCAATAATTAACTACCTTTGATGAATTAACACGAGGAAGCACCGTGCATTTACAAGGCAGAATATTTTTTTTTAATTATTCACAAACACTTTATCCACAAAAAAAACATGATTTTATTTAATTGGAAGTGCAAATATACATTTTTCATGTATTTTATTCTAAAAAACAAAAATTGAAGATTTTCTGGTGCGCCAAAATATTGGTTTTCCGGCCCTCTACAGGTTAATATGATCTCTAGACCTTTACTAAAAAATATTTTCATCTGACGTCTCTCTTAAGACCCTTCAACTTTTGTTCGAAACATTTTTCTCTACCTTGCCTCGTTTTTTTTTTTTTAATATTAACCTGAAGCAATTAAAATGGCTCACCTTGTATGCATATAAATATTTTCATTTCATAACATTTTTTCTTAATTTCTCACTCATCAATACATATATACATTAATTACATTAATGACATAACACTGTTTCAACAAATCTACACCTTTCAAACATTCCTTGAACATTTGAGTGATGTTCCGATGGAACTAAATTAGAACATAACTAATCGTGTTTATTTTTTTTTAATTTCAACTACTAGATATATTTTTATATATTTTTTTTCCTAGAACTAACACCTGATACATTTTATATATGATGTTGGATGTTCTAGCATTTTACTAACTAATTACCCGCACACGACAACATTTCCTCTGAAATGTTTACTAAATATGATTAATTAAGGATCATTTTAATAAGTGATTTTGAGAAAATTATTTGCCAAATCGTGTGAAAGTTAATATTCATCATTTTAAACATCAAAATGACTTATGTCAGTAAACTAAGCATCGCCATTTTTAATTTTTACAAAAAACTGAGCTGAATTTTGTTTTAATTTGTGTTACTATGTACTGCAAAAAATATTACTTTATTTTCATTTCGCTGTAATTATTATAAAAGATGAAAATTAATAATGAATTCTACTTGTGCGTAATATAAAAAGTTATAATAAAAATACTGTCACTTATTTAATATTATTTTAATATCCTATGTCCATGGTCAGAAGACCAAAAAAAGGTTTTTTTCAAGAATTTTTTGAAGAGAAACTTTTAAATTTATTAATGTAAAAATTTGTACACATATTATGGTAACTTTTAATTGTATTTTAACATTTTTTATTTTTAAAAATAATAATTTCGAAAGCTGTTACAGCTGTTACCTCCAGGAGGTCCTCTCAAAGAAGGCGCCTTGCGGTGACCACGATATCTGTAAACTGGATCAATTAAAATAAAAAACCCAAACGGATTTCGTTAAAGTAATGTATAATCTTGTACTTAATCGAAGGAATAAGCAAAATATATTTTTTTTGAAAAAAAGGTGGCTTCTCAAAAAAAAAATCGATTTTTGACAAAAATTTTGACCTTAAATTGTTTATAAAAAAAAATGTATCGGTGAGAAAAAACCTTCGATTAATTACTAAAAAATATACTTAAGAAACTTGTGTTAAAATTTTAGACTGATCAGTTCAGCCGTTTCCGAGGAATTGTGGTCACTGACTTTAAAAACACAGATTTGAGAAAAACGCGCTGCCGCTCCGACGTCTCAGAGCGTTTGAATGTAGGAGACATTCAAACGCTCTGAGACGTCTTTACAAATATGCGTGTAACTTCGAAAATAATCGCCGGATTGACTTGAAATTTTCTGTGTGTGTACTTAAATATATGTACATTACGAAAATGAAATTAAAAAAATCGACTTCTTGAAAATTCTAACTGTATATAACCCCTTAAGGATCATTATATCCTGATCCTACTGTATCACTAGTAATTAGTACTTCAACTTAACAGACAGACAGACAGACATAAGAAATATAAGAACTATGGAAAGTTCGAATGTCTGGTTGATAATAATTAATAAAATATAAGAAAAATAAATGTGTTTCCATTGTAGAATAAGTAATCAGGATTTTGGTATGAAGACGAATATTAATTAGCAAATAATTTCTAACTAATTTACTCGGGGTGTATACTTTACCAAACTGATTAGTAATACTTAATCAAAACTTTTAAAATAACGCTCGGACTTAATTAACGGGTTTTTGAAAAACCGCGCTGCGTGTAATAATGACATCATTTACAACCGCCTTTCTTTACGCACATGAATTTTGATCAAGTAAAACTTTGATTACTTTCATTTTTATCTCAATTGCTATCTTAATATTCTTAAGTGATGGGACATAATGCAAACTAAGAGAGTTTAATTAGAAAAGTCAGGTTTCAATTGATGCAGCATGAGGGCAAGGTTATGGTAAAGGAGCCCCCCCCCCCCTCAACCGTCCTGTCTGAAAAATTGTGTAAAGCTACGAGACTTATCCGGGCAGATCTGAAATAAACTCTTTAAACTTAACATAAAGATTAAAAAGTGTGGTTAGAGGAGTGAAACTTTACTGCGAGTTAGGTTTTGGTGTTTGTTGTCTGGAAAAATCTATTTACCTTTCTCTATATTGTTTATAGATTAAGGCAGCGATTCTCAATCTGTGTGGTGCACCCCCCCTAGGGGGGCGTGATAAAACTGAATGGGGGGCGCGAGATTATCGAGAAAAAATGAGAAAAAAAATATTGTTAAAAAATTTGTTTAATTTACTGAAAGAACAGAAATAAAATACATTCTGACATAATAAAAAATAAATATAAAATACACGTTTACATTTACACTGATATAATACACTTATAAATAGGATTGCATCAGTACTGCAAAATGTATTTAATAAATAACTTATCAATATTAAATTTTAAAAAAGATTAATAATTAATACTGACTCCTTGTCTTGCAAAACAAAGTTTTTCGAAAGAAGGTTTAATATTAGAAAATAACACTAAGCATTTTTTTATATATTTAGCTGAGATCTATTTTTCAGTGAAAATTATTGTATGAGGGAGGGGAGGGGGGCGCGATGAGAATTGTGATTGAAAATTGGGTCGCAAATACTAAAAGGTTGGGAAACGCTGGATTAAGGTTATACGCCTAGCATACTGCAAAAAAAATTTTCATTTCGAAAAATTTTGTTTTTAATTTATATTCAGAACACATGTACCTACATTTAATGGAATATTTTACTTTGTTAATTATTAAAAGTAAAAAAAAAAAGTTAATTTGAAAATTGAAATAGAACGGTATATAATAGTAACATGTACTAATTTGCTGTAATTTTTCATTATTTTGAATAAATTACAAGTGAATATATTCATTTTATAATTTTTATAGTATTTAAAAGGGTTGAAGTTTCGAATAATTAGTTTTTAAAACATCTCTATATAGCGAATTGTGTAGAATTTCAATAAATAGAGAACTTTCGGCAAGTTCTCTCATTTATCGTGTGTTAAAAACTATGTTAAATAATAATTAGTAAAATATATGAGTCCTATATAAATAACATATTAAAATTTTAGACTTTTATGTATACATTGCTCAAATGATCAAATAACCTTAAGAAAAAAAAACATTTACTAATTGCACCTACGAGAAAATCAATTTAAAAAAATATGATACGTTATAAAAAAAAAGAAGAACACTTGGTTCAATTATACTTCTCGTGATTTCTACAAAAGCAACTATAAATCCGACCATTTGTCCCTGTCAGTTTCTCAAATGACGTTCAATAAAAGCTTTTAAACGGAGGTGGTTGGAGTGACACGTGTTCGAATCCCACGCAGGACATTCGAGCGTTCGACATGTCGCGCTAAGGTAAGCTAAAAGCTTTATCATAATATTGACACTTGAGTGTATCAATAACCCAGGTATCACATACACATAAACGTTGATATTATTTGTAAATATTATGTGCATATTAAATGTCAATATAATATTGTATGCCGCGTAGAATTGTCGAGGAATAGTGTAATTTAATATTAAGATATTTATACCTACATTCGTGATATTCAAAATCAGGCCCGTGTCTAGCCCTTTTGGGGTTCAATTCTTTTTTGCTTTTTCTATCACTATACTACACAGAAAAAAAAACAATATACTTAATAGCATCAAAAGATTTGTTGGTAAGTACAGAATTTTTATAAAACACAATACAAAACTATTTATTAAAACTAGCTGTCGGATCATGATCCAATAATACATAAGTATGAAATTCAAATTTTGATGGTGGTTTTCATCCCTTTAATGGCTGTTTGGACCCATATAAAAAATAAATACTGAAATACACGTTTCGTTATTTGTATTGTATAGTATTTATTCTAAGTTCCGACTAAATTCGACCAAGAAAAAAAATAAAAATGAAAAAAAACACCCTTTTTACCCCCGTAGGGGTTGAATTTCGAAAAATCCTTTCTTTCAGATCATATTCACGTCAAGACGCTTCGATTAGCACCCCAACGAAGTCAATAGCATTTTTTGTTCGCGAGATTTCGGCCCGGAAAAAAATGACACGTACGTACGTACGTACGTACGTACGTACATACACACACACACACACACACACACAGACATTTTTCTAAAAATAGTGTCAATATACTCTAATGCCCTTGAAACATGAAAATATGTTAAAATTTTTGATTTCGATTTTCGGACCAATTACAATAACTCCCTATTGGGAAGTTAATAAATGTATTTTTTTCAGTTGAAATACATCAAAGATTAATAATATAACATTACGTTTGATATTATCTATATCTATAAAAGAGTTTGTCCTTAACCACTCACTCACTCACTCATATATCAACGTACAGCCCAAACCCCTGGACCTAGAAACGTGAAATTTCGTAGGTGCCTTCCTTTTATGATGTAAGCACTCACTAAGAAAAGATTTTTTGAAATTCAACCCCTACGGGGTTAAAACAGGGTGTCAAAGTTTATATAAAAATATTTTTTTTGTTCGCATTTAATTGAAACTTATCGAACATACTCAAAAATATAAATAGTGTAACTATTATTTCAGCATTTCCCAAAACATAACCCCTAAGGTGCTAGGGGGTGGAAAAATTTATAAAATATTTTTTTTTGTATTCACCGAATGAAACATGGCATAAGTAGGTACTCTACAAGACAAATATCAGTTACGAAAATTCAACTCCTATGGGAATAATAATAATAACTGTTCATGATATTAAAATAAATTCGGACAAATGAATATTCAATTAAAAATGAAAGTTCGACGGGGACTAGGATGGATTTAATCTGCAATAAAAGAATTTGATATTCAACCCCTAATGGCGAGAGTAGACGGGGGTTAGTTTCAAAAAAAATTTTAACTAAGATCCGGGATATTTACTTTTTTTATAAGTAATGAATAAAAATCAATATAAAAAAATGTAATATGTCGTCCCCTATTACTTATAGAGGGTTCTAATTAGTTTCGAAGTTTACGCGAGCGAAGCCGCGGGATTCCGCTAGTTTTTAATAAAATGAAAAACGGTGTTGATTGAAGAATTGGAATTGATTTACAATTTCACAATGTAAGTTACTTTCTTAAATTTTTATTTTAATTTCAATAAGACGTATGTTTTAATAACAATTTTTTTCAGATAAACACTGTGTGCTCAGATTAAATAAAATAAAACAAAATGTATTAAATATTTTTTCCTTGGGTTGAATATTTGATGTATATGTTACCGGTAAAGTATGTAATTCAGGCATTCTATATAATTCCAAGGAATTCTATACAATGCCTAACAATTTCAGGCAAAGTATGAAATAGTTTTTATTTATTGTTAAAATAAATAAAATAAAAAACATACAAAAATATTAGATATTATTTAGTCATTTAATAACATATTAGGCCAGTAATAAGTAAGATAATTAATCAGTATTTTAGTATTTTATTACACAAAGTAAACCAATTCTGTGCCTGTACCAAAATTAGTTAGTTCACCCAATTTATGTTTATATTTCTAGTCTATACAATGCCTAGGAAAAGTATAAAATTAAATTTATTTCATACATTGCCTAATGATTTTTAGGCATTCTATAGAATACTTAGAAATTCTATGCAATGCCGGATTTCATACATTCTCGGTAACATTTATAATACTATGTATTGGGATCCGTCAAATAAGCGTACACCATCTGGTGGCAAAACTTGTAACTAGACTGGGGGTTCACTTTCTATGGTAATAGAATTTAATAATGAAAAAATAAATAATCTCAAGCATAAAACTGACAGATGAACCTACGGTTTATAGTAAAACTTACAATTAAATCAGAATATTATGTTTTAAATCATCCAAAAATAAAATGAATGAAAGGACAGTAAGTACCAAGAAATAATTTTATAATTTTTCCTATATATAATTGATTTATTATAATATAAATATGTATTTAAAAGATTTGTTTGTTGAAAAATTGTAAACAATCAAAATAAATAACGTATGCGTATTGTATTTAATGTTATTGCGTGATATTATCCGTAATTATAATAAGTGAATTTAAAATATGTGTACATTATAATACTTATATTTTAACTATTAACGCTGTCTTGTAATTTTTTTTTAATTTGCCCTTAGCTGCGCCATGTTTTTTAGGCTCCTCCCATCTGACAGATCCCAATAAAACTATAAAGATTTTTAAAATTAATAAATAATATTTTGTACTATTGATTGAGAAAATGATCAATATGAAAATTAGAACACTGTTAGTAATAATATACATTTACCAAATTCAATTAAAAAAAGATTGTGTAGGGCCCAGGAGGTTATAGTATTTATTTTTCAATATATCCATCAAATTAAAATTACCTATCCTTCCACCAAATCAATCTATACCTATATGAACAGATACTACAATAAATAGAATGGGAATTGATTACTCATTGTCTACGAGATGGGAAGGAAGGCGAGTTAGTACATGCACTCCTGTTCTTCAAACTTAATGGAACGCAGGCAATGGGATAGTTTCAGAGCTACCGTATGTAGGTGAACGCGTTTAACCCCTCAGTGCATGCTGACTCATAGTGTACACACTCACAAATACAGTCATAGGCGTCGCACATAAGTGGGAGAGGGGGTAGATAATTTTACTGAATCATTCTTTTAATGTGATTAATAGGTATTTTTGTTTTGTTCATTTTATTTGTTTGGTCTTGCAAGATTAAGGAGGTTGACACATCATAGAAAACTAACAGATAGATTTCGATAAAACTTGGAAAATAACAATAAATTTTTCGTTAAGGAAATAGTTTAAGAGATATTAAATAAACAAATTAACATGTATTCTTATGAGAACTGCATAATGACGTGAGACATGATAGGTCTTTTCAAAGTGATGTGACAAAGAAAATTTGATGATTTGAGCATATATTTTTTATTAATTTACAAAGATATCTGTAAATTTTCAGAATGTTTAGGAACCGCGTTTTATAATAATAAAAAAAACGGTATGGAGAACCATACATGGCTTCCATGTTCTATAGTATATTTTACAATAATTTTCAATATAATACTCACATTTCTTTTAAATTAAAATTTTGAGGGTGGTTTTCATTTCTTCAGTTGCTATTTCGGCACGTTTATGAAATAGATCTTAGATTAGATTGAACTACAAGTGTATACGTACCAAGTCTTATCAAAATTGGTGAGGTAATACTTTTTAGACGATAATTGGTACAAAATTTCGAATATTTCCGAAACCTATAATTCGATTAGCATCAAAATCAATAGATCTGAAGTATTCACTAAAACAAACATTTTCTTCAAAAATAATTCAAATCGGTGCATATTTACAGTAATTATCGCGAAAGGAAGAAAATTCTACATCCAGACACACACACGCACAGTCGCCATACGGAAATTAACTTTTCTTTACGTTTTGAAGGTAGTAGTAGGTACAATCAGAATCTGCTCTTATCTCGGACACGATATTTCGACGGTATTACAATACTTCCATTTCTTCAAACATGGAAGTAAAAATGATAAGTGTGTCAAAAAACGAGATAGAGACACATCTATGTGCTTTCACATGCTCCAGTGAGTGTGTGTGTGTGTGTGTGTGAGAGAGAGAGAGAGAGAGAGAGATTGACTTCATTCCAAGAGGGGGTCACATATGTTAAAGTATCAAAGTTATCAACTATCCAAAAACTATTTTTTATTTGTTCGATATTCTTAAATAACCCCATTAAACATATCAAATCGGCACCAATGAATATGAGTAAGTAATCAAAAAGAGGGGGTCGGCTGTTTAAAAGTTGGCTAGTATCTCACAATTAACAACTATCAAAAAACTATTTTTTATTTGTTCGATTATATTATTCTTAAAGAACCCCATTGCACACATCAAATCGGCGCCAATGAGTATGAGTAAGTAATCAAGGGTAGCAGACAAACAAGTGCACGGTAAATGCGATACGGTGTGCAGTACTGTTTTCAGTTGCACCCCTTTTCATTTACTCTCTCTTATATTTGTTTAATTCTGTGTACAGAATCACTACTTTATGAATATTTTACAATGGGCAGATAAAAAAGAAGATATCAGCTACATAATAGGACTATTTATACCTCTATCTATAATCTATGGATATTGTACATAGATAATACATATGTAATTGTATTTCAATGTTGTAACTTTATCCATAACCGTAATGTAATCTGATTAAAGAAGGTATAAAAGAGAGCGCTGTCAATACAAATTAAAAAAGTTATTTTATATAGGAAGATAATTTGTTTAATGTGTATTCTGTATGTCAGGGGTGATCGATAAGTCGATTGCAATCAATTCGAAATAATAATTATTTTTTAATATGTTTTTATATGTATAGTAATATATTTTTAAAGAAATATTACTATTTGACGTAGTAATCATGAAACGGTACAAATATTGTAATTCTTGCTAGGGTAGGTCACGTGTTTGTTAATAAAGTTACAATATCAATTAGTAATTATTGAGTGCAGGATCTAAATCTATCTATATTATTGGTATAGTTTAATTTGTTATACCAATAAACAAATATACTTAATATAATTAATTAGAGAAAAATGGTCAGGTTAAAAATTATAGATATTATTATTATCAATAATTTATGTTCTATTCATTTTTTTAAACAAATAATTTTTTTTAATAAAGATCAGTTTTTAATTATGTACATTTCAAACGGTTCATAACAGAGAAGAAATATCTGCCATGGATGTTATGGGACTTTCTTATACGTATAACAGAGATTGAAGAGTGTACATGTTTGCTATAGGTACCATTGTCTTTTAATTGAAATGAAATAATTTGTATAGTACTTTATTAACAACTAATTCAACTTAAGAATAATTAATTGAATAAATCATTTAAATGATATTTACGAATATAGTAAAAATAGTGAATTATAAAAAATATAATGGAGATTGTAGAAGTTACTTAATTTACAGTAGGTATATGTTAGTTAAATCTGACACCTAATTCTGTTTTACACAGTAGATACGTTCCAGAAAAAAACCGTATAGAAAAAAAACCGTGTAAAAAAAGACATGATGTACATAGAAAGAAAGGGGATTAGTTCCATATCCTTCAACCCTGTAAAAAATAGGTAAAGTGAAATGATACATACAAAAAAAATATAAATTAAATTTTTATGTGCATTCATGCAGTTTATTTCATAAATATAAAAGGCAATTCAATTCTTAAAGTAAAAGTAACATAAATATAAAATTATCGCAAGTTTAGGAACTGAAAACTCGTACAAGACTAAAATATATACTTCAGCTGCTATGAAAATAAATTAGAAAAGGGAATTCCCTAACTACATATTTTATAAATAACAGATAGAAAAAAAATCCTAATTACGGTTAATAAAAATATTTTTCTTTAAAATTTAAATCAAATAGCTTTTTTAATCGTGCTAAATCGAATGAAATCGTGTAAAAACGAAATCATTTTTTTTCTAGACCGTGTTAAATCAAAACCGTGTAAAAAAAGAATTGGGTGTATTTTTTTATACACAAAATTTTTTATCGGCAACTATAATTTTTATTAAAAAATCGACTTCATTTTTTTCGTATTTAGGCGATTTAGAAGCAACAATTTCCCTATAATGTTTGTACAATAACTCTTACAGTGTCCTTCATTACGGATTTACTAAATAAATCACTCACACAGACACACACACACACACACTTGCAGAATACAATAATTCTGCTCATGTGTGTTAAGCATTTACACATTGCTGCCAACATAATACTCTGTTGCCTCGACACCTTCCACAAATGACGGACTACACACAAATATGCGCATCCTGACAGTGCCGGAACTGAAAATATCTTCCACCTGGGTTAAGAAATTAGATAAATTATTATATAATACAAATTGTTTCTTCTAATAAAAAAAAATTATCGAATAGAGTTCATGTTTGTTTTTGGAACTGAAATCTCGTTTTGATATAGAATTTTACAACAAACAGTCTCGTTTTAATATCGTCTTATGAAAATTGTAACCATTGTGTCTCGTCGTCTTGTTAAAAAAAAATTAAAAATAAGAATCGAGTAAATTTTTTTTTATTAAAAATAATTTTTGATTTATTATTAAAATAAATTTATAACAGTGCCCTTCTGCTCCAGCCTAGTTCCGGCATTGTATAGACACCATACGTACATACGCACAGACAGACAAACGGACGGATAGACACACACACCGTCCACCAGTATTATGAAAAATCGAGAATGAATTTTGTTATAAAAAAATATTTTTCCATTTATTTTTAAAAATAATAAACTAATAAATATAAAACAGCGCCCTTCTGCCACAGCCTAGTTCCGGCACTGTACATACACCATAAACGTACACACGGACAGACCGTCTTTTTTATAAAAAATATTGTTCCACTTATTATTGAATGTAATAAATAAATAAATTTAAAACAGTGCCCTTCTGTCCCAGCCTAGTTCCGCCACTGCACAGACACCATACGTACGCATATACATACATACAGACGGACGGACGGACAGACACATCGTCTTTTTTTATAAAAAAAATATTTTTCTAATTAAGTTTAAAAGTAATAAACAGAGCCCTTCTGTCTCAGTCTTGTTCCGGCACTGTACAGACACCATACGTACATACACACACACACAGACGGATGGACAGACAGACACACCGTCCGTCCACCAGTATTCTGAACAGCCGAATTAAATCACGGCATTGCCACCGCGCTATAACGTGATTATCCTGTGACGCAGTCCTGTCCGCTCGCTTATTGTTCCTCTGCTAATCTCTTCCTCCTTTACAAATTGTTTATAATAGACACACAATACATTACTGAGTGATTATACCGGATGTGTTGTAGGTGTTTGTCTCTAGTCTGCTGGAAAATCTTAGACCGGATTTCCGGATCCGTATCAATTAATAAATAATATGTACGTAAATTTTATATAAGTCCATATGGATAGCAAGCTTTGATATTTAATATTTTTAAGCTTGCATCTCAAACTGGGATAATTTAAGGTAGTTGGTCCATCATAATGTGATCACATTAGGCCATGAGTACATATTTTTAATTTAGAGAAATGATCATGGCAACGCTGTACATTATCTACTATTAACTACTTGTCAAATGATTATATTTTATCATCTAAACTACCACAGAATATATTAATAATTAATGAAATCGATTATAATTCCCTTCAATCCACTTATCATATTTTGTAAAAAATTATTTCATTATTTCGTGTATTTTTTACTATAATCAAATGAATACGTTGTTGCCACATTGTCAACAATACTGTAATTTATGTGATGGTTTGGTAGTTAAATCTGGTTAAATCTTAATAACGGGACGGTCAATAATTCCAATTTTTTGTATACTGTTTTCTTTCATATAAATATACAACATGTCAGTTTTTTTTATGAAAATCTGACGCTACGTTTAAATTTTATCTAATAAAACGTTACGTTAGTGTACGCGGCTAGTCCATATAAGCTGTGTTAAAAATATAAACTTTGAGATCGTTTTTCATGACTTTGAGATGGTCAATTTTAATAAAAATTGGCTATTTTTCAGATATTAATCTAGGGAATATTCCTGTGCAATTTAAAGAAAATCTGACGAAAACATGTTTATGGACCAACTACCTTAATAGGATGGGGTTCTATTAGACTGCACAGAAAAAAATGTGTTAAAAAAATGTGATCAATGTAAAAAAAAACCGTGATCGATTTGTCTCCGATAGAGGCTGTTTGTTAATATGATAATTTTTTACCAATATGGAAATATCCACGTTTATCTTATTGATAAATGTATATTATTACTAACAATGTTCTTATCACGGTGAAAATTTTGTTTCGTAATGAAAACATATATTTTAAATACAAAAAAATACTCCACTGAATTTACTATATCGAAAAGTGCACTTTCACTAGTTGGATGGTGTAAAAAATATTCACACTGATAAATATTTATTAATACAACCATTATGTTTAATCTATTTGAGAGTTTCGTTAGTTGGTGTAATAAATTATTTATTCATTTGACAAATGAAAAGATTTTTAGATAAACATGAAGATATATTTTTCAAATTAATAAAATATATTTTGTTATTACTATATTGAAGAAATATTGTTATATTAACAAGAAAAATTCATTAAGCAATTTTCCATCTCAAATTTTCAATAAGATCAAGTTTTTTTTCTGTATATCCTAGCTTGAAAAAATTATAGCCTCGAGTATGCCGGGCATTAATGTGTCCGTTCATATTTGAAATATTAACGGGCCACTCCTTCAAATCTGTTCTTCGTGATCAAATAATAAAGTAGCGGTAAATGCGTTGATTTTGAATTTAACGTGTATTTTAAATAACGATTTTCACGTTTTTCTGGAAATACTACAATCTGTTTTCTTCCTCAATGTCTACTACCTCTTCACTGTAAACCACTGAACCGATCTTGATGAAATTTTGCAAAGAGATAGCTTACATCTTAAAAAAGGACATATAAGAAAAATTATTAAATAAAAAAATGAATGTGTGATTTTTTAAGCGCGATCTGTTATTATCGACTATCATAACAGAAATATATACTATCTAACCTTCTTCTTCTTCTTTTTCTACAAGAGCTTTATCACTTACATGTTACATCCCTTACCAAACCTAAATTCCATGCGAAAGAAATCACGAGTTGCTATAAATATTTCGAAATATTTATGTTGCAGTTGCAAAAATTGCCGCCCCCTCCACGCAGTAAAAGAAAGTATGAAGACCTTTTTTTAAGTTTCCGCCAAAATTTGCCGCTCTAGGCATGTGCCAATACTACCGGCATGGTAAATCCGGGCCTGTAAATATGTATAGACGGAACAACTAATTAATTTTTTTCCTTCTCAAAAATACTAAAAATAAAAGCAGTCAAATATTACACGGTGGCACTCATTACATTAATAACATGTGTATATATATATAAATAGAAAGACAAAAGCTGTCGTTCCGCTCTAGCAGCGACTTACCTTAGCGACGGTTATTTTTACAACGACAACAGCGTGTAGTATAAATCTTACAGGAGGTAGACACAAATTATCAATTTGGCATGATGTTTCACAACATTGTTCCCCGGAGGACAAATGACGTTTTGGACCAACCTGTTCATTCATCCATCTCACCACAATCGCGCAATTTGACAATACAGAATTTATTTGACCTGTTTTTATGTAATCTTGTAAGCCAGACAATGTTATATATAATTTTTTGTTAGATATAAATTATTACTATTCAACAAAAAATACTTTTGTAATATAACAGAGATCTGAATAGAAAATTTAGTAGGATTTGTTGCACAATTGGTTTCATCACGTCAGGGTTTTTAGATATTCTAACCTAAAAGTCCCAAAAATGACTATATTGGCAATGTTAAAGAATTTATTATCAAGTAGGTAATTTTTTTTCTAAAGTTTTCGGTCACGGTAACAAATAGTATTATCTTTCCTCTTTAAAATGGGTTTTAACTTTTTACTGTACGATTTTTTTAGTCGAGATGTACTAGTTTGAAGAAATGATATTTTTATTATGAACTTTACTACATATATCTTCAAAGTAGTATATTTCGGTAAAGAAAAATCGCATAGTAAAATGTAAAAAATCATTTTAAAGAGAAAAGATATTACTATTCGAAATCATGAAAGAAAACTTCAGAAAAAAATTACCTACTTAGTAATAAATTCCCCAACATTGCCAAACTCGTCATTTTTGGGACTTTTAGTTTTTTCGTATATTATTATTTTTTTTACAAAAACTAAAGATAAAATAATTTGAAATTTATTATACTGCTATTCTAAAAGTTAAATTTATAAAAAAAATTCTGTATGAGCCCCACCGAGAACCACTTAACCGATATTAATGAAACTTGTTTATTTGTTTGGGGTGAAAATCATCAATCATGTGAAATATGGGGGGGGGGGGTATAAAAACTGTACAAACGATAAAAAAAGATTTGGATACTAAGAAAAAACAGTGCCAACAATTAAAAAAACACCTTCAAACATAATGTACAGAATTTAGATTAAAAAAATATTATCTCATATTACAATCACAGGCAGCTATGAAATACGTATGTCAATCGCATTAAAAACATGACATTCTTTGATCTCTTTGTACCACGCAGCATCCGGCTGAATGGAGTTAGTTAGGTTTAGAAAACAAATATTCTTGTTGTTAATGCGGTAAGAAGTAAGAACCAAGCGCACACGGCTAATGAATGTTTGTAATAAAAAATAACTACAAAGTAAGGTGAATTGGCAGATGCCTTGCAATATGTTATATTTAGATTTTGCTGTAGGAAAACACTTGCCAAACATTTTACCTGTTCGAATATAAATAAATAGGTACATTGGTTAATTAAAATACACATTGCCGTAGTGATAACTATAACTATACAGAAAAAAAACTGTATTTGACCAAGAAAACCTTGTTTTGTGTATAACGAAAACAATATTTTCTTAATATAAGAAACATACTCTTAATCCAACTACGTTATTCCTTCGTTCAAGAATACTATAGTTGGTTTAAGAGATTATTGCTTATCTTAAGAAAATATTGTTTTCGTTATATACAAAACAAGGTTTACTTGGTTTGAGAAATCCTTTCTACCAGTGTACGAGAACCCGGGCCCCTATTCGAGAATATGTCGATTCGAGTTTTTCGTTCGAGATTTTAAATCTTGCATGCCCAAGAGCAGTCGAGATTTTTCATTCGATATTTCTATAGAAAAAAGTCGCATCGAGATTCGAGAATACGGTATATAATAAATATAATTTACACAATCGAAATTCTAGTAAATAACTTAGTGTCTTTTAGTTTTAGTTTAGTAATCTCGAATGAGAAAAAGTCGAACGAACTCGAGAATAGAGACTCTGTCTAGCGAGCTATGATTGGTAAATCCCCCCCCCCCCCCCGCCCCAAAAATAAAGAAATTATATTAATGCATTTTTAAATCAGATTTGTCTTTAAAATTTGTTATTTTGTATCGCTGTAGAGCCATATCTTTGTGACAAATTTAAATTTGAGACATGAAATTTGGCTAAAAAATCATGAATTTTTAATTTGGTTAAAAGTGTGTTTTTTATATAGAAAATGATGTGAAAAGTTGAAATTTTCAAACCGCAGGTCTGTATCTCTAACCGTTCTCGAGATATGGCCTCTCAAAGTTTTAGATTTTGGAAATTTTTGGAGAAAAACGGTCGTAACTTTTGAACGTGTGGTCGGATTTGATTTTTGTTGACAGATTTGGAATCAGCGTGTTAAAATTTATATAATGACATGTATAATACTTTCAAATTCGAGAAATTTTTTTTTGCTGAAAATTGAAATTTTTCCAAGGGGTATACCTTTAAAAAATGTCGATTTTTGACAAAAATTTGTTTGTCGAATTTTTAAGTATTATACATGTCATTATATAGATTTTGACACGCTGATTTCAAATATGTCAACAAAAATCAAATCCGACTACACGTTCAAAAGTTACGGCCATTTTTCTCCAAATTTTTGAAAAATCGAAAACTTTGAGAGGTCATATCTCGAGAACGGTTTGAGATACAGACCTGCGGTTTGAAAAATTCAACTTTTCACGTCATTTTCTATAAGATAAACATACTTTTAACGAAATCTAAAATTAAAAAAAATTTAGTAAAATTTGATGGTTCAAAATAAAATTTTTCATAGAAAAATCAACTTAAAGATACAAAAATAAAAAGGAAAATCATAATTTAGTAACATAAACATTTTTTTCTCATAAAACATACATTTTTTATACTATATTTCATTCATCAAACTAATTTGTCATAGAAATATTTACTCAGATACAATAAAAAAAGAAGAAAAACTATAACTTTCTACAAAAACAATAATTTCCATTATTTTTTATATAATTTTTCATTTAAATCACATTTATTTGAACAGAAACTTAATTATTACTATTTAAAAATTAACTAACTTGATAGAGAAAACTTACGTAAGTAATCTGTTAGATCCCCTATACCTCTAAAGCTACGTAAGGAAACGTTAATTTGTACACCCCATCCCCTTCCAAAAATCTTACATAATTAAAGTATAAAAATGATCAAATCTTAAAAAAAAAATGAATTTAACCATAACGGCATCTGACATACATACATACTTTAAAAGAAATCGCAAAAAATATCAAAGCTGTCACAACTCTCACATGAGTATCTCTAGTTTTATGATTTTAAAACTAAATAAAAGTTTGAGAACCACTACTTTACGTAATTAAAGTATAAAAATGATCAAATCGACAAAAAAAATTTATATACATACATACTTTCAAAGAAATCGCAAAAAATAGCGAAGCTGTCACAACTCTCACACGAGCATCTCTAGTTACATGATTTTAAAATTAAATAAAAGTTTGAGAACCACTGCCTTACGTAATTAAAGTATAAAAATGATCAAATCGACAAAAAAAAATTGACATGCATACATACATACTTTCAAAGAAATCGCAAAAAATATCAAAGCTGTCACAACTCTCACATGAGTATCTCTAATTACACGATTTTAAAATAAAACAAAAGTTTGAGAACCACTACTTTACGTAATTAAAGTATAAAAATGATCAAATCGACAAAAAAAAAATTACATGCATACATACTTTCAAATAAATCGCAAAAAAATAGCGAAGCTGTCGCAACTCTAACACGAGTATCTCTAGTTACATGATTTTAAAATTAAATAAAAGTTTGAGAACCACTACTTTACGTAATTAAAGTATAAAAATGATCAAATCGACAAAAAAAAATTGACACACATACATTCTTTTAAAGAAATCGCAAAAACAGCAAAGCTGTCACAACTCTCACATGAGCATCTCTAGTTGCGCAGACATGATTTTTCAACAACAAAAAAGTTTGGGAACCACTGTACCAGAAACCACAACAAAACAAACCCAACTATCAATTCGCATCGCTATTAATTTTAATATCCATACGTCGCGATAGCAGATGATGCATATCCGGCGTCGCGGGCGTCGTCTCACCTCAGCGCGAGGTGTATTAATTATCTCCACAGTAACTAATACAGTGGCTGCGGGTATGTCTTGATGAGATATAATTAGGTGGCACGATTCCCATTAAAATAACTCTCGAATTTGTCTCCCTAGCATATTTCATGTGAATGTATGCAAGTAACACATTTTATACTGAGATTGGGGAGGGGTTTGGGGTAAAGCTAGGATGTTTCTTGCGGTATATTTCTGTATAAAAACATAAAATAAAATATTTATTTATGTTTAAGTTTTTGTAAATATAAAACTGCAAAAATGGTTGATAACAAATATTTAATGTTGATAAGAGTATAACTTAAGGCTGTTCATGCCGATTTTTCCGAAACTAAATTCTACGAGATGTCGCCACCGTAAAAAAACAAAAATCATTTGCACAGGTCTAGCCCTGAGGGGAAATGACAGATACAAGTAATTCAGTGACAATTGACGATCGAATGAAAAATGGGATATTCTCGAAATTATACAGAGATGAAGCTACAAAGGATAGAACTATGTAGTTCTTATGTTTTTAGGCTTACATTCAATATTTTCAAATGAAAATTGCAGAATTATTAAAAAATTAGAAAGCTTAAACAAATATCTATGTCGTGGTATATTTTTTTCTCCGTATTTTTCAAGAATTTTTGTTATATATTGAGTTTTATCATATCAAGAAAAATACACACATTTTTAGATTTTTTTTATTAATATATAAAAAAATAAGTATGTCATAACATAAAATTAATCTAGTTTATCACTGTATTTTTTCTTAAATGATTTATTTATACTGGTCAGAGCTGAACTTAAAATACAAAACCGTAATTTCTCTATAGTAATTCTTATGACAATTCAAATAGGATGTTCAGCCTTAATTAAAACAACTTTTGTAATAATCCTAGCATTACAAAATAAAATTTATGTACATAATAAAAAATACCTGCGTATCGACTCGAAGTTCAAGAATCAAGATTCAAAAGTATTTACCTGTAACAAAAGAAAAGTATTATTAGTGGCTTCCTAATAAAAGATATTTCTGGATAAATGATAAAAGATAGAAAAAAATTAATGGGGCATATATTATAGATAAATATACTATCTACACTGCCAAGCAAAAGTGTTTGTACACTCATTTTCTTTCGTATTTTAAATATAAAACTGCAAAAATGGTTGATAAAAAATCTTAAATGATGATAAGTGAACTTAATTACAACTTTTGTAATAATTCTAGCATATTTAAAATACAGTATTTACAATTTTCCATGTTAAGAAAATGTTTTGAATTACATATATGCCTGAAAGGTCAGGTTTACTCAAGTTGAAAGTATTGACGCACAGTGTCTTTCAAGCTAACGAGAAATAGTTTTTTTACTATTTTGACTGCGAGTAAACATATTCTTTTCGCTATTTTGGTGATTTTTATTTACATTCAAAATCACATTTTTTCGTATTTTTTAAAAGGTAACATACAATTTTATACTATATGGTTATAACTAAATTTAAGTGGTACAATATTTCAGGAATCCCAACCTATAAAACAACTGCATTAAATACTATATTTAAGAATCCTGACAGCAATAAACCTATATTTACGTTGCACATACATACATACTAATATCTCTGTAAATATGGAATAAAACTGGCAAATAAGATTTACAACTCAAGTAGGTACTTTCAAATAAACATGTGTCTTAATATATATATACATCGTTTTAATATTCGAATGAACTTATTTATGTTTATGTTTTATAATCATGTAAGTCAATAATGTATTACTAAGTAAATACAGCCACCCAAGACTTAATATTTATTTAGAATTAACTATAATATACACTCATCAAAATAATTAAGGTAAATAAATATTTCTCGGCAATGAAAAACATTGTCTTCGATAAATTATGATTTTCTATTGATAGTCCATCATTATAAAATTTGAGCTAGAAAACAATGAAGGAGTACATTTTTTTTTAAAGAAATTGGTAGATTTCGATGTATAGAACATGGTGATAACATCCCCCCCTTTAAAGAGGGGTGTATACTGCCGTGCTAAGCACAAAAGCGGTATCTCAGTAAAGGCGAGTTTCGAGAAAATCAACGTTTTGTTAAAATAGTTTTATTTTTACTTTACAGATTACGTATTATTGATATACCTCTAATTCTCTTAGTAATTTAAGGTAAACCTGAGATAGGAAAAGCTTTTTCAAGGGTTTTTTCATATGTTTTAAATAAGATATTGCTATTTGGCTTAGTTCATTGGATTCGTATTTTTTTAAGCTATTCGATGCCATAAAAATCAACTTTATGATTTTTTTTCAGATACCGCTTTTGTGCTTAGCACGGCAGTATAGTTTCTAGGGGCTTATAAAGCTGTCTAAAATCAGTTATTTGGGTATAAAACTGGAGCTATCAGTTTTAGGATAAAACAGGTTTAATAAATCTTAAAGCTGATAAAATTACGAACTAAATCTCAGGGTGAAAAAAAAAAAAATTAAACTAATGTCCAGTATCATAAAGGGGCTAACAAATTTGCTAGCCAGCAAACACTCTCAAATAAGGTATCAAACTTATATGACAGTTCTCTTTGAGTTTCATGAAGACTTTGACAAGTTTCACGCACGTGTTGTATGTAAACACCAACAACAGTAGTAAAACAGTGGTGATATTATGATAATTATTTTATACGGTCAGAGTCTGCACCAACTGTGTTACAATACGTTGAAATATCACTGCTCTAAATACCATATAGCAAATCTATAGATACTATCACAAAATAAAGTATCTCATTTAAGAGCGCTTGCTTGCTCTATATCCTTTATGGTACTGGAGATAAATTTGCTTATTTTCCTTAAAATAGCAAAATTAAATTAAAATTTAATTGATCGCAAGAAACATTTTTCATACTACGTTCAAAAATAGTAAAAACCGTACAATCATTCATAAAAGTTATTAAAGGCATTATGATAATGATTTACAACCATACATACACACACACACACACACACAGACACACACACGCACGCATATGTGTGGGCGGGTAGGCGATCGACAAGATAAACTAAACCAAGCCAGAGCCAAAAAGTGCGAGAGAGAAACAGTATATGTACGTTTGTATACATACTGTTCTAGATACCGACACGACGTGGACGCGGCGCCATAACGGCGGACGTCAGGTGAGCGCCGGCATTCAGCCACGAGCCAGAAAATTAACGTACATACATACAGACACACAGACACAGACAAACATTTCAAATTGCCAAGAAAATCACAAACACATTGCATTATCTCTATATCATATATCGGTAGATTAAGAAAAAATACATAAAAAAGTGTAACTAAGAAAGTTATAATATAATAGAAATAATTTATTAACAATCTTATTTAAATTAATTGTCTTTAAGCTATTTGCGTGCAACTTTTTGAGAAACGCTGGTATATAATAAATACATATATCGCTTATCCGCAACAAATTGCCACAACTCAAAAAATGTAGTTTTTGAGGAAATAGGAATAAAGGAAATTATAACATTTTAGGTAAATCAAAATTATAAATAGGTATAGTATAGGAAAAGGACTGATACACAGTATTTAATTTAAATAATTCAGTATTCATGTGATGTTTGAAAAATAGTAACTATTAAAACGCTTAGTGATTAAGAATTAAAAAAATAAATAAAAAATGTGACATTTTTTTTGGATATGCTAGTTTTGACGGTAGGTACACGAAGTACATTAATGACAATTTTTTAGTAGAAATATATAGTAATTTGGAATCATTATATTAATATTTATCTCAATTTGAGTTGTGACACTTTTTTGCGGGGGTGCGATATCATGTTTGGTCACATAGAACTCTGTAATTATAAATTACACAAACTTCAGATTTGTGTTAAAATGTGCATTAAATACACTAGTTTTATGTTTGAAAATTTCAAATCAATTCGAAGAATAGTTTAGCTGTTACAACTTTAAAAAAAAATCTCCGAATTTTGAATTTCGGAAAATTTTACTACAAAATTTAAAAAAAATTTACTGGGTGCTTACAATGTAAAAGGAAGACCCCCCCCCTTCTAAAATTTCACGCCTAAGGGTTGTGCGTTGATGAGGCAGTCACTTATATTACCAATATAACATCAGTAGAGTTTTTCAATACTTATTTATATTTATTAATATTTTTACTAACATTAAAGCAAACAAACAAAAAACAGTTACTATAAAGAACCACCATACCAATAAAACAAATATTATTTACGAATATAGAAATAATTTAACTAAAAAAAATATTATAGCAGGATTGTATGTTAAATATAGTTTAATTAATATCCCCGGGTAACACCGGGTCCAATGGCTAGTAAAACATAAAAAAATAAAAATTGCCGAAAACAGGCAACCAAATTCTTCTAAATTTTGATAGTCCAGTCATCAATTAAACATTTTTCATTTTAAAATCAATTTAAATTTATTCTGCCTGAAAAAAAACCGCGTGTAAATAAATTCTAAACCAAATGAATTATTCGTTCTGTGCATCCCCCCCCACACACACGCACACACACACACGCACGCATACGACATACCATTTAACAAGGTAAACAAAGGCAATACGAGAAATATTGGAAAAATATTTCGTACCGGCGCGAGCGATGCGCGAGTTTAATATATATATGGTGGGACTGCACGCGGGGAAGGGGGGGTGAGGGGGGGGGGAAGGAGACACGCGAGCGCTACTCGAGACCGTCAAACATAATTCCTTTTTAATAATTCATTTCGTACATTTGGAACAAGGGATTCGTTATATCACAGCCACACGAATTCTGTGCGGAATTACATTATCAGGTGTTCAAACAAGACAGTTTTTTTTTATTTATAAGTTTTTTTGAATTAAAAATTAAAATTATGGTAATTTCTTTTTATACAGGATGACCTATTTTAAGTGCACACCTCTGATTTATATTATATTTAGAAAACTCAACGCTTGCATGAGTATTTCTTTAACTAAAAGTTTTGAAGGTTAATTCACTTATATTTTTTTTACTGTAACTTATAGTATGTACATAATTACTACATACATGCGCGATAAGTATAAATTAACGACTTAAAAAAAGTACAGCCAAGTGTACCTCATAAAATACATAGGCCCGAATTCAGATCTCGATTTTAACGTTAATAGCGATTTTAAAACAAATTTAAAAGCGGTTTTAAAAGTAGTTACATTCATACCATGTTTTAGACCACTTTTAACTTAAAATCGTTTTAATTTTTACATGCAATTGTCAAAAGTGATGTTTTAAGAATTGTTTCATTCATATGCGCTATTAGGCTGATTAAAAGCGATTTTTGAATCTAAAAATTATTATTATTTTAAATTAGCCTTCTAGTATCTTTAATATTGTTAGTAATTTTTAATACATACTATTACATTTTTTTTAACCTGTTAATTACTAATTTAAAATAATTTGAAGTCATTAATATTTTCTAACACAATTTAATTGAGTATGTACCTACATTTTTTTTAGATTAAGGCTGATTTTATAGATGATGTGCTTGCAGTTAAGGATTTCCAGATAGGACAAATACTTTAAATGAAAATTTTTACAATATTACAAATTTTCCAAATGCATAGATTGCACGCATATTCGTATAAAATGTCAAAATCAAGAACAAGGTGCTATTTATATTTATAGGAAAGGATTGTATTCGCTCAATGTACAAGTTATTTGTAATGTTGATTACAAATTTTTATAAACTATTTTACAGCATCATATATATAAATAGTAGGTAATTTTTTTGATAAATTTTATTTAAAAGTCATGTGTATTTAAGTTATTTCATATGATTTGAACAAAATTCGAATTCACATGCTCTAGTTGGACAAAATATATTAGCATACTACGTACCTCTTCATATAAAAATTATTGAGAACAATTAAAACACGTTTAAACACTTATGAAACTAATAACGTTAACAAATTTTGTTTGTTGCACTTCTAACAACTGATTTTTAAGGAAATATTGTGAATTAATATCCATAGGTAGCAGCACTAATTATAAAATGAGGTGTACACATTATGCTTGGTTTTGTTGATAATACGATACAAAATTTAAATGTCGATTTAATTTAAATGACAGTTAGTTAAAGGAGCATTTAATTAAAGTTAATACTATCATATTATTCTTAATAATTTTTCAAATATGAAAATGAAGGTAACATAAAAAAATCAAAAACGTTCATATATGTATTAGTGATGTAACGAATATTCGCATTCGCATTCGCATTCGCGAATATTCGCACATTTTTAAACATTCGTATTCGCATTCGCATTCGCAGGTAAAGTTGCGAATATTTTTTGCGAATATATTATGATGTATTAATATATAAAAATAGTTAAATATCGTTTTAGTGCTCCAAATTATTTCATTGAAAATCTGTTTTATTTTAATATCTAGCTATAATCTATGGATACTGGACAAGAAATTGCAAGAAATATTGTAATAGATCCGATTAAAAAGTATTTAAAAAAAATTATTATAACAATTAAAAATTTAATAAAAAAGGATTGTTTAGCTTTGTTTATTTAAAACTGTACATCACGTTTATCATAAATATTAAACATAAATTGTTTTTGTAAGTAAATATATAATAGCTTAAACCACGAAATATAAAATTATTTTTATATTAGTGAAACGACTTTTCGACCAGCTTTATAGCAACTTCTGCTTGTATTTTATCCATAGATAAGAACCCATTTAGATATTAAAACAAAATGATTTTTCATAAAATAATTTGGAGCACTAAAACGATAAATAACCATAAACATATCGTTTTTTAATCTATTTTATTCAGAAAACCTTCTTTTTTTTTAGCTTTTTTTACAAAAAGTCAATATTCGCATTCGCATTCGCATTCGCGAATATTGACAGCTAATATTCGTATTCGCATTCGCATTCGCGAATGTTTAAAATCATACATTCGTTACATCACTAATATGTATGTAACTAGGTACCTACGTGCGTTTTCATTAAACCCAATAAAAACAAGAATATAAAACTGCAAAAGAACAAGAGATAGAGAGAGAGAGAAAGAGAGAAAGTTACGTACTGCTTTAGAAGTGACATCGGCGTATTTCATAACTAAAGAATAAAATTTTATCGTCTAAAAAGTTCGCATATGCAGAAGCCTTCAACAATTCCGAATGTTATGCATCATTACAACGGGGAAAATCATTCCTGTAGGAAAAATATTGTTGTAGCAGGTGCTCGTGATAAAGAATTCAGTAAATTGCGTACAGGAAAAATCGTCTCTGGAATACCTTATTTCTTATACCAGTGGTTCCAAAACTAAATAGTATCTACTGCCGTGCTTAGGTGAAAAGCAAAATGTATAAAAATTGAGAAAAATTTATTAAACATTTTCAGGTCAAGTTAACTTTGCTAATACTTTGAAGGTGATTTAATGATCAAAATTATAACATTTGAGTTTTGAAAAAAGTATTTACTGCCTCCCTAAGAGGGCCGGGATTTCAGGGGGCATTTCACCCTCAGAAAACTGGTATAAAAGGTATTTTATATCATTGATTGATCATAGGTAAAGTGTCGATTACGGGGTGAGCTAATATATTGGCTTTTCGGCCCGTTTTAAAAATTTCAAATTCGAAAAAATATTATTTTAAATAGTAGGTACATAACCTTTTTCATTATGCAAATATATGTACGTTTTCGATATATTTTTCGACGCTGTATCCAAATCTAACGTCAAAAATACAGTAAACACAAAAACAACTCTTATAATAAGGTAAAAACTACCCCTTTGCCTCGCGTGAACGATTTTTATTTATTTGGAAGTGCAAATATACGTTTTCGATGTATTTTAATCTAAAAACAAAAATTGAAGATCTAGTCTAGAGGGTTAAATAAGTAACCAAATAATTAAATACACTGGTAGAAAGAATTTCTCAAACCAAGTAAACCTTGTTTTGTATATAAATAAAACAATATTTTCTTATAAGATAAGCAATAATCTCTTAAACCAACTATAGTATTCTTGAACGAAGGAATAACGTAGTTGGATTAAGGGTATGTTTCTTATATTAAGAAAATATTGTTTTCGTTATATACAAAACAATGTTTTCTTGATCTAATACAGTTTTTTTCTGTGTAGGCTTGTATCTATTTGTGTATGATACAGGGACATACGAAATATGGGGAGTTTGCTAATGGACCGTTCATAGCAGTTAAAATCGAACTGGGGCTCACACGGAAAGAAAATTAAGTTTTTTCCTACATCCCCTATCATTATAAAATATTTTTTACAGTCTAAAGCAGTGGATAAACTGCAAACATTACAACCTAATAAAATTATATTATTACAGTTTCAGAGAGTAAAAAATATTTTATAATAATAAAAGATGTACAAGGAAAAACTTTAATTCTTCAGGTTTTCTTTTTTAGTGTTAGTTTCATCATTACGTCAATAAAACTTTAAAAACAATAAATAATAAAAATAAATCTTGTAACCTAATCTTAATTCGTAAAAAAAATGAACATCACTAAGTTATTTACACTCGTGCAAAAAAGCAGTTACAGATCCAATCAATTACGGGAAAGAGAGATGTCCCATTTGAAGGCAATTCACTTTAAATTCAAATTGATGCAAATGAGCGATGCGTTCCTTTTGCATTTTTAGTCATGCTCGTCGCGCGTGATACGAAAGCCAAGCGGCTTCGTACTTAATCAGTAGCTCGTTGTTTTTATTTAAAGGTAAGTATATTGTCCTCCAGGGGCGTACTAAATCACGAGAACACTAAAAAAAAATGCGAAACGAACTCTATCTCTCTGTCTATCTGTTTGTTTATTAGCACTTTACGAATAAACTGTTAAACCGATCTTGATGAAATTTGGTATGGAGATAGCTTACATCCTGAAGAAGGACATACACAGGTAGAAAGGTTAACTTGAGGAAAGTAAACCTTGTTTTGTATATAACGAAAACAATATTTTCTCGATCGCCCCCCCCCAGATATTATACCAGGGGGGCTTCGCCCCCCCTGTGCAGCTGAACTCTAGTTTCTTTTAAATTAAAGATACTTTTGTCAATAAGATTTTTATATTTACTTTAAATAAAGGTGTAAATATTCAAATACTTGTCACTTGAGTAAAAATGATCACTAAAAATTTCTTCAAAAAGGAAATTAATACTAAAACATCTTTTATTTCCTTTACAAAGCTTAGTTAGATCAACAGCTTTAAAAAAAATTCTACGACTTTTCTACACTTTACATATTTTCAGCTAAAATCGTCGTTTACGTTTCATGAGCCTCTGTAAATAAAAAAAAAACAAATATACAAATAAAAAAAAAGATTTCAAAGATATAAATGTCCACTTTTCAATTATTTCAAATAATTAAAGTATGATTGATTTTTATCGAAATAAATAATTTTATGAAATTTTTTTTTTTTTCACATTATTAGTTGCGTTTCTGAAATTTTTGTCGTTATTACGAAAGTTGGATATTGCACATTTTTTAAGGAATTTTTTTTCCCCACCCCCCAAAAAAAACTTATGAAAATCTCCCCCCCCCAGGTTAAACGAAAAGTCGGCGCCTATGATTGTAGATCTTTTTTAGATGGTTTTAGATCTTTTCAAGTCTCCACATATCAAAAATATGATATTGTCTCAAAATGTAGATCTGAGTAGATCTCTGCAGATCTACAATTTTTTTTACATCTTGTTAAAGATAACTATTCTAAATTTGAAACCGTTAAGATTAAAGCATCTAACTAACTACTATACTAACTAATCATTTTGGTATCTGAACTAAAAGGTAAGTAATTATTTCACATTCACGGGGTAAAGAAGACATGCAGTTCGTCCCTGAAAATTTATCCCAGTCGTCGGTATATATAACAGCCCGTAATTCTTTTAAAAGGATACGAAATTAACATGCAAAAAAAAGACAAAAAAAGGTAAAAAGGTAATTGGACACAGTTAGTGCAACCCTTTTATCCTGAATAATTAAATTTGGTACAACTTTTTCTAGGTTTTTGATTCGAAAAAGAAAATTAATAAATTATTTTTTGTGATGTTGTTGTTTTGGTACCGCTGTGTAATGCGCTTATGCACATATCTCAACACCTATATGTATCATTCACACGTATAGAAACCACCGCCGTTGCCGCTGTTCTCGTCCACGCTTTCAATCTAGTGATGATGCAGAAACAAAAGAAGGGGTGCGGTAGAAAAAAAAACAACTATCGTTTTTACCTTTCTTTTGAGATAAATATAAACAACAAAGCGACAGTTGAGGCAAGAATGATATAAAAATACTCTTTAAATTCTTTTGTTTAATGAAGATATTCAAAAGCCATAACGATTATCTCCTTTAAGAAATTATGATTTTGTAAACATATACAGGCTGTCCAAGATAAGCGTGAAATGCATGGGGATACCCTAAACAATAAGAGATACAGATGTGGTTAAATCAGATTAATTATTTGTAAGAAAGGGGTGAGTATTACAACATTAAAAAATATTAATATATTTATGTGGTTTAGGCGATATACTCAAAAAAATTTGGATTTTTTTTAAATGGCTATTAGTTAAAGTAGATAGGTACTTTTTGTTTTCGGTTTCTTGGAGCACTTTTTTATTAAGAATTGTTTGGTGTATTCAGAATTTTTATATCACTTTTAGTTTCCGAGTTACAAGCCCTAACTTATGGGCCACTAAGTTGGCTATAGTATTATTGGAACGTGTTTTTACTCTACTTTACAACGATATGTCACATGTCATACTTATTATCGAAAAAAAGTAAAGAAAATTTTTTTTGTAATAGTTTATTGTTTTTAAATATTAATTTGTTATTTTGATTGTTGCTATTGAGATTTTTGTTTTTTAAGACCTACTAAAATGTTTGTAATAAAATACTTTATAAATATCACTGCAATGTCTTTATTAAGATAAAGTACTAATTGATATATTGATATATATATTGTATTTAAAATTTTTGAATTATTCCTAATTAAACTTTTGTATTTTTGATATGTCGCGTATGACACTATTAAAATCTCAAATAAGCATACATATTTACAAAGTTTATTATTTCTACTTTCTAAATAAAAAAAAAATTCCATTAATATTTATCGAAATTAGAGTAATTTTAGTAAAACCCTAAAACAGAACAAGTCGCAATATTTTTTAAACAATTGAAAGTATGAAAATTTTTGTTTTACAAAAATTTCTTATTTTTTTATGATCATTACAAATATGTACTTTTTGATATACCATTCCATTTTATTTTGCTGAGAAACGGGCATGTCCCCCTCAAACTCCCCCCAAGGAGAGCTCCATGTCTCTGGCACCCCCTTTTTTGAAATTCGAATTTTATTATATGCAGTTCGTTTGTGCTTCGTTTGTGCACGTTTGTGCAGGAAATCCTTTCGTTTGTACTTTAACCCTTTAGGAGATATTCAAAAAAATCAAATGGGGGGCCGTAGACATGCGAAAGGGGGGGCTCGCATGTCTACAGCACCCCCTTTGATTTTTGTGAATACCACCTAAAGGGTTAAAGCACAAACGAAAGTATTTCCTGCACAAACGTGCACAAACGAAGCACAAACGAACTACATATAATAAATTTCGATTTTCGAAAAAGGGGGGGCTCGCATGTCTACGGTCCCCCATTTGATTTTTTTGAATATCTCCTAAAGGGTTAAAGCACAAACGAAAGGATTTCCTGCACAAACGAACTGCATATAATAAAATTCGAATTTCAAAAAAGGGGGTGCCAGAGACATGGAGCCCCCAAGGAGTGGTTCTAGGGGGTTAAAAATATTTTCCTGAAATTCTTGAAGATCGATATATGTATATAATAAAAATTTTATCCTAAAACTCTATCTTCAATAGTTTTGGGCGTAAAACATAGTGAACGGATGATCTGGAACTGCCTGTATATAATTTCAAACAAAAATTTCATTTCATTAAAAAATTATATAAAAACCAACCACACAAAAGACATCTTATTAAATAAAAATAATAATCACGAGTACTGCATTCCCTATTGTACATAAAGTTTGAATAGACACAACGGTACATAACAAAATAAAAAAACCTGCGAATAATCCAATTACTTTAGTACAACGCGCGGCGCGGGAAAGGTACAAAATAAAATAGATTATTTGCGACTCGATTCTGTTAAAATGACAAAAACTACGAAGACGAAGGAGTTGAATAGCGCATTGTGACACAGGTCTGATGCCGAGAGATGAGAAAAGATACTACTCTACTCCCGGTGTGTGTATATCAGCATTGTAATGGAGCTCTGAGTGGATTAACTCCATATCTTTGGATCATCTCCCTCCGCCGCAGAATTGTTCTCTCGCGATACCATCTATTATACACTGACTCAGTCTACCTTTCTCGATCTGTGAGGTATAACAGCAGTCACAAACAATCTCTTGTAATTAACGTGAAAGAGAAGCAAGCTTTTTATTAGGATTCCGTAGAAAACTAGGAACCCTTATAGTTTCTCCATGTCCGTCCGTCCGTCTTCTGAAATTTGGTATACGGCCGTAGATTGATGAACCAAAAACAGAAATGATAATATTTTTGAAAATAAAATTTTTTTAGACCCCCCTTTCATAAAATGAAAAGTGTTTTCAAAAAAAAAAATTCACCTACACCATTGAGTGGGGTGTCGTTAGAAAGGTCTCCTAAAATGCAACAAAAAATGTAACAGAAATTTTTAATTTTAACCCTTCGATCACGATGTATTTTCTCTCCAAAGTCATTAAAAAAGCGTCCCTCCCCCTCTATTTTCTAAACTATTAATTTAAAAAATCTGAAAAAATTCCAGAACGTAGATTTTAATTAGTACTTTCACTGAAAATTATAACGAACATTGTCAAAAATATTTTGGACCCCCCTTTCACAGACTGAAAATTGAACTTTCATTTTTTTCCCCACTTACCCTATTGAGTGGGGTGTCATTTAATAGGTCTCGTAAAATGCAATAAAAAACGTCGAATAATTTTTTGATTTTAACCCTTCAGTCGCGATATATTTGCTTTTTAATGTCGCTGTCAAAGCGTCCCCTCCCCTCTATTTTCTAAACTATTGATTCAAAAAATCTGAAAAAAAATCAGAATGTAGCTTTTAATTAGTACTTTCACTGAAAATTATAACGAACATTGTCAAAAATATTTTGGACCCCCTTTTCATAGATTGAAAAGTGAACTCACATTTTTTTCATTTACCCCATTGAGTGGGGTGTCATTTTATAGGTCTCCTAAAATGCAATAATAAAAGTCAAATGACCTTTTTTTAACCCTTCAGTCACTAAAATTTTGAAAAATACTTTTTATAAATCGTAGTGAGAATGACTACGGAACCCTATCATGTGCGTGCCCAACACGCACTTGCCCGTTTTATAGTATATAAAATGTATACTAAATTAGAAATATTTGTTGATATTTGATTAAAATACTACTGCAATTACTGAATATTAATCTATGTACATACAGGGTGGTCCGGTTTGGGATACAGATATTTTAGGAGCTGATTCCCTGACTCATTGTGAATAAGAAATTGTGCGGGAAGTGGGGGGTCTATCTTTAACACCCTCTGAATTACAGGGTGTTTAAAAAAATTTCCTTCAGAATAGTTCTTACAACAAAGATTATTTCATAACTTCTAAAGTAACGTATCTAGAGCAGTCAAAATGAGTCAGTTTCATAGGTAATTAACTAACATATTTTTCAGTTTTACGGTTAATGCTACATCTGTGTTTCTATTTCCGAGTTATAGCTCATCAAAGTCGAAAAATATCTTTTTTTGTTGAAATTTTTTATGAAAATGACATTTTTCTCCAAAAGTACCCCTAACATGTACTTTTTTATCATTATTTTGGTACATCATAATGTTACCTACAAATTCACTATACAAAGTTTGGACGTGGGTAAATAATAATAAATAATAAAAATTATGTAGTTATAAACAAATAAATTTATTGACTGTTTCATTTAATAGGGCAGGTAGCAAAATAGTAACTTTGGGGATTAATTAATAACTGGAAAACTATAAAATTCACGTCCAAACTTTGTATAGTGAATTTGTAGGTAACATTATGATGTACCAAAATAATGATAAAAAATACAACATGTTAGAAGTACTTTTGGAGAAAAATGTCATTTTCATAAAAAATTTCAACAAAAAAAGATATTTTTCGACTTTGATGAGCTATAATTCGGAAATAGAAATACCTTGCTTCTAAAGTTCCCAGTATCTAATCTGACAGTGTATCTTAAAATTAAAAAAAAAATCAATTATATAAAAACATTTTTGAAAGCACTGTCACAAAGAGTATAATATAACAAACGTTTGTAAGGTACGCCGTAGATTTAATATGATAAATGCGATATCAATTTATTCGAGTGAAGGATTCGCGGTTCCCGCGCGAAGACGCCGGTATTACCCCCCCCCCTCCCTCGCCACCTGAAGCTGTAGAGGGGAGAGGGGGAGATAGGAGAGAGAGCAAATGACGAAGGTATTCATCTTGTAAGCTCTGCTGAACACGCCACTTGGTATAATTGTAACGGGATTATTCAAGGTGAGGAAATTTAACAATACATTTGAGTCGCGGTCGTGAAATGATTTGTTATATTATTATTATATAATGCTGATATTTTAACTGAGAATATGTTTGTCATTATTATGTAATTAATGTAAGACTCGGATTGAATTATGTATCGAATTTTACTATACATTTTTATTTTTAAAGTTTGATTAAATTGTTATTTTCTACACAAGATTATTCGGTTATGATACATTAGCAGTGGCGGCGTAAGGTAGATTGGTACCCGGGGCGGTTTTTTGCACCCCCCCCCCTTTTTTTCGTTCTCAACTCAATATTAATTTCAGTTTTCTGGTTTTTTGCACCCACTTCTAGAAAAAAGTGCTGCCTTTTTTTTTGTTCTCAACTCAATATTAATTTCAGTTTTCTGTTTTTTTTTGCACCCCCTTCTAGAAAAAAAGTGTTGTCCTTCATTTTTTTTTTATTTTTTTTTGTCAATTCAATATTTTTATTTTTATTTATGATCAATGACATGTTATACACACTTTCCAGAGTATTTAAAGAATAATTTGTCACCCCTTGGTGCTTGGCACCCGGGGCGGGCCGCCCCCATCGCCCCCCCCCCCCCCCCCCCCTTACGCCGCCACTGTACATTAGTCTATATAATAAACGCGGGCTCAGTAGAAAAAATTTAAATTTTTTTAATTCAAAAACTATTTGAATTATTCAAAACTAGCTGCCCCGGCAAACGTTGTTTTGCCAAAAAATAATTTGCATGTTCTTTCTTTCTCATTGTTATGGTGTTAAATTTGTTAGGATTATTTTGTGTATTTTGACTATTACTTCCATGTTCGAAGAAATGGAAGTATTGCAATACCGTCAAAAAATCATGTCCGAGATAAGAGCACATTCTGATTATACTAACTTCAAAACGTAAAGAAAAGTTGATTTCCGCTTGGGAAATGTTTTTTTGGGAAAATGTTTGTCTCAGTGAGTACTCCAGACCTATTGATTTTGGTGCTAATCGGATTAGGGGTTTCGGAAATATTCGAAAATTTGTACCAATTATCGTTTAACATGAGTATTATCTCACCAATTTAGATAAGACTTGATATACTTGTAGTTTAATCCAATCTAAGGGGCACTTATTTCATAAACGTGCCGAAAAAGCCACTGAAGGGGTGAAAACCACCCTCAAAATTTTAATTTTAAATACTATTAAATTCATGTTGCCATGGAAACAAACGCAGTTAAATTCAAATGTCACATAATTATTATTCTACAAAAATGTGTATTATATTAAAAATTATCTATTATTACTTAGCTTTTTGAGATAGGCAATGGCTCTATTATTACATTATAATTGTTATTTATTTAATAGAAATAGTTTTAATATTGATTTATTATAAAAATCAAATTGTCATCCATACGTCCATTACATTTAAATACTATTAAATTCATGTTGCTATGGAAACATACGCAGTTAATTTTGTCCAAAAAAATAAAAAATAAATTTACGGGTGGACCACATAGACATAAGAATATAGGGACGGAGCATAACGCTGCGGGGTGGAAGCCTGAAAGGGGAGGGAGACGAAGTAGTTGGTCCTCAATTTTGATTGGTTACTATGTGGTTACTATGCTATAGAATTCAAATGTTACTGAATATTATATTATGTCCATATGTCAAATAACTTTTTTGTGTAATTAGCAACTCATTATTTTCCTTACAATTCAAATGAATTAAGAGTGTTTACACCCAAAAATGGTGCAGTGCTGTGTACCTTTATGTGAAAACAGATCAGACAATCAAAACTGGAAGAAAATAATAAATAGAGAAAATAATGTAAAGATTTCATTTCACGGTTAGGTATTAAATTTTTTTGTTATTGTTATTTATCTATTAAAAATATCTGTTGCTCTTGTTAATAAAATATTTATTACGTGAAATGTATAATTATGTTAAACAAATATAATATAATTTTTTTAATAAATTAAATCTGTTAAAAAGTATACTATGCAATTATTTTTATTTATTTAAGATACAATAATGGTAGAATGAATTATTGTTACAGTTTTTTTCTATAAAGTTAGGAATAGTTGTTATTTATCTTTAAAAAATCGAATTTATCAATAATTATTTTTTAAATTTAGCGGTACTGAACGTCGCACAAGTGTAACCAATCAAATCTCGGGACCAAAATAACCATAGTAATCAATCAGTCCCCCTCCGCAATTCGGCATCACCCCCCTCGCCTATAAAGCTAGTTTATGCTCTGTCCCTATATTCCTATGTCCATGGTGGACCACCCTTAACATTTAGGGGGATGAATAAATAGTATCCTATGTGTTTCTCCTGGCTCTAAGCTACCTCCTCACCAATTTTCAGCCATATCGGTAAAGCCGTTCTTGAGTTATAAATAGTGTAACTAGCACGACTTTCTTTTATATACAGGGTCCTCCAATAGTGTGTCCGGCATTGTTTTACGCCCAAACTATTGAAGATAGAGAGTTAGGATAAAAATTTTACTATAAATATCGACCCTAAAGAATTTCAGGAAAATATTTTCAACCCCCTAAAACCGCTCCTTGGGGGGTAGTTTGAGGGGTATATGCCCGTTTCTCAGTAAAATCAAATGGAATGGTATATCAAAAAGTACATATTTGTAAAGATAACGAAAAAATAAGAAACTTTTGTAAAACAAAAATTTTCATACTTTCAATTGTTTAAAAAATATGGTGACTTGTTATCAAATTTTAGAGTTTTACTCAAAGTGCTCTAATTTCGTTAAAAATTAATGGAATTTTATTATTTTTTCAAATTTAGAAAGTAGAAATAATGAACATTGTAAAGATGTATGACTATTTGTGATTTTGATAGTTTAAAGTGACATACGCGATATATCAAAAATTCAAAAGTTCAACTAGGGATAATTCGAAATTTTCAAATACAATGGTATATCAATTAGTACTTTTTCTTAAAAAGGATATGTAAATAAACAACTTTGGTTAAGAAAATTTAAAATTTAAAATTATAATTTTAAATTGAAAACTGAAAAATAAAATTATTAATTTTAATTTTTTTTATCAAAAACTGTTTATTTACATATCTTCTTTAAGAAAAAGTACTAATTGATATACCATTGTATTTAAAAATTTTGAATAATCCCTAATTGAACTTTTCAATTTTTGGTATGTCGAGTATGACACTTTAAAATATTAAAATCTCAAATAATCATACATCTTTACAATGTTCATTATTTCTACTTTCTAAATTTGAAAAAATAATAAAATTCCATTAATTTTTAACGAAATTAGAGCACTTTGAGTAAAACTCTAAAATTTGATAACAAGTCGCCATATTTTTTAAACAATTGAAAGTATGAAAATTTTTGTTTTACAAAAGTTTCTTATTTTTTCGTTATCTTTACAAATATGTACTTTTTGATATACCATTCCATTTGATTTTACTGAGAAACGGGCATATACCCCTCAAACTACCCCCCAAGGAGCGGTTTTAGGGGGTTGAAAATATTTTCCTGAAATTCTTTAGGGTCGATATTTATAGTAAAATTTTTATCCTAACTCTCTATCTTCAATAGTTTCGGCGTAAAACAATGCCGGACGCACTATTGGAGGACCCTGTATATAGATTGAAATTGAAATTACCATCTAATGATGTAAAATATTCCATTAAATGTAGATACATGTGTTCTGAATATTTTTACATTGTACTAGGCGTATAACCATAACATGAATTTCACCTACAATTCTATGAAATTAAATAATACTTATAACGACGCGACAGCATCAAACTTCCTACAAGAAATAATCGGATACAACAATACCAAGAACAGAAATTCAATTAAACATAGATTTAAATAGAGGACATCTGACCGCCGCTACGTGTATCTACGACTCTAAGGGTCTACCCAAGAAACAGGCTTGGGGGGGGGGGGGGCTATGGTAGAGGTTGTGGTCGACGACATCGGCGTCTAGCAGGTGTAAAGGATCATCTACAGCTGTCGCCCGGCCAAACCTCACGTCACTACCGCAAAACTTGATCTCGAGAACTATCTCTCGTAAAGTTTCACTTTGTTGTTGATGTGTATGTATGTATGTACCAGTGAAATTGATACAAAGATTCGTGTTTGTTACGTGATGCAATGTTGTTCTGAAGTTGTAGAAAAATAACATATTTCGATGAAACTTTGAAAATAACAACACATTTAAATCCTTGCAAAATTTTCAGGTCATTAGGAGAATAGTTTATGGGGGCAGACACACTTAACAAATGTTTTTGATATGTATTTACAGAAAATGTTAAAAAAATTTTATGGCAAAATATTAAAAAATAAGTGGGATACAGCAAATTTGAGAGTGGTCAAAAAAAAGTGTTTTGCCGTGATCACTGCTGATCGTCAACTGGATTATCAGAAATAAAAAAAAATGTAACATAATAATATGCTCCGGATGGACGAAGGGATTTGAAAAATTTAGAATTTTCACAAAATGACGGATGTTGAAAGTCAAAGTTCTTTATTTGACTAAATTTTCATTCGCATTTTCGGGTATTAAAAAAAATCGTAAAAAAATCCTTCGTCCATCCGGAGGACAATTATGTATAGAATAAGTAAGAAAAATTTCAAACCGATCGGCAAAGCCGTTCTCAAGTTACAGTGATCACCGACTTCGAAAACATGGTTTCGAGAAAAAGCGCACAGTTGCCACTACCTACGTACTGAATACATTAGAGACGGTTCCGTTCAAAGTTATATTTTTCCAAAGGTAATGGTCCAATTTTATCTGAAATTTTTAGAGAATACTTTTGAAATATTCTATTTTGAGAAAATTCAATAAAAAAATTGATTTTTTCAAATTTCTAACTGGGTATGCCCCCTTTAAGAGATATTAAATAAACAAAAATAGCATGACAGGACTTTTCAAAGCGATAGGACAGAAAGAATTTGATGAAAATTTGAAATACATATTTTTTTTAATTAGTAAATACTATAGAGCAGCGATTCTCAACCTGTGTAGCGCGCCCCCCTAGGGGGACGTGATAAAACTGAATTGGGGGCGCGAGCACATCGAGAGAAAAAAATGAGAAAGCATATTATTGAAAAACGTATTTAATTTAGTGAAAGAAAAGCAATAAAATACATTCTGTCATAATAAAAAATAAAAACAAAAATACACGTTTACATTTACACTGATATAATACACTTATAAATAGGAATGTATCAGTACTGCACAATGTATTTAATAATTAACTTATCAATATTAAAAACACAAGATTATTATTAGTGACTCCCTTGGGCCTGTCTTGCAAAGCAAAGTTTTTCGAAAGAAGGTTTAACCTTCCGTCGGGCGCGGGGTATATTTAAACGTATTCGGGCGCGGTGTATCAAAATGATACATTATATTATGATTTTTAAATTACGTTGAATGTTTGCATATTATTAGTATTTTAATGTCCTAAGTTAATAAATAAAGAGTTTTTTGAGTATTTTAATTTTAATATTACGTTTAAAATATAAAATATGTTTTCTAACTGCTGACTAAAATATGTTTTCTAACTACTAACTAGTTAATCGTTACTCGTATCCTGCTGTGAAGATAGGGGGTTGTTTTTCCCCCTAAAACCCCCACTCCCGTAGTATTTTTCCCGCCTGATCGAATGAAAGTAATTACAACCCTTCATATGTGACAGGAGGTGATATATTAATTACCAAATTTAAATTTTTCCCACACAAACATTTCCACCCCCTTCCAATTCCTTAGGGGATGAATTTTTGGAATTCAAAGTAGCCTATGTCCTTTCTTAGGATGCAAGTTTTCTTTCTACCAAATTTCATTAAGATTGGTTCAGCGGTTTAGCCGTGAAAACGTGATAAGCAGAAGACAGACAGACAGATAGACAGACACACTTTCGCATTTATAATATTAGTATGAATAGTATGAATGAAAAAAACATTATATTGAATGTTAATTAAAACACTTACCGAAAATAATATTATTAAAAAAACGACTTCTTTAGAAATTTTATAAATTCAAGTGGTTGGGCGCGGTGTATCAAAATGAACTTTTTAACTGTAATTTTACTTCTCTGTGATTATTTGACAACTGAAGGCTATTACCATGTAAAACAATCATAAACAGGAAGGTATTGAAAGTTCAGGGGTTGAATTAGTAACCATTTCAAGATGGCATTAAAATTAGTTGGAAGTGTATCAAATAGATCAGCCGCGCCCGACGGAAGGTTAATATTAGAAATTGACACTCTAAGCATTTGTTTTATATTTATCTGAAATCTATTTTTCAGTGAAATTTTTTGTATGAGGGTGGAGGGAAGGGGGGCGCGATGAGAATTGTGATTGAAAATTGGGTCGCAAATACTAAATGGTTGAGAAACGCTGCTCTAGAGTAATAAAAACATATATTACAGTTAGAAACAAATGTGCTAGATAGATTTATACATATGTATGTATGTATATGAAAACAGACAAAGACATGAGCGCGATACATAAAATGTAGTAATTACCCATTTGTTTCGACTTCAAAACACAAGGAATTCTACACCTTTTGTTTTACACATCACAGTGAACTATACAGGGTGTCTAAATACCAGGGGACACCATGGGGATCTCGGAAACTATAAGAGATAGAGATTCGGTTAAATGAGAGAAAAGTTACCTTTAAGAGGGAACAGTTTAATGGTGCATTTACATTTTACAAAAATTTCATAGCTTACTAGATATTAACCAAAAACCATTTTACTCCGAAATCTTTCATCGTGAATATTTCTTAAGCGACTTGAAATTAAAAAAAAAGTTTCAAATAAATGTTTTAGGGTTTAGTATTGTCTATTTAAATATATTTTTTTAATTTCCAGAAATGTCACTGTTTTTGAGATATGACACTAACATATGTTTTCTTAAATGGAAGCAATATGAAATTTTGTAATTTTTGAACAGAAGATTTTATTACCTTTTCAATGATATGCAACTTGATATACTTATTTTTCAAAATATCTCAAAAAATGATCAAAAAGTACATTTTATTTATTTAATACACTATATCATCCTAAGATGGCTATGACAATTAACAATAAGATTGAAAAACAACTGAAAATGTATTTATAAGCTTACATAACATAAATTAACTATTTTATTTATAGAAATAAAACATATTTTTATTAATTTAACACAAAATACCAGCCAAAGATGGCTATGGTTATTAACAACAAAAAAACAATAAGCTATTTTATTTTTTTTTTAAATCATTTTTTTATTTCCAGTCAAAAATGGCTATGGCTGTCAACTATGAGATTTTTAAATCAACTGAGAAATTGTTATTTTGCCTGTTTGAAAAACAACTGAAAATGTATTTATAAGCTTACATAACATAAATTAACTATTTTATTTATAGAAATAAAACATATTTTTATTAATTTAACACAAAATACCAGCCAAAGATGGCTATGGTTATTAACAACAAAAAAAAACAATAAGCTATTTTATTTAATACAGTTTACCAGTCTTTGTGGAAAATTATAAAAAAAAACTTTATCTTTAACAATAGGTACCCCATATGAAAAAAAATCCAAGTTATGTCTGGTGATCGTGGTGCTGGTTAGTTCCACCCATCCATTTATTTGGTACAACAGAATAATATTGCATTTTTAAAATGTAAAAAAATATTATCAACAAATACGTACCACAAATAATTATAAGTTACAAACAGGCAAAATAACAATTTCTCAGTTGATTTAAAAATCTCATAGTTGACAGCCATAGCCATTTTTGACTGGAAATAAAAAAATGATTTAAAAAAAAAAAAAAATAGCTTATTGTTTTTTTGTTGTTAATAACCATAGCCATCTTTGGCTGGTATTTTGTGTTAAATTAATAAAAATATGTTTTATTTCTATAAATAAAATAGTTAATTTATGTTATGTAAGCTTATAAATACATTTTCAGTTGTTTTTCAATCTTATTGTTAATTGTCATAGCCATCTTAGGATGATATAGTGTATTAAATAAATAAAATGTACTTTTTGATCATTTTTTGAGATATTTTGAAAAATAAGTATATCAAGTTGCATATCATTGAAAAGGTAATAAAATCTTCTGTTCAAAAATTACAAAATTTCATATTGCTTCCATTTAAGAAAACATATGTTAGTGTCATATCTCAAAAACAGTGACATTTCTGGAAATTAAAAAAATATATTTAAATAGACAATACTAAACCCTAAAACATTTATTTGAAACTTTTTTTTTAATTTCAAGTCGCTTAAGAAATATCCACGATGAAAGATTTCGGAGTAAAATGGTTTTTGGTTAATATCTAGTAAGCTATGAAATTTTTGTAAAATGTAAATGCACCATTAAACTGTTCCCTCTTAAAGGTAACTTTTCTCTCATTTAACCGAATCTCTATCTCTTATAGTTTCCGAGATCCCCATGGTGTCCCCTGGTATTTAGACACCCTGTATGTGGATTATAAATAAATATATGTTACGCACAAAATAACATATATTTTTATGTACATAGTACAGTCATATTAAAAAACTAGCGGTCATCGTAATTATTTATTTTCAAAACAATTTAACTTCGTTAGGATATTTTGTACTTAATTGAAATCTTTTTCAGAAATGTTTAATAAAAATATTAAGAATTAAAGATTTCTTTTGTTTGTATAAATAATGACCGCGAAAACCTATACAAGAAAATGTATAATAATTTTTAATTGTGTTAAATCTTAAACCAATTTTTGCATTTATTTAAAATGAAGGGGGAACGCCTCTTTAATTATTAAAAAAATCGATTTTTTAGATATCTTCTTAAGTATGTGCTTTCAAATATAGGTACCTACATACCTCCAAAATATTAAAAATTAAAACGAAGATACAAAAAACAAAAACTTAATAATAGCATTTTTTTCGAAATGACTTTTTCTTTGCCCAAGCAAAAATTTACATTTTTTTAACGAAAATTTTCATAATCACACTAACTAAATTTAAGCGTAATTGTTTTTTTCCTAAATTTCGTGAATAAGGTCACCATTTTATCAGAAATCAATTAAAAAAAAAAAAACCGTATACACATTTTCAATAATTTTTTTGTACATTCGAAATGCACTAAATAGATCGATTTTTCAGCATTTTGGAAAATATCTTCAGACAAATTTCGGCAAGCTCGAAAATGATTTTAGAGGTATGGTTCTATTGGCAAAAATACTTGTTATGGCCCATAGTACCAGAATCGCGAGTTGCCCATAGAGATTTTTTCGGCCCCATACAATTTACCCACCCTAATAAATACATATTAAGCAAATTATAATTTTTTTTATATTGAGAAACTTCGGAAACGATTTTTATACAATAAAAACAAATTCTAAAATAATTAATAAAATAAATTCAAACGCACTATAAAAATACATTTAATAAAAACATCATCTTTCCCCTTTATAATACACCCACGTGCACCACCACAGATCAAACATCGGATAAACCTGTGCGGTTGAGTCCAGTTGACAGACAAATCTGTCAATAACAAAGCAATAGTTGGAGGACGTCCACAAAAAACACAACACATTTCAGCACGTCGTGAACAATCCTCTTTTTAAAAAATCTTCTATTACACAAAACGCAAATATTTCATCGAGAACATTAAACGAGAGTACTAATGGACCACCATTTGTTTGTTGTGTTGTGCCATTAATAAATAATTGGAAAATGCAAGTTATTACAACTAATTTGTGTTTGTTTTCAAAATAACAAACCAGTTTATATAGATTCTAAATAGTTATGTCGATCTAACAATAAAATTGTTAACTACTCGCTTTCGGACCACCCAGAAGTATATATTGATTAAAGAGCATCTATTTAAGGGGTAAAATGGGGGGGGGGGGAACATTACATACGTATGTATCCTATTTCTAATAAATTATTTTAAATTAAGATTAAAAGCACTTTCGATTGTTGAAATTAGTTTGCCATTTATTAAATCTAAAATAAAATTAACTCTCACGTGACGTATTTCGAATTTATACCAAGTCCTCATCAGGAGTCTAGTAGACTGTAAGGTACTGGAACCAGTTATGGGCACTTTAAGAGAAAAGTATATTTTTTTTTGGGAATGATGGGCTTCATTTTTTTGTAATTTTCTTGAAATGTTATTAACTCTTTATTAAATCAATTTAATTATTTCTTTGTAAAGGGCACTTAGAAATGGATAATTGCTAATGATAAGTACTACGACAAAAAAGTTATAAAATAGAGAGTCATAAAATTTAAAACAATGTAAAGCATTTACATAAATAAACTACACTTTTGTTGATAGTGTGGCCGAATCGCGATAATTATTTGTACACTGTTTTTAAACAAAATGATCAATTATCATCAAATCACGCTGTAAGACAGTTAATTGTATATAGATTAATATCCAATAATGGCAGTAATCAAATATCAACAAATATTTATAATTCAGTACATTTAATTAAATATAGCACAACACTGGGGTAGTGCCCAAGACTGGTGAAAGTACCTTAAAATAAAATAATAAAAAGTATACCCTCTATCTACATCTTTATCTTTATGAAAAAAAATATCAGGAGGGGGGGTAGATAAATTCTTATATACAAAAATAAACAAAATCACCTACACTTGCGATATTCGGAGATAAAACACGCGAAACATTTTAAATACCGCTGGAATAAATAAATATTTATCTTTAAGAATCAAAAAAAAAAAAAACAGAAAACCTTATTTTGAAATATCTGAAGAGGAAGGGGGGGGGGGGGTAGATTAATTTTTATATACAAAAATAAATAAAAATCAACTACACTTTCGTCAATCACAGAAAAACATATGAAACATTTTAAATACCGCTGATATAAAATAATAGCTATCTTTTAGAAAGAAAGAAAAAACAGAAAACTTAATTTAAGAAATATCAAGAGGAGGTGGGGGGGGGGAATTCTTATACAGGGTGTCCCATTTTAATCTATCACCCCCCTATTTTTTTTATCTATCAATTAAATCAAAAAATGCTTCAAATAAAAGTTGTTTGGTTTTGAGGGGGACCCAAAATGGCGTTACTAATTTTTTATTTTTTGGACGTCTTCATGGTCAAATAGACCCAACTTTTTTTTTTCAAATGGAAACCTATATTTTTCATTACAATATCTTATTGTTTGGAAAAAAACAAGTAGCTTTTGTTTCAAAAAAATTTTTGTATAACTTTTTTATTTAATATTCAACAAAATAATTTTAGATTTTAGATTTTTTTCTCGAAACTCATTAACTTTAGAGGAAAGGTGTAAGAAACAAAAAATGTTTATTTTAATATGATATAACTAGGAAAATTATTTCAGAATTTTTTATTTTATTTTTATTTGCTTTAATATTTTGAAGAGCAAAAGTTAACAAAAAATCCTGATAAAATTTTCCTAGTTATATCAGATTAAAATAAACATTTTTTGTTTTTTACATTTTTCCTCTAAAGTTAATGGGTTTCGAGTAAAAAATTAATAAAAAACTAAAATCTAAAATTATTTTGTTTAATATTAAAAAAAAATGAAGTCATACAAAAATTTTTTTGAAACAAAAGCTACTTGTTTTTTTCCAAACAATAAGATATTGTAATGAAAAATATAGGTTTCCATTTGAAAAAAAAAGTTGGGTCTATTTGACCATGAAGACGTCCAAAAAATAAAAAATTAATAACGCCATTTTGGGTCCCCCTCAAAACCAAACAACTTTTATTTGATGCATTTTTTGATTTAATTGATAGATAAAAAAAATTAGGGGGGTGATAGATTAAAATGGGACCCTGTATGTATAAAAAAATAAAAAATCAACTACACTTTCGATATTCGTAAATAAAACATCTGAAACATTTTAAATACCGCTGATATAAAATAATAACAGAACAAATAAATAAACGCAGCATTACGGAATTACTGGACCACCACCGTGAAAGATCTGCAGCACGCGTGATCGTAAACTTTAAATATAGAGTTACGACGAAATCTGATGTATCTATGTACCTTCTACCTACAACGTACATACGTGAGAAAGAGAATATATTGTCCATTTCATCACCAGGAATATTTAAAAATAAAAAATACATAATACCTAATACAAAAAAAAAAACAATTTTAATATTTCTTAAGGTTATTCGATCATTAGAGCAATGTATATAGATAAAAGTCTAAAATTTTAATATGTTTTTTATTAAAAATATCGTACGTATGGTTTTTGAGTAAATGGATATTAAAAATAGAGTTTTTAACACACGATAAATGAGATAACTTGCCGAAAGTGCTCTTTTTATTAAAATTGTACACAATAATTTTAAAAGTAACTATTCGAGTCTTCAACCCTTTTAAATACTCTATAAAAATTATAAAACAAATATATTCACGTGTAATTTATTCAAAATAATGAAAAACTAGCTCTGCCATTACATCGTATAAATTAGTACATGTAACTATTATATACCGTTCTGTCTATTTCAATTTTCAAATTAAATTAAACTTTTAATAATTAACAAAGTAAAATATTCCATTAAATGTAGGTACATGTATTCTGAATATATAAATTAAAAATAAAAATAAAATCTTTTTTACAGTGTGCTAGACATATAACCTTAAAAACATATTTATAATAATTTTTATCCCCCCCCCCCCCCAATCGAAAAAAAAAATTTAATAGTGTAACCGAATTAAAACGTCACGATCTTTGCGATAGCAGAGGTGTCAGTGTATATTGTATGAGAAGAGAATGGGGTAAAAGGGGGGGGGGGATAGTAACGGCGACGCCACAGTAGATAAACTTTCCGCTCTATTTACCGATTCCTTGGAAACCATATGACGAGTCTTTGACAGACCTGAATATAAATCTTTCAATAATTGGCTAAGAAACTATATATGCTATAATATGATATATGTTATTATTACATGCTATTATGCTATACATGTTATTTATTGTGAATTGTGTCAGAAGATATGATATTCATTTGACAGAATTTGTTCTTTGCATATTGTTTAATTGCTGTCATCATAAACAAACATACCACCGTTATATTTATATTTATAAATTATAAATATATACATAAAATTTTAATTACTTAGTTTAAGTAAAATAATTTTAAAAAAATTCAAAATCCTGAAAAGATTCACCGTATGTGAGGAATTATATCGACAAAATAAATAGAATTTAAACATTGCCAGGCTGTAATCCTTGTACTTGCAATAATATGTCAAATTGATTTCTGAATTTTACACGAAAAAAAATAAATCACAAAATTTTTAAAGAAATATTATTATTTGACGTAGTAATCTTGAAATGGTCCAAAATATTGTAATTATTGCTAGGGTAGGTCACGTGTTATTAAAGTTACAATATCAATTAGTAATTTTTGCGTGCAGGATCTAAATCTATATTATTGGTATAGTTTAATTTGTTTTACCAATAAACAAATAAAATTTATTTTATACAATGTTTGTATGTATTGTAATGTCTTTTAATTGAAATGAAATAATTTGTATAGCACAAATATCACTTTATTTACAAATAATTCAGCTTAAGAATATTAAATTAATAAATCATGTAAATGATATTTACGAATATAGTAAAAATTGCGTATAATAAAAATTACAATGAAGATTATAGAAGTTTTAGGTATACATATTTGTTAAAACTGATAGTATTTTTTGATACAAAATTGAATTATTTATTCTATTTCTCCGTGTATTTATTTACAAAATTTTGACTTACACTCAAACTTCTAAACAACGTTCTTCCTATTAACGTACCACAATACTATCATGACTGCTATATTTCTACGCGAAATTTAAATTCACCAATTAACGTTAAAGTCGGCACGGTGATTGGTGGGTACCCCTCTAACGTACGTTGTTGGGAGGTTTTGAATTACAGATGCCTACATTGTTCGGAGGGACGAGTATATTTTTAATTTTATATTTAATTTTTCGAGAACATTCACGAATCGTTTTATATTTACCCGAAGAAACTGAAAAATAACACCAGTAAAAAATCAACTAATTATGAAGCCTGTCCCCCACTAAGTCCCTTTCATACCATTTACCCAATATCTAAAAACAAATGCATAAAAAAGTACCTTTCTTAACAACTTGCGTACCTTTTATAATAACCAACAAAGAAATCAGAAGACTTTTTATATAACATATACCTATAATACAATGTTTATAATGAAACCAGCAGTAAAAGTTTTAATAACATTGACAATAATCGTACAATGCACATCTCTCCAACACACACCCGCCACCCACACCCAACGACATTTTGATGGGGTGGTGAAAACGAACGAAAAGATAGAAAAGAAGCAACGGCAGAAGCGGCACACGTGGTGGTATGGTTTTTGCCGACTATTCGCCCCCGACACGGCAGCTGTCTCATATAACCCGCTGTGGCTGTGCTTCCCTTTCGTTGCACCGATTCAGCCGCAAACCCACTGCTGGCAGTTATATGCTCGACCGGTACAATAATGTCCGCCAACCTGCGTCACCCCGTGCGCCGCCCCAACACAGAGTTCTAGATTTAACAACCGGCAAGATCTAGCTAGCCTAGATATGTATATTCAATTGTTCCAAAACTCGATCGTTGTATTTTTTTTAAATCAAGATGGCTATGGATTTTTTTTAAGAATGCTTAAAAATTGTTTTAAAATCCACTGCCATCTTGATTAGACGAACGAAATTTGGAACTCACCTCCAAAAGTTATTAAGGTAGTTGGTCCATCATAATGTGATCACATTAGGCCATGAGTACATATTTTTAATTTAGAGAAATGATCATGGCAACGCTGTACATTATCTACTATTAACTACTTGTCAAATGATTATATTTTATCATCTAAACTACCACAGAATATATTAATAATTAATGAAATCGATAATAATTCCCTTCAATCCACTTATCATATTTTGTAAAAAATTATTTCATTATTTCGTGTATTTTTTACTATAATCAAATGAATACGTTGTTGCCACATTGTCAACAATACTGTAATTTATGTGATGGTTTGGTAGTTAAATCTGGTTAGATCTTAATAATGGGATGGTCAATAATTCCAATTTTTTGTATACTGTTTTCTTTCATATAAATATACAACATTTCAGTTTTTTATGAAAAAATGACGCTACGTTTAAATTTTATCTAATAAAACGTTACGTTGGTGTACGGTTAGTCCATATAAGCTGTGTTAAAAATATAAACTTTGAGATCGTTTATCATGACTTTGAGATGGTCAATTTTAATAAAAATGGGCTATTTTTCAGATATTAATCTAGGGAATATTCTTGTGCAATTTAAACAAAATCTGACGAAAACATGTTTACGGACCAACTACCTTAAAATCTATTTTAATAGTTTGTCCTTAACCACTCATTCACTCACTCATTCATCAACGTACAGCTCAAACCCCTAGACCTAGTAACGTGAAATTTCGTAGGTGTCTTCCTTTTATGATGTAAGCACCCACTAACAAGAGATTTTCCGAAATTCAACCCCTAAAGGGGTAAATGGGGGTGTAAAAGTTTGTATGGAAATTTTTTTTTTGTCGGAATGAAACTTATATAGGTAATGAATAAAAATCAATATAATTGATCCCTGTCACATTTGGAGGGTTTTAATTAGTTTTCATTTGATCCGGTGTAAAAAATACCACGGGAGTGGGGGTTTTAAGGTGAAAAACAACCCCCTATCTTGCGTAGAAGACGAGATATTTATGATTTTGTATAATGAATAAAAAGCAAACAATAGACAAATTTAATATTTCACCCCCTGTCACGTATAGAGGGTAGTAATTGTTTTCGAAATCCACGCGAGCGAAGCCGCGGGAATCAGCTAGTAGTTTATAGTCGAAAAAGTTACCATTAAGGTAAAATTCACAAAAAAAAAATACATTTCAGAAAAATATTACAAAATGCACATAATAAAAAATACCTGCGTATCGATTCGAAGTTCAAGGTTCAAGATTCAAAAGTATATACCTGTAACAAAAGAAAATATTATTAGTGACTTTCTGGCTAAATGATAAAAGATAGAAAAAAATGAATGGAGTATATATTATAGATAAATATACTATCTACAACTTTTATCTAAAATATTTTTTTCTAATTCACACCGTTTCAAAAATAATAAGAATCAAATAAGAAATAAAATTTCACCCATCTTTGACTTATCGCACAGCGTCTTCATACGTTAGTATACACGCGCCTGCACGTAGTACGTACACTAGATTCAACAATACAGTTTTTTTTTTAAATAATATGTTTATTATTTAGTTCTGCCATGCTTTTATGAAAGTGCATCCTTAAGAAATAATATAATAAATACGTGCAGACAGATATTAAAAACCAAAACAATGTTAATAGTACAATTGTGTGAATGTGAACGCACGGCGCTACCTTTTTATTACGTTTGTGTTATAAAGCGACTTGCTGAACAAAGGAAAAAATCTCATTTTAGTACAGAAAGTCGCCACTCGCCGCGCTGATGATTCCAGATAAAAGAAAGTTTCAAAAGATCACGTGGTGCGACAATACACCCGCCGACGTCGTTCTCTATACCAATAACTGTGGTAAGGAATAAAAGCGCGTCGTATGTAATCTGTTAACACTTTTCACCATATTGTTGATATTTTCAATTTCTAAGGGATTATACTAATTATACTGTCGTGTTTGACTGTATTTAATATTTTCTGTTCTTATTGTATTTGTTATGATATTTTGTACAAGTATTTTTTAATATACCTATAGTATATATACATTTAGCCCATTAAGGTATCCGTTCATATTTAAATATTAACGGGACATACTCCTCAATCTGTTTTTTATGATCACCAAATATGTTAATATTTAGGCTATGCTCAAACGTTTTTCTGAAAATATTATTTTACTTTCGATTTTTCCCATTTTTACTTCCATGTTCGAAGAAATGGAAGTATTGTAATACCGTCAAAAAATCGTGTCCGAGATAAGACCAGATTCTGATTGTACTAACTTCAAAACGTAAAGAAAAGTTAATTTCCGCATGGCGGCTGTGCGTGTGTCTGTGTGTCTGGATGTAGAATTTTCTTCCGTGTACGATAACTACTGTAGATATGCACCGATTTGAATTATTTTTGGGGAAAATGTTTGCCTCAGTGAGTACTCCAGACCTATTGATTTGGGTGCTAATCGGATTAGGGGTTTCCGAAATATTCGAAATTTTGTACCTATTATCGTCTAAAAAGTGAGTATTATCTCACCAATTTTGATAAGACTTGGTACACTTGTAGTTCAAACCAATCAAAGGGGCACTTATTTCATAAACGTGCTTAGATAGCCACCGAAGGGGTGAAAACCACCCCCAAAATTTTAATTTTAAATACTAATAAATTTTTGTTGCCATGGAAACAAGTGCAGTTAATTTCAAATGTCAGATAATTATTATTTTACAAAAATGTGTATTCTACAACTGACATTAGAATATTAGAAAACTAATATTTATAATACAAAGGTAAGTTTTATATTAAAAATTGTTGTAAAAGATATTATAGAACATGGAAGTCATGTATGGTTCTCCATACCGATATTTACTTCCATGTTCGAAGAAATGGAAGTATTGTAATACCATCAAAAAATCATGTCCGAAAAAAAAAGCAGATTATGATTGTACTAACTTCAAAACGTAAAGAAAAGTTAATTTCCGCATTGCGGCTGTGCGTGTGTGTGTCCGTGTGTGTGTCTGGATGTAGAATTTTCTTCCGTGTACGATAACTACTGTAGATATGCACCGATTTGAATTATTTTTTGGGAAAATGTTTGCCTCAGTGAGTACTCCAGACCTATTGATTTTGGTGCTAATCGGATTAGGGGTTTCCGAAATATTCAAAATTTTGTACCTATTATCGTCTGAAAAGTGAGTATTATCTCACCAATTTTGATAAGACTTGGTACACTTGTAGTTCAATCCAATCTAAGGGGCACGTATTTCATAAACGTGCTTAGATAGCCACTGAAGGGGTGAAAACCACCCTCAAAATTTTAATTTTAAATACTAATAAATTCATGTTGCCATGGAAACAAGCGCAGTTAAATTCAAATGTCAGATAAAAATGTCTATTCTACAACTGACATTAGAATATTAGAAAACTAATATTTATAACTAACAATTATCTATTGTAAAATATATTATAGAACATGGAAGTCATGTATGGTTCTCCATACCGATATTTTCCTATATATTATGACTTTTTCTATTAGCTGGAATATTTTGAAAGAAGACTACAGTTTTTTTAATTAATTTATAATTTCCATCTACGCAGAAAATCGATTTTTTTGTTAAAAACAAATTTTTATGTTTAATCAATTTTCTGCGGGGGTGGAATTTATAAATCAGTTCAAAAAAACTACAGTCTTCTTTAAAAATTTACCAGATTTCAGAAAAAGTTATAATATACAGGAAAAAAATACAATTTTTCTAAAAAATGGTATTTTTTAGAAAAATATGAAAATTCCTATTTAATTAAAATACACTTTTAAAAAGTGCATTGAGCAAAGCCTAATTATTAATTGTCAACGTTGATTTTACGACTAACATATTTTTTTGTTACAAAGAACAGATCGAAGGGGTTTCCCGTTACATTTCAATATTAACGGGAAACCCTTATGTACATATATCGCACCCCCGCAAAAAAATATGTCACAACTCAAAAAATGTAGTTTTGAGGAAATAGGAATAAATGAAATTATAACAATTGAGGTAAATCAAAATTGTAAAGGTAGTATAGGAAAAGGACTGATACACAGTATTTAATTTAAATATTTCAGTATACCTGTGATGTTTGAAAAATAGTAACTATTAAAACGCTTAGGCCCTCCGCACACGGGTCGACTGTTTCGCAATGAGAATCTCAAACCAGTTGCGCTAGCGACTATTTTGTAACTGGTTTGCAATCGATTTATTTCCTCGCACCGCACATGAGCGCGACTGAATCTTGATATTTAAATACTATTATGTATGTAATTATATTTATAAATAAAGTCAACATGTTATATTACATAATAAATATATACAGTTTATATCTAGGTACAATATACCTGTCATGTTTACTTGGGCTGCTACCTCGTGCCATGCTTTTTCTGTTTTGTCTTTTCTCGAATATCCAGATAGGTTATAATTTTATAAAACTGCATGATTGTACACCTCCTCGACGAATTTAATGTTCAAAAGCTGTTCATGCATTTTGAATGAAGTAAATAAGTGACAACAATGAATAATAATAATTTTAATTGTTAATAAACTTTATTTTTACAATAATGAAAATTCAAACCGTATGCAACCACGCAACTGAAACTGAAATTCGACCTGCAAGCACAGTCGCATGAGAGTCATGAGACCAGTTGGAAACTGATTTCAAATTAGTTTTGTTTTAGTCGCACCGTGTGCGGTGGGCCATTACACTACACGTGCAAAGTCACCAAACGGTCGCTTGCGCAACTGGTTTGAGATTCTCGTTGCAAAACAGTCGACCCGTGTGCGGATGGCCTTAGTGATTAAGTAGTTTTAATATTAAAATAAAAAATATGACATTTATTTAGAATACGCTAGTTTTGTTGACGGTAGGTACACGAAGTACATTAATGACAATTTTTAGTAGAAATATATAGTAATTTGGAATCATTTTACATATTTATCTCAAATATGACATTTTTTGAGTTGTGACACTTTTTCCAAGGGTGCGATATGTACACCAGCATGCGATTTTTTGGTTAAATAAGTCTTATGAGGGGTTCAACCAGTAAGCCTTTATCAATGATTGTATTAATATATATTTTTTTATTATTAATATAAATATTTAAATTTTCTTACATTTTTCCCCAAATACAATAAATATTTTCTGCCTAAAGGACCGCAATTAGATTTCCTACAAGGTATACAGAAAAGGGTATTCTTTAATAAATTAAAATCAGCAAAACAAAGCAATATAAAAATATCGGTATGGAGAACCATACATGACTTCCATGTTCTATAATATCTTTTACAATAATTTTTAATATAAAACTCACCTTTCTATTATAAATATTAGTTTTCTAATATTCTAATGTCAGTTGTACAATAGACATTTTTGTAAAATAATAATTATCTGACAATTGAATTTAACTGCGCTTGTTTCCATGGCAACATGAATTTATTAGTATTTAAAATTAAAATTTTTAGGGTGGTTTTCACCCCTTCAGTGGCTATCTAAGCACGTTTATGAAAGAAGTGCCCCTTAGATTAGATTGAACTACAAGTGTACCAAGTCTTATCAAAATTGGTGAGATAATACTCACTTTTCAGACGATAATAGGTACAAAATTTTGAATATTTCGGAAACCCCTAATCCGATTAGCACCAAAATCAATAGATCTGGAGTACTCACTGAGACAAACATTTTCCCCAAAAATAATTCAAATCGGTGCATATCTACAGTAGTTATCGTACACGGAAGAAAATTCTACATCCAAACACACACACAGACACACGCACAGCCGCCATGCGGAAATTAACTTTTCTTTACGTTTTGAAGTTAGTACAATCAGAATCTGCTTTTTTTTCGGACATGATTTTTTGACGGTATTACAATACTTCCATTTCTTCGAACATGGAAGTAAAAATAAATAAAAAATAATTGAACTATAAATAGAGGTACCTGCATGTCCTTAAATCAGTTTTAAAGTAATTTTATTTTGCTAGTAAATTACAGCAGACTAAACCACTTTACTCTTTTGATAGACATATAAAATTTAACTCGATAAAGTAAAATATATATATATAAGCTTTCTATAATAAAATTTATAGTCAGGTGAATATATACTACTTTCGGATTTTTATGGGTAATGCTTAAGTTTATACTGGAGTGGGGTTATAAAAAAGGGCATAAAATTAAGTATTTGAGTTTAAAAGCAACCACCTTTCAAATGGTATTTACGAAATAGTAGAATTCAACGTAAAAAACCCACTTATTTTACAAATATATTATTATTTTCCCCCTTTTAAATTAAGGTACTTGGTCAATCATAATGTGATCATTTGAGTACATTTTTTTAATTTAGAGAAATGATCATGGCAACGCTTAACTACTTGTCAAATGATTATATTTTATCATCTAAAATTCTAAACTACCACAGAATATATTAATATAATTAATGAAATCGATTATAATTCCCTACAATCCACTTATCATATTTTGTAAAAAATTATTTCATTATTTCGTGTATTTTTTACTATAATCAAATGAATACGTTGTTGCCACATTGTCAACAATACTGTAATTTATGTGATGGTTTGGTAGTTAAATCTGGTTAGATCTTAATAACGGGATGGTCAATAATTCCAATTTTTTGTATACTGTTTTCTTTCATATAAATATACATGTCAGTTTTTTATGAAAAACTGACGCTACGTTTAAATTTTATCTAATAAAACGTTACGTTAGTGTATATACGGTTAGTCCATATAAGCTGTGTTAAAAAGATCGTTTTTCATGACTTTGAGATGGTCAATTTTAATAAAAAAGGGCTATTTTTCAGATATTAATCTAGGGAATATTCCTGTGCAATTTAAACAAAATCTGACGAAAACATGTTTACGGACCAACTACCTTAAATACAAATATATAAAAAAAACGCATGCGCTGAATTAATAAGCCCACCCACTTATCTCTAGACAATAGCTTACAGGTAACTCACACCCCCACCTATTTGATGGGGGGGGGGGGCGGGGGGGGGCACAATCTCCCCCACCTAGACGTGACGCGATCTAACGTGAAAGGTAGCAAAAATGGCCGCCATTAGTTTCCCAATTGTTAAATTCAAAAGCAAATGACGCAATCGCGTGAAGTATAAAAAAAAACTAAAAAGGGTGCCTACCCAGTCGTGTATAGAACACTTTTATTATCATTCGTATCCATTCTGACTTCTCCCCCTCTATTTAATTTATCTTTATTCAGGGTTGCACATTATCTAACGATTACAGTTCATTTTATATGTACCTTAAAACAAATATACTTACTTTTCATATACTTATCAAATAAAATCAATATACATATGATCAGACCCGGGTCTATACACATTTTGGGGGGGGGACATACGCCTCCGAGCATAGGGACATTCCAAATAAATTCCGTACTAGTAAAATTCTAACAATACATAACTTTCTAATATTATTTTAGTATTAAAAGATAGAGGTTATTTTAAGAAAATTTTACAAAATTTTCAGTACGCCGAGGCCTCTGAGTCACAGGGGGTTCGGCCCATATGGCTCTCCTAGCCCCCCCCCCTCCTCCTCCTCTATCTGGGCCTGTGATATGATATTAGCTTCAAGATATCGATATATGTATACTATATATATGAATAGATAAACATTTTTTTGTATTTATTATATAAAATAAAAGGTACTGTGTCGATACAAAAGAGATGTGTAAACACAAAAACCATAAATGTAAGTTGCCGTTTAGGCATTGTAAATTCGTAATAACTAAATAACATAAATTACTTTGAATGTCCAAATGCTTTCATTTAAAATGTAGGTAAGTGGAGAATTTATAAATATATTATAATTCATATAACGTTTCAACATAAAGGCAGTTTCATACCAATAGCAAATTGTAAGAATCTTCCTTATGAAAAAAAAAAAACGGTTTTAAAATTTAATTTAAAATATACCAATTTGTATATCCCCGTTCTTTAGACCCAACTAACAAACCAAATTTCATTATTATAGGTTCAGTGGTTCATGAGTTATGCGTCTGTAGAAGGGAACAGACAGACAGACAGACAGACAGACACGAAAAAAAAAATAAAAAATGTTTGTTATGACCTGAAACCAAAAAAATGTGTTTTCTTTAACAAAACTTCTCATTTCTTCGATATGGCAAGTAAGCAATTATTGCTAATAAAGATAACTACATTAATTCACACTTAAAAGCGATCCCCTCTTACCGCTCGCCTCTAAAAAAAAAACTGTAAAATATACCTATTAAATAAATATTTTAAATAAAAATATTCGACAAGTAAACAATAAGAAAATAAATATACATATATATCGTTTCCAAGAAACACCACTCGTCTGCGACAAAACACAGTTCCAATACACACACACGACAAGAACAGAGTAGACGCTATCGACGTGTATAAAAGCGATGATATTTACGACCAATTCTCTTCCAATAGCGCATTCCTAGCGCCAGCACACCTGCAAAAATATACGCGCTCAATTCCTTCCCGCCGTATAGGTGTAGATAATGTCCCATAACTCATCGCCAAATTGCTTTCGCTAACATTTTTTTCAACAATAAACCTTGCTCACTATAGCGTCACAAACAGGCGCGCGCGGGCGGATGCGTGTGTGGCTTTTGCGACAGAATTATTGATATGTAACGGCAGAGAGACAAAGAAAGGGGGACGAGGGGGCGATGATGATGTGATTTTTGAATGTTTTAAAATTGATTTATCGCAAGGGTTTTGTTGTATATACTGTTAAGAGCATACATACAGTTTCAATGGGGAGGGGGGAGCATAAAAAGGTGATAAGGAAGTATGGGATTATGTATTTTATAGGTGTGTATAAAATTGTATTGTGTGCGACATGATATCACATTTATTCAAATGTTTTTGCATATAAATATGTATCATTGAAAAGTGTCAAAACACTCATTTTTTTGTTTGTTTGTTTTTATTAACTATGTCAATATTCAATGCCGTATTTTAGAAAAAAAAATAACTATCTACACTGCCGTGCAAAAGTCTTTGGAAACTCATTTTCTTTCGTATTGTAAATATAACTGCAAAAATTGTTGATAAGAGTACTTAATTACAACTTTTGTAATAATCCTAGCATATCTAAAATATAGCATTTATAATTTTCCATGTTAAGGAATTTTTTGAATTTTATGCCTGAAAGGTCAGGTTTACTCAAGTTGAAAGTATTGACGCACAGTGTCTTTCAAGCTAACGATAAATTGTTTTTTTTTTTTACTATTTTGACTGCGAGTAAACATATTCGTTTCGCTATTTTGTGTATTTTTATTGATTGAAATCTGTATATTTACATTCAAAATCACAGGTGTCCAAAGACGGCAATGTATAAAAAACCTAGCAAATTATTATCGAAGAATTTAATAACCACTAATTTGACCCAGTGTTACCCGGGTTAATATCCACAAATCACATACCAAAATTAATCAAATATTTAAACCGTAAATTATGTATTTTTTTATTCAATGGCTACTATGTATTTATATAAATAAATGATATTTGTATGCTCTGCGACATCATGAAAATAAAACACGACTTGCAAAAAAGGTATTTTGATGCTAAATCTTAAATTTTGATAAAATATTAATAGCTAAGAATATGCACTGAAAAATTATGCAACTACTAATGAAAACCGCATTAAAATCGGTTCAGTAGTTTTCGAGTTTACCTGCATTATGTAAAAAAATATTACTTTTATAAAGGTAGAGCTATTTAACCCTTCAAAATGTTTCTTAATATGTGCCCAGTAATTATTTTTAAAATATATTTTTTCATAAATTTTAGTTACTTATTTATATCAAAACAATTGAAGATAGCTAGAATTTAAGGGGGCAATATTCTTTATTATTAATAAGAATATTTTACTATTAAAATTGTATTGTAATTTCTTACACAAAATTAAATCCTCTAACTACAAAAAAATCCCCCCCCCCCTCTATACGATTTTTATATGGGACCATCTACTAACCACACCCAACAAACGAAAGTTTCATTAAAATCAGTGCAGTGGTTCATGAGTTATGCATGCAACAAGGATAAAAAAAAAATCATTTCTTCTTTTAGAAACAATCACATGGTTTTTCCTATCCTTCGAATATGGTGTCGAAAAAAAAACAAAAATCAATATTACCTATACTGCAAAATTAATCACATTGATTGAGTGAACTACAAAAAAATCAATTTTCTCTATAATTTACTCAATCCCAATTTCCCGATATATTACATCAATACCACAATAAAAAAATAAATCGACAAACCAACCCATGGACGACCTCGAATACTAGGGGACTTGGAGAGAAAGCAGGAAGCAAAAAAAAAAAAAAAAACTATCAGCATTAAACCAATTCTGCATCATATCTCAGACGGCGGCCATGCCGGGGGAAACAGAACACTGGTCCGGACAGGTAGATAGATCTGCAGGGGAGACCAGAAATGACGGCAGGGCAATTTAAAAGAAGGTGTCACGCACTGTTGAGGAATCGATCGACGCGCATTTCGCCGGCCATTCGTTATCCTGTTAAATGCCTCGTCAAGGTTCACCTGATCCAGGGGGGGGGGGTATAAGTTATGCGCCTATTCCTTTTATTCTTTATATTTTTGACTTTACTATTAGAATAAATACAACTACAAGGGAAAAGTCAAAGTTCACCTGCTTAGAGGGGGGGGGGATAATTTATGCGCCTATTTCTTTTATTCTTTATATATTTTTTTACTTTACTATTAGAATAAATACAACTACAAGGGAAAAGTCAAAGTTCACCTGCTTAGGGGGGGGGGGATAATTTATGCGCCTATTTCTTTTATTCTTTCTATTTTTGACTGTACTATTATAATAGATATACACAAAAAAAAACTATATTGGACCAAGAAAATCTTGTTTTGTATATAACGAAAACAATATTTTCTTAATTAATATAAGAAAAGTATTCTTAATCCAACTACATTATTTCTTCGTCAAAGAATACTATAGTTGGTTTTAGAATATATTTTTTATCTTAAGAAAATATTGTTTTCGTTATATACAAAACAAGGTTTACTTGGCTCAAGTAAACCTTTCTACTTGTGTATGCGTCTATTTCTTTTATTCTTTTTTTTGACTTTACTATTAGAATAGATACAACTACACGAAAAAAGCATCTGCTGTGGAGGAGGAGGGGGGGATAAATACATAAAAAACAATTGCCAAGTAAATGCACTGTACTTAAAATTCCTCGTGCTAAATTCATCAAAGGTAGTTAATTTTTGAACGATTTAAATAAAAACCGATAAAGGATTCAGATGAACTGCCTGTCATTGGTTAACCATTTAATTTTCATACAGTTTTAATAAAAAAATATTAATTCGACATTTTTCTTTCGTTATTATGTCGTAAATTCTTAATTTTTGGACAATTTCAATCTAAATCTAATTTTTTTTGCTATACAAATGTCAATATGGCATAATAATGTAGATCTAATTGTAAGTACTAGCTATCGATTCCACTATGTCTTAGCCTGTATATATTTCGTTAGTCACGACTTCATTTCTAAGCTTTTTTTTGGCAGTAAACCACTCGCCTATTTAATATGTCAAAGTAAATAGCGATTTTAAAAAAACAAATGACGATTTTTTAAAGCAAATTGAGATAAATCTTTATATGACAATATTTTACAACAAACGTTATGGTATTAATCTATATTATAGAAAATTGAATGCTCTACAAAAAAGATTCTATAAAATTTTCACGTAACATGTGTTTTTCTTGAGATATCTTCAACAAAAAATATTTTGGAATGTCACCTCTCTCTCTTTAATAATTTTGAAATGGGACCGTCCTCAAGCCAGACCAACCAACAAAGTTTCATTAATATCGGTTCAGTGGTTCATGACTTATGCGTGTGACAAGGATTCAAGAGACAAACACATACAGACAGACACGGAATAAAAAGTGTTTGTCTTTTTCAAGACAACATTTTTTTTCTCATTTTAAAACGATCACAAAGCTTCTCATATCTTCGATATTGCGAGAAAGCAAAACCAATTCTTTAGGTTTATTTTTTTTCTGTGTACATATATTTTTCAGGAGACAATAAAAATTTAATAATACTATCTGATACATTTTACAATTAGCATTTTTTACAAATAATTATTCTTTTGTCTTGGGGAAGCAATACCAAATTACCACACAGTAGTTATTACCAACTGTTACAAAGCATTTTTTTTTCTCTAACATTTAACACCATAGCAGTTTTTGCAACGACGAAATATACCTTCTAAAATAATTAAAAGTATACGGTAAAATCGATTACATCTAGACTAATATATTAATTAAAATTAAACACACATGCAATACAGTAAACTAGTAATTAGCGTTACCTATAAATGAAAAAGCAAAAACGTTTGCATTAGAATTACATTCAATACTCTTCGAACAGTTTAGTGTGTACCTGCATATATACAAAAAACACACTGATATAAAAAAGGTAACTGATTACCATTTGAAATAGAATATTATTCCGAACACGGCTGAATAAATATTCATTAATTCTTATCAACGAGCGGAGCATAAAACGCAATACTGGAATACCTGTGTTGCAGGGATAAACTCACAATAGAACAGTGCTTCTCAAACTGTGGTTACTTTAGAAGGGAGGGGGCAACATTTATTATAATTTTTACATATAAATTATATAGTATAACCACTTAGCTCTTCGCTGAGATGGGGGGGGGGGGGGTAGTTGGACAAAATTGTTAATTTATATAAGTACATTATAGTATGTAAGAAAATATACAGGATGGCCCAAGTAAAACGAAACGGGCGCGCTTTTGGTCAATAAAATAAGATTTTGAGAAAAAGCTCGAACACGTCGATTTTGCTTTCAAGGGGGACATCTTTTGCTATAAAATTTTTGCAAGAATCTTTTCAATCCTCAGCGCTATGAGCGCAACCCTTAAAATTTTAAATAGCATGATAGGGCAAGTGATACCTCATTTGAAAAGTTTTTTTTCATTCTGAATACAATGCTTTTTGATTTTTTCAAATCTGTTTAGTTTTAGTCAAGTTACTTACATTTTTAATTCCATAAATGCAATGATTTTCTGACCAAAAAACAAATATTTACTAACTAAAATTCAAAACAAAGTAGGTTTATTTTCTTATCAAATAATTCAAAAACATCCAATTTGGACATTTATTGAATTAATTAAAGTTCTCGATGTTGGTAAATTTTTTTTTTAATAATTTTTTAAAATTTTTTAATTAATTCAATAAATGTTCAAATTGAATGTTTTTGAATTATTTGATAAGAAAATAAACCTACTTTGTTTTGAATTTTAGTTAGTAAATATTTGATATTAAACTGGGTCCAGCGCATCCGGTAGCGAGTATTTTTGTTACAAATCAAGGCACGAGTCCCTAAGTGTTAAGAGGTACGTATTTATGCGTGTAAAAACGCGGTCACTGTATCAATATGCCCCATCTACTCCAACAAGTATATATATTTTTAAATAAATTCGATATTACAATACATAAATAACAACGTTAACATTGCGTGTATTCTGTCGGTCGCTTTATAACTCAACATGGTGCCTGTGAAACTTAATTTTACATAGACATGAATATTCAGGTGAATATGTACCGAACTGACCGCTGTCTTATTGGATTTGTTGATTTGGATTCAGATTTGGTGTTGGATATCAGATATGGATTCGAATTTGCATAGAATCTAATTGGAAATTGGGAGATTTAATTAAATATTATTTGATTTGGGTCTGAAATAGGTAAGTATGTATACTATTATGTACTATATTGATTATTACTTTTTACAATATCGAAACATTAAAAACACAGTATATATTTATTTAAGTAAAAGGTGATTCAGGATTAAAACAATTTGGGAATCTGCTTATTTTACATAAATGTATATACATTTTAAACTTAACCAACAGATCTCTATGCTTTTTATTTAAAAAAAAACATATCGCACTCCCGCAAAAAAAGTGTCACAAGTCAAAAAATGAAGTTTTGAAGAAATAGAAATAAATTAAATTATGTATATCAATTTAGGTAAATCAAAATTGAAAAGGTAGTACTTATAGGAAAAAGACTGATACACAGTATTTAATTTAAATATTTCAGTATTCCTGCGATGTTTGAAAAATAGTAACTATTAGAACGCTTAGTGATTAAGTATTTAAAAAATAAATAAAAAATGTGACATTTTTTTAGAATATGCTAGTTTTGTTGACGGTAGGTACACGAAGTACATTAATGACAATTTTAAGCAGATATATATAGTAATTTGGAATTATTCTACATATTTATCTTAAATATGACATTTTTTGCGAAAGTTGTGACACTTTTTTATGCTACGCAAAACTTTCATACATAATTCTGATGTATCTAATTTATTCACAGCTCAGTTTTTTTTAAGTGATAGCGTGATTATCTTCACTCTATAGCGCTATGAGATTTCAAGGAACACGCTTGTGCAGATTTCATCAAAATCGGTACAGTGGTTTCCGAGATTATTTCAGTCAAACAAACACATAAAATTTAAGTATAGTGAAATTAACTCTTTTCACGGCCAAACCGCTCAACCGATCTTAATGAAATTTGGCAGAGAGATAGCTTGGATCCTGAGGAAGGACATAGGCTAATTTATATCCCGAAAAATGTACGCGCGAATTGCCTATCATAACAGAAATCTGTATTACAGGATGACCAGTATTTCGCTGGAACAAATTTTCCTCTTTTTCCCCGATTTTCCAGGAGATTTTTTACCGTTTTCTCTGTTTTTTATTTAATATTTTGATAAAAAACCTAAAAAAAGGTCACTGTTTAAATTTGCGAGAATTTGTGTGGTTTTTGCATTTTTATCAAAAATTCCCTGACTTCCAACCAAATTCCCTGACATTTCCCTGTATAGCAAAATTCCTTGACTTTTCCCGGTTTTCCAGAAACTGGCCACCCTGTATTATCTAATTTTTTTCTTCGTGGGTTTTATTCTCCTTTTCTAATAGCTCCTATCTAACCTAAATTCCAAGCGAGTTGCATATAAAAAAGGAATTTCAATAAAAATAACAATTTAATATTTTTTAGTTAGCAAAATAGATTTCATTCACAAATCAATACAACCAACCGTACACGGCGCGGCGTGTATAAAACGGCACACAACTAATCCTAGCAGTAAGTTGGCGCACTTATCACCTATCACGTCCTTTAGATCTCTCACCGCGTTACCGTACTTGATAGAATAGAGATTGGGGATAATGTCAATGGCATCAGGCAGGCAAGCACACGGGGATGCGGGCGACTCACCTTTGCGTTGCTACTGGCAACGTTGGGGGGGGGGGGGCAAATACCCCCCTTCGACCACCTCATTTACACACGTTGTGTCCGCTTTGTCTAGTATAAGGGTGGCCCCTTCTGTGATGACAAATACGATCAATTTCTTGAATAGGAATTGGATATGAATTTCGAAATGGAGTTGTTGAGAAAGATTACCTTTGGAGTGATTCCAGTTATATTTCTGAAGAGATGGGGGGGGGGGGGGATTTAAACCAATTACTTCCCAGTGTCATATTTGTAGGATATCATATTTCCTAATTTTTTTCTCTGATATAATAACCGATTTAAAGTAACCGTGTAATTATTTCAGCTAGCTGATATTTATAGTTACATTTTTAATTCTATGTATGAATGCATTGATTTTCTGATCAACTAAACAAACATTTACATCTAAAATTCAAAACAAAGTAGGCTTCTTGTGTTATCAAATAATAAAAAAAAAAATACCAACATCCAAAATTTTAATTAATTCAATAAATGTTCAAATTGAAAGTTAGTAATTTTTTGTTAATTGTTTGATAAGAACATAACCCTACTTTGTTTTAAATTTTAGTTGTAAATGTTCTTTTTGTTGATAAGAAAATCAATGCATTAATGAAATTAAAAATGTAAATAACTTGACTAAAACTATTTTTGAATAAAAAAAAAACTCCTTGTTTAGAATGAAAAAACCTTTCAAATGAGGTATCACTTACCCTAGCATGCTATTTAAAATTTTAAGGATTGTGCTCATATCATTGAGGGTTAACTTAAGGTAGTTGGTCCGTAAACATGTTTTCGTCAGATTTTGTTTAAATTACACAAGAATATTCCCTAGATTAATATCTGAAAAATAGCCCATTTTTATTAAAATTGGCCATCTCAAAGTCATGAAAAACGATCTCAAAGTTTATATTTTTAACACAGCTTATATGGACTAACCGTACACTAACGTAACGTTTTATTAGATAAAATTTAAACGTAGCGTCAGTTTTTCAAAAAAAACTGACATGTTGTATATTTATATGAAAGAAAACAGTATACAAAAAATTGGAATTATTGACCATCCCGTTATTAAGATCTAACCAGATTTAACTACCAAACCATCACATAAATTACAGTATTGTTGACAATGTGGCAACAACGTATTCATTTGATTATAGTAAAAAAATACACGAAATAATGAAATATTTTTTTACAAAATATGATAAGTGGATTGAAGGGAATTATAATCGATTTCATTAATTATTAATATATTCTGTGGTAGTTTAGATGATAAAATATAATCATTTGACAAGTAGTTAATAATAGATAATGTACAGCATTGCCATGATCAATTCTCTAAATTAAAAATATGTACTCATGGCCTAATGTGATCACATTATGATGGACCAACTACCTTAACTAAAACTAAACAGATTTGAAAAAAAATTCCTTGTTTAAAATTAAAAAAAAATTCAGGATTGTGCTCAAAGCGCTGAGGGTTGAAAAAAATATCAAAATTTTATAGCAAAAAATGACCCCTTGAAAGCAAAATCGACGTATTCGAGCGTTTTTTTCAAAATCTTATTTTTAATTCGTTTTAGTTGGGCCACCCTATATATTCCAATTCAAAAACACCTGCAACAAATATCCCAAAACTACCCAAAACTTAATCACAACACACAAACAACTAACAAGTTTGTGTGCGCGCGTGTAACCCAGTATAACATTCGGTCATAAAGTAACACCAACCTCTCCCTCACAAACACAAAGGTAAGCGGGTAGCACCAGCACTAGTACATAGTTCTTACACACAAGTTGTAACCCACATCTAAGGTATATAACCATAGCCATACCACCTTATACAACTAGAGTCCTTATCACCTTTCTGCTCGAGTGCGTCCCAGGGTACCTAGCGTGCGACGGAGGTAATTTGACGGTAGGAAACTTAGCTCATTGCCGCCGGGGGTGGTCCAGGTATGGCCGCCGCCGCGCGCGCCGTCTAAATATATGGCACCTTGGTGAACGCTGATACCGCACGCAACCCGCAGGCCAACGACTTTGTCTCTATAGAGATGTTATGTAATTATTGTTTTCACTTGTATGCATGTAGATATACATAATAATAATAAGGCTGGTATTTAAATACACTAAAAATAAATATTTTGCACTTTGGGTCAGTCCGCGGTAATCGATACCAGATAGTTAAAAAAATATTTTACGAAAATGAATACTAAAATATAAAATTAACAAGCTATTTAACATCAATTTTCATAAACCAAAAGAAAATTAAAAAATTTTTTTATTAATTTTCAAAATATTACAAAAAATTAAAATTTTTTTTCGAAAAAGACAACAAATAATGTGAAATCGCAATAACTTACTTGACAATAAGTGACGCTCGTGGCAAACTATTAAAAGTCTTTGACAATTACATATCAAACGTGACGTTTGACCGAATTAAAAAAAAATTACCCTCACCAACAATAATGACTAAGGGTAACCGCATTTATTATAAATTTAATGAGTCTATTGATGTATTTGATAAATAATTGTTATAAGTATTAGTTTATAATATCAATAAGCAATTAAACACACAAATAGTACACTTATTGTATCCTTTTATTCAACGTGTCACGACCGTCACTATTTTCTGTCACAACCGTCATAATGTTTATTGGGTAATAACCAGTTAAATAGATTACTTATTTACCTGATGCTCTTGTGTAACTAAAAAATAATTTATTCGTAACATATTAAAGTATGATTATTATAAAGTAACTTCAATATTTTCGCTAAACTTTCGGGTTTTTGGATAGAGGTTGCAAAACTTGCAATAGTTGGCGTCACAACCGTCACAGAGCTTTAAACGCTGACAATTTTTTGTAAAATAACTGTAGACTTTTTATTCTTTCAATATACATGTATTGCATTAAGATCTACAGAAAAAAGGTAAAACCATGTTATTTACTAGTATTATTTAGAAATTATGAACTCCAATCCGAGTTGAAATGTCACGACCGTCACCGCAGCAGACTGACCCCTTTGTTGTTGACCTAAATTTGGACCTGTCAGAATTTAAAAATTACATATTTTTGTTGTATTTATTTTCTTAATTTTACTTCCATGTTCGAAGAAATGAAAGTATTGTAATACCGTCGAAAAATCGTGTCCTAGATAAGAGCAGATTCTGATTGTACTAACTACAAAATGTAAAGAAAAGTTGATTTCCGGATGGCGGCTGTGCATGTGTCTGGATGTAGAATTTTCTTCCGTTCACGATAACTATTTATGGGGAAAATGTTTGTCTCTGTGAGAACTTCAGACCTAGGATAATGGTTTTCGGAAATATTCGAAATTTTGTACCAATTATCGTCTAAAAAGTGAGTATTATCTCACGAATTTTGATAAGACTTGGTACACTTGTAGTTCAATCTAATCTAAGAGGCACTTATTTCATAAATGTACCGAAATAGTCACTGAAGGGGTGAAAAGAATCCTCAAATTTTTAATTTTAAATACTATTAAATTCATTATTATTCTACAAAAATGTGCATTATACAACTGACTGATATTTTTTTACGTTTTCCAAAAAAAAAACCGCATGACGATCGAAAAGTATTTTACAATTCTTTTTTATTCTACACAATTTTTTACTACATTATATTGTTCAAAATTTAACAGGATGCATAAGCAGCGTATTGCAAAAGAACGACTTGATTTACTATTATCGTTACTGCTTATTCCTTATATTACCTAACTTAACAAAATATATACTAAAACCTGGGCAAATAACATATCTATCAATTAAAAAAAAAACATGTAAATCGGATAAGTAGTTCTCGAGTAAAAAAAATAAAGAGATTTTGCAATTATGTATAATATACCGCATAATTTTCATCTCGAGCCAATCTACTCTACATTATAAGACACTGGTCGGTAGAAACTTCGCAGCAAGAGAGCGGTCGACAGGGGGGACGAGCAGAAGTGGGGGTTGGGGGGGGGGGGCTGTGCCGTGATTACTATTATCAGTGCGTTTGCAAGTCGGCCCAAATGAGTCTTCATTACCTGTAGGAGACCGGGCGCCGCGCCGCTGAGACAGGTTCATTACAGCGCTATTATAGTAGGTGCTTACTTTAGTCGCTGTACTGGTTTATCGCAGTTTTGTTTACGTGTGCAGTAATTACACACGGGGGGCACAAATGTGGACTTATGTATATATGTTTATAAAATATATGTATATACGTATAAATTGCTATGTGATTTTATTTTTGGGTTTTGTGAATATCATCAAATAGGACAACTTACAAGGGAACCTTTTCAAGTCGAAAATTCATATCGAGTTTAAACTTTGTATATAATTAGAGGAGGTCAAGGTTAGTAAGAAAAAAATTATCAAAGCTGAGATAAAACGGTTTAAGGGGGTGAAACACCCCTATGAAAATGTGCAAAATAATCAAATTTTATTAAATATCTCTGAAACTAATGAAAATTTAAAAAAATCTACAGTACAAAATTTTCATGATTTTGTATGCTCTTTCGAATGGTGATAGTCAAAATTCGAAAAAATTAAACCTATGGAATGTGGGTGGGAGGAGGGGATTAACGGTTTATTTTTTTCGAAATTTGACTATCGACATTCAAAAGAGCATACAAAATCATGAAAATTTTCGACTTGAAAAGGTTCCCTTGTTAGACAACTAATTAATACGATAATGTACTTGCAACAGATTTCGATCATATCCCAGTGTTGGACATTTGTTTAATTAAATGTACAAAACTGATATTTTATTGCTATTGCCATTATTGAATCTTAATCTATTGACACTTAACTGTAAAACAGCTTAATTTGATTACAATCGGCCAATGGGTGTCAAAATGGTGGATATTTAAACTAAATATTAGTGTAATGTATTTATTAATTATTATATTATCGTAGCATCTGTTTTAAATTGTTCATTGTATGGTTCATTATTTTATATATTTTGTGTCCTAGTACCATAGGTGGGCATTAACTCGTTAATCCGTTAATCGTTAATTAACGAAGTTAACAAAATAGTTAACGGATTAACTTTCAAGTTAACTCAAAAAAATGTTAACGCTTTTGTTAACTTCCGTTAAATTCAACTTCCGTTAACTTTAGTCCGTTACATTGGTTGTTTGATGAAAAGTACATAACATAGTTGTCGAAATAGCTAAAAAAAAGGTCTACAATAATTTTGGATGGTTAACTTTTTAACGGATTAACTTTAACTTTCGTTAAATTTTCGAATTTTCGGTTAACTTTAACTTCCGTTACATTTTCGGAATTTTAACGCTTTAACGGTTAACGAAGTTAACTTTTTTATTAACGAGTTAACTATTAACGAAGTTAACTTTTTGATTAACAATGCCCACCTATGCCTAGTACTTATCATTTTATAATAATTAGCAAATGACCATCATTGGAGAAAACATAAACAAATAAATTACTAATTATTTAAGCTTACACCTCTAAATAACTGCGTCAGTTGACATGACAGTGTTTGGAATATCGGTATGTCATTGAGGGTAATTTAATGGCATTTGTAATTTTTGATTATTTATGTTAAGGTAGTTAGTTTACATTTTTATTGTATTAAAATGTTTAAATTAATTATATTGTTGTTTAAAAATGTAGGTATAAGGGTTGGACGTAGTGTTTCCAAATTCCCGGGAATTTTCCAACGCCGGGAATCGGGAACAGGAAATCGCAATTCCCGGGAAAAACGGGAATTCTCGAAATTTGTATACATATTTTTTACATTTTCATAGATTCTCTTAAAAACTAATAATAAGAACAATAAAAAATTAAGAACACTTTTTGAATTTTAATATTAATCGGTGATTATCTAAACACAATACTATTACATTTTAAGAAAAATTGTTAATTGAAAATTATTAAGAAAGAAATAATGAGTCATTGATATAATAATTCTTTGGATGAAGAAAATATTATATAAAATAGAAAAATAGTCTAACAATAAGTGGAAGCAGAAATTTTTTTATATTGGAAATAAAAATATATTTTTTTTAATTTAATTTTTTTTTTCAAAATTTGCTGTCTCTAGCAAAATGCGCCCCAAAGTGGGCACCCCCTCTGCAAATGGGCAGTAGTAACACTATATAAAGTTATAAAATCAAATACTATTTTAATAGAATTTTAAAAACAAACAAATATGCCAAGTCTTATTGTTAGTTTATACTTTAGACTCTATCTAAACTCTAATTGTAATATTTATAATAAAAGGTTTATTATAAACAATTTGAATTTTTACCATAATAAACCTTTTCTTTTTAACTTTAAAATGCATTTTTTATTCTTTCTCAGAAAAATACACTGCACAAACAGCTAAAACAAGAATTTCAAGCTAATAAGATAATTTAAAATTACATCCTGATGTACCAAACAAAAATTTAACTTCCAATCCTTATTCTTAACTAGAAGTACATACTATACATTATTGAATATAATAACAATATAAGTGCCCCTACAGTTGAAAGTATATATTTCAATGATTATTTTTATTTCCCGAAATTCCCGAGAAATAATTTTATTTTTCCCGGGATTCGGGAACTGAAAAAACTACAAAATTTCCCGGGAATTCCCGGGAGGAAACACTAGTTGGACGTATGTGTACAATGCTTTTAATCCACGTAATAATTATTGCTTCGGACTATGGCTATATACGGCTATGAAGTATTAAAATTAACCAGAATCGTGGTGAGACAAATAGTATAAAACGTATATTAATCATCCAGTACTTAAGAACTATCCACTTATGCAAAAATCTTCATGATAATGCCCACTAAATGAGATCCCTATTACGGAGGTTCTGCCCGCGTACTCTATGCTACGCCACTGCTATTTTTTTACAATGTTAACCTATATAGATTTGAAATAAAAACAACAAAATAAATTTAAAAAACAAATATTTTCACCACCTAATATAAGATAATCCTGTATTATAGTAACAAAAGTGTGACCACTGTGGTCCATATTACACGCACATTTTTTAAGAGGCTGATTTTCGATTGTTTTAGATTTTTTATTTTGTTTTCATTTAAAAATTCTATTTTTGTCTGCTCGATCTCGTTATAAAATTAAATTATCTGTCCAATTAAATGCTAATCTATATTTATAAAAGAGTTTGTCCTTAACCACTCACTCACTCATATATCAACGTACAGCCCAAACCGCTGGACCTAGAAACGTGAAATTTCGTAGGTGCCTTCCTTTTATGATGTAAAACCCACTAAGAAAGGATTTTTCGAAATTCAACCTCTAAGGGGTTAAAACAGGGTGTCAAAGTTTATATAAAAAAATATTTTTTTTATTCGCATTTAATTGAAACTTATCGAACATACTCTAAAATATAAATAATGAAACGATTATTTCAGCATTTTCCAAAATTTAACCCCTAAGGTGTTAGGGGGGGGGGGGGGAATTTATAAAATATTTTTTTTGTATTCTCCGAAAACACAAGTACCTACTTAAGTACTCTAGAAGACAAATACTATGGCTAGGCCATAAAATGCACACCCCTTAAACATAAAAAAATGTATCAACTTATAAACTTATAATATCAAATAAATACGGTACAGGTACAATATAATTGGTGAAACTTAAAAGGATGTTTGAAAAAAATATTGGAGGTAATTAATATTATATAAATATATAATATGAAGTTTATCACTCATTAAGATTTTTTAGAAAATCAACAATGAATCTTGATATCAATCGATTATTACCTTTTTTTATTTGAATTTAGGATGTATTGTAATAAAACAACAATCATTTTAATTTACAATTTTTATAAAACATATTTTTTTTGTAAAATGTATAAAGTAAATAAATTAATTAATAATAATAATTAAAAAGATAAATACATCCACATTTTGCAGCGATAACAGCTGTGTTCACCTGATGTCTAGCATTTAAAATGAAACAACAATGTAACGTTTATAGGTTATATGACGTATATTATATATTTGTTTTAAAAATGCAAACTTACCAGATTTTATCTTGATTAAAAAGATTGATTGGCTTTGAATAAAATAATTAAAATACAGCACGTATCGATGTACATATGTATTTATATATTAATTAACACAATATAATAATTATGGAATTTGAAGTGACATATGAAGAAATAGCGCCTACTACTATTAATAAATTATAAATAGCAACTACTCTATTTGTAAAAAAAATTCTTGTCAAAATATGAATTTTTGTTTAAATAAACTGCAAATTTCGTTACTTCTAGTTATCCAATTTTGTTGAGTTTTAATAGGGTTCTATTCTGATAATAGATGAAGTGAATTCAAAAGGATTGGTGCAAATTTATTTCGAATTGTAGCATGTAGTTCGGCGTTTCTATCAAAAAGTGGGTTAAATCGACAAATTGAACTTTATTTATATTTTTATAACAGAAAATTAAAACCGATCGATATTAAACTAAGCAAAAATGGAGACTGTAATGTTTTCTATCAGAAAATGTAAAAATGTAAGTGAGATACTGAAGAAATTTAAGATATAATACTCATTTTATCAATTTATATACGAAAAAAAATTTTAGGACGAGAGTAGAACACACTTCCAAGCAGAGCCTGCTTGGGGTGTGCAATATCAGTTGCGAAAAATCATATATATAGTTCTTATCTAAAACATGAATGGTGTTATATATATACCAACTTTACTCTACATAAATCAGATGTGTATACATAATATAAACTATAAAAGAATTATCATAATTACATTACATTTATGAACATTAACATATATTTTTAATCATATAATAAGATAAATCTCGCTCCTATGTAGGGAGCGTTGTTTGAAAACATATTATTTATCATTTATAGCAGTTTATGTCACAATTTTATCATTTATCAAATAAATCTGATTACTAAATGTTAAATTTATTTTCCCTGTGAAGAAAAACGTTTACACAGTTTAATTTATTATTTCAGTAAGTGGTTCTACCCTTCAGGTAAAATTTGTTTGTTTTTGAACACTGTCAGTTAAATTTTACTAATTTGAAACAGGGGCGTAATCGGGAAAAAACTTTTTATACATTAACTTTTATAGATTACTATCAAATACTCGCAAATTTCGCGTCTTCGTATATTATAAATAATAAGATGTATATGGTTTGCGTGGAGTTTACGTTAGATATGAACTGTCACCCATACTTAGAGAAGAAGAATGTTAGGTAGGTAAAGCAGATTTCTGTAATAGTTGATAAAACAAATAAATGTCATTTATTATTATTACAGATTACATTGTTTTAGATTAGTTTTGATTCTTTATCTTATTTTTTAGTATTAATATTGATTTTTATATGACAAATTGAAATTTGATGCCTGAAATTCTACAAAATTTTTTTGAATTTTTGATTTCGTTAAAAATATGTTTATTTTATAGAAAATGATGTGAAAAGTTGAAATTTTCAAACCGCAGGTCTGTACGTCAAATAGTTCTCGAGATATGGCCTCTCAAAGTTTTCGTTTTTTCAAATTTTTGAAGAAAATTGGTCATAACTTTTGAACGTGATGTCGGATTTGATTTTTGTTGACAGTTTTGAAATCAGCGTGTCAAAATCTATATAATAACATGTATAATACTTAAAAATACGAAAAAAAAATTTTTGCCAAAAATCGACATTTTTTTAAGGTATACCCCTTTGAATTTTTTCGATTTTTCGCGAAAATTTTTTTTGTCGAATTTTTAAGCATTATACATGTCATTATATAGATTTTGACACGCTGATTTCAAATATGTCAACAAAAATCAAATTCGATCACACGTTCAAAAGTTATGACCAATTTTCTTCAAAAATTTGAAAAAAACGAAAACTTTGAGAGGCCATATCTCGAGAACTATTTGACGTACAGACCTGCGGTTTGAGAATTTCAACTTTTCACATCATTTTCTATAAAATAAACATAATTTCAACTAAATCTAAAACACAAAAAATGTTGGTAAAATTTCATCGTTCAAACAAAAAAGTATCGAGTTAAAGTTAAGAAAACAAGAAAGAAAATCATAACTAACTACAAAAACAATAATTTTCTATTATTTTACATACAATTTTTCATTTAAATCACATTTATTTAGACAGAGGGTTTAATAGAAACTTAAACGCTCGAAAATTTAGAGAATATGAAACAATCAAACAGAAAACTAACTCTAGATCAGTCCCTGTATACAATACAACCCCTCCCTTTTATTTTTGAATTAGGCGGCTATTACACTATCAAAGAAATGTGATAAAATTTCTTTGATCAAAGAAATATGACAGTGTAATACGTCAACTTTTATAATAGTTACGTAATATTTACCTTCATAATATTTCTTTTATCATAGATAATAACAGTTTCTTATATTTAATCAAAGTTTTTTGATGGATAAATCAAAATGGCGACTGAAAAGTGTTCGTGGACGGTTTCGGCTACGAAATTACTTATAATTTAATATATGATCAAATCTTTGTCAAAGATCTTTGACATATTTATTTGGTAGTGTAATAGCCGCCTTAAACATATCAATAAAAATCGGATCAGCCGTTTTTGAGTTATATAGACAGACAGACAGACACTCAAAATTATTAAAGTTAGTTGTAATAAAAAATAAATTTAATAATTAATTGCAAAACACTTGAATAACAAAAATCACAGAAAATACAACAAAATGAACGAACAATTCTGTAAGAATATTGATTTCATTATTTCTATGTAAGCAATAAAAGAAAATGAGACATCTGAATCTGTTTGAAATGAGAGAATTTAAAATGTTATTGCCATGAAGAAAGTTCTCTATAAGTGTTTTTTTGTGAAATTACTTAAAACGAAAGGTATATCCATCCTTACCTATAGAAACTCCTGGCAAATTTGAGTGGAAATGTATGTTGTTACAGAGGGAGTTTTAAGAGTAATTCTGATTGTTCCCGCATCGCCCCCTGCTCCTGCCCCTCCCCCTACTCTTTCCGTTTCCCTCCTACTTTACCTTTTGTTTGCAACTCGCAAAGGAAAAACGTTCTCAAGTTCCATTCTTGTTTTGTGTGAAAATATTTATTTTTCAAATATTCTATTTACACTATGGGAACAAATACACTATTTACTATAACCTCACAATTTTTATCGATATATAAATATACATGTATACCAATATAAAATTACCTTGTGCATATTTAACTTGGCTTCTCCTACAAAATTGAAAAACACAAGATTACAAAAATTTCTTTTAAAATTTGTCGCAACCGATCAAAAATAAAGTTGCAATTGATTTTACTTCATTGTTCGAATAAATGGTATTGTATAATACCACCGAAATATCGTGTCCGAAATAAGAGTAGATTCTGATTGTACTAACTTCAAAACGTAAAGAAAAGTTGATTGTTCGTATGTGTGTGTCTGGATGTAGAATTTTCTTCCGTTCACGATAACTACTGTAAATATGCAACGATTTGAATTATTTTTGGGTAAAATGTTTGCTTCAGTGAGTACTCCAGACCTATTGATTTTGATGCTAATCGGATTAAGGGTTTCGGAAATATTTAAAATTTTGTACCTATTATCGTATTATATCACCAATTTTGATAATACTTAGTACACTTGTAGTTCAATCCAATCTAAGAGGGTACATACTTTATAAACGTGCCAAAATAGCTACTGAAGGGGTGAAAACTACCCTCAAAATTTTAATTTTATATACTAATAAATTCATGTTGCAATGAAAACAAGCGCAGTTAAATTCAAATGTCAGATTAGTTAATCTACAAATTTTAATATGTATTTTACAACTGACATTAGGATATTAGAAAACTAATATTTATAAAATACAAATGTGAATTTTATATAAATTATATTTCTCGGTTTTCCAGGAGAATTTTTACTGTTTTTCCCTGTTTTTTATATTTAAAATTTAGATAAAAAACCTAAAAAAAGGTCGCATAGATAAAATTTGAATATTTGTAAGAATTTGCAATTTTCCCTGACTTCCAACCAAATTCCCTGACTTTTCCCAGTTTTCCAGAAACTGGCCACCCTGTAAAAGATATTATAGAACATGGAAGTCATGTATGGTTCTCCATATCGATTTTTTTTATAATGTATAAATGAATAATTAGATTAATTGTACAAAAATATTTAAAAAAAAAATGATTATATATATTTTTTAATTTGTAATTTCAACATATTTATGTGAAATATATAAATATATTGAGGTATAATTGATAACTTATGGTAATTCTCTGTGTAGTCAATAACACGCACAAGTAACAGAGAGTATCTTTGGGTCATGCCGCTGGAGAGAAAGAATTGAAAACCATTACTGCTGATGAAAGAAAGTTTCTCTTCAAGTTTTTGTCCCCGGGCCGCTCGCGCTTGCACCTCCGTCGTCTGATTTGTCGCTCCGCACCTTGCCTCTCCCCACTCTACCTCATTCCTCATACCCCATAGCCCCCCCCCCTCCCACTACCATCATCACCACCTACCTCGCGCAGTCTTCCGTACAGTTTTATTTAATTTTTTTCACTTTGCACTTCAGGTTCCTTTGTTTCCCATTATTTCGACGCCGAGCCATGATTACAAATTACACTCGTGTGACAAAAATATGTTTACCTTATTTTATGTTTTTTGTATTAAATGAATTTAATCTTGAACTAAGATCATTTGAAAAATTTGAAAAAATATTTTTTGTTTGAAATTTTTTTTCTTTAGATAGGTATCATAAAATTCAACAAAAAGATCTTTTGATTCTTACCCTTCATTCACGACATATTTTATTTCAAATTCGTTATCAGAGTGTTTCCCCATAACACCCTAAAATTTCTAAACTATCGTTTCAAAAAATCGGAAAAAAATCTAAAAGGTATCTTTTAATTAGTAATTTCAATAAAAAATTATAACGAACACTATATATATTTTTTAGACCCCCCTCCTATAGGTACTAAAAAGTTTGCTTAATTTTGGCTATTGATTACGTATTATAATTATCTAGTAGAAAATGTTAGTGAAACTGGCTACGGGACCCTGTTATATGCGAACCCAACGCGCACTTGTTCATTTTATTTTAAGGGGGCAGACCCAGTTAGAATTTTTTTAAAATATATTTTTTTGTTGCATTTTCTCAAAGTAGAATATTTCAAAAGTATTCTCTAAAAATTTCAAACAAATCGGACCGTTATTTATAGAGATATATAAATTTGAACGGAGCCGTTTCTAATGTATTAAAATAGGCAGGTAGCGGCAAACTGTGCGCTTATTCTCAAAACCATATTTTCGAAGTCGGTGATCACTGTAACTTGAGAACGGCTTTGCCGATCGGTTTGAAATTTTTCTCTCTTATTCTATACATTATTGTCCTCCGGATGGACGAAGGATTTTTTGGAGGAATATTTTTTTATAGCCGAAAATGCAAGTGAAATCTGAAACAAATAAAGAACTTTGACATTCAACATCCGCCATTTTGTGCACGGAAAAAATATTGTAATAAAAATTACTATGTTATTATGATACTGGAAGGAAGGTTCAGTATTATGGTAAAAATTGCAATGTTCATTAAAAATTTTATTAATATTATAGTAAAATGTAATTTGTAATCTCTACAATTTTACTAATATTCTAATAAAAATTTTAATGAACATTGCAATTTTTACCATACTACTGCATAATAACATTGCAATTTTTACCATAATACTGAACCGTCCTTCGAGTACCATAAAGCATAGTCATTTTTATTACAATATTTTTTCCGTGTGATAATTCAAAAATTTTCAAATCTCTTCGTCCATCCGGAGCATTATGTCATTAACTAATGGATCTTGGCTTCTGGGTGTAAGCCGCGTCGATTTGGTCATTTTACTGGCCAGTAAAATGACCAAATCGACGCGGCTTACACCCAGAAGCCAAGATCCATTTCAAGATCACCGCGGAAGCCTGAAGACTCATTAACTAATGATCCCCTTTTTTCTGATAATCCAGTGACGAGCAGCAGTGATCACGGCAAAACACTTTTTTTACCCCTCCCAAATTTCCTGTATCCCACTTATTTTTAAATATTTTCCCATAAAAAAATCTAACATTTTCTGTAAATACATATCTTTCATATGAAAAAACATTTGTTTTAATTATTTTAATGCGTGGCCAAAAAATAATCCCAACTGAGTTTGACCCCTTAACAAAGCTGTGTAAAAAAAATTGATAATACAAAAATAATTTAAAAAATATGCATCTAATCAAAAACACACCTAGTTAAACTACTTTATATTAAAATATTCATCACACATAACCCCCAAACCCCACATTTTTCATAAATTCATTACAAACTAGCAGTACAACAATCACGATAATTGAATTAGGCGCCAATGCGGCCTCGGCATCATTTGTTTCCTCCCGTAAGCACAGCACACTACGTACTGCAATATTTATTAACTCGACTATCAGGAAAAACGAGCCAAGCTGCTGCCGCTACCTGTGTTACGCGAAAATCCGGTTTTAAAAAGTACAAGTGTCCCGGGGGTGTGATTCGAACCTAAGGGTTGGAAGGGGGGGAGGGTGCACTTTCTTTTGCTCTGCGATCATCCACCTCGGGGGCCCCCCTGAACAGCTGTGTAGAGGAGGAACTTGCTCTAGTAGTTTCCGGGAGATCAACTCACTAAATTGTTCAAAACTTTAGATCAACTTTTCTCAGTGAAAACAAACCGTCTTTTTATAAGTTTTCCTGCTTCCGCCAATGTCTCACAGGGTAGTAAAATGATGAATGATTATTCATAGCAAAGGTTAGTCAATATTTGTATTGAGTTTTAAATTTTGAAAAAAAAAATACATTTCAACTATTCCAATCGGTTCTTTTATTTTTTTTTATGCAAATGCAATCTTCTTTTCTTCAGAGAAAAATGCTGATATATAGTTTATAAATATGCACCAATAAAAAAATGGGTTTAAATTTTGAAAAAATATGTTTAAACTATTCCAATCGGTTCTTTAATTTTTTTTTATGCAAATGCAGTCTTCTTTTCTTTAAAATAGTTAATTGTATTTTTATTAAGTTTCAGCACTTTACAGTCAGAGAAAAATGCTGGTAGATAGTTTAAATATGCACCAATAAAAAAATGGGTTTAAATTTTGAAAAAATATGTTTAAACTATTCCAATCGGTTCTTTAATTTTTTTTTATGCAAATGCAGTCTTCTTTTCTTTAAAATAGTTAATTGTATTTTTATTAAGTTTCAGCACTTTACAGTCAGAGAAAAATGCTGGTAGATAGTTTAAATATGCACCAATAAAAAAATTTGGAAAAAAATTGTCAATGTTTGGGAATTTTTTTTCACAGGTACTATAACTAATTATTTCAGAATAAATTAGATGGGCATTTTATTAAGTTTATATTCAACTTATCCAATACCAATTTTTATTGAAAAATATTAAAAAATTACAGTTCTGAGCCTCTATGTGACGACCAATAAAACAAATATTTTTCACAATGGTTTCATCAAAATTTCTGGATGAGTTATAGAAAAAATAATACTATATCAATATCTATGGTTGTGCATAACCGTTTTTTTTTTCAATTTTTCTCAAAATGGCGACGATTTGAAATTTTTCTTTCATTTTTAACACCTTTTATTTTAATTCAAGCAGTCTTAAAAAATAGACTTAATTAGCCAATACGATTACAAGAAATAAAAAAAATTAGTTCATTAGTCTTTGAGGAATCGCTGGAACCAGGTCGAAAAATTCCATTCGAGAAAAACGTATTTAGAGTTTTTTTAAGGGTCATAACTGACCGTTCTACCTGGCCTTACTAAATTCACTTAACTTAATTTTTTGTATACTTAAAAAAATACATAGTAAAAAAATCGATTTTTTTCAGGCTTTCCCTTTTAAAATTCATGTGGTATTCATATTAATATTTAAATTATAAAGTTAGTAAGTATGATACTTAATACTTTTTCTTGATTATAATAATAATTAATTATGACATAAAATTTTCCTACACATTAACTAAACCGGCCGTTCTATCTGGCCTTACTAAATTGGCTTAACTTAATTTTTTATATTACTTAAAAAAAAAACTTACATAATAAAATATCGATTTTTTTTCTGTCACAGTGATTTTCTCTTTTAAAAATTCATTAAATAAGCGTTAGTAAGTGTGTTAATAAATATTTCTTCTCGATGATAATAACTAATGATAAAATAAAAATTTCATGTACATCAACTAAACTTTAAAATAAACGACATTGAGATTTATACATCATAACATTTACTTTACTATAGTGCAAATAACCTATGCAATGTTTTAAATTAAACACCGGAAATAGACGCGAATGAATTACGTCTTAAAAAAATAACAGAGCATATTATCTGGCAGACATCCTACCTATACAATTTTCTAATAAATAAATATATACTAATGCGTCATTTCTCTCACCTAAAACATGATTTCACGGCCAATTTTTATCCACTCATCTTTTCAAGATATGAGCATGTCAGAACCGAGAACACACATGTTTGCATTTAATGCAGGTGAAAATAATCATAAGTAACGCCACTGTCTTTTCACATACGATTAATCATTATTTATGATGCTTTTTATTATTACTTACGACAAATATCTTCATTAAAAAACTGAGAGAAAAAAATGGTTGGTTTGTTTAAAGGTATTCTAATGAATATAAATCATCACAGGAAATGAATAGTAAATCAACTTCCGTTACGAATTAATGTATTTGTTTTTATTTATTACGAAAATAATTTATAAAAAATATAGTGGAACCTCTTTAATACGTTTTTTGCCAGATTGTGGCTTAAATATAAAAGTTAGACATATGGTGTCGCGGATTTTATTGTAGGACTTTTGATTCTACACAATTCTTTAATACATTATTTTGTTCTATATTCAACGGTTTAGGCAGCGTATTGCAAAACAGCGCGCCGACGGAAAAATTTTTTCCGACTTGATTTACTATTATCGTCACTGCTTAGTGATTATGTTACCTAACGTAACAAAATATAGCCTATAACCTGACCAGAGAATGTACCTATGAATTAAAAAAGAAACCATGTAAATCGGATAAATGGTTCTCGAGTGATAAGTGCACTAACGGACAGACAGACAGACAGACAGAGAGACGTTGAGCTTTATATATATTAAGGATCAGGCCCATAGATGAGGGGCTAGGAGAGCCATATGTGACTCAGGGCTCCCGGCGCTCTGCAAAATAATCAATATTTTACATATTTATTTGATACTTATACATGTGTCTTTTTTAGTGTGTAGTAGAAATTATAATTCGAAAAAAATATATATTGTGCTGAAATGTGCTCAAACTATTCTATTATAATGATATAGGTTCCTCAAAATTTCGCCCAGGCACCGTTGAAGAAATTTTAAATTTATTTTTTTTGTATTCACCGGGGGTGTTATAATATAATGGTGGAGTCGGGCAAAATAATCTACAATAAAAAAATTCGATATTCAACCCGTAATGGCGAGGGTAGACAGAGGGTTAGTTTTTACAATTTTTAACTAAGATCCCAGATATTTACGTTTTTAAAGTGAAACTTTTATTACATCGTCTCAAACTTTTTCGTCTGTGTGTTGTATGTCGCATTACGCTCGGCCGCGGAGTAGGGATAAATACGTCATTACTTCATTAAGTACAATTGTAGGTACCTCTAACTTTAATACATATAACGTTTCCCCAATTAGAATAATATAAAAAAGCCGCCCGGCCGGTCACCCATCCAACATATGTCTTATCATGATGCTGCTTAACTTTGGTGCAATGATAGACAGGTGTATATGAAATATAGGCTGTCTACTGCATTCCTAGAATGTTTAATTTACAGTATAAAATACGTCTCATGTTTGGAGGCATATAACATAAGTTATACATCGTTATAAAGTCTAGTTTTATATACCTATTAAAATTTTAATTATTTTGTTTCAATAATTTTTAATTTTTAAAGTGAAACTTTTATTACATCGTCTCAAACTTTTTGGTCTGTGTGTTGCATGTCGCGTAACGTTTGGACTGCGCATGCGTGGAACAAGCAGCCATTCATTGTATGACAGTTTATGTACTGTGTGCTATTATACATATTTAGTAAGTTTGTATTGTAATTTGTCAGTGTTTAATGTAAATGTTGTTATTTATTTGCTTTTGGTAAACAACGACACAGCTAGTGAGTCCAAAAAACTGATCAACGAGAAAGAATAGTGCAAAAATGAATGACGATGAATTAATTTTACGCACAGATTTTACGCCGTAAAAAACAGAACGCCGACAGAGCACGTGCTTATAGAAAAAGGAAAAAAGATCTTGGTTTTATATAGAATTTATTAGTATTATTAGAACTTTTTGCTGGTGCATGTTGTTGTTTATGGATTTATTTCAATTTTGAGTGCTTGAATTTATTATTCCGAAAATTTTTAGTTAAATGTCTATAATGTGAAAAAAAAGTTTCACTTTTACCGTGGTTTCATAAAACCACACAATCCTTTTTTTTATAGGTATTGAATAAAAATCAATATAAAAAAATGTAATATTTTATCCCCTATCACGTATGAAGGATTCTTATTAGTTTCGAAGTTTACGCGAGCGAAGCCGCGGGATTCCGCTTGTATATCTATAATATGACGCGAAAGAAGTAACTGATAACAGCTAGTTACTTATAAAGCATAGTTTCAAACTTCACGTATTAAAATGTCCACAGTAATCACACGATCAAAAAAAAAATCAACATAAATAATAATTCCACCCTTACCCTATACTACTGAAATAAACCATCGCCTGCCCGCCGCAACAGAGTTGCACCGAATCGATGAGACATAATTTATGCTCGCACATAAATACCGGATAGACGCAGGAATCAGTTTACCTTCGGTCGGTTATAATTCGCGAACGCGGCGCCGCGCGCGCGCGAGTGAAAAGAATTCGCGCCGCACTGGGACTGAAAATTGAGTGTAATAAAGTACCAGAGCATATTTCACACGACGGAATGCCTGCGCGCCTGTCAATTAGTCAGTGAGTTACTGCGTCTTACCTCAACTTAAGTCGCCGGGAATTATCAAGCCGCATTTTAAAATATACACGTAACCTGAGATACCCCGCGTCGCGTTAATTTATGAATCGGTGATATATTGTTCTACCGGGGGATGAAAATTGAGATATTGCTCGATCAAGTACACAAAGATATCCGGATTTATTTAATGCGAAAATGATCACGCGTTTATTTTATTATGAAATTATTTTTTTTAGAAAAATGTCCTAATTAATTTTACTCGTATCATATATCGCACCTCCGCAAAAAGTGTCACAACTCAAAAAAATGTAGTTTTGAGGAAATAGGAATAAATGAAATTATAACAATTTAGGTAGTAGTATAGGAAAAGGACTGATAGACAGTATTTAATTTAAATATTTCAGTATTCCTGTGATGTTTGAAAAATAGTAACTATTAAAACACTTAGTATTTAAAAAATAAATGTGACATTTTTTAGAATATGCTAGTTTTGACGGTAGGTACACGAAGTATATTAATGACAATTTATTAGTAGAAATATATAGTAATTTGAAATCATTCTACATATTTATCTCAAATATGAAATTTATTGAGTCGCGACACTTTTTTGCGGGGATGCGATCGATATATGTCCGATATTATAAAGGGGCTAGCAAGCACTCTCAAATGAGGTATTCATTTTATGATAGTATCTATGGATTTTTTATGGAATTTATAGCAGTAATACTTTAATGTATTGTAACACAGTTAGCGACTCTGACCGTATAAGATTGCTCATAATTTGAATAATTTTTGAATTAAAAAAAATTCCAAAGATTCTCATAAAACACATACTATATCCTATGGATTCATCACTAGAATTTGTTTTTATCTCAACTCGAAAGTTGTCAAAACTTATTGTGAGTTTTTCATAAATATTGTGTTTTTTGTTGACCTTTAAAACGTTATATCATTTTTAATTTTGAAAATTTTGTAATTTTACTGATACCAACGTAAATAGAATAGAAAATAGAATAGATGCGAAAAATATAAATATACTTTAAAATTGATGGATCAGTGCAATAGCAGCGCGAATTATAAACGAAAACCGAGACAATTTTTGAATTCACGTTTCGCACATAAACAGGCCGGTCAAATTTTTATTGCATTGGAATAAAATAAAAAACAAATTAAAAGTCTAAGATAGACCTACAAAAAACGTTATTTTTCAATAAAATAAGTCATCTTAATGTTTTATATGAAAAAATACATTTTCACCCCTTTCACCCCCTACCAAACTACCCCTGCACCCCTTAGTTGACTACGCTCAACAGTTTCTTAAAGTTTAGGTATAAAACTACGTATATGTACCAAATTTCGTTAATGAAGGAATTTTTGTGTTCAAGAAAATCTATTTTATCTGTAAGGTACGCAGAAAAAAAACTGTATTGGACCAAGAAAACCTTGTTTCGTATATAACGAAAACAATATTTTCTTAATATAAGAAACATACTCTTAATCAAACTACGTTATTCCTTCGTTCAAGAATACTATAGTTGGTTTAAGAGATTATTGCTCATCTTAAGAAAACATTGTTTACGTTATATACAAAACAAGGTTTACTTGGTTTGAGAAATCCTTTCTACAAGTGTATAGTTTATATAAAGATGCCAATCTTATAATTAAAAGGAAATTTAATAAGCTTCGGTTATGTCTAGAAATCAAGAGCAAATATATATTTGGAAGAACAAAAACGCAAAATCCCTATTTCTAAATCGTGTTAAAAAACTAAAATACATCATATTTTATAATTCAAACAAATAAAGATTATTACATAATAATTCGATTGACTACAACAAAATCCAACTGTTTATAAATTCATCAAAAATAAAATACCAATAAATAACGGAAGAAATATAAAAAAAAAAAAAAAATGAAAACAGAATTAAGAAGAAATATTAATTTTTGTCGGCGCTGCGTCGCATAACTTACAAACGTAACGACAGGCTTTTGTTGGAGGAACAACGTCCTCGACGGGTGCCAAGTATGCACAGAATTTAAAATATACATCAAATTCATAAATCATCACACCTATGTGCAGATGTCACAAGCCGCGCGACGCGCGAAGTCGCGGGGCGCGTCTCACCAGGGCTGCCAACACAACCGACACACATAATATAACATGCAGATATACAGAAATAAAATTAAAAAAAACTCTATACGCTTCGTAATTTCGGACATTTATGTTATATCTGGCATATATTTAATAAAATTTCTGTATTAAAAATAATTATTTTCGTTGTTTTTATTATAACCTATTAGTGCATAATGTACCTTGTAAGGGACGTCACGTTGTGAAATCGTTGTATAAAATTAAAATAAAATCAAAATTAAAAAAATGTACTTTGATAATCATAACATGGAAGAAAAGATACCTTAAGAATTACAGTTTTTCCCTGTACATCCTGGATAGTAAGCGACAACCTATTATCATTCCAAAATATTTTTTACAGTACGAAACTGTAATAATACATATATAATTTTAGGCTGTAATGATTGCAGTTTACTATTAATCCATCAATTTATATTGAATATCTGCAGTGTCGTAGATAGGGGGGGATTAAGGGGATCAAACCCCCAATGAATCTACAAAAATTATAAATAAAGATGATTATGATATTAGTATTTTTTTAATAATGAATACATTTAAGTAAAAAATACAACTAATTTTTGTACTTTGCACCATACATAAAAGATGATTTTTTCATAATGAAAGATATAACTTTATGATATTTAATATTGTCATATCCCCCCCCCCCCCAACGCAAAAAGCTATCCACTCCACTGAGTATCTGTAAACATTATTATAGTTCCAGAGAATAAAAAATATTTTATAATAATAGGTTGTCGCCCTTACTATCCGCGGTGTACAGGAAAAAACTGCAATTCTTCAGGTTTCTCTTTTTTTCCTTGTAAAGACCGCTTCTACAGTTCAATATAAAAATGATTAAACTGCTAAGACCGTTTTAAAAAAAGATAGAAGTAACTGTGCTTTTTTAAGCTACTGTATTTAAGGGTTGGGGGATAGAATGTTAAGTTTCATGTCAGTTTTTTTTATAAAAAAAATCGACATCGGTTAATATTTAGAAACTCCTGAATTATTATATTTTTAAAGGGTTAATTTGTACGTCTTCCGTAAAAATAACATGATCCCCCCCCCCCTCTATGGATGTTGCCATTGATAACAACAATTATTAGGTATTTACTTAATAAATCAACGCATCCAGAATTTTAGAGTTTTAATTTTTGGGGACAAAACTCCCTATGTTCAGTGTACTAAAAAAACGCATGTTTTGAGAGGAAACATCAGTTCAAAATATCTTCAAAAATTTAACACATATGTATATACCCCCCCCCCCACGGCTCGAAAATTTTTCTTACTACGCCACTGACATTACCCCCCCCCCTATGGATGCCGCCATTGATAACATCAATTATAATTAACATAATAAATAAACGTATCCAGAATTTTAAAGATATATGTTATTTGCAATTGTAACAACCCTAATTTAACCCCCCCTCCCGCTTGAAAAATTTTCTTACTACGCCACTGAGACATGCCCCCATCCTCTTTATAGATGCTGCCACTGATAACATCAATTATAATTAACATAATAAATAAACGCATCCAGAATTTTAAAGATAGATGTTATTTGCAATTGTAACAACCCTAATTTAACACATATGTATATACCCCCCCCCCCCCCGAAAATTTTTCTTACTAACTCCCCCCCCCCCCGCCCCCTTTTGGATACAGCCACAGATAACATCAATTATAATTTACATAATAAATAAACGCATCCAGAATTTTAAAAATAGTTGTTATTCGCAATTGCAGCAACCCTGTTTCCGACATGCAATAAGTATGCTGCTAGCAGTACGGCGCCTGTTACTCGCTCAATTGGTATTCCGTACTCACCAATTATTTCCGACATTTGACACGTGTGTGGGTGCGAAACAAAATGGAGTGTCAGACCGCGTTGACAGCTTACCTGCAAAAAAAATGGAAATGGTTACTGATGTATATAATATGAAAAAATTCTTCAGTGGAAAATGTTACATATTTTAAATATTAATTTTGGTTTCTGTTCGAACACAAAAGGATGAGTGGAACATTGAAAAAATGCCGGTGTCCGTTCATATGGAAATATTAACTAGGCAAAAAATAAGTTAGTTGCAAATTCAGCGTTGAAAATTAATATTTAGGCTCTTCTCAATGCATTTTAAAAACGTGTATTTTAAATAGCATTTTTCACGTGTTTTTTTAAATACTACTTTTCTCACATTTTTTTTGTTTTTCCTGTATATTATGACTTTTTCTGGTAGCTGGTAAATTTTTAAAGAGGACTTACTAATTTATAAAAATCTGTCTCAGCAGAAAATCGATTAAATATAATAATATGTTATATTTGTAAAAAAATAATGTTAAATCAATTTTGTGTAGAGACGGAGTTTATAAAATAATTAAAATTTAATCTTCTTTAAGAATTTGTCAGAAACCACAAAAAATCATATACAGGAAGAAACAGGAACGATTTCAGAAAAATGTGAAAATTGTTATTTAAAATACACGTTAAATTTAAAGTGCATTAATAGTACGGGAGCTAGCAACGTTTAGAAAAAGAGAATTTCAGGTCAGCTGATTTTCCGATATGTTGTCCTTCTTACTCTTTCGGTTAGAGTCTGGGCCATCTGGCAGCCGGTAGCCGTTGCGTTGATTACTGCGCATCCTACCTGTACAGGTAATAATCCTGGATTTTTAAATCATTTTTAATGATATAATTTTTCTATTTTTGCTTCTATATATATTTACCAGACGTAAATTTTTTATTGCCAGACATTTTGATTGTTGTTAATCATGTGCCAGACGCCATTTTTTTATTTTTGTAAATAAAAAATTTAAAGTATTTTTTAATGTTTGTTACTTTTATATTATGTTCTTTAAAGATTGAAAAATCTAAAATTAATTTGCCAAACGTTAATTCGGTTGTTTAATCTTAAAAAAAATAAAAACTCCTGAAAAATATTGCTGTATGATGCTGGTAGTCAGAGAGAGAGAGTTGCAGAATATTATCGAAAATGAGACAGAAAATAATAGTAAAAGTACATTACTGAATCATGCTAGTAAGGTCAAGTTTAAATAGAAAATTATTATCATAAAAATAAAAAAATAAATACGGTACAGGTACAATATAATTGGTGAAACTTAAAAGGATGTTTGAAAAAAAGATTGGAGGTAATTAATATTATATAAATATATAATATGAAGTTTATCACTCATTAAGATTTTTTAGAAAATCAACAATGAATCTTGATATCAATCGATTATTACCTTTTTTTATTTAAATTTAGGATGTATTGTAATTGTAATAAAACAACAATCATTTTAATTTACAATTTTTATATAAAATATTTTTTTTGTAAAATGTATAAATAAGTAAATAAATAAATTAATAATAATAATTAAAAAGATAAATACATCCACATATTGCAGCGATAACAGCTGTGTTCACCTGATGTAACGTTTATAGGTTATATGTATATTATATATATTGTTGTTTCATTTTAAATGCTAGACATCAGGTGAACACAGCTGTTATCGCTGCAATATGTGGATGTATTTATCTTTTTAATTATTATTATTAATTTATTTATTTACTTATTTATACATTTTACAAAAAAAAATATTTTATATAAAAATTGTAAATTAAAATGATTGTTGTTTTATTACAATTACAATACATCCTAAATTTAAATAAAAAAAGGTAATAATCGATTGATATCAAGATTCATTGTTGATTTTCTAAAAAATCTTAATGAGTGATAAACTTCATATTATATATTTATATAATATTAATTACCTCCAATCTTTTTTTCAAACATCCTTTTAAGTTTCACCAATTATATTGTACCTGTACCGTATTTATTTTTTTATTTTTATGATAATAATTTTCTATTTAAACTTGTCCTTACTAGCATGATTCAGTAATGTACTTTTACTATTATTTTCTGTCTCATTTTCGATAATATTCTGCAACTCTCTCTCTCTGACTACCAGCATCATACAGCAATATTTTTCAGGAGTTTTTAATTTTTTTTTAAGATTAAACAACCGAATTAACGTTTGGCAAATTAATTTTAGATTTTTCTATCTTTAAAGAACATAATATAAAAGTAACAAACATTAAAAAATACTTTAAATTTTTTATTTACAAAAATAAAAAAATGGCGTCTGGCACATAATTAACAACAATCAAAATGTCTGGCAATAAAAAATTTACGTCTGGTATATATATATAGAAGCAAAAATAGAAAAATTATATCATTAAAAATGATTTAAAAATCCAGGATTATTACCTGTACAGGTAGAATGCGCAGTAATCAACGCAACGGCTACCGGCTGCCAGATGGCCCAGACTCTAACCGAAAGAGTAAGAAGGACAACATATCGGAAAATCAGCTGACCTGAAATTCTCTCTCAAAAACGTTGCTAGCTCCTATACTATAAGGTTATTCGATTATTAGAGCAATGTAGGTATTAGAGATGTGTAATTCATGAACGATTCGTTCTTTTTGAACGATTCTTTTCGGTGAACGAAACGACTCGAGTCAGTATTTTAAAAAAGATTCGTTCTTTTTTTTATTATATTGTAAAATATAAAAGAAAATACATTCGTACACTATTTTTTGTGTTAGTTAAAATATTTAGAAAGAAAACAATCGTTATTATTGATATTAATAAAATAATCAATTAAAAAATATTTCTCGATAAATGTAATTGTAGACATGTATTTTTCAACAACTAAAACAGAGACAACTTTTTAAATTCGAATTGTTGCAAGAAAAGAAACTGTTACAGTTTAGCTCTGAATGACAGCGGCGTATCATTCGTGTATTTAAGATACATATATAATTATATATGTATTATTTTGAATGGTAAAATTAATTTAGATTTAGATTATATAGCCGTCGTTCTTAAAATGTGTGTTATTACACATTTATTACCACTGCTCTAAAATCCCGAGAATATTAATGCATTTTAATTTTAGCATTTGTTTTCGAGCGAACTATTTATAATACCTGACATTATAAATCAATTTATCTATAAAGATTAGCATGATAAAACGTCTGAGAATAAAAGTTATATTAAATATCAAAGTCAAAATAAAACTATCAGCAACAGTTATTTTAAGTAATATGATAAATTTACACAATTATTATAATAATGAACAAAAGTAAATATAATTTGTACGCCACTGATATATCAAGCAACGAACGGCGGCCAAAAAGTAACAATGTATTTATTTATCCATTCTGTCAGTGATCGGATACGTTCGGATTTTGTCGTACCGACTTGCACTCACCACTCACTTGCTTGTATACAAGTCCCATACGAACGATTCACTGTACTGAACGATTCAAATGACTCGTCACTCGCCAATTCATTTTTGTAAGTGAACGACTCATTGAACGAATCAGTTGGAACGAATCTTTTTACTGAATTGTTTCAAATGACTCGAGTCACTAAAAAGACTCATTTTTCCCATCTCTAGTAGGTATAGATCAAAATTTTAAATTTTAATATGTTATTTATGGATAGCTCATATATTTTACTAATTTTTATTTAAAATATTGTATTATGGTTTTTGGGTAATTGGATATTAAAAATAGAGTTTTTAACACACGATGAATGAAAAAACTTACCAAAAATGCTCTATTTATTGAAATTCTATACAATTGGCAATATAGAGACGTTTTAAAAACTACATAATTATTCGAAACGTCAACCCTTTTAAATAGGTACTATAAAAATTATAAAACAAATATATATTCACGTGTAATTTATTCAAAATCATGAAAAACTAGCTCTGCAATTACAGCAAATTAGTACCTACATGTTAATATTATATACCGTTCTGTCTATTTCAATTTTCAAATTAAATTAAACATTTTTTAACTTTTAATAATTAACAAAGTAAAATATTCCATTAACTATAGGTACATGTGTTCTGAATATAAATTAAAAACAAAATTTTTCGAAACCAAATCTTTTTTACAGTGTGCTAGACGTATAACCTTAAGCATAACCTAAATATTAATTGTCAGCACTGAATTTTCAGCTATCTTATTTTTTGGCCACAAAGAACAGTTCGAAGGGGTATTCCATAAATATATAAATTTGTACGACCATCTCAATGATTACAGTTGATAGATTTAAATGAAAGAACGTATAATTTATGGTACTAGTTAGATAAAAAAAAACTTTAACACTACAATTTGGTTATATTTGGAATTAATTAATGATTCACGTCTCTAACAATAAGTCTAGAGGTTTAGGCTGTGCGTTGATGAGTCAATCACTCAACTAAAACACAAGAGACATTGTTTTTTTATACACATAATGGACCTATTATATGAAACATGATTCATGTTAGCTATTTACTGAATCATTTTCTTCTATTTAATACCTCTATAATATATATGAACATAATATACGTAACTTTTTTATTTTTATTTCAAAAAGTGATGCAATAGTTGTCGAACTTTGATAAATACTTCCAACTGTTATAAATAAAAATATATACTTTTATTTGAAAGCTAAAGAAGGAGGAATCTAAAACCAGTAGGGGAGGAGAGATTATACCTTTGCGACAAGAGGCATGATAAATAGTCCAAGGAAAATAGGATACTAAGTGACGGGACAGATATAAAGGCATGATTGATTGCAATGGTTTCCGATAAACTACCGACTGAAATCACTGAAGGAACTTTGCGACAAAAAACAAGTGATAATATTGACTTCAATGGATTAAAAAAAACACACATTTTTTTTAATTTCAACGCATCTATTTATTTTTGTGTTTTATTATTATTCTTTATTACAACATAATAGTCGTGTGGATTAATTATGCCGCCTGACCCCCATAAATTGCATATTTTAAATTATCTTCTTCATTTATTATTTTGTTATAAAAGAACTAGCGGAATCCCGCGGCTTCGCTCGCGTAAACTTCGAAACTAATTAGAACCCCCCCATACGTGATAGGGGATGACGTATTACATTTTTTTATATTGATTTTTAATTACAACCTATAAAAAACGTAAATATCTCGGATCTTAGTTAAACATTGTAAAAACCAACCCCTTGTCTACACAAATCTACAAAAATCCTTTACAATTCCCCCCCCCCCCCCCCAACACCTAAGGGGTTAAATTTTTGGAAATGCTGAAATAATTGTTTCATTATTTATATTCGATAAGTTTCAATTGAATGCGAACAAAAAAAATATTTTTTTATATAAACTTTGACACCCTGTTTTAACCCCGTATAGGTTGAATTTCGAAAAATCCTTTCTTAGTGGGTACTTACATCATAAAAGGAAGGCACCTACGAAATTTCACGTTTCTAAGTCCAGGGGTTTGGGCTGTACGTTGATATATGAGTGAGTGAGTGAGTGATTAAGGACAAACTCTTTTATAGATATAGATAGTCATGATTGCACCGTCAGGAAGTTAGCGCGGACTTGTGAAAAACAACAAAAAAAAATTGTTATATGGTATTTTTTAAAAACTAATCGTTTTTCGTAATAATTCTTATGGTCAATCAATTGCTCCAAATTGCTCTCTACTTAGTTTTTCAAAATTATCAATATTTTGAAGTCAAAATTTAAATTTCTCACTTTAATTGTTGCAAAAGTGCATTAATAAAGTATGCAATATGGCAATGTTTTGTATAGGTCAAAAAATTGCTCCTTAATTTCTCCTCATGTATCTGAAATTGCTCCAACTCTAAAAAAAATAAACAAAAGTTATTAACTATACAAAAAAACAAAAAATCCTAAAATGACATTTTTTAAAAACTAATCGTTTTTCGTAATATTTCTTATGGTCAAACAATTGCTCCCTAATTGCTCCAAAAAGCTCTCTACTTAGTTATTCAAAATAATTAATATTTTTAAGTCAAAATTTAAATTCAAATTTCTCACTTTAATTGTTGTAAAACTGCATTAATAAGTATGCAATATGAATGCTTTATATAGGTAACACTTTGTTACTGGCATCGTGTCTATTTTAACTAAATATATTTAAATACTTAATTTCAAAAAACGATAAAAAAATATCCAATATAAGAGATAAACTCTGGCCATGAAGATGTTAAAAATCCTTCTATCAACAGAAACGGACAGGAAAAAGAAACGCAGTCAGCTCAATCGCTTTGAAAATCTTTACCTTATCCATGCAACCTTCGATGTTTGCAGCCCCTCCCCCCCCACTATCAAGTTTCACCTTTTCTAGCGCTCGTAACTGTGCATGTCGCACACATCAGACAAAAATAGGTAAAAAAAAGGTATAGTGTGGCCCCATAAAATCTACGGCCCATGCATCGAGGTTCAGTTACGGAAAAGTCGTAAATTGATTTACGAAAACGGATATGAAGTCTCTAAACTTTAGGAAGTTTTTCAACAACGTTGGTGCAACTTTTTAAATGATTTATTGCAAATGGTGTTTTAGATTACCTTAATGTGCATAAACTTCTTAAAAGGTGTAACTGTGAATACTATTAAATAAACATCAGTTACAATATCCTGTGTGATTTATCAATAAAAACTTTTTACAATATATTTATGGCAAGTATTGTTTCCAAATTGCGCTTTAAAATAAAATATTTTTCTTGGGTTTCGTTAGATATATAGAAAAATATTAAGGTAGTTGGTCCATCATAATGTGAAGACATTAGGCCATGAGTACATATTTTTAATTTAGAGAAATGATCATGGCAACGTTGTACATTATCTACTATTAATTACTTGTCAAATGATTATATTTTATCATCTAAGCTACCACAGAATATATTAATAATTAATGAAATCGATTATAATTCCCTGCAATCCACTTATCATATTTTGTAAAAAATTATTTCATTATTTCGTGTATTTTTTACTATAATCAAATGAATACGTTGTTGCCACATTGTCAACAATACTGTAATTTATGTGATGGTTTGGTAGTTAAATCTGGTTAAATCTTAATAATTTGTCAATAATTCCAATTTTTTGTATACTGTTTTCTTTCAAATAAATATACAACATGTCAGTTTTTTTATGAAAATCTGACGCTACGTTTAAATTTTATCTAATAAAACGTTACGTTGGTGTACGGTTAGTCCATATAAGCTGTGTTAAAAATATAAACTTTGAGATCGTTTTTCATGACTTTGAGATGGTCAATTTTAATAAAAATGGGCTATTTTTCAGATATTAATCTAGGGAATATTCCTGTGCAGCTTAAACAAAATCTGACGTAAACAATGTTTACGGACCAACTACCTTAAAGAGAAAAGTCTGATTTTAATACAAAACGAGTGCTGTAAGTTTTTTTATTTTTTTATTATATATATAATATAGTCCGGTTAAGAAGTTAATACCCTTTTTTGTTATCGGTATGAGTGATATTTTTTGTCAGTCCGACTGGCAGGTAAATTAATTAAAAAGTGCTCTGGTTTTATTTAAATTGATACACAGAAAAAAATAATTTGTCTATGTGTTAAAAAATGTGATCAATGTAAAAAATCCGTGATCGATTTGGCTCCCATAGAGGTTGTTTGTTAATATGATAATTTTTTTACCAATATGGAAATATCAACGTTTATCTTATTGATAAATGTATATTATTACTAACAATGTTCTTATCACGGTGAAGATTTTGTTTCGTATTGAAAACATATATTTTAAATACAAAAAAATACTTAATAAATGACATCACTGAATTTACCATATCGAAAATTGCACTTTCACTAGTTACGTGGTGTAAAAAATATTCACACTGATAAATATTTATTAATACAACCATTATGTTTAATCTATTTGAGAGTTTCGTTAGTTGGTGTAATAAATTATTTATTAATTTCACAAATGAAAAGATTTTTAGATAAACATGTTTCAAATGAATAAAATATCATTATGGTTGTTGTTCACTAAAATCGATCACTACAGAATTTGTTAAAATTTTAATATTGTGTTAAGTAAGCTAGTTCGCATTTGCAAAAAAAAATAATTCAGGTCAGTTTACCATTTCGTTTATTAATTATAAACGTGCAAAGTTGGCCTCTTATACATTGCAAGCATAGGGATCCACTTGGAATTTGATATTCGTTTAATTCGTGTATTAAAACTAAACGTCAGATTTTTACCAAAAACGGATATGTTATAGATTGGTAATTAAATAATGTATATATATAAATTCTAGAATGATTTACCATCTACTTAAATAATTATTGATTTTTAACTTTGATAAATTCCCAAACACATGACGTAAATATACGATATGGCAACACCGCATTCGGCGCGCTCTTCGAAATATAAAAACGTGGTATTGACAACTGACGCACGTTGTAAATATCAAGTTATTATTATTAACATTTAATATTTTTATTTATAATAATAATAGTTACTATTGTTATTATAATTATTACTATTGTCAGCAATAGCAATAATTATAATATTGTTAAAAATAAATCTTCTATTCTTGTCTAATATTGTAAATTGTTGCCAGATCTATTTATTCTTTTTTACCGATATATCAAAACCCTGTAGTTCATGCTAAATTCCGCTAGATGCCATGACTTTCAGTGAACAACAACCTTAATAAGATTTTTTTTATTATTATATTGAGGAAGTATTGTAAAATTAACAAGATAAATTTATTAAGCATCAAATTTTCAATAAGATCGAGTTTTTTTCTGTGTAGCAAATTCTACAGTAATAGTTATATTTACTAGAAACCGTTTCTTGTTCAAATCGTTTAATTTACTGTTACACAATTAATCGATATCCTTGAAAACTACAAAAATAAAAGAAAAATTCCAACAAGAGAAAACAGATTTGAAATCTGTTAAAGCTGAACAAAAATAAACCAATTGTCATACTATAGACTTGCGAGTCCACAAACATCATTCAATCACATAGAGATTAAAAGACGTCGTTCAAACACACCTACACACACACGGTGTACATAGTGTTCGATCAGTGACATCAGTTAATTAAATAAACATGTGTTAACTTCCTTTACAACACATGTCGAATTTCTTGATATACAGGATGTGACAAGTATTACAACATTTGTAACAGTTATAATAAAATTCGCGAAGGTTTCTTTATCATTGTGCAGTTCAAATAAAATACAGAAGTAACCTAATATATGTTACTTTTTATCATAATTGGTTTATTCTCATGAGAAAGTTATGTTGAAAAAGATACCATGGGTACCACAAAACTTTCGTATACGTAATACTAAAAAAATAAATAGTGTGCATGTTTCTGATTTTATTTAAAAACATATTTTTGGTAGACAGATAAAAACAGAAAAAAATAGGACATAAATTATAGGTAAGAAAATCCTCTACAATTTTTATTTTAAATACTTTTCTCTAATTCGTAACGTTTCAAAAATAATTCAAAAATATAAAATTTAACCCTTCTACGATTTGTCATATTTGAGTTACAGTATCTATTGAAAGACAAACACAGAAAAAAAACTGTATTGGACCAAGAAAACCTTGTTTTGTATATAACGAAAACAATATTTTCTTAATATAAGAAACATACTCTTAATCCAACTACGTTATTCCTTCGTTCAAGAATACTATAGTTGGTTTAAGAGATTATTGCTTATCTTAAGAAAATATTGTTTTCGTTATATACAAAACAAGGTTTACTTGGTTTGAGAAAACTTTTCTACCACTGTAGACATAGAGGGCATGGACCACAAAAAAAATTTCTTCAAAACAGTGAGAGATGCAGTGGCGTTTAGGATATATACAGGTGTCCAAGATAAGTGTGAAATGCATGGGGATATCCTAAACGGTAAGAGATACAAATGTAGTTAAATGAGATTATTATTTGTAAGAAAGGGGCGAGTATTACTACATCAAAAAATATTAATAATTTTATGTGGTTTAAGCGCTATACCAAAAAAAAAAAAAAAATTAAAATTCGGAAAATTTTTAAATGGCTATAACTTTTTTGTCTAAGTAGATAGGTACTTTTTGTTTGCGGTTTCTTAAAGCACTTTTTGTGTAGAATTGATTGGTGTATTTAGAATTTATATTTCACTTCTAGTTTCCGAGTTACAAGCTCTAATTTTAGTTTTTCTTATGGACACTAAGTTGGATATAGCATATTTGAACGTGTTTTTTACTATACTTTTCAACGAAAATATTTTCGAAAATAAGTTCTAAATGCCAGTAATATTTATAAAGTATTTTATTACAAACATTTAAGTAAGCCATGAAAAACTAAAAATTTAAACAAAAATCAAAATAACAAAAATGAAAATAACAAATTAATATTTCACAACAATAAACTATTACAAAAAAAAATGTTCCTACTTTTTTCGATAATAAGTATGGCATCAGACATATCGTTGTAAAGTAGAGTAAAAAACACGTTCAAATATGCTATAGTCAACTTAGTGGCCATGAAAAAAATTAAAGTTAGGGCTTGTAACTCAGAAACCAAAAGTGATATAAAAATTCTAAATACACTAATTAATTCCACACAATAAGTGCTTTAACAAATCGCAAACAAAAAGTACCTTTCTACTAGGTATACTGATAACCACTGCGTTTAAATAGCCTGAATACTACTGAAAAATGATTGTTTCAATAATAAATTCGGAGCTGTATAATTCTTACAATTAGTTACAATGGACACCACCTTAATAAAGAATTAAAAAAAGCTACCTAGATACATACACACATAGGTGCGAGAGGAGAGTTTTATGTCGGGAGGGGGGGGGGGGGTAAAAGAGGCACAGTAGTAAAACAGCTATACGACGATACCTATCTGTTACTAGGCGGTTAGTTTTTGTGCAACGCCATAAACGTTAGCACGATAAAGCTGCTGTGCCGCTGCCACCGTGTCGCATGAACAGTTTTAATGCACTGTACACATTTTGTCAGTTAATGTCTGGTGGCAAGAACGCAGATTACGTCGCTAGTGTTGCTTATCCTCTGACAACCTGACTGAGGTAAAAACGTTCAGAGTGTCTGAAAATGTACCTACCTTGTTTTCAAAACATACATACACTGGTAGAAAGGATTTCTCAAACCAAGTAAACCTTGTTTTGTATATAACGAAAACAATATTTTCTTAAGATAAACAAATAATCTCTAGTATTCTTGAACGAAGGAATAACGTAGTTGGATTAGGATCATGTTTCTTATATTAAGAAAATATTGTTCGCTATTTTGGGGATTTTTATTGACTGAAACCTGTATATTTAAATTAAAAATCACAGGTGTTCAAAGACTTGCACGGAAGTGTAGGAAATTTCTAAAATGAGTTATTTCCAATAATCTGGTTTGGCGCCGTTAGTAAATACCCCTCTAGGTTAGGTAATACAGATTTCGGTTATAATAGTCGAGAATGTCTATGCAAAAAAAGTATCAACATTTTTTTATCTAGTAATTTTTCGAAATATAAAGTAGCCTATGTCATTCCTCAGAATACAAGCAATATCCCCGCCAAATTTCATCAAAATCGGTTCAACGGTTAAATCGTGAACAAGTAACAAACATACATACACACTTTTTTATTTGATAAGTATAACCCCTAAACTCAAAACTACATTATTTCTACTGTGTAAAAGTTCGGCAGTTATTTAAAATTAACAAAATATCAACTCATCTAAAACACGACTAAATATAAATATAGATTAATTTTCTATTTGATGTAATAAGATTCTAAAACACCTAAATAAAGTCAACACACATATTAATAAATGAGCAAACGCATACAAACAAAAGAACAAATATAATAAATAAAATTTTGAGGGTCACAAGTCAGGTACCGTACACAAAACATACGTAACACAATTAATACTGGTAGCTTAATTTGTGTCGTGCACACACAAACACAAAACACACATGCACACACACACACACATGCACACACACACACACACACACACACACACACACACACACACACACACACACACACACACACACACACACACACACACACACACACACACACACACACACACACACACACACACACACACACAAGTAAAGTTGATGCGGAAAACAGAAGAGCGAGGACAATTCCTTGCACACGGGTTTTTGTTTAAAACGCGTCAGACAGGGGAGAAACAAGCAAGTGGGGGTGGGGGTAGAAGAAGGGTGGGAGGAGGGGGGGTGCACACGATTCTCCGTGTGAATTACCTGGAAATTAACCGTAAACAGAGCGAGCGAGAGAGGTGGAATTTCGTCCACATTAAATGAGCTATAAAATGTTTTGAAAGCAGCACTGTGTGAAAAAGGTTTCGGGAAATTGTTATATCGTTCCGTATATATACAGCCTTGGCCAAAAGTATTTGCCACCCAGGGTTAAATAAATAATACCAGTTGATGATAACGGAAATATATATTATAATAAATTAATCGAATTTTTTTATTGCAGATTATTTTGCCCGACTCCTCCATTATAACGTAAGCAGCTATGCAGATAAACATATCATAAACACGACCCTGTCTACCCCCGCCATTAAGGGTTGAATATCGAAATTTTAGTCTTGTAGAGTAACTACTTGTGCCATGTTTCATTCGGTGAATACAAAAAAAAAATATTTTTTACAAATTTTCCTACCCCCCTAACACTTTAGGGGTTAAATTTTGGGAAATACTGAAATAATTGTTTCATTATTTATATTGTAGAGTATGTTCGATAAGTTTCAATTAAATGCGAACAAAAAAAAGATTTTTTTATATAAACTTTGACACCCTGTTTTAACCCCGTAGGGGTTGAATTTCGAAAAATCCTTTCTTAGTGGGTGCTTACATCATAAAAGAAAGGCACCTACGAAATTTCACGTTTGTAGGTCCAGGGGTTTGGTCTGTACATTGATATATGAGTGAGTGAGTGGTTAAGGACAAACTCTTTTATAGATATAGATTTTGTACAGATACCTCTTGTTATGATAACAGCAGTTACTCTTTTTTTAAACTCGATACTAAGCATCATCATTATTGTGGAGTAATTATTTGCTACTCCTTAATCAAGATATTGTTTATATTTGTATTTGATGTGATTGAGTGTTCCCTAATCGTGTGCTTTAATATCGACCAAAGATGTCCAATGGGGTTGAGGTCCAATGGCCAAAACAGGAGCTCAATCCCATTATCTGAGAACCACTTCATCGTCACTCGCGATTTGTGTTTTCTTACTGTAAACGGGCGCTGTTCATGTTAGTATCACCGAACATTCTATGGAGAGATGGTTTTAACGCAGGTGTCTTTTTTAACCCATTTGGCCCTTTACACAACACGATTTCGCCCACTCCATGCAAGTCAAAAAAAAAGTTACATATCTAAGAATTTACGGGGGTGGCAAATACTTTTGGCCAAGGCTGTAGTATATATTATATTCGGTTTAATAGCGTCGCGTGGTGGTGATATCCAGCACATTTGCATGTTTTGTGCCGGCGGAAGAATGATCAATGCAATAAAATAAATTCGTGCAGAGAAAAATTAGATACACGACATATAAGGGCGCTATAGTGCTGCCGCTGCGTACATGACGACAGTTTATTAGATAATCAACATCTCAACTTCAACTGGAATTTATTTTGCACGCGTGAAATACCGATATAAAAAAGTCCTTTTTATTTGATAATTAATTTATACTTTATACTTACATAGACATTTTTTACTTGTGTATAGTGTATATACAGTTAAAACCGGTTATAACGTATCGGTTTTAACGACTCAAAATAAAATTCCGACTGAATTTTATATAATTGCCTTTTTACCGATTTTTAAGACTATCGGCTTTTACTAGTTAATATGACTGGGCCCTTCGATGTCGTTTTAACCGATTTCGACTGTATGTAATAAAAAATGTATGAAGTGCCAAATTTTGACAGTAGTATAAGAACATATCGAGATGTATATTACCTAAAAACTCATTTACTAAATTTCGTTACACAAGGATTTTGTAAACATACTGTATTTAATAGACGAAATGTCCGTTCAATCCATATTTCTTATATTAGACAGACAATTAAATTTTTTCTAGCTCCATACCTTCCAAAAAAGTATCAAAAATAACCCTTTTATTTATAGCTATATACACTAATTACTAAAAATTGTATTTCTATTATAATTCTATTTGATATGAAATATATCGTACTTCTTCAATGAAAAATATGAGTCCCCCTCCACAAACCTTCTTAGTATTAAATTTAATGTATACATTTACTGTACTCCCCCCCCCCCTTCAACAACCGTAGAAACGGTTTTAGAATAAACAGAAAAATAGTCTGCCAAAAAAATGCACTGTTTTGAAATGAGACCGTCCTCAAGCCAGATCCAACCAATCAACCAAGTTTCATCAATATCGGTTCAGTGGTTCAAAAGTTGTGACAAGGATTCAGGGGTTAGACACACAGACAGACGGATAGACACAGAACAAAACGTGTTTGTCTTGACTTAAAAGATCAAATTACAAATTTGAAATCAGTGAACTTTTAAAAAAAAAAGATACCAAAGCTTCTCGTATCTTCGATATGACGAGGAAGCAATTTTCATTAATAACGGTTCAGTGGTTCATCATTGAGTTAAGCGTGTAACAAGGATTCAGGGGACAGACAGACAGACACGAAACAAAAAGTGCTCATCTTAAACTGAAACGGAAAGATCAAGTTAAAATTTATAAATTTTTTCTTCATTTTAAAACGATCACAAAGCTTCTCATACCTTCAATATAGCGAGGAAGCAAAATATCCCACAATTTTCACCGATAAAATGACTAATTATATCACTTTCCAATACTCAAAACAGATCATTGTAGTTGACATAAAAACATTTACAATTTAACAACAGCTAGAACGCCATTCATTAATAATTACTCCTCCCATTCCATTCGCAAACAAATCCGCAAAACAAAAGAATAACTAATGCATGTGTAACTGTGAACATACATACATACATACATACACACATAGATAGAAACTTGTGTTCGAATAAAAACATTGAAGTAAACATTGTATGTAGTTTGTAATCGTTCAACATAAAGATCAGCCATCGGAACATTACATATAACTATTATTATAGAGGTGAAATCGGTGGCATCGTTCTTTGGTTATAACACGATGTCGCATAACAGGAAAATTATGGAGAAAATACAATTCTTTATTAACCCTTTCGGTCCCAGTGATAGCATTTATCACTGTATATTTGCAGAGCTGTTATTATCTTAAATAAATTGGTCTGTAATTTTTTTTATAAAATATGTCGTTTCAAATAAATGAAAAATATATTTATCTTGAAGACCTATAGTCTGTTTCAGTGGTTGCTTGGTGGTTTGACGGTATGAATCGTTTATCCTACCGTCAAATCCCATGGAAACCAATGCAGACTTAAATGAAACAGACTATACGTAGTGATGGCATTTTACACGATTTACTTTCCATTTTTACATTAAAAAAATAATGAGGACTTACTGCAGATACTCTAATAAATAATTAATGCAAACAAATATTTTATTTTGCTTAGTAAAAATTCCAGGCTGAAAGGGTTAAACGCTAGTTAACTTCGCTCACGTGGATTACAGAATAATTGTTTAGGATTTTTGAAAAAATATAAATCTTTTGATTCTACACAATTCTTTACTAGTAACATTATATTGTTTAATTTTTAACGGTTTAGTTACCGTATTGCTGGCGGTAAACTTTGATTTACTATTATCGTCACTGCTTATTTCTTATGTTACCTAACGAAACAAAATATATACTAAAAACTTGACCAAAGATCATATATATGAATTAAAAATTTAAAAAAATACATAAATTGGATAAGTGCTTCTCGAGTGTTAAGCGCACTAACGGACAGACAGACAGACAGAGTTTTACAATATGTAAAGGATATCAATAAATTTTTAACATGAAAAACAACAATTTGAAAAAAAAATTATATTACTGCCTTTACTTAAGGTTATTCTATCATTAGAGCAATGTATAGATAAAAGTCTGAAATTTTAATATATTATTTATGGATAACTCATATATTTTACTAATTTTTATTTAAAATATTTGACGTATGGTTTTTGAGTAATTGGATATTAAAAATAGAGTTTTTAACACACGATAAATGAGAGAACTTGCCAAAAGTGCTTTATTTATTGAAATTCTATACAATTGGCTATATAGAGATGTTTTAAAAACTAATTATTCGAAACTTCGACACTTATAAATACTATAAAAATTATAAAACAAATATATTCACGTGTAATTTATTCAAAATAATGAAAAACTAGCTCAACCATTACAGCAAATTAGTACATGTTACTATTATATACCGTTTTGTCTATTTCAATTTTCAAATTAAATTAAACTTTTTTTTACTTTAAATAACTAACAAAGTAGAAGTATATAGGTATACATGTGTTCTGAATATAAATTAAAAACAAAAATTTTCGAAACCAAACAGTGTGCTAGACGTATAACTAAAAAAAATAAAAGATAATTAGAATTGAATGTCTAAAAAAAAAGGTCATTACAATTGACATCATTTATACCTATGGCTCTCTGATACCTTTGCAATCCTGTTTCCTTAACAACTTGGCTCATCTAACTTAAAAGACTTCCGACCCCTGCCTTAAATGAACAACCCATACAATTCATCAGCAAACTAAATCGAGTTTAAACATTCCACAATACACCAAACATACTACACCGTGAATCACATAACACCACCTACACCAAACCATCATCCCGTGACGTTGTAGATCATCGCGTTCAGCGTACGCTCGACTAGCTCATTGAATATGCAGCAGACTGCAACCAAACATCCCTGTGTGCAGTAGCGTCTTCTCCTGTTATGTAAAACGGCGTTGTGTACCTGTCTGCACAGCCCCCCCCCCCCCCCCCCCCAACCCTATAACCGTCACGCGTGTGGTCAACGAATCCCGGGAAATAAATCCAAATCGTTCGTTTCGATTTCACTTTCACGTGAACGAAATTTTAATACTATGTGCCTTCTTTCTCTCTGTCGTTTTTTTATTTGTTTTATATACTTATGTACATAGATTGATTACAAATGTCAGTGGGCTGTCATTAATATTTAATACAGTAAAACACGGTTATAACGACATTGAAGGGACCGGTCATATTGGTCGTAAAAGCGGATAGTCGTAATAACCGGTAAAAATCTATATCTATAAAAGAGTTTGTCCTTAACCACTCATTCACTCACTCACTCACTCATATATCAACGTACAGCCCAAACCCCTGGACTTAGAAACGTGAAATTTCGTAGGTGCCTTCCTTTTATGATATAAGCACCCACTAAGAAAAGATTTTTCGAAATTCAACCCCTACGGGGTTAAAACAGGGTGTCAAAGTTTATATAAAAAAATATTTTTTTTGTGCGCATTTAATTGAAACTTATCGAACATACTCTACCATATATAAATAATGAAACACTTATTTCAGCATTTATCAAAATTTAACCCCTTAGGTGTTAGGGGGGTGGAAAAATTTGTAAAAGATTTTTTTGTATTCACCGAATGAAATATGGCATAAGTAGGTACTTTACAAGACAAATAGAATTTACGAAAATTCAACCCCTATGGGAATGGGGGGGGGGGTAAATTTTGATATATTTAACTTCATAATTGTTCATGATATTAAAGTAAATTTGTGACAAATTCAATTAAAAATGAAAGTTCGATATTCAAGCCCTAATAGCATGGGACGGGGACGAGGATGGATTTATATATGTTTATCTGCATACCTGCTTTACATATAAAGGTAAATTCGGGCAAAATAGTCATCTATTAAAATAAAAATTTCGACATTCAACCCCTAATGGCGAGGGTAGACAGGGTCTGTGTTTTTTATATGTTTATCTGCATAGCTGCTTACGTTAGTTTTTACAATTTTTAACTAAGATCCGAGATATTTACGTTTTTTATAGGTAATGAATAAAAATCAATTAAAAAAATGTAATATGTCATCCCCTATCATGTATGGAGGGTTCAAATTAGTTTCGAAGTTTACGCGAGCGAAGCCGCGGGATTCCGCTAGTATATTATATGGAATTCGGTTGGACTTTTTTTTTGGCCTTTCATTACTGATTTAGCCAGTTTTTTTTATTTTAAAAATTTAACATTTAAACACATGGGCTGGTTGGACTTTTATTCTGACAGTGAGTAGTAAAACCCGATAGGTCGTATTGTATTAATCGATGTTGTAAATTTATATGGATAACTTTTGTAAAAAAACGTTTTTTTTTTTTAGACAAACTTTAAGCTAAATTTGATATCAAATATTAGCATCTAATTCTTACGTAATTACCTACGTAAAAATAGCTTAATATCTATAGGTGTAAACAATAATGGATTATTCTTCCAATACATAAACATTTTTTTACAAAAATTATCCAAAAATGAAATAAATAAACTGCCTTGGCAGGCACGAGACTTTTTTATACATCATGACACCGAAGTATTAATATGTGATTACTTTTATAATTTAATATTTGAATTTAAAATTTTTTACTTACAAAATGATTTTCAGTTAATGAAATTGATACATTCTATTTAATATTGACATTAAATATTAAACGAAATCAATTAAGATTAGTGATTATTGTATTAACAAGTATTTATTTTGCTAGATTTCAATTTTGACACTTCTAATAATAAATGCTAAAATTTTCATAGATAACTAGATTTTTTGTATTATTCAAATCATTTTAAAATTAAAACCATTAAAACTAAAATTATTATTTTTTCTTGTTAATTCATAAGATACAAAAAAAAGAATAGAACATAAATTATAGAAAATAATATTCTCTACAACTTGTATCTCAAACATTTTTATCTAATACCTACCGTTTAGAAAATAAATCGGAAAATTTAATTTTTTTAGAAAATCGATTATTTCCTAAAACAAATTTTTTGGGGGGAAAATGGATAGAACATAAATTATAGATAAAAGTACCTTCTACAACTTTGATCTAAAACATTTTTTTCTACTGTGCACCATTTCAAAAATAATTCGAAAAGTTCAAAAATTGACACCCGTAAACATCCGTTTCCGGTTTAGTGATGGTTTTCAAAAATATGAGGTGCACATCTAGAGTATAAAAGAACCTTATGTTTAAAATTCCACGTTCGTAAGTCTTACAGTTTTGGCTGTAGAGCGTTCACAGACATACAGACAGACACACACAAAGACAGACACACAGACGTCATTGAGTTAATGGTTGTATACGATTCAGGGACGCTCAAAACGTGTAATTCCGTTAAAATCTCGAGTTCGAATTTTTTCGTGATCACTATACTTTATTTATACATTACATTTCATGTATGTATAAAAAAGTAAAAATATATCTTTCCATTTAATAATAAAAAAGTAAAAAAAAATATTGTTTTTTTTAAAACTTTTTTGATATAATCACTAAATAGATAAATAAATGCCTGCCTCTATAACAATGCCACACCCTGTATATATAGATTGATATAGGTTACAATCTATCCTACAGTCATCAAGAAAACTAGTGAAGTTATACATAAAGTAGCTTCCAAGAAAGTCTTATATCATAAAGGAGTTAGTAAAATTTGTTAGCTAACAAGCATTCTCAAATAAGGTATTAATATTGTGATAGTATCTATAGATTTGCTATATAATTTAGAGCAGTGATACTTCAACGTATTGTAACACAGTTGGTGCAGACTCTGACCGTACAAAATAATTTTCATAATATTACCACTGCTTTAACACCCTTGTTAGTGTTTACATACAACACGTGCGTGAAACTTGTCAAAGTCTTCATAAAACTCCAAGAGAACTGTAATTTAATTTGATACCTCATTTGAGAGTGCTTACTAGCTTTTATGATACCGGACATAAGACGATTTTTTATTTATATAATTTGTGATTAAATGTAATATTTCCAATATTTTATCAAAGTCTTCATAAAACTCCAAGAGTACTGTCATATAAATTTAATACCTCATTTGACAGTGCTTGCTAGTTTTTATGATACCGTACATAAGACGATTTTTTATTTATATAATTTGTGCATGAAAATGTATTATTTCCAATATTTTCCTTTAAAAAAATATACAACATAGTAAAATTGATTAAATTCAAATTCCAATCATATCCGAATTAAATTGATAGAATCACGTGGTTCTATGACGGAACAATCTCCATTGAATAAAGGTGAAACTGGGCAAGTATTGATTTTGAGTTGTGGTCTTTCCCCCCCTATTCTTACCGACGACGGCGACTCTGTCCCTCCTGACATGCCTCCCCGGAGACAATTCTGATTGCACCTGGCCATGCGTCTGTCTACTGCTACTACTGCTTGTCTACCCCCTGCCCCCCCCCCCCTAAACTATACACTCTCACTTCACACTCTGTCTTTATCGTATACGGGGATAATCCTTATCACCGGAGGAATGTTTCTGCTCTTGTCTCGTGTGCGTCCCCCCTAGGAAAATGGATATTGAGTTTGTTTCGATTACCCTTTCAATTCACATCAAGGTCGGTTGGGAAAAGGTTTTACTGCCTTTTTATTTCGATGTATGTGGCGTTTTCTAAAAAGATGGATTTTTTTTGTTTAGAATATATACCTGAGTTTATGTGTATTTATTTTTATTTTATTTTCATTTATACCGTTTTATATTTATTTGTAAAAGAATTCGATAGTAGATTTTTTCGATGAAAACTATTTAAAATTTCATTTACTGAGGTCCATTTAACTTGTAATTCAAGTTTTACAGATAATACTGCCGTAAAAGCATTGGTGGGCACAGTTAATCGAAAAGTTAACTTTGTTAATCGTTAAAGCGTTAAAATTCCGAAAATTTAACGGAAGTTAAAGTTAACCGAAAATTTGACGAAAGTTAACCGTTAAAAGTTAACCATCCAAAATGTTTGAAGACTTTTTTTTCTATTTCGACAACTTTCTTATGTATTTGTCATCAAACAACCAATGTAATGGAAGTTAACAAAAGCGTTAAAATTTTTTTGAGTTAACTTAAAAGTTAATCCGTTAAGCATTTTGTTAACTTCGTTAATTAACTATTAATGCATTAACGCAGCGGTTCTTAAACTTATGTAGTCTAGGGACCCCTTTTTGGACAATTATTTTTCAGGGACCCCCCTGACAGAAAAACAAAGAATGTCGATAGTAATTAATCACTGATAAATCAAAATGTAAAAGTACTTTAATTTTTCCCAAATCTGTTTCACAGACGCCCTTGTCTAGGTTATTATAATTTTGTATCAATGGATTTTTTCCGTACTGTGGGGGTTTGAAAAAAAATTATTTATTTCTAACGGTTAATCGTTTTATTTCTAACGGTTAATCGTTTTGTTTCTATGTTCTCTATGGTAATTCGAGTATATTATTGCATTTTATCTAAATAAATGTGATTTGAATGAAAATTTATTTGTGAAATATAAAAAAATTAAAAAATAAAGGTGAAAATTATTGTTTGTATAGTTAGTTAAGATTCTTATTCGAATTTTTTTGAAATTAAGTTGTTATTTTTATGACAAATTGATGTTTGATGTGTGAAATATTACTCAAAAATTTTGTGATTTCGATTTGGTTAAAAGTACGTTTATTATATAGAAAATGTTGTGAAAAGTCGAATTTTTTTTTCAAAATTATGGAGAAAAATGGCTGTAACTTTTGAACGTGAGGTCGGATTTGATTTTTGTCGGCAGATTTGAAATCAGCGTGTCAAAATCTATATAATGACATGTATAATACTTTGAAAAAATTTTTTTGTGAAAAATCGACATTTTTTTAAGGTATACCCCTTGGAAAAATTTCGATTTTTCGTAAAAAAAATTTTGTCGAGTTTTGAAGTATTACACATGTCATTATATAGATTTTGACACGCTGATTTCAAATTCGTCGACAAAAATCAAATCCGACAACACGTTCAAAAGTTACGACCATTTTTCTCAAAAATTTTGAAAAAAATATAACTTTGAGAGGCCATATCTCGAGAACGGTTTGAGATACAGACCTGCGGTTTGAAAATTTCAACTTTTCACATCATTTTCTATTAAATAAACGTACTTTTAACCAAATCTAAAATTCAAAAAATTTTATTAAAATTTTATGATTAAAATTTCAGTTTTTCATAAAAATTTAACTCAAATACAAGAGAAAACAGAAGAAGAATCAAAACTAACCCACCAGAATAATATAATTTCTACTGTATAGTAGATTGCTTTAAAAATCTATTAAAATTATCACGAGTTAAGGTTCTGTCGTTAGATACTAATTAATCATTGGTAAATAGAAATGTAAAAGCACTTTAATTTATGCCAAACATGTTTCACGGACCCCCAACATAAGTTCCGCGGACCCCCGGGGGTCCGAGGACCCTAGTTAAAGAACCTCTGCATTAACGAGTTAATGCCCACCTATGCGTAAAAGGTACCTACACAGAGAAAAATGGAGTCGATTTTTTAATAAAAATTACAGTTGTTGATTTTTTATCAAAAAATATAGTTTTAACTAACATGTACTCAATTTTCATTAAATTTTCTCTGTCACATTACTTTAAAAAAACCTATCATGTCTCGAAAATATGCAGTTCTCATAAGGATACATGTTAATTTGTTTATTTAATATCTCTTATCTCGGGTTGCACAAAGCAAAATAATTCTCAGTTGTTTTCAAAGCATTATTACGTCAATTCTAAAAAAAATCACGGTTATGATACATATTATAAGGTAAAAAATTTTCATATTTAGTGAATTATTTATTCATTTACAAATTGAGAATAAGTTTAGAATAAACATTAATCATGGATTGAAAACAACTGATTAACTAATCGTCAATTATATTGCTTTGTACTGCAACCCAAGGTTAAACTATTCTCCTAATGATCGTGAATTTTTTTCTTTTTTTAATATTCGTTGCATCGAATTTTTTTTATGGTGTCAACTTTCTTAAAAATATAATAATATCGCTTTTAACTGAAAATTTAAAATGAATCACTCCACTTTTTTACCGATATTATATTTTTTTCTAAAAAACTTAATATAAGAAAGGGGCCAATATTTCTTTAATCTAACAAATCGGGATTTATTTATTTATTTATGAGATATGAACTAAATTGTAGATAGTGCAATTGCACATAGGAATAATAAATAAAAACAGATTAATTTGTATTGTTCATATACATATGTCCACTGTACACATATGTGCATACATATATGTATATGTACGATATATACATATCTATAAAGGTAAAGCAATCACGAACAAGTGAAATTGGAAAATGTTTACAACCTTGTCGCCGGAAGCTATTATGCCATGTTGTTTGTCTTAGGTCCGTTGTCATTGTGAATGTGTAACTCTCTCATATAACTCTCAAGCAATTTATTCAGTAACAGTTAAACCTCTACCCCTCCCCTATAGAATGACATTATTACTCTTTAAATATGTCATTGTAAATTTTACTATCTCATGAACTTATATATGTTTACTGTTTACTTTTGTATACATTTTATTACTTTAAAATCATCTGTATTTATTTAGTATATGTCATTGTATATATGTAAGTTAATATTGGGATCTTTTTAGGGTTCCGTAGAAAACTAGGAAGCCTTATAGTTTCTCCATGTCCGTCCGTCCATCCGTCCTGAAAAATTTTGTCATAAAAAGATGAAATTTGGTATACGATCGTAGATTGATGACCCAAAAACAGAAATGATAAGATTTTTGAAAATAAAAATTTTTTAGAGCCCCCTTTCATAAAATGAAAAATCACCTACACCATTGAGTGGGGTGTCGTTAGAAAGGTCTCCTAAAATGCAACAAAAAATGTAACAGAAATTTTTAATTTTAACCCTTCGATCACGATGTATTTTCTCTCCAAAGTCATTAAAAAAGCGTCCCTCCCCCTCTATTTTCTAAACTATCAATTAAAAAAATCTGAAAAAATTCCAAAACGTAGATTTTAATTAGTACTTTCACTGAAAATTATAACGAACATTGTAAAAAATATTTTGGACCCCCCTTTCATAGACTGAAAATTGAACTTACATTTTTTTTCTCACTTACCCTATTGAGTGGGGTGTCATTTATAGGTCTCGTAAAATGCAATAAAAAACGTCAAATAACTTTTTGATTTTAACCCTTCAGTCGCGATATATTTGCTTTTTAATGTCGCTGTCAGAGCGTCGCGTCCCCCCGCCTCTATTTTCTAAATTATCGATTCAAAAAAAATTTCAGAATGTAGCTTTTAATTAGTACTTTCACTGAAAATTATAACGAACATTGACAAAAATATTTTGAACTCCCTTTTCATAGATTGAAAAGTGAACTCACATTTTTTTCATTTACCCCATTGAGTGTGGTGTCATTTGATAGGTCTTCTAAAATGCAATAATAAAAGTCAAATGACTTTTTGATTTTAACACTTCAGTCACGAAAATTTTGAAAAATACTTTTTATAAATCGTAGTGAAAATGACTACGGAACCCTATCATGTGCGTGCCCAACACGCACTTGCCCGTTTTTTATTTATGTTTTAATAATAGGTAGGTAATATTAATAATTTATAATGTCGTTGCTTTTGTATTATAATAAACTGTATTTTGAAGTCAATATACTTTTGATTACTTATCAAGGACGATTTAATAATCCTTGCCATGACAATCATTGCTAGGTCAAGGATTTTTTTTATTCATTTTTATTTATAATTAGAAAGAACTCTATGCAATACATACATATATAAAATTTGATATAATTATTTATTTTGACTTACTTATTTTAAATTTTTTATAGCATACTATACGATTTAAAAAATGTTTGGTTTGTCTTAACATGAAAACTTCTGTACCGATTTAGAAGGGAATTTCACTGTTTGTAAGTCAAAGACCTTTGGATTATTATAGACTAGTAATGTTTGAATTAGTACAGGGTCGTATTAAGGATAAATTAATTTTAATTTTTTTTATATTTATATTAATTTTATGCAATTAAAACCGCGTACAGAAATTAATAACAAAAACCTCGAGTGTATGAATATGTATTATCCGCAGGTACAAAATGAACTTGTTCATTTTCATTAAAGACCGCGAACCGAATCAAAATTCAATACAAACAATTAAATTACAATATCCCAAAACTAAAACTGTTTACTAATGCAACCGTGGAGGTTGGATGGCGCGGTAGGTGTTCCGGTGTACAAGCAGTAGTAGCTAAAATGTATACTTGAGAAAAATCATCAATGAAAAAGAGAAAGATAGAAATGCTATTTATTTCAGATTTTTTTTAGTTTAGTTAATATTTTTATTTGTTAATTTCACAAACTATCGTTAATTGCTCAAATAATTGTTAAAAATGTATCTGTAACATTCTAGACCAGCCGTTCTTAAACTAGGGTCCGCCAAACTTTTGTTAGAGGGTTCGTTAATCATATTTGACATAAATTTAAGTATTAAATTAAGAGAGTCCTGATGATGTCCACTGCAATGTATGACGAAACGTCAGCCGATAACACGACCTAATTGACGCGGCTTACACCCAGAAGCCAAGATCCATATCAAGATCACCGCGGAAGCCTAAAGACTTGTATACATTAAAGTTATTTAAATTTCTATTTACCAATGAATAATTAGTATCTAACGACCTCTTATATTTTTCTGTCAGATGGGGGGGGGGGGGGTCCCTGAAAAATAGACCACATAAGTTTAAGAACCACTATGAGTTTTTGTAATTTTTGAAACATAATTTTAACTAATATGTACATGATATTAGATTTAAAGAAGAAGAAATAGAAAATATGTTTAGCTTGTTTTAGAAAAATCTTAATTAAGATTTATTTACCCCTCCCCTCCCCCCACTTCTTTCTGTCTCCTTGTCAGCAAAAATAACAAAAATTAAAACTCTTTAACGCAAGAGGAAGCACTGTGCATTCACTTGTTTTTTGGTTTCAATTATTTATATACATCTTATTGACAACTGCTGTTTAGCAATCGGTTATACAGACACACATACACACACACACATACAGAGATAGACCGTCGGTATCCAGTTGTTAATTTGGTGGCGAGTGGTCCTGTGGGAGAGTGCGGCGTGTGACCCGGCGACTAGCAGTGTAAATCCAGGCCTATTAATCCGACTGCATCCCCCGAGACGTCGCTCGACAGTGGTAGTGGTGGCGGGCATGACCCTGTGTGTGTACGATGGCAATCGATATTGGCCGCGATATGTTTCACGGATTTGTTGAATTTCATTTGGTTTGAAACACAGTGGGTCAACTGTGTAAAGATTTGGTCGAAATAAGTCAGTATAACGTATGTATACTGACTGGCATCAGTCTTATGAGCAAGTTATATTGTTTTTTAGCGCAACCCATCGGGGAGGTGAGCGCCAAATTTTGCAACTACTTTCTAAGGCGGCTATTACACTATCAAAGAAATGTGATAAAATTTCTTTGATCAAAGAAATATGACAGTGTAATATGTCAACTTTTATAATATTTACGTAATATTTACCTTCATTATATTTCTTTGATCATAGATAATGACAGTTTTTTATATTTGATCAAAGTTTTTTGCTGGATAAATCAAAATGGCGACTGAAAAGTGTTCATGGACGGTTTCGGCTACAAAATTACTTATAATTTAATATATAATCAAATCTTTGTCAAAGATCTTTGACATATTTATTTGAAAATGTAATAACCGCCTAAAGACTGATATTTTGATATTACGTCACATTTACGGTGTAGATATACAGCCTGCCGTCAGTCAGCTAGTTTCGTTAGCGTTTGGCGCGGGGGTGGCTTTAACTTTGTAAAAAATCTATACACGTTGCAACTACTTTCTAAAATTTGAAAATTAATTTATAAGCAGTATACTAAGTAAGAACCTCTTTTATCATAGTCAGCCTTCAAAATTTTGCGACAGAGCGCGTCAGCAGCGCGTTTAACTCGTAAAAAATCTATATATCGTGAAATTAATTTCTAAAATATGAAATTATGAAAAAAAACAGTCAGACCGAATTTTACCTTAACAAATGAAGTACGTGCAAAATTTGGCGCTCACCTCTCGGACTAGAAGTGGTAGCGCTTATATGCTAGATTTTTCGTTCGTCTGTCCGTTTTCCACAGTGAGATCTCGGCCCCCTGACAACCTAGAGACATCGTAGGACTTGGGATTGATTCACGAATCGATTGGCAAAGATATTTTTTAAAATACGGCTGTACGTAAAATACTTAACTACTGCAAAGCAATCAGAAATTGATTCGGGCTGTCAGAACTCTTGCCATGAGTAACTCTAGTAAAGGCCTAGAATAAGGGTTTACCGACCACTGTCCAAACGCGTGTTTTATTTGCTTTACTAAATACAAACGGTTTATTTTGATCATTAAATTTATTTATACAGCAGTAGTTGTGTGTATGTATGTGTATATGTGTTTTCGAATCGATTCTTTGTGTAAAGAAAATGTAATTTACGTTTATTTGTATGGAAGATGTGTGTGGGACGGTGGGTGTGTGTCTATGTGTGTGTGTGCCAATGTATCAATCTCATTTTCACTAGTTGTTTTGAATGTTTATATACTAGTTATAGGTACAGAAGAGGTTTGTATAAGTAAATATGGCAAAATTAATTAGACTGTTATTCAAATATTTTAGGGCAACATTGGATCAAATTTTACTTTGAGGTTATGTATTTTTTTTTTTTTTGGAAATCAATAATTTCAATACAAAGTTATATGCCTTGTACTTCTGTGTTTAAGTAAATGACAGTTTCAAAATTATGTACTGAGGGAAAAAGCAAATATGGTTTATTAACGAAATATAAGCATTTTTGGTTAACTGTCTTTCGGAATTTGGTTACTTATTCAAAATGAAAAGGCAGTAAATACCCTTTTCAAAAAATAATGGTTTTAATTTTGGTCTGCAATCACCCTCAAATTATTTGAATAGTTAAGTGAGACCTGAAAGTGCTAAAAACTGATAACATGCTTAAATGCCATGAAAAATATTTCATGACAAAATACTTATTACAATTAGATGTAGTAATCTTGAAACGGTCTTAAAAATATTGTAATTCTTGCTAGGGTGTTTGTTACTAAAGTTACAATATCAATTAGTAATTATTGCGTGCAGGATCTAAATCTATATTATTGGTATAGTTTAATTTGTTATACCAATAAACAAATATACTATCAACACAATTTTTGTATTTATTGTATTGTCTTTTAATTGAAATGAAATAATTTGTATAGCACTTTATTAACAAATAATTCAACTTAAGAATAATTAGTTAAATAAATCATGTAGGTAAATGATATTTACAAATACTATGGCTAGGCCATAAAATGCACACCCCTTAAACATAAAAAAATTTATAATATCAAATAAATACGGTACAGGTACAATATAATTGGTGAAACTTAAAAGGATGTTTGAAAAAAGATTGGAGGTAATTAATATTATATAAATATTAAATATATAATATGAAGTTTATCACTCATTAAGATTTTTTAGAAAATCAACAATTAATCTTGATATCAATCGATTATTACCTTTTTTTATTTAAATTTAGGATGTATTGTAATAAAACAACAATCATTTTAATTTACAATTTTTATATAACATATTTTTTTGTAAAATGTATAAAGTAAATAAATTAATTAATATCTAATAATAATTAAAAAGATAAATACATCCACATATTGCAGCAATAACAGCTGTGTTCACCTGATGTCTAGCATTTAAAATGAAACAACAATGTAACGTTTATAGGTTATATGTTATATGACGTATATAATATATTTGTTTTAAAAATGCAAACTTACCAGATTTTATCTTGATTAAAAAGATTGATTGGCTTTGAATAAAATAATTAAAATACAGCACGTATCGATGTACATTATTGTACATGTATTTATATATTAATTAACACAATATAATAATTATGGAATTTGAAGTGACATATGAAGAAATAGCGCCTACTACTATTAATAAATTATAAATAGCAACTACTCTATTTGTAAAAAAATTTCTTGTCAAAATATGAATTTTTGATTAAATAAACTGCAAATTTCGTTACTTCTAGTTATCCAATTCTGTTGAGTTTTAATAGGGTTCTATTCTGATAATAGATGAAGTGAATTCAAAAGGATTGGTGCAAATTTATTTCGAATTTTAGCCTGTAGTTCGGCGTTTCTATCAAAAAAGCGGGTTAAATCGACAAATTGAAAAATGTAAAAATGTAAGTGAGATACTGAAGAAATTTAAGATATAATACTCATTTTATCAATTTATATACGAAAAAAAATTTTAGGACGAGAGTAAAACACACTTCCAAGCAGAGCCTGCTTGGGGTGTGCAATATAGTAAAAATTGCGTATTATAAAAATAACAATGGAGATTGTAGAAGTTACTCAATTGTAATTTGTAGTTATTATTAAAAAATCGACTAATTTTTCTCTGTGCATTAAAATTAACTCAGACTCCGGTCTATTACTTTTTACCCCTGATTATCAGCAAATTATTATACTAGGTCAGATGTGATTTTTTATGGTAATAAAACCAATTAACAAATAATTTTCCTAGTAAACAGGAACCACATTTATAAACATCAATCCTATCTACCATAAATAGTTAATGCGGTGAAAGGCTATATAAATTAGTTTCAAAACTCAAATATTTCTTTTGTCATATTACGAAGATATATATTTTGATCGTTATTGGAACTATTCTAGTGCAATGAAATGTTACATTGGATATGTAGTTTTTATTGCTTTTATGGTAAAATTATTCCATTGGAACGGCTTTATAAACATAGAGGCGGATTTGGTATTGACAAATTTGACTATACGTATATTTCTTATGTGTTATTTAATATTGATTCAACATTATTCACTTTTTTATGATTTACATTTTTTTTCGGTAATTAAGAAAAAGTCGTTTGAAAGAAATGTAAATTGTTGGATTATTATTTCTATTGGTTTAAAGTTTAAACACACTTCTGTATTTTGTAAAAGTTATTTTTGTTCGATTTTGTTTATTACAATGCTATAACTACACGAAGAGAATAATCTTTTAAAAATTAACAGAAAATGCTGTGAACCTGAGGACAGAATCAACTTCTGAAAAAAATTAACAGAAAAGTCGGTAGAATTTAAAATAAAGTAAATGAAAAATTACAATGACATACTGATAAATTTTAACATAGTATCTATTAAAATTTATTTACTCTGAAAAAGTAATATACGCTATTCTTTAATTTAATTTCTTGCATATGAAAATTTCACGTAAAATTTTACATTCTCTATATATTTATATATATATATTACTTTTCATATCTGGCATATCGCCGTCATAGAAACTGCTATAGGTACAGTATATTGAATTGTAGTAGACGTTCGTTTAAATCTCAGAAGTATTATAGGGTACTTAACATCACGCTATCACCCAAAATAGCAGAGCAGTGAATATATAATTACAATAAGTAAAAAAATAATTAAAACCAGCTTATTATATACTTCCATGTTCGAAGAAATAGAAGTATTGTAATACCGTCGGAAAATCGTGTCCGAGATAAGAGCAGATTCTGATTGTACTAACTTCAAAACGTAAAGAAAAGTTGATTTCCGCATGACGGTTGTGCGTGTGTCTGAATGTAGAATTTTCTTCCGTTCATGATAATTACTGTAAATATGCACCGATTTGAATTCTTTTTGGATAAAATGTTTGTCTCAGTGAGTACTCCAGACCTATTGATTTTGGTACTAATCGGATTAGGGGTTTCGGAAATATTTGAAATTATATACCTATTATCGTCTAAAAAGTGAGTATTATCTCACCAATTTTGATAAGACTTGGTACATTTGTAGCTCAATCCAATCTAACGGGGCCTTATTTTATAATCGCCGTACAAAATTACAAGCACCTATTTTTTCATCTAGTCAATATTTTGGAAAACAAAATATCCTATGTCCTTCCTCATGATACAACCTATCTCCTAACCAAATTTCATCAAGATCAGCGGTTTATCCGTAATGAAAGATAACAAACAAACAGATGCACTTTCGAATTTATAATATTAGTATTAGAGATGCCACGAATAGTGATTTGGCCGAATACCGAATACCGAATATTCGGCTAGGCTCTCGGCCGAAGCGCCGAATATTCGGCGGCCGAATATTCGGTGACACTTAGTGCATTTCGTGGGCATATTTGTTTCATTTGCGAGTAGGTCGTGTCACAACACGCATTATTTATTTGTTGATTGTTACAAGAAATTGATTGTTTGTTTAAGATATAATTAAGGTGACTAGAATTATAAAAATAAAAAAGTGGATAAAATAGGAGTACCTACCCTCCCTACCATTCAGAAAACTCCTCGGAAAAAGGTCATATTATTTTTGGACCTTGAACATTTTATAAAAATTTAAAATTTAATTGATAGGACTTTTTTGCAAATTTGTACTCGTATATATTGTACAATATACTATACAAAAACAGAATTATACATATATAATTTTTTTCAGTTTATAATTAAAATGAAATTATAAACTTTAATTCGGGTTTATTTTTTCAATTCCAGACAGTTAAAAATATAAATATATAATTAATAATCATTATTGACGAAAATTTTGAGTCAATAATGATTAATTTCAATAATTATTATTATTTTTGATAAAAATAAAATATTTATTTTTTTGTAATTTTATGGATAACATCTTTACCAAATAACAAAAAAAAAAGAGGACAGATGGTCACCTTAATATAATACACTGTTTATCTTAAAAAAATATTAAGTACTGTTTGTTCGTGAAAAGCTTTACGAAATGGCACCATTTAATAAAAATTTAAATTTTAAATTAAAAATAAAAATTTAATGAAATTTTTAGTGAAGACAATAAACTGGCAGTTTGTTTGTTGTGTATAACAGCAAGATCTGTGTAACAACAAATGCTAAAAAAAATTTCATTCATCATAACTGACCACTGATAGATTTTAAGTATTAAATATGCTGATGTGAGTTTTTGTAAAAAAAATTTCACGATTTGGTATTCGGTATTCGGCCGAATATTCAGAACTATTCGGCCGAATACCGAATAGTAAAAAAGTAGTCGAATACGCCGAATACCGAACAGTAGCCGAATATTTGTGGCATCTCTAATAGTATACACTATACATACATATAAATAATTAATTATCGTTTTATTTTGATTATATTTTAATTATTTAAAAAGCTTTCATCATCTGCATATAACTATTTTTGCAATATGGTAGCAGTATAGAATAGACCAATAACCGGCGCACATATTATCTGTTATATTTATGATTAACACAAATTTCATTGTAATTTATCTCTTCCACATGCATAGGTGTACAAAAACAGCGACGTGTGGTTCGTACAGAGCGCGATTTGTAGTACCGGCTATACACCTATAAAGTAGTATTATTCATTTATGAAATATTATTTCATATCATATATACGTACGTACCGTTTATATGAGTTGGGTGTTGTTGAAACTGTATTGCAATTGTTCTATGGCTGCTACTGGATGGATGGACAGGGGTTGGAAATGTGTTATTTTAACCCGTTACTTCCCAGTGTCCTATTTATAGGACACCATATTTTCTTTTTTTTTTCTCTGACTTAATAACGTTGTGAATTTGATTTAAATTACTAGTATGTTTTTTTTAAGTCTCTCTACTTGCAATAATTTTTAAAATGAACTATAGAGTTTATTCAATAACAAATTATTACACTTTTAAAAGTAATTATTTCAGCTAGCCGACATTTATAGTTACATTTTTTTTCTCTTAATAAATAAAGCACAAAAATGTAGCACAACAGTATCAATAATTTCAAAAATAAATCCAGGTATAGACTATCGTCGTTTAAAAAAATGCTGTCCTATAAATATGACATTGGGTTCTCATGATAATAATCTAGTCTGCGACTGATAATTATTATGTCTTGTATTGAATTTATCTTTTTGGTCATATTTTTAACACGAAATGAGAACTTGATCAAAAAATCAGAAGTAATAAAAAGTCGGAAAGTAATGGGTTAAATAAAAATTTATTGCAGCAAACACACTAAAACAAAATGCTTGTATTTAAATGAACTTTTTTTAATAATAAATATTTTTTTATTTAATCGTTTTCACTTATTACAAATATACTGCATGAAAAACTAATTATTCAACATTAAACAAATATATTGAACTTAAAACAAATTATATTACTTTAAATAAATACTACTCCCAAAAGGCAGACATGGACAAAAAGCAGACAGACAAAAGGCAGACTCCCTAATGGCAAATAAGGACAAAAGGCAGACAAAATTTCTATACACTGGAAGAAAGGATTTGTCAAACCAAGTAAACCTTGTTTTGTATATAACGAAATCAATATTTTCTTAAGATAAGCAATAATCTCTTAAACCAACTATAGTATTCTTGAACGAAGGAATAACGTAGTTGGATTAAGAGTATGTTTCTTATATTAAGAAAATATTGTTTTCATTATATACAAAACAAGGTTTTCTTGGTCCAATACAGTTTTTTTTCTGTGTATAAATTAATAATATATTTGAAGGGGGAGAACTTATGCAATATGCCCCCCCCCCTCTAAAAATAATATTGTATTATTTAATTTATTTTAACGATATAAATTTTTGGAAAGGTTGGGGCTATTATATAAGCACCTTAACCCTCAAAGATAATAATATATTTTTTTTATTTTTTGTCTGCCTTTCAGGATTCTTCGTTTTGTCGTAGACCTGTGCCTAGGAGCGACTTTATTTTGGGTTCAAGTAACCCTTACTTACAGTACCTATCTTATTACATTATTTTCACATAACGTCTAACAACATAACGAAATATTACATATTCTCGTTTGATTATTATAAACGGTTGTCGGTCTCATATAATATTAACAACGAACATGGCTTCCCTCGCGTATGACCCCGCGGCATGTGTGCCGTGCTGCTATATGTGTTTATCTATACAGCAGTTCAGTTGTAGAATAAAACCGAGGGAATGAGTATAGTAATATATGGTCCAGGTAAGCGTTGTTTATGACCGCGCATCGAGATTGCATCCCCAAGTTATGTTTTTATGTCGCATAAGAGTACCTAGGCTATGTATCAGTGCTTCCTAATCGGCGGTGCTGGAATTGTGTATGTGTTTCATGATGCATTCTGTGGAAACTGTGGTATTTTGTACAGAAATGTAGATGTTACAAAAAGCCAAACAATTAAAATATTGATTTCTTTATATAAATGTGTAAAAAATTATGATTTTGGGTATATTTTTTTATGTTTTATCAAGCAGGTTTTTTTTCACCTTCTAAATTTTTTGTTTGTGGTAACAAATAGTACTATCTTTCCCCTTTAAAATGAATTTTTACTTTTAATTGTACGATTTTTTTTATTGAAATACACTAGTTTGAAAATTTTGATAGGTATATTATTTTTTTAAATATAAAAAATCGTACAATAAAAAGTAAAAATTCATTTGAAAGGGGAAATATAGTTCTATTTGTTGCCGTGAACGAAAACTTTAGAAAAAAATTACCTTTTTAATAAATGATGTAGTTATTTGTCAAAAAAAAACAATAAACGTTGGTTTTAGATACAAGTTCCTCATAAAATAAGATTATTAGCAATTAATTTTAATTTATTATTAAATATTTAAGTTCTCATGATGTCAATCTTATGCTCGCGTTCAAAAATAATAGTTATCAGAGGTTGACGCTATAGGCTGCGGCGTTGATGATGCGGGTAACGGTGCTTGTGGATAAACATGAAGTGAAGACAATGTGTGTTCCTCTTTTTAACACACCTATCATTTTTTAATTTAAAAAAAAAACAAGGTTTCTAATCATTCTGAAAATGTACAGATATCTTTGTAAATGAATAAAGAATGTATGATCAAATTTTCATCAAATTCTCTGTCACAACAATTTGAAAAATTCTGTCATGTCTCATGTCATTATGCAGTTCTCTAAGAATGCATGTTAATTTGTTTATTTAATATCTCTTAAAGTATTCTTCTAATGACTTTGAAAATTTGCAAGGATTTTTTAAATATAAATGTCTTGTTATTTATAAAGATTCATTGAAAGCGTTCTATTATTTTTCTATGGTGTCAACCTCATTAAGAGATGTCCTAATATACATTTTTTGAATTTATAGATCCGTAGCAACTTGATATAGTTTTTAAAAATTCAATCAAATGTGCTGTTAGGTTAGATTTATTTATTTCTTAGAATGTAGATATGAAATGCTACATGTCCTAATGTGAGAAAAGTTTAGCGACCGCTGCAACAGATATACGGAATTGTATTGCGGTCGGATTGTGTAAATTCATATCTACTTGCCGTTGTCAGGTATTTGTGGTACCGCCGGTAATGGATTGCCACTTATCCGTGCTTTGCGCGCAGAATTCTCTATACCTTTTTATATATCAGATTCTGTTATGGGGATATTGTTGTAATATTTTATGATTTCTACATCCTCATCATCTCTCTCTCTCTCACTCTCTATGTACCCCCCCCCCCCCCCGTGTGTGTGTTTGAGGTGTGTATACATATATCGTTCTGTAAATTGTATATCGATATTTTATATTTAGTTGAAATGTGGTTGAAGGTGTATATAAGGATAATTTAGAGAAAATGGTAAAAAAAAGTAAATAACGAATTTTATTTATTTTTTTTACTTAGGGAACGTTCATAAACCGACGGTGAGGGGGGGGGGGTAAAACTATATTGTCTGCATGGGAATGGGGGTAATTTTCAAAGTTATGTAACGTTCTTTTAAGGAGGTCGACATTATAGGGTGTGGGGCACGATGCGGGGAAAGCGCTTGTGTATCTAGTATCTTTTTTTTCACACATTTATCATTTTTTAATTAAAATAATTAAAAAGCACAGTCCCTAATCATTACGAAAATGTACAGATATTTTTGTAAATGAATAAAGTAATATTTATAATACACAATTTTTACTATACCTATTCGTAAATATTTATTCAACTAATTATTCTTAAGCTGAATTATTTGTTAATAAAGTGCTATACAAATTATTTCATTTCAATTAATAGACAGTACAATAAATACAAAGATTGTGTAAAATTAATTACATTAATAATATATTTTTTATATTTTATATTTATCATTTGTTTGTATTTTATTAAATCTGCATAGCACAATATTTAATGTACTACATTTTTATAAAGAGAACATTCTCAACTCTAAAATCCAATAATAATATATACAGGATATTCCATTTAAAAAAAGTTGCATTTCAATATACATAGGTATCTATGAAATTCAACATTCAATTGTTTTTTTGACACCGCCATTATTCATTCCGAAAAAAATACTGATACTTTACCAATTTACCGATCTTTTAGCTCCAATAATAACAAAGTTAGCAATGATTTCTTGGTTCCCGCGAACACCCTGTATAACAATATATAGATTTCGATCCTACACACAGAAAAAAACTGTATTGGACCAAGAAAACCTTGTTTTGTATATAACGAAAACAATATTTTGTTAATGTAAGGAACATACACTTAATCCAACTAAGTTATTCCTTCGTTTAAGAATATTGTAGTTGGTTTAAGAGATTATTGCTTATCTTAAGAAAATATTGTTTTCGTTATATACAAAACAAGGTTTACTTGATTTGAGAAATCCTTTCTACCAGTGTACGCAAAAATGACTTAACTTTAGTAATAAACAGGGGTTGAGATCTGAAGATTAAATCTTCCTTTACTTTAAATCTGAGAGCGAGCGTTTTCATTATCGACGAGCATAGTTTCGATGACGATGAGAACATGCATCGTTCTAGCAAGGATTGAATCGTAGTAAAATTCTAATGTACTATACTCGACCGAATGAACTCAGGAGCGAAACCTAAACCAGTCTATGAGGATTAAATCCTCGAGCGATTCAGCCAGAAGAAATCTTGACTGAATCGCTCCTTGAGTTAAACCTTGGAGTGAGTTTGCACTATAGTTTAACTCATAAGTAAAACCTTGAGAGTTTATATTTTGTATATATTGTTTTCAATTATATTATTTTTATTTTTTATGCGTATATTATTATAAAAAAAACTTTTTGAAAACGGTATTGAATTACTTTTATATTACTATCACATTTTACTTGTTTATAACCGTGTCTATGAAATAGATTAAGTAGATAAAAATAAGAAATATAAGCTTAAATTATGAAATAAAAACACTGGTGTTTTAAATTTTAATTTATAATTAAATTAAACAAAATTTAGTTTGACCTTAATATTAATAAAAAAATATTTTATAAATAAATAAAATATAAATATTTATATAGATATATTATTCTGTTCTCTACATATATTATAATTTTTCAACTTTTTGATTTCGTTGAACTACTAATTACTAATAAATTTTGCACATTCGAAGAGCGGGTTCTTATAAGGAGTAAAAGTATATAAATCATCGATGTTTAACTCTCTAAAGATTGAATCTTTTAGCGATTCATTCAAATAAAACTCTGTTGGTAATGAATACTGAGCAAGAGCCGCATACAGTGCGATCGCAGGTAGACGGTTGGTACGTAGAGTAAATCCATAGAGGAGCAAAACTAAAAGGTTCCTACTAAGGATTTAATCCTCGAAAGATTAAATCGTTGAAGAGCACAAATATATTTACTCTCCTATCTTCTGCTCTTACAGGTATCGATACTCGTTTCGATCGTGAGTTATTCGAGAGTTAAACTAACTCGAAGATTTAATCGTAACCCCTGGTAATAAACACTTACTTTGAACCGTTTGAAGATAAGTACGTCAAATTTCTTTAAAAATCGACTGATTGCTATTACATATTTTATTCCGTGTTTTTAATCCTATGTATTTATATGTACATTTATAAAATATTTCAATTTCAAATTTAAATCTGGACTTCCTTCTTTCCAAATCCAATTTTACCGCACGCGAGATATAGCAAAAACAAAAGAAAACCCATTTTATTAAAAAATAATATAGGTACATCATGGAGAGAATGATTTGCATACAGCATCAATCAAACAGATCAAATAAAAAGTAAGTCAACCAAATATTAATTCCGACAAAGATTTTTTTTTTAAACTCACGTAAACATATCTGGGGGAATAAACTTTTCAATTAAATCCCCACCCCCATCCGCCATTAAGAGTTTGATTTACAAAATTAAAACGAGGTTTAAAAAACGAATTTGAATATTTCTGGCGACGGGAACAGATCAGCAGATGGCCAATACCACGGTATACTACCGTGGGTATTATTCAAATACATTTCAAATATATCACGAACATAAAATAAAACAGGCAAGTGCGTGTTGGGCACGTGTAGGGTTCCGTAGTCATTCTCACTACGATTTATAAAAAAAGATTTATTTCAAAATTTTCGTGACTGGGTTAAAATCAAAAAATCATTTGACTTTAACTATTGCATTTTAGGAGACCTATCAAATGACACCCCACTCAATGGAGTTAATGAAAAAAAAATGTGAGTTCACTTTTCAGTCTATGAAAGGGGGTCCAAAATATTTTTGACAATGTCCGTTATAATTTTCAGTGAATGTACTAATTAAAAGCTACATTCTGAATTTTTTGAATCGATAGTTTAGAAAATTAGGGGGGGGCGCTCTGACAACGACATTAAAAAGCAAATATATCGTGACTGAAGGGTTGAAATCCAGGTAAATGCCAGTACCTTATTTTACTTAAAAAGAAACATAGCTGCTGCGAGACTTTCGTATACGTAATACGATATTCGAGTACGTATAATTAATAATAATAATAATAAAACAAAACTTTCTAACTAACTGATAAGGTGCCTTTTCATGGAGCGTCATTGACGCTGGACGCTACGATTTTGAATTTTGAATGCTTGCTATTGGTCAGAAATCATGTGACACCTAATGTCAGTAGCTTTGATATTAAGTGTATTTTTGTTTGTTTTGTGAGTTTATACGTCTTTACGAATAGTATAATGAATTGTAAATCAATTTTTAATAACTGAACGTAATTTATTGGTTGTTTTTTCACACTTAAACGTCAAACAGTAGTTGGCAGCTAAAATTCAAAAATTTTAAATCGATCACGTGACGAAAAAACTAGCGTCAATGACGCTCCATGAAAAGGCACCTATAAAATATAGAAAAAAATGAATGGAACATAAATTACATAGAAATTATATTTAAAACATTTTTTTTTATTATGAACCGCTACAAATAAAAATTAAAAAATAAATTAATTAAAATTATTATAAAAAATACAAATCTTTATTTTTATTATGAACCGTTTCAAATAAAATTTAAAAAATAATAATTAAAATTATTATAAAAAATACAAATCTTTATTTTTATTATGAACCGTTTCAAATAAAATTTAAAAAATAATATTTAAAATTATTATAAAAAATATAAATATTATTAAAATGCTGAAACTAATGGAAATATAAAAAAATCTACAATACTAAATATGATTTTTTATGCTCTTAAGAATGGCGATACTTAAAATTCGAAAAATTAAATCGTTAACCCCCACCTCCCACCCACATTTCATAGGTTTATTTTTTTCGAATTTTGACTATCACCTGTGACGTGCCCTATTAGAATTATAGAAAGAGACAGGTATTGGCTACATATTCGCTTTTTCTCTGTCACACTTTTTCACCAGTAATTACTTCACAGCTGGATAGGGAATGTTCAATCAATTCTATAAGTCTATGTACTAGGGCCTAGGGTATGATCCAAAGCAGATACCAGTGCCTTATTTTACTTTAAAAAATCATGGGCGCTACAAGTCTTTCTTATACGTAATTTTAATAGTGTATAGGGTACGTGTTAGAGATGAAACGGACATCCGGTAGCTATCCGGTATCCGGCCTTATTTTGTTATCCGGCTTAGTAACGGATAGTAACGCATTATCCGGCCGGATACCGGATATTTAAAAATTACAATTTTTGATTTAAAAACTGTAAGAAAAATATTTGTGAGGCAAATAATAAGAAATTCACTTGTAAAATAACTAATTTTATTAAAATTAAGAAATTCAATCACAATCAATTTTCAATTTTTTCCCTTGATAGAAGAAAAAGAAGGGAAATAAGTAACTACTCATTAATTTTGATTATTAATTAATACTTCACAACACAATATACTACTACCTATACTCTATTTCATTTACGAATGCAGTGGTTCCCGGGGTTTTGACGGTACGAATCGTGCATTTTACCGTCAAAACAGGCCGATATTCGGCCGCCGAATATCTAGCCGTCCGGCCTTACAGCTCACCGGATATTCGGTATTCGGTATCCGGCCAAAACGCTATCCGTTTCATCTCTAGTACGTGTATCTAATTATACAGGGTGTTTGGTTCGGCGATACGAATATTTTGAAGGAAGGTAGAATGAGTTATTTGGAAGTGATTTAAGCAAATATACATATATACAAAGTGCTACAGTTTTTTTATATCGGCCTTTTTAGTAAATTTTTGAGAAAACCCAGATTTATACATGTTAATGGCGACAGTTCAAAAGTTAAAGAGCCCATATTTTTCAAACATGATTTTTGTATTACTTAAATGTCTAAGCTACACTTTTAGATCAAAATAAAATTTATGAATAACAAAAACAAAGAATGGCTGCAGGTTAACATTTGAAAACTTATAAAACTTTAATAAAATTATTTATTTAAAAAAATTATTTTATAAAATCTAGCACACTTACAGATGTGCAAATGGTTTTAAAAACTGCTCTATTTCATACCCTTTCGAAAAACCTACCGTATTGCCTACACGAACGGGCTACTTTTGTGAAAAAAACTAACATTTATCCGAGAAAAAGTAAGATTTTTACATTTTTTCAGTGAGTTGATCCTAGTGTGCTAATCTTAATAAGTCGTAAAAAACGTGATGCGGATACTTTTCAAACATTTTTTTATACTCATTGGACAGAGTAACACTTACTCCTGTACAAATGCTTGAAAATGATGACCCTTCATACTAATGACGATTTTTTTGTCGTTTTTTGGTAAATTAAGATACTGAAGACGACTATTTCCTCAATGTATTTTATAGACCGATGAATTCACTTTCTCCAGAGAATGTACGAAAATGTTTCATAACATCTACTACTGGAATGCTAAAAGTCATAATCCACATTGAAAAAAATACGTTGTTCCATCACAACACACTGTGGACTAGTGTGATTGGCAATAGACTGATGAGTCCGCACTATCTACCGAACACATTGAATTGTGTGAATTACCTAAAATTTCTCAATAACTACCATTGATTAAACAATTGACGATGAATGCATGATCTTCCACTTCTTCGGATTGCCGTCTTCAATATCTTAATTTACCAAAAACCGGCAAAAAGTCGTCATTAGTATGAAGGGTCATCATTTTCAAGCATTTGTACAGGAGTAAGTGTTACTCTGTCCAATGAGTATAAAAAAATGTTTGAAAAGTATCCGCATCACGTTTTTTTACGACTTATTAAGATTAGCACACTAGGATCAACTCACTGGAAAAATGTAAAAATCTTACTTTTTCTCGGATAAATGTTAGTTTTTTTCACAAAAGTAGCCCGTTCATGTAGGCAATACGGTAAGTTTTTCGAAAGGGTATGAAATAGAGCAGTTTTTAAAACCATTTGAACATCTGTAAGTGTGCTAGATTTTATAAAATAATTTTTTAAAGAAATAATTTTATTAAAGTTTTATAAGTTTTCAAATGTTAACCTGCAGCCATACTTTGTTTTTGTTATTCATAAATTCTATTTTGATCTAAAAGTGTAGCTTAGACATTTAAGTAATACAAAAATCATGTTTGAAAAATATGGGCTCTTTAACTTTTGAACTGTCGCCATTAACATCTATAAATCTGGGTTTTCTTAAAAATTTACTAAAAAGGCCGATATAAAAAAACTGTAGCACTTTGTATTAGCGATGTAACGAATATTCGCATTCGCATTCGCATTCGCGAATATTCGCACATTTTTAAACATTCGCATTCGCATTCGCATTCGCAAAAAAAGTGCGAATATTTTTGCGAATATTACTTTTTTTTTGTAATAATAAAAATTTTTTTTTTATCTTTTACTTATATTCAATAATTATTTTTAAGAACTTAGGAAGAGACAATATTTATTTTTACTTCTATGTTCTGAAATAAATGGTTGTTTGTCTTAGTGAGTACTCCAAACCTATTGATTTTGGGGCTAATCGAATTAAGGGTTTTGGAAATATTCACCCTCCCCCCACCTCTATGGAACATGGAAGTCATGTATGGTTCACTATATCGTTAATTTCTTCTAGAATAGTACTTTTTTGTATTTAATAGACACTAGCTGACAGTTTCTTAATGAATATAAATTTCAGTACCAATAAATAAATAATGTGGTATCTATAGTGTTTTGTAATTTGTTTTTATTTAATGATTGGAATTTTCAAAACTTAACATTAATTAACAATTCAATTTTTATTAAACTCGACATAGATCTTGGCTTCTGGGTGTAAGCCGCATTGGTTTGGTCGTGTTATCGGTCAATGTTTCGTCACATATTGCAGTGAACATTTTCAGGACTCTTCTGAAAGTATTAAACTCGATCGACATTTTTTTATAATATTCTATTTTAAAAAGCCAAAAACAAAGATTCTGTCTTTCTTAAACAAATTTTCAAAGAACTTAAACATACCAACAATTTAATGTTATTTATTTTATTTTATTAATTAGGAATATTTTGAACTCAACAAACAATAATTAATAATAATTAATTTTTTCCATAAAAGTATTTATCCTAGCTAGCTGAATATGTAAAATATGAATACTACAACATTAATTAAAAAAAATACATTAATTAAAAAAAAAGTCAATATTCGCATTCGCATTCGCGAATGTCGACCGTTAATATTCGCATTCGCATTCGCATTCGCGAATGTTTAAAATCATACATTCGTTACATCTCTACTTTGTATATATGTATATTTGCTTAAATCACTTCCAAATGACTCATTCTACCTTCCTTCAAAATATTCGTATCGCCGAACCAAACACCCTGTATAAAACAAATCTTTCTAACTGATAAAAATAACAAAAAAAAAATAAATGGGACATAAATTACGTAGAAATATATTAAAAACATTAATTTTTATTATGAACCGTTTTAAATAAAATTTAAAAAAAATTATAAAAAATATAAATATCATTAAAAGTATTTGTCCTGCACCGTGACCGATGTTGTTGACTAACCTGCGAAGAGAGAATTGTAAACTCAAATCAGTATCCCAGAGAATAGCCACGCAAACAACTGGGGAAATCCCTAAAGTCAATAACGCTACATATATAGGTATCACATCACATATAAACATACAGAGGGCGACGAAAAAAATAACAAAACAAAAAAAAACAATTGTAATTGAGATAACATGTTTATTTTCAATTTTATATGGTTCTAAATTAATTTATTATTATTATTATTATCAATTTTATTTGCTTCGTATTAAACAATAAAATTATTAATATATTAACATGAAGTACTGTTTAAAAATTTGTAAAGAAAATCAATTATAAATAACCCCCCTTCCCAAAAAATCGATTTTTCACTTGAAGTCCATATTTTGAGACCTTCAAACCATATATACTTGACTGTTTCTTTAATGTTTTTCTTTTATTCGATTTGTATTATTTTTTTAACTTAGATCTGATTAGATTACTTAATCTATGTACTTAAAAAATTTAATTTAATTCGAAAATTGAAATAGACAGAACAGTATAATAGTAACATGTACTAATTTGCTGTAATGACAGAGCTAGTTTTCATTATTTTGAATAAATTACACGTGAATATATTTGTTTTATAATTTTTATAGTATTTAAAAGGGTTGAAGTTTCGAATAATTACTTTTTAAAACGTCTCTATATAGCCAATTGTGTAGAATTTCAATAAATAGAGCACTTTCAAGTTCTCTCATTTATCGTGTGTTTAAAAATCTATTTTCAATATCCAGTTACTCAAAAACCATACGTCCGATATTTAAAATAAAAATTAGTACAATATATGAATAATCCATAAATAACATATTAAAATTTTAGACTTTTATCTGTACATTGCTCTAATGATCGAATATCCTTAATTAACACAATATTTATTTTCAAATAAAAAATTTTCAAGCACTTGATTCCACATGAATAACTGTATGAGTACTGCAATATATATTTATCAATATTAAATTAAAAACAAGATTAATAATTATTAGCGACTTCTTTGGACCTATCTTGTAGAGCAAAGTGTTTCGAAAGAAGGTTTAATATTAGAAATTGACAATATAAAGCATTTTTTATATTTAGCTGAGATCTATTTTTCAGTGAAAATTATTGTGAGGGTGGGGAAAGGGGGGCGCGATGAGAATTGTGATTGAAAATTGGGTCGCAAATACTGAAAGGTTGAGAAACGCTGCTGTATACCAATCTCTACAGCATCCCCAAGCTTTATACACATGCAAAATCCCAACACACCAATATATAATAAAAAAATAAATTAAAAAAATCAGAAATAATATCCCTACTGTATTTTCGGGCACCTCTGTAGGAGTTAGCCCATACACGGTGATAACAGGGGCTGTAACAGCAACACATATACCTTTAAAGGGTAGGGAGGAGACGTGTGGGTGTGTGCGTGTCTACCTACACACACACACACACACACACACACACACACACACACACACACACACACACACAGACACACACACATGTGTATCAATCCACAAACCGCAACATACATAGGTACGTGGACAGTTTTTACTTTTTAATTCGTTATACATCTGTGATGTTATAGCTTTCCACTTTCGGTTGTTTGTTGTAATATGTTGTATATGTAATACAAGGTATATTTAAATTTAATTCAAACTGGGAGTTTTGTTTTGGGAATTTTTTTACGAAGGAAACAAATCAGAGATGTGGATTTTTTTGATATTAATAACTCGTATTAATGTTTCAGTTTTTTTTCTTTTAGGGTTTAATATGTTTATATATTGTACAGCCAGTAAAATTAATTACTGGGAGGAGTAAGATGTGCCCTGAGGTAATCGAGGTAGGAGACAGTCATATTTCTAGAAAAAAATTGGTAATATTCAAAGCCCTTTGATAATGGTTATATAGTTGCATAGAAATATATTTTTTTTCTTTTGGCTTTAATTTGTTTATATATTATACAGCCAGTAATATTAATTACTGGCGGGAGGGGGGATTAATATGTGCCCTGAGGTAATCAGAGAAGAGAGACAGTCATATTTCTAGAAAAAATTGGTAATATTCAAAGCTCTTTAATTATGGTGAGAATAGTTGCATAGAAATAAATAAAAAATCTTTTTTTTTCTTTTGGTTTTAATTTGTTTATATATTATACAGCCAGTAAAATAAATTACTGGGGGGAGAGGGGGTAAGATGTGCCCTAAGGCTATGAAGATAGGAGACAGTCATATTTCTAGAAAAATGAGCAATATTCAAAGTCCTTTGATTATGGTGAGAACAGTTGCACAGAAATAAATAATTTTTTTGGCGTTAATTTTTTTATGTATTATGCAACTAGTAAAATTAATTACTGGAGGGTGGGGGGATTAAGATGAGCCCTGAGGCAATCAGGGTAGGAGACAGTCATATTTTCCTAGAAAAAATAGGTAATATTTAAAGCCCTTTGATAACGGTTAGAATAGTTGCATAGAAATAAATAAAAAATTGAAATCTCGACTTTTCGATATTTTTTGCAAATTCAATTCAAATTAATTTTTTGCAAAATTATAAAATTACTAAGCAAAAAAAAAAAAAGTAAAGTAAACGAAAAGTAATGTATCAATTTTTGTAATCTTTATGTGGGCATATGGGGCGAATTTTTTATTTTCATTAAAAAACATGAATTTTATATTTTCACGAAAGGTTGAATTGATTAAAAATTCACAATACAAAATTACGAATTCTTCTGAATATGTTTAACTAAATATATACATATATTTATCATTATTATTCTTGGTTTCTGGTAAAAATATAAACCACATCAATTCGATTGATTTAATATCTAATAAATTTGATATGAAAAAACATCTTAAAACAAAACAATATACAATTCAAATAATAAAACAAAACCCCGATTACCAATTCATTACTTAAGAAAAAGAATTTCAATCAATACCTTATATAAATTCATATCAAGCTATTCCAATCTCGTGGGTTAGAAGATCGAGTGGGAGGAGAGGGGGGGGGGGTAATTTTAATTCCAAAATCACTTCAAACATAAAAAGAACAAAGGTATAAAAACATCCCACAGATGGCGGCAGCGGAAGTGACGGCACAGGAAGGAGACAACAGCGACGACGGGGCAAAGATAGCTAGATCCTTAATTAAAAAGTTTTAATTCCTGTGGCAATAAATAAAAAATAAAAAAACTTGAACAACGCCTGAGGTGTTAACTTGCTTCAGACGTGTGAAATATTAAGCACTTATTTTTAACGAACACAAAGTACATTAATATTAATCCTACGGCGGATGAGCGATTTTTCTGTTTTTTAATAAAACGAGCACGGCGGCGGGCGACGCGGACGCAAATACCCGTGTCTACATTTGCGCGCGATGCTACAAAGAAAATTAACGAAAAAATATATCTTTGTATAATATTAATGACTATAGTAAGACCGGCAAGAAATACTTAATACACTTCCGTATGTAGCCAGTTAAAAACCCTTATGGTTTCGGTCCATCCGTCCGTCTGTCTGTCCCAATTTCTCATTCATATACCTACAATTATTAACCCTTAGCTGCTCCACTTCTCCAGAATAACATACCTGCCACACTGGGGTCACCTCGTACCCCAAACATTAAAATGCCAACTAGTCGTAAGCTATTGAGTATTTTAACTCAATAAAATTCCTCTATCATCTTCGAACAATACGGAATGCACTCCAATCGGTTATTTAATAGAATATGTAATATTTAATATTTTTAAAAAATTAAAAACCTTGTAAAATTTTAACAGCTTACATTGAAGTTGAAAAAATGTGGGGCGCCTAGGACCCCACACAGTGGCAGCTAAAGGTAAAGATGAAGTTTGGTAAATGGATATTTGAAAAAAAAAAAAATTTTTATACTCCTCCCCCTTTACCCATAGACTGAAAATATGTACTTAATTTTTTTTCACGTACCTACCCCATTTGTCTTTATATATATATATATATATATATATATATATATATATATATATATATATATATATATATATATATATATATATATATATATATATATATATATATATATATATATATATATATATATATATATATATATATATATATATATATATATATATATATATATATATATATATATATATATATATACATATCTTCAAATGCTATAGAAATGGTTTAAGATCTTTAGATCTTAACCCTTTAGTCACGTAGTTATCAGAGCCCTCTTTACTCAACTATCGGTGTAAAAAATCTTAATGTAGTTTTTAATTAACAGGTACTTTCAATTAACAAATATTGGCACAAAAATAGTGAATAATTTTTTTTAGAAATAACTGTTTTTTTTTAATAAATCGTCACATTTGAGATTATCTACATCTTTCATTAATATGATATAGCTTTTGATACGTATTATCAAATAGAGAATGTTAGTGAGAATGGCTACGGAACCCTAACATGTGCGTACCCAACACACCTATTTTGTTAAAGGGGATTAGAATGTCTAGCGCCTCTGAAAATACTCAATATTTGGGAATTTACTGTGGTCAAATAAAACAACGAATTAAAGCTAAATTAACACAGCTGTTTAATCACTATTTAAAGTACATTTTAATAAATTTTTATGAATGAAAATTATTAATCTCTGGCCGATGGTAGGTTTTCATCAAAATTTGGAGTTGACACCTTCCGTACTTGCTTTTAGCCAAATGATCAGATCTAGAACAATTTTACAAAGTGACTTTAGTTTTTGAAACTATCCTCTATGGCACTCTATGGAATGAACCACTTTTACACCTCAGAGTTATATATTTCAATAATTATAGGTATGTTTATACTCTAAAATTTAAGCTTTATTTGAACATTAATTTTCATTGGCTTTAAAAATCTACAGGATTTTTTGTTTCCAACCAAAGTGGTTCATTCCATAAAGGATAGTTTCAAACACTAAAGTCACTTTGTAAAATTGTTCCAGATCTGACCATTTGGCTAAAAGCAAGTACGGAAGGTGTCAACTCCAAATTTTGATGAAAACCTACCATCGGCCAGCGATTAATAATTTTCATTCATAAAAAATCTGAAAAATAATTTAAAATGTACTTTAAATAATAATTAAACAGCTGTGTTAATTTAGCTTTAATTCGTTGTTTCATTTGACCACAGTAAATTCTCAAATATAGAGTATTTTCAGAGGCGCTAGACTTGCTAACCCCCTTAAATGTGTACATTTGTTTATGTAATACTTACGTATATAACTACAATCATAAATTAATTTTTTTTATAAAGTGTGTCCCAAAAGTCTAGAAACAATCATCTTTTTGAATATTAGCTGAAGGGAAAACACAGTATTTTAGTAAAATTTTGAATTCTGGGACCTTAAAATAAAAACGTACTAAAGAGGTTCCACTGTAGTGCATTTTCTCTAACAAAAAACAAACAAAAAATGTTAAAAACAAAACACTATTGACTATTTTAAAAGTTGTCAGATATACCTAGATTCAAGGCGGCTTGGCATTTCAAAATGCACCAATCACACGTCATTTAAATCCAAAGGCTACTACAACACTTCTATTAACAACTCACTCAATAGCTACATTATAAAAATGCAAATCAGTAATAAGTCGAATAAGCAATATTAATACAACAATCTTCACGGTTAGTAAATCGGCATTACGAATTCGTCACAAATATGCGCGTGTCCCGTATACGTAGTTCTCACGGGGTTCCCTTCACCGCACCGTGTGGCTGTTGTTTTTATAGAAAGGACAATACGCGTACACCACGCATGGACGCCTCTCCTCTCTCTCTCTAAAGGTATATAGAACACACAATCGGCCGAGGTGACGATAACAAACGGTTGCAATCACTGCATCTGCTTGCATGTCACATACGTACGCACACACGCACGTGATGCTGCGAGGGGTGTGCACGCACCACAGATCTTTTATACGTAACTAGATGGTGACACTCTTCATTTTTATATGTATATATTTTTTAAACTTTCTTATACGAAAAATGTATTGTAAACATGATTTTTTCGAAGTCTGGATTTTAATGGAAATATTTATTGCTTTATTTTTTAGTAAACTAATAAACAAATAAAAAACTTATTGTTTTCTATACGTAACTAAATGGTGACACTTTTGATTTATATGTATATATTTTTTAAACTTTCTTATACGAAAAATGTATGTAAACATGATTTTTTCGAAGTCTGGATTTTAATGGAAATATTTATTGCTTTATATTTCAGTAAACTAATAAATAAATACAAAAATTGATTGTTTTCAATAGCACATCAAAATTTATTAGTGAATATTTTGGAGTATCGATGTACAATTAGTTTTTTTTGTAATATCTATGGTAAGAACAGTATTATGTTAATTTTATAACAATTCTGATTTTATAACAATTCTGATTTTTTACGATTTTTTATGGTTTTTACTTTCTTATACCTATGAATATGAAATATACATATAGTATAGTATAAGTAAGTATTGTAAAGCCGATTTTTTATTTTCTTATACGTTATTTATATAATTTGCATGTTAAACTGATTTTTTAATTCGAGATTTTAATGTGTGTAAATATATTTTTAACCTTTCCTAACTCCATTCTGAATATTTTCACCATACTGTCTGAGTGTCTGTCGGCCTGTATACGCTGTAACTCAAAAACGACAAAATATAAAAGGGTAACATTTTATATTTATAAAGAAGAAAACCTTCTATTTTTGAAAGCGATCTTACAACCGAAAATGAACTTTACTTTGGTTATTTTTATATTTTGAGATAAAAATTTTCTTTAATTTATATTTTTTATTTTATTTATTTACAATTTTTTATTCTCTAATGAATACGTATTTTAATGCAAAATAATTTTGCGAATTAAAAAAAAACTACCTACACAATCTAGTCGTGTATAACTTCTATGTTTAATGAGAACTATAAAAACTATACGCGCACGTGTAGGTGAAGTAACAATACTTTTACATTCATAATAATAACAATAGCGCCAGTAGCTGCGGGCGTTTGTGATTCTAGAGGGGAGGGGATCCCCCTACACTAATACCAAAGGTAAACTATATTTAATACTGACATTAATCCCGTCAATAAAAAAATATCATCTTATTAAATAAAATATATATTATTTCAACCAGATAATTTATTATTTTCGTTCAACAATATTGCTTTAAGAGAAAAGCAAGACTTTTTTCAAGTACCAATGAAATTTTCGATTTTTTTAATAAAAACTACAGTTGTCGATTAAAAATTTCAATTTTGTATCAAAAAATACTATCAGTTTTAACAAATATGTACCTAGTCAATTGGGTTGGTAACTAATACGTTATTTTTAATATATTCGTTTTAATATCATTTACAAGATTTATTCAACTAATTATTCTTAAATTGAATTATTTGTTAATAAAGTGCTGTACAAATTATTTCATTTCAATTAAAAGACAATACAATAAATACTACGACTGTGTAAAATTAATTATATTTGTTTATTGGTATAACAAATTAAACTATACCAATAATATAGATTTCGATCCTGCATGCAATAATTACTAATTGATATTGTAACTTTAGTAGGAAGAATTACAATATTTTGAACCGTTTCAAAATTACTACATATTTACAGTGACGTAACTACCGCCAATCTAACCGGTTAGATTATCCGGGGTCCCGAGCATCAGGGTGCCCCCAAAAGTGTTAAAGGATTTTTTTTAATTGTGATGATTTTTTTTTTAGAATCGAAAGGAAAAAAACATAATTGAATGAAAAAGCTGATATTTCAGTTATTCATATTCGTTTATCTAGCTCATCAGATTTAAAAAAAAGTGAAATATGAAAATCAGATTTTTAGTTTAGTCAAAGTAGAAATATAATATTTCTAATAAATTTGTAAAATATAAAAATATAGAGTCAACAACGAAAAAAAAGGTCTTCAAATTTTTCTGCGGCCCTTAACAATTTTTTTCGCTATTTTTTTGCGCTCTGCGGCTCACAAAGCTCAAAAGGTTGGGACACCTATGATCCAGCTTTCATATATTTTCGTTTTTATTTTATTTTAAAATTTTGAAATTGAATATCAAAATCTTGAAAACAAAAATTTGGCATGTTATTGATTGTTTTTCATTTTAGTATTGTACCATCAAAATAATTTTTTTTACATAAATCACTTTTTTTTCTAAACCTCTCCGTATCCATACTAAATTCTAAGCAATTAATATTATTGTAGGGAGGGGGGTAAAATAAAGTAAAATAATTCCCTGGCAAGTGCCTCCTTCTGAAAAATTGTCTGGGGCTCCCATTTCTATAACAACACCACTGCATATTCAGTAATATTTCTTTAAAAATTGAATGATTGTTATGAAATATTTTTCTATGTGTATAAGCAACTTACCCAATATACATATTTCTATTTATAGCACAAGCACACATAGATCTTAGGTATTTTTTGTATGTTTATACATACGCATATTATATAAATGCGAAGCGTATTATAAGAAATATTTTCAAATATAATCTATCGTGACTTTTATAGCACACACTAATGTTATTTTTAACTTGATTTAAATCCACCGTTGATAGAAATGAAACATTCTTCAGCTCTTTGTATTTTGTGTATGAGATGCAAGCGTTGACGTTTACGTGTACACACACACTTTTAGTTTCATCTGATTTTGGTTTTATAAACAAAACATTTCTAACGTATTTAAATATATCGATTTAGATTAAAAAAATTAATTTTTCAGAGATGTAAAAAAATGATTGGAACACAAATCAAAGAAAATGACATCCTCTACAATTTTTATTATAAACAGTTCTAAATAAAACTGTAAAAAACTTTCTTATACGACGTACTAATTAGTAGGTAATATTATTACATACAACATTTTTTCTAATAAATACACCGCTTAAAAAATAACTCGACAAATTTCAAAATTCACGTATCCGATGGAAAGATCGATTTCAAAAATATGGGGTTTATAATTTACACCCCTCTATGATTTTTTTTAAATAAAATTTTCATCAAAAATTGAAAAAAATCGGCTTGATGACACATATTTACTATACTAAATGCACTGGCCGTATGTATAAGAATAAGCAAACTATTAAAAGTATTTGACAATTACATATCAAACGTGACGTTTGACCAAATTTAAAAAAAGTTACCCTCGCCAACATTAATGACTAAGGGTGACCACATTTATTATGAATTTAACGAGTCTATTGATGTATTAGTTAATAATATCAATAAGTAATTAAACACTCAAATAGTACTAGCTTATTGTATCCTTTTATTCAACTTGTCACATTCGTCACAAATTAGATGATTTACGTATTAACCTGATGCTATTGTGTTACTAAAAAATAATTTATTCATAACATATTAATGTATGATTATTATAAAGTAACTTCAATATTTTCGCTAAACTTTTGGGATTTTGAATAGAGGTTGCAAGACTTGCAATAGTTGGTGTCACACCCGTCACAGGACTTTGAACGCTAGCATTTTTTTGTAAAATAACCGTAGACCTTTTATTCTTTCAATATACATGTATTACAGTGAGATCTATAGAAAAATGGTAAAACCATGTTATTAACTAGTATTATTTAAAAATTATGAACTCTAATTCGAGTTGAAATGTCACACCCGTCACCGCGGAGTCGCGGACTGACCCATCTGGAATAAAATTAATCAACACGTAAATTCTACTGTCCTAACTTTAGGGTTACGTATTTTTTTCAAGACAGTCTAAATCCTCTATCATTTTACTATTCGTAGAATTCAAATTTGAAACAAACGACGATAACAAGTAAATAAATAAATATATATAAGTAAATAGCATACACCGTGCCAGACAATTTACAACTTCCATATCCATGTTAAAACATACCAGTTTGCATGGAACGGGGAACAAATGTGAAATTTATTTTTACCTCATATCCACTGAAATGAAAACACGTGCTCTCTCTCTCTCTCTCTCTTATATACATACACATATTTCACGGACAGCTATACGTATTGTACGTGGACGTATGTACATATATACAGTATAGGTAAGTTCTTGGCGTAAGTTACATATGTATATACCTATCGGATGTGAAGTCAGTTATGGGTACTTTATAGCATTTGTTATTAACGGGGTGCCAGCAGTCGCGCTGTCGAGATGTACCTAACCAAAACAGATTTGTACAATAGTGATATACAGGGTTGGGTACGGCTCCAATACAGACCCGGGGTAAAAATTGTTTCTATAGACGTTGTCTTCAAGTTGGTGGGAGGAGGAAGAAGATGGAGTCGTTTATTTGGGAGTGATTCAATGAGGGATGTTTGTTAGTTTAGTAAAAAAAAAATCTTCTTATTTTTTTAATCTCTAAGTTGATTTTTGTATGCAAAATTGAAGTTTGATGCTTGAAATTGTACCCAAAAATTTTAAATTTTTGATTTCGTTAAAAGTGCGTTTTTTCTATAGAAAATGTTGTGAAAAGTTGAATTTTTCAAACCGCAGGTCTGTATCTCATACCGTTCTCGAGATATGGCCTCTTAAAGTTTTCGATTTTTGAACATTTTGGAGAAAAATGGCCGTAACTTTTGAACGTGTGGTCGGATTTGATTTTTGTTGACAGTTTTGAAATAAGCGTGTCAAAATCTATATAATGACATGTATAACACTTGAAAATTCGAAAAAAAAAATTTTTGTCGAAAATCGACATTTTTTTAAGGTATATCCCTTTGAATTTTTTCAATTTTTCACGAAAATTTTTTTGTCGAATTTTTAAGTATTATACATGTCATTATATAGATTTTGACACGCTGATTTCAAATTCGTCAACAAAAATCAAATCCGACCACACGTTCAAAAGTTACGTCCATTTTTCTCCAAAATTTTCAAAAAATTAAAACTTTAAAATGCCATATCTCGAGAACGAGTTGACGTACAGACCTGCGGTTTGAAAATTTCAACTTTTCACATCATTTTCTATAGAATAAACATAGTTTTAAGCAATTCTAAAATACAACATTTTTCGGTCATATTTCATGCATCGTCATAGAAATATCAACTTAAAAAATAAGAAAATAAGAAGAAAAATCAATTAAAAAACTAAGCCCATTGTATTTCAAGTCACGTTAGCCCTAATAATAAATAAATAATATAAATTCAAACAATATTATCTCACAAATAGTCAAAAATTGTCACTTAACCCTGCTCTACTTCTCCAGAATAACATACCTGCCACACTGGGGTCACCTCGTACCCCAGACAATAAAATGCTAACTACTCGTAAGCTATTGAGTATTTTAATTCAATAAAATTTCTCTATCATCTTCGAACGATACGGAATGCACTACAATCGGTTATTTAAAAAAATATACTTATAATATTTAATATATTTAAAAAATTAAAAACCTTGTAAAATTTAAACAGCTTACATTGAAGTTGAAGGGCACCTGGTACCCCACATTGGCAACTAAGGGTTAAATATTACTTTGTAATAAAATACCATCAAAACATCGAAAACCATGTTTAAATACGTGTCACATATATAACGTATGTAACACCATTACCACGGTTAGGTAGCCAATGACATTTCTACGCTCAGCTGCATTACAAATCCCCTGAACGCCACCACTGGGGTCCTGGAGATAATCACTGCGTAACTGATGGACTCAAACAACATAATACCAATGGATGAATGGAACTTGATAGATAATTAATCAAAAAATATACTACAAATACCAGTAGCGGGCACACACAGAAATAAATAATTTGTCTATTAGTTAAAAAATGTGATCAATGTAAAAAATTGGTATTTTTACCAATACGGAAATATCCACGTTTATCTTATTGATATATTATTAGTAACAATGTTCTTATCACGGTGAAAATTTTGTTTCGTATTGAAAACATATATTTTAAATACAAAAAAATACTTTTACCATATCGAAAAATGCACTTTCACTAGTTGGGTGGTGTAAAAAATATTCACACTGATAAATATTTATTAATACAACCATTATGTTTAATCTATTTGAGAGTTTCGTTAGTTGATGTAATAAATTATTTATTAATTTGACAAATTAAAAGATTTTTAGATAAACATGACGATATATTTTTAAAATGAATAAAATATCCTCAATAAGATGTTTTTATTAATATATTGATGAAATATTGTTATATTAATAAGATAAATTTATTAAGCATTTTTCCATCTCAAATTTTCAATAAGATCGAGTTTTTTTCTGTGCAGGAAGATTGCAGCCCTGGGCCCCTATTTTCGAGCTCAATCGAGAATATATCAATTCGAATTTTTCGTTCGAGATTTTAATCTCGCATGCCCAGGAGTAGTCGAGATTTTTTTCATTCGACATTTATAGAAATAAACTCGCATCAAAATTCGAGAATACGGTATAATTTACACAATCGAGATTCTAATAAATAACTTAGTTACTTTTACTTTAAGTTTAGTAATCTCGAATGAGAAATAGTCGAACGAACTCAAGAATAGAAGCCCTGAGCGGCATGTTAATTTATAAAAGTATAATGAAAACCAATAATTATATTCAACGTACACTGGTAAAAAGGATTTCTCAAACCAAGTAAACCTTGTTTTGTATATAACGAAAACAATATTTTCTTAAGATAAGCAATAATCTTTAAACCAACTATAGTATTCTTGAACGAAGGAATAACGTAATTGGATTAAGAGTATGTTTCTTATATTAAGAAAAAAAGGATTGTGTGGTTTTATGAAACCACGGTAAAAGTGAAACTTTTTTTCACATTATAGACATTTAACTAAAAATTTTCGGAATAATAAATTCAAGCACTCAAAATTGAAATAAATCCATAAACAACAACATGCACCAGCAAAAAGTTCTAATAATTCTAATAAATTCTATATAAAAACCAAGATCTTTTTTCCTTTTTCTATAAGCACGTGCTCTGTCGGCGTTCTGTTTTTTACGGCGTAAAATTAATTCATCGTCATTCATTTTTGCACTATTCTTTCTCGTTGATCAGTTTTTTGGACTCACTAGCTGTGTCGTTGTTTACCAAAAGCAAATAAATAACAACATTTACATTAAACACTGACAAATTACAATACAAACTTACTAAATATGTATAATAGCACACAGTACATAAACTGTCATACAATGAATGGCTGCTTGTTCCACGCATGCGCAGTCCACGCGACATGCAACACAGACCAAAAAGTTTGAGACGATGTAATAAAAGTTTCACTTTAAAATATTGTTTTCGTTATAAACAAAACAAGGTTTTCTTGGTCCAATACAGTTTTTTTTTCTGTGTACCAGACAACACTTAATTAAAGTATGACTGTACTTAACAATTATTTCATTACAAAGGCATCAACAACACCAATTAATCATAATGATACTAAAGACATAAAGGTTTAGGTGAGTCATTATATAAATAAAACAATAACAACACAAGAAATAATAAATTAGTTGGTGATCTTTTTAATTGAACAAATATCGATCGCGTTCCTCTCTTCACACAAACAATTACGGTTCGTTAAACTGGCATTAATACTTTTCACCGTCACTGGACTAACCGGTCACAGTGGAAGCGTCAACTCATGTAAAGTGGACAAATTAATCTACAGAAGTGTTAGTATAGACGAGAGGTAGCAAACATTATCAAAACGGCAGGGTTGAATTTTCACAATATATTAAAAAAGAAATTACATTTTAAAAGGTATACAAAAATATTGCTATAAGAATTTTTTTGATTTAATTGGACCTAGTGTTACCCGAGGATATAAATATAATCTGCAATAAACTTATTAAGCATTGTTTACACTAACACTGTCGTGCAAAAGTCTTTGGACACTCATTGTTTTGCGTATTGTAAATATAAAACTGCAAAAATGGTTAAATGTTGATAAATAGTACTTAATTACAACTTTTATAATAATCATAGCATATCTAAAATACAGCATTTACAATTTTCCATGTTAAGGACATTTTTTAATTATATACCTGAAAGGTCAGGTTTACTCAACATGAAAGTATTGACGCTCAGTGTCTTACAAGCTAACGAGAAATTGTTTTTTGTTTTTTTACTATTTTGACTGCGAGTAAACATATTCTTTTTGCTATTTTGTGTATTTTTATTGACTGAAATTTGTATATTAACATTCAAAATCACAGGTGTCCAAAGACTTTTTCACGGCAGTGTATCACTATTTACCCAGTGTACAGGAAGATACCGCTCCGACGATTGTTTTTTTTTCGACTTCATGAAATTATACACCTCGACCTTCCTTGTGAAACACTCTATCTTCTAGTGAAAACCGGAATATAATCCGTTCAGCAGTTATTGAAAAAATCGTCATAATATCTATCTATATTTTTTTGCATTTATTTTCCAAGCTTATAAAAATGTGTCTCTTAATTTAACCCTATTGTTAAATTATTTTTCCAATAATTAACAAAGTAACCATAATTTGGAGTAGGTACTATATCTGGACTTTCTTATACGTAATATTGAAAAAAATACTTATGTAAAATCCAATATTTCTCGAGGAGGGGAACTAAGAACAAGATTCTCTTCTTTGGTTACCGATTTATAGATATTCGAATATATACAGTAGTATTGTACAAATGTTATCTTTAAAAAAGTATAGGTAATAAAAAAATAAAATATGAATTAATACCCATTTTTTCTGCCCCATTTTTAATTTGTTGGGTATCTACTAAGAACATCATTTTATGATTTATTTTATACTTAGCTTTAGTTTACGAGGTGACTCCAATGTGGCAGGTATGTTATTTTGGGGAAGTGGAACAACTAAGGGTTAAACATAATTTTTTCATTAATTTTTCAAGTCCTTGTAATAAATTATATTTAAATTAAATTCCCATTACACCCCGCTCTTTACCGGCCACTGTTCATAACACATACATACGTCAGCTGACATAAAGTGGACAAAATTAATCTGTAAGTAGTTTTCGGGAGAGATATTATTTTATGAAATAAATTAAAACAGATGATGCGGGTAGATTTCATATAGGTAATTACTCTCTCTACTATACTTTACCACACCGCGTTTGATTTAACCCTTTCATGCATAATAACCCACATGTTAGACCGATAATAAAGTTATAATTATAAGATAACTTTTCTTAATCGAATATACACAATAGATTATTCCAGCGGTCGCCAACATATCGAAATTCACGGTCCACTAAATTTTATATCTTGCGAATCGATTTTTTTTAAATAATACACTTGTAAAAAAATGATCAGATATCTTCCATTTTATTAATATGAAATAAATATAATTATTGCATATAAAAAAATTATAAACGCTATTTAATCATATGTTCGGAAAAAAAAGCTCAAATCGCACCCCCGCAAAAAAAGTGTCACAACTAAAAACATGTCATATTTGAGATAAATAATAAATATGTAGAATGATTTCAAATTATTATATATTTCTATTAAAAATTGTCATTAATGTACTTCGTGTAGGTACCTTCCGTCAAAACTAGCATATTCTAAAAAAAATTCACATTTTTTATTTATTTTTTCAATACTATTAATCACTAAACGTTTTAATAGTTACTATTTTTCAAACATCACAGGAATACTAAAATATTTAAATTAAATACTGTGTATAATACTATACCTTCACAATTATTTGATTTACCTAAATTGTTATAATATCATATATTCCTATTTCCTCAAAACTACATTTTTGAGTTGTGACACTTTTTTGTGGGGTTGCGAAATGAGGTATCAAACTTATTGAACAGTTGTTTTTGAGTTTTTAACAGATGTTTGAATACGCAGTTAGTTGTTTTTTTAGGTTAGTAAATATACTTTACATACCTTTGTTTTTTACTTCCTATGCATGAAACTATCTGTCAAAAACTCCAAGAAAACTGTCATATAAGTTTGATACCCCATTTGAAAGTATTTGCTAGTTAGCATACCGGACTTTAATTTATTAAAATTAATTTAATTATTTTACAAAACAATTGAAGATAAATATTGTCCAGATTTTTCTGCGGACCAATAATTGGCGACCACTGGATTAATCATCGCTGGGTGCAAAGTAGGTAGTGGGGGAAACGAAATCGATCACAGCGCACAACGTGGCAAAAAATAACACTTTGGGTGGACTAACTGTCATTTTTAATAGACTCGTTTTTAACTGAAAATAGAAAGGTCAACATAGTTAATCCCACTATAGACTATGTGCAAGGGGGTGGAGTTAGAAATAATGTCGATGCGAGTGTTCGTGGTGAGCAATATTGTAAAATTATCGGCGCCAAAATTTGAGGTTATGCTGTCAATGTAAACGAATTAATAATTTCTCTATTATATGTCATAAATAAAGAGAAAAATATACCCAAAATAAATAATTTTCACGTAACTTTTATGCTATACGATTTATATTATATGCAAACAGCTAAATTAAATGATATTTGTTTAATAAAAAATTTCACGGTATTAAACATATTAAATAATGATAAAAATAGAGTTAAATCCATTAAATCCTTCTCTATTACCCGCTAGCGGCGCTAATAGACTTCGTGCACATAGTCATAAATAATCATCTAAAATGTATATATTACGATATTTTATTTGAAATTATTTGTTTGTCAGTGCGTCAAAGTCCAAAGTCCACCCAAGTTGCTACTAAAGTCCACCCATTAGTTGGCGCTGTCATCGCGCACGCTGCGAATTACTTCTTCTTCTTTATTTATTTACATATATTTTACGATAAAAGGTTTACATTTCATATACTATTTTCAATAATTAAACATATAAAGCATATACTTGCGATGTTCTAGCTAGACACTAGACAGTACATAATATAATAATTGAGGTTAACCTCGGAGATGGAAAAGTGTGACCTCCTTTTTAAATGTACAATTTGTGACCTATAACAATTATACAAAACAAAACACGATCATCACTTTATAAATAACCTCAATCAATTTAATTCAATATTTACAATGCATACCTTATGTGTGTTTTAGTAACGTTATTACAATGTAATCAATTCTAAACATTATTCCTTCTATGCAAATTGTGACCTTATTTTAAATTATTACATTACATGTATGTATAGATCAAACAAATATCGATACAACAGTGTGTTAATATTATTAAAATACTATGGCTAGGCCATAAAATGCACACCCCTTAAACATAAAATAATGTATTAACTTATAATATCAAATAAATACGGTACAGGTACAATATAATTGGTGAAACTTAAAAGGATGTTTGAAAAAAAGATTGGAGTTAATTAATATTATATAAATATATAATATGAAGTTTATCACTCATTAAGATTTTTTAGAAAATCAACAATGAATCTTGATATCAATCGATTATTACCTTTTTTTATTTAAATTTAGGATGTATTGTAATAAAACAACAATCATTTTAATTTACAATTTTTATATAACATATTTTTTTTGTAAAATGTATAAAGTAAATAAATTAATTAATATCTAATAATAATTAAAAAGATAAATACATCCACATATTGCAGCGATAACAGCTGTGTTCACCTGATGTCTAGCATTTAAAATGAAACAACAATGTAACGTTTATAGGTTATATGACGTATATAATATATTTGTTTTAAAAATGCAAACTTACCAGATTTTATCTTGATTAAAAAGATTGATTGGCTTTGAATAAAATAATTAAAATACAGCACGTATCGATGTACATTTGTACATGTATTTATATATTAATTAACACAATATAATAATTATGGAATTTGAAGTGACACACAAGTGACATATGAAGAAATAGCGCCTACTACTATTAATAAATTATAAATAGTAACTACTCTATTTGTAAAAAAATTTCTTGTCAAAATATGAATTTTTGTTTAAATAAACTGCAAATTTCGTTACTTCTAGTTATCCAATTTTGTTGAGTTTTAATAGGGTTCTATTCTGATAATAGATGAAGTGAATTCAAAAGGATTGGTGCAAATTTATTTCGAATTGTGACCTGTAGTTCGGCGTTTCTATCAAAAAAGCGGGTTAAATCGACAAATTGAACTTTATTTATATTTTTATAACAGAAAATTAAAACCGATCGATATTAAACTAAGCAAAAATGGAGACTGTAATGTTTTCTATCAGAAAATGTAAAAATGTAAGTGAGATACTGAAGAAATTTAAGATATAATACTCATTTTATCAATTTATATACGAAAAAAAAATTTAGGACGAGAGTAGAACACACTTCCAAGCAGGGCCTGCTTGGGTGTGCAATACTATGGCTAGGCCATAAAATGCACACCCCTTAAACATAAAAAAAATGTATTAATTTATAATATCAAATAAATACGATACAATATAATTGGTGAAACTTAAAAGGATGTTTGAAAAAAATATTGGAGGTAATTAATATTATATAAATATATAATATGAAGTTTATCACTCATTAAGATTTTTTAGAAAATCAACAATGAATCTTGATATCAATTGATTATTACCGTTTTTATTTAAATTTAGGATGTATAGTAATAAAACAACAATCATTTTAATTTACAATTTTTATATAAAATATTTTTTTTGTAAAATGTATAAAGTAAATTAATTAATTAATAATAATAATTAGAAAGATAAATACATCCACATATTGCAGCGATAACAGCTGTGTTCACCTGATGTCTAGCAGAGCATTTAAAATGAAACAACAATGTAACGTTTATAGGTTAGGTATATGTATATGTACATTATATATTTGTTTTAAAAATGCAAACTTACCAGACTTTATCTTGATTAAAAAGATTGATTTGCTTTGAATAAAATAATTAAAATACAGCACGTATCGATGTACATGTATTTATATATTAATTAACACAATATAATAATTGTAATACTTGGAATTTGAAGTGACGTATGAAGAAATAGCGCCTTACGGTAATCTTATGAACTACCGAGTAACTACTCTATTTGTAAAAATAATTCTTGTCAAAATATGAATTTTTGTTTAAATAAACTGCAAATTTCGTTACTTCTAGTTATCCAATTTTGTTGAGTTTTAATAGGGTTCTATTCTGATAATAGATGAAGTGAATTCAAAAGGATTGGTGCAAATTTATTTCGAAATATAGCCTACAGTTCGGCGTTTTTATCAAAAAAGGGGGTGAAATCAACAAATTGAACTTTATTAATATTTTTATAACAGAAAATTAAAACCGATCGATATTAAACTAAGTATAAATGCAGACTGTAATGTTTTCTATCAGAAAATGTAAAAATGTAAGTGGAATACTGAAGAAATTTAAGATATAATGCTCATTTTATCAATTTATATACGAAAAAAAATTTTAGCACGATAATAGAACACACTTCCAAGCAGAGCCTGCTTGGGTGTGCAATATGCTACCTTCAGATTATCTCCGGTCTATAATGAATAACATACCCCCCCCCCCCCCCCAAACCAGACAATGAATAAACTAAACGACCAAACACAATTTTTATCAATTTTGAGAACCTCTATGGGCTGTAATATTTTTTTTTGACCAAAATTAATGTATTATTTCTATATATCAGGTTTTTGTCTTCAATTTGATTTTTTTTTGTTTCACTGCACGACAATTTTTAACAGAGTTATGAAAAAAATACTTTCAGTTTTTTTAATCAGTTCTTGCATTTTTTTTACCATAATTTTTTCTCTGCAAGTTATATGCACTCAAAGTTTTCAAAGTTACATAATTAATCTACGTATTGGGAACAAAAATGAAACAAAACCGACCCCCCCCCTCCTTTAATTTTACCCTCCGCCCCCCAAAATCTAATTACAAAATAAAAATAAATTTTGATGTTTGTAATATTTATTTTTATAAATTTTACCGCTCGGATTTTATAGCGATCACAGACAGACAGACACACAGACGTCATTGAGTCAATGGTCGTACGTGATTCAATAGCCCTCAAAACGTGTCATTCCTTTAAGGCTGTTCATGCCGATTTATCCGAAACTAAATTCTACGAGATGTCGCCACCATAGAAAACAAAAATGATTTGCACAAGTCTAGCCCTGAGGGGAAATGACAGATACAAGTAATTCAGTGACAATTGACGATCGAATGAAAAATGGGATATTCTCGAAATTAAACAGAGATGAAGCTACAAAGGATAGAACTAGTTCTTATGTTTTTAGACTTACATTCAATATTTTCAAATGAAAATTGCAGAATTATTATAAAATTAGAAAGCTTAAACAAATATCTATGTCGTGGTATATTTTTTTCTCCGTATTTTTCAAGAATTTTTGTTATATATTGAGTTTTATCATATCAAGAAAAATACACACATTTTCAGATTTTTTTTATTAATATATAAAAAAAAATAAATTGAAAAATGAAGTATGTCATAACATAGAAAAATTAATCTAGTTTATCACTGTATTTTTTCCTAAATGATTTATTAATACTGGTCAGAGCTGAACTTAAAATACAAAACCGTAATTTCTCTTTAGTAATTCTTATGGCAATTCAAATAGCATGTTCAGCCTAAAGTTAATTTTTTATTATTACTTTATTCCATGTAAGTTTTCCATCAAAGTACATATGAGTTAATTTCAACCAACAAAACTATATCTTTTTTTTAAATATAACTTTATTAATGTCTTCAATAAAGATTATGAAACTATTTTTCATGATGTTTTTTAATATCCACAATGGCGTCTATAGATTAAACATAGTAAATGCGAACCATATGTTGTGTGGTCTATGATATATAACTGTATTCTAGAAACGATTAAATTGATTGATATGTATACCAGATTTTAAAAAATACAGTTGGCAATACTGGTGAAAGGTATTAATCAGGTGATGATATTAAAACTAAATATAACAATTAATATTTATTAAGACGTACTAGATTATTCAAAAATGCCCGTTTTATTTTTAGTATACTAATAATTTTTATTTATAGTTAAAATAAAGATTTAAATTTTAAAAAAATTAAGCTAATGCGTATTCATTTCCTTTTTGAGAAATCTAACTACCATAAATCGAACTGGCTAAATCAGTAATGAAAGGCCAAAAAAAAACTACCATAATTTCTACCAAAGTTACATCTATTTGAATATTGTAAAAAAAAAATAATATAAAAATAAATCATTTAAGGGGGATAGCCACTGTGATGGGTCAAAATTTGGGAATTTTTTTCACAGATATAACTAATTATTTTTGAATCAGGTAAAGGACGTTTTATTAAGTATATATTCAACTTATTTAATATCAATTTTTATTGAAAAATATTAAATATTTACAAAGTTATGAGCCTCTATGTGACGACCAAAAAAATATGTTTCTCTATGGTTCACTCGAAATTTCGAGAAGGGTTATATGAAAAAAAAATAAATATCTTTTATATCAATATCTATATGAATGTAGCTATTGTTGCAAGTAGCCGTTTTATTTTATTTTATTTTTTCACAAAATGGCGATCGTTTGAATTTTTTTTTTCATTTTTAAGACCTATTTTTTTTTATTAGAGTGGTTTTAGAAATAGTAATTATCAAAATTTCAAAAATCGGCTACCTGCATCGATAGCTACTACAATTACGAAAATTATAAATAAAAAAAATATTAAATCGGTTCATTAGTCTTTGAGGAATCGTGTCACCCAGGTCGAAAAATATCATTTCGAGATAAACGTGTTTAATGTTTTTGTTATGTCATAACCGGCCGTGCTACCTCGTCACACTGAATTGACTGTAACTCCGTCAATTTTCGGAATTTAAACTCAATTTTTTGTATACATATTTATGAATATGTACCTATTTAAAAAAAATGTATTTTTTTTCGTCACAGTGTCTTTCCCCTTAAATTTTTTCTACCCAACTTTTCCTGTTTACGACGCCCAATTTTAAATATACTTAATAAATATTAAACCCGTACATTTTTATCACCAACAGAATATATCTAGCCAGTTTAATTAACAACGCAAATAAAAAACTATTAAATATCTAGGACACGTATTACATACATATAATATTATAAAACATAGACACACAGAAATGTAGTACAGCCATAGGCGCCGACTTTTCATTTAACCAGGGGGGGGGCGAGATTTTCATAATTTTTCTGAGGGGTGGGGGGTGCAAAAAATTTCCTTAAAAAATGTGCAATATCCAACTTTTGTAATAACGAAAAAAATTTCAGAAACGCAACTAATAATGTGAAAAAAAAATTTTTTTCATCAAATTATTGTAGTTTCGATAAAAAAATCGATCAAACTTTAATTATTTGAAATAATTGAAAAGTGGACATTTATATTTAATTTACAGAGGGTCATGAAACGTAAACGACGATTTTAGCTAAAAATATAGTAGTGTAGAAAAGTCGTAGAATTTTTTTTAAAGCTGTTGATCTAACTAAGCTTTGTAAAGGAAATAAAAGATGTTTTAGTATTAATTTCCTTTTTGAAGAAATTTTTAGTGATCATTTTTACTCAAGTGACAAGTATTTGAATATTTACACCTTTTTTAAAGTAAAAATCTTATTGAGAAAATTATTTTTAATTTAAAAGAAACTAGAGTTCAGCTGCACAGGGGGGGGCGAAGCCCCCCTGGTATAATATCTGGGGGGGCGATCGACCCCCTCGCCCCCCCGTAGTCGGCGCCGGTGAGTACAGCTACGCTTTCAATTCTTTCAATTTAATGCTAATGGCCGTAAATGAAGATAAAATTAATCAGTAACAACACGTGTATGTTGATAAATATTTTGAGAGAGCAATGCTCAATTGGTTAGCAATTGGAATAACACGCATCGGGGCAATTAATATATCGGCGGTAGTGGCGACGATGATGTCATAGCCAACGCGTCATTCATTTACAGCACCTCAATATAATTAATTAAAGAATGGGTAAGTATGTATCTACAAAACATAGACGTACATACAGGGTGGCCCAAGTAAAACGAAACGGGTGCGGTTTTGGTCATATAAAATAAGATTTTGAGAAAAAGCTCGAACACGTCGATTTTGCTTTCATCTTTTGGTATAAATTTTTTGCAAGAATCTTTTCAACCCTCAGCGCTATGAGCGCAACGCTTATAATTTTAAATAGCATGATAGGGCAAGTGATACCTCATTTGAAAGGTTTTTTCATTCTGAATACGGTGCTTTTTGTTGATTTTTTGAAATCTGTTTAGTTTTAGTCAAGTTATTGACATTTTGAATTCCATAAATGCAATGATTTTCTGATCAAAAAACAAATATTTACAACAAAAATTCAAAACAAATTAGGTTTATTTTCTTTTCAAATAATTCAAAAACATCCAATTTGGACATATATTGAATTAATTAAAAAAATTAAAAAAATTTATTTAAAAAAAATTTACCAACATCCAAAATTTTAATTAATTCAAAAAATGTCCAAATTGGATAATTTTCAATTATTTGATATGAAAAAAAAAACCTAATTTGTTTTGAATTTTTGTTGTAAATATTTGTTTTTTGATCAGAAAATCATTGCATTTATGGAATTAAAAATGTCAATAACTTGACTAAAACTAAACAGATTTGAAAAAAATCAAAAAGCACCGTATTCAGAATGAAAAAACCTTTCAAATGAGGTATCACTTGCCCTATCATGCTATTTAAAATTTAAAGCGTTGCGCTCATAGCGCTGAGGGTTGAAAAGATTCTTGCAAAAATTTTATACCAAAAAGATGTCCCCCTTGAAAGCAAAATCGACGTGTTCGAGCTTTTTCTCAAAATCTTATTTTAAATGACCAAAACCGCGCCCGTTTCGTTTTACTGTATACCAATACATTTTTTAAATTAAATCCTAGACAGTAAATTTCAAATATAGTCCAGTCGTCAGAAGATTTGAGCTAGAAAAAAATGAGTAGGTACACAGAAAAAAAACTGTATTGGACCAAGAAATGTTTGTTTTGTATATAACGAAAACAATATTTTCTTAATATAAGAAACATACTCTTAATCCAACTACGTTATTCCTTCGTTCAAGAATACTATAGTTGGTTTAAGAGATTATTGCTAATCTTAAGAAAATATTGTTTTCGTTATATACAAAATAAAGTTTACTTGGTTTGAGAAATCCTTTCTACCAGTGTACATTTTTTTTCAAGAAATTGGTAAATTTTGATGTATAGAACATGGCGATAACTTTTCCCCCCTTTCGAAGGGAGGTGCACAACATTCTAGGCCATTCTAGGGGTTTATAAAGCTGTTTGGAAATAACACTGGGGCTGTCAGTTTTAGGATAAAATAGGTTTCATACTTATATCTTAAAGCTGATAAAATTTTAAACAAAATAGTGTTTTTAAAAATGATGTATCATAAATATTTATTGAAATAGAGCCCGCGAAAAAATCATTTAGCAATGTCGAGTTAAATATGTCTTTAATTGAATTTCAAAATAAAATTTTAAGTTATAACAGAGAAAAGAGTGCCCCAAATAATGCTTTGTATCTAATACCAAAATTTCGAATTCTGTGTATTATAAAAATGTATCATATTTTCGACTTTCTACAACGAATAAAATAAATACCAGCTAGGAATCAATAGAACATATAATACCCTAAATAATGGCGTCTATCTAATCATGATTACTTTTAAATTGTTCAAGTTATAGGTAAAACAATTTTTCAAAAATATCGGACCTATGTTTATAATTTATATTATAACTTTTTATCTTAAAATCAATATCGACATTCAATAATGAAACTCCTTATATAGATGTATACCATTTTAAGAAATAAGATAATTTAAGTACCTTTCTTTATTTCTCACCTGATACCTACACATAATTAAACATGATAGAACCTCTAAAAGAATGTCATCTATTATAGTATACATACACACTTGTAAAATAGTTGACGAAGCCATAGGAGGAGAGAGCAGTGTTTACGGCGCGGCATGCCACTGCAAATTGCGCTGTAATTAATTGTTATTGACTGGGGCCAAGACAATGTTTGACAAAATGGAATCTTGACAATATGGCCGACGCACGTGTTCAATGTTACAGGTTAACTCATCGGTATGGAGCACAATACACACACACAATTGGACGGCGCGCCGCGGCGGGTTATATTTATTATTTAAACACGTTGTATTTAATTAATTGAGGACTACCAGACAAATCTGGATAATATTTATTATTATTATTGTTATATACAGTTGGTGTGTTTGCTACTTCGCCAATATCCGAAGGATAGCGGAAACTATCTGATCATATTTCAAAAATGTGTTCTCCGATTTTGAAATTTTTACTTTTCGTACCGTGTCTGGGCGTCTGTAACATGAATTTTTGTCATACGTATAACTCATGAACCATTGTACCGATATTAATGAAACTTGGTATGCTGGTTAGGTCTGACTAATAGACGGTCCCATATAAAAATCGTTAAAATTGCGTACAGGAGGGAGGGGTGGTTGTGGTTACTACAACTTTTTCAGTGTAATATTTCCTTATTTTCTTTACGAAAATTTATCTATAAATCTAAATATTAAAATTTGACGTTTATTCAGCAGAAAACTTTAAACTTTGAAATTGTTAAAAAAAATATACGAAACAATAATCAGGTACGTATGAAGAAATTTTTCTTATACATATTTTTCAATAAAATTGTATAAATATTAAATGCACAGGTAGAAAGGTTTACTTGAGCCAAGTAAACGAAATCAATATTTTTTTAAGATAAGAAATATATTCTTGAACCAACTATAGTATTCTTGGACGAAGAAATAATGTAGTTGGATTAAGAGTACTTTTCTTATATTAAGAAAATATTGTTTTCGTTATATACAAAACAAGATTTTCTTGGTCCAATACAGTTTTTTTGTGTGTATTTCACCAATGACAGTTCATCTGAATACATATCGAATTTTATTAAAATTTAGTGAATTGAGCACGCGAGGAAACACAGTGCATTCACTTGGCACATGTTTATTAATTAAAAAAATTAAAATTGAATCAACTAATATGACTAATTTATATACCTGTTAAATTTTGGTACATATATATATAAAATATAATATAATCAGAATATACCTGCATTTGTCAACAACGTAATAAAACAGGCATGAAGAGGAGATTTAGAGAGGATCTAAAAGAGTCGAGCCACTTTCTGCACATGACTCGAGATATCGTGTGTCTGGTGTAGACACACGCACACTACCTACACCTCCCTTTCCACATCCACTACGTGTATGTGTATATATATGTATATACACGCATACACATAAAGATTAATTATGCCATATAATGTTAAAAAAATAATTCTATTTTTTCTTGAAAAAAAAAAAATTCGAAAATATTACACGTTTTTGGGATTTAGGTAATTAATCATGACATATTATGTTAAAAAAATGGAAATAGTTTTATTATTTCTCGAAAAAAATAACTTCTAAAATATATATATAACAAACAACAGAAAAAACTAAGGTTATGACTTATCAAGTACAAATCCTCTAACCTAACCATAAAAATTGTAAGAGTTTAAACTTACACGTGTTTCAATAGCAATGCTTTCATCATCAGAGTGTCTTTAGGACTCTATTACAGATATTTGCACAGTACCTGAACAGACATTTGTAACAAAGAGTCCTAAAGACACTCTGGTGATGATAGCATTGCTATTGAAACACATGAAGTCTAAACTCTTACAATTTTTATAATTAGAAGATTTATTGTATCTAAAATATAACACATTTTTGGGATTTTACAAAATTTTAAAACTATGTATCAACCTATAGGTCTGCTGTGAATATTTTCACAGTCGCCATTTTATATAAATTTCTTGTTGATGACGGATTACATCGATAAGAAATTTATGTGTGTTTTGCTACAAAAAAATCGAATGATAATTAAAAAAAAGAAACTATTATGTTAACAGTATTAGTCGTTTATTTTTTATAGTTTTATAGTATTCCGTTAGTCACATATTCCTTACAAGAAAAACTTATTGGGGATGACGTCACAGTATAAAACAATTGAACTTTCCAAGAGTCCCCTTATATTATTGGTTCATGATATTAACCTGAAATTTATTTTCATTCCTACATATTTTATACGAAAAAATCTTTATTTTTCACACTAATATTTAAAATATCAATTATTATATAGTCTTCTAGAGTTAAAACCCCATACAAATCGGTTCAGTAATTTCGTCTCAGTTTGAAACAAAATAAGTAATGCTACAGTTTTTGCCACAGTATCCATTATTGTATAAAAAAAAGTTAAAAAACATCCTGAAAAATGCAAATACGTCCTATGAAAAAGCTTGGGCCTAACTGGTGTAGAATTTCGTCTGTGTGTCTGTGTGTATGGGTGTGTGAGAGAGTGGGTGTGTGACGTGAGTGTGTGCGCAATTAATTACAGCCGCTTGTAGTGAACGCGTTATCAAAACCTGGATGCGTGCTACCGACATCCTGTGACGTCAGCATTAATCACACGGGACCCCACCTGCGCTTCATCTTGAGCAGTAAAAAAAAAAACGTTTGTTGATAATGTATACTCATTTTATATTATAATAAAGAATTTAACACAAATTTAGATGTCCGGTGAAAATTAAAATTAAAATTTTATTTAAAAAACAATGAAATTTTAATACCGCAAAGACGAATGCTGCAGACTTATTGTGTTAAATTAAAGACCATTCTGTATCACTGTACCTATAAAAAAAATTATCTGCGATTATTTTCAGATAAGCATTTGACAGGGCTGACATGTTTCATTTTTTTTTTAATTTTTATTTTTTGTCTTTAAGATAATATTGTCGATTAAATAAAATATTTATTCTTGCTTTAAATAAACTTTTCTTATGCGTGTATAGCAAAGTAGAGGATCAAAATAATTATAAATGTATAAAAGACTATAATTTATCCGAAAAATTTATAGAAATCTAATAAATATTTTAATCAGTAATTATTTTTAAAAATTTTGTTGCAATGTTTTTATCTATCGAATAATTTATGTATATTTCAATTTGTACTACATTTTATAAACAAAAGCCCTTACGAATTAATAAAATACAAACCTCTATACAGAAAAAAAGCTCGATCTTATAGAAAATTTGAGATAGAAAAATGCTTAATAAATTTTTCTTGTTAATATAACAATATTTCCTCAATTTCATAATAAACACAAATCTTATTGAGGATATTTTATTCATTTGAAAAATATAATCTTCATGTTTATCTAAAAATCTTTTCATTTGTCAAATTAATAAATATTTATCAGTGTGAATATTTTTTACAACAACCAACTAATGAAAGTGCAATTTTCGATATTGTAAATTCAGTGATGTCATTTATTAAGTATTTTTTTGTATTTAGAACATATGGTTTCAATACAATCATCAGGGCTCTTTTAAAAGTGCAATAACATGACCAAATCGACACGACTTACACCCAGAATCCAAGATCCATACAAACCACTACACAAAATAATAAACAAACAAAAAAAATCCGGGCGCACACTTATACAGTATAGTGAAACAAAAAAAAAACCGTGCCCGGAGAGTATCTTTGCGAAGAAATTTCATATGATTTAAGGAGTGTACGATTTAGAAAAAACGCGAGTCACCATATTTCACGTGTCGCCAAACCTTTTACCAGGTCACTTGGTCCGCGCGGCCGTCGCGCCGCCTGCTATCCCCCCTTGATATATGACATCTCAGTGAATGCATCCGCTTTTAAATGTTACCTCCTTTGACCATTCCACAGGACTTTTGTAGTAAAAGCTAATGGTCTTGTTATGAGTCATTTTTGATTATGTTATTTGTCAGATTTTCATCAGCATTGATGGATGGTCCATACATAGACTATCATATTCCCTATCAATCTGTGTAGTAAATATTGGCGAATAAGTGTGAGAGAGACAAAGCGATAAAGTAGCCTGTAGTTGTCTCTTTTTAGAATTGGTCACTTCACAGGTTTGCAGGAACGAATGAGCTGTTGTAAGGAGTGTATACAGGACAGGCCTGCAGAAAAGAGACAGGTATTGACTACATATTCGTTTTGTCTCTTTCAAGAGAGTGATCAATTTTGTGAGGCTATTGCTCAGTCCATTCTATACGTCTATGGGATGGACCTACCGACCATTATAAAAGACGTTTCGATATACACTGCTGTGCAAAAGTTTTAGGACATTCGTATTGTAAATACAAAACAGCAAAAATTGTTGATACAAAATCTTAAATGTTGATAAGAGTACTTAATTACAACTTTTGTATTTAATAATCCTAGCATATCTAAAATACAGCATTTACAATTTTCCTCGTTAAGGCTGTTCATGCCGATTTTTCCGAAACTAAATTCTACGAGATGTTGCCACCGTAGAAAACAAAAATTATATGCACAAGTCTAGCCCTGAGGGGAAATGACAAATACAAGTAATTCAGTGACAATTGACGATCGAATGAAAAATGGGATATTCTCAAAACTAAACAGAGATGAAGCTACAAAGGATAGAACTAGTTCTTATGTGTTTAGGCTTACATTCAATATTTTCAAATGAAAATTGCAGAATTATTATAAAATTAGAAAGCTTAAACAAATATCTATGTCGTGGTATATTTTTTTTCTGTATTTTTCAAGAATTTTTGTTATATATTGAGTTTTATCATATCAAGAAATATACACAAAATTTTCAGATTTTTTTTATTAATATATAAAAAAATTAAATTGAAAAATTATGTATGTCATGACATAGAACAATTAATCTAGTTTATCACTGTATTTTTTCCTAAATGATTTATTAATACTGGTCAGAGCTGAACTTAAAATACAAAACCCTAATTTCTCTATAGTAATTCTTATGGCAATTCAAATAGCATGTTCAGCCTTAAGGAAAATTTTTGAATTATGTGCCTGAAAGGTCAGGTTTACTCAAGTTGAAAGTATTGACGCACAGTGTATTTCAAGCTAACGAGAAATTGTTTTTTTTTACTATTTTGACAGCGAGTAAACATATTCTTTTCGCTATTTTGTGTATTTTTATTGACTGAAATCTGTATATTTACATTCAAAATCACAGGTGTCCAAAGACTTTTGCACGGCAGTGTACGGGTACTGATTTTGACTATTCTTTATTTTAAGAATCACCTTAAAAATTTAGACAGATAAAAAATATTAAAAACGTCGCTCACGAATTTTAAAAACTGCAAAATGTTTTTTATTCAATAGAGTATTTTACACTATTAATAATAAAGACTAAAATATTCTAAATAGTGTAGTATGTATTACTATAATTTATAATCAAGTGTTTTTTTACGTGAAAGTAGTCAGTTTTTTAATAATAAACCTAATTTTAAAATTAATATTTAACCTATTTATCACGTGATCGCAAACGCGTCTAGCAGAATTGTAATTGGTATGATGTAGTTACTTAATTACTAAAAACGCCATTATACTCGATTCCTATTGGTTGATTTCAGTTTGTTTTAGTAAACAGTTACGTCACAGGGCATATCACGTGACTTTGAATGCGCATTTTGGCGGGAATTTTTTTATTTGAATAGTAAAAGGTTATTTTCAGCGTTTTTTCAGCATTATTTTGGAAAAAATATCTATTATGTACATACGCATAATCTACAATAAAAAAAAATATTTATTGCAATTTTTCCAAGAAATCTAACCAATTTTTCAGGTTACAAAGTAGCCTAAGTCTTTCCACAAGATGTAAGCTATATCCCTACCAAATTTCATCAAGATCGGTTCAGTGGTTTAGCCGTGAAAAGGTAACAAACAATTGCATTTATATTATTAGTATATGATTTTTTTATTAGTTAGTAATCATATTTATTTTAGACGCAATTAACAATAAAACAAATATTCCACTCATGTAGGTTAGAAGATAAAACTATTTAAATGAAAGATAATAAAATGCAACATTGAGATAACGTTTCAGGAAGTTTCGGAATGCAAAAAGTATTATCCATTTCAGATATTCTGTCGAGGAGCATTCGACGTTAAAAGTATTCAAAAACTTTATCAACTTATAACGAGCTCTATCCGGTAATTTTGTTACAAATGTCTGTTCAGGTACTGTGCAAATAGTATCTGTAATAGATGCATACACATATAGTTTTACAAATAGAAGAAATATATTAAAAACTAACTTTGCATTTGAAAATAATTACATAGATATTTCCAATATTAAATATCTCTTTGAAATAATAAGGTACTGACTGGTGCACCAGTCTTGGCCGGAATATGTATTTTTTTGGGATAGGTGGGCTTATTTTTTGTAATATTAATGAACTCATGTTAATAGTAAAACAAGTACCCCTTTATTAAATAAATTTAATTATCAAAGTTCGCAAATAGAGTTTATTTTTTAATTTTATTTTGTTAATGTTTTTTCTCCACTAAAGTCTTGGCATCTTAGGACGCCGCGCTGGCCGCTCCGGCCGCCAGACACGCAATAATTTTAACCTTGAAAATAATATACACACATCAGTATTGCGTGTCTGGCGGCCGGAGCGGCCAGCGCGGTCAGCGCGGCGTCCTAAGATGCCAAGACTTAATGATAAGTATTTCGACACAATTCAAAGCAGATGCTATGATAATATAATAAATAAATAGATTACGCTAATAATTAGTATAAATGTCCATTGACACGTCTAGCACACTTATTTTCTGAACTTTAAATCGATTTTTCTACGAAAAATTTCAATTCGAATTATGAAGTTTGACTAAAAAATTTTGTGTTTTAAATTTCGTTGAAATTATGTTTATTTTATAGAAAATGATGTGAAAAGTTGAAATTTTCAAACCGCAGGTCTGTACGTCTCATCGTTCTCGAGATATGGCCTCTCAAAGTTTTCGATTTTTCAAAATTTTGAAGAAAATTAACCGCAACTTTTGAACGTGTGGTCGGATTTGATTTTTGTTCACATTTTTGAATTCAGTGTGTCAAAATCTATACAATGACATGTATAATACTTTAAAATTCGACAAAAAATTTTTGGTCAAAAATCGACATTTTTTTAAGGTATACCCCTTTGAATTTTTTCGATTTTTCGCGAAATTTTTTTTTGTCGAATTTTGAAGTATTTTACATGCCATTATATAGATTTTGACACGCTGATTCTAAATCTGTCAACAAAAATCAAATCCGACTGCACGTTCAAAAGTTAGAGCTATTTTGTTCCAAAATTTTGAAAAATCTAAAACTTTAAGAGGCCATATCTCGAAAATGATTAGACCTACAAACCTGCGGTTTGAAAATTTCAACTTTTCAGGTCATTTTCTATAAAATAAACATCATTTCAACTAAATCTAAAACACAAAAAATTTTAGTCAAATTTCATAGTTTAAATTAAATTTTTTCATAGCAAAATCGATTTACAGTTAAGAAAATAGAAGAAAAATCATAACGTACTACAAAAAAAAATATTAATGTTATTTATTTTTACGAACTAAAATTTGAAAATCGCTTAGACCCAAGTCGGGTCATGCCCATAATTCGAAGAACAGTAAAAAAAGTTTAATTTAATTTGAAAATTGAAATAGACAGAACGGTATATAATAGTAACCTGTACTAATTTGCTGTAATGGCAGAGCTAGTTTTTCATTATTTTTAATAAATTACACGTGAATATATTTATTGTCTTATAATTTTTATAGTATTTAAAAGGATTGAAGCTTCGAATAATTAGTTTTTTATACGTCTCTATATAGCCAATTGTGTAGAATTGCTCATTTATCGTGTATTAAAAACTATATTTTTAATATCCAATTATTCAAAAACCATACGTCCATTAATATATTAAATAAAAATTAGTAAAATATATAAGTTATCCATAAAAAACATATTAAAATTTTAGTCTTTTATCTATACATTACTCTAATGATCGAATAACATTAAGCTGTTTTACATATTTTGTAACAATATTTCTGATTTACTACATTTAACTAAACAAGTGTCCAATATTGGAGTAAATGATCCAAGACTGGTTCCAGTACCTTAGCAAACTAGCTGCCGGTTCCAATTTTACCCGGGGATATAAAATTAAACTATATAACGTATAATGCTGTGGGGTGCGATCCTTTAGGTCCACACAATCAACATCCCAACATGGTATGACTAACAATACTTGAATATTGATTATTTATTGTTTCCATAATTAATATTACTATGTTATAGTTTGTAAATATTTTTTTTAATATGTATATGAAAAATTTTAATGGAATTTATCAGAAATAAAACTCACCTTTGTATTATGAATATTAGTTTTCTAATATCCTAATAATGTCAATAATATAATGCACATTTTTAGAATAACTAATCTGACAATTTGAATACCTATTTGAATTTTGAATTGCGTTTGTTTCCATGGCAACAACGTCTTTATTAGTATGAAATTCAAATTTTGATGGTGGTTTTCATCCCTTTAATGGCTGTTTGGACCCATATAAAAAATAAATACTGAAATACACGTTTTATTATTTGTATTGTATAATATTTATTTTAAGTTTCGACTAAATCCGATCAAGAAAAAAAAATAGAAATGAAAAAAATCCTTTCATTCAGATCATATCCACGTCAAAATGCTTCGATTAGCACCCCAACGAAGTCAATAGCATTTTTTGTTCGCGAGATTTCGTCCCAGAAAAAATGACACGTACGTACGTACATACACACACACACACAGACATTTTTCTGAAAATAGTGTCAATATACTCTAATGTCCTTGAAACATGAAAATATGTTAAAATTTTTGATTTCGATTTTCGGACCAATTACAATAACTTCCTATTGGGAAGTTAATAATAATTCATCAGAATGTATTTCAAACGTTTCATTCATAATCAGATTATCAGCTAAATATATAAACTAACTAAAACTAATTTTAAACGTACACCTAACCACTAAGTTGATAATTAGAGATCCAGCACACACCAATCTCTCTACAGACACAAAATAAACGATTTTTCCGCAGTACCCTTGTTACTGAGCTTGTCACTCCCCCATTGTAGTCAACCGTAAAAAAATTCTAAAGCAAGATAACCCGGCCCTACAAGGTAACCACGTTTTACCTCTCGCAACAACCTGTCAGACCAGTGCGGGCGATGGTGAACATGGCCTGAGAGCGAGTGTGGGGGGCTAGCTGGAGGGAGGGGGCTAGAAGGGGGGTTAGCGTTAATGGCAGAACAGTGATTAATCATGCTGTTGAACAACATGGCTGCCGTGAGACGAGCATCTACGTCAACAGATAAACACGCTGAAGGTGCACGGGCTGTTGAACTGATAAACATATTGCCTATGTAACCATAGTCGCGGCATGAAAAAAATCCATGGGGGATTTTTCTGTTAATAAAAAAATTTCATTGATATTTTTTTTTCTGAAGTTATAAGCACCTTAACTGTTTTTCGTTTCAGATTAAGAAGATAGGATAAACATATTGCCTATGTAACCATAGCCGCGGCATGAAAAAATCTATGGGGGATTTTTCTGTTAATAAAAAAATTTCATTGATATTTTTTTTTCTGAAGTTATAAGCACCTTAACTGTTTTTCGTTTCAGATTAAGAAGATAAGATAAACATATTGCCTATGTAACCATAGCCGCGGCTCGAAAAAAATACATGGGGGATTTTTTTGAGCAAGCTGCAATAATAATAAAAAATCATTGATGGGTTTTTCTGGAGCTATAAGTTTATAGGCACCTTAACCCTTTCGGTCTCCCACCGGATATTTGCAAAGCTCATATCATAAATAAACTGGTCTGTAGTTTTTTTTTATAAATATGTATGTCGTTTCAAATAAATTAAAAATACATTTATTTTTATCTAATTTTTATCTTTAAAGGCTTATCTACACGGAGCCAGTAATTTAGTGTTTTGTAAAGTGACAAGTAGTCAACTAAATCGTTAAGTAAAGATAGGGCGTTTACATGTTGGCAAATATTTAGTGAAGTATAAATGATAAAAGTAAAATAATAAATAAATAACTCACATATATTATTTTCAATAATGAAAATAATAGCAATTTATAAAAATTTGTTGTTGCATCAATTTACTTAACTATATTAGTGTATTTCAATTAAATATTACATCATTAAATAACTAGACTTGATAATAACGTCATTTGACAGATGCACAATATATGTACCTTGGATACCTTGGCTACTAAACCGAAAATAGAACATATTCTATCCTACTGTCCACTAAATCAATAAACTGTTTAGTTACTACTTAACTTGATTTTCTACTTGCCTTGCTGTTTACACGTATAAAATTACTTGTCACTTGACTAAACTACTAAATTACTGGCTCCTTATAAATAAGCCTTTAGACCTAGTGATAGCATTTTCCACGAATACTCCGACAAATAATGAATGCAAAAAAATAATTATTTTGCTTGATAAAAATCTAGGTCTGAAAGGGTACCCCAATCTAGAAATTTGAAAAATCAAATTTTTTTCTTGAATTTTATTAATAAATATGTGTCCAAAACCCTATAAACTCCCAAACTTGAATTATTTTATCCCGTATTTATAAAAAAGGACTCAAAAGTCTTCTCCTATAGATATGAATAACCCCTTCTTTAAAGGCAGTTGAAGGTGCTTCAATTGTAAATAAAAAAATATATTTTTTTTCATGGGGTACATTTTTCATACGATTTTCTATACATGGAAAATTAAATTGATTTATTGTCTCCAAAAGGCATAGGTTTAATCTGTATATTCTTATGAGAGAACATATTATTTTGGAATCATAGGCGCTACATGTATTTTTCTAAGGAAATTGCAATTATTTATAAATATACTACACTTTTTCTATTTTTTTTTCTATTAAGTGTAGTCACGGATTTTATATGTGGGGCGACGGCGGGATTAAATATTAATAAATAAAAATGTTAATTATAAAAAAATATTATACGATTTGATTTCTAAAAATGTTATTCCAGTTTTAGTTTAATTTAATAACTGTTGCTTATATGTGACAAATATAGATTGACTCACCCCCACTCTACTGACGCCTATGTGTAATCAAACCACTACCAATGACAGCGCCTGTTCAATAGATTTATCGCGGATCACTGATGATGTATTTATTATTGTTTTTCTATTTCATGTTTTCGTTCATTTAATTTTCTATATAATAATAAAAATCAAAACATTTTTTTTATTTAATTGATGATATCTACGTCATAATTCATAGAATTATAAACAAACTTCCTATATACTTAGTTCACATATGTAATATTTTAATAAAAATAAGAACAAATATAGTATACAGTGAAACTTGATTAAGTGGGACTTGGATAAGTGGAAAACTTCTATACCTAACTAGAATTCATACTGAAGGTGGCACTTCTACATTTGCACCTTTATAACTGAGTAAATGGGACACCTCTTTAAGTAAGATAAAATAACTAGTCTCTTGAGATTCCAGTTATCTAGGTTTCACTGTGTATGTTGATAAATATTTATATAAATAAATAAAAATATGTTCATTTTCTTCTACCTAAACTTAATTTTATAATGATAAATTTTCTAACGAAAATACAATTACTTGGCTTCTTAGTGAAAGTCACGCCTCTAGAGATAAATAAATATATAAAATTGTGTACTTAGATCACATACCAAATGTAAACTATTACATTTTTCCACCAGTACTTATTTATTACTGAAAATTGTATTCATGGACTTGTTAGTTTTATTTTTTGTAATATATAGGGACATTAACAAGTTCACAAACTACAAAAAGAACGAGTTTATTCTACAGGTGTCCCGTAAGTAAGGACCTATAAGGATTTCTATTATTTTTATTATTATATTGCAAGTAGGTACAACAAACGTCACACACTATTAATTTAAAAAATATATTTTCGTCTACCTTGATTTATTAAAATTTATTAAAATAACTAAAATTTCAACCGTTCTATAAAAACTACAAACAAAAAATATATTACACACGTAAAAATATAACAAACTATTATAAAGATGCCAAGACATAAAGGTAAACACGAGCTCTCATAAAAAAAAAACATTTAACAAAAAGGTCATAAACATTTCCCGACATATGTTTAAAAATAAATACACTCACTAAAAAGACAACATCTCAGAAAGCGAAACCATTTAGCCACCACGTCTCACCTGCAACAGAAAGAACAACAAAACACATATATTAGCTTGTATTACAGTCTATTCTAGTATATACAGTGCCTTCCAAAAGTTCGGGGCCACATGAAAAACTTTTGAATGGTTTGAAATATAAAATTGAAAATCGAGATCTTTATTATTTAAGGATGTATGGCACATACAGTCTGAGTCAACAATAATGTAAATATAGATGCAGGGCCGGATTTAGGGGAGGGTAACCGGGGCTACAGCCCCGGGGCCTCCACAAAAGAGGGGCCCCCACAATAGAGATTTCGGAAAAAAAAATTCAAATTCAGACTAGTAAACAACTTTTCCTTTCATTTTTTTTTTTATTATATTCGATTATATTTATATGTTCGTTAAATAATAAAAGAATCTATACTTGGTTTCACAATAAATTATTTATTGGAAAACTCGACTGAAAACAATTGTTCATTTTATTTGGAAAATAATTTGGGGCCAAGGGGCCTCCACTCCTTTGTTGCCCCGAGGCCTCCAGACCTTTAAATCCGGCCCTTTCTAGATGCAATGGACGATCAAAATCAAATTATTAAATGCTTGTAGGAAAGTCAAATTCGTTTACAAACTACTTAAACAATATTAGTACTTGTTTAAAACCTTATTTCCCATTTTTTAACTGTTATTTTACAATTTTAGTCAAAAACTTAATATTTGTGTTGATTACATGAAAAAATTTTATTCTGAATTTATCTGTCAGATTTAAAAACAAAAGAGCTCCATGTCTCTGGCACCCCCTTTTTTGAAATTCGAATTTTATTATATGCAGTTCGTTTGTGCTTCGTTTGTGCACGTTTGTGCAGGAAATCCTTTCGTTTGTGCTTTAACCCTTTAGGAGATATTCAAAAAATTCAAATGGGGGGCCGTAGACATGCGAGCCCCCTCTTTTTCGAAAATCGAAGTTTATTATATTATGTAGTTCGTTTGTGCTTCGTTTGTGCACGTTTGTGCAGGAAATCCTTTCGTTTGTTCTTTAACCTTTTAGGAGATATTTAAAATAAAATAAAATGGGGTGCTGTAGACATGCGAGCCCCCCCCCCCCCTTTCTTGAAATTTAAAATTTATTATATGCAGTTCGTTTGTGCTTCGTTTGTGCACGTTTGTGCAGAAGTTTTCATCGTTTGTGCTTTAACCCTTTACATGTTATTTATATTTAAAAATACCGAAAATATGTCTCTGGCACCCCTTTTTTGAAATTTAAGTTTTTGAATGTGCAGTTCGTTTCTACTTCGTTTGTGCATGTTTGTGCTGAAATTATATTCATTTATGCTTTAACCCTTTAGGAGCTATTCGTAAAAAACTGTTAATGCGTTATAAACATCTGAATATTAGTTTTCGAAAAAAAATATACGTCTTGTGTTCTGATTTATTTAACTAGAAGCTCCGTTAACGCTTTAACCCTTTAGGTGTCACTTCGATAGTGTTGATTTTTATTTTATTTTAATTAAAACTAAATAAATTGCGGCATTTAATATAATATACTAAAGTATGTCTTTAGTATATTAAGACATACTCATATTTATTATAAATAAATCTAAAAGACATACTAATTATTATTATATTAATAATGAAACTGTTTATTATTATTATTATTATAGATACAAGTTACCTAATTGATTATTAATGTTAATATACATTAAAAATATCCTTTCCGCGCAACCACCGCGGTAAGCGAATTTTATTTGATAAAAAAATAAAGAAAACATAATTAAATGTGTAAAAAAAAGTTGGCTCTGAAATTTTTAAAATTTTTATTGATTATTAACTTTTTACAAGCCTGGGCCCTTATTCTCGAGTTCGTGCGAGAATATGTCGTATGCGAGATTTTCGTTCGAGATTTAAAATGTCGAGTCGCATGATACATGAAATGCGTATTCTTGAGTTCGTTCGAGATGAATGTCGAACGTAAATTTTCCTTCGACATTTATGCAATGTTGTCAACTTTATTTCTAGCTGTTGACCAATCAAATTCAAATATTTTATGTTTTATTCTATGTCTATGGTTTTATTTATTTTTGTCTTGTCATTTAAAATGATTACAAAATTAAGTGATTTTAAAATTGATTTTTATTTGATTTATAATTTCCAATTCCAAATTTTGAAATATATTGCACACTTTTCCTGTGTAGGAGAAAATGAAATGACAGATTAAAATCAAACAATGTTTAATTATACTTTTATCAAAATACATACATATCAACAACAAAAATCATGTAACATAATTCTTCGACAATATCAATTAAATTTTAAATACTTCTAGTATAAAAAAGTTCCACCGGGTTATATCCTCAAGTTTCTACTACTACATTTAGCAAATTAGAAACCAAATTGTTAGTATGAATAAATGCCATACAACATACAACTAAAATTGAAAATTTTAGTGACATATAAACATTTTAAATTAAAAGTATAAATTTTATCTAATTTTATAATTTAATTTCAATAAAACATTAATAAAATTTCGGTACTCACTTTTATTTAATACAAAATCTCTCAATACACAATTGTATTTAGTTATAAATACAAAATCAAGATATTTATTTGTTGTATTATTTGACATATACTAAAACATAACCAAACAAATAAAAATGTCGAGCGACAATTTATAATCTCGCATGCCAAATACCACTCTAGATTTTTCATACGACATTTTACGAACGAAAAGTCGAATCGAGATTCAAGAATACGCTTTTTTCGTTGCGATCGACATTTTAGTGAGTTACCTAGTTACTTACTAGAAAGTCGAACGGAAAAAATGTCGAGTGAACTCGAGAATAGGGGCCCTGGTTTAGTGCGTAGTCCGGTTTTTAAAATTAATAATAAATTCTGTAAACTACAATATCCCAATTAAACATATTGATATAATAAACAAGAATCCATTAACTAAAAAAATAATCAAGCATAATATAAAAAAAAAAATACACACATAAAAAAATCAGCGAATACATTTTCTTCTTAAACAAATAAACATACATACCTAATGATACACCTTTGTAAAGAACCATTTATTAAACAAAGAAAATACTAACGATTTAATATTTCACTGAAAGCCTGAAAGAAATAAATTATATGCGTCTAATGAACGAAAAAACCAACATTTGAAGTTTAACAAAATATCTTATCGAAAACTTGCTCTAATTATCAAAGAAACCACACAAATAAATTACAATAAGTGACACCGGTGGTACTATAAATCCATCAGATGACATAGTATTTCTTATAATATCTAAATTTATTAAGACATTGAAAAAGCGGGCACGCCTACAATCGCCAATTTCTAAACAAATAGTTTTAAATATCTTTAAACAACAAGCCATTGTAGGTTCTTTAATAATGCATTAAATTACAACTTATTTTCAAGGATATTTTTAACTTGCAAAAATAATTTGATTAAGGTAGTTGGTCCATCATAATGTGATCACATTAGGCCATGAGTACATATTTTTAATTTAGAGAAATGATCATGGCAACGCTGTACATTATCTACTATTAACTACTTGTCAAATGATTATATTTTATCATCTAAACTACCACAGAATATATTAATAATTAATGAAATCGATTATAATTCCCTTCAATCCACTTATCATATTTTGTAAAAAATTATTTCATTATTTCGTGTATTTTTTACTATAATCAAATGAATACGTTGTTGCCACATTGTCAACACTACTGTAATTTATGTGATGGTTTGGTAGTTAAATCTGATTAAATCTTAATAACGGGATGGTCAATAATTCCAATTTTTTGTATACTGTTTTCTTTCATATAAATATACAACATGTCAGTTTTTTTATGAAAATCTGACGCTACGTTTAAATTTTATCTAATAAAACGTTACGTTAGTGTACGGTTAGTCCATATAAGCTGTGTTAAAAATATAAACTTTGATATCGTTTTTCATGACTTTGAGATGGTCAATTTTAATAATAATGGGCTATTTTTCAGATATTAATCTAGGGAATATTCCTTTGCAATCTAAACAAAATCTGACGAAAACATGTTTACGGACCAACTACCTTAACTTATAAAGAGGTTAGTAAAATTGCAAGCTATATAAATATAAGGTAGCCTTATCAGCTCCTTGACCAATCAAGCGATAGCGCGGGAATTTACGTCACCACGAAAACATATTTAAATGTTATAAATGTATAATTAATTGAATATAAAATTACAAAAAGGGGTTAGTAAATTTGCAAGCTATATAAAGATAAGGCAGCCTTATCAGCTCCTTGACCAATCAAGCGATAGCGCGGGAATTTACGTTACCACGAAGACATATTCTAATATTATAAATGTATAATTGAATATAAATTACAAAAATTCTTTTATTTATTCTTGTTTACGTATTTTTGATATTTTATCAACACATGCAATCAAAGAAGTACAAATTCGACATTGCAAAATTATAAAGAAGCTGTTTCAGACAAGTTGGTCTTCTCGGTAAACGTCATTTTTAGTAATTTTTACTATTCTTAAGTTGGTAATACTAATACGTTCAGTGATTCTGACAGCTTTTAATGATTTTGCAATGTCGAATTTGTACTTCTTTGATTGTATGTGTTGTTAAAATATTAAAAAATACATAAACAAGAAGAAATAAAAGAATTTTTTGAAAATTGATAATTTACTATACATTTATAACATTTGAATATATATTCGTGATGACGTCAATTCCCGCGCCAACGCTGATTGGTCAAGAAGCTGATGATGCTACCTTGTCTTTATAAACCTTGGTTAGTCATAAATAGTGTTTCCAAATTCCCAGGAATTTTCCAACGCCGGGAATCGGGAACAGGAAATCGCAATTCCCGGGAAAAACGGGAATTCTCGAAAATTATATACATATTTTTTACATTTTCATAGCTTCTCTTAAAAGGTAATAATAAGAACAATAAAAAATTAAAACACTTTTTGAATTTTAATATTAATCGGTGATTATCTAAACTTCTAAACACAATACTATTACATTTTAAGAAAAATTGATAATTAAAAATTATAAAGAAAGAAATAATGAGGCATAGATATAATAATGCTTTGGATGAAGAAAATATTATATAAAATAGAAAAATAGTCTTACAATAAGTGGAAGCAGAAATTATTTTATATTAGAAATAATTTTTTTTTTAATTAATTTTTTCTTCAAAATTTGCTATTTCAACACAATATAAAGTTATAAAATCAAATACTATTTTAATAGAAATTTAAAAACAAACAAATATGTCAAGTCTTATTGTTAGTTTAGAGTTTAGACTCTATCTAAACTCTAAACAATCATTGAATGCAAACTGACAATTTGAATTTTTACCATAATAAACCTTTTCTTTTTAACTTTAAAATGCATTTTTTATTATTTCTCAGAAAAATACAATGCACAAACAGCTAAAACAACCCTTACAATAATTGCAAGCTCGTAAGATAATTTTAAATTACATCCTGATGTACCAAACAAAAATTTAACTTCCAATCCATATTCTTAACTAAAAGTACGTACCATACATTATTGAATATAATAACAATATAAGTGCCCCTACAGTTGAAAGTATATATTTCAATGATTATTTTTATTTCCCGAAATTCCCGAGAAATAATTTTATTTTTCCCGGGATTCGGGAACTCAAAAAACTACAAAATATCCCGGGAATTCCCGCCCGGGAATTCCCGGGAGGAAACACTAGTCATAAATGATACCGGTGTTTCTACTAGTGTTCTAGTAAATTAAAAACAAAAAATACATTCACGGGTAATTTTACCCCCTAATAATGTAAAAGGTACACAGAAAAAAAACTGTATTGGACCAAGAAAACCTTGTTTTGTATATAACGAAAACAATATTTTCTTAATATAAGAAAAATACTCTTAATCCAACTACGTTATTTTTTCGTTCAGGAATACTATAGTTGGTTTAAGAGATTATTGCTTATCTTGAGAAAATATTGTTTTCGTTATATACAAAACAAGGTTTACTTGGTTTGAGAAATCCTGTCTACCAGTGTACACAAAACAAAAAAAACGTGTTGACTACATTTAATCCCTAATTTACTAATATTATTAGGAGTATAGCAATTTTAAAATACAATAAAAATTAAGCCGAAGAATTCTTCGGCTTATAAGAATGTTGAAAAAATCGATAAATTTAGCGTAATTTAATTAAAATATGTAGGTATATAAAACAAATTCAACATTTCTTAGGTAAAGAACTAATTACATAACAGTGTTGCCACACCTCTATACATAACATTGATAAATATTTTTTCAAATAACGCGTAAATTTGTTAATCACGATAATTCATATCATAATGAGCCGACAATCTGTGGTAAGTCTGTCGGAACATCGGAGACTTTCAGTCGTGCAAATAAATTCGTGAGTCGAAAAGATCAAAGAGACAAATATTCACACACACACAAACATATGAAACCCATACACTCACAGAAATACATGCATATGTAAGGGAAACAGAGAAAAAAAATTAAGAATTTTTTTAATTCATACCAAATCAAATTTTATTTAATAATTTTGAAGAAGAACTCTATGTTGTCTGAAACACAATCATTTTGCTTGTGCGGGAGGGGGGGGGGTATTTTTCACAGAACATATAGTTTATATTAATAAGAACGAAACTATTTTATCAAAAAAAATTGATGTATGTAAATACACTGAAAAAATTTTATGTTTATTTTTAACATAAAAAAACATGTTAACGAGGCCGAAATTTCATTCTGTGAAAAATTAATCGGTAACGTGGTAATATTTCATACCAACAGTATCAAAAATTACTATACCGTATGTTGAAATTATTATAAAACTTAAATAATTATTTTAACAAGTTATTAATAGTCAGATGAAAAAATTTCATTAACATTTTTATTTATTTACGATGCGTAGGAATGGGAAAAAATTGCATAGATTGATGAACATAATTGTTAACACCCGACATGGTAAAATTTAAAAGAGCGTCTATTACAATTCAATATACTGTATAGCAGTTTCTATGACGGCGATAGGCCATAGATATGAAAAGTAATATAGAAACATAGTAAAATTATAGAGAATGTACGTGAAATTTTCATATGCAAGAAATTAAATTAAAGAATAGCGTATATTACTTTTTCAGAGTAAATAAATTTGAATTGGTACTATGTTAAAATTTACCAGTATTTCATTGTAATTTTTCATTTACTTTATTTTAAATTCTACCGACTTTTCTGGTTTTTTTTTCAGAAGTTGATCCTGTCTTCAGGTTCACAGCATTTTCTGGTAATTTTTAAAAGAATATTCTCTCCGTGTATGTATTTAGCATTTTGATAGTATTTTCACAAAAACAGTTTTTTATGGGAGGGGTGGGGGGTTAAATTTACAGATTTTTTTTAATATAACTTAACTCCAGAACTCTTGGAATGTTCTCCTGAACTTTTTCGAAATTTGCAGTACCAACTTCACACACAGGTAAAAATCGTAAGTTTGGAATTTATAATTATACGATATGTATGAATAAAAAAGTGCTTTATATAAAGATCCGGGCTCGGTGATAATTTTTCACCCCCCCCCCCCCCCCTTCAAATACACATTTCTTTACTCAAATAATTGATTTATTTAAATAAAAATTTTAAATTATCCATTATACTAATTTTCCAGTATTCCCTTACATTTATGTATGGTGGATATGTAGAAGCCAGTGTGCCGCTTCAAAGGAAGGTGTGTTTACACTAATGAGAGGACGGATTTAGACCAGATTTATACACTCACCTATGTGTAGTAATATGTCTTAAACACCTGACGCGCTCACTGGCTTAACCGCGTGTCTTGCTTGCCTTATTTTATGTTCTTTTAGCCGACGAATTATTATTACTATTATGTCTTACGGCTGCTTTTTGATGTTTTGTATAGAAATAGTCTTCGTATACTTATAAATATATGTAAAAAAAAACTTTTGAACTGTTTACCGTTGACAAGAACAAAAATAAATCGAATTTTTGGCAGGGCCGACAAGAGGGCGATGCAAATCATCGGGGCCCGGGACCTGAAGGGGCCCGGACTGAATCTGTTCTTAAAAAAATATAGATAATAATATTGAAAATTATTTGAATGATGAAATTTTAAAATAGTTCTGTTGATGACAGCTAATCTTCATCATAATTAAATATCGGTATAAATTTAACATAACAGGCCTCTTGTTAGAGAATAATTTAATTTTCACAAATGAAGTAGAAGATATAGAAAATTTTATTGAAACCAAAGAAAATAAATATAAATACAGAAGAAAAACCGTATGAAGAATGATTTAACATTCAGGATCCAGGGGCCCGGCCCTTTGCATATTGGTAAAAAAATTGACCAAAATGATTTAAATTTGAGTAAATTTTAAATCAAAGAAGTATACATCATTTTATTGAAATACTTCTGGAAAAATATGAGGTAATCCATAAAAAAATGCGAAAGGCTTCACATAAGAAAATCTAATTTATTTTATATGATAAATAGAAATTATTGAAATACACAAACTAATTAGCTAACTAACCAAATTATATGTTTAAGTTATTTTACAAACGTTTGTGTTTTTAATGAGGCAAGTGTAGGATTTAAATTTTATTATCGATGTCAAAAATACGTTTCATCGATTCAATTTAGTAAGTAGATAAATTTCTTGATTATTTTTTTCTTGAGACTGAAGGGTTAAAATCAAAAGTTTCTAGAACTTATTTGTTGCATTTTAGGAGACCTATCTAAAGACACCCCACATGATGGGGTAAGTGACAAAAAAATTGAGTACATTTTTCAGTCTATGGGAGGGGGGTAAAAATTTTTTTTTTTACATGTTACATCGGGGCCCGGTTTGGCTCTCGGCGGCCCTGATTTTTGGTATAAAATATGTTCGGATAGATATATTTCGGACAATAAAGTCTAAAGAACGCCAACAGAAGCAGAAGAAGAAGAAAGAGACAATAAAGTCTCTAATAATTATGTAAAAAAAATATTTTATCAGATTTTTATTCGATCATCATTATAGAGCAATATATAGATTATAGATAAAATATATGTTATTTATGGATAAATCATATATTTTACTAATTTTTATTTAAAATATTAGACGTATGGTTTTTGAGTAATTGGATATTAAAAATAAAGTTTTTAACACACAGTAAATGAGAGAACTTGCCGAAAGTGTTCTATTTATTGAAATTCTACACAATTGGCTATATAGAGATGCTTTAAAAACCAATTATTCGAAACTTCAACCCTTTTAAATACTATAAAAATTATAAAACAAATATATTTTCACGTGTAATTTATTCAAAATAATGAAAAACTATATAGCTCTGCCATTACAGCAGTACAAATTAGTACATGTGTTACTATTATACCGGGTGTCCCAGATAACTTTTCCAGCATGGGGATCTCAGTATCTATAAGAGATACAGGTTTGGTTAAATGAGATGAATTATTTGTATGAAAGGGGTGAGTATTATTACACCAAAAAATATTCATAATTCTATGTGGTTTAGGCGGTATACCCAAAAAACTGAAAATTCGGAATTTTTTTAAATGGCTATAACTTTTTTGTCAAAGTAGATATGTACTTTTTGTAGACGGTTTCTCAAAGTACTTTTTTGTGTAGAATTGATTGGTGTATTTAGATTTTTAATATCACTTTTAGTTTTAGAGATACAAACCCTAACTTCAGTTTTTCTTATGGGCCGCTAAGTTGGCTATGGCATATTTGAACGTGTTTTTTACTCTACTTTACAACGATGTGTCACTTGCCATATTTATTATCGAAAAAAAATTATAATATATTTTTTCAAATAGTTCATTGTTTCAAATATTCATTTGTTATTTTGATTGTTGTTATTGTGATTTTTGTTTACAATTTTTGTTTTTCATGGCTCACTTAAAAGTTTGTAATAAAATACTTCATAAATATCACTGATATTTAGTATTTCGACTTTTTTTCAATAATAAATATGGCAAGTAACATATCGTTGTAAAGTAGAGTAAAAAAACACGTTCAAATATGATATATTCAACTAAGTGGCCTATAAGAAAAACTAAAGTTAGAGCTTGTAACTCGGAAACTAAAAGTGATATAAAAATTCTAAATACACCAATCAATTCTACACAAAAAAGTGCTTTAAGAAACCGCCTACAAAAAGTACCTATCTACTTTAACAAAAAAGTTATAGCCATTTAAAGAAATTCCGAATTTTCAGTTTTTTGGGTATACCGCCTAAACCACATAGAATTATGAATATTTTTTTATGTAATAATACTCACCCCTTTCTTACAAATAATTCATCTCATTTAACCAAACCTGTATCTCTTATAGATACTGAGATCCCCATGCTGGAAAAGTTATCTGGGACACCCGGTATACCGTTCTGTCTATTTTAATTTTCAAATTAAATTAAACTTTTTTTACTTTTAATAACTAACAAAGTAAAATATTCCATTAAATGTAGGTACATGTATTCTGAATATAAATTAAAAACAAAATTTTTCAAAACCAAATCTCTTTTACAGTGAGCTAAACGTATAACCTTAAGATTTATAATAAATAACCTATTTTAACCTAAACTAACAGTCCCGATGTTTTTTTTCTAAATATATGATTTTAGACAGATAAAATCCCAAGAAAGTTATCCCCCCTCCACCCCCCTTCGAAGGGGGAGGAATGGGAGAAGTTATCATCTTCTATACATCAAAATCTACCAAATTCTTTAAAAAAATAAATAAATTACTCTTATTATAGGGTTACAAGCCAATATTTCTTTAGAAAAAATTTCCCTGACTTTTCCCGGTTTTTCAGGAGAATTTTTACCGTTTTTCCCTGTTTTTTATTTAAAATTTAGATAAAAAACCTAAAAAAAGTTCACATGTTTTCATTTAAATTTTAATAGATATATAAATGTTTAAATATTTTCGAGAATTTGTGTGATTTTTGCATTTTTATAAAAAATTCCATGACTTCCAACCAAATTCTCTGACTTTTCCCGGTTTTCCAGAAACTGGCCACCCTGTATTATCCTATTTTTAATGTGGAATACAATATTTTATATATATGTATTTAAAAAATGTTTCAAAACAATAAAGTCATTCTATATTTAAGTCAATTTAAACAATTTCTATAGATGATATTTCATCCAACATTAAAGAAAACCACAGGTGTTTTAAAAGTCTTAATAATAACATCTCTATAATACACTATTTATAAATCTCAATGAATTCAGCTTTTATAATATAACAAAAATAGTATATTTGTAGTCCCTCGCTTCCATTTATAAATATTTTTGTTTTGAGGCACCTGTCTCAACGTAATCCTACTTTATGTACTTAAGCCATTCCAAGTTAAAATATATCTTGTATGTGTCTTTAATTTTGTCAAAGGCCGTTACAGTTTTGTTACAAATACCCTCAAATCACCTGACTAGGTAATTACGTCTAATTTATCTGTATGCAGTCGCGACTTAAGTTACGTAAAACCATCCAATTTATAGATTTGTTTAAGAAAACTGTTTTTCTTATACACGAATTGTATACGACTAACGGAACATCAAAACAAAAATGCGATTAAGTGCCAAAAATTTTACAATGTTTAAGTGTTCACTATAAAAAATAAAATATTAATGAAAATAGTTATTAAGGTAGTTGTCGTGGTACAGTCTTGTCAGAAAGTTATAGATTATACGCGCCACAAAAGTATACTAGCTTGTAGCTAAGTGATTCATAATTTTTTACACAAGACTGTACCAACCCACACAGTATTCATGTGTATATATACACAAATACTCTTACATATTTTTCCAAGTTTAAATCCGGCAACGTCGCTTATGCGCGCGCAACCAGTAGATATATTGGAGACAAAATATATGTACAGTATCGATATGTCAAACAGTTTTCTGTGTTTATTTATTATTGTATAATAATAAAATCTTGTAATAATGTCCGATCAGTTGAGGTATAAAGGAAAATTTATTAAAACGAAAGTGTTAAATAAACGGCATGAATTTATACATGTGCCACATAAAGAAGATATCCGAAAAAATGGTTTTATCTTGCAAGGTGAGATCTATTTTGCAAAGTTGAGATCTAAAGATGTTATCAGCCAAATCAGTGCTTTACTTTTATGAAGATCATTTTAATGTAAGTAATACTTTACATAAATACATTGAAGTCATAAACGCGAAACTTATAATGCTTTTAATGTAAACAAAAAATGACAGTTGAGGTTAGGTTATCGTAAAACTACTTTATTTTGTAATCTGTTTAAAAAAATATATTTAATGATTTCAGTTACCAAAGGATATGGCGAATTACATGCAATACTCAATAATTAGTTCCATCAAAAGAATCCAAATGATAAAGGGATGTTTACCTTCAAAATTTGAAAATAAATTAAGTTACCGAAGCCTTCAAGTGTTGCGACTGGTTCAAAATTATCAAAAAGAAGAAACTCGACAAACTAAAGAAATTACTAGTTTGACAATTCACGTAGAAAGGACAATACGAAAGTTTTCAATGTTAAAACCACATACTGTGATTAATTTTAATTTAATTTGTATTCTTGATTAATCTTTACGAAGCTATCACGATAGGTGCTCTTTTAAATTTACAGAATTCAATTATTAAATAAATTTTATATGTTCAAACAATATGTATTTATTGTACAGTACAAAATAATAAAAATAAATATAAAATTTTGTAATTTCATTGAATAAATTCAATAAACGGCATGTTTGCAGCCTCTTCTTGCAGCAATCGTGGCACTGAACGCTTCATCGTAACCGAATTGGATTTTGAATAGACGTTATGTATCCGTCCATGTATCGTCTCGTCATCAACTTATAACCTATTATATTATATTTTATTTATAGTTACACAGATATACTTTAGCGTTCCTGAACTCTGCAGAATAAAAATCAGGGTTTGACTTGAAGCATTCTACCATCATGCTTTGTTTTATTTTTGTATTCTATAAAAATTATATTTATGTAATTAAATAGTATAATTTATTATACTATTACTTGATGTGTTACTAAAAATAGGATTTATTCCATTTCTAAGAACAGTATATTTACTTTTAGTTATTTATTATTAAATATTTATTTTTCTTCATTTATAAGAAGTCACTAGAAATAAGTGCATTTTGAAGACACAAAAATAAATCAGTTTGAAAACATTATTAAGCTAAATAATATTTTATTTTGTTGCTATTTCTACTTTTAATTTTGAATTCCAGGTAATTTTGTGTTGTGTTCTCTTTGTATTTGATAAAAAGATTGTTCTGATATCATTTTTTGGATTACTAGAAATTTAAAATTTTTATACGTAGTAAATATATGTATAATATATCCATCAGTCCGTTCGAATTTACCGCGCAAATAATATATCAACTCGCGCACAGCGTTGCCAAGTTGTTTCTGTCCGACTCGGTGAATGTATACTTTTATATAAATTGTTGAACTTTAAACCGTTATTTATAAATAACTAGACGGTAAAAAAAATTTATTATTTTTTTTTTAATTCATAATAAATGTATTAAAAGACTGTGAGTTTTTGGGACGTTTCTGACAGTTAGTTCTTTTTTTATAAATAACAAACTGGTTCAGAACTACAGAAATCGTATATACTCAATGTTAATTATCCAATTTTTAATTAAGTTTATCTCGTATTCTATACGGTGGATCGACTTCAAATTTTTAGGGTATATGTATTATCGTGTCGTTAACAAGTATACAAAAATTTATAACTTTCTGACGGTGTGCCCTAACCACGACAACTACCTTAATTATTTATTTGTTAAAAAAACAACTTCCTGTTAACGGATCAAACTAAATCAGTCAAATTGTACTATAAATAATATATTTTATTATTTGAAGATATGCATGGGCGTCCGTAGAGAGGAGGAAATTAATTTTTTTTTCTGTTACTTGTATTCGTGCCAAATTTCAAGCTTGTAGTTCAAAGGGAAGCACCGTTTGAATTTATTGCTGAGGTCGCAGTGGGGTATTTTAAAAAGTAAAATTTACAAAAACGCCCCAGTACGAGAACCGTATATCGCACCCCCGCAAAAAAATGTCACAAATCAAAAAATTTAGTTTTGAGAAAATAGTAATAGTTGAAATTATAACAATTTAGGTAAATCATAATTGTAAAGGTAGTATAGGAAAAGGACTGATACACAGTATTTAATTTAAATATTTTAGTATTCCTGTGATGTTTGAAAAATAGTAACTAATAAAACGCCGGGTGATTTGACCGTACGAGTCGTGATCCGTACGGTCAAAACACCCGGCAACCACTGCAAACTTAAATGAAATAGAGTATACATATTAATTAAAAATGTGACATTTTTTTAAAAAACCTAAGCTAGTTTTGACGGTAGGTACACGAAGTACATTAATGACAATTTTTAGTAGAAATATATAGTAATTTGGAATCTTTCTACATATTTATTTCAAATATAACATTTTTTGAGTTGTGACAGTTTTGCGATATGAGTAATTTATTTTTTTATATTTATTACAGAAATATCTAGAAAATACAAAAGACAGACACTCCCAGTGATATTATTCTCTGCTGAAAATATTTAGAATATATGACGAATGCCTTATTTAGATAATTATCATAGAGCCTTAGTTGAACGAAGAGACTGAATATGTGCCTCATCAATCATCGTAGAATAAGTTTAAATCGTAATAAGTCTATGAATAACTGTAATAAGTTGCGCTTTAAGGGGATGGTCACTGTGACGGAAAAAAAAATCTTAGATTTTTTTTAAAGTTTACATATTCATAAATATGAATACAAAAAATTGAGATTAAATTTTGAAAATTGACGGAGTTACAGTCAATTTAGTGAGACGAGGTAGCACGGCCGGTTATGACATAACAAAAACATTAAACACGTTTATCTCGGAATGACATTTTTCGACCTGGTCGACACGATTCCTCAAAGACTAATAAACCGATTTCAATTTTTTTTAATAATTTTCGTAATTGTTGTAGCTATCGTTGCACGTAGCCGATTTTTGAAATTTTTATAATTACTATTTTTAAAACCGCTCTAATAAAAAAATAGGTCTTAAAAATGAAAAATAAATTCAAACGATCGCCATTTTGTTTAAAAATAAAATTAAAAAAACGGCTACGTGCAACGATAGCTACATTCATATAGATATTGATAAAATCTTTATTTATTTTTTTCATATAACCCTTCTCGAAATTTCGAGTGAACCATAGAGAAGAATATTTTTTTTGTCGTCACATCGAGGCTCATAACTTTCTAAATATTTAATATTTTTCAATAAAATTATTAAATAAGTTGAATATATACTTAATAAAATGTCCTTTACCTGATTCAAAAATAATAAGTTATATCTGTGAAAAAAATTCCCAAACATTGACAATTTTTTTACCCATCACAGTGGCCATCCCCCTTAAATGAAGAAAAATTGAGATATGTGGGGCATTTTATAACACGATAGTGAGGCATATTACCCAACGATTACATTAAAAAACGATCTAAAAAAATATTATTTTCACCAATTTGTTTTTATCCTAATAATTAGATAACCCGGTACCATTTTATTCTCAGAATACCTAAGTTTAATTTTTAATAAATAGTTTCCAAATACATTTAATGAATTTATTTATACTATGATTTAAAAAAAGTGGGGGCATATTACCGAATTTTACCCTAATCCAAACCGTAATATATTTTACACATACATTCATTAGCCTTAATGATTTCTATCCAAGTACAAAACAAGAAAACAAACACATATACACATGCGAGTGGGTGTTGGTTGCATGCATGCACCTCCCGGCGTCGCATAAACATGTCCGTCGGTCTGACATCGCGCTCAGGTTAATGTGGTCACAATATATACTTTACGATCGCTGGTAGCGCTAATGACGCCGATGACGTCACCGGTGTATACGTATTTGGCGCGCGAGTATTTACTACATACTGTTGCACATACAGCCTTGGCCAAAAGTATTTGCCACCCAGGTTAAATAAATAATGCCAGTTGATGATAACGGAAATATTTATTAATATTTTGTACATATACCTCTTGTTATGATAACAGCAGTTACTTTTTTTTTAAATTCGATACTAAGCATCGTCATTATTGTGGAGTAATTATTTTCCACTCCTTAATCAAGATATTGTTTATATTTTTATTTGATGTGATTGAGTGTTCCCGAATCGTGTGCTTTAATATCGACCAAAGATGTTCAATGGGGTTGAGGTCCAATGGCCAAAACAGGAGCTCAATCCCATTATCTGAGAACCACTTCATCGTCACTCGCGATTTGTGACAGGCGCGTTTTCTTACTGTAAACGGGCGCTGTTCATGTTGGTATCACCGAACATTTTATGAAGAGATGGTTTTAACGCAGGTGTCTTTTTTTAACCTATTTGGACCTTTACACAACACGATTTCGCCCACTTCATGTCAAGTCAAAAAAAGTTACATATCTAAGAATTGACGGGGGTGGCAAATACTTTTGGCCAAGGCTGTAGGTTTTGGTATAAATAATGATTATTTTTAAAGATTTAATGTACGTGGGTGAAAATCTGTGACAATGTTCTTTTGTATATAGTTGTAGCTAAACTTGGTCGCGTGTTCTAGGTCAGATTTAATGTATTTCTGTATTTGTTTATATTTACAAAGAAACACACATCTTTTTAGATTCTTTGTATGGAGTTAACTAAAGAATAGCATACGCTTTTTTGTCGTTCAAATTGGTTGATTTTTGTATGTTTGTTTAAAGTATTCTAAAGAAAGAAACTAATAAGAAAAGGGTATATTTCTTTAGTGAGGATTGACTAAAAGAGATAAAATTTATTGGTTGGTTTTATGGCAAATTAACGCAGTACTTTTCAGTATATTTCTTATCATATAAATACGTAAATCAAGGAAAAAAATTAAAAAACAAAAAATACCAAATAAAAACTGAATCCATGCAGCCCTCGTTTTCAAATTATTATTATTTGATACTGAAAAGCAATAGCTATCAAATTTCATAACTGTATTGTAATGGGTTCACTCGATAATAATTTAAAAAATATTTTTCGACATAATCATTGGATGAATTTGGTTGACTTTAAAGGGGAAAGCCATTGTGACAGAAAAATCGATTGTTATGCATTTTTTTAAGTATACATATTCAAAAATATGTTAAAAAAAAGTCAAAATTCCGAATTTTTTCTGAAAAAATGTTACAGTCAATTTAGTGAAGTCGGATTGCGTGGCCGGGTTATGACCCTCAGAAAACTTTAATTCCAACGATTCCTCAAAGACTAATGAACCGATTTATTTATTTTTAGTTTTTGTTATCGCAGTGGCTTATTCTCGCTGCGAAGCCAATTTTTGAAGTTTTGATATATATACTTTTTTTTAAGACCATTTGACTTAAAGAAAAATTGTGATGAAAAAATGAAAAATAATTTCAAACCGACGCCATTGTGTGAAAAATTAAATTAAAAAAAAAAACGGCCACACACAATCATTGCTAAATTCATATAATGGGTGGAAGGTTTTTGTTACATGGCGTTACATGGGGGGAGGAGGGTCAAAAAATTCAAGAAAAAGGCGTTACGTAGTTTATGGACGTTCCCTTCTCAGCTTCACAAAAAGAAAAATATTATTTCTAATACCAATTGCATATATTAAACCTAAATAATCCAAATAAGAAATATGTATACCCATACCTAATAAAAAAAATCCATTATTATAAACATATCTATACTTCAACTGCAAACAAACACAATTTTCTAAATAAAAACATACACAGAACAATAAAATTTAAGATCGCGATCGCATTCACCGAGTACCAAAAAAAGAAAACATATAAGAGTGGCTGCTGGACTTGATATATAGCTCGGAGTATAAATGTAGCGTCTGGACGATACCATCGCGTCCTTTCCATTGTCAAACATGTCCTGGACGCTTATCAAGATCCTCGACTGATCCACTGCACGATTGAGCTCATATCGTTCCATATATACCACTTTAATAACAATACTTTTTATGAAGAGGAACGTCTACTTTACTTTCATATGGACATTTATTTTTAAAAGTGTTTTCTTATGTACACAATATACATACATAAGTACACAGTATCACCCCCCCCCCTTCCGAAATACATCAAAATAAATTTAAATTGTATACAAAAAATCTTTCCAATTTTTGCTGGCCCTTAATTATTTTTAAAACTAGCTGCGTTCGATTTGAAATCAAATCATTTTATACATTTTTTGTAAATAAAAACATTAACGCCCAGTATTATCAACTTTAACTAAATGTTCCTTTAACTAACTGTCATGTTATCAACAGATGCAAGCATAATACATTTAATTAAATAGATTTTAAATTATCTACAGTATTTCTTTACAACGTATATTATGTCTATTTTCCATTGAGAGCTTAAATATTGATTTAAATCACATTTGTAATACACCAAATTTACTTTAAAGGAGCATTTTGCGCTAAAGGAGCTTTAAATTGGTTGATAATACCGGGCATAACTGTTAAATTTCTTAATGTGTATCTAACCTAATTATTTAATTTTTATTTATATATACCTACATATTTTTTATTTACCTTAAAGGGGTAGATCCAGTTAGATTTTTTTTAAATCTATTTATTTTGTGTTGCATTTTCTCAAAGTAGAATATTTCAAAAGTATTCTCTAAAAATTTCAGACAAATCGGACCGTTATTTATGGAGATATATAACTTTGAACGGAGCCGTCTCTAATGTATAGTAGGCAGGTAGCGGCAACTGTGCGCTTTTTCTCGAAACAATGTTTTCGAAGTCGGTGATCACTGTAACTTGAGAACGGCTTTGCCGATCGGTTTGAAATTTTTCTCACTTATTCTATATGAATGGACGAAGGATTTTTTTGGCGATTATTTTTTTATAGCCGAAAATGCGAGTGAAATTTTAGTCAAATAAAGAAATTTGACTTTCAACATCCGCCATTTTGTGAAAATTCAAAAATTTTCAAATCCCTTCGTACATCCGGAGCATTATGTCATTAACTAATGATCCCGTTTTTTTTATTTTTTATTTCTGATGATCCAGTGACAAGCAGCAGTGATCACGGCAAAACACTTTTTTGGACCCCTCCCAAATTTGTTGTATCTCACTTATTTTTTAATATTTTGCCATAAAAAAATTATAACATTTTCTGTAAATACATATCTTTCATATGGAAAAACATTTGTTATAAATTATTTTAATGCGTGACCAAAAAAAAATACTAAAAAAGAGCTTTTTTTGGAAGTCCCAACTGGGTCTGCCCCCTTAATTATTTTTAAAACTAGCCGAGTTCGATTCTTATTTCTTAATGCGTGTCTGATCTAATTATTTAATTTTTATTTATACATTCATATTTTTAATTTATACCTTAAAACTTAGCATAAACTCATTCTAGGATCTCAGGCTTTCTAATAATAAAAGTCCTATAAAAATCGGTAGAGTAGTTTTCGTGTTTTAAATTTAAAATTAGAATAAATTTAAGAATTCTAAAAAAAAAAATCAAATTTTATTACTGCCTGTAAATGGACGCATAGATTCAAAGTACAAAATAATAAACAAGTAAAATATTTTCAAGTAGGTACATCCAAGACCACAAATACAAAAGTGGTGAAGTAAAATTGTAGAAATATTTTATATATAAAAGCTATATAGAAGTTTCATAAAAATACACTATGTTTTTTTGTTGCAGAAAAGTACCCTAGCTCATATATCACCACTACATACGTGACTGAAACCTAAGTCCATTCTAAAATCTTCTTCAGCATCAGATTGTGTATAACATATTTACAAAAAAAATATTATTATTACGTAAATTTTAAATACCTACTTTCAACATTTTTTTTGGACTTGATCGGATTGGTTTCTGAACGATTTAAATATCAAAGTTGGCATATTAACTTTTATTCTTATTGTAAAAAATGTCTGAAGCTTACAAAATATTGCAACAACTTCCAATACGTTTATTAAAAAAATGTACAAAAAACTTATCAACGATTTATTCCAATTCTCTAAAAAGTATCTTACAAGTTAACAATAAATCGTAGAATTTCTTCCACATCCTGCATCTCTCTCTCCCCGTATACCTTTTCATTTCATCAATAGAATTGTACTACTAGCTCTAACGTCTTTTTCTATACAGGATGATAATAAAAGTCCTTACAAAAATTATATTCACTAATGTCAGGTGTATATTTTTTATAAATATACTGATTCCTAACTACAAAATAACTTAAAAGACTGGTAACTCTTAATATCAAATAAAAAAAAAACAGACCTTGGCTTCTGGATATAAGTCGCGACAATTCGTATTGATTAAAAACTTATACAATATACATGATTACTAATTAAAAAAAAAAACGTGTCCCAAAAAAAAAGTATTTCTGCAAAAAATAAAGGTTTAATCGCAAAAATTGATTCTTTTAAAACTAATTTTGAATTTGACGCCAAAACGCTCGCAGGTGACATTTGAGAGTTGTGACGTCACACTCCTTGTCAACAATAATTATAATCAAACATTCAGAGTTAGACAATAATTTCATTACTTTGTGTGTTAAAAATGAATTCCAAAGTATATAAGTTCTTAAATAAAGTATGCACCTAATAATCTTGTAAGAGGAATTGATATTTGTCTAAAAGTCAATCACTTTTGACGTTTACAGATGCGTGACGTCATTCTCTCTGATTGGTGTTTCATTTAACATGGTGGATTGCTATATTTTGTATTTTTATTTTAGCAAAAATTATATTAATCTCGCTTTTAATATAAAAATAAATACATTTTTAGACTTTTTTAAACGTTTTATTTAAAATCATAATTTCAATGATACTTTATTACTAGCATATTCTGATGACAATATAATAGTTTATAGTACCATCGTGGGGGGGGGGGGTTATAGAAACTCCCCTCAATGACTAACAATTAGCCCAATCGTATTTTTTTTTCTATCAAACTAGAATTAATTTAAATTTAAATTTGTTTTTTGCAATTTTTTTAATTTGTACCCAATTTGTTTATTATTCCTTAATATTATTGATTTTAACAGAGAAGGTTCTTTTATGGAGAGATTGTCCAGCCCTTATATCGAGCGAACCTTATATCGAGAGATAAGTGTAATTGTTTTTTTTTTCACAACGTTTATAAAGTGAACGACTTTTTCATCACCTGTACGTTTTTCTTGCATGTAAATACAAATCTACACGATTCGGTTATACATATTGAAAGTTTCAACAACTTTACCTAGTCGAGTGAAGAAGAAGAGATACAATCAAGAGATGAGATGCCGCCCATAAAACAAGCAATCAGAATATTTATGTAGATTAGAACAATAAGTTGGATATGGGGTCGGAGTTACTTGGAATAAAGAATTGTTCTACAGACTCGATCTTTGTTTGAATTACAACAGCAGATACCGAGGGCTGCTGCTGTTGATAATAAAGCAATCAACTTTACCTGCAATGTGCGGAAATATTCAACAACTTTTTTAAGTGATTGCATTTATTTGATATTGACGAAAGATGTTATCTCTATAAAAGTGTATTGTAGTTAATATTTCAGGTAATATTTAACTTTGAAATTCCGAACAGATCGGTAAAATTAAAGGACTTCAAAGCATACATTTCATGAAAATTTCAAGTATTTTGAAGTTTTTTTTGATACAAAAAACTCGAAAAGTAAAAAAAACGGTATTTCGCCATTATCTCGGAAAATTTGAGGTTATGTTGTAAATTGGTTTGAAACAAAATTGTAGATTTATTTTTTATCTACAACTTTACTGTAGACCATTTTTCGATAAAAAGTCGTACTTCGCCGGAAATCGTAAAAAAACATTTTCAACCCTTAAAAACCACCCCCCTTCGAATCCGCTACATGTGCAGAGGTGCATTTTTTCCCCTCTTTTTGTAATCATCTTTAGCAACGATTCCCACTATCGCTATCCTGTAGAGAATTTTTTTTCTCCAAAAAGGCTATTGTACGTATCATGAATATCGGTATGGAGAACCATACATGACTTCCATGTTCTATAATATCTTTTACAATAATTTTTAATATAAAACTCACCTTTGTATTATAAATATTAGTTTTATAATATTCTAATGTCACTTGTAGAATAGACATTTTTGTAAAATAATAATTATCTGACATTTGAATTTCACTGCGCTTGTTTCCATGGCAACATGAATTTATTAGTATTTAAAATTAAAATTTTGAGGGTGTTTTTCACCTCTTCAGTAGCTATTTCGGTACGATTATGAATTAAGTGCCCCTTAGATTGTATTGAACTACAAGTGTACCAAGTCTTATCAAAATTGGTGAGATACTAATCTCTTTTCAGACGATAATTGGTACAAAATTGCGAATATTTCGGACACCCCTAATCCGATTAGCACCAAAATCAATAGGTCTGGAGTACTCACTGAGACAAACATTTTCCCCAAATATAATTCAAATCGGTGCATATTTACAATAGTTATCGTACACGGAAGAAAATTCTACATCCAGACAGACACACAGACACACGCACAGCCGCCATGCGGAAATTAACTTTTCTTTACGTTTTGAAGTTAGTACAATCAGAATCTGCTTTTTTTTCGGACATGATTTTTTGACGGTATTACAATACTTCCATTTCTTCGAACATGGAGGTAAAAATTACCGGAGCAAATAAATTTATAGAAAATATGAATGTTAGATTACCATTAAGAATTAAGAATAAAAATTAAAAATAATTATTGAAGTATCCGTCACTGCCTTGATTCAGTGGCCTCGTCCAGTTCATTACTAAATAGAACGCAGTACCTACAACTTAACTCTTTGGGGCTAGGCGGGACTGGAAGTGCCCACCTTTTTGTTACTTCAATCTCAATGGTGGGACTTTTTTTATACCACCTCGAAAAATTAAAATTGCTACTGGAACTAGGGTTTAAATTTAGACCCACCTCTTGAAACTAGTTAATAATTTCACATCAGGTGTCTCACTGGTATTTGCTTGATTGATTGACCGTTAAACTTGTCAGTACAGGCTCGCCAGTCGTTGAAAGTGGCTTAATGACTTTTTGTTTATTTTTTATTTTTTTCTTGTTATTGTATTTTTTACTAATTAAAATAAACCAAATTTGTTAAAAAATTAAAAAAAAAATTTTTGTGCAACATGGGTTTTTTTATTTGCTAAAATTCCGTGCCTCAAAGAGTTAAGCGGTCGACTATAGCATTTAGTATAAAGAAAGCGGCACACATATATACTCTATATTTTAACAAACTATCTAATATTTCGAGTAAGAAGCTTCATATGTATAGTGAAATGTAATTACATTCCTAAGGCCCAGTATTTTTTCGTGATATCGACAGTACGTCTTCGTGTGACGATTTATTAAAAAAAATTCTAATAGAAAAGCTGTGGCATAGAGACAGACAGACAGACAGACGGACGGGTAAACCGAAACCATTAGGGTTCCTATTTTTCTACGGAACCCTAAAAAAATTTGTTCAGTTACACACGCTTATTATGAATTCAATATTTATTACTTATATGTGCATACATCTTAAAAAACAATCTACAAAAATAGTTCTAACAAGAAAACATAAAAGTTATTATTACTAGTTAGTTATTTGCTGTATAAATGTATCTTCCAAGAACCGTTGACTGTTGGGAGGAGGAGGGGGGTGGGGGGGGGGCATCCGTCGTCGCCAACTCCATGCGAATGCAGACGCAAATCTTGACGTTTTAATCAGCTATGAATTTCACTGTTAGACAAGTGCACTCGGTACCTATACAGTCCGTATATAAGTAACGTCAGGACCGTAATAAGGTAATTGAACCCCATACAGTTTTTCGATTAAAAATAGGGCAATTGTTTATAGTTTTTATAAACCCCACATCGGCCCCAAATTTAATTCTGATTGGACAAAATTTTACATTTAAAATAAAAAAAAAAAAAAAAAATATTTACGTGTTTTCTTTTTTAATTCATGAATTTGTAACCGGCAAAGTATGTAATTCAGGCATTGTATATAATTCCTAGGAATTCTATACAATGCCTAACGATTTCATGCAAAGTATGAAATAATTTTTATTTATTATTATAATAAATAAAACAAAATATCAGTTCAGATGACTATGATTTAAAATTGTTAAAATAAAAGACATACAAAAATATTAGATATTATTTTGTCATTTAATAAAATATAAGGCCAGTATTAAGTAAGATAAATAATCAGTATTTTAATATTTTATTACATAAAGTAAGCCAATATCTGTGCCTAAACCAAAATTGGTTGGTTCACCCTATTTATGTTTATATTTCTAGTCTATACAATACCTAGGAAATGTATATAATTAAATTCATTTCATACTTTGGTTGATGATTTTTAGGCATTCTATAGAATACCTAGGAATCCTATACAATGCCGGATTTCATACATTGCCAGTAACACATATATTCTTTGACCAGGTTTCAGTATAATAATATTTTTATTCTGTTGACTGCATATACAGTGTAGAACATGTCATTACATTGATTTTCTAAAGTACAAATACTTTAGTTGTTTAATAAATAATTTATTTAATAAAATAATTGTAAAAACTCCAGGATGAAACTGTGCCATAGACTATAGAGTATCTCACAATATCATTGATTTAAATAAAAATGATTGTTATAATAGTTTTTCTTTAGCAAGTAAAGATTTAACTGTTTTTTAAATTTAGTTATGGGGAGATTTTTAAGAGAGGATGGTAGATTATTGTTCATATATATTATATATGTAACATTAGGTAACATAAGGAATAAGCAGTAACGATAAGCCCGCTCACCTTGATCTTAATCCGGCACTGCATTAAGATGATTTAGAAAATGTATGTGTTTACATAGTTGTGGGGTACCGGCTGTCTTCTTGTACAGTACACAAGGATTACGCGGAGAGCGCCGCGTCGTTTAGACAATTGCCGCCGCCGTTGTTGTTGCTGTTTGTTGTTTGTTGCTTCTTTGTCACACGCACACACACACACACACACACACATACACACATACATACGAACGAGTGCACTTGATATTTTACTTTCCACGTATGATACAATTTATTTGTTGTGGTTGCGGTGAATATTTACTTTCATGTATAAGATTATAAAGTGGCAGACGTTTTTACTTTTTTGATGTAGGGGTTTTCAGACAATCCAGTAAGTGAACAAGTAGGTATACTGAATTCTGATTAAGGTAATACGTCTAGCACACTGTTAAAAAAAGATTTTGTTTCGTTTTTAATTTATATTCAGAACACATGTACCTACATTTAAAGGAATATTTTACATTGTCAATTATTAAAAGTTTAATTTTATTTGAAAATTGAAATAGACAGAACGGTATATAATAGTAACATGTACTAATTTGTACATTGTAATGGCAGAGCTAGTTTTTCATTATTTTGTACTAAATTACACGTGAATATATTTGTTTTATAATTTTTATAGTATTTAAAAAGGGATGAAGTTTCGAATAATTAGTTTTTAAAACGTCTCTATATAGCCAGTTGTGTAGAATTTCAATAAATAGAACACTTTCGGCAAGTTATCTCATTTATCGTGTGTTAAAAACTCTATTTTTAATATCCATTACTCAAAAACCATACGTTCAATATTTTAAATAAAAATAAGTAAAATATATGAGTTTTTTTTTTTTTGTTATTTTTTCACTGCTAAACCGCTGAACAGATCTTAATGAAATTTGGCAGGGAGATAGCTTGCATCCTGAGGAAGGACACAGGCTATTTTATATTCCGAAAAAATGTTTACGACAATCCAAAATTTAATTAATTATATACATCAGGGGTTTTTCAATTAAAATTTTTAAAACATACAAATTTATCATAGACTCCTGGAATACTACAGATCTTTTTTATACCTCTACAGACCCCGAATGGGTCCACCTGGACCCCGTTGGAAATCCTTGACATACATAATCATAAAAAAAACGTAAATTTTAAATTAATCAAATCCAAAGCCTACTAAATCACCAGCAGTAGCAGAAGAAGAATTAAACAGCAAAAATAAAGTGAGTCCACAGAGTGGCCAGTATTTCTCTGGAAGAAATTTCCCTGATTTTTCCCGGTTTTTCAAGAGAATTTTTACCGTTTTTCCCTGTTTTTTATTTAAAATTTTTCATAAAAAATCTTAAAAAAAGTCACATGTTTTCTTTAAATTTTAATAGATAACTGTTTAAATATTTGCGAGAATTTGTGTGATTTTTGCATTTTTATAAAAAAAACCCTGACTTTTCCTGGTTTTCCAGAAACGGGCCACCCTGATTCATCCGCGTCTCCTACAAGTTCTTTTGTAGCATAATGTACTAGTATGTATAGTATATTTATGAAAAGCACGATTTAATCTGCGCGCGTACACCTGTTTTATCACAACAATTTATCACGATATAAATTAGCCTGGAGTATTTGCAGCATAACACGGCGCGGCGGTAGCGAGCGTCCCCGGTAATCACGGTGCATCATTAGTGAGCGCTATTATAATACATATGTGGCTTCATGTGTGTGCGTGTGTGGACGTGTGTGGTACATACACATACATATTATATGATTTTATTTATGAAGACGTACATATATACATAATGCATCTGTCTCTTTTGCTGTGACTATTAGGTAATTAGTAAATGCAGTTTAGAAATTAGAAATTGATGAGTACTGAGTTTAATATAACATAAATATTATTATTAAGTCATACAGTCCGGTATCACAAAGCACTCTCTAATGAGGTATCAAAGTTACAGAAATAAAAGTATCTTTTTTTTTCAAAAAAGATGATTTTTTCATACGACTAATTTTCATAACAAAAACTTTTAATATACATCGATTTTGAATACAGTTGTGATAATTATAATTTAAATTATGTGCTTTATATATTTACCTATAACTTGAACAATTTTAAAGTAATTGTGGTCGGACAGAAACCATTATTTAGGGCATTAAAATTTTCTATGGATTCCTAGCTGGAATTTATTTTATTCGGTGTAGAAGGTCTTCACTGTAGTCATCGAAAACATGAATAATTTTCCTTAAATTTTTGTAATACCTAGAACTTTGAGTGCTTATAACTCAAATATTTTTCGAGATTTCATTTTGAAATTCAATTAAATACATATTAAATACAGTGGACGAACAGAACTCTAAGCTCGACGTCACAAAATGATTTTTTCGCGGGCTCTATTTCAATAACTAATTAAAGTACATAATTTTTAAAAACACGGTTTTGTTCGTAATTTTATCAGCTTTAATCCCAAAATTTTATCCAGAAATTGACAGTCCCGGCGTTATACCCAAAATAACTGATTTTATATAGCTTTGTAAGCCCCTAGAAAGTTATGCACCCCCCTTCGAAGGGGGAGGGGGGAGTTATCACTATTATCTTTACATCAAAATCTACCAATTTCTTGAAAAAAAAAACAACGTCATTTTTTTCTAGCTCAAATTTTATATTGACTGGACTATAGGTTATCTATAGATATATTTTTTAACGTTTAATCTAAAAATATATTTTTTTTACGTTTTTGCGCTATTATGTCTTCCTATTAAGGAATAAACATTCCAGAAAATATTAAGGACCTTTTAGTAAAACTACAAACTATATTTTACCATAATAAATACATAATATTACCAAAAAACTCGTTTATTTACTTTTATTTTTCTTTGGATCAAACTAAGCTGTCATCTTCTCCCTTAAATCAGTCAAAAAAGAAGAAAAAGAGGAGCTTTTGAAAAAAAGGTACTTTAGGGCCGACTCTCCAAAAATAGAGTAAAAAAGAGGAGTGTTAGCATCCCTGAACTTTTATGACAGTTCTCTTGGAGTTTCATGAAGACTTTGACAAGTTTCATGCACGTGTTGTATGTATAAACACCAACAATATTAAAACAGTGGTGATATTATATTATGAAAATTATTTTGTACGGTCAGAATCGCCAACTATGTTACAATACGTTGAAGTATCACTATTCTAAATTCCATAACTACACAGGTAGAAAGGTTTACTTGAGCCAAGTAAACCTTGTTTTGTATATAACGAAAACTATAGTATTCTTGGACGAAGAAATAATATATTTGGATTAAGGGTATTTTTCTTATATTAACCCTCGGAGCCTCTTGTGGGTCAATTTGACCCATACACCGACTTTGATCGTGAATAGCGCTCAGGTATTTTACATTTTTCACGATTTTTTTTAAGTATGTTGAATACTTCAAAGGTATTTGTAACACTTATAAATTCATTTACCATGAGTCAAAGTATACCTTTGAATTTTGGTAAGTCAAAAGGTTTCGTAGTTGCGGAATTATAGGCGATCAAAAAGTAAGCAGGGTCAAATTGACCCAGAGTGTACTAGTAGGTTGAAAAAATAGGTGTGTACTCCGAGGGTTAAGAAAATATTGTTTTCGTTATAATATACAAAACAAGATTTTCTTGGTCCAATACAGTTTTTTTGTGTGTGTATTATAAAGTATTCCCAAAAGGCAAATTAGAAAAAAAAACTTATACAATAGAGAGTAAATATCGATAATTTCATACATATAAAAAACACCTTACAATATTCAAATAACCCATTACGACACGTTCCATAATACAAACTACCTATGCGAAAAACAGCGTTGAAATAATTTGCATTTTTCACAAAGATAAGAAGGAAATGTTGGAGTAGCAATCTGCAGCCAATTACTAGACACCTATTGTTCACCAGGTGTGCCACTTCCTCTTTGTGCCATTGTGTCGACTAAACGAACCACTCTTTACATCCGGCGCGACGCACACATATGCATTTCCTTTTGTTAGAACAAATTTAGAACGGCTATATATGTACCTATAATATAGTAGGTATGTATAGAATACCATCCTTTCGTTTAAGTTTATTTCCGAACAAAATTACTTTATTCATTGGATAATTAGTTATAGGTAAATAAAGGAAATTTGATTATTGATATTACGTAAATTTAATTTGTATTTAACGATTATTTGTAATGAAGTTAAATAGACATATGCCTGATAGCATAAAGAAATTAAAAAAAAATTGGTAGCTAAGAAGCACTCACAAATGAGGTATTAATTTTGTGATAGTATCTATAGATTTATTATGGAACTAGCGGAATCCCGCGGCTTCGCTCGCGTAAACTTCGAAACTGATTAGAATCCTCCATACGTGATAGGGAATGACATATTACATTTTTTTATATTGATTTGTATTCATTATCTACATATAAAAAAATAGACCCTGTCTACCCCCGCCATTAGGGGTTGAATGAATTTTTATTGTAATAGATGACTATTTTGTCCGAATTTACCTTTATAAGCAAAGCAGGTATGCAGATAAACATATCTAAATCCATCCTCGTCCCCGTCCCATGATATTATGGTTTGAATAAACGAAATTTCATTTTAAATTTAATATTAATTTGTCCGAATTTACTTTAATATCATGAACAATTATAGAAATAAATATATCAAAATTTTAAACTCCCTCCCCATTCCCATAGGGGTTGAATTTTCATAACAGATATTTGTCTTGTAGAGTACCTACTTGTGCCATGTTTCATTCGATGAATACAAAAAAATATTTTACAAATTTTTCCGCCTCCCTTAGGGGTTAAACTTTGGGAAATAATGAAATAATTGTTTCATTATTTATACTGTATGCACACCCAAAAAAGAAATTAGTAAGTATTACAGTGCGGCATGTTGCAAAATCGCTTCGAACCGTCAAATTGTAAAATTTACAAACTATTACTAATGAATCCGGCCAAGTGCTAGGAAAATGAGCTAAAATTACAATGTTTACAGTAACTACTGCTTATTTTCCTTGTATTTACTTGATTTACAAGACGAAGTTGTAATTTTTGCTTAAGTTCTTGTAAATTTTACAATTTGACGGTTCGAAGCGATTTTGCAACATGCCGCACTGTAATACTTACTAATTTCTTTTTTGGGTGTATGTACGTTAAGTTTCAATTAAATGCGAACTAAAAAAAATATTTTTTATATAAACTTTGATACCCTGTTTCAACCCCGTAGGGGTTGAATTTCAAAAAATCCTTTCTTAGTGGGTGCTTACATCATAAAAGGAAGGCACTTACGAAATTTCACGTTTCTAGGTCCAGGGGTTTGGACTGTACGTTGATATATGAGTGAGTGAGTGGTTAAGGACAAACTCTTTTATAGATATAGATTTAGAGCAGTGATACTCCAACGTATTGTAACATAGTTGGCGACTCTTACTGTACAAAATAATTATCATAATATCACCACTAGAAAGTTTGGAAACCACTGCTTTAATCTAATTTACCGAACATATTTCGCATATACACTCAGCGTTCTATAATACGTAGCCATCGGTAATTCAATAATTCCACAAGACGCCGGCTAGAGGAGCCCCCACCACCACGCCTAAAAGTTGACAGATACATAATGTTCTGTGTACATAATAATAAAATAAAACGGGCAAGTGCTTGTTGGGCACGCACATGATATGGTTCCGTAGTCATTCCCACTACGATTTATGAAAAAAAGAGTTTTTTCAAAATTTTCGTGACTGAAGGGTTAAAATCAAAAAGTCATTTGACTTTTATTATTGCATTTTAGGAGACCTATCAAATGACACCCCACTCAATGGGGTAAATAAAAAAATGTGAGTACACTTTTCAATCTATGAAAAGGGGGTCCAAAATATTTTTGACAATGTTCGTTATAATTTTCAGTGAAAGTACTAATTAAAAGCTACATTCTGAATTTTTTTCAGATTTTTTGAATCGATAGTTTAGAAAATAGAGGGGGGGGGACGCTCTGACAGCGACATTAAAAAGCAAATATATCGCGACTGAAGGGTTAAAATCAAAAAGTTATTTGACGTTTTTTATTGCATTTTACGAGACCTATTAAATGACACCCCACTCAATAGGGTAAGTGGGGAAAAAAATGTAAGTTCAATTTTCAGTCTATGAACGGGGGGTCCAAAATATTTTTGACAATGTTCGTTATAATTTTCAGTGAAAGTACTAATTAAAAGCTACATTCTGGAATTTTTTCAGATTTTTTAAATTGATAGTTTAGAAAATAGAGGGGGGGGGGACGCTTTTTTAACGACTTTGGAGAGCAAATACATCGTGATTAAAGGGTTAAAATCAAAAAGTTGTAATACATTTTTATTGCATTTTAGGAGACCTTTCTAACGACACCACACTCAATGGTGTAGGTGAAATTTTTTTTTGAAAACACTTTTCATTTTATGAAAAGGGGGTCTAAAAAATTTTTATTTTCATAAATCTTATCATTTCTGTTTTTGGGTCATCAATCTACGACCGTATACCAAATTTCATGTTATTATCTCAAAATTTTTGAAGACGGACGGACGGACGGACGGACGGACATGGAGAAACTATAAGGGTTCCTAGTTTTCTACGGAACCCTAAAAATGGCGCTGTTGGTGAACGAGATCCTGGTTTGTTGACTTTTTAGAATTGAACTCTAGACAATTGTTATTCGTTGCTTTAATACTGGATGAAAAATGTATAGATTTCTATACAATCATATGCCAATAATTTATTTTTGTTATTTCCTTTTTTAATCGTTTTCAAATTATCAAATTTTAAATAAAATGTATTACCTTACACATTTTTTTATACTATTTATTATATTTCAATTTCAACGAAAATTTGTATTGAATTTAATTTTTTTCCACATTGAGTCACACCAAAACACAAGTTTTGTGTGTAAAATCTACAACTACATAGAAGACTTGAACGTCAATTTGTTAATTTAAATTTCGCGCTGAAATATAGCAGTCACAGTGGTATTATGGTGGGAGTTGGGGAAAGACGTATTATAGAACTGTTAGAACATTGTCTTATGGATCGGACGTCTTGTGGATGGTCGTATTATAGAACGCTGAGTGTACCCAGAAATCCGCGTACCCTAGTTTGACAACCGCTGTATCTACAACAATACCTTCCATTGCTATAAACAATCAAATTCAAATACATCTCTCAACAACACGAAATGAAAAAATAAATCCTTCAAGCCAAGATTAATATACCTGCCCATAGCACTAGATCACGTACACGCGCTGGCAGGGAATCCCGCGACCCGGTGAGTACAAGTCACTGAGTGAGTGACGTACTTAAGTAACGCATACCTGAGACATACATACATACACACACACACACTGGTGTACTGCATTATTAGCGACCGCGGCGACATCTCTGGCAATAAATAACAATGATATATCAACGCCAAACGGCCAAACTACACCGGAACGCCAGTGCAGAATGCACACACGTTTAGTTTTTTATCTGTGTGTACGCGCGCTGCGACAAATTAACCTGTTCACTGCCACACACCGTTTGGATTCTCTATCGAGTAAGTCAAATAAATTATTTTGTCAAAGCGAGTCGAACCAGGCGTATAAGTATTACGTACTGTAGTTTAAAACCTTAAAGAACCAATTATTAACCTGTTCACTGCCACACACCGTTTGGATTCTCTATCGAGTAAGTCAAATAAATTATTTTGTCAAAGCGAGTCGAACCAGGCGTATAAGTATTACGTACTGTAGTTTAAAACATTAAAGAACCAATTATTAACCTGTTCACTGCCACACACCGTTTGGATTATCTATCGAGTAAGTTGTGGCGTTGCCATTGCCACCAGTCAAAAAAATTATTTTGTCAAATGCGAGACGAACATGGCGTATTAGTATCACGTATCGTAGTTTAAAACCTTAATACAGAAAAAAAACTCGAACTTATTGAAAATTTGAGATGGAAAAATGCTTAATAAATTTTCCTCAATATAAAATTTAAAAAAATCTTATTGAGGATATTTTATTCATTTGAAAAATATAACTTCATGTTTATCTAAAAATCTTTTCATTTGTCAAATTAATAAATAATTTATTACACCAACTAACGAAACTCTCAAATAGATTAAACATAAATAATGATTGTATTAATAAATATTTATCAGTGTGAATATTTTTTACACCACCCAACTAGTGAAAGTGCAATTTTCGATATGGTAAATTCAGTGATGTCATTTATAAAGTATTTTTTTGTATTTAAAAAATATATTTTCAATACGAAACAAAAATTTCACCGTGGTAAGAACATATTTAATAATAATACACATTTATCAATAAGATAAACGTGAATATTTCCATATTAGTAAAAAATTATCATATTAATAAACAACCTCTATCGGAGCCAAATCGATCACGAATTTTTTACATTGATCACATTTTTTAACATGTATGACACAAAACTAGTATTTTGACTTTTTTAATTTTGAATAATTTCACTACAATGAAAAAAAAACTATAATCGGTAAAAACCACATTTTTACAACCTTTTTTTTGCTTCAAATCCGATCAAGCCTACTCAAATTAAAATAAAGCAGTAAAATCGCATCGATAAATAAATATTTTTCCTATCGCTATCGTTGGCAGTGATAAGGTTAAATGCACATGCCCCCCCCCCCCCCCCCTGCCAACCCCGTCACATTGTTACGGTGTAGTTATTGTTGACCGTGAACGTTGATCGTCTCGAGATTTATTACAACGGTAGATAGCAGCGCAGTGGACACTTTTGTTCTTAGAGCCATGACGACGGTGGACGAACATAAAGTGGGATTAATTTTTATTGCTAGACCTCTAATAAATATTGTCTAGTTGCTGTTAAATAAATTTATTATATTGTGATGTATGTACAATTAAGATTAGTTGTATTGGTACTTGAAACAAAAGATTTTTTATTGCTAGCAATTAAAGTCATACTGGAATTATGTATTATTATAAAAAAAATCGAAAAGTATCATATTTTACGGATTTTATTGATTTTATTGCTGCCATTTCGGAGCACATTTTTTAACGTGAAAAACATTTTAATAATACCTTATTTGACTAAAAACTAAATCTAAATTTTTGGGGTTATGCGTTTGACACGTACATTTGTTTTGAAAAAGCCGCATTGAAAAATTAAATTTGTATTCAATTTGAATGAATCATTTTAAACGTGAATAGTATTTTAATAATTCGTGAGTCACGGTTGTTATAATTCAATAATTTAATTAACTATTAACATGTATTTTGAGTCGTTGCACAAGTGCACATAGAGTTCGTCACACCTGTCTGTTTTAATAACGCTCTAAAATACTCTTTCGAAATGTGCAGTCAAATTTAATTTAAGTAAAGTTTTAATTTTCTTAAATAAACATAAATTGATGTTTACGCGTCTGCCTCCCGGATTTTTATAGCACCTTGCAAATGTACATATAATATATTATATTGTTTATTACTTAAAAACAACTCACGTTAAATTGCTTGGCTTTAAAATCGCAATTTGTTTTCGCTGGTTTGCATTCTTTGAAGAGAAAAAAAAAATCGAATGTTTTTATTAATTTTCATTAGCCTTATTTTTTCTGGGGTTACTCTATTTATAGTTTTTACAGGGTGACCAGTATTTCTCTGGAACAAATTTCCCTGATTTTTCCCGGTTTTCCAGGAGAATTTTTACCGTTTTTCTCGGTTTTTTATATAAAAAATTTAGATAAAAAACCTAAAAAAAACGTCACTCTTTAAATATTTGCGAGAATTTGGGTGATTTTACATTTTTATAAAAATTCCCTGGCTTCCAACCAAATTTCCTGACTTTTCCCTGTATAGCAAAATTCCCTGACTTTTCCCGGTTTTTCAGAAACTGGCCACCCTGGACAAGCTGTTTTAATGCGTCTGTCTTTGTTTATTACCTATTCACAAATTTGATAAAATTTGACAAGGAGATAGCTTACATCCTGAGATTTTTATCAATAATTATATTAATCTCCCATTTAATCTATATCTATAAAATACTTTGTCCTTAACCACTCACTCACTCATATATCAACGTACAGCCCAAACCCCTAGACCTAGAAACGTGAAATTTCGTAGGTGCCTTCCTTTTATGATGAAAGCACCCACTAAGAAAGGAGTTTTCGAAATTCAACCCCTACGGGGTTAAAACGGGATGTCAAAGTTTATATAAAAAAATATTGTTTAGTTCGCATTTAATATAAACTTATCGAACATACTCTACAATATAAATAATGAAACAATTATTTCAGTATTTCCCAAAATTTAACTCTTAAGGTGTTAGGAAGGTGGACCCCTATTGGCGAGGGTTAGTTTTTATAATTTTTAACTAAGATTTGAGATATTTACGTCTTTTTATAGGTAATGAATAAAAATCAATATAAAAAAATGTAATATGTCATTCCCTATCACGTATGGAAGGTTCTAATTAGTTTCGAAGTTTACACGAGCGAAGACGCGAGATTCCGCTAGTATAAAAATAAATACTATTTTTTATCTTTTTAATCTATTTCATTATTTAAAATTTCAGTAATACGTTGTTACTGTCATCATTTAGAAATCGATTTGGGCTATCAGAACTCTAACTATGAGTGAATATCGTATAAAAAGTGGTTAAAGTTATAATAAAAAAAAAAAGAAAACCCGTATACAATATAAGATGTAGTAGACAAAGTTCCCCGGTCAGTGACAGCGTGGACGAGGGACACTGTCCCCCTGTTAGTGGGGATCTATTAAATTAATCTCCGTGCCGGCGGGTGACCGACAGATAGACACTACTCGTTGATAGTAATTGGACTGGATATATCGTGCGAAACCTACTAGGTGCTCTCTACACTTTAAGGTAATGATAAATATACTTGTCACTGTTACCCTCTTCATACATATTATATGTGTACTAGTACATCTCACTTTATTCGATCTAATTTCTTTCTATTTACATACGTTCAAAATTATTACAGATAGAATTGGATACTAGATACTATTTATATTTAAGTAGTAAGTTATGATTTTTTTCTTATTTTCTTAACTTTTAATTGAAATAACGTTCAAAAATACTATAGGAAGGGTTCGATAGTATTTATATTTGGTAAGTAAGATTTTTTTTCTTATTTTCTTAACTTTAACTCGATTTTTCTATAAAAAATTTCAATTTAAATCATGAAATTTGACAAAAAAATTTTGTGTTTTAAATTTCGTTGAAATTATGTTTATTCTATAGAAAATGACGTGAAAAGTTGAAATTTTTAAACCGCAAGTCTGTAGGTCAAATCGTTCTCGAGATACGGCCTTTCAAAGTTTTCGATTTTTGAAAATTTTGGAGAAAAATGGTCGTAACTTTTGAACGTGTGGTCGGATTTGATTTTTGTTGACAGTTTTGAAATCAGCGTGTCAAAATCTATATAATGACATATATAACACTTTAAAATTCGACAAAAATTTTTGGCCGAAAATCGACATTTTTTTAAGGTATACCCCTTTGAATTTTTTCGATTTTCAGCAAAAATTTTTTTTTCGGATTTTAAAGTGTTATACATGTCATTATATAGATTTTGACACGCTGATTTCAAAACTGTCAACAAAAATCAAATCCGACCACACGTTCAAAAGTTACGGCCATTTTTCTTCAAAATTTTCAAAAATCGAAAACTTTGAGAGGTCATATCTCGAGAACGGTTTGACCTACAGACCTGCGGTTTGAAAATTTCGACTTTTCACATCATTTTCTATAAAATAAACATGATTTCAACGAAATCTAAAACACAAAAAAAATTTGTCAAATTTCATGGTTCAAATTAAAAATTTTCATAGAAAAATCGAGTTAAAGTTAAGAAAATAGAAGAAAAACCATAACGTACTAGAAAAAAAACATTAATGTTATTTATTTTTTATATTAAACCACATTTATTTAATAAATTCCTTAAAAATATGCTTATTCACGAACTAAAATCGCTTAAACCCAAGTCGGGTCACGCTCGTGAACCGAAAAACAACCAACTCTACCCTACATTCAACTCTGATTATGAAAATTCTACCCCCATAGGTAAAATGAAGTCGATACATATCGTTATGTCTTGCAAATAAAAGAACCTAAATATGTTAAGCAATAATTTACAATAAGAGCCAAGTTTTCGGGCTAAGAAGTGTTTCTTAAAACTGAAAGAAGCATTTTTTAAGAAGACTCCAACATGAGAGTCGAAACGTCAAGTGTAATAATAATAATACGACAACTTGGACAACAGCCCGAAAAGTTAGTTCTTATGGATAATGACCACAAAAGCCTATAGAAGAAAATATGTATTTTATTTATTTATTTATCTTACCCGGACATGTACATATACCTAATTATTTAAATAAGTTCCCAACGATTTACCTTAATGACATAAACTTATATGCAAAGTGATATTTAAGCTATACTGTATAATTTATGCACACCTATGTATATACTCTATCATTTTCCACATCCTCATTATCCTCTAACTCAGTGGTTCTCAAACTTATGTTATCTAAGGACCTCTTTTTAACCATTATTTTTTAAGAGAGACCTCCCCCTCTGACAGAAAAACAAAGAAGGCAATTAGATACTAATAGATACTAATTAATTAATCACTCATACATAGGTATAGAAATATTAAAGTACACGGAGAGAATATTCTTTTAAAAATTAACAGAAAATGCTGTGAACTTGAGGACAGAATCAACTTCTGAAAAAAATTAACAGAAAAGTCGCTAGAATTTAAAATAAAGTAAATGAAAAATTACAATGACATACTGGTAAATTTTAACATAGTACCTATTAAAATTTATTTACTCTGAAAAAGTAATATACACTATTCTTTAAATTAATTTCTTGCATATGAAAATTTCACGTACATTCTCTATAATTTTACTATGTTTCTATATTACTTTTCATATCTGGCCTATCGACAAAATAGAAACTGCTATACAGTACATATATTGAATTATAGTAGACGTTCTTTTAAATTTTACCATGTCGGGTGTTAAAAATTTCTAGGATCAAAATCTATGCAATTTTTTTTCCATTCCTACGCATCGTAAATAAATAAAAATGTTAATGAAATTTTTTCGTCTGACTATTAATAACTTCTTAAAATAATTATAATTATTTTCGCATACGGTATATTAATTTTTGATACTGTTGGTATGAAATATTACTACATTACCGATTAATTACAGAATGAAATTTCGTCCTCCCGTTAACATGTTTTTTATGTTAAAAATTAACATTACATTTTTTCAGTGTATTTTCATTTATACCAAACATGTTTCACATACCCCTGGATGATTTGGGAACCCTAGTTTAAGAACCTCTGTATCCACTTCATGTATCTTAACAAACAAACACACACACACACACAAACAAGGAGTGAGTGGGGAGAGGGGGGAATTCTCGAGGTGACGTAACCATATTAACTGTAGCATGTCGCCGACACACGAGTACGTATACCCACAGTAATTATGTTTCAAATTTGTCCAGGGACCTGGGGACTCTCTACACAGGACGTATATCAACACCTGTCGGTCACTTTTGCGCTTTTGTTTGGAACTCGACTCTTTTATTTTTTATGTTTGTATAATATCTGTACTGACTCGTATAGATGGCAATAGAAAATATGATTTACAACAAATGTAAAAAAATAACAGTAAGTACTATTATCTTCTGTACCTTTTCGAGCAGTTGTCCACGTTGTCGTATTATATTTCTTGACGTTTCGACTCTAACAGCCTTGGCCAAAAGTATTTGCCACTCAGGTTAAATAAATAATACCAGTTGATGATAACGGAAATATTTATTATAATAAATTAATATTTTGTACAGATACCTCCTGTTATGATAACAGCAGTTATTCTTTTTTTTAAATTCGATACTAAGCATCGTCATTATTGTGGAATAATAATTTTCCACTCCTTAATCAAGATATTGTTTATATTTTTATTTGATGTGATTGAGTGTTCCCTAATCGTGTGCTTTAATATCGACCAAATATGTTCAATGGCGTTGAGGTCCAATGGCCAAAACAGGAGCTCAATCCCATTATCTGAGAACTACTTCATCGTCACTCGCGATTTGTGACAGGCGCGTTTTCTTACTGTAAACGGGCGCTGTTCATGTTGGTATCACCGAACATTTCATGAAGAGATGGTTTTAACGCAGTTTACAGTACTTGAGTGTCTTTTTTTTTAACCTATTTGGCCCTTTACACAACACGATTTCGCCCACTTCATGTCAAGTCAAAAAAAGTTACATATCTAAGAATTGACGGGGGTGGCAAATACTTTTGACCAAGGCTGTATCTCTTAATAACAGTACTGTTTTAAGCAAAATTCATTATAAGAATACGAACATGTATCCAGAAATTCTTCGTGAAGGAGCTACACTTACAACCCTCCAACAAAAAGTGTTTTTAGTATCGACTACTGATTATTTAGTCTAGATATGTATGTGATAGAAAAAGAACAAACAAAAATGTTAAATAAAAATTAAGGGGCCTAGTTACCCCGTACAGTCCAGTGCTATTACTTAGCAAAATCGTTTACACTTATTAATAATAAACTGACTATCAAATTTCATTACTGATGTATCACAAACGATTCTCTATTTTTATAAAAAAAATAACATTAACTTTTTATCGTTAAAATAATTCAACGTTTAAGTCCCGATATGTTAAACCATCATGTAGTAACATGTTTACGAAAACGATGTAGGCGTATAATATAATTTGAATAGCAAGCAGTACCTACGAGGTGAATGGCGTCGAGAAGAATGTATTAGGCCTCCCCCCACCCCCAGATCCCGTCCTCGTCCCCTATAACTCCGGGGCGGACGGTGTACAATATGTAAAGACAGTGACGTCATTAGTGTCAGTTGTTTCCTCCGGGTTTATAAGCAAAAAAATATATAAAAAATTAAAAACATGTTCAGTTTTAACCCATTAACGCCCGTCGCGCCGTACACATTTGTGTACACCTCATTTTATAATTAGTGCTGCTGTCTATGGATATTAATTCACAATATTTCAGTTGGTAGAAGTGCAACAAACAAAATTTGTTAACGTTATTAGTTTCATAAGTGTTTAAACGTTTTTTAATTGTTCTCAATAATTTTTATATGAAAAGAGGTACGTGGTATGCTCATATATTTTATCCAACTAGAGTTAGAGCATGTGATTTCGAATTTTGTTCAAATCATATGAAATAACTTAAATATACCTATAACATGACTTTTAAATTATCTAAATAAAAATGATATCAGAAAAGCAGTCTCACACAAAATAGACTTCATATCTGCCCAATTTACTCGCTTGAGTACACACTGTTATTTTTTTTTCTAAATATTAAAAAAAGTTTGTGTTGTATATTTACTTAAATATATTGAATACCTATGTACTTAATTTTATTAAAAACAAATATTTTGCATGTTTTTGTTTTCTTTTGAGCATTAATGGGTTAAACTATGATTTTTCTTACATATTATATAATGACAGCTGATTCATTTTAACACCTTCTCGTGAAAGAACTCAAATTTGACCAAAATGTCACTTATTATATATTACTTTTCACCATAAAAAAATTAACTACTCAAATAAACAGTTAAACCATTTTGACAACCGAATCAAATATATGCGTACTATTATAAACAAAATCTCACTCCGTTTCAATGGCGTAACCAAATTATAAAAATGTTAACGTAGTTAAATACGGGCATGCAACACACCTCTACACAAATGCGTGATTTAACATATGGTCGAATTACATATGTTGTATCTATGTACAATAGTTTTGTATAATGTGTATGTGCTATCATTAGGTCACTACTGTAAATATTGGTTAAATAAAAAATTGTTAATGTACATAGGGTAACCGTTTTACAACAGGTTTAACAGTTAAACAACTACTACCTATATTATATCGGTATTACTGCAGCTATATACAAATGATTTTGTGTACTTTTCTAGGGGGGGGGGCACATAGATACAGTGTTTGTTAATCTATATCTATAAAAGAGTTTGTCCTTAACCACTCACTCACTCACTCATATATCAACGTACATCCCAAACCCCTGGACCTAGAAACGTGAAATGTCGCAGGTGCCTTCCTTTTATGATGTAAGAACCCACTAAGAAAGGATTTTTTGAAATTTAACCCCTACGGGGTTGAAACAGGGTATCAAAGTTTATATAAAAAAATATTTTTTTTGTTGGCATTTAATTGAAACTTATCGTAGGTAATTGAAACTTAGTCGTTTAAGCGATTGGATTCTGAAGTATTTTTTTTTAATTATAAATTTATTGCGTTTATCTATAAATATGTAGTATTACGAATCAACTAGTAATTAGAGCTCCTATTGATAAAAATAACATAGATTTAATGATAGGTATCAAAATTTTCTAGGTTTCTGTATGAAAATTATCGTTTTGAAGTATCCCAGTTAATATGGTAATTAAATACTATAAAATAGTGTCATTTCTGTGTTGATGGTTTGTTCTATTTAAGTTTTAGTGGTCGTTAAATTTTATAATGGTTAATTTTGATACACATCCTTGGCAATATCTTGTGTGCATGTTTCTAAAGATATTTTAATATTAATTTGAATGTTTAAATTTAACCTAATTTCTGAATACATAACTATAAAAAAATAGACATGAATTAAATTATTGATGCAAAGAATATGGTTAAAATTTGCTAAAAAATATATATCTTCCCCTAATTTCAAAACAAAAATAAAAATATTTTCTATTATGAAATGTCGCTGCTTTCAATGTTCATACTTATTTTTAAATTATTTAATTTTCTATGCATCTATAAGCTTTCCGAAACGAATAAGGTACTGGACATCAGTTTTGACCACTTTGAGAGCAAGTTATACTGTTACTCATGAACTCATGTTACTAATAAAACAAGTACAGTGATGCCTCGCATAACGTACGTAATTCGTTCCAGGAGCAAGTTCGTTATGTGAAATGCGTCAAGTTCGAGCGACTTCGTGATACGCAGGAGCGTTCGGGTGGCAAAATGAAATACGATGCAGTCCGTTGTGTAAAGCGAGGTTCGTTGTGTGAGTCGCGTAATGAACGAACAGAAAGTTCGTTGTGCGCAGCGTTCGTTGTGTGAGGCATCACTGTACCTTTTTATTAAATCAATTTAATCACCAAAATCTTCAAATATAGTGTATTCTTCAAATTATAGCGTTTTATATTGTTTATGTTTTTTGTTTCCTCCAGTAATGGATAAAGTAAAACCAATGATGGACACATACTAATGATTACAAAATGATAAGTACTACGGCGGCTATTACACAATCAAATAAATATGTCAAAGATCTTTGACAAAGATTTGATCAAATATTGAGATTGTCATTATCTATGATAAGAGCAATATTATGAATAATATAAAAGATGACGTATTACACTGTCATATATTACACCAGTGGTTTCCAAACATCACATTAAGTTATATAAATAAAAAATATATACATATAAATAAATTTTTATAACATAACATTATTTGTGTATACAATTATACATATACATATGTATGTATATTATCTCTTTCTGAAAAGGACGTTACTGTGTAGTTTTAGACTGACAACTATTATTATTATTAATTATCATGCGATACTTCTAAAAAAAATTCTGAGTGAAAGCACTCCCCTTTATAACACCTAGATTTAATGAAGATTGTGCTAATAAACAAGTACATTCATCGCACACAGGTAGAAAGGTTTACTTGAGCTAAGTAAACCTTGTTTTGTATATAACGAAAACAATATTTTCTTAAGATAAGAAATATATTCTTAAACCAACTATAGTATTCTTGGACGAAGAAATAATGTAGTAGGATTAAGAGTACTTTTATTATATTCAGAAAATATTGTTTTCGTTATATACAAAGAAGATTTTCTTGATCCAATACAGTTTTTTTTGTGTGCATTAAAAATAAATTTTATAAGCAAAAAAAATACATTTTATACATTTTTAAAATATGTCTGTATAATTTTATAAAATAATGGGGGGGGGGGCGCAAGAGATTAATTTTTTTTAAAGGGAGGCGTAGTTACATAAAGTTTGGAAACCGCTGTATTACACTAACAAAATATTATGTTACACTAACAAAAAAATGTGATAAAATTTCTTTGATCAAAGAAATATGACATTTATTTGATAGCCGCCTATGACACAAAAGTTATAAAATAAAGAATCGTAAAATTTGAAACAATACAGCAAATTCTATGATAATATAAAAATTAATAAATATATTACACTAATAATTACTTTAAATGTCCCCCATTTTGATACCCATTGACCGATTGTCATCAAATTAAGTTGTTTTACAGATAAGTATCTATAGATTATGATTCACTAATGGCAGTTATCAAATATCAACAAATATTCATAATTTAGTATATTATCCAACACTGGTATGTTCCAAGACTGGTGCCAACATAAACCGACCTGAAGTAAGCAAAGCAACAAACAAAATCCTACATAAGTAAACAATTCATGCAGAACTGCTTCCAAATACATTATTTTCATTGAAAATCTATTTCCACGATACTCCGGCGCGGGAGAGAGATGCTCTTAAGACAGAAAACTCCAATCAATCAATGTCGCAATAAATCAGTCACAATGGCAAAACGTTGCCGAATCATGCCTCTTGTCTGCCATAACCGGCATCTATTTCCTACTACGCCCCCCCTCTTTTCAACACACGTTGTGGGAGGGGTAGCATAGAAAAATCTTGTAAATACGGGCTCATTGTGAATACACTCAATACCTATATTTATACATATCGGAAACAAACATTACAAGCATATGTTTTATTGGTTATTAAAATTTGAATTTGAAGAAAACCATGAATTTTATTTTTGATAATAAAATATATGTTTTCTTGTTTTGTACACAGAAAAAAAACTGTATTGGACCAAGAAAACCTTGTTTTGTATATAGCGAAAACAATATTTTCTTAATATAAGAAACATACTCTTAATCCAACTACGTTATTCCTTCGTTCAAGAATACTATAGTTGGTTTAAGAGATTATTGCTTATCTTAAGAAAATATTGTTTTTGTTATATACAAAACAAGGTTTACTTGGTTTGAGAAATCCTTTCTATCACAGTGTATTCGAAAAGAATGAATAATTGTACATTTTCTTGTATCTAGTACCAATATTATGATTATAAAAAAAACTCGATCTTATTGAAAATTTCAGATGGAAAAATGCTTAAAAAATTTATCTTGTTAATATAACAATATTTCCTCAATATAATAATAAAAAAAATCCTATTGAGGATTTATTCATTTGAAAAATATATCTTCATGTTTATCTAAAAATATTTTCATTTGTCAAATTAATAAATAATTTATTACACCAATTAACGAAACTCTCGAATAGATTAAACATAATGGTTGTATTAATAAATATTTATCAGTGTGAATATTTTTTACACCGCCCAACTAGTGAAAGTGCAATTTTCGATATGGTAAATTCAGTGATGTCATTTATTAAGTATTTTTTTGAATTTAAAATATATGTTTTCAATACGAAACAAATTTTCACCGTGATAAGAATATTGTTAGTAATAATATACATTTATCAATAAAATAAACGTGGATATTTCCATCATATTGGTAAAAAAAATTATCACATTAACAAACAACCTCTATCGGAGTTAAATCGATCATGGATTTTTTACATTGATTACATTTTTTTAACACATATAGACAAATTGATTTTTTTCTGTGAATGCGTCTTTATGTAGACACTATATAAAAGAAACCTCAAAATTAAGTTTGTCACGTAATAAATCCACTGTTAAAAGTTTTATTTTAATCATCAAATATATTTCCCAACCTTTTCCATTTCTCTACATACATTTTAAATCCTTTCAAAGATGATAATTTTTCCAACACGTTTCAAACTACCATATACCAAATAAAATAAAAAAGAAGCTCTTCTTCTACCAAAGCGAAAACTTAAATCTAAACTTACACACACACACACACACACACAGACACAGCCACACACACGTTTGCAAAACTTATCAAAACTTAATTTCGTGCGCACCTGGTGGCCGGCGCATCTGACATGGCGCGAGGTGGTGGTGTCCGATACAGTTTTTATGGGACAGAGCCACCAGGGCCCTATTAAGGAGGTCTGCAAACATTCCGCTGGTACTCGTTTACGAGTTTTGTTACAACTTTGCTACAACTCTTAAGTTAATGGGTGGATTGATGACGATAACAATACAACACGGTATATGCGATATATGTATGTAGGTGTAGGTATACCTAAGTTCTTTTGTGTTTTCTTGTTACCGCCAAAGTTTTCAGTGGAAGTTTAGATATTATTACAATTTTTTAAATATATATAAGATACCTGCAGGTTTAGAAAAATAGTTAGGTACACTGTCGTGAAAAATTCTTTTTTTTAATGTAAATATACAGATTTCAGTCAATAAAAATCCCCAAAACAGCGAAAAGAATATGTTTACTCGCAGTCAAAATAGTAAAAAAACAATTTATCGTTAGCTTGAAAGACACTGTGCGTTAATACTTTCAATTTGAATGAACCTGACCTTTCAGGCATATAATTCAAAAATTTTCCTTATCATAGAAAATTGTAAATGCTGTATTTTAGATATGCTACACTGGAAGAAAGGACTTCTCAAACCAAGTAAACCTTGTTTTGTATATAACGAAAACAATATTTTGTTAAGATAAGCAATAATCTCTTAAACCAACTATAGTATTCTTGAACGAAGGAATAACGTAGTTGGATTAAGAGTACGTTTCTTATATTAAGAAAATATTGTTTTCGTTATATACAAAACAAGGTTTTCTTGGTCCAATATAGTTTTTTTTTCTCTGTAGGATTATAACAAAAGTTATAATTAAGTACTCTTATCAACATTTAAGATTTTTTATCGACCATTTTTGTAGTTTTATATTGATAATATGCAAAAAATTGAATGTCCAAAGACATTTGCACGGTAGTGTATCTATAAAAGAAGATACAAGATGAAATTTTCCCTGCTATATTAAATATTCTAATTTCTTCTTTGCCATTTACAAAGATAAGGGAAGTTATGTGATCATTTATTAAAGCAGTTCATAATTTTCACTTGATTTTTCCGTTTCTGGCGAAGACAAACAATTTTCGCTTCTGTGTGTCTGTCTGTCTGTCCGTGCCTTAATCCTTGTAAATTGATATTAATAAATTTCAGGTTGGCGCTTGAGTCTAGTTGGTAGGTGATCCTATATAAAAATCATCATGAAAATCGTGTAGGGGGATTAAGTGATACCTATCCTAATGCTTTTTTTTAAAGTTACGCGATTTTTTTTAGGTCATTACAACTTCTGTAGTTAAATATATTTTAACGAATTTTTGTTCCTGTTTTTATCAAGCTTCAGTCAATTCATTGAATTAATTTTTGTTTACTTATAAATGTCTTTTGTTAATGAAAGTAACGCATAGCAGGAAAAAAGAATTACGAAAAAAAATTGCGGACTATTTTTGTTGCTATATTCGAGAAAAAAAATCTACAGATAAAATTCTCGTAAGTACACCCCAATATGCATGCGTGGGGAGCTCACACATACACACACACACACAAAAGTCCAGCACATAGCTTTCCACACGCGCACACCTTGCCGTGGACGCCGTCACCATGGCAACAGCCGCCGAGGCGCCATCATAAACACTCATTGTTGTGATGTGGCGACGCGTGTGCACGGCCGGTTGGGTGGGGGGATGGTGGGGGGGGGGGGGTAGAGTAATGCACAGGAAACTCGGACTCCTGGACCTAAATTGGATTTCAACATCCCCAAGGGATCGAAGGTGCGCGGCATGAACGACAGTCAGTTGTGAATCAGAGGAAACAACATTACAGGTGCAAATTGAAAACATATGTATGTATAAGACTATAAGCTATTCCATATGTAATCTAGTTTTCTATGTATGTAGAAAATAAATTTATTATTATTACCGGAAAATTTAGAAATCAGGATTTTAATAAAAAATCTTCTTTCAGTTGACGAACGTTAAACATAAAAAAGCTATAATTTTATATATTTAGGATCTCTTTAAGCAGTAATGCACAGTGTCGTAGATAGCTTTTTGCGATGGGAGGGGGGGGGGGGATATGACTTAGTATTAAATCTCATAAAGTTTTATTTTTCATTAAGAAAATAATCTTTTATGTGGTGCAAAGTACAAAAATTCGTTATATTCTTCACATAGATGTATTCATTATTGAAAAAATATTCGTATATTATAATCATTTTATAATTTTCGTAGACTCATGGAGGGGGATTGATCCCCTTACGCCACTGATGATGCATACTTCCCCCACCATTGTACGATTATGTCAATATACAATATTTAATTTAACAATCAAGATTGATAAATAAATAAATGTAAAAACAAATTTTCATTTGAAATGTTTCATGAAGAAAACTTTATTTAAGGTTATTCGGTCATTAGAGCAATGTACAAATAAAAGTCTCAAATTTTAATGTTATTTATGGATAACTCATATATTTTACTAATTTTTATTTACAATATTTGACGTATGGTTTTTGAGTAATTGGATATTAAAAATAGAGTTTTTAACGCACGATAAATGAGAGAACTTGCCTAAAGTGCTCTATTTATTGAAATTCTACTCAATTGGCTATATAGAGACGTTTTAATAACTATTTATTTGAAACTTCAACCCTTTTAAATACTATAAAAATTATAAAACAAATAATTTATTCAAAATAATGAAAAACTAGCACTGCCATTATACAGCCAATTAGTACATGTTACTATTATATACCGTTCTGTCTATTTCAATTTTCAAATTAAATTAAACTTTTTTTTCTTTTAATAATTAACAAAGTAAAATATTCCATTAAATGTAGGTACATGTGTTCTGAATATGCCTAAATTAAAAACAAAATTTTTCGAAACCAAATCTTTTTTTACAGTGTGCTCGACGTATAACCTTAAAAAAATTCTATCGAACTATTCAAAATTTCTATATAATAAACATATATATTAAATCAACATGAGCTAATAAATTAATTATGAACATAACAATAACAATAATAATAGAAAAGAAAGAAAAAAAATTATACAATCTGTAACGAAAATAAATGAATAAATTTCCAAAGAATCAAAGCCAAAGTGAAATAGCGAATTGGTGAAGGGAGCATCGGCTGATGAAGTGGCAGGATAAAGGAAAATTAAATGAGAACAGTATTGGTAGTGATAGATTCGTGGAGAGAGCGATAACAACTCTGAGGCTTATTCCTTTACGTACCTTCTTCAGACAGGTGAGGGTGCAAAACTTATGTTACTTCTACAACTCTCTGTTTAATCTTGTGGATTTGTTATAAATACAACTTCTCATATCTTAACATGTATTTTAATTGTTTTAATCATAGACTTATATAATGGACTAAGCATTCCCTATCCAACTGGTGAAAAGGTGTGACAGAGACAAAGCAAATATGTAGCCAATACCTGTCTCTTTCTAGAATTCTAATCGGTTAGGTCACAGGTTTGAATTTTCTCAAAATATTTTAATTCATAAAAATACAGATATCTCAAGAACTAATGTAGATATTTTAGAATTGTTATATAAATACTCAAAAATACAACTATATGATATTATAACATATATCCTTAATATATATAAAGCTCAACGTCTCTCTGTCTGTCTGTCTGTCTGTCTGTCTGTCTGTCCGTTAGTGCGCTTATCACTCGAGAACCACTTATCCGATTTACGTGATTTTTTTTTTAATTCATAGGTACATTCTCTGGCCAGGTTATAGGCTATATTTTGTTACGTTAGGTAACATAACAACTAAGCAGTGACGATAATAGTAAATCAAGTCGGAAAAAATTTTGCCGACGGCGCGCTGTTTTGCAATACGCTGCCTAAACCGTTGAATATAGAACAAAATAATGTATTAAAGAATTGTGTAGAATCAAAAGTGCTACAATAAAGTCCGCGACACCATATGTCTAACTTTTATATTTAAGCCACAATGACTGCTTTTATGTTACAAAGAAAACATAAAATATTTGGGTTATGTTTACATGTACTTATGACCTGCAAAACTTTAATCCTTATTGAAATAAATGATTTCATCGTCATAAGTACTTAATGTAGATATAATTTGCCCTTTACAGCATCCAATTTGGTGGTATAGTTTAGGAAATAACATTAAATAAGTTTTATACGGTAAAATATTATTAATAACGCGCGAACTAAATACGCCGGTATTCGATCTCCCTCGGCTCGGCCGTTGTCATTTGACCGTCAGTTTTGTTTCAATAATTAAATTTAAATTTAAGTGTTGTTTTTATTATTACAATAATCGTGTTTGTACTTAATTTGTACTTAATGCGAGCGAAGCCGCGTGGGTACATCTAGTTCATTATATTTAAAAAAATGCTTATTACATAAAAATAAATGAAAGATGAAAATTTTGAAAAAAATTAATTCACATAAGACAGAGACTAAAATAACTACGGTCTCATCTCTTTTCTAACCCTAAATAGAACTTGATAATGTTGTCCACTTATATCCACTTGTAAAAAAAGATTTGGTCTCGAAAAAAAATGTTTTTAATTTATATTTAGAACACATGTACCTACATTTAATGGAATATTTTACTTTGTTAATTATTAAAAGTAAAAAAGTATTTAATTTGAAAATTGAAATAGACAGAACGGTATATAATAGTAACATGTACTAATAATTTGCTGTAATGGCAGAGCTAGTTGCTCTAATGATCGAATAACCCTAACGCTAACCTATCAGATTTTGAAAAAGTTATTAACAAAATTAATTTCGTGTTCTAAATAGTTCATATAACAATCATAACTAAACTTAATTCTAATTTGAAACTGAAAGTATGGAGCATATCATATTTACCTGACATTTCATATAGATTATAAAGATCAATTACAAAACTGTCATAGAAGTGAAGCTCCCATCAAAAAGCATACGTTTTAAGTTTATAATTGTGTTATTTACCTATCCCTAATATTAAGTATAAGGTGCTTGTCAGAGGTAGCAAAACTTTACGTTGACATTTCTGAGATAAATTAAGCTAAATAAATTATGATGGATGAGATTTAAACGTACCTCTTTAATTTTAGGGTTTTGTGGTTATCAGGAATCAGTAATTTTGAATTTAGATTTTAACTGATATTTTTAATATCAAGATCTATAGATTCAACGTTTCTTAGCATATTACAGTGGATAAAGAAGTCAGAAAATAGATGTTTGAGAAATATATATTTGAGTCAATTTTAATTTTGTTCTTCCATTACTTTGAGTAATTCTCACTAATTAATATAAGCGGCTCATCAATAGCTGTGTGGCTTGGCTTGTAGCCAGTCTGTTGTACAGTGGCGTTACACAAATGGGGTGAAATGTTTTTTAAAGAATTTGGATTTTGTATATTATGTAGATATTATTTATAATTAGTACATGTATGAAGTATGTTGCATATAATGCATGTATTTTGGGGAGGGGGAGCTGTCATTAATATTTTAGTTTTTGGAAAATTTTGGTACGAATTGGTTGTACCCCTCCCTTCTCTTCTGCCCTAAATTTAATTAGTAATTTTTTTTTTGTTGAGTCAATATTCGTTAGTAATGCAGGTATTTTTAAAGAATGAAGAAGTAATAAATTTAATAGTAAATTATGAAAAATTTACGCATAAATATTTATTTTGAAATTCATAAAAATTAATAAATGTCATATTTATTATTAATGGGTATAATTTGTATCTGACATTCCTTCCATTTTCTTTCTAATAATAACTTATGAAATTATATCATATAACGTATTTATATTTATTTGTTATGACAGTTAACATATTTTTTAGTTTCTTATGAGTTGTACAAGGAATTTAATACCGAAGAAAATAAATTTGTAAATTTATAATTTCAAAAATATACTGAAATAAAAATAATAAAACAACAGAAGAGTAGAAACAGATTTTCAACTGGAACTGTTTTTTTTTTCATTTTAGTACATTTTTTTGAAAATGCATTGAAAAGCTCATCTCAATAAAAATAATCAAATGGCCATAACTCTTCGAAAAAAAAAGTTGTAGACCTCGGCGACCCTGCGTTGCTTTTGTCTTAAGTAAACCTTTTCGAATGAACCCTTACTCAGCCCCACGTGTAATATAAGATTTCTTGGTTCTCCCCTCCCCCCAGGGGATGTACAAGTGGGTGTTAAATACAGGTAAAAAATATTACTTTCGATAATGCATGTTTCTGGATTAATAAATTAACGATTGAACCAGATGTAGGCAAAATATGTATAAGAAAAATAATAAAAAGTAAAAAAACAATTGCAATTAAAATAAAAAGGTAAAATTCCCAAACCAAGTTTTGAACCAGCGTTCACCGCGTTAGGTACATGTTAGCATGCTAACCACTTGGCCACATAATACAGTATACATATTTGAAATATAACAATTTTCAAAATTAAATATCTTTATTAAAAATGCCCATTAGATTGCATGTGCTCGGACACGCGTATTTTTATTTTTACTCTAATTTCATCTCCCAAAAGCTGACTGATGAATGTGAACTCCTCTTGTCAGTACAATAAAAATATACGGCCTTTCAAAGCATATTTTGATACTGCGTGATTTTTGTGATCTTATTACTTATATCTAGTGTCCGACCGAAGGTCAGTTTTTGGCCGAAGCCGAAGCCGAAGCCGAACTTCGGCTTTTCTTGTAACCTTCGGCCGGAGCCGAAGCCGAAGCCGAAGGTTTTTTTTTCGTCTTTAATTATAATTTTTTTTTTCACAAATTCTTTTTAAATGAATAATGAATGATCTCTTTTTACTCTTCTCTTCTTAAAAATATAAATATCTATATAGGAGTACGAGTATACAGTCGAGTCTCTTTTTAAGCGTATCTTTTTATGCGGTACGATATTTTATCCTAATTCAAGTGGGGTATCAAATAAAAGCTGTCAGTTAAAGGAATTCAAATATGTAAACGTTTTTTTTGTCCCTGCCAATATCTTTGATATTAATTAAATTAAAGAAAAAAGTCTGATTTACAACAGTCCTTTATTGATTTGACTAAAAAAAATTTTCATGTCCTGTAGAGTGTAGAGCCTCTCAAAATTAATGTAATTTTTTGAAAAAAAAATATTTTTTTTGCGTTTCATCTTAAAAAAGGAGGTTATCCTGAAGAATAATAAAATTTTCAATAAATCAATCAAAAACTAGAACGTTCAAGCTTTAAAATAATTTTTTTAAAACTCTTCTACGACCATTTTTCGCGGAGATCCAGCTATTTAAAAACACCTAAAAATATTTGAAAAATTTATTGATCCGTTAATTTTGCATTTTAGTGTATTTATTACTATTTATATATCTATCTCTAACTTTATAATGTGCGCTATGTCTTTTTTGTGTAATTTTTTATATACGGGTTTCTGTGGAACGTACCTACCGCATATAAAAATACTTTACTGTACAATATTATACATATAGTTCAACCTTCGGCTTCGGCCAAACCTTCGGCCTAAATTTGGCCGAAGCCGATTATTCAGCCGAAGGTGAAATTTTGGCCGAAGGTGGCCGAAGCCGAAGCCGAATGTTCGGTCGGACACTACTTATATCTTTATAAATTGCATACAATTCAAAAATTATTTAGGTGGCTCGTAACTTTCGGAAGTTATGAATATTATGTATATTGATCGAGATATATAGGACACCCTGTACATACGACTACTGCACGCCACTGGTGCATCACATGTTTTCAATCATAAATTTCCTCCAATATAGCCGTTGAAATTGATATCTAATGATGATCGTTCCGCATGTTTTGATTAGCACCGACTGGAAAATAATTCAGTGGCTTGCAAAACAAGTTTGTGTTGATTGATTGTTTGTGAACGGTCCAGTGATTGGTTGATTGAATTTATTGTATATTTCCAATACTGAAGATGTTATTGTTATATGTATGTTATATAGTACCTAGTTGGATTCGGAAAGAATTAATGTTCATTTCTTGTTGGGTGCTTTCATAAATAATAATAATACAAATGAAAGGTTATGTTTATTTATTAATTTATTATATAAAGGGTGGTTTGTTTTTGAATTGCGTGTTATTTAAAATATTATGGTTATGAATTTTGAACTATATAATTGTTTGTTTGTAGGTTTTTGATTAGTCTCGTATCGTCAGTGTTTAAAAGATCTCGATCTCGTCAAAATTTTCATATTTTATATATTAAGGTTATTCGATCATTAGAGCAATGTATAGATAAAAGTCTAAAATTTTAATATGTTAATTATGGATAACTCATATATTTTACTAATTTTAATTTAAAATATTGGACGTATGTTTTAAATACTATAAAAATTATAAAACAAATATATTCACGTGTAATTTATTCAAAATAATGTAAAACTAGCTCTGCCATTACAGCAAATTAGTACATGTTACTATTATCGTTCTGTCTATTACAATTTTCAAATTAAAACAAAATTTTTCGAAACCAAATCTATTTTACAGTGTGCTAGACGTATGTATAGCGAAGTATGTTTTTTTATGTTACTAATAAAAGAACTACCTCTTTATTAAATCAATTTAATTACCAAAATCTGCAAATAATTTTTTTAAATTATAGCCTTTTATTTTGTATAGGTATGTTTTTTTCTCAAGTAATGGACAAAGTAAACCCAGTAATGAATACTTGCTAAAGATTACAAAATAATAAGTACTACTACACAAACGTGATAAAATAAAAACTCAAAAAATTTAAAACAATGTAAAGCATTTATGTACGTAAGAAAATACACTTTTCTTGATAGTGTGGCCGAACCGCGATAGTAATTTATCCACTGTTTTTAAACAAAATGATCAATTATCATCAAATCACGCTGTAAGACAGTTAAATGTATATATATTATCCAATAATGGCATTAATCAAATATCAACAAATATTTCCAATTCAATACATTTAAGTTAAAAATGTATTGTCCAAAACTTCCAGTATTTTATCTAGAAAACGGTTTAATATATCGAAAAATCAGTAGGATATAAATTAAAGACAATAATATTCTGCATAACTTTCATTCCAAACATTTTGTTATATAGTGTACTCTTTTTCAATCATAGGGCGTTTTTTAATTTTTCACTTCGAAATTAAAATTTTTAACGATTGCACAGAGCAAAATAATTCACGATTAGTTAATCAGTTGTTTTCAATTCATGATTAATGTTTATTCTAAACTTATTCTCAATTTGTAAATGAACAATTCACTAAATATGATACTTTATTACCTGATAATATGTATCATAACCGTGACTGTTTTTTTAGAATCGTTTTGAAAACAACCGATTAACTAATTGAGGATTATTTTGCTTTGTGCAACCCAAGGTACGAGACGATATTTAACACTAGAAAGACGGGAGCAGTCATTTGATGGTAATTTCAATTTCAATATTGAATAATTCAAAAACTATTTGACTTACCGTAATGAGACTTTGTGACTTTTATTAATACTAGTAGTTAAATGAAACTATGTATCAAAATAATTCACATATATTTTCTTTATTGTTTGAAATGTTGATATACCAACAAAGACGGCGGCGGTCTTTTGACGGCTATGATCTGATAAATATGTTTTTAAATGTTGTATGAGAGGGTACAACAATAAATACGTATATGAATTGTCAGTCAAATAAGCCTGTAATTGTGTATCGATATTATTGTGAGTAATTTGTGAAAAAAGCCCAGGAAATTCGAAGAAGGCGAGAATGTCTTATTCAGAAATGTAAAAATAAAACTAATAAAGTATGCGATACTTATACTTGTAAAAAAAACCACTTTGCGGCTCTTGTAACATGTAAAAATTGTGTATAAATATTAAAATTAAACATACATTACATCTACTTTTATTTCTTTACTTGACATTTATTAATAACTCATAAAAAAAAGATATTTAGTAAATTTGTAGTCATTTGACCGGTCGCCGTCTTTGTAGGTAGGTAGATTTTCCCGTCTTTCTAGTGTTAAGTTACATAAAGCATGTGAAATGTACATATCTATTTAATAATATAAATTATTTAAAATAAACACAGACAAGGTAAAAGACAATGAATTAAATCACCTAAACCAAGTAGGCGCCCAAACGCGTATCATTAACACGATGATTAACCCCTCCGTGTTTCTGTGCGGTAGAGTTCGATGCCTATGGGAAATACATCTTCATTTACCTTACAACCAACCAACTACCACTCGGGATTAACAGAGAGGTATTATTATCATCCTCCGCGTCTACAATCAGATTATTCGCGCGCTTTATTAACCCCGGAGCAGACTTACAAGGTGCACACATAAAAATAAATTAAAAATTCGACAATGGTATATTTCACTTTAAAAAATATAGTAAATTTATATCAATTTTAAGAGCCTCTACGGGTCAAGATAAATTTTTTTGGCCAGATCTAATTATTAACTTTTGTAGATCAGACCTTTCTCTTCAATTTGCTTTTTTTTGTATCACTGTACGGTCAATTTTGACCGAGTTATTTGCGGTCAAAGCAAAAACCACATTTTTAACTTTCAACAACACTAAAGTAGATTTGGAAAGTTGAAAGTTTTTATTCATAACTCGGTCAAAAATGGTCGCACAGCGATACAAAAAAAGCAAACTGAAGAGATAAGTCTGATCTATATAAATCAATAATTAGATTTGATTCAAAAAAATTATCACAGCCCTGTGGAAGCTCGCAAAATTTTCTATATTTTTTTCGAACGTTTAAAAACAGGAAACAAAAACATTTTCCGGATATATCTATATTTATCAATTTTGAGAGCATCTACGGGGCAATATGATTTTTGTTGGCTACATCTAATTATTAACTTTTAGATATCAGACTTTTCTCTTCAATTTGCTTTTTTTTATATCGCTGTACGACCATTTTTGACCGAGTTACCTGAGGTCAAAGCAAAAATCACATTTTTAAAGTAGATTTGGAAAGCTAAATGTTTTTCTTCATAACTCGGCCAAAAATGGTCATACAGCGATACAAAAAAAGCAAATTGAAGATAAAAATCTGATCTACAGAAATCAATAATTAGATTTGATCAAAAAAAAAAACATCACGGCCCGTAGAAGCTCGCAAAATTTTCTATATTTTTTTCGAGCGTTTAAAAACACTTTCCGGTTATATATTTCAATACTTTTAGATGCCCCCCCCCCCCCCAATAGTATATTTTTAATACAAATGTTAATGAAACTCTCACACTTGGAGCGCGTCTTCTACCGGGATAAGAACAAGAGAGAGAGAAAGATCTACAATCAGATTATTCGCGCGCCACATTAAGCCAAGCGCGCTCGTTCCTTACCAAACCCTTCCAGCGCCGTGAGATATGATAACAACACACGGCGGCGTCTTGTTTAAATTTCATAACCGCTTTGGAACAATTAGAGGTACAAGAAAAATACCTACACACACACAGTTGCGCGCTCCTCGCTAGATGTCACCACTGCGGCGGGCGGCGGTCGCTTGTTTTAAAATTGATATTGTAGTTGGGAAGATACAAATTCAATACTCGAGTGATAACTTAATGTTAAAAACCTGTCACGTGAAATAACTAGCGCTACCCCCTTGTCTAATGAACGGTTCTCTATACAGTCGAGTCGCGTTATGAGTCCGCTCGTTATGAGTCCGTCTACTAGGACTTTCGCGGAAGATCTTCCCCCTCCATAAGGTGAAAAAAAAATTCATTTTAGAGTCTCGATATGAGACCGCCTCGCTATTAAAATAAATTAAGTGTTAATTTGTTTATTCAATTCTATCGACAGTTAGTAATTAATTAATATATATTTTTATATCATGTTTTATTTATTATTAGTAAAGTTAATTTCAATTACTTGTATCCAGTGAAAATTGGATGATGAAAAAAATTTAATTTATAAATTTCTAACAATAACTTTTTAAAGTAACAAATAAAATAAGGTAAAATAAACTTAATAGTTAAACTTGTACATCCACATAAATTAAAAATTTTAATTGTAAAAGTACTTACCGATTAATTTTTTATGTATCAAAAATGTTTATTTACGTATTAGGAGAAGTCAACAATTTTTAGGTTACTTTTTTTGTAAACACTAGGCTATATCATTAATAAATAACCACTTTAGTCAAACGGACTCATAACGAGATACTGGAAAAAATCACGTACACACTCACACGCTTAAAAAGTAGGGGAAGTTCAACTTACGACCGTCGCCTGTGCTGAAAGAGTGGGGGTACACGAATTCTTAGAATTATATTCCCCTACACCCCTGTATGCGGGTTCATAACGAGACTCGACTGTATACTAAAAACATTGTATTTCTATGTAACTATGGAAACAACTATTTACGTTGGAGAATAGTAGGAGCAATAATATCAGCCCTGTATGGGAAAATATTATTCTTTAAACTTTAAATAAATTACTTACGTTCGAGACTTCCACTGTTACGTACAACAATAGGAGCGAAGAGTGGGGGTAAAAAAGGTCGTGATTATATACTTTTTGATATTTTTGACAAAATATCTTCTGGTAGTTTTCGTAATTACCTGAAACAAAAGAAACACAAATTAGATTTGATTTTATTTTTATTTTACACAGATAGAAAGGTTACTTGCGCTAAGTAAACTTTGTTTTGTATATAACGAAAACAATATTTTCTTAAGATAAGAAATATATTCTTAAACCAACTATAGTATTCTTGGACGAAGAAATAATGTAGTTGGATTAAGAGTATGTTTCTTATATTAAGAAAATATTGTTTTCGTTATATACAAAACAATATTTTCTTGGTCCAATACAGTTTTTTTTTGTGTGTAGTGAGTTTATTTATCGATTTTGCTTTCGACTCGACTATTTTGAATATTGAGGCTATGCTCAGTTGCACTTTAAATTTAACGTATATTAAATAACAAAATTCACTGGAAAAACAAGAAAGACTGAGAGGAAAGTATTATTTTCAGAAAATTCGTGAAAATTGCTATTTAAAGATCACTGGGCACAGCCTAAATATTAATTGTCAACGCCTATTTCGCGGCTGCCTTATTTTTTGGTCACAAATAACATATTTAAAGGGTACCCCGTTAATAATTCAATTTGTACAGACAAACTGGTAGAAAGGATTTCTCAAACCAAGTAAACCTTGTTTTGTATATAACGAAAACAATATTTTCTTAAGATAAGCAATAATCTCTTAAACCAACTATTATAGTATTCTTGAACGAAGGAATAACGTAGTTGGATTAGGAGTATATGTTTCTTATATTAAGAAAATATTGTTTTCGTTATATACAAAACAAGCTTTTCTTGGTCCAATACAGTTTGTTTTCTGTGCACCCTAATATACATATATAACGAAAGACTCTACCTCTTTTTTATATTTAATTTTTTTGGTCTCATTTTTTTATATACAGCCTGAACTCTATCTCTTCGTGTGTACAAGCTCAATGGTAAATTTCAGCTGATAAAATGTTGCATATAATTTAATATATTCATTTAAGTAAAGTATAAGCAACGAGGTGAAGAAACAACAGAGTGTGTTGTGTTGGTAATTTCGCACCGCGAGAAGTCGCAACGACAAAGTGGCTCCAGATATAAACTCTGGCGGTTTGTAACCGCCGCGCTGCCGTGCCGCCCTCACCGCACTCTCTGATCACAAATTACACAAACATTGTAAAGTACAACTAGCATTTACCTATGCCAGCAGTACCAAATAAATACATCAACTAATAACAGGATTTTTTGAAGTTAAACTTCTTTAGGTGCGTTGAGGGTTAAAATTTAGTAAAGTAACGGAAATGAAAAGCTACGTAACGTGATAGTAGGCATGGTGATGGTACCAGTATATTGTACATACAATTCATATGATGATGTCATAATTAAAAATTTTACACATTATCACATAATGTGTAAAAATACAAAAGCGACATTCCGTATTAAAAAAACTAGCAACCGTTTTTACATACTCTACGGATTGTGACGTCATCGACATTTGATTGGTCATACAGTATCTGTCTTCTGATTGGTTAAATATTAAATTTTAGTGTTCTTTAATGGTTCTTTATAAATTTATATGAATTGCATTATTTTATTCATTTAATCAAATTAAAATCGAGATTATTTGTAGTTGTTTTTCAATCACGCCAAAGAAGTATAACTTCTAACGCGTGTACATAAGTACACACAAAAAAAAAATTTAATGTAAATTACTATAATACATACAGAACCTGATATCTTAAAAACGGTTAATCGCACCGGAAAAATCAATCATACATAAATTACAGACAATAAAATTATGTACAATTTTTATAACATACTTTTTATTCTGTTACAAACTGTAAAAATAACAATAAAATAAATATCTCAATAAAAATGTTCAAATTCTTTTCGAAAAAAAATCGTAGAGACCTCAGCGATCCCGCGTTATATTTTTCTCGGTAAGCTCTTTCGAACGAGCCCTCACTCAACCTCATTTGCCATTTAAGATTTATTTTCTCCCCCCTCCCCCTGCCTCCCGAGGATTTGTTGGTAGGTGTTTTTCTAGTTAAATAATAGATTTGGTATAATAATTTTATTGTATCTCTGTAAATTTCAATCGTATATTTCAAACCATTCAAAAGTTATTTAGGTGACCCCGAATTTTTGGAAGGTAGGTACTGTATATCATTTATTTTTTTATAAACATAAATGTAAAGTTTTTGAGTACCGCTGGTTTAAAAGACGACGCACACATGCTTCTGAATCTGAGTGAATTAATTCTAGATAGACGTGAGCTGGAATGCGAAATGTATTAAGATAAAATCACAATTAATGCAAGGTAAATGCTGTTAGGTAGGAAACGTATAAACGTGTTTTAATTGTTTTATACACATAAGAGATTAACTCACTACCTTAATTATTATTATATGAAAATTAGAACATGATTTTCGTGTTATTTTAAATTATTATTAGTTTTTATACGAATTAGATGAGACAAATTGCTAAAGGGTAGGTGTGTAAAAATTAAAAATTAGAATAAAAAAGGTGGCGTTGGTTCTATAGGACTTTCTTATACGTAATATTGAGAGTGAACAGTGTGTTTTTAATTTTATCTGACAAATCAATACAAAATATAATTGAACATTTTTATAATTAATTTTAAACGTAAAATGTCATATTTGAATTAATGTGTACAGACCGACGGACAGACAAGGACTTTCTTATACGTATTTCATGCGAGTGAACTGTGTGTTGTTAATTTTAACTGACAAATCAGTACAAAAAATAATTCAAAAAATAAAAATAAATTAATTTTAAATATAAAACGTCATATTTGAATTACAGTGTGTACAGACCGACGAACAGATAGACATAATGGCGAAAATAGTCTAAATGTATTTAGAAAAAAGATTAAAATTGATAATTCCATCTTAACCCGAAATTCGTAAGAAAATCGGTTTTACTATAAAAAGATTTCACATACATATTATGGCCGTATAAGAAATATGGTCGGTATATGTATAGAGTACAGTGGAATCTCGTTAGTATGTTTTTAAAGTGATTGAGAGAGGGAGGGGGCACATACTAACGAGAAAAACGTTCTAACGAAATATTTTAACATGTGAACTTATAGAAGAAATCTGAGACCTAAATAAAGTACTGTGACGTAAAACGTACTAACGATGCTCCACTGTATATACCTATGTTATTATTAAAATTACTAAATACAGTATACTTAATATATTTAATATACATATCACCTATGTGAAGTTAGCCCCCCAATATGTGCGAAATTTTTTTTAATGAATGCCATTGATTGCTCGGCGTTTGCTCGTGATTGCCATTTAAAAATTTTCGTTTGCCCCTTTTAAGTTTAGAAATTAGGAATTTTTCAAATTTGGGGGGGCCAACTTCCACCACAAAATGATAATTTCGGATTTTTTTCGTACAAAACTTGTAGCATTTCGTTTGCCCTTTAATGCCCCATACTTAGTTTTCGAGTAAAAAAATTATCAAATTATGGGGGGCCAACCTCCACCCCCAAACATGAAAATTTTTGATTTTTTTCAATACAAAACTTGAAGCATTTCGTTTGCCTTTTAATGTCCTATATTTAGTTTTGCAGTTAAAAATTTATCAAATTCGGGGGGCCAACCTCCAGTCCCCAAAATGAAAATTTTTGATTTTTTTCAATACAAAACTTGAAGCATTTCGTTTGCCTTTTATTGCCCTATATTTAGTTTTCGAGTTAAAAATTTATCAAATTCGGGGGGCCAACCTCCACTCCCCAAAATGAAAATTTTTGATTTTTTTCAATACAAAACCTGTAGCATTTCTTTTACCTTTTAATGCCCTATACTTAGTTTTGGAGTTAAAAATTTATTGTTTCACATGTTTTCTTAGCACAAATCTGTTTATTTTAATTTTTAATTTTAGAATTTATATCAACAGATATTTTTGTGTTTTATTTTTTCATAATAATGAAAAAATATACCTTCACTACCTGCGAAGTTAAAGGCTGTTATGGTGATAATAATTTACTTCTACAAAACAAAATAGCTTACCTCAACAAAATAGTGGAGAAGTTGCTCAAAATTGCATTATTTATACGTCTTATAGATTGTTGTTCAATTGTATCATATAATACTATTCGGCGCCAGTCTGACGCCACTACATGAAACTTAATTGTTGGAATTTAAAAACTACAATCACCATTTACAAATATTTTTTATAAATATATGTACATATTCATATTCCAAAATATTTTATCTCTCAAACAAAATCTACACTAATAATTTGATCAAGATATACACGGGTATATGCCACAATGGTTCCGAACTACATACTACGTAAAGTTTTTAGTATCATAGATGCATTTTTGAAAATATAAATAAAAATAGCGTTATATTTCACTAATTGAGACCTGCATTTTGACACCCCATATGCCTTGATATAAAAATAAAATTTCTAAAAAATTTGAAATGATATTGTTGACTTTAGTATTTGTCGTTGGTAGTCTCATTAAAACCTCATTACCAAAAAATGTTAAGATTTTTTGAGTCAATAGTTACCGCCGCAATTTAATTTTTTTTTGTTAATTAGGAGATAAATATCCTTAGTTGTATCTGATCAACCCTGTCTTTCCTCAAAAATTTTCATTTTGGGGAGTTGATGTTGGCCTCCCGAATTTGATAAATTTTTAACTCGAAAACTAAATATAGGGCATTAAAAGGCAAACAAAATGCTACAAGTTTTGTATTGAAAAAAATCAAAAAATTTCATTTTGGGGCATGGAGGTTGGCCCCCCGAATTTGATAAATTTTTAACTCGAAAACTAAATATAGGGCAATAAAAGGCAAACAAAATGCTACACGTTTTGTATTGAAAAAATCAAAAATTTTCATTTTGGGGACTGGAGGTTGGCCCCCCGAATTTGATAAATTTTTAACTGCAAAACTAAATATAGGTCATTAAAAGGCAAACGAAATGCTTCAAGTTTTGTGTTGAAAAAAATCAAAAATGTTCATTTTGGGGCATGGAGGTTGGCCCCCCGAATTTGATAAATTTTTAACTCGAAAACTAAATATAGGGCAATAAAAGGCAAACGAAATGCTACACGTTTTGTATTGAAAAAATCAAAAATTTTCATTTTGGGGACTGGAGGTTGGCCCCCCGAATTTGATAAATTTTTAACTCGAAAACTAAATATAGGTCATTAAAAGGCAAACGAAATGCTTCAAGTTTTGTGTTGAAAAAAATCAAAAATGTTCATTTTGGGGAGTGGAGGTTGGCCCCCCGAATTTGATAAATTTTTAACTGCAAAACTAAATATAGGTCATTAAAAGGCAAACGAAATGCTTCAAGTTTTGTGTTGAAAAAAATCAAAAATGTTCATTTTGGGGAGTGGAGGTTGGCCCCCCGAATTTGATAAATTTTTAACTGCAAAACTAAATATAGGACATTAAAAGGCAAACGAAATGCTTCAAGTTTTGTATTGAAAAAAATTAAAAATTTTCATGTTTGGGGGTGGAGGTTGGCCCCCCATAATTTGATAATTTTTTTACTCGAAAACTAAGTATGGGGCATTAAAGGGCAAACGAAATGCTACAAGTTTTGTACGAAAAAAATCCGAAATTATCATTTTGTGGTGGAAGTTGGCCCCCCCAAATTTGAAAAATTCCTAATTTCTAAACTTAAAAGGGGCAAACGAAAATTTTTAAATGGCAATCACGAGCAAACGCCGAGCAATCAATGGCATTCATTAAAAAAATTTTCGCACATATTGGGGGGCTAACTTCACATAGGTATACATATCACATTTTTGAAGGGAATGTGGGACTATTGAGAAAAATAAAAAAACGAAATATTTTAACATGGAGTCTTATGGAAGAAATCTAGGACCTAAAAAAATACTGTGACGTCAAACGTATTAACAAGGCTCTACTGTACACCAATACCTCGCTTTGCGTCGTTTCGTTTTGCGTTTTTTTCGAAGTTGCGTCGCTGCTGAATTAGTACTAATTTTCACTATGCGTCGTTAAATTTTCGAAGTTGCGTTGTTTTGGGTTCGAGTCTTTAATTTTTTTTTAATTAAAACGAGAGTAACTTAAATAATTCACTTTGCGTCGTTTCAATTTGCGTCGTGTTTTTTTGGAACGTAACCACGACGCAAAGTGAGGTATGGGTGTATACATAATATTAATAAAGTATAGGAAACATATTTAATATATTTATCTATATAAAATAGAAATTAAAGTTTAAAATGAATGGCTTAACAGAGAAATCTAAATTAAGGTAACAAAAAAATTATAATTTATTATTGTACATAAAAACACCGTCTACAGTAAATGTCACAAACAACAAAGTATTATTTATTTTGTAGGTTTATGATTTCCTTTATGCGTTATCAAATAAGTGATATGGGTTAACCTTTCAGCAATAAATATAATACACATTATAGACTTTTCTAGATAATATATAAAAACTTACATTAATTTTTATAACGCATATAAATCGTACAAAACAATAAATATTAAATAATTACTATGTTGATTTTCTATAGAACTGTTCAATATACAGGGTGAGTCATATCAGGTGGATCGAGAAAAATATTTCATATAAACATGTGTCCGGAAACTCATCGTGAGGGAGCTACATACCTCCTAAAATTATAATACATTATAACACAGTTATGAAATTTGATACCTTCAGTTTTTAATTTATATTCAGAACACATGTACCTACATTTAATGGAATATGTTACATTGTTAATTATTAAAAGTAAAAAAAGTTTCATTTAATTTGAAAATTGAAATAGACAGAACGGTATATAATAGTAACATGTACTAATTTGTACAATGTAATGGCAGAGCTAGTTTTTCATTATTTTCAATAAATTACACGTGAATATATTTGTTTTATAATTATTATAGTATTTAAAATGGTTGAAGTTTCGAATAATTAGTTTTTAAAACGTCTCTATATAGCCAAATGTGTAGTTCCCTCATTTATCGTGTGTTAAAAACTCTATTTTTAATATCCAATTATTCAAAAACCATACGTCCAATATTTTAAATAAAAATTTGTAAAATATATAATTTATTATAAATAACATATTAAAATTTTAGACTTTTATCTACATCGATTTTCAGTATCAACCAATGATTATTTAGATCAGGGATGTATGGGGCAAGTGAGCCTTCTGATTTTTATCTAATATTTTTTTCTTCTATATTTGACACTAATACCCCATTCAAAGTTTGAATTCAAATTTGAATCAATTTCTTAAAAATAATAAAATCAAAAGTAAGAGTTTCTCCAACCAATCAAATTCAATTGTTTTAAACTCAACACGTGACATGAAAGTGATGCTACGTACGGGGTTGTTCCGTGCGTTTGTGTGTGTGTGTGTGTGTGTGTGTGTGTGTGTGTGTGTGTGTGTTTTTCATTAATCTTGTTGGTTTTTTTATAAACTGTTTTATCGGCCAATCACAGTATAGTGGCTAACGTTGGGGTCAGCGAGAGGTGCCTGCCTGCCGGTCGGTGTTTGACCCCCCCCCCCACACAGAATGAATGGACACACTCTAAGAAAGTGCCGTTAACGTAATGATGATTTACAGGGACTATGATAAAGGCACTGTTTGATATGGTGCATGATTTATGTAGCGCGAGTTACTGAGGTACCTCGAACTAACAATAAAAAAAAATAAAAAAAATGTATGTAACTATATTTAAATATAAAAAATAAATAAACACCAACCTACGAAAAAAATATTTGTTATTAAATCATTTTGTTTACAATGAAAAAAAAAAACGAGGTAAAAAACATGCATGTGTATGGTCTCAGTTACAGAAAAATTGCTTTATTTTTACAAAATCAATTTTTTATTGAATAAAATTTACCTAAATATTTTTTTACTCAGAAACCATAAATTTTAGAGAAAAAGTACAAGAAACAAAACATGTTTATTTTGATCTAATAAAACTAAAGAATTATTTTTAAAATTTCAAAATTTCTTTAATTTATTTTATTCAAGCAAAAAAAAAAACAATGCTAAAAAAATTTTAGAATAAGTTTTAAAATTTTAAAAATAATTCTTCAAGTTTTATTAGACCAAAATAAACATTTTTTGTATTTTATGTTTTTCTCTAAACCTGATGGTTCCTGAGTAAAAAAATATTGAAAGTTCAAAATATCGAATTATTTTGTTAGATATCTTGGAAAGGTTAAGTTAATAATCAATAACTAATAGGTGAAGATCGAAAATTGTCGTACCTTTTCTTGTATTTACAAAAAAATCACATGTGTATATTGCCATTAAGGCAGGTAAATTATTGGTCTAATTTCCACCACAAGCGATACTAGTTAATATAAAATTTTCAACTAAAAAATGCTAGGTTTAAGGTAGTTGGTCCATCATAATGTGATCACATTAGGCCATGAGTACATATTTTTAATTTAGAGAAATGATCATGGCAACGCTATACATTATCTACTATTAACTACTTGTCAAATGATTATATTTTAACATCTAAGCTACCACAGAATAGATTAATAATTAATGAAATCGATTATAATTCCCTTCAATCCACTTATCATATTTTGTAAAAAATTATTTCATTATTTCGTGTATTTTTTACTATAATCAAATGAATACGTTGTTGCCACATTGTCAACAATACTGTAATTTATGTGATGGTTTGGTAGTTAAATCTTAATAACGGGATGATCAATAATTCCAATTTTTTGTATACTGTTTTCTTTCATATAAATATACAACATGTCAGTTTTTTATGAAAAACTGACGCTACGTTTAAATTTTATCTAATAAAACGTTACGTTAGTGTACGGTTAGTCCATATAAGCTGTGTTAAAAATATAAACTTTGAGATCGTTTTTCATGACTTTGAGATGGTCAATTTTAATAAAAATGGGCTATTTTTCAGATATTAATTTAGGGAATATTACTGTGCAATTTAAACAAAATCTGACGAAAACATGTTTACGGACCAACTACCTTAAACCCAGAAGTCAGAGATCAATCAAATAGACCATCATAAGATTTTCATCAGTAATTCAGAAAGCCTCGCGACGTAGGTCGAATACGAGCCATAACAGTATTTTATATGTTTTAGGGTAAAAGTGCTTGCCGAGAGACGAACTGTTTTAAGTGGGCGTGAAAAAAATACCCAACATAATGGACTGATTCATCTAGAAAGGTAAACAACGACTCTCATTCTTGTATGTATGGTAGTAAAACATAAAAACAGCCTCTTTATAACAAGTAATAACTATAGCGTAGTCCGTTCTGATACATTCTAGAACAACCTTAAACATTAAAATATATATTATAAGTATGATAATATACTAGTAGTGACGTTAAAATATAATAAATAAAACAACTAATTGTCTAAACGTCAAAGATTTAATAAGCAAGGAAACGTAGCGAGCTTTCGATTCACAGAATCATCGTCAGGCTATTTAAAGGGGAGAATGCGAGAACGGTGTCGTTATCTCAACAATTTTCATTAGCTAATGAAAATTGTTGAGATAACGACACCGTTCTCGCATTCTCCCCTTTAAATAGCCTGACGATGATTCTGTGAATCGAAAGCTCGCTACGTTTCCTTGCTTATTAAATCTTTGACGTTTAGACAATTAGTTGTTTTATTTATTATAAGTATGTATATGTATATCTGACATTTCACATAAAAATACAAATGTCCGATATCATAAAAGAGCCAGCAAATTTTGAAGGTATCAAATGAGATATCAATCAAACTAATAAGACAGTTCCCTTCGAATTTTTAACACATATTTTACATGCGCAGTAAGTTGATTTTTACCATTTTTATTCAAGATTAGTAAATATACTTTACATGCCTTTGTTTTTACTTCCTATGCATGAAACTATGTATCAAAAACACCAAGAAAACTGTCATATAAGTTTGATACCCCATTTGAGAGTGCTTGCTAGCTAACAAATTTTACTAGCTCCATTATGATACTGGACATGATGAGATAAAACATGAGACGATAGTGCTTTAAATTCGGACGAGATAAGTTCAATATGAAATGGTTACAATCTTCACGAGATGACACAACTGATTCTCGTCTCGCACTGTCTCGTGTGCAACAAACTCTCATAGTAATAGTTCATAGACATTACATTATGTTTCAAATTATTTTTTTTATTCTTGTTAAAAATAATGCATTAATGATTTTTTAAATAAATCTATCAAAATAGACACTCTTACTGGAGCCCAAATTAACTACCAAATAATTCTGTGTTAAAGATCTTATCATATTTTAAACATAACTAGAAATAGTTTTCAATAATACCGATTAAACCTTTTACTCAGAATTCTACTACAATTATCTCTCTCATAATTATTTTTTTTATTCTGAAACCTTTTTAATTCATAAGGTTATCAATATACTGATAGCATTTCAACCGTATTTATAAACAAAAATGTATTTGTATGTTTATTAAAAATATTCTATTATTATAATAAACAATAATAATTGACGTATATAAAGTCATAACTATGAAACTTTTGTACCAAATTGTTTCACGATTCTTACGACATATCAAGCCCCCGTAAAAAAACTGTCACAACTCAAAAAATGTCATATTTGAGATAAATATGTAGAATGATTCCAAATTACTATATATTTCTACTAAAAATTGTCATTAATGTACTTCGTGTACCTACCATCAAAACTAGCATATTCTAAAAAAAAATCACATTTTTTATTTATTTTTTAAATACTTAATCACTGAGCGTTTTTATAGTTACTATTTCTCAAACATCACAGGAATACTGAAATATTTAAATTAAATACTGTGTATCAGTCCTTTTCCTATACTACCTTTACAATTTTGATTTACCTAAATTGTTAAAATTTCATTTATTCCTATTTCCTCAACACTACATTTTTTGAGTTGTGATACTTTTTTTGCGGGGGTGCGACATAGTAGAATAAAAAATAAATATTTTGGCTCATTTCAGTACAACATATATTTTTTCCGAAATGTGTCTAATAATTTAAAACAATTATGCATTTTTCTTTTTACAGCTCTTTTAAAATAATATATATTTTTTTGCCAATTTTTTTTTTTGGAAGACCATTTTTTGTAGGGGGGGGGGAGTCTGCGGCCTCTTAGACCATAATTTGGTCGCCCATGCCTATACGTTAGTTTAACACAACTGTCACAAATAAAAACAGGTATAATTTTTCTTTTTATAGCTCTTTTAAAATAATATATATTTCTTGCCAAAAAATTGTTTTGTAAGACCATTTTTTGTAGGGGGTGAGGGGGAGTCTGCGGCCTCTTAGATCGAATTTGGTCACCCATGCCTATACGTTAGTTTAACACCACTGTCACAATAATGAAAACAGGTATAAGTTTTCCTTTTTCATTATCTACCACAAATAAAAATGAAAATTTCACGTCGCGAGTGTATGTCGTATTAAAACTATTACTTACAGATAAACTATCGCAACATTTAACCCCACAATGCCTCATTCACACTACATTAAATTTTAACAAACAATACCTTTAATCTTGCGAGCACAGCGATGTGGTACTACCCCCTTATGACTTTCATACTCCCTCCACACCGTTTGCAATCATACGTGAGCATATACCGCGCACCTGAAGTTATTATTGTTCATCGTAAAGGCATTCGTTGGTTTTCTTATAGTTTTATACATACGATGATTTTTTTTTACTCTCTGAATCAAATTTCATGATTCAAAACTTCTTTTAAGGGGTTAGGTGTAGTCAGAGACATGAAAAAATGACAATTTTAAATAATTTTTTTTTTGCCAGTAAATTATTTTATTTTATAAAAGTAAAAACATAGCATCATTAAATAAGGTTTCGACTTGACTTGACAGAAATTTTAGAAAAAAAAATTAATAATTTTAAAAGAAATAGCTGTTTGTGTTGATCCAGTTCCAACCGAAGCTCCTTGCGGTGACCATCACTTATCCTTGGAGATTCATCCAAATTCAATCGGACAAAAAAATTACTTTTATTAATAGATAATCTAGTGCCTGATCGAAGCTTTTTTTTCTTTCTTAAATTAACAAAATGGCAGCCTCAGGAATTTTTTTTCCAGATTTTCGGGAAAAAAACCAACAGTTAATTGTTTATAACAAATCGAAATTAAAAAAAAATCCTTCGATCAGGCACTAGTTTTTCATGTTTTCAAAAAGCTGTATAAATTTCATTAAAATCTACCGAGCGGTTTTCGAGCTACAGTGGTCACCAGTTCAAAAAACATAGTTTTGAGAAAAACGCATTTAAAGTTTTACACTCAATTTACGTAAAGTAATACGTATTATTTAATTACTTACACAGAGTCATCTATTAATGGGCCATATAATAGTTCTTCAACTGTTGTAGCAGCTTCCAAAAATGCAAAAAAAAATCGATTTCTTGAAAATTCTGACTACACCTAACCCCTTAACTTTTCATATAGAAATATTATCAAAAATGTGATTAGGCGTGAATAAAAAAACATCTGCCAAGTAAATGCACAGTGCTTCCTCGTGCTAAATTCATCAAAGGTGTAGTTAATTATTGAACAATACAAAAACCGATCAAGTATTCAGATGAACTGCCTGTCATTGGTTAACCATTTAATTTTCATACAATTTTAATAAAAAATATTAATTCGACATTTTTCTTTATACGCACCTCGTTATTATGTATATTTTTATTTATTTCACAATTTCAATCGAAATCATTATTTTTCTGCTATACAATTGTCAAAATGACATTTAATATGTCAAAGTAATCTTAAACACGATTTTAATAACACACAGACAGACAGACACGAAACAAAAAGTGTTTGTCTTGACCTGAAACGGATAAATGAAGTTGAATTTTTTAAATCGGAGAACACATTTTTTTTCTCATTTTAAAACGATCACAAAGTTTCTCGTATCTTCGATATTGCGAGGAAGCAATACAATTCGTGAGTGATCGTCAGTAAAAATGAGTTGTTTGAGGCATTTACCCTTTTTGCCCATAAAAAACGCGCCACTGCTTATAATAATGTATGTTTCCTCTTACAATTGATGTAATGAATCATGCAGTCCATCATTTAATCAAAATTTTCTCCTTCATAAATGATTCAGGTGGGTTGAAGACAAGTACTTATTACTTACCTTCCCACTGGCATACTTTGGTCAATAATTATTATTTAGTAAGTAGGTAACTACATGTATGTATGTATTATACATACATTTATATAAAGATTTGATTTTTTTTATAAGTCCATTGTATGAAATACATAATATAGTATACACTGCCGTGCAAAAGTTTTTAGACACTCATTTTTTTGTATATTGTAAATATAAAACTGCAAAAATGGTTAAATGTTGATAAGAGTACTTAATTACAACTTTTGTAATAATCCTAGCATAACTAAAATACAGCATTTACAATTTTCCATCTTAAGGAAAAATTTTGAATTATATGCCTGAAAGGGCAGGTTTACTCACGTTGGAGTATTGACGCACAGTGTCTTTCAAACTAACGAGAAATTGTTTTTTTACTATTTTGACTGCGAGTAAACATATTTTTCTCGCTATTTTGTGTATTTTTATTGACTGAAATCTGTATATTTACATTCAAAATCACAGGTGTCCAAAGACTTTTGCACGGCAGTATAAGTAACGTAAGGATTGTTTATCAAATTCGAGTATTGATTGAAATATCTATTTTGACCTTCCCTGAACCAATTCTGATTTTTTTTGTGTATATCGGTCTATACATCTGTATACGCTGCAATCGAAAAACTATACAGTGGTGCCTCGTTTAACGAACGCCTCGCTTAACGAACGCTGCGCACAACGAACTGCATCGTGTTTAATTTTACCGCTCGAACGCTCCTACGTATCACGAAGTCGCCCGAACTTCCAAGGTCGCACGCAGTAGATGCTCAAACTTGCATGAACATGCATCAACGCGCGTCAGTCGTTCTTTTCTGTCTGTTTGTTTTAATAAATTGTTTGTGTGTCTATATTATGAGTTCCAAAAAAACAGGAAGGTGATTTCTGTTGAAATGAAACAAGAAATAATTAGAAAGAGGATTTGACCCTGCAAGCCTCGGTAGACTCTCCTAAATCTGATTCTGACTAAAAAATAAAAAACGTGTGTACAATCTTTTTTATGTTACAGTACCATATTTTATGCTACAGAACGAATTAAAATTTTTAACATGTATTGTTATGGGAAAACGCGTTTCACATGACGAACTTTTCGCTTAACGAACTTGCTCTCGGAACGAATTAAGTTCGTTATGCGAGACACCACTGTATTTGAAAATTATCTTACAACAGGAAACAGATGTTAACTTGTTATTTTTTGAATTTTTCAAAACACGGTGCAAAAGTTGTAGAGAACATTATTTTTTACATTTCATCAATTATCCAGAACATAAGTTATAATATTTTTTTTAAATATAAAAAAAAGGTTTAATTGGATAAAATAAATCTTTAAGAGCAAATACGGGCAAGAGAATATTTTCACGTAGGTACATTATTTACGTCTCCATCATCAGCGCTTCAATTAAAAGCACTTCCCTTTCGTGTGGGGGGGAGGGAGGGAGGGGTACCTGATGCAAAGCGTCGAAGGTAAACTTTTTCCAACAACAAAGGACAGTTCCAGTACACTTAAACAGAGCAATATTCTCTTCAGGTCGTCTTTATTTTAAACGTGAATTGCATTTATCACGTCTAATTTCACCGCGTTTGATAATAAACGAAAATGAAGGTAGCCCGACGACAACGCAACAAAACAGGCCCGTATTTGAAATTATTTCAAACAAACTGATTTAATTCATTTAATAAATTTAATAAATACAATGTTTATTAAGGGGGATAGCCACTGTGACGGGTCAAAAAATTGTCAATGTTTGGGAATTTTTTTCACAGATATAACTAATTATTTTTGAATCAGGTAAAGGACATTTTATTAAGTATATATTCAACTTATTTAATATCAATTTTTATTGAAAAATATTAAATATTTACAAAGTTATGAGCCTCGATGTGACGACCAAAAAAATATTCTTCTCTATAGTCGACTCGAAATTTCGAGAAGGGTTATATGAAAAAATAAATAAAACATTTATCAATATCTATATGAATGTAGCTATCGTTGCATATAGCCGTTTTTTTTTTATTTTTTTTTTTCACAAAATGGCGATCGTTTGAAATTTTTTTTCATTTTTAAGACCTATTTTTTTTATTAGAGCGGTTTTAAAAATAGTAATTATCAAAATTTCAAAAATCGTAGTAGCTACGTGCAACGATAGCTACTACAATTACGAAAACTATAAAAAAAAAATTGAAATCGGTTCATTAGTCTTTGAGGAATCGTGTCGACCAGGTCCAAAAATGTCATTCCGAGATAAACGTGTTTAATGTTTTTGTTATGTCATAACCGGCCGTGCTACATCGTTTCACTAAATTGACTGTAACTTCGTCAATTTTCAAAATTTAAACTCAATTTTTTGTATACATATTTATGAATATTTAAACTTTAAAAAAATCTAAGAAAAAATATAGTGGCTATCCCCCTTAGATTAGATTATCCCCCTTAATCGGTGCAGTTATGTTGATAAAAAATTGTATCCATTAGAAATCAATAAACATTTTTTAATAAATATTACTATCGCTCTTATTATGAAGATATATTCATACAGAATAAACTCTATTTACTTTTATACTATTACGGCCCTGTTATAAGCCAACGAGGGGCCGCCGGTAATGGGTATAAGAAAAGATGTTGAGTTCCACCTTCCTTTTGGCACGGCAGTAGCTAATTTGGTTTTACTCGCTTTTGCTAAATAAAACAGAAATTGAAAAGGATGGAAACAGGAAAGGGTTCGTCTAATGGAGGGCAAAGGTGTGCCGTGTATTTTACATTTCGAGAGTTTTGTACAATTTATGTGTAAACAAGTTACCTAACTACGTTCATTTGTAAAACATTGTTGTGCTGTTATTCGATATTTGTTTGTTCGAATTAACTGCCATTTTGTTTAATCATTGGCTTTATTTCCGTGCGGTAATTAGTTTGATTGAAGTTCTTGTGTTTTCTTTAGTGCAGGGATAACCAATGGGGTCCAAAAGGACCCCATGGGGATCTATAAAAAGTTTAAAAGGGGTTTATACAATTCCAAGGATCTATGGAAAATTGTGATGTTTTTTAAATTCGATTATTTCTTTTTGTATTTCAACTGTATGTGCATAATATATAAATAAATGTAAGGGAGTGTATAAAGAAAATCATTCTTTAAAAAAAGGGGTATATGTGGAAAAAAGTTGGGTACTCCTGGTTTAGATCGTTTAATCACTATTTAAAGTGCATTTTAATCTATTTTTTTATGAATGAAAATTATTAATCTCGGCCCGATTGTAGGTTTTCATCAAAATTTGAAGTTGACACCTTCCGTACTTACTTTTAACCAAATGGTCAGATCTGGAACAATTTTACAAAGTGACTTTAGTTTTTGAAACTATCCTATATGGAATAAACCACTTTTACACCTCAGAGTTATATATTTCAATAATTATAGGTATGTTTATACTCTAAAATTTAAGCTTTATTTGAACTGTAATTTTCATTGGCCATAAAAATCTACAGGATTTTTTGTTTCCATCCAAAGTGGTTCATTCCATATAGGATAGTTTCAAAAACTAAAATCAGTTTGTAAAATTATTCCAGATCTGACCATTTGGCTAAAAGTAATGGCTAAAAGGTGTCAACTCCAAATTTTGATGAAAACCTACCATCGGCCAGAGATTAATAATTTTCATTCATAAAAATCTTAAAAATAATTTAAAATGTACTTTAAATAGTAATTAAACAGCTGTGTTAATTTAGCTTTAATTCGTTGTTTCATTTGACCACAGTAAATTCCCAAATATTGAGTATTTTCAGAGCCGCTAGACTTGCTAACCCCCTTAACCACATCTGTATTTCTTACCGTTTAGGATATCCCCACGCTTATCTTGGCCACCCTGTATATAAACTATCCCCCACACAGACAGACAGACACATAGCATGTCTCACGATGCACAAACTTCTGTGCACAAGTCTGTTAGTTAAACATTTAACGACATCACATTACAAAAGTCAATCAGCGTTAAAACATCACAGAAACGTGAAAAGGAAATCAAAACACATTCGGCCGCTAAGGTATTGCTGATTGTCGGCACAGATATATACTATACACTTCCTCAGGTGATGGGAGGTAATCAAGGTGGATGGGTTTCAATTAGCTCGTAGTCGTGGAGGTTACTCCCACAACTCCACCATACTCACAACTCGTTACCACCTTGTCTCGTTCATTTAATATCTGGCTCTTGAGTCTCAAGGGTGTACGATTGTTACAGTTTTATTCTTAAGGTTGTTGTTCACTGAAAGTCGTGGCATCTAGTGGAATTTAGTATGAACTACCGGGTTTTGCTATGTCGGTAATAAAGAACAAATAGATCTGGCAACAATTTACAATATTAGACAAGAATAGAAGATTTATTTTTAACAATATTATTATTATTACTATTGCTGACAATAGTAATAATTATAATAACAATAGTAACTATTATTATTATAAATAAAAACATTAAATGTAATCAATAATCACTTGCTATTTCCAACGTGCGTCAGTTGTTAAACCACGTTTTTATATTTCAAAGAGCGCGCCGAATGCGCTGTTGCCATATCGTATATTTACGTCATGCGTTCGGGAATTTATCAAAGTTAAAAATTAATAATTATTTAAGTAGATGGTAAATCATTCTAAAATTTTATATACACATTCCTTAATTACCAATCTATAAAATATCCGTTTTTGGTTAAAATCTGACATTTAGTTTTAATACACGAATTAAACGAATATCGAATTCCAAGTGGATCCCTATGCTTGCAATGTATAAGAGGCCAACTTTGCACGTTTATAATTAATAAACGAAATGGTAAACTGACCTAAAATTTTTTTTACAAATGCGAACTAGCTTACTTAACACAATATTAAAATTTTAACAAATTCTGTAGTGATCGATTTTAATGAACAACAACCTTAAAGTAGGATGGACTTTTTACATGTATCGATTATGAAAAGAATATTTTATGCACTGTTTTTTTGTTAATTGAAAAAAATTGGTATAGCAGGACTTTCTTATTCGCTTTATTAAATGTAAAGCGTTATTAACTATATTAAAAAATATTACTGGTTAAATTATAAAAGATGGTTGCTACGGGATATTCTTATACGTAATACTGAGATTAAAAAAAATAGTTGTAGAGAATATTACTATCAATAATTTGTAATTAAATTAATTCATTGTTATTTTTTTCCCACATACACGCACCGTAGCAGCTTGTTTTTAACTAGAAAAAACGTCAGAATTAATATTTTTATTGATATTATAAGAAAATATAATTCAAGACGAAAAATATGATACCTACATGTTTTTATGTATCTATCTATAATTTTATTATCAATTTAAAATTTTTAGATTTAAAAAAAAATCATAACCTTTTAGTGTTGAAAAAAAATTGAAAAAATCATAAGTAGGTATTATTCTATAAGAGTACTACACAAAATAAAATAATATACCCAAATCAAAAAATGGTCAGAGTTATAGACTAGGTAATAATGCATAGATTGCAGTAACCTAAAAGCGCGAATACAATAAAATACATCTATCCTACTTTGGAAGCTCATATCTCCGAAACAAATAATCACAGAGAAATAAATAAAGCACCAATATATAGCTTATATAGTCAATAATACAATAAAAATATAATTTTTAACCCTCCATCCTTCAACCCTTAAATTCACTTAAGCTAAAGATTTTTTAACATACAGTCGAAAAATGTTCCAATCAATTATTGCTATTTTCAATTATCTTACATTTCACCTTTTTACAGAGTTGGAAAAAAATTGAAAAAGAAATTGAAAGATTATTACTCTATATCAGTACTACATAATAAAAATTAATATACCTAAATCAAAAAATGGTCAGAGTTATAGACTAGGTAATAATGCATAGATTGCAGCAACCTAAAAACGCGAATACAATAAAATACATCTGTCCCACTTTGAAACATCATATCTCCGAAACTAATAACCACAGAGAAATAAATAAAAAACCAATATATAGCTTATATAGTCAATAATGCAATAAAAAATAAAAATTTTAACCCTGCATCCCTCAACCCTTAAAAACACTTAAGCTAAAGATTTTTTACATACAGTCGAACAAATTTTCTAATCAATTACTGCTATTTTCGATTATCTTACATTTCCCCCCCCCCCCAAATTAATTACAATAAAAATGTGCCTAATACCCAATTAAATCTACTGATATACGTTTGGATTAAATTTCTGCGAAGTGCAAGACAGAATACTCTCTCTCGGGAGATAGATGGGAGGGGGTTTCGTTGCACCCCCGTGAGGAGAGATCTCAGCGACCTGCTGCCATTACAACCCGAGAGCCCCTTTATATACCGAAAGGTAATTGAGCTTCATTTACTGTCATTTCACTTTAACAGCCACCTTGATATCTCTGCTGTGGCTCGGCATGGATTACGGACGAGGTATTACCGACGACGTCATTCAATTAAATTATGAAATCAATGCCCTACAACCCCCCCTCCCACACACACCATCCCGTTGTTCTAAAGGTAACAACTCTCTCATATTGAAGTGTCAGTTTTTGTTTGCAGAAGAATATTAACTGTGTGTTTACTTTTGTGATATGTAATTACATAGGTATTCTTTTAGTTATTACTTGAAAAACGGAGAAACTGTGGTTTTTTAGTCACTTAAACTAAAATTGCACCTTAACCACAAAAGTTATGTCACTCGACACGTGTTTCGACTTTCAAAGAAGTCCTCATCCAATCGTTAGGCTCCTGATGAGGACTTCTTGTGAAGTCGAAACACGTGTCGATTGACATAAATTTTGTGGTTAAGGTGCAATTTTTAGTTAACAAATTTTAGCTATAAATCAACTTTAAATACATTGAGGGCTAGTCACAAGTTAAGGGGTAACAGCCTAAAAAATCGTTTTTTTACAATTTTTTTGTCATCGAAAAAAATTAAAATACGGCGTTACCGGATCATCTTTGAAGCAAATATAACAAAAAAAAAATACAGTGGAGTTACGCCTCAATTTCCAAACGTTGTTGACCGGTTACGAGTTAACTCGTGTTTACACAGAACAAAATAATTTGTCTCTGTGATAAAAAATGAGATTAATGTAAAAAATCCGTGATCGATTTGATTTCGGTAGAGGTTGTTTGTTAATATGATAATTTTTTACCAATATGGAAATATCCACGTTTATCTTATTGATAAATGTATATTATTACTAACAATGTTCTTATCACGGTGAAAATTTTGTTTTGTATTGAAAATATATATTTTAAATACAAACAAATACTTAATAAATGACATCACTGAATTTACCATATCAAAAATTGCACTTTTTTTTAACTTTGACCCCACAAAATTGACACTTGCACACGTCAAATCGATGAGGAACTTTCACACATTATTAAGTACCTTTATACTAAAGTGTATGCAAAAATTTAGCCTGTTACAAATTTTTTCCTTGTTGTACGTCTATTTTTCCTGGACTATATATCGAAAATTGCACTTTCACTAGTTGGGTGGTGTAAAAAAATATTCATACTGATAAATATTTATTAATACAACCAATATGTTTAATCTATTTGAAAGTTTCGTTAGTTGGTGTAATAAATTATTTATTAATTTGACAAATGAAAAGATTTTTAGGTAAACATGAAGTTTTTTTTTCAAATGAATAATATATCCTCAATAATCTTTTTTTTATTGTATTGAGGAAATATTGTTATATTAAAAAGATAAATTTATTAAGCATTTTTCCATCTCAAATTTTCAATAAGAACGAGTTTTTTTCTGTGTGCAAATTGCATTATCTATATATTACAATTTATAAAACACAGGGCAGTTAAGAATACGAATATAAATTATAATATGAAATAACATCCAATGACACAAGATATCAATATTATAAATAAATTAACATTAAAAAAAAATCGGCAAAATTATATATCGTAAATGATACGCAGGTTCCATCAGTATTTTTTGATATAAATAGAACATATGTATTTCTTTTACTGTCCCATTTTTTTCAAATTTTTTCTTCGATTAATTTCGAAGTTACATCAAATCGACAAAAATTGCACTTAATTAATCTAATAAGCAACTGAACTTTATCTTTAATATGACAATACACTATAGGGATCTCGGAAAAAATTTAATGAGAGAGAAGTTACCTTTAAAAGGGGACAGTTCAACGTTGCATTTACATTACACAATATACAATATACGACTTAATCAAAATAACTTGTATCAAAAAATATTATTTTCTGTACAAACAACACATGAATTTACCTACACACACACACACACACACATATGAAGTAATGTTGCCAACAAAAATTGTACATTTCCCCACATTACTACAATTGGCAACATGCCACTCGTGTAAGTTGCACGGGACAGGTATAAAATAAACACAAGGTATAAATTTTCCTTGCCGCTATTAAATTACTGTGAACACATTTACATACTGTGATATGGCGGTACCCTAGGTACTATAAGTATGCATGTACATAACATTTGTAAGTATAATTTACAATTACTGGCTTATATCTTACTCAGAACCGAAAACTGTGTGCATCAAATAATTAGGGACGGAGTTTTCGTAAGTCGAAGGGCGCTTTTTGACTTTTCAACTAAACTTACTTATAAATTTTAACAATTTTTAGCGTAACCCACGAAGTGGTAGCGCTTATATCTTCGATTTTCCGTCAGTCCGTCTGTCTGTCTTCCACTGCGAGATATAGGCCCCCTGACCACATAGAGACCTCGGGTTTTCGCTAAATGGTAGCTCTGTGGTTCTAGTTTAGTCCATTTTAGGAATTTTTCCGATCATGAACTCCTTCCCTTCAAAATTTTTCATATACATATGGCTTCATGTACCTCGTTGAACTCGGGAATTTGAGTTGTGTCAAGAGGGTTTTGATTTTTTTTTTAGATCTATATTAGTAAATATCATTTATATGTTAATTTATTCAACGAATTATTCTTAAGTTGAATTATTTGTTAATAAAGTGCTATACAAATAATTTCATTTAAATTAAAAGACAATACAATAAATACAAAGATTGTGTAAAATTAACTATATTTTTTATTGATATAACAAATTAAACTAAATCAATAATATAGATTACGATTCTGCACGCAATAATTGTTAATTTACATTATAACTTTACACAGAAAAAAATAATTTGTCTATGTGTTAAAAAATGTGATCAATGTAAAAAATCCGTCATCGATTTTTCTCAGATAGAGGTTGTTTTGTTAATATGATAATTTTTTTACCAATATAGAAATATTCGCGTTTATCTTATTGATAAATGATGTTCTTATTTACCTAATTATATTAAGGAAATATTGAGCATTTTTCTATCTCAAATTTTCAATAAGATCGAGTTTTTTTCTGTGTACTAACAAACACGTGACAAACCTAGCAAGAATTACAATATTTAGAACCGATTCAAGATACTACCTACGCCAAAAAGTAATATTTCTATGTGTTATAAAAAAACTTTTCTCCATACACAAATATAAATTTTCCGTATTAGTTTTATTTTGATACATACATATACAAATCCAATTAAATTACAAAAACGTTATTAATAAAACTAGACTATGATACCATTGAACTGTATAATCACGTAAACAAATTCATATTCATACACCAAGTTTCAATATGATAACATTTAATACGTGTATTATTTAATTCATTAATTCACAGTTATAAAAGTTACACAGCAATAAAATACTAACTGCATGTTTGTCAACAAAACAAAAACAAAACATTATTTTGTTATCATCGGACAATACTATATGATTTATAGGTTGTATTGATTTTGACCAATATGTAACTCGAAACGTACTCGTATTAGCTTTATTTGAACTATAAATATCAACTGAAAAATTATTATATTGCATACTAGCGGAATCCCGCGGCTTCGCTCGCGTAAACTTCGAAACTAATTAGAACCCTCTATAAGTAATAGGGGATGACATATTACATTTTTTTTTATATTGATTTTTATTCATTACTTATAAAAAAACGTAAATATCCCAGATCTTAGTTAATTTTTTTTTTAAAACTAACCCCCGTCTACTCTCGCCATTAGGGGTTTCATATCAAATTCTTTTATTGCAGATTAAATCCATTCTAGTCCCCGACGAACTTTCATTTTTAATTGAATATTAATTTGTCCGAATTTATTTTAATATCATGAACAGTTATTATTATTATTCCCATAGGGGTTGAATTTTTGTAACTGATATTTGTCTTGTAGCGTACCTACTTATGCCATGTTTCATTCGGTGAATACAAAAAAAAATATTTTACAAATTTTTCCACCCCCCTAGCACCTTAGGGGTTCAATTTTGGGAAATGCTGAAATAATAGTTTCACTATTTATATTTTAGAGTATGTTCGATAAGTTTCAATTAAATGCGAACAAAAAAATATTTTTTTATATTAACTTTGACACCCTGTTTTAACCCTGTAGGGGTTGAATTTCGAAAAATCCTTTCTTAGTGGATGCTTACATCACAAAAGGAAGGCACCTACGAAATTTCACGTTTCTAGGTCCAGGGGTTTGGGCTGTACGTTGATATATAAGTGAGTGAGTGAGTAAGTGAGTGGTTAAGGACAAACTCTTTTATAGATATAGATTAGAACTCATAGACATATAGCATAGACCGCGCATTCTGTATTAGGCGGCCCATAGACGATCAATATTGTGCAATATCACGGATTGTCCAATATTATTGACCGTTTAGGAATCATATTGAAGATTGCGCAATGATTTTACAAAAAATTGAGCGAGTTTAAATTTTATTGCGCCATATTTTTTCATTGTGTCGTCTGTAGGGCTTATTGTACAATATTTTTTAGTCTACTGTTCGGAGCGGTCCCGTACGCACGCACGAATATTTATAAATTTTAAATTTTATTTTAAAAGACGTTCATGAGTGTACACTGGCCTTCTTTGCAACCATTTTTTGACCCATATTCGTTTTTTTTTTCGTTTCGCCAGCAAAATCAACATCATCACACATGTTGCTCCGACGAAAATGTTGACGCGAATAATTCAAGATTCGATATAATTGAACGTGTAAGCGTAAGGTATATTTCAATAAAATTGTGCAATAATAACATTGCACAATTATATTGTAGGTGTATGGGGGGCCTTAACATAATGGCGTAACATTTGTTCAAAATAATGAGAGAGATGCGATGGCGTTTAGGATATATCTATCTCTTTTTCTAAATGTTTAAAAAAGGACAAGCATATCCTCAACTATTTTCTATCTGTTTTCTTTTGACACGGCTATGTTTTCAAGTCAGATGCGCAGTCCAGCTTTTTAACCCTTTGTAGCTCAAGATCATAAAAATTTAAATTATGTTGTTAATGAGACAAGTTTAGGCATATGAAAAACCACGTATTTTTCAGAAATTTAAAAATATTTATATTAACTATTTATTTGACTTTTTTAGGAGTGACATTACTGTGAGTTAATCGTAAAAAAAAACACTTATGTGGTATGGCAGGATTTGAAACAATTATGTTTCGCAAATTGTTTGTGAAACGACAGTACACTGGCGAAACTTACAACGTATTCTTTTTTCTATCCAAATCGGCCAGTAGCCGATCTGGTCCTGCCTTACTGCCAATAGTTACGTAATAATACGTAAGTCAATAGGTTATGCCATCTGTGAATTTTACATGATACTAAGTTATTGAGTGGTATGTTACAGTAGTGTTACACATATTTGAATGAACTAAATATATTTAGTACGTATATTAGCGGGATTATTGAGGTTTGTTACAGAAATGTCGCATGAGGCTACAAAGGGTTAATTTGACAAAATAGCGTATATTTATTTTTTATTGAATTAAAAAGCCATTGGTGATAGGATAAAATATCTAGAAAATAAAATAAGTTTATAAAAACACGAAATCCTTGCAGAATTTTTTTTTCGGTTATTCTTTGACATCTGAAATCTATTTGAAAAAACCTTATTGTCTCAATGTTGACCGCAACACCAGGTAATATATTTAACTTTAAATAAATAAACTATCAAGCTTTCGTAGAACTTTTATTACCTACAAGAAAACAACTTTTATATTATTTTTTCCCGTATGTCTTTATTTACTTTAATTGTTATGAACCTCACGCAATAACATTAAAACAAAGAAATCTGCCAATCTTATTGTGATAATCATTCCAATTAGCCATTTTATTGTTTATTTTTGAAATAGTTCCAACATCTCTTAAATATATATTTCAAGACACATAATTAACCTTTCCGCTAAATAATTCTCGGATTAATTTATTAGGAGAACACTAAATAAAAATACTTTAAAAAGTAATCCCGAATGAATTATCTAGGTCTGTGTTTACAATAACATACGAAGCTTTTAAATAACAGATCCGTACATATCGGGGGGCCTTGTGGGGGACGCTTCTGAATTCAAAATTTTTTCTGTAAAAAACTTTTTTTTCAATGAGGCCTCATTGTTTGCATTTTGTGCCTCAAACAAGGCCCTGGGTTATAACCAAAAAAAATATACCATTACAATAACCTATCCATTTGATTTAATTTAGTACAGGGATTCCCAACCTTTTTCTTACATAAACCCCTTTTAAAAGAATGATTTTTTTAATATACTTCCTTACATTTTTCGATAGTTTACGATTTTCCTTTTTATTTTCTTATCTAAAAGTCAATATTTCTATGAGAAATTGATATTTGGTGCATGAAAATAACTGTAAAATTTTGAATTTTAGATTTCGTTGAAATTGTGTTTATTTTATAGAAAATGATGTGAAAAGTTGAAATTTTCAAACCGCAGGTCTGTATCTCACACCGTTCTCGAGATATGGCCTCTCAAAGTTTTCGATTTTTGAAAATTTTGGAGAAAAATGGCCGTAACTTTTGAACGTGTGGTCGGATTTGATTTTTGTTGACAGATTTGGAATCAGCGTGTCAAAATCTATATAATAACATGTATAATACTTAAAAATTCGAGAAAAAATTTTTCGTCGAAAATCGACATTTTTTTAAGGTATACCCCTTTGAATTTTTTCGATTTTCAGCAAAAAAAATTTTTTCGAATTTTAAAGTATTATACATGTCACTATATAGATTTTAACACGCTGATTTCAAATCTGTCAACAAAAATCAAATCCGACCACACGTTCAAAAGTTACGGCCATTTTTCATCAAAATTTTCAAAAATCGAAAACTTTGAAAGGCCATAACTCGAGAACGATTTGACGTACAGACCTGCGGTTTGAAAATTTCAACTTTTCACATCGTTTTCTATAAAACAAACATAATTTCAACGATATTTAAAACACAAAATTTTTTAGTCAAATTTCATGGTTCAAATTGAAATTTTTCATAGAAAAATCGATTAAAAGTTAAAAAAATAGAAGAAAAACATAAATTACAATATGAATAAGAAGTTGCCAAAGCTTTTTCTATAAAGAATGATTTTCTTTATAGACCCCATTACATTTTTTAATAAAAAAAAAACATAAATATACTACAATCTTCTCGAAAAAGTACAAGCAATACATAGCAAATATTTATAAGCAATTATTTATCGATAAATATAAATTAAAAGCAAAAAAAGAACATTTCAATTTTTTATAACAATTTTTTATGTTATAACAAAATTTTATAACATAAAAATTATTCATAGACCCCAATAAACCCCTTGAATACTATAGACCCTTTTAAATTTTCCTAGACCCCGTTGGGAAGCACTGTTTTAGTACAATGACACCAAGAAAAAAATATAAAAATAAATTGTATTCCATAAAAATTGATTCAAAAATATTCCGACACGAAATATTTTGGTATGAAATATGCAATAAATAAAATAAAAGTGATGAGTGGTTAAAATGATATAAACATATATAAATGTTTATATAAAATAAAACTAAACTATAAATGTCAAAGTAAAACGACACAGATATTAATGTCGTACAAATATTAGTAATGAAGGAAACCGTTTATCTTAATATTATGATAAAGTGCAAATAAAAATGCTATTTATTCTTAATTAGTAATAATTTAAAATTCTCGACACTCCCGATTCATGTCGGAAATATTATTGGTATAAACACTTAATTCATAATTATTCTAGACATGGGTTTTTTATTAATGTTATACCTATTTAAAGAGAGAGGGAGAACAGGAAGTTAGTATAGAATGTACGAGTAACTTTTACTTAAATTAATTTCATTCATGATGGTCAATGATTACCACAATTAATTTAATAAAAATATTTTTAAACGTTACTGAACTGTCAAAAATATACTATAGACTATAGAGTACCTATAGACCAACCGATATACAATTTTTTTTAAGTTTTGGCGTTAGGGTGGGCCCTGTACAGCCACGAATGCTGTATTTTTCTTGACGATGACGTATTACATCTACAAAAAAAATATGTATTTTGTGTTTCAAAATAATTGATCGACAATTAAACCTAAGAAAAAACTTAATATGAAAAGAGATTTGCTCGTTTATTTATTTATTTATATTCCGTTTGTCACAAATTCCCTTATAGAAAAATTTCTTGGCGATGACGTCACAGTATAGAAGAAATGAACTGTCGAGCAGACCTTATACAGGGTTACCTTTATATAACGAGCCACAATATAACGATTTCCTCGATTTAACAAATTTTTTTAAATCCCCTAGAACTGCCCGTAAGAGCTAATACAAAATATACCTTTATATTACGAATACATTTGTCAATAACCTCTTTATAACGAATTTTTAAACATTGATTTCTTTTTTTTTATGCGTATATTACCCATTGAAATTAAACTACCTACCTACTTATTTTTACGGATTTCATTGCATTTCATTTTGATTATTTTGTAACAGAAAACTGTAATCTGTTTTTAAATAAAAAATACAGTTTTTTCTTTAAAATGTGTTTTATTTATTAGTGTAAATCGTTCGCTATAACAGGGTAAGCGGATGAGTACCTACATAATGTTGAGGTTAATAAACAAGTTTTCTTACCTTGTTATAACGAATTGTAGACCAACCTAACCTTTATATATAACAAACCTAACTGTAACAAATTACTTGGTATAACGAATATTTTCTACTTCCCTTCAGTTTTGTTATATCGAGGTTGCACTGTATTATTGGATCATGTATCAAACTTATATGACAGTCCCCTTAATTTTTCTAAACAAACAGTGTTAAAGTTAAATTCATAGAAAATATCACATAATTAATACCCCAATGAAAGTGCTTGTAAGCAACAATATCTGCTTGCCTCTTTATAATACCGGACATAAAAAAATCAATTCACAAACAGCCTTAAAAATATATTCCACCTTACATTTTATATTAAACTATTCATATACAGTGGTACCTCGACATACGAGTTTAATTCGTTCCGCAACCTTGCTCGTATCTTGAATTACTCGTATCTCGAAGCAAATTTCCCCATACAAAACAATTGCTCATGTTTTTCTATAATTTCACGTTTTAATTCAATACTCATCATCTTTTTCTTAGCACTTGACTTTTCACAAACTTTCTTCCGATCCATGGTTATAAAAATAAATTAACTACCGAACTCGTATCTCGAATTTCGCTCGTAACTCAAAGCAAAAAATCACTCGCTCGCCGGCTCGTATCTCGAAAAACTCGTATGTTGGGGCACTCGTATGTCGAGGTACCACTGTATAGTATTTATCACATTGTAAATTTTATAGCAAAATATTTCCTGAATTAAATTACGATAAAATCATCGTAATTAAAATTAATCGAGACAATGCAATACGTATTTATGTACTCGTATGTAAACATACACAGAGAATGGCTAAATGTTTTACTATGTCTGTTTGCTCTCACACCGGTACAGCACGGCGACAACATATACGTATTCGGTGCATTATATTTCAATTTGCGAGTTAATTTTCCATCTCTGAATGGTGGCGGACCAACCGACCGACCGAGCGACCCCCTCCCACCCCCACATAGGTACGGGACTCACAGGAGGCCCACGGGGCTCAATTAACAGCGACAAAGATTTTACTATGCAAATTGGTTACGCAGCGAAGCTATGTCTGTTACCCCAGCAACGTTGTACTGCTGCGACCATAGGCGCACATTCAATTTTTCATGAGAGTACACACAATACACAAACGAGAAAATAATATACCCAGAAAGAAAATTTGTTATAAATTATTTAAATGAAAAAAACATCAAAATTACAATTAATTAAAAAATAAGTAAAGTAAAATTTAAATATTCACTGCTCAACTGTTTTAAATGATAGCGTGATGATATGCGTTCTAAAGCACTCTGAGATTCAAAGGAACACGTTGGTGCAGGTTTCACCAAAATCGATTCAGTAATTTTCGAAATCACTTCGTTCAAATACACACACAATTTTTTTTATTGGCAAGTATTGTACATTATATTTAATTTAACTAATAAAAAAAAGAACGCCAACAGAAGAAGAAGAACTAATAAAAAAACAGTTGGAATAGATATGGAGAGAAAATTAACATCTAGAGGGGAGGGGGTAAGAATTGTTCTTTTTTTTAACATATGTATTTAATTATTGAAAAATTATAAAAATGTTTATGCTGATCTTATTTTGTATTTTTTTTTATTTTCTACAAAAATACAAAGATTATTGTGCTAATTTGACAAAAATTTTTTTTGTTTTTCAGTAATGATTTCCAGAAGACTTGGCTTCGATGATTTTATTTTTAATTTATATTCAGAACACATGTACCTACTAAAGTAAAAAAAGTTTAATTGAATTTGAAAATTGAAATAGACAGAACGGTATATAATAGTAACATATACACGGAGAGAATTTACTTGTAAATATAACCGCAAAATTACTGTCAAAAATTACCTTATTTCTAGTGATGCTGGGACATCATCACATTCTAGTACCAACTTCTACCTGCAGATGAAGTTTTACATTTTCTCCTGGTAATAATTATGCGAGCGAAATTTTACTAGTTCTTCATGGTAAAAAGTATATATGTTGTCAGATAAAATTAACACATATTATGAGTATATTTTACCAACCGTGCAGGATAAATTTTATACAAATAGTATAATAAAAAAATCCAATATTTCTATGATTTTTATTTATTTTTAAATTAATTAAGGATAAATGATTAAGGAAAAAATTAGGTTAATATGAATGTTTATATTTATTGATTACAATTGAAAGAAATCACACTATAATATAAAATACCTACATAATATAATTTACATACTAATAAAATAACATATTAATTTTCTCTAAATTACACATCTCAATTTTTAATATTGAATTCCAATTATAATTTATAACAATGTTTTAAAAAAAGACTATTATAATCTATTTATACAAGGCGAGAAGCAGAAAAATATAATTCAAAAGAACGCTCCCTCATGAGATATAGAGGAACTAGTTCGTATGCGCTCCGCTCTTTTGTTCAATTGATCCCGATACAGTATTGAAAATGAGGTTATATGATTTTTATGTGAAATAGTTTGTTTGGAATACTTTATTACCAATTATGAATTTATTTTACTAAAGTTATGTTAAACGTTAATTTATACAATGACATATAGATACCTACATACAATTTTAATTGTCATTCACATCAATGTGATATGACTATCGAAAGCACGTGATTTTTTAAATATTTTATGACAATGAAAATAAGTAACGTCACAAATTTAAATTAAATCAAAATGTATTGCTAAAATTGTTATATAAATAATGTATCATCTTCAAAATTTTTTAAATGAAATTCGATTTTCAAAAAATGATTACTACAAATATACATTTAAAATTGTCAATATCATTTATAAATTAATAATGAACTCAAAAAATACAGCAGTTTGATGAAAAAAATAGTAAAATAAAATTAATTATTAAATAATTTAACATAAAAAACATTACAACATTAAAATCCAACAACAATCCAATATCAATTAACTGTCATTGTTGAATCCGACAAAATTTTTTTAACTACAAGAATGAAAAAATTCATTAGACGACTAAACTATTGAGAGCGGAACGCTCTCTGCCATGAACTAAAATGCCCAGCTTAATATAAAGGTTGGAGAGCGAAGCCCCTAACTATAAAAATAAACATTGTATTCGTAAACATAATATAACAGTCATACGATGTTATAACTCAGAATTATAACTATATTATAACTAATATGGCATTGTTTGGAAGTGAATTAGTAATATTAAAATATCTATAAATATTTTCATTTTCATAAATTATAATTAAATTAGGGCTGTACACGAAATGAGACTTAACGAGAGTTCAGTTATTATCGTCTTGGTTTCTATAGCTGACGTTTACTCAAAAAATATTAAACCAAACTCATAAATCGAACTTCTGTCATCTGTGAAAAAATACAGAATAAATTAATAATATAATTTGTTTTTATTATGATTTTTCATTTAAATTACCTGAAGTTGTAATAGAAAATTATAACATTTCTCCTGAATAGAAATTTTGTTATGTCCTGTCGGTTTCCTCTTTTATTTTAATTTCTGGTCATTCAGGTACTTTATACCTATCTAAAAAATAAAATTGTTAGATGTAAATAGGTACAGTATGTATTTAACGCTGTACATTAGTGTATACATATGAATTATGATAGTTTTTCAAAAATTTCATTAATAAATGTTACTGCTTTTTGATGAAAACAAAACATGGAGTACAAAACAATAAAAATTACATCAAATTCCTCTAATATTTTATATAAATTAAAATCTGTGTCTTTAGGACTCTGATAGCATTGCTATTGAAACACGTAAACACATAAAATATTATGTTTTTAAGAAGTATTGAATATATGTAAATATGTACTTACGTGCACATAAAACCAATTACGCCAATTACTGTATTGAATATTTAATTTTTCTCAAGTACTTATGTATTTTAATTATTCCGTTGTAATCTGGTTGTGTGTAACAGAAATGGCTACCATCTTTATGTATATCTGTCAGAACAGAGATGACGTAAACTGCGCAAAATCGTACCTATGTCACGTGATGCAGCGTCACTTAAGTTCCGTGATACTCTTTAGATCAAATATTACCAGAATTACTAGAAAAATTTATTTGAAAATAGATATAATTCTTAATATTTTTAAGTATAAGGAGAACAATTACTAGACATTCTAGTGAAAATATACATTTTTATAAGTAAAATTTAAATGTTTCTGAGTAGAAAATAAAAAAGTTATGGTATTATTTAACTACTTTCAACTTTACCAACTATTATAGTAAACTTTATTCTTAGGAGGTGGAGTTTTTACAGCAGTTTAAGCAAAAAATTCTAATGAATACTATTATTTTTGGTTAGAAAGTTGCGATGTCCCAAGTTTACTAGGAATTTCACGATAATTTTTACTAGTTAATTTTCTGCGTGTACTAATTTGTACAATGTAATGGCAGAGCTAGTTTTTCATTATTTTGAATAAACACGTGAAAATATTTGTTTTATAATTTTTATAGTATTTAAAAGGGTTGAAGTTTGTAATAATAATTAGTTTATAAAACGTCTCTATATAGCCAATTGTGTGCAAATTCAATAAATAGAGCACTTTCGGTAAGTTCTCTCATTTATCGTGTATTAAAAACTCTATTTTTAATATTCAATTACTCAAAAACCATACGTCCAATATTTTAAGTAAAATATATGAGTTATTCATAAATAACGTATTAAAATTTTAGACTTTTATCTATACATTGCTCTAATGATCGAATAACCTTAATATCATTTTTCTATATATTTTTTTCAATTACAATTTTATCGTAAATGTCATGGTGTAATCCCCTTTATTTTAACCAACATACGCCCATGACAGTAGTGTTAGCTTTGTCTGCATTCATCCAGGTGAGATTTCACTTCTGGCAGAATTTATTTTCATTGTATAATTTCTTCGTTCTCTGTTTGGACATTTTCTTTTTTATTATACATTCATGAACCAGAGAAAAATAATAATTGCCCCACTCTTACACAAGTGTATATGTATATATATTTGCATTGTGTCACAGTTTTTTTTTTTGCGGCGACGATGAGGAGCATATTACTTATTTATCATGGAACGCAATTTTTATATTTCAATGTGGTTGGACTTACGATGGGCGAAGAATACAAGCTCTAAATTAATCGAATTGTATTTTTAATTGAACATTTGTAAAATAATCAGTATGTAAAATTTTACAAAAAGAATTAGAAATAAAGGAAAAAACATACGGGATTTTTCCACACGAGACTGTCGATTTGTAAAATACGACATCTAGTCGAGACTAATCTGATATTTTGACGAAACAAGACGTTAATAACTTTAGCAAAAAACACAAAATTCTAATTTAACAGTGTAAAATTTTCAAAAAATCAATTTTGTGATTTGTTTATAAATTATTAGTCTACACCCCAAGTGAAAATTCGAACGATAAGTATTCGAAAAGAGCGCCAAATGCTGTCATGTTTCCAAAACTTTAAACGCCGTGTACTTGAATTCACTTTTTTGACCTGGTTGACAGCATAATTAAGACAGTTTTCGTCCGATCGATTTGATTCAAAATGGATTTTGTAGAGGAAACGTGCCTCTTCAGCCGGACATAGCCGTTTTTTTTAGAAACAATTTTCTATTGAAAAATTCGCGATTTTTTTTTTTTTTTTTTAAATATAATTTTGTTCTAAACGATATTTTGAGAATCTCCTACGTCCGGCTATAGCTAATTACATATATTTTAAGAATACTTTTTTTGTCCTCAGATGATTCATTTGAACGAATTGCTGACAACGCCACTGAGGTCAAATTTAAGAGGTACCATTTTCGATGGAC